>OY390708.1:12500000-15000000 GCA_959613345.1 Tolmerus cingulatus | reverse complement strand
CGCCGACAACGCCAAAAAAGACGACGCGTTCGACGAGCAGCGACTCGACTGCGTCCTCGGAGAGCTCGAGCTCCTCGGCGGCAGTCGCAACCGCAGCAGCGGCCAGCAGGACTGCAGCTGCCGAGGCAAAGCCGCGGTTCGGCACAAGGAGCAGCGACGTCGCGCCGCCCGAGAGTCCGACCGCAAGGACTCCGCCGACGCCCACGACTGAGAAGAAGCCATTCCAAAGTCGCTTCTTGCCGCAGCACAACACCCACGCCAAGCCCCCGGAGAAGAAGGAAGAAAGCGAGTCGAGCACCGAGGAGGAGACCTCCACCGAGGAATCCGAGGACGAGGAGGAGGAGTCCAAGAAGACGCCGGCAACGACCGCCGCAAGGGAACCAATTTCCTCGTCATCCCTGAGGAGCTCCCAGGCCCGGGAGACGGCCGCGGCCGACTCCAGACGCAGTTCCAGGGACGAGCCCAGCCTCAGGTCGACCTACTCCACCCCCAGCTACTCGACGACAGCGACGCGGACGAGGCCCTCGACCGCCTCCCACCACGAGCCGGAAGAGCCCAGGTACGGCGCCTCCTCGAGCGGAAGCAGGTAAACAGATTTATTTAGTCACACAATTTATTCGGAAAGTTCTTGCAACCGAGTCTTTGGCATTTACTGTGTGTGTTGGCATCACAATGATGAGATGACGGAGTGCTTTGAGAATTCTGCAAAAGATTCGAGACTGAGCTGAGACTAACACGAATTTTATTTGCATTATGATTTCAACACACTGCCTGCACCGGACACTAACCCGAAAAATAAAAGGCTAACATACCCCCAGAAAACCCCCAGAAAACCCCCAAAAGGCAAAATTTGATTATCTCGTTGTAAATATGTTGGCGACTGACCACCACGAGACTTACGTTACTAACCCCCCAAAGTCCTGTAGAGGCTAATTAGATTGATTCGTTGTAGAGAGGATTGAATCCATGTGTTAAAAATTAATTGCAGCTATACAAGTCGCTTTTTAAACAAGAGCAAAAGCACTGCTGTAGTCCCGCCCCCGGAGGAGGATAACGCAACAGGTGACGACTCTGACAGTAGGTATGGTACAGGACGTTCCAGGTATTTAGCCATGAAGGAAAGGCGGAACCGATTGGCGCGTAGCCGATCCACGCACACCTTCGGCAATGACGATGACGATCTAGACGAGCCCGTGTCACCAACGACAGCATCTCCATCTGCTTATCTTGCTTCAAGGTGCGATTACACTAATCAATTTGGTTAATTTTAATTTTTAAGTTATTCGCTGCGTTTGGTGGAAATTTTCTTCGGATCGAAATTGGTAATCGAATTCAAGGGTGAAGGTATATTTTTTGGGCTACTATAGGAAACCATTCAAAACTTATTCAATTTTAATCCAGACAGTAAAGGTCTACAACATATATTTTGTTAAACGGCAAAATTAATTTTTTAATATGTATTTCTGCCGAAATCAGTCAACTTCATAGTTGGAATATTCTAAAATAAAAGATGGTCATTACCTTTTCCTAAAATATCCTGTAACTTTAATATTATGCTTTTACTTCAAAAAATTTAACTGCAACAAATAAAGTTAGAGAAAATCAAAAGCTTTTAAACCTCTATATACCTCTGTAAAAAGTATCCCTAACGATTATTAAATTAATTTACTACTTACTACCTGTAAATATAAAACGAAAATATTCAATAAAATGCTCCAACTTAATTTACTTAATGTAACATTTCGTGGATTAATTTTCTTGCTCTTAGTTTTATGATGTAATTTTAAATTTCAAAGAAAACCAAGATTTCTTATTCATTTTCATTCAAATTAGAAGAAGTTTCTTAACCATGAATCGTTAATCTTTAAATTTAAAGTGTTATATACATATATGTTCATATATGTATGAATATTTATTATAAAGCTATAAAAGCTTTTTAAATTTTTAAACTTTGATACATTGGAAGAAAATCATAAAATATTTAAAATTATGATCCCGAAATGTTTCTTTAATCCGTTGATAATCCCAAAATGTATTTAAATGTGTTAAGCTCATACCAATTTGTGGAATTTTTCTTTTTCTAGGATGTCTAGCATCAATGGCTTTTATATAATATTCGCTTGCATTTACCTTCTTGTGTTCATACTGTCTGCAATTGGGATAAAACTAAAAAATGCATTTCATCTTATACAAGAACATTTATGCTGGCGGTTATATATGTTGTGGTATGTTTGTCTTTCTTAAATAAGAAAAAACTGTGTTGTATTTCGTTTGGAAAAAAGCCAGGTTGGAATTTATATGCACACATTTTATCATTGTACTCGTTCCTTATGTTGACCATGTAACACATTCGAAAGGCAAACAACCAAAATTTTTAAAAAGCATTTTTCGTATTTATGTCAGTTTAACTGTCGAACATTGCTTATAAATTTCATCGTTCTGTTTTGTTGCTTATTTTCAAATGCAGTAAAAGCTATTAAGTAATAAAGTTTATTATATAGGTATATAGTAAGCGCTTTAATTTTTTCAAACTCCTTTCTTATTGTTTTGAAATGGCAAAAATATTATTATATTATATATAATATTTCGAGGGAATTATATTAAAAATTCTCGATAGAGGTTGGGTATATTAAAATAAAAATTTATGGCTCAGAAAATATTTCTTCTATTTATTTACTATTAATTGGCAAAAAATTATGTTAGTGTAAGTAAAAATGTTCTACCTAATGCAGCAGTAGTTTTTCTTCATTTAATTCATTATCTTTCCAAAAGCTTCTTTTTCTAGTTTTGTTTATTTCGTTTTAAAATGTTGATATTTTTCTTTTTGTTTCGTTTATTAATTAATGCATTGGTACTTAACGTCTCTTTGGATAAACATTATTGATCACAGGAAAATTAAACTACAGAAAACACGATCGAATTCAGCGCCTTTCAATTTGGTGTGCTCATCATTTTCAGGTATGGAGCCTCTTCGTACGGAGCAGGATCATCAGACCTATCCCGCAGCAGATCCTCGCACGCCCTCAAATCCCGCGAGAATTCACCCGATAGAAGTGCAGCTGGTTCGAGCAAGGACGGAGACAATCTCAGCTCCTGGGCTCGGTACTTAAGAAACAAATATGGGAATCGCTCGTCGAAGGATTCTAGTAGAGAAGGACCCATTTCGCAGCCTCTGAGCAGCTCAACATCATCAGCTGCTAGACGTCTCAGCCTCGGCTTGCCTCTAAGACAGGCGAATGAGATGGGATCCTCTGACGATGATTCAAAAAACGGGCTAGGCTCCCCTACCTCCCCTACGGTAGCAGCAGGTATAACAGGAGTAGCAGGTATCTCCCCTAGGATGCAATACCTGCGAAAGCGTCAACAGCTGTTCCAATTGGGTGGCCGGGGGAGCGAGCCCGGATCCTTTACTTGGCCCCGCGGCATTGCCGTTGGTCCAGACAATAGTATTGTAGTTGCCGATTCCTCAAATCACCGCGTCCAAGTCTTTGATTCGAATGGCATCTTCGTCAAGGAGTTCGGAGAGTACGGCAACGGTGAGGGTGAATTCGACTGTCTCGCCGGCGTTGCAGTCACCGTCATCGGACAGTATATAATCGCCGATCGGTAAGTTGTAATAGGGTCTTTCCAAATGAAATCATCGTCAAAAACACCTACAACTTTCGAAAAAACTTACTAGAAAATATTTAATTATGATCGGTCGCACTTCAAATCTGAATTCCTAATTTTGAGTCTAAAATGGAATCCTTCTGTAACATATATTTCGTTTCATTTTCGTATCTTAATTTATATCGTTTTTATACAAACATGTCAGCAAAAGTAAATGCTGTTTTAGATAGACGGGTCATATACATATATTTCAATTTTCGAATGCCTTTTTTCCATGAGGTAGGAATTTTTTAGTTATTCTTATTAGCGGCTTATCGTTAGGTGTGGTGGAAAATAATTACTACAACCAACCAACCGTAAGAACCAAATTGTAGTTAAGAAAAATGAATATCTGCTTTAATAATAATGAAACATCTCTTGTTTAAATAAATTAAAATAAACATCTTCGCAAAAAAATTTGGAGTTCGATACTTGATATGTACTTTGATGCATAATAAATATCATTGTGCAGATAAGTTTTCCACTAAAATTTAGTGATGATGAAATATAAACGAAAACCATACATCTGATTAGAGATTAAGTCTAATAACGTTATGAATTAATGTTAGGCTTTCTTCTTAAAAACTAAGCACTTGATACTGAGTACTTATGATTCGATATTTAAATTATTATCGATACTATTGCTCAGAATCCAAATGAGTAACAGGTATTGATACCTGAAGCTATGTTGTTCGAATCCTAGAAATAACACACATTTTATTTATTCATTTAATTTATGTAATTACATATGTATGTCCTGATCTCGTCAAACCAAACTATAAAATATGAGTTTCGATTCGTATTTATTAAAATATTAAAAAAGTGCAATTTAAGATTTTTTCAATTTCATCTTAACGGGAATTTGTGGATTTAAGTTGAAAATGTGTAGGATAAATTCTCTTCTTTAACATCTACAGCAATGTAGCCATCATATTACATTAACCTAAAAAATATACATATACTAAACATTACCCATAGAATGATTTCATATGGAATGACGGAATAATTAAATGTAATGCCAGAACTTGCATTCTAATTGAATCTTAATTTGAAGGTACAATCACCGCATTCAGGTGCTAGATCCACAGGGCAGATTCTTAAGAGCATTTGGTTCCCAAGGCACCACAGCCGGCAAATTTAATTATCCTTGGGGCGTTGCAACCGACGCTCTTGGCTTCATCTACGTTTGTGACAAGGAAAACCACAGAATTCAGGTATATTTTAGCTTTGCAAGCAGCAACCAATCCAATATTAAATACCTTTAATTATTGCCAATCAGGTTTTCCAATCGGATGGAACCTTTGTGGGTAAGTTCGGTTCATGTGGTCGTGGCGAGGGACAACTCGAACATCCTCACTACATTGCAGTGTCAAAAACCAATCGGGTGATTGTTTCCGATTCGAATAACCACAGAATTCAGGTGAGAGCAATAAATGGCAAAAGAAATGAGATTCACTGATCCGTGCATTATCTGTTTGCAGATATTCGATGTCAATGGAAATGTGCTCTCCACTTTCGGCTCTGAAGGCTCTGAGGAAGGTCAATTCAAATTTCCTAGGTAAAGTACCACTTTTAAGCAAAACCTTTCAAACTCATTTAGCACGGTGGTGAATCCGAAATAAGTCCATTATGTCTGAAAGCAAAACTGACCCTCCACTGCCGGATATTTATTATAAAAAGAAATTTGATTTAAATGGAAGACATTAGGAAGTTTACTTCAGAATTTTAAATTCAATAGTGCACCAACTCCTTTCTGTCCTTTCCCTTGGTGGTGCATCCTCGTCTTTTGGGGATTATTTTTTCTTCAAGAGCTCCCAAGTTCGTCTTCCAAACAACCAATATAGCTCACCCCAGAAGTGCATCGCTTTTGCGAAATTTTCAAGAAGAAAACAAAATTTATAAGACACTTCCCGGTTCCACTTCAAATAAGCTTTGAGCAACATTTCCATATTTTCTCTCTGGGTATTTTCCCTCAATTTAAGAGTTTTATATTTTCTTCGGTAAAGGGCCGCGGTGGTATTTTAATACTCGCTTTAAATGCAAGCTTTAAAAACGCTCATGGAATTCAATCAGTTTATTTGAAAAATACTCAAAAAGAATAAAAAATATGAAATGTTTGCCAATAGCGTCACATGTTTGAAAATCACGCTAATCCGAATAAATCTCTTGTATTACTTAATTTAAATGGTAAAATATTGTTTTTACCACAAAATCAATTTTTTGCATTTGAATTCTGAATTTTTAGTTATGGTATACAATTAAGCTCAGCAGTTCCCAGAAAATCTAAATTCAGTTTTTGAAATTGAAAATCTACACACGTATGTAGATAAACAAACATATCAAAAGTGGAATTCACACTGTCGTTATTATAATTAATACAGGGTTAAAGTAATTTATATAAATTATATACATATTCTATGATTTATCGCAACTCAAACCAAAAAGCATTATATTTAAAAACATGGTAAGTATAAAAGTCTAAAAACGAATACATATTATTTGTGCAGGTTTCGCACCAAAAATATAAACGTACTTTCCTCATTTTAGATTATTTTGTTATTTCCAGGGATTAATATAATTTCGTTAAAACCTAAATGTAGCATAGTACATCTTGTCGTGATGCAGGATTTATAGCAAGATATTTCGAAGGGAGAAATTGAGAACATCTATTTGTAGCCTAAAATTTTTAGGAAAGTTGTGTGTGCCGTCCCTTTAATTACGAAATAAGTGTGTGGAAGTAAGATTTTATATCTTGGGTTGATGTTTAAACTTTAGGGATGTGTACACTCTCGGGCCTCCCACTCTGGATAATGAAAAACCACAGTAATGGAATTAGTTTTGAGAAATATATTTCTACATCAAACTCAGCCCACCGAGAAGTGTGAGAAATCTGACTTGCAAATAAAACGATAAATTGCACGGGTCAGAGTCGACAACGAGAGGACACTAGTGATGTTTTGCTAATGCCACAACATTCATGTTATTGCAGGGACAAGTCATGTCCTTAAACAAAACAAACTATGAAACAAAATTCCAGCCGTAGTCCCAATGAGGAAATTATCTCCATGCGACTGGGTCACTCCCTGTAATTTGCATATTAATGCGTATCGAAAATGGAATGAACTTTTACTGCTCATTGAGCTTTTTACCTCCCACCCCCGTTCCGGCCAGCATAATCAGTTAAAGCATTTCACGTTTAATTTTACACCAATGAATGGAGTTTGTGCCGAGGACGGAAACTTCCTACTTCTAAATTGTTTATTGATTTTAGCTCGAACTGTGGCCGTACCACCGTACGTAGGGAAAATGCTATCACTGTCCTGCCAATTTGGAGCAGACCCAACAAATGGATATGGTAGAGGAAAGTTATTTAGAAAAAAAAGGAAAATTTAAGGAAAGCCATCTGCTTAAATTTAATTTCAAACTTTCCTGAGAAACTAATGGAACTAAATTAGCTCTTCCCTATTTCTTTGACCCTTGAAGAAACGAATGTGTGCTATGCCTGTTGCAATAATTAATACGGGCAGGAAAACCAAAATTTCATCTGTGGAATCTGAGGAACTCAAAAACGCCATTAGATCAGATTGTGCAGAATTATTTATGCACGGAAAGGAACAAGTGAATTCAGGTGGTGTCCGCACCCATTCCTCGAAATAAGAGTGAGCCAGAATACTCGTCTATGCCTGCGCCAGGTTCGAACAACCGACTACAAATAATGGCGCTACGTGTCCTGGTTATTGATGCCTTGATCAAAGAAGGAAACTTTTACACGCCGGGATTTAGAGGATACCTCCAAATACCTTCCCGTAGATGCAAGGCGTCCTGACTACATCCTATTAGCTTCAAAAAGGATGTGCGGATGCGAACGGGGCGTTACTCAATTTCACTCAGCGGGCACTCTATACCAACTGGCGGCGATTCGAACTGAAATTAGTATTCCAAATGTTGCGTACGCCTAATAATTGCAAAATTATCTTAACAATTCGCAATTTATACACGTCCTCAATGAGCAAAAATTTAATGATGACGCAATATTTTATAATGAAGATTGAACACAATTTAAAGGATGCTCGATTACTCTGTCCTTGCCGAATTGCCGGAGCTCTTCTACTCGACTAGGACATAATTATGAAAGAGCTTCTATGATTCTGCTTGAGACCAGCTTCCTTTTCCAGTATTTATCGTAAAATTATTGATTTCTTGAACAATTAAGGACTACCTTGTCCTTAAATAGGACAGTTATTTCACTTTTATTTGATTTTTGATTTTTTTGTCCTGTGGAAATTGTCGAGGTTTCGTTTTGTGTGGTAATAGCAATCAATAAAATTCCTGAAATCGGTAAACATTTTGGGTATTACGTCCAAAATGATTGATTCGTATCTATTAAGATTCAGGGGGGATACTTATTGAAATTACATGTTCCAGCCAATCGTTAATTAGCGTGATAACCAATTTAAGGAAATTGGTCCGATCAATTATTTCTATTTTAAATTAACACAAAACGATGCAGGTCATATCGTGATTAAATATTAAGCTTCAGATTACATATTTTTGTATCATTATTATATTTTTTATTCCTTGGTAAGTTAAAAATAGTTAGCCGATTTCTTAACCTCTAAATTTCCTAAATGTTAGAAAATTCACTCTTCCCCAAAAAAAAACTATTGTAAAGTTTAACAAATATACTAAGTTCATACTTAGACCCATAAATTCAAGAGTTAGAAAATTCAAAGTAGGGTAAAATTCCTACTGGAGGATTGTTAGCTAAATTGCGGCTTGAAGGCACTCATAGGGCGTCTGATAACAAAACAAAGTTTCCGAAAATAATGAAATGATTGTTATCTTGGGAGTCGATGAGTATACAAAGGGTTTAAATATTCTTAGGATGAGTAGAATTTGGTTGGCTTACCGAAAGGATATGAAAGGATATAACATTGGTATTATGTTTATACAATCGGAGTTATTTTCGATGAAGTGATAATAATTTTCATACAAATTTATAATTTGTCATTAAATTTTTAAATTATTCTAGGTTTATTGTAATACTGTTTTTAATGAAGTACCAATAAAGTCGAAACTCTTTTCTTTTTATGATAATCTGAACTTTCCGACAAATATGTTCAATTTCAATGCGTTCAGTAAAACATGACTTCTTAAATGCAATCAAGTGGCGATCAAACCGATAATTGAATCAAGTCAAAAATAAAACGACATAATAGCATTTTTTTAGTTTAAATCTGTTCCGTTTTGTTAGAGATAGGATTTTGATTTAATATACATATGTCAAATAGAGTCACAAATACGTACTCTAAGGGAAAAACTAGAAACGTTAAAAATCGATTGTAAGTACGTCATTTGGGTTTGTGCTCCTCCTGTCAAATAATTTGTTTTTGTATAATAACATAATTTGTTCGCCCGCTTCACAAATTTGGAAGCCTATTTAAGTATAAGGGTTGAAAGATATGGGCAATTACTTTCTTAAAAGGTAGGGTAAGGTCCCCAGGCAAGGGAATATGACCACTAATTTTTCATGGACAAACCACAAACCAGTCGGTAATTTTAATAGAGCAATACATTAAAACTTTTTTTATTTTTATTCCTAAAACCATTAGCACGGTCCGTGATAATAACCACCTCATTCAGGAAATTTAATTATAACATTGAAGGGCATGTCATTTTAATTGCAATCTAACAGCGCTGTCCGCTTAATGATTTCCGATAAAGAAACGAACAAAATATAATTTCTGTGTACTAATGGCAATTTCCGTACTGGAAAGTTATCCCCGTGGGAAAAGGGGACACAGGAAAAGAGAAGTTCCACTCCCGGTAAACGTCGATTGCTTAAATTACCAGAACCGTCCTCGGAGAAAGATAGACAGGCAAGGACCTGGGCGTGCCGTATTTATTCCTGTAGGATTGACGGTGCGAAATAGGAAAACGTCGTGACAGGATAGACTCGCGATAAGAAACAGAATCAAAGATAATTTAATGACAGGAGAACTTGCTTTGATAATAGATGCCGTTCGCCTGTCTGTCTATTCCATAGGGAAATGGAATTTAGCTCCAGAGCATTGTTCTACCTCAAGCTGGGCCTCAGGTTTTGGTCGTACGCTTGAATCCATTTCCTGCACCACTTCGGCGCCACAGTCCTTCTTCGGTTGAGTAAAGTGAAGCAAATTCAATTAGTTCCGTTGCTGGCTCTGGAGGAACATAATTATCTCGAGATGCTTATTTCGCAGTTCATTGCATCACTCAGCCAATTCCCAAAACTATACACTTAAGCTATTTACATAGTTGCAGCAGAAGTGGGGTTTCGCAACAATCTGTTTCATCTGATTCGAAAGATTTCTAGAGAAAATTGTTTTTTCCATTATTGTATAAGAGTCGGTAGAACGACAAATATTAGGGGGTAAAAACACAAATAGACATTTTACAAGGAAAGGACAAAGTTTCCACGAAGGAAATAATTAGTTCTGCACGCAATTACGTTTTTTTAAAGTGGCCCTCCGAAAAACTTTCTTAGAAGTTATCCTGGAAAAATTAATGAAATTCGGAAGGAGTAGAACCGGCGACTTCCGAAATGCCCATCGCCGTAAACGAATTTAAGGCTGCTACGGCCCAATGAACTTGTATATTCTTTTCCCGCATTTTTAATATTACAACCAGTAAAGCATTTCGTCTTTGTCCATTAAAAAAATAAAACTTTTTTTTTTATTAAAATTGCGAAAAGGGTTCAAATTTGTTTACATTTCGTCACGGACCTCAGGGACCAAAGGATCCAAATTATGTTAATTTCACCATCCTCTGTAATTTCCGCGACGAGAAGCGTAATGAAACTGTCCTTTATGTAATTACTAGTACTTTAGGTTGAGATAACAAAATTCCGGAAAATAAAGGACTGTCGTCATCTACAAAAGTAATTTGCCGCCAAAAATTTAATTATAATTTCTTGAGACCTAATTATTCTTTTATTTCACTCGTTCCAGAGGTGTTGCGGTTGATGACCAGGGCTATATCTGTGTTGCAGACTCCGGCAATAATCGGATCCAAATTTTCCAGCCCGACGGAAGCTTCCTCAAAGCTTTCGGCTCCTGGGGTTCCGGAGAGTGCGAGTTCAAAGGATTGGAAGGTGTCGCCATCATGTCAAATGGCAACATTTTGGTTTGCGACCGTGAAAATCATCGGGTGCAAGTTTTTTAAAGCAGAGTTTTCGCACAAATGGCATAATTACAATGTTTTTTCCATTTTATTTCTACTCTTCTTTTAATCCACTTGAATATACGAAATTGGAAGAAAATGTTATATAAATTATTTTCCTTCAATTTTATAACTGTGCGTACAATTATAAAATTATACCCCAAAGTGCCTCAATTTAATGTAATTTACTTCAAATATATGTTTCTCAAAAGTGTACAAAACTAGATACATATTTTAAAAAACTGGATACATGTACTCGTAAAATTGACATTTATACTTCGTCCTAATTTTTTGAGAAAAGTTTGGATGAAAGAAATGAACAACTAATCTTTCCTAAATTGGAAAGTTTATTTTGTTGATTTTATATAGAATCGCGATCTATTTTGTACACATATTAAAATATATATATATATATATAAGTGCACCCCAAAACTTCCAACTCCTTTTGTAAACTCCGAACAGTAAGCCAAAATAAATATACTTTTGTAAAATAGCCATGCCAATTATGTTTCTGTACATCTGCAGATTCATAATGTCCAATTCCTGTATAATTTGTTATTGCTTAACTATTCTTGTTTGTTTTTAAATTTGTAATTGTTATGACGTATTTTCGTTCGGCAATCATTTAGAAATTTTACAACAATTGTTTTTACATAAATAAAATCATCTTGTTTACAAAAACCTAAGCTTGTATTTTTATTGCTCCATTAAAAAGGTTTTGCTAATTTATGTATGGAATATTTTAATATAATTTTATTAAGATACACATTTTAGTCCATAAAAAGGGTCTGTAATTTAGACAATCGAAATTGTAAGTTATTCTCAAACACCCAAAATTTGCCATTCCTGATGGTCACCATAGTAAATATAGAAATGGTTAAAAAAATTAATTTTTGAATTATTCTAAGATGAACTGCAGCAGGTTCCAAAAATATACTCCACTTACCCACTTTCTTTTTACTATATCGTTTACTTTACGACAATAAGATTTCTCGAAATATTGTTTCTTTTACGAAATACTTTTTTACATTTTTAATGCTATACACCGGATTAAAAATTACACGAAAACATTTGAGAACCATAATTTTAGGTTTATTAAGCTTCAGAATTAGAAAAAAATCCACAGAAATTCACTTTACATTTTGTACGAAAGTTATATAAATATTGAAAGTCAAAAATTATGATTTGTTTTTTTTTAAATATACATTTCTATTTTTGATTTATGCACATTATTTAACTCAAATTCTGCCATTTTTTAAAACATATTATATAAGTTAAATAAATCCTCCATAGTCTGCTTCACCAATGGTAGAATTTTGGAGCTCCAACGTGACCATCTTGCGTTGCGCCAACAGTTAAGTCAGATCCCATGTTCTTGTCATTTCTCAAGATTTGTTCGTCAATGAGCTTCACAGGGTTAGGAGTTACACCTTCGACGGGCTGAGGCTGATGTGCTTCTCTGATCTTTCTTATAATAATAATCACATCGCCACCGCCTTTCTAAAATTAAAATTAACAAAGTTAGATAACCGAACCGAAAAGCAGAGAGCTCTACGTACTTCAATTATCGAATCGGGTGCGAATTCTGTAGGAAATGCCAAGGTAATTCCAAATAGAACTATGAACACGAATAATTTCACTGACATGTTAACTAGCGTTTAATGTTTTTGTTCTGACTGATTAATTGATAGAATAGAACTGATGGTGCAATCTGAGAAAGTGATTCCTTATATAGCAAGCATACCGCTGCAGTTCTTATCAGCCCCCTGCACCTTAAAAAGTGCGGGAATTTCCATATTTATTTTGTTTTCAAAATGTTATGATGAAGATTAAATACTATTTTTTTAAATACATTAAATACAAAAGGGAGATTAAAGTGGAGATTTATACTTATTAAATATCGCATATCGCAACATCAAGAAAAGGAATATTCAAAAAGACGTTCATTAAATGAAAGTTGTTCTAATATTTAGGAATCAATCTACGGATCCATTTAATACCTAACGAATATAATTTGAAATCACATACCCCTGACATTTTGGAAATAATACACTGCGTTCCATTCTATCCCTCAATCAACGGCACCTTATCACTTTACTAATTCAAATGGCTGCTACACTACTGAAATAGTAAGAAAACTAACTAATTAACATCACAAAACCTGGCTTCATCAACAAATATTGTTAGTTTTCAGCCTCAGTAACCTACAACTAAAGTACAATGCATATCTCTGTAATATGTACATAATAGACAAACTCGTAGTATATAAGAATAATAATAATAATTTTTATTGGAAAAAAAAGTACAAAGATATACGATCCTTAAAATTAATGAGGAATAACTCAAAACACATCAACCTTATGTAAAACAATTTGGTCACCCGCATACGTTTAATTCAAATCGACAATTTGAACCAGAAAAGTAAAATTGATTGCGTATTGGAAAATCAATTTTAGGCATGTTCACCCAATTTATTATTCTATCATTTTACATTGCACACACGTTTTGAGGCTCTTACTGATAAGATGTTAAGAACGCTCCTACAAACTAAACTTGTTATCGTCTTCGAAACTGATAATTTATATATTTAGAAATTATGCATACTTTTTTTCAGCATTTTGAATTTCCTTCGGTTGGTGATGCGTTTATCTACATTTTAGTTTAATAATATATCATTTATTGATAATGAATAATAAATGCACGGCAGATTTAATAGCTTATTAGTTAGCTAAAAACTTTGGCTTCACTCGTAAAATAAATAACTCGCTTTTTCTATTATTGTAGTTTAAGTAAATGTATATTACTATTTTATTTTACAATTCTTACAAGTTATTTCTTTTAAATCAATAATATCCTTCGATAATTATTTAATTTATTACATATATAAATTAATTCAGTTGACCATTTCTCATTATATATAAACTTTCGTATATAATTTAAATAAATTAAGACTTTAACACATAATAATTTTTTTAAAATCTGTGGTTGAAGTTAATGAACCCGCCATAGTTTGGTCTGCCAGTTCCTCCAGGT
Organism: Tolmerus cingulatus; assembly: GCA_959613345.1. Taxonomy (NCBI): domain Eukaryota; kingdom Metazoa; phylum Arthropoda; class Insecta; order Diptera; family Asilidae; genus Tolmerus; species Tolmerus cingulatus. The sequence continues at coordinate 14,986,122 of OY390708.1, read as the reverse complement.
CCTCCGAAGTGTCTGTTGTAATTTGCAGTTCCTGTGACCGTGCTGCGGCCATCTTGACTCTGCCAAATGCGTCCAGTTGCGTCAACGTTGAAGTCAGTTCCCATGTTCTTGTGGTTCCTCCACATCTGCTCTCCCGTGACGTCAACTCGACCATTTTGACCGGGCTGCAGGGGTTCCGGTGTGTGCACTTGCCTCCTTACTCTGTTAACAACAAGTGCCTCCTCATCCTAAGACAGAGGTAAAGTTAAACATAAATAAAGGCAAATACAATAGTTAAACAATTATTTATACTTACGGATAAAGGAACGACGTAGTGGGTTGGGTCCGAAACGATTCCATATTCCGCAGGTGCATCGTCAGAAGACAAGGCATATTCCGCCGGAATTGTAAATCCGTAGGAAAAGGCGAAAAGAGCCAAAAATACGATAGCTTTGAAAGACATTCTTAGGAGCTTTAAGATTTTCTTTAAGTCAAGATGTTTCTGAGACTTAACTGATGATGAAGCTTTGCGAGCAATTCTCTTATATACTAAAATTCAGAAAAAGGGGGTTTTTCAATCGTTATCATCAAATAAATGGGGGATCTTTTAGTCGAATATGTATCTTACAGTAAAATTGTTTAAGTGCATAAGTCAATACTTATATTAACCCTTTTTGAATAGTATATTAAAGGATACAATATACACTAATAGATTTATATAAAATTGTCTATCGCGGCTGCGTATGAAAACAATATCGGGATCAAATTCATTTAATTCATGGATTTTATATGATTAATGTAATCGTAACAGCTAGTCCCACATTACATGTGTAATATAACATGAGCTTCTAAGAGTTTATACAAATTTAATATCTAAGAAAATGACTTCACAATATTGTTAATTTAATTTATTTAGAAAGGAATATATTTCACATTGCTGATGGTAGATATACGAAGATTACAAAATTTCTTTAGTTGTCAGTGACATATGCATATTATGTTAGGATATTTATGTATACCATCCGTAAAGATTATGCGACATAAAATTAGGAAGCATCCATTTCAGAAAATTTAAGCATTTCATTTTTAAAAAGTTTAAGAACTGTTTCTATAGAAATTATTATAAGAGATTATAAGTTCAAAAAATACATTTAAACACTAATTGGAAAGTAGTGAGCATCTCTCTAAAAAAACAAAAACATGTGTACAGGTATCACAAAATATTGTATAAAAGATTCCCCCATTTATTTGTTGATAACGCGTCAAAAATCCCCTTTTTCTGAATTTTAGTATATAAGAGAATTGCTCGCAAAGCTTCAGCATCAGTTCAATCTCAGAAACATCTTGACTTAGAGAAAATCTTAAAGTTCCTAAGAATGTCTTTCAAAGCTATCGTATTTTTGGCGCTTTTTGCCTTTTCCTACGGATTTACCATTCCGACGGAATACGCCTTGTCTTCTGACGATGCACCTGCGGAATATGGAATCGTTTCAGACCCAACCCACTACGTCGTTCCTTTATCCGTAAGTATAAATAATTTTTTAACTATTGTCTTTGCCTTTATTTATGTTTAACTTTACCTCTGTCTTAGGATGAGGAGGCACTTGTTGTTAACAGAGTAAGGAGGCAAGTGCACACACCGGAACCCCTGCAGCCCGGTCAAAATGGTCGTGTTGACGTCACGGGAGAGCAGATGTGGAGGAACCACAAGAACATGGGAACAGACTTCAACGTTGACGCAACTGGACGCCTTTGGCAGAGTCAAGATGGCCGCAGCACGGTCACAGGAACTGCAAATTACAACAGACACTTCGGAGGACCTGGAGGAACTGGCAGACCAAACTATGGCGGGTTCATTAACTTCAACCACAGATTTTAAAAAACAGAACTAATAAATTTATTAAATTAAATTAAATTAAATTCTTAATTTATTAACATGTACATAATTTCCTTCAGTTTACAATAAAATATGTTACAACGTTTAATTTTATTCTTTTGTACTGACGCGATATCCATAAAGTATAACATTAGAAAGTCTTCTTTAGTATATAAAACATATTCTAGAAAATGTTCTGGATTTTTCAAGTGTAGAGAGTACAAAATAAGGATTTTTAACCTTTTAGTTTGTTTGTTACCGCTAGAAAATTGTTCTCTTCGGATTTGCATGAAAATTAAAATTTTTGTGTTTACAAAATTTGTAATTCTATCTAAGCGACTGAAATTGAGTAACTGACTATCAATTTCTACATTTTGTAGTTCATTCTCAAAGGTTTGGAACACAACACAGTAAATATTGAGACTTTTTACGCGTTTAGTAATTTGATATATTTTTGTAATTAACGGAAAGGAAAGTCATATAATATTAATATCACACATAGATTTCTTTATAGGTAACAGAGTTTTCAATTAGTAATTATAATATATGTATAACTAAATAGCGTACAAATTCGTCATTCCAAATATATATATAAAAGCCAAGCCAAAGAATTTATAAAGAAATTATGCCTCTGAAAACTAAGAATTTTCGACAGGATTATAAAATACTGGCGATGTCTACATAGTCTACACTTTGTTGAAGAAGTTGTTTGAATTCGAACTTATTGCAATTTTTTTTTATCGTATAATAAAATAGTGCAGGGGTTCGTAAATCTATTAAATTTAATAATTATATTATATATTTATAAATGTATGCATTAGGTCCTTCAAGACCAACATCTAAAAAATTTGTATGTAATGGTTTAGTGTCTGTCGTTCTAGTCTTCTTAATAGGTAAGCGAACGTCTCTGAAGAAACTAAGAATTGGGACATCGACTTTTCGCGAGTTATAAATGCTTCCTCTTTTGTGTAGTATGTAGATTAAAATGTTGTGCCCTTAATAAGAAAAACTAAAGGAAAAATAAATTGAAAAGTCATGAACCTTTCTGTTGAATTCCATTGAAATAAATAAGTTGAAAGCCGCAATACACAGTAATTATTTAGAAATCATAGTGAAAAAGTTATAAATAAAATGAAAAGGTAAGAATTAAATGCTTTAAAAGATTTTATTTTCAGCTGAAGGAAATTATGTACATGTTAATAAATTAAGAATTTAATATATTTGTTTTTTAAAATCTGTGGTTGAAGTTAATGAACCCGCCATAGTTTGGTCTGCCAGTTCCTCCAGGTCCGCCGAAGTGTCTGTTGTAATTTGCAGTTCCTGTGACCGTGCTGCGACCGTCTTGACTCTGCCAAATGCGTCCAGTTGCGTCAACGTTGAAGTCTGTTCCCATGTTCTTGTGGTTCCTCCACATCTGCTCTCCCGTGACGTCAACTCGACCATTTTGACCGGGCTGCAGGGGTTCCGGTGTGTGCACTTGCCTCCTTACTCTGTTAACAACAAGTGCCTCCTCATCCTAAGACAGAGGTAAAGTTAAACATAAATAAAGGCAAAGACAATAGTTAAAAAATTATTTATACTTACGGATAAAGGAACGACGTAGTGGGTTGGGTCTGAAACGATTCCATATTCCGCAGGTGCATCGTCAGAAGACAAGGCGTATTCCGCCGGAATGGTAAATCCGTAGGAAACGGCGAAAAGAGCCAAAAATGCGATAGCTTTGAAAAACATTCTTAGGAGCTTTAAGATTTTCTCTAAGACAAGATGTTTCTGAGATTGAACTGATGCTGAAGCTTTGGAAATAATTCACTTATATACTAATATATAGAAACAGGGGATTTTTGTCTCGTTATCAAAAATTTCTTAAATGGGGATTTTCTTGCTGCCCCTTTTAGGGTGTGATTAGTCTGTTCCTTAAGTTATTGCATTTGATATATGTTCTACGGAGGTTGACATACAAAATGTCCATTTTGTAGTTTTAATTGAAATTTATACTTTTTTAAATTGTTCGCAGAGTATGTATGTACATTATATTAAAAACAAGCTATCTCCAAATACATATATGTATGTAATTTGAACTTACAAATCTCAGCAGGATTGTGTATGAAATCCCTCAATTGAAAATCTCTTGGAAGAGTAGTATACGATATAACTCAATAAAAAGTTTTCAATTTCCTCTAAATTTTCTGTGCTTATATTGCATTACATTTGAGAGATGTAAGTAATTGTTATCGATTATAGCAGAGCAGCAATTTGAAAGTTTAAAACTTTCTAAGCAATTGAAGAGATTGTGAACATTTTATTGCACGTAAAACTTTCGAAGCATTCAATTTCATTTATGCTCGTATGGCTTAGATAACTGCTGACTGGAAGCTCTAAGTGGAAAGAAATTAAATGATTTTGAAATAAAAATTGATTAAACATAATTCAATAAGTATTAATGGAAAGCTAACTATTATTAAAAAATTTAGCGATTTTTAATTAATCTATTCAGAATGAGGAAATTATTCTATACTATTTATGGATGAAACTCTTATTTAAGGCAGGCCAAACAACCTCTAACATGATTATAAGTTTTAAAACACAGACATATACATATGTGTGAATGTAAGCACCATAAATAACTTATTTAATGGTTTGTAGTGAAAATAGATATAAAGCTTCCTTAATATTTATATCTCCATTTTAAATGATTAAACATTTTGTCTCTTTAATTATTATATTGCATCTAAACACAGCTTTGTCGAGTTGCTGTGAAGCCCCTCAAAACCATAATAAATAAATACCCCAGAAAAATTGTAAATTAATTTATTATCACCACATTGCTTGTTCAGCGTTCCAGAAACAGATAATATTTTCTAAATGTTTCCATTTTCCGGCAATTGTAAATATTATTGTTTTATAGAAAAGAAAATGCACCGGTTAAGAGATAAGGAAAATTCCCCCTCTGCTTTTTATAAATCAAAGGTACACAAAACGCTCAAGCAGATAATGCCTTTGTAAAAATCCCGTGAGGTTTTACGACGAAAAACGCTCGGGTGCTCTAATGCAGCATCCGTCATAAACTCGAGTGTAACTCTCAAAGCTCATAAACAATTTGTGTAAACATGTTTTCAGGTTTGCTTACAGTTTTTGTTTTACGTTATTAACAGGTGTTTTTGCTTCCTAAAAATTCAGCGAAATCTTTGTGCACGAACTCATTTATTTAAGAAAAACTTTAATCTAGCATTTGAAAGGAATGAAACATGATTTTCTGCATAACTTATCTGCGAAAAGTTCAACTAAAGAGATCGGAAATACCCATGCTACTCATCCTGTTCTTAGTAATTTCACCTTGTCTAAAAACTCAGAGCCTTACAAATTCATTCATTTGTCTCATTTTATACTTAACTCGAAGCTATTAATCTGCAGAAAAGTTTGGGGTAAGTTTTACATATGACCTTTCACTAAATTTTAATTCGCTTTTTCACTTTACAAAAAATTATAGTTAAAACTTAACGAGAAAAAATTTGAATTGAAATACTTAGGCTTCTTTTTGCTTAAGATAGTGAACAAAAATTTTATAAATTTCAAAAGTAAATCTAAATGTGACAAATTAATCAAACCATGAATATTCAGCTATATTAAATATTGTAAAATTGACATTTTATTAACGACAATTGATGGATATAGAAACAAAAGTAGCAATTTCGTTTCATCACAAATTAAACTAATATCACAGCCTTACTCAATAATTCATTGACAAAGTTCTGCAATTGTAATAAAAATGAAATTCTTTTTCAGAGATTGTCTTATTTTGAGGACATATTTTGATATAAAACACTTATCGATCTTTTCCCTCTTTAATAACAAAACAGGTATTTAGAACATTAAGAAGAATTTAAATTTTCGTCTACATTAATTTCATCTAAATTACCTTACAATGAGAGGCTGTTTCATTATTTACATCGTTCCATTCTTTGTAAAAATCAATCCGTATTCAGATACTACAAATTGTTACTAAAATATTAAACCTTACTACAGTCAAATCTCTCTATCTATATAAAACCACCCCTCGATACAAGCTAAGTACATATATGATATAGCAAACACTTTTTATCCCAAAAAAATTGTCCTGTAACTTACTTTAATAACTTCATAACCTTTATATCTTTATAAAACAAACTTAGTTTATGTACTTAGAAATTTGCTACAAAGTGCAAAACGAGTTTCCTTCTAATGGAACGACTATACAACATAACATAACAACATAACATAACAACATAACTATAGCTTCTAAAATAGGAATAAAACAGTTATAGCTTCTAAAATAGGAATTCGAGTATACTGTTTTATATATTTTTGTAGTATTATAAAGAAAACTGGTATTAACTGGTAAAGTGATTACACCAAACCGAAAAACTTCTTTTCATATCACTGCTAGCTCGAAAGAATTATTTCTTCCAATTTCCAATTATCTAAATTAGTATTTTTTTATTTTATTTTAATTTTATTAATACAAAAATAATATTTAACGTATAATTTTAAGCATGCCTATTAATATTTTCCTTCCAAGTCCAACACTTTCACTAACAATTACTAATCTCGAACACAATAATAATGTCAAATTATAGAACCAATTATTCCAAGTTTAATAATTTTTTTCTATATTCAACCCTTTAGTTGTTAAAACTTATCTTTTCCGTGAGTCTTTTTAACTGAGTAGCTAAATTAGTTTCGCAATAAATAAAAATAAAATCCAAATCCATTGATATTTTTTCTTTCAAACTTCGTTAAAAACGTTGAATATTCTTTCAAATATTATTAACTTTTATGTTAGCTGTGTGTATGCAAGTAGGTATTAAAAATAAATATAGAAATGCACTTATTACGATATTTTTAATTTAGTTTATATTTAATTCAATAAATAGACATATTTACATATTACAAACAAAAGAAAGTTTTACAATATTAACTTCTCTACCATGAAAAGCTTACACCAGCTTTCGCAGATTCTTGACGATTTCCTCCAAAGCGTTTTTGATAGTCAGCATATCCATCAAGTCTCAAATCTTTGTCAGTATCTTGCCAAATTGTTCCACTTGTTTTTAGTCTTACATCCGTCCCAAGGTCTTTTCCATCTCTTCCTACATTTTCGACTTCAACATTTACCTTTTGCCTTTTTACTCGCGATAAGGAGTCTGTAAGCTCTACCTCCTATAAATCAAAACGGTATTAATATTATATATTACTTATAAATGGAAAATATAAACGTTACCTTAATCAAGCCAGAATTGATCGGTTCCACTTCTTCTTTTGGTAGAGTGAACCCGTAACAGAAGCAGACCATTGCAAATAGTACCAAACACTTGCCAAACATCTTGAAATTATATTATTTTAACTCTTGCTTACTGCAACGCCTTTTCGAGTGCTCTAATGCTGCAAGCAACAAGCAGATCGCTTTTATATTTTATATTTATTCCTCACTTGATAAGACTACATTTTTATAGTGAATGATTGCGAGCTTATTAGGGGATTTTCGAAAAGGGGATTCACTTTAGAGTTTTTCCTCCATTAAGATAAGGAGTGATCTAAAAGAACATTTTTTTAAAAAATGCATTACCAAAGAGGATTCAAAATTACAATGAATATTTATTATATCTAATGATATATTAAGAACACCCATATTGTATTTTCCTTCCTGATAAATTATAGAAAAGTAATTCTTAAATTTACCTAAGATAAAAAAAATAGATAAATGTAGGTCAATAATTCAAAACTTAATCAACGTACTTCAAACAAATGGCAAAAGTCGTGGTCAAATTCTTCATTAATATTTCAAATTTTTCTTTATTTTAAGATTGTTCAATACATTACTATCCCCATGATCGATTTTCTGCAAATTAAGCTCTTATTACCTTCTAGGTTACTAAATAAAGTTTGAATACAAAATATTTTGTGTTAAAGTTAAGTGAAGAAAATAATTCGTAAGTAATTTCAAGAATTGTATTAAATTTTGAATTCATTTTTTTAAAACATAGTCAAATAGAAAGTTTACAATTAGAAATATTTTCATAAGACCGTATAATAATAAGTGATTGCGGAAACGATATTCTAATGGAAAAATAAAATATCGAGAAATAGTTTGTAAATTAAAAAAGTTCTAACAAATAGATTGTTGTGAAAATAGAAAATCACACCTATTTCAGTAAAAACGTATTGTTATTATACTGATTTAAAATACACGTTAAATATGTATAAATACGAATAAGTAAAATAGGAGAGATGAGCAACTAAGTATAATGTTTCAAAAGTAAGTGGAAATACCAAAATTATATCTTATGAATAGAAAGGTGCACACCGCATTTTTCCTTCTAATTTGAAAGAATTTCTTGGATCTCGATTAGTTTCTTATCGAAGGCAACAAATCACAGAACAAAAAGTAGCGAGAAACAGACCTTAAAGGTATTTCCACATTTCTTGGAAAATATTAGAACCGCATACATTTTTTGCGGGATCATAAAACTCCATTGCAAGCCAACTTATTACTTTTTCTTGTGGAAATTATTATGTCGGTATTATAAACTTCCCGCTTGTTACAAATACACCTACTACACAAGTTCGGTAAATCACCGTTCAAAATATCATCAAAATTTAACAGAAGCAAGCGAGTCTTATCAGTGAAAAACGAATATAAAATGAGATGCTCGAAGATTTGCAGCGTCACAACACAAAGCAAAGCAAAGCTCTTAAGGTGTCATCGACGTGCTGGATCTTGTAATCAATTCTCAATATGCTCACTAAACTGTTCGTGTGCTTCTTGGCCTTAGTTTACTTAAGCTCAGCTTACGCAATTCCTGTCGAGGGTGAAAGTTCTGCTTTCGTTCAGGTAAACTATTTGAAAATCAACTCTCAATTAAATTGGTAGTTTTTATTATTGAAATCTTATTGAATTTTAGCATGAGAGAGTCAAACGGCAAAAGGTTAACGTGGATGTCGAAAACCGAGGACAAGACGGGCGTGACTTGGGGACCAAAGTGACTGTTCATGGTGGCACCAGAGTTTGGGAAAGTGAAGATGGTCGAGGAACCTTAGACGCCAAAGCCCACTACCAAAGGGATTTCGGAGGACGCAACAGTGGACAGGACAACTATGGTGGGAAATTATCCTTCGGGTGGGACTTCGGAAAGGACTAAATATAACAAAGCCTCGGATCAACTATTTTAAAATTTAATATAGTAATTGTATATACAGTAAACTAAGAAGTATTTATTAGTAAGAAATTAATTTGCGTTTTTATTATTTTTTGGTCCTCCAATATTTTTTTAACAGACCCAACACTTAAAATTAAAAGTTTAAGAAATTATGAATATTATCTTTTGTATTCTTTCTACAGTTCCGATATAGAAAGCTGATACATCGGAGACATAGTAAATAAACTACAATTTAGACAAAAGCTTAATTTTGAAAACGTTTGAAGTAACTATGAGAGCAGTAAAGTATGATTGTAAAGTTTCTAGATAATCAAATGGCTTTGAGAACAATATTCTAGGTCTTACAGCACTCTGAACAGTATAATTTACATGAAGTGTGAAATGCAGAATTACATAACTATGTATGCAAGTTAAACGAGAATGAATGACACAACACATGTTGAACATTTGAATACAACATAGTTCAATTTTGCAATCTAACTCCCTCAATAACAACCCCATAATGTTTTTTATTATTATTAATTTTCACAAAGTAAAACAAAATTCTGAGCAAGTTCAGCTCTAAAATCTAAAATTACCATATATGGAAGATAATGCAAAATTACCGAAAAACAATTATGTCGAGCTCAAATATTAAGTGAATTTTTTTAAAATAAATTGTTTAGATTCATAATATGTAGTTAACGTTATACTATCTAGTTCTTTAATATAAATTTCTTAACCAGTTGTTATTGACAACATAAACTAATGATAGAATTAATAGAGTAAGCTAGGGAAGTGCTTCTAATTAAATTTCATATATGATCATAGTCGTATTTCTGCACTTTTTTTATATCATTAATTGTCTTCCTGAAATCTTGAAATGAGATATTCAAAAATTTTTAATGTTTAGTATAATCCTAGAAGAACTGTGTATGTTGCAATCTGTAGTCACATTTTGTCTGCACAAAATATACGTCGGGCACCTAAAATAATTAGGTATATTTTTAATTGAAGTTGAACTGATTCTTCTCAAAATCGTGTAGTAGGTACCTGCATATGTGTATTTATTGAATAATTAGCAACAGTTCCCCATTTTATTAAAATGCATGTACTAATTAGTATAATTAATGTAACTATGAAAATTAAATCATAGAAATGATCTTTTGTTAGGTTGTTTGACATTAGGAAGATCCAATCTGCAATTAATAGATGTATGTGCATATATTTATAAGATAGTCTAAAGATTGACTTTATATGACCAAACTAGATCGTTTAGGTGCTTTAAAACGAATCTCAGTAGTTATTCGCGACATAAAGAAGTTCTTTAAAACTTATTTAACAAATCATGCTATCTAGCTCATTTTCTAATTAAGCATTTCTGTTGTGCCAAGTATTTACAAATCTACATATTATTATTCCTGTTCGAGATTTTTTAATGAACGGTTTGCATGATTAATTAACTTTATGGCTCTAAATTTCAGACATGGAAGTCCTTTAAACTATGGCTTCCACCATTAATTGCAGGGTTTTTTCTATGGAAAAGTGCATTAAATGAAATCATTATCAGGACAGGTACGTATATAATAAAAATCTATTAACTTCACTTTTTAAAATCTTGTACATTTATTTTTCCAAACCACAAATTTGATTAAATAACACAAAACCACCTTTATATGAAAGCATAACGCCCTGAATTCTCACAACACTAAAAAACTACACTTATTAAATATGATATTAGAAATATCCGCACTCTTAAGTATTTTATTATAACTATCCAATTCTTATGTATCCTCCCATACTTTGAAATCGATGGTACCGAGGCGTAGTAGGGTCGTCAGGTTCCACTTCCGGACTAATAAAGTAATGTTAAATACATTATTTAACAAATCGACTGGCGGAAACTGTAATTTGATACTTACGCGTCAACTTCGAAATCCTCTTCACTGATTGGATTGGCAACAACCAGAGCCAATAGAAGAGCAAATATAAAAAATAGTTGAAATTTCATTGCGATGAATTGAAGTAATTAACAACAGTCTTAAGACTTTGCTTCTCCCGATTGTAAATTTATTCTGATCTCCGTTAGATTTAAACTCTATTTATATTACAAATGTTCAAGAGCGTTATCAATGCGAGGCGAAATATTTTCTTTAATACTAAAACTGATAACAAGTGATTAAACAAATTACGCGAAACATTTAAATATTAAGTTCCTCTCCCATCCCTATCGGAGTATTTCTCCATTTACCCATATACATGTAATATTTATAAAATATAATTTCTCGTTCACTGGATTTAACTGCATTACTTACGATTTGTTTATTTTGTTATTTTTATTTTTCTACATTCGCTAGTCCTCAGTCTTCAGGCACACTGATCTTTGGATCGGTTGATATTGAAATGATAATTATATGTAAGTCTAGACTAGACTATAAAAGCAACGGATTTTTTAAGGGTTCAGATACGACTCCGATTGTCCTGGTTATCACAATTATATTTGTGAAAATACTTCATAGCCATTTTTGTTAGTATAGCTATTCTTTAAAAAATTAATTAATTTGATGAAATCTAAAATAACTTTCGAAAATTGTCTATTACATCTGTTATTTACTTCTTAAGGCCATGTGTGACATATTTTACCTATGTATATACTTATAGGTACGCATTACCATAATACTTTTTACTGGCAGTTAGAATATTATGACAGTAAATTAAATATATAAAATTAAGAGAATAATTTAGACCGAGCATTTTTATATAATTACTCGTATATATGCACATAACTTTCATGAACAATAATTTTATAACCAAAAATGTGCAAGCTGGAATGAACCAAAATGAATTAAATATGCCCATACTAAAAAAATATATTGTATATATGTATGTGTTAATTTTATAGCATTTCATTGATAAGATTCTTTTAGATTCGCGCCACTCAACAGAGTATCAAAGAGGAATTTTCACATACGTTTCATAAGACTATGTATACAAATATTTCAAACGCACAAAACTTTTAGCAGAACTCCATCAGAGAGATAACTCAAGATGGAAATAAAAACAATTTTCATTTTGTCTACACAGTTTGCTATCGGAATGGCTTTTACCAATTTAAGGAATACAAAAAAAGTTCAATTAGCATAAATAGCTTAAGTATTTTTAAGAGAAATGAGCGAGTCTTATCAGTGAAAAACGAATATAAAATGAGATGCTCGAAGATTTGCAGCGTCACAACACAAAGCAAAGCAAAGCTCTTAAGGTGTCATCGACGTGCTGGATCTTGTAATCAATTCTCAATATGCTCACTAAACTGTTCGTGTGCTTCTTGGCCTTAGTTTACTTAAGCTCAGCTTACGCAATTCCTGTCGAGGGTGAAAGTTCTGCTTTTGTTCAGGTAAACTATTTGAAAATCAACTCTCAATTAAATTGGTAGTTTTTATTATTGAAACCTTTTTGAATTTTAGCATGAGAGAGTCAAACAGCAAGAGTTTAATGGGGATGATGAAAATCAAGGTCACGGGCATCACTTGGGGACAGTGACTTTTCATGGTGGCACCAGAGATTGGGAAATTGACGGTGGACGAGGGCCCTTAGAAACTGAAGCCCACTATCAAGAAAATTTCTCAACTTTGGGACGGCGTAAAAACTCCTGAACCTTAGACTAACTATACCTAACCTTTAATATCATTGTATGATAGAGTAACATAATAAATATTTATTAATAAGAAACTAATTCCCGTTTCTCTGATCTCTTGGTCGCTCAGCTTTTTTTTAACATACTCATTACCTGGATTTAAAATATTTAGGAAATCATTAAAATTAAAATTTTTATTCTCTCTAATATTGCGTTGCAAAAACATGATATATCGGAGACACAGTAAATAATCTTATAATTTAGACGAAAGCTTCCCTTAAAAAAATATATAAGAACAATAAAATATAATTATAAATTTTCTCGATTATAAAATGAAATTGGGTAAAGTAAATATGTTAGGTCTTACAGCTCCATGCAGATAATTAATATGAATTACGACATCACTGAAAAAACATTTGCAAACAACATATGCAGTTTAATTCAAATCTCAGTACTTATTCAGATCATAACAAAGTCATTTAAAACATACTTAATAAACCACCATTCAAAACTAAAAAACAACTTTATCCGCTCCAAATATGAGTAATTTTAATTTAATTACAATCCTGACGAAAAAAGTAAAGAAAATCAAACTATCTATTTAGATATATTATAGTGCATCATATTACATTTTTGCTAATTACTTTATTTATAAATGAATATAACAAAACGCTCGTGTCGAAAATTACATAAATAGCGAAATATTCGAAAATTAATTTCGTATTTTCATTTGAAAATATGTTCCTTCTTAAATTAATTAATTAATTAACTAATCTTTTGAAACAACTTATTAAGTAATTACGATTAAAATTTTTTTAATTGAAGTGGGTATCATAACGAATTTTAAATGCTCCTGTTACAGAGTCTGGAAGTTGGGTTTATGTTTAGAGATGCAAGCAGGTTTCAGGTGAAAATGGTCCATTGTGAGGCTTCTTTTAATCGAGTAAAATATGTAAGAACCCGTCTCAAAAATAATTAATATGTTGAATTTTTCATTAGCCGGACCAATTTACGCATTTTAAAAATTACCTATCAATGAAATTAACTGCAATATTTAATTAAATTTAAAACTTATTCCCTGCAAATACAAATTTTCAATGCCAACAAATTCCAATTTTGTTGTAGATTTTACTCGCATGCTTCTAAAACTGATGGTCAAAAAATTTTGGAAGAAAAAAGATTAGCTTTGTAGCATGACGTACGATTGGGGAGATAAATGAGTCAATGGCAATTCCCATTAATTAACATTTTCCATTTTACCCCAAAATAATCAGCTTTATTTAAAAACGCAAAAAGTGAAATATGTCGATAACAATTCAGAGTATTTTCCCAAGAATTTAGTTTTCAAATTAAAATTTTTGATAATGTTGTTAAATAATATCTTGCATTTTTCATTAGCTTTTGTTTATTTACGGCTTAATCATAAAAAATCGTGAAAATTTTTGGAGGTTTTGTGAAATCTCCATATTTTTTATAGTGACAAATTTTTCCTCACGTTGTTCTTTTTGATAAATGCTTTTTCCATGAATTCTTTTTCGAGAGGTTAAATTGAGTGCGTTTTCAATAACATATTGCGTGTTATTGTGGAATATTATTTTATTAAATTTTTTATGGTGAACATATGTAAATCAATAATATCTTTTATTATCCATCCACAGTTTTCTTGAAGTGGATATCAACCCTGAGAACATCCTCGATACGAGTTTAAAGCATTGCGCCACTTTTCTTCATTAATTTTATGGATGTCACGAAAAGCACCTTTCACAATTTCAGGTTGTTTCGTAGTAATATTATCTTCTACAGGAATAGAATTTCCGTTTTCTACATTATTTACTTCAACGGGTACGGGCTCTCCTTCATGTTGCAGGCAGGCTTCAGAAAATAAATTACAAAAGTAAAATATTATATTTCAGTAGTTGAAAACAAAAATATTTACACTTGCTTTCCCATTTCTTTTGTATTTCTCGGAAAAGCGAGGCTGATTGTAAACAGAGCGTACTACGTGAAAATTGTTTTAATTTGCATGTTGAATTATCTATCTGATGCTTTTCTGCGAAATATTGTGGTATCGTCTAACGTTTTCTTTTAACTAGACAAACTGTTTTAGATACGATTAATAAACATTTAAAGTTGATTTAATTAAGCGGGCTGAAATTTGATGAATGTTATCAATGCAAAGCTTTGTTGAGATTGTGTATATTACGTATATATGTATGTATGTATTATACATTTATTTAAATTATTTATTTCCCAATCTTTTTCATTTTATAATGATCAATTCAGACTCTAAAGAAAAATTAAAAAAGAATAGTGGGCTTTCAGTAGAAGCAACGCTGAAATTACTTAACCTTCAAGTTATCTTGAAGGCAATTTTCTACAGTTTTTAGATTTATGAAGTTGCGCAGAATTTAATTATGAAATCATCTTTAGTATTTACTATAACATACGTTTAAAATGTAGTAATGCCAGCTAACTATTCCCATACAAATTAGTCCAAATTGTATTCACTATATTTAGCTGCGTATTAAATAGCAACAACAAAATCCGGGCACGAATAAAAAGAAAAATTATAGGCTAGCCTAGACTGGTTCAAATAGTAATTAAATATTTCACAAAGTTCCGTAATTCCTCTGTGTTATTTTCTTTGTATAGCTGGATTAATGAGAGATGATCATACATATTTGGTTTCACAATGGTTATTCTTTTAAAAAAATGTAAATGCATATATCATGAATTACTATGTAATTCGGAAGAAGCAAAATATAAAAATTTCAAATCATAAAATATTTTTTTGACCAATATGAAATCTGTTCACATTTTGTGCCTCACCCAATACAATAGTCTAAAAGTATTTTTGATATTTATTCAATTGAAAAAAGTAATATATAATTTAATACAGGTTTTTATTTATGACTTCTAAGTCTAAAAAATTTTTAAATAAGAGACAGAAATCGTCGTTGACGAAATGAATAGTGTTGTTCAAATCAAAGATTTAAAATCTGTTAAGTTTTAAATTTGATTGATGCAATTTAAATAACGAGATTTAAGATATTAAGAGGTTCCATTCAATCAGAAATACTGTACGGCTCCAATTCTGGTTGATTCACCACCTAATATGTACATTGTACATTGTATATCTTTAAAATAAGTTGCTCTGTTGGCTGTCTTATAATTAAAAATATTATTTTGTAAAGGACATATATATTTTATTAGAAATGTCATAAAATTTTAAAAGTTTATAAGCTTATGATTATAGTAAAATTGTATGTACTTAGCTAATATTTAACAATAATTAATAACTTTGAAAGTTCAAAAGCATAACCTTTTATTACTACTATTATTCTTGTTGTAAACATCACCCTAGACGCCACCGACCAAATCCAAATTTCTCTTTATATGGCAGTAATAAAACTTCATTTTGTACTTTGAAATAATCATAAGAACGTCCTTTTACGCCAGCAAAGTTTTCTTCATCAACAGTAACGTCTTCAACATGTGCAGACTTTTCTTCATTAACACTATTTGCTTTTACGTATATAGGTTGTTCAGTAATTGGCGAAGCGCTTTAAAAATATAAAGTAGAATAAATAAAATATTTGTACACAAATTTATAAACTTTTAAAAATGCTTACGATATTGGTTCAAATTCAATTTGTCTTGTATCTCTCGAAATGCTAAAAGCCAATCCGATAGCAAACAAAGTAGACAAAATGAAAATTGTTTTTGTTTGCATCTTGAGTTATCTTTCTGTTCTGCGAAAAGTTTTGTGAGTTTGAAATATTTATATAGTCGCACTGATTTGATTCTTTTACGAGACTTTGTAATCAGTAAAAATTCCTGTTTGATGTTCTTATCAATGACGTACTTAAGATTATGACGTAATGTATAATATATTCTTTGCAGTATGGGTACATTCAATTCATGTAGGCTTATTTTACTTTTTAAAATTTTTGTTAATTAATTATTGTTCATTAATACAATGTATGCCTATAATATATATATACATATATATATATATAATTGTTCGAAAAAATTTTATCCTTTTAAATTTTATATTCTTAATTTACTATCGTAATATTCTTAGTTACAATAGAAAGTATTATATTAATGTGTGCGTTAAGAAGTGAAATATACAACAGAAAGTGTTCAAAAGTTATTTTAGACTGTATCAAATTAAAAAGCTTTTTAAAGAATTTGTGGGTATAAAGAATGCTAGTATTCTTTTGTAATGAATAGCACAGCTTTGTTTACTATTACGTCCCCCACTTTGTTGTTAAGGAACATTTTTGTAAGGATCATTACTGCGAACAAAAAAGGTCATGTTGTGTTTTCAAAAGTTTAAAAAATCAATCGTTTCTAGCCTAAACTAGACTTATAAATATAGTATTTATCATTTCTATATCAACCGATCCTTGATCAATGCGTCTGCCGGACGACTGGCGACTAACAAATGCAGAAAAATAAAAATAACAAAATAAACAAATCGTAAACAAAGCAGAATCGAATTAAATCCAGTGAATGCAAAATTATATATTATAAACATTGCATGTAAATATATGGGTATATGCGTAAATGCTTCGATTGGGATGGTAGAGAAACTCAATATTTAAATATTTCGTTTAATTTGTTTAATCTCTTGTTATCAGTTTTAGATTTGGTATTAAAAAATATTTTGCCTTACATTGATAACACGTTTGAACATTTGTAATATAAATACGGTTCGCATCTAACAGACTTCAGAATATATTTTCAATCGAGAGAAGCAAAGTCTTAAAACTGCTGTTAATTACTTCAATTCAACGCAATGAAATTTCAACTATTTTTGATATTTGCGCTTCTATTGGCTCTGGTTTTTGCCAATCCGATCAGTGAAGAGGATTTCGAAGTTGACGCGTAAGTATCAAATTACAGTTTCCGGCAGTCAATTTGTTAAATACATTTATTACTTTATTAGTCCGGAAGTGGAACCTGAAGACCCTACCACGTCACGGTACCATCGATTTCACAATATACGAGGATTCATAAGAATTGGATAGTTATAATAAAATACTTAAGACTGAGGATATTGTTAATAAGTGTAGTCTTGTAAGATTAAATGTTGTGACAGTTTTGTGCATTAGACTTTCATATAAAAGTGGTTTTGTGTTATTTAATCAAATTTAAAATTTGGGAAAATAAACGATATTTAAATGTGAATTTATTAGATATTTATTATATACCTTTCCTGCTAATGGATGCGTATATGTAATGCACTCTTAAATTCCATTCATGAAAATTTTAGCAGTCATTACACATTCATTATACATAATTTTAAACAGGAATAATAATATGCACATTTTTGAATAATTGGCACGTCAGAAATGTTTTATTAGAAATGAGTGATGGTAACATGATATTTTAAAGTTTAGAACGGTAGGAACTAAATTGGTAAAAATGTTTAGCTATTTTAGAAAGCTGGTCTTCAGTTTTGTTTAGTCTTGATTGGATATAAATTATTTTAGTTTTATAATTAATAAACTAGTATTTACTTTGTAAATGCTTTGCACAATTGTTTGTAACAGAAACCCTTCACCAACATGTTGTCGTTATATTAAATATGTCCCCGCCTTTTATTTAAGGGACATTAAAAAATAAAAGTAAATATAAAACTTTTAAATCATGTCAAAAAAGCATCTTAAGTTTATTTATAAAATGTATGTATATAAGTCCTCATACATTTATTTTAATTTTTTTAAGTACATTCTTTAATTGGTAAAATTCGTTTAAATTCACCCCACTTATAAATCAAATCAAACTCAAATTTATATTTAATTGCCAAGACTTGTAGCATAACGACCAAAACAGTTTGTCTAGAAGAACACTTCAGACGCAACCGCAATTCGTTCCAGAAAAGCATCAGATAGATAATTCAGCATGGAAATCAAAACAATTTTTACTTTATGTGCACTGTTTACAATCAGCCTCGCTTTTCCGAGAAATAGCAGGGAAATTGGAAAGGAAGTGTTAGTATTTTTATCTTCAACTACCGAAATATTTTGCTGTTTTATTTCTTTATTTTTGCAGTCAGCCTGAAGAGCCTATTCACGTAGACGTAGCTGATGTTGAAGAAGGAAAGCCTATTCTTGAGGCAACTGTTCTGACCACACAAAATCCTGTAATGTTGAAAAAAGCGTTTGATCACCAGACAAAATTAAAAGAAGAATGGGGGCTTCGCCGTTTTCTTACCCCGTTTAATGGTTGCCGACTTAATTGGAGTGTGAATGTATAAATACGAGATATCATTGATATGTACATATTCACCCTAAAACAATAAATAAAATTTAAACCTTTATTCCATTATAATATCCAATATTTTATTAAAAACTCAATAAATTTTAATACTGAAATGCCGAAATTTACCAAAAGCTCTACAAGTTTGCACAATTCTTTATGGTAAAGCAGTAAATAAAATAAAAAGCTAATAAAAAAAATGCAAACATTTATTTAAAAGTATTATCAGCAAATTTAAATTCAAAACTAAATCGTGTGTAAAATTCTTGGGAAAATACTCCGAAATGTTATCGATATATTTCACTTTTTGCGTTTTTAAATAAAGCTGATTATTTGGGGGCAAAAAGGAAAAAGTCAATTAATGGGAATTACCACTGACTCATTTATCTCCCCAATCATACGTCATCCAACCAAACTTATCTTCTCTGGTCAGCAATTTTATATGCCTGAAAATAAATTCTATAGAAGGACATAAAATTGGTAATTTTTTAACCTTTCAAGCTATTTATGTACAATAAACGACACATTTGGGAAACATTTTGTATTATAATTTTTAGTTGGTGTAAGAAGATATACAAAACAATTCAAAATATTGATCATATTAATAATTAATGGTATAAATATGTTATAGTATCCTTTCATCCCATCGAATCGAGACATGTTAAAATTGTTCAAAAAAAAAAGTGTTTAATGCCGCGTTGGATTAACGGTTGAGGAGCTCATGCATTTCTTGATTTTTCGCATACAGCTGAATTTCCGGTTGAACCAGAAGCTCTTCCGATTCGACCTGAGTCAGAAATCGAAATTTCAACTTTTAATTTGAAATTAAATAATGTTACTATCCCACATTTTATTGAGACATGATGTTGAAAATCAAGGCTTTTTATAAATAAAAAATGGATATTTTTTTGCTTATTGTATTTATAAGCAATCTTGCATTTATTTTATTTTTTTAAATATTTTTATTAGAAACGGTAGTTATTTTAAACCACAAAATTCTGGAGCCGTAAGAGAGGTTGGAGGAAATTAAAAGCGTGCCTGCGCCATCTCTCATTTAGATATAATAACAAAAATCCTTACAAATGTTGTTATTTTCATATGCAAACAGCTGTTAGCTTGACAGTTCTTCGATTTCCTCCTTGCCTGCTGCTGCCTTTAACTTTTACTTTTAAGCTAAACTTAAAATGTTCGCAGTGACTCGAAACATAAAATGTCTCGCTTCTAGCGCGAAGGTATCTAACCCTAATTTTGTATGTGTATTTTGTGTTACTGGCTAGCACAAAACGACGGCATATCTCAAACGATATTTCAGAACACTAATTTAAGGCTTGCACATTATACAACAAAATCAATTTCCTTAAATTTATGATTTATTTTCAGAGATTTACTCAAATCAACGCCGCCTACAGCACTGCAGGAATTCCGAAAAACATCCTGCAGGAAGAGACGACCGCCCAGTTCCAAAGTGAAAACGGTTCAATTTACGACAAGAAGCCTTTTAAAATAGAACTTGAAGGAGGTGAATTTTACACATTGAAAGATTGAAAAGAACGATTTTATCAAATTCTTTATGCTAGGGAAAAAGTATTCCTGGTGCTTATGCGGGAAGTCTAAGAACCAGCCACTTTGCGACGGTACGCACAAAAATGAATTTCTCAAAATTAAGTTAAGGCCAATTCGGTTCGCTGTAGAAAAATCGGGCACCTACTGGCTTTGTAACTGCAAGCAAACAAAACATCGACCGTTTTGTGACGGCACCCACAAACAACAACATATTCAAGATGCTGTGAAATAGTTTCTGAGGAGTAATAATAATGTGAATGTAATAAAAATTTTGATAGTTGCTCGGACTTTGAGTTACAAATCCTTCTCCTTAGTTTCCCGACATCTCTGATACTCCTTCTGCACAGGTTACTCCAAGTGAGGCTGATTTGCTTCATTCAAATTTTTTTTTGTTCTTTAGAACAAGGATATCTAACAATATGATTTTGTTTAAACAGTAACGTGAACACTTCAGCGTCTGATGTAGGTGTCCACATACACCTGAAATGTTTTAATAGTTTGTTAAATTAAAAACTAGAAAAAGTAAAAAGATAATAATAAAAAAGCTAGAAGATGGCTACTTCCACCGGTTTATTATTTACTTTACGCAAATTATATTGATTGAAAAAAGCATTTTAGGAACAAATATTTCAATTTGTTTGAAAATTTTAAGCCAATATCCTTGAATAATATTTTTGGTATGAAACGACAAATGATCCTTTGATCCTATATAGAGGTTTCTGAAAAAAATCAATACTTTCAAATTTAAACTTTTCAGGTTTTAATTTTTAAGAAGATTGCATGAGAGCCGAGGTAAAGTTTTTTATTTAATAGACTTTTGAAATTTGAACTTATTTTGAGTTTTTCCTATAACCGATCAAATAGATTTTTTCATGAAAAATTTCATATTTGGTAAGGAAAACATTATTTTTTAGTTTACTTATATAAACAAGTACATCAAAAAATGTTTTAACAGCCAAATTTATTTACTCATTTACCATACAATAAAAATTGTGGTTTTCTATAAAAGTGGAGTATTTCGAATCCATCATCAATATTCGCCGAGCTGTTTTATTTATAGGAATGCTTTTCGCTGGATTTCATAATTCCTAAAGTCTGTGAGCTGATATTCCCTTTTAGGACTAGCTAAGGCAAAAAATATTTCAGTTTTTCAAAAAATTTTTCATCAAGAACTGCTCAAAAATCTATAATAAATAATAATTACAAACTATTATATATTAGCAGCGTAACTCACACCTATATCCAATTTTTAAAGTAAAATACAATATTCAACAAAACAAGCCCTCGATAAAATCAAAACAGGATAAATTAATTTAATAAAAAACGTAAGTGCTTTAAATAGCTACGTTAATTCCATTTTTAATTTTTGAAAAACTAAACTAAATTTTTGTCAGTTATTTTTAGTAATACCTTGTATAGTTTTCTCTGTTAAATTTGTGTTCCCATGTACACTCACATACAAATAATGATGTTTATTACGTGAAGAGTTACTTTACCGATTTAGACCGAATTGCCAAAATAATCTAGGAAGATACTGCACTAATAATATATAATAGTGTCTATAGATAAAATCAAAAATGCAATACGTTTTTCAAAAATGGATTTATTCAAAAAAAAATTCTAAAATTCAGACATTTTTGTGTTAAGCACGAAAACAAACTTCACGGATGCTTAACTTAATTTCAGCTCTAAAAGGATAATACGTTCGTCCAAAAATGAAGTAATCTCTATTGCAGGAACTAGGATGGTTTCAAATCTCTGCCTCAAAGTGCACTACGTGAAAATTGGTCGTGTAATAAAACAATCATCGATTTAATGCGGCCAGCTGTAGAATAAATTCGTCAACAGAAAGTAATCAAAAACAAAACTTACTCTAGAATCCATCTAAGCAACAATTTACATTAGTATTTTCGATATATTTTCACTTTTACTCCTCTTGCTCACTTACATTTTCTAAATTTCTTAATATAGCCGCATTGACGCACTGCGACATTTTCTTGTTTGTATATATAATTTAGATATTTTTCATGCCATCGTTTACTAGACATTCTACTTAAATAGTTTTGTTTTGCTGCGATATATACATATTTCTTGTTATGCTCTTACTTGCTTTACGAAAATACATTTTTATTGGGTTTTTGGACAAAGAATTAATATTATGAGAAGATTCAACTTGTTCTAAAATAATTTTGTTTTAAAACAGTTCACATGTTAATACTATATTTGTTTTTTTAAGGCTCTTACTCAAAGCGAAAGGAGATCGTTATCAATGTTCAACCAAATAGAATTTTGCAAAATTTAATAATAATGGCACAAGTTTACCAGTCAATTATATCCACTGTAACAAATGCTTAGCCAATGACAACCTTTTCAGAAAAATTGTTCAATTTCTAAGTTTCCGAAATAAATTAATTCCTACACGAAAAATGATTTTCTCCACGCGAAATTATAAGTTTTATAATTTAAATAATAAGTACAAATTTCCGCTTTTATTATTTTCCACAGTTCTATTCTATTATTATTTTGAGTGTATTCTACGTTCGAAATTCTTAAAATATTTTTCTTTATACTAAAGTGAAAATAAGAGTTATTTTTAGTTAAGACTCTTCATAAAAATACGTTAAATCAAGAAATAAGCAAGTGACGTAGACGGTGATTTTATTAAATGAAATACTTACGGCCAAGAAAAATAATTAAATATAGCAAATTAGATGGATTTGTTAATTTTAAGTAAGAATTATACTCTCCGCTTTTTGAACAAAATTTGGAAAAACTAGGTACATACTGCCAGTGCTAATTGGAATGATAACTGAAATTAATCATAACTAATATGCAATGAACTAAATGATGCAACAAATACATTAATAGAAAACCACTAATTTTTAATTTAAGCTAGATATTCGTGATTCAATTGAAATTTCGCTATTATTACTATTCGTTGCAAAATCACAAATTCTCATGAAATAATGGAATTAAGCTTTTTACACGCCAAAGAAAATAAGTATTTGAATCATAAGCTACAGCATAGAACATTAGCTGTATTCAAAACAAAAGGAATTAAAAAGTTTTGAAGCAAAATAATGCGACATGAAAAAATACTAAATCCTACAAGTATGTTGACATATCATAAAATAATTCCTATTGAAATATTTTCTCATTAAAAAAATACATCAAAATGCCATTCCGAGCCTAGGGAAAATTATCATACAGACTTTTGTTTTGAGTTTACCTTCTGTACGTGATGTTAAACTATTGTGCAGAATTGAGCAATTGAGTTGTACTTTGGTTTAAATGAATTATTAGATCAGTAATAATTGAAAAAAATGTCAGTAATTCAACTAAAATGAGAAAGTGCCATTTTTTCCTGAGCCGATAAAAAGAATTTTTATTCCTTCGTCTGTTAACCGAATTGGACGAACAAATCAAATAAGATAAAATTACAACTTCTTAAAACGACGAAAAATGAGAATTATGTATGTATATCAACTAAAAAACTTATTTTCATACAACGGGTACTTAATAAATTTTTCGTTAGAACTAGGAAAATAACACAGTTGAACACCGATAATTTGATTCAAAGGGATTATTCTTAATTCGTTATCGATTTCAATAGACATAAGAAAGAAGCCACATTTACAAGCGCTAAAAGTTTCTTAATTCCTCTCGATATGATTACATTTTTACAAATAGTCTCTTAGCATCATAATTAGCATTAAAATAGTCAATAAAAATGTCGATAAAAAGTAATACTTTCACCATTAGGGGAAAACACTGGCTATCCTTTTGTATTATTAAAACGATTTAACAAAATTAGATTTCACTACATGAAGCTTTAGAAGCCATTAACTTTTTAATTTATCTTAAAATTTTGAAATGATTGAAAAACAGCGTTCGCCAGCAAAAAAATCCTCTCACATGTTGGAAAAAATTATTGTAAACAAATTTGTCAGAATTAACTACAGAGACACACAATTCCTCACTTGCAAAATTGAAACAGCATATTCATACTAATAATGCAAAGCACGTAAAATAAAAATGTTTATTTGTTTCAAACATAAACATAAATTATGAGTTTATCCTTTTTAGTAGATTATCTCATTATAAAAATAATGCGAAATCATACAATACTAGTAAGGTTTGAAAACAGTAGAAAACGTTAAATTATATGTTCACTAGCAGTGATGGGTCAAACGGCTTTATTTGTTTTTGTTTTTCCTGTTTTTTTTTTAATAAACAATTTTTTTCCTCATTCGAAATAAAACTTTCAACTCAAACGACCGACATACACAAATTATTTGGCTTTTGCCAACATCATAGATATAAATTGGCTGGCGGCTCTGACTTAGTACTCCTCATCTTCAGGTGGTATTTCATCGGGTGGAGCAAATCCGTCCTGCAATTGAACAAAAAAAGAATAATTGAATTAGTATATTTCTTTTCTTATTTAAAAAGGCCTTTGCCCCCCTTGGGAGGATAGCATTTGGAGGTTGTGAGGGAGTTCTTATACCTCGGAACAGACACCGGTTCCACCAACGACATCAGTCTGGAAATCAAGCGGAGAATAACTCTTGTCAACCGATATTACTTTGAATTCAATTCAGTAGGCATTTGAAAAGTAGAATCCTCTTGAAAGTGGCACTAAACAAGTTACCGATAAACCCAATCCATGCTATTCAGTGCCGAAACATAGACAATTCCGAAAAACATGAAATTTTTTTCCATATCTCAAGAACAAATTTGGTGTGCCCCTATTGTTTAAAAAATACATATAGCATGCATTTTTAATACGCATACATATTCTCTGTCAGGAAATTCAGCTATAGGATACTTTTCATAAACTTTTTTTTACAGGCAAGAATTGGCTTCTTTTTCGTGATGTTGAGACCAAGGTGGAACCTTCTAAATTCTGGTAGTATTTAAAAAATATTTTGAAAATAGCAGCAGCGGGTTAGGCAATGTATTAAACTGGAAGCGCTTTTCACAAAATCGATTTCTCGAAGGTTAGTTTGGTAAGAACAAATACAAAACATGAACTTTTTTAAAAATAAAATATTCCCTAAAATAAACAACTTTATGACAGTTAACAAAATGATTTGAAGAATTTGGTTGAATATCTCCAACCGAATCATATGAGAAACTTTAATGTCCCAGTAAAACAAAAGTATTTTAATGAAACTATGAAAACACGCCCTGTGCAATGCAAGCTAGGAATCTAATTTATGGTAGACTAATTGCTAAAATCCCTAGTCTGACAAATTGTGTTTAAAAACTAAATCTAAACTATCAGTACGGCTTACCGCTCGGGCTTAATCGTCCGATTTTAGTCAAATCGTGTTAATCCACTAATCTTCATGCTATCCTAAACCCATCACATTAGTCGTCGCAAAAAGTTTCTACAATGAAAATCTTGTTTTTGTAAGTGATATCTCACGAAAATTTCACAATAATAACATCACAAATCTATGACAAAGTCTAGAAAGTGTTAGGCTTTTGAATATTTGGGGTACGAAAACTATTCTTCATTAGCATTAACAGATTATAAAAACAGTTTTAGCTCTAAAGCAGCCAAACACAAATAAATAATAACTTACCTCTGTCGCATAGAGTATATCAAGAATTTTCTGGACTAAAGGATTCGGTTCAGCTTCATCAGCATCTTGACATCTGCAATGGAATTGTGTGATGGAAAATACAGCTAATTATATGTTTCTCAAAAACTTACAAAATTTCAATATCCCTTAGTTTGCTAAAATAAAAATCACGTTCCTTCTCAAGACCTTCTAAATTCAGTCTCATGTCCATAATCTAGCAAATATAGTGACGCACATAAACGAAATGAAACTCATATAGCTTTTGAAAGAAAACGTACTTGATTCGAAAGTTCATCAATCTGTTGATTCGAAACTTGATTCGAAGCAGTCTCCGATTTTTTGTTGGTGACAGTATTGGAATTTCTGGCAGCTGGTGGGGCCACTGTCGTTCTTGGTGGAACTTTGGTCACTATAAAATTATAAAAATTGTTATGGAACAGAAATCTATAAAGCATGAAAAAGTTACACTCGGAATATTGCATGCATTAATGGAAAAGATGAAACAAAGCAAGCATACTCTTTTAAGTTGAGAAACATATTTTAATTTTAAGACAACTGAGGGCTGTATTAGTGTGTGAATGGAAAATGTATTTACATTATTCACCATCGAAAGCTTTATTTTTTAGTTACAAACCTAGCTCCACAAAAGCTAAATTATAAAATAAAAATCGAAATAATTTATGTAAGAGGGGTGGGACAAATACAAAATTAGACGTAATATCACTTATAGGAGAAGTTTGTGCTTCACACAAATGCCTAAGCCGTATCAGCTATTGCAATATTTTCTTACTTGTGAATTCCTTTCCTTCTGGTACTGCAATTCAGTGTCATAAGGACAAACATTAAAGAAAGGTTTAAGCCACAAAATTACCATGATTATACGCAAATTACTATTTAATACCATTAAATCAGCAATTAAAAATTAAATTTAATAAAATAAAAATGGTTTTATAGGATTACTTGTTTTTAAAATTCAGCATTCTTTGCTTTATAAAGGGTACAAGGAAAATATATGATTTTGAATTTTATTTAAAAAATTGTTTATATATTTCTCTGTAATATTATTGTTAAGATTATCTTTTCCAAATTATTCCTCTTTTTCTAATAAATGATTTTTGCTTCTGCGATATATTTCCATAAATTAGAGGGTTGTTTGAACTTTTTATAATTCCAATAACAAATATATGTGTATATATTAGATGTTCGGAATAGTTTGATTTATTCTAGTTTCAAAATCTTTTTGCAACATCCTTCTATCACATTCGCATTTCTATAATACTGTGTATATCTAAAGTTTTTATTGAGTGAAAATGTTAAATTAACTGCTATATTTCAGAAGTTAATTATAATGCAGCCTTTTTTCAGACAACAAGAAATATTGCACTGAATTGAAATTTAAAGAAGTTTTAAAATATTTGATAAAATGCAAAATTTGCTTTTAGTCTAGTCATAGTCGTATTAAACAAAAAAAAAAAATTTAGCAAAAGTATTTCTAAAGATATGTAATTGATAAGTTATAACTGGATATTTGTTAAATAACTTTTATGTTGCTACTGAATAAAATGTTCAATATTGTTTTTTTAAGTAATTGTTCATAAATACATACATACATACATATCTTATTTTGGTACTACGATCGAGTCACAAAATTAATTCCATTTATTTATTTTTTTAAAATTCTAAATAGTTTCATTACTAGTGTATGCCTTTGTTTCTATATCAAAACAGTGCAATTCAAAAATTCTAAAACAATTGCTTTTATATGTTAACACTCTGCGGTTAGACATTAAAAGTAGCCTACTTTTATATACATAAAGTGTACTTGTTAGTTTGCTTCTTGAAAGTTAAAATAAAGGACTGATAAGGAGTATTAAAATACAGCAGAAAACAAGCATAAGTGAAAAAATAAATAAAACATACTCGGTTTTACAGTGTTACGATTAGTCGTTGTAGGCATTGCTATTGGTTTTTTAGTGGGATTTGTAATGGCTTTTCCAGAACCAGAACCAAAGCCCATTGGTGCACTCTCTCTAGCCGCAGAGGCATCATAGTCTCTACCATCATAGTTAGCGTCAAAAAATTTCTTAAACCATTGTAAAAATTCAAAATTGTCTTGAAAACGACCTTTGATTAGTCTATCTATGGGGATTATCTAAGAAAGGATGAAAAAATAAAGTAAGTAAAAATTAACCAAAAGAAAAAACTTGTGGAAAATATTTCTTATTCATAAAATTCTAAGAAGTATTGGCGTGTGATGTTACTAAGACGGCCCTCTGTGTACTGGAAAAAAATGTGGAATTAGATGTGTGCTGAAAATGAATTAATGAATTTAAACGTAATGAAATGAACAAAAGGTAATTACAAGAAACTCATTAAGGCCAAAAATTCATAAGACAAAAACACCTGAAATTAGTTGATGTTTTTGACAAACAATGAAATCAATTTCAACACAGAAAATTTACGAATTGACTTGAAAACCGTGCTCCACAGGTAAGTCTAGAACTAGGAAAAAGAATTCAACTAACTATTCGAATTCGACGTCATCCTGGTGGAAGACTTTGGCTGTTGAATCTGCCTCTTCTCAGGGACCTCGTTTTGTATTGCACCGTGACCTAATTTGATTCCACTGCGAGCGATCAAGGGATCATACTCGCGGCCGTCATAATTTGCATCAAAGAACTTTTTAAACCATTGCAGGAATTCAAAATTATCTTGAAATCTGCCTTTGATCAGTTTGTCCACTGGGATGATCTAAAGTTTATCATTTGAGAAATTCATTTCATGCAAATTTTTAATATTTGGAAAATTTTGAAATGTTTGAAATTTTGAATGTTTAATTTGTTTATATATTGGATTCAATTTATGTTTTAAAGCTAATTCCCATAAAATAAAATTATTTGAAAAGTAAGACTTACTTTATCCACGTTCATCTTCTTGAATGCCGCCTGGAGTATTTTGAAATTTTGAATGTATTCGTGTTCCAAATTTGTGCGAAATTTCACACGTTTCATCTGTACTGAGCCTGGAAACAGCATATCCATAAATTGACAGTACGCAGCTCCTAAATTAACGAAAAACACAAGTCGTCACGCACCTCTGCATACGAATTATTTCGGGAAAAACTTACCTGTGCATAATTCTTCGATTTTTGTGAATTGTGCTTGGAGACAGTCGTTGACCCACGAAAGCATGTCATGGCGGGATAAATTATCAGTCGTTACATTTGTCGAATACACATTCACTGCCATTTTGACTGAAAAAATAAATAAAAATCATACAGATTTATATTGCTATTTCGGTTTCAAAACAGCAATCTCTATAATAACATTCAGTTGCTACTAGAAAATTGTAGTATACAAAAAATCAAGAGGCCTAATTATCTCTAACTATGGTTAGCAGCAAACCCCAGCTATTCTCTCCATTTGAAACAAACAGTGTCAACATGAAAGCATAATCTTCGGTATCGATCCCAATCAAGGGTCGTTAAGTATTCATTGTCTGAGCTAAAATCACATATTGCATGCTTAATAAGCTGATCAATAAAAACATTCCTCTCAGTTCAAGGCTATTTTAGTTTCCTTATGATCCGTACATTTTCTGAAAAACTTGTGAGAACGAACCGAAACATTTTTAGAAGCAAAATATTCACATAAAAATATGATAAAAATTTCGAGTTGCTAACTTCACGTCTTCACAATTAGACCATGTCTATCAAATCTATCAATCCCTAATCACTATTGCCGCACTCATTCAGTAGCCAAAACAAAAATTGATTTATATTACAAGATAACTAAACAGCAAACTTTAGCATTAAATTCGAATTTCTTTTCATGAATAATGAAACCACAATTCGGTTGTTATGCCTGAGTTAATCAATATTTTGGCGAAAATTAGTTTGAGCGGAAAAGGTCAAAAAACCAGAACAATTGCGGTTGTATTTCAGAGTAATCACATGTCGTTCCAGCGAAGTCAATAAATTAATACGAAGAATTTAATTGCATTGTAATAAGATTTCTGATGAAACTTCCATCCAGTTGCAATAACATCCAATCTCACGCTTTAATCAAATAAATGTTAAGTGCTAAATTATGCATAAACAAAGAAGTATATCACAAACATGGAAACGAAATTGTCTTTTAAACTTGCCTTCTTGCATTTCTGTTTCCTTAAATACTAAATATTTCTTTACTTCAAAAATTTGCAATTTAATTAAAAAAAACGTAGCCTACTCGTTTATTAATTTATGGTGCTTTACTGTGCTGTTGGCGTGATATTAACTACAATTTAATGGCAACTTTAAATTCAACATGCATGTGCCGGAAGGTTACAAAAACTTGAGGCAGTTTTCGTTGCAAGCTACATTTTTATCATGTTTCCCTCTTATGTCTTTTGCAACATGAATACAAAAATATCATTATCATAATTACAAAATAACTTTGGGCCATAAAATAAAATAGGATAATCAGTGAAAATGCATTTAATTTTTATACTTTTTAAAAGAAATAGATTGAGCACTTTATTTTTCAGAAGCTTCTAAAACTAGCAATCTAACGCAAACAAATTCATTGTTCACGTTTATTTTGATCTCTATGATAGATTCTGGAAATTTGCAGAAAGTTAACACTATTTAAGCAATCATTACAACCATTCCGCAACTTCATAGATGCGTGAATTGTACGACATTTAAGTGCCGCTTGATTTAAGCAAAGAGAATTAATGAACCAAATCTCCATCTGCGATTAAAACGCAACAAAGCGAGGCGTTTTAAAAGCAAATTGTAAAGGTTAATGAAAAATGAGTTCAAAATGAAGATGTACAAATTTCACATATGTTCGTTTAGATAAAAAATAATTTATTTATCGCAAAATGATTACCTCATAAAACACAACATATATCTACTATATAAAAAAAATGAAACAGAAAAATTTAAGACTGGAATTACAAGTAATATAAATATTTTCCTTTGGAATAGGAAGCAGTTAATTAAGTCGTTTATGAGTCCTTTTTAGAAAAGTTCTTCCTTGAATATTTTTCAAAACTTATTCCAACAAATATTCAAAGTCACCTTTATTAAGTGGTAAAAGCTGAATACAACTAAAGGGAAATTTTCTACAAGCAAGAAGCAACTCCAACACTTCAACATTTTTGCGGATATTGTTTCTTCTTCCACAGTTTGAATAATTTTTCCTGAGACACCAAAAATTACAATTTTAAACCATTTTATTAGAATTTTTTATTTTAATCAGATGTTTAAAAATAAAAGTTTTATTTTGCGTTGGAATAATAAATAATCTTAATAAGAGTTATTTTCTGGTAGAAGTTATTAGTCGTCTAGAGTTATAAACAGCATATTTCGAAGAAAACAAAAAACCATGGAAAACCGGTACGGTCACTGCCCAACATATTATACAAATAAATAATTATAAATAATGAAAATCGGTCCAGGATTAAATCTTGAAGAGCTAAAAACTTTTATAACTAGTAGATATTCTGAACGAAACTGCACAGCCATGACTAACACTTATTTTAGCCACTCAGAAGATACAAGTTTTACCCATTACTCAAGATTGGCGCGGAGTGGGAAGGGAAGACGGTGAGTAGTGCTATTAAATAAAAGATTTAAATCGTCGTAGCTTTCGCAAATCCGACGGACTTAAATTTCCGAGATTAAATCGATTTGCCGCGGTCGCCCCCTTCCCTGAGCTGATGAAACGTGACTAACATACTTCGTCCTATTGTTTTATGGCGACAGCGGGTCCTTGCAGCCGAGTCCAAGTTTTAACGATTTCTTCGGGCGATCTGAGTTGAGCTGGCGATTTAATGGCACCACTTGGGAGTTTAATCGATGATGCACCAAATTCAAATAAAACGGCCTAAGCGGAGTTCTGGTCGGGTGCACAACTGTCTTCCAGGACGTTCGAATTGCTCGCGGCTGAAGCTGAACGGTACCGGGTCTTGGGCGCCCGAATTTCGCTGCTCCGCGGATTACACTTTCACCGGCTAATTGCCCCGCAAGCGATTTGCAGCGACTGCAGCGGGCCGCTGCCTATTGGCAATTTTCTTCTCCGGATGGACAGGTTCATCTCGGGTGACACATTCCCCAACAAAAATAGCTCGCAATTCGCATTCGGGTGGACCCAAACGAAAATGGTTGGCTCCAGCAAAACCGGTCAGATCCGGACCGATAAACTCGTTAGCCCACGGACCCCAATTTCCGGCGCGTCCCACTGGAAACACGCGAATTTGAATCGGTGCAGTCTCCGCGGACGGAAAGTCACCGGAGCACCGACCGCAGGGACGACTGCAATTTTTGCCAGGACTTCGCCAAAGCGGAGGCTTTCCGGTGAGGTGAGATTTCGCACGCATCCGAAAGCCCCCGCCGCCTGTGTGTGAGTGCGCCCATGATTCACAGCGATAAATGGATCCACGAAAAAAAAAAGAAACCAAAAATGGTCGACACTGCACCCCACACGAACTGGTACACCCAAAAAGGAACACATTTTCCCTGAAATGCGGTTTATTTTGGGCCCCCAAAACCAGTCCCTCCGGAGCCAGCTGCCCTCGGTGGAATTTAACCGAAATCACAGCAACAGGGCGGTCGCGAGGGGCGAGTTTTGCACGGAAATTGACAATGAAAACGCCGAAGGAGGTCACCAAAGGAAAAAAGCCGATGAGAAGTTTTCCTGACACACCGCCGGCACCCTATTTCAAAATTTTCAGGGAATTCCTTTTCCGCGGAACCGTTTAGTATTTTTGCAACGAACACTCACCTAATTTTTCTTAATTTCAGCTTTATCCAAACTTTCAGCAGCTCGACCAACTAACAAAACTGTTTGACTTCACTAGAGCAATTTACAAACACATCCGCAGCGAGGATAAATCTGTACGGGAATGCAGCTACAGTTCAGCGGGCTGCCAGATGAGAGGCAAATATGCCAGGCTTCAGCTAAAGCGATGTGCTCAATTTGGAGCCAAGTTTCGCACAATAAGTTTCTTCTTAAATAGCAGTAACCCGTTTTAAATGTTATATTTAAGCATTAATTTGAAATTAATCCCAAACAAATAATTTTGAATGCGACAAAAAACAAAACACACCATCAAAAACAATAACTTTGACAACTGCTAAACTGTCAAGATTTTGCATTTTGCGCCAACGTCAATTTAATTCAGTGCCAGAGTGGTTTGAAAATTTATAAGGTTATTTCGTGGAATTATCCCCAATAACAACTTTTAATCGAAAAATATGAAACAGTCATAATAGAATAAGTTCTAAAGAAACTGTTTACAAAAGGATTTCGAGGGAGATGAGTTAGAACGACTTCAGGGCCTCCTGAAGATCACCACGCCAAAATGGAAGCAAAGAAAAGGAAAAGATGCAGCGTCCGTCTTATGAGCAAGGCGAAGAAGTCTTTCACTGGAATTCCTCAGGGCGCTCCCACCGAAGACCAGAAGCGAATCATGGCCTGGATAGAGTCGCAGAGGTCCCCAATGAAAGGAAGGAGACCAATTATCGACAGCAACATCAGCTCTGAAGGCAAAACGCCTGAAAATAACGCGGTAATTCCTACTTCATCTTTTTAAAATACCAAATTAAATCTTACTACATTTGAAAGTCTTCTGTTCCTGTTAGTAATATTGCATTTATATTATAGTACATTTTTAAAACTTCTTAAAATATTGAGATACCTTTTCATAAGTCAGTCTCACTTTTTACAGCTAATGGACTTATTATTTTCAATATTTTTAGTTTTATATTTTTTTTTTGTTTTAAGTTAAGGTTGGTTGAATCGGGATGGTTTGTAGTTATGTGTATTTTGAAAAGTTATTGAGATTCATGATTATTTGAGGGAAATCTCATTCACACGTTAACTAATGAAAAATGTTGTTTTTTCAATAAATTGCATTCGCTTGCATATTTCTTTATATTTTATTTGGCACACAGGATTCCTTAGCTGAATTGAGAAGGGTAAAGTCGTCAGAAGTTTACAAAAATGTTTATTTCGTTTGCGAGTGGAAAGACTGCCTGAAGGAATTTGATAGTGACGAAGAGCTGCATACTCACATACAAGCTCATATAACCGAGTTAAGCCCTATTCGAAGTTAGTAACCATCGTCACTGCTTAGACTCTTTAATAATAATTAAATATTGCAGAAAAATACAATTGCCTTTGGGACTTGTGTATCTTCCAAACTGATTGCGCTGAGGAGGTCACTCGTCATATTTTTTATCACTCTTACCATACAGCTCTAAAAACTTTTGGAGAAAGCCTTGCTCAAACAGTGAGATTTCCTAAATGCGCGAACGATTCTAGGAACAGGAACTCGGTGCCAGATTTAAAAGTGGACTTTATTTGCTACTGGGACGACTGCAATATTGCTTTTAAGTCTATTACCTCGTTTCATCAGCACGTGAGAGAGCACGTATCGTTTGAGCGCACTACTATAAAAATAATTAACGTTAAAGGGTCTATGAGTTGTAAGTGGAACAAATGTGACAAGGTTTTTCAAGTTGCCTATAGATTGAAGGAACACCTAAAAATGCATATTAACGAAAAAGTTGTGGGCTGCAACCATTGTGGAGCAATCTTTAGCAACAATACTAATTTTTTTGATCATTGTAAACGCCAGGAAGCTAGTAAGTTGTAATCATTTTGGATGATCCTAATAATCAAGTAGTTACTGGTCGTATTGGCCATGAGTTTCAGTGCAATGAATGTTTCAAGTACTACGCTTCCGAGAGGCTTCTTCGGCATCATGTCCTCCTCCATCTGAACTCGCATAAATGTCCCGTGTGTGAGATGACTTGCAATTCTAAGTATCAGCTAACAAAACACATCAGATACCGGCATATTTCCGAACGCCCTTTTCAATGTTCGTTCTGTAGTTACAGGTAAATAATTCATTGTACAATTCTCAATCTGATCTAATTTCTTCTAATTGCCAGAGCTGTAAGCAAAACTGATTTGAATATTCATGTACTTCAGAAACACAAAAAGAAATCACTACCTTGTAGCGTGGAAGGATGCAAATTCGTTGCGAAATCGTTGCATTTTTCGCGAAAGGTAATCTATAATATTAATTACAAACATTTTGAATCAAGTTTTGTGGACAAGTTTTCTTTGGTTAATAGTTTGAGCTACCATTTAAAATAAAAAGGAATTGAACATTTTTCCAAAAGCGGTTTGTTGTTTTTAATTCGATTTCAAAAACCATATCTTTTCTATCTATCTATCAAAGTTGACTTTTTAAAAGTTTCTGAATCTACTTTTAAGGAAATAATTTTTTTTTATCACTGTAATTTGTTCATAAAACGACGGCTGATTTTGTAAAGCTAATGGATTTTAGTAGATTGTAAAAACTATAAATTTTGTTCGATTTTTGTGGAGTCCAAGATTAAAATAATGGGTAGAAATATTAGAGCTTAAGTTCAAAATGTAATTATTCACACTAATGTAATTGTTTTGCAGCATGCAGCTGAAGTACACACAAAAGCATATATATATCTTTGTCACTGCTGCGATCAGCAGTACAAAAATGGCAGAAATTTATCGAAACATCTCAAACGAGAGCACAAGTATCAACTGCTACCAGGTCATCGAAGATTTATGTACAGATTGGATGAAAACGGGTTCTACAGGCTCCAGACAATGCGGCTAGAAAGTTTAGAGGTCCTGGATCAAATATCCTCACCTACAAATGCAACTTCAAGTAGCGTCGACGGAGTTTCCCTTCAAATTAAGGAGGGGGAGGAATCTAAGTCCGACTTGAACGTGCCTTTTAAAGTCATTGCCACACACGACGCTACTGTTGAAGAGCCGCAGTTCCCTGAGAAGTTCGATGATGAATTCGAGAAAAAGTATGATAGTAAAACAGCGGCAAATAATTCTAGGGACATAATCATAACTTTTAAAGAAATCGATGAGGATGGAAATGTAATACAATCGAAATGCATCCCTGGAAATGAAATCGAATTAAGTTGACTTGATGTTTTTATGATTTTGATAGTTTCTATTCTACGAAAATGTACTAAAATTTGAATTTTAGAACAGTGGTTCACAAATATAATATGCGACTTTTAATAAACTCCTTTTATAGTTATGCTTATTTTGAAGCTGTAAATATAACTGCGAAAGCAGACATGTATTGGTATATGTGTCAACGACTTGGTGAACTTTTTCTCGGAAAAAAAACTGAATTAATAATTGAAATAAAATTATAAATTCTTGAATAAAGGGCTTTAGTTTCAAAAATACTGATGGTATACTATGGAAGTCACTGAATGTTTTAATACGTCACAATAATTCTACCAAAATTAGACCAATGTTTCACTATCGCAGCAATTTATTGAGAAAATAACAATTCGTGAAGCCCAACAAGAAATAATTTTTTACCGATTTTCTTGAGGTAGGTTTCTTAGGTCAGTTGCAGGGTGTATGATGTACAATTTATTATTAAATGAATTAAGCAAATAAACAAATCATCGATAATATCTTGTTTAAATTTTTCCATTACTCCTTATAAAGGTAATTTCTCGTCAATTACGTTAAGGGGACAAACAAAAATAAAAATAATGTTTTGAAATTGACAAAATGAATTTATTTAAGACTAAAGTAAAGCAATATTTGCTTTAAAAAAAGAAAAAATCGAACTAAGTTCGTGCTGCACTTAAAAAGGGTGAAACCAATTTTGTAAATATACTGTAAGCCCCTCAAACATGTTGGACAGAGATATTCGTTAGATCACTAAATTCTTTACAACTTTTATTAATAACATTTTAACGTAACATTAATAATTAAAAAGTTATAAACCCGCAAAGAAAAAACATATTGGGAAAGAAGTTTTAAATGGTAGCTTTATAAAGGCCTTCGACAATTTTTAATTTTCCTTTTCTTTATCATTTATTGTGCACAAAAGCCCGTTAGTTCACTACTTTTCCCTTGTCGCGTTTTAAGTAGTGCATTTTCTGTATAGTATAGGTAACGGGAATAAAAACAGGGCAGAATATTCCACTTTTCTAATGAAGTGATATTTATATTTCGGCTTTGAAACAGAAAATGGACTAAGATTGTTAACATTCGAAAATGTTTTTCGGTTGTATGAACAGAAAATTATAAAGTACGAAGTGTTAACATGGGCACATATGGTACTACCAACCAACACATTTAATAGAAAGACATTAACTTTTATCCCGTTGATTCTCCGAGAATAGTATCTCAAAAAGTATTTTCTGCATCGTGTCGTGCTGAAAAGTTGCCGGCGTTCTTTCCAATAAAATTTGAGGACAGTTATTCAGAATTATTCCGCAAAATGCCGGTAAACGCTCCTTTAACTAAAGCCAAAACGGATAATCTTTCTCGTAGGAACTTGTTAGATTGGGTAAATGAGAAAACACCCAAGAAATATAACAAAATCGAAGAGCTGTGCTCAGGTAGGTAGACAATTTTACCAATAATATGCAGGAGTTAATATTTAGTAATTTAAAACTGCAGGTGTTGCATATTGCCAAATAATGGAATTATTTTATCCCGGCAGTGTTCCTTTGAAAAGGATAAAATTTGATGCGAATTCTGAAATAGAGTATATACATAATTTAAAAGTGTTTCAAAATTCTTTCCTAAAAATCGATGTTGAGAAGGTGCTTTTTTTTATTTTTTAATCCAAACCAAAATATTTTGAAATTTGAAAAAATGTTATCCTTAGAATGTACCTATAGAACGCCTCGTTAAGGGAAAATTCCAAGATAATTTCGAATTTCTGCAGTGGTTTAAAAAATTCTGCGATGCAAATTCAACAAAGAGTGATAAAATAAAACAGAAGGTTGCTGCTGCTCCTCGTCCCCGTCCTCACTCAACAACGTCGGCTGATACAAACAATCTTCAGATTAATACACCCGTATTCTTTAAGAGTAAGTAATAAAAATGTTATTTTGATGCAAGTTAAGATACAACATTCTTTTGACTTTCAAAGGCATACCTAAAAGAAGATCGATGCAAAGTACCCCAAAATCAAGTAAGTTTCTTACTTCAAACGAAAGCACGTCGACGAAAACTCCTTTAACCATCGCTTGCTTGTCAAAACAGTTAGAAGAATTGAGGAACGAAGTAAAAATTCTAGACGTATGTATGCATTTCAAAACTAATATCAATTTACTTGTTTTTAGATTCCTATATTTCAAAACGACAGAGATTTCTATTTTAATAAATTGAGACAAATTGAATTACTGTAAGTACATATATATTTTTTATATAATTGTTATTCACATTCTTGGTTATTTAGCATTGAAGAGGAGGAGGCCAAAAGTGAACTTACGAATTTCGCGCAGAAAGTTAAAGATACTTTATATAGTTCGCTTATGATGGATAGTAGCCCTAATTTGCAGGATTTACATTAGTGATTGTTGTTTTATTTTTTGTCACTATTCATATGAAGCATAAAAGTTCTACAAACAGTTTTTTATCTAAATATTGAGCTGTTTGATTTTTCCTGACTTAATCTTTTAATCCATATGCCATTCAAATAATGCAAGTTTCTAATTTTACATCGTTTTTGTGTCTCACTATTTTTTCACGTCAATTGCATCGAAATTTGCTCAGTTAATAATTTTGAAAAATTGATTTACAATATATGAATGTACATATATATAATTTAACATGAGCTAAAAAATACATTCTTCAAAATTCCTATTTTACCAAAAGTCAATATTTCTTTAGGAAGACATAAAATAATATACTATAAAAATTATATTATTATTTATAGCATTATACTTGTTTGTTATTAACAACTTTGTTAACAAATTGTGTAAAATCTTTAAAAAGCACCTCTGGAACTTGCATTGCCGCGAAGTGTCCTCCGTCGTTGTGATACGTGGATTGAATTAAATTCGTATATTTTTCTTTTAATACCGAATCCATTGAGTGAAACAAATCATATTTAAATCGAGCATAACCAGTTGGTACATTGGTTGCCACTCGTTCAAGATGCAATTCTCGTTGACTGTGCGTCATTGCCTCTGCATAAAGTCGAACCGAAGTTGTAATGGAATTTGTCAAATAATAAATCATAATATTATCGAGGAGCGCATCGAGAGGAATATCTTTTCCCAGTCCACCATCAGGTAACTTTCGATAGCCTAGATTTGTCCATGTGGAGAATTTTTCCAGGATATACGCAGCTAATCCCACGGGATTGTCGGTTAGAGCGTGTCCAATTGTATCTGGTTTCGTAGCCTGTAAATGGAAATAACCACTTTCCTCAATTATTAAACTTAACTTTTCTGAAGTTGGGAAAAAGAAGTGCTGATGTTCCTCTTCGACAAAAAGTGAGGGGAAATAACTGGCAATGAAAATTTTAATATTTGCTAAAGGCGAATTTGCACTGCACATATTGGAATGGTAGCCAATAACATTTTCTGGGAATAGCGTAGCAATATTGCTTCCTACTATGGAGCCCCAATCCCCACCCTGGATGAAGAACTTTTTATATCCCAGTTTTAACATTAGGTTCCTCAGGACTACACCCATTTCCGCTGGTCCAAATCCTGGTTTTGACGGAGCCTAAAAAATCACGGATATTAAAAGTAGGTTTGAAGATAAATATTATTAAATACCTGTGACCATCCATATCCTGGTAAACTTGGAGCAACAACTTCAAAAACATAATCGCTTTGATCATTTGGTAAGGCTAACTTAGGAATAATTTCATAAAATTCCCGAACTGATCCTGGCCACCCATGAAGAAGCAGAAGGGGAAACACCTTTTTTCCCGCACTATTATTATCTACTTTTGTATGTAAAAAGTGAATCCGTAATCTGAAAGAATTATATAAAGATTGAATAGTAGAAAAGCAGATAGAAATAAATTTGTTCATGGCATTGGAAAAAATGAAACCCCAGAGATCACAAAAAGAGATGCTTAACCTAAGTTTATCGACAAGTTTAAGTTTTCATTACAAATTTAACGTTTAAACATAAACTTCAGCAAGGAAATAAAAAATATCGAATTTTAGTAAGTAGTTATTTATGGAATAACCAGTTGATGTATTAGCACTATATAAACTTTTGAAAAATATATGAGACTGATTTACATGTATCGTATCCCAAAATCAACCTCGTTTGAGAAAATGTAAACATTAAATTCGTTACGAACTTGAACTATCCACAGAGCAGTTGATAGTTAAAAAATAACGTTATTGCATTATTTTTAATTTCATATATATTGTACAAGTAAGTGTCAACGACTTTTTTAGTTAGCTGAGAAGCTAAATCCGAAGTATAATAACATTTATTATAACAATGTACCTATTTATAATTGTGACTCCATTTCAAATGGATATAATATGAAACTTGTAATAAATGTAAATAATTCAAAGGTTGTAATTCAAGAATGCGTTGCGGATGCGTAAATTATTTGGATTCATTTACCAATTTCGTTTTTATTCTAGGCGCGCGCGTCTTGCACGTGCATAATCGACATATTCCTCGAATAAGTCGAATTAGATAGGGTAATTTTCCTACAATGGGATTATGAAAAGTCAGATTCTTTATTTCTCGAACTTGTTTTTCTTTAGGCAGTTTTTTCTGGAATTTAATGGCTTGGTAAATTGAACTGAGAGAATGAAAAATTTGAAATCCAAGAAATTGTGGCGTTTTTAATAAGATATTATAATATAATTTAAAAATGTATTAAATAATGACATGATTTTCGAGTTAATTGTATTGTAAAGGAATGCATATATACATTTTTTTAATTTAAAATATTCTTTAAAAGCTAAAGCCAACAAAAGTACAAATGGTGTATGACAATATGTAAGTGAAAAACAATATTGGAGTAAATACGTAATATTATACAAAATCTTTAATACCAAAACATACTCTAACATATATTTATATAAAAAAATTAAGACTTATTTAGTGTTAACAACTTTCTTCACAAACTGAATAAAATCTTTATAAAGCACTTCTGGAACTTGCATTGCCGCGAAGTGTCCTCCGTCGTTGTGATACGTAGATTGCATCAAATTCATATACTTTTGTTTCAATACTGAATCCATTGAGTGAAACAAATCATATTTAAATCGAGCACAACCAGTGGGTGCATTGGTTGCCACTCGATCAAGGTTCAGTTGCTGTTGACTGTACGTAAATGCTTCAGAGTATAATCGGAATGAAGTTGTAATGGAGTTTGTCAAATAATAAATCATAATATTATCAAGCAGTGCATCAAGAGGAATATCTTTTCCCAGTCCACCATCAGGTAACTTTCGATAGCCTAGATTTGTCCATGTGGAGAATTTTTCCAGGATATACGCAGCTAATCCCACGGGATTGTCGGTTAGAGCGTGTCCAATTGTATCTGGTTTGGTAGCCTGCAGATGCATGTAACCACTTTCCTCAATTATAAAACTTAACTTTTCTGAAGTTGGGAAAAAGAAGTGCTGATGTTCCTCTTCGACAAAAAGTGAGGGGAAATAACTGGCAATGAAAATTTTAATATTTGCTAAAGGCGAATTTGCACTGCACATATTGGAATGGTAGCCAATAACATTTTCTGGGAATAGCGTAGCAATATTGCTTCCTACTATGGAGCCCCAATCCCCACCCTGGATGAA
Organism: Tolmerus cingulatus; assembly: GCA_959613345.1. NCBI lineage: Eukaryota > Metazoa > Arthropoda > Insecta > Diptera > Asilidae > Tolmerus > Tolmerus cingulatus. Next base: position 14,944,430 of record OY390708.1, on the reverse strand, counting down.
GAACTTTTTATATCCCAGTTTTAACATTAGGTTCCTCAGGACTACACCCATTTCCGCTGGTCCAAATCCTGGTTTTGACGGAGCCTAAAAAATCACGGATATTAAAAGTAGGTTTGAAGATAAATATTATTAAATACCTGTGACCATCCATATCCTGGTAAACTTGGAGCAACAACTTCAAAAACATAATCGCTTTGATCATTTGGTAAAGCTAACTTAGGAATAATTTCATAAAATTCCCGAACTGATCCTGGCCACCCATGAAGAAGCAGAAGGGGAAACACCTTTTTTCCCGCACTATTATTATCTACTTTTGTATGTAAAAAGTGAATCCGTAATCTGAAAGAATTATATAAAGATTGAATAGTAGCAAAGCAGATAGAAATAAATTTGTTCATGGCATTGGAAAAATTGAAACCCCAGAGATCACAAAAAGAGATGCTTAAGTTTATCGACAAGTTTAAGTTTTCATTACAAATTTAACGTTTGAACATAAACTTCAGCAAGAAAATAAAAAATATCGAATTTTAGTAAGTAGTTATTTATGGAATAACCAGTTGATGTATTAGCACTATATAAACTTTTGAAAAATATATGAGACTGATTTACATGTATCGTATCCCAAAATCAACCTCGTTTGAGAAAATGTAAACATTAAATTCGTTACGAACTTGAACTATCCACAGAGCAGTTGATAGTTAAAAAATAACGTTATTGCATTATTTTTAATTTCATATATATTGTACAAGTAAGTGTCAACGACTTTTTTAGTTAGCTGAGAAGCTAAATCCGAAGTATAATAACATTTATTATAACAATGTACCTATTTATAATTGTGACTCCATTTCAAATGGATATAATATGAAACTTGTAATAAATGTAAATAATTCAAAGGTTGTAATTCAAGAATGCGTTGCGGATGCGTAAATTATTTGGATTCATTTACCAATTTCGTTTTTATTCTAGGCGCGCGCGTCTTGCACGTGCATAGTCGACATATTCCTCGAATAAGTCGAATTAGATAGGGTAATTTTCCTACAATGGGATTATGAAAAGTCAGATTCTTTATTTCTCGAACTTGTTTTTCTTTAGGCAGTTTTTTCTGGAATTTAATGGCTTGGTAAATTGAACTGAGAGAATGAAAAATTTGAAATCCAAGAAATTGTGGCGTTTTTAATAAGATATTATAATATAATTTAAAAATGTATTAAATAATGACATGATTTTCGAGTTAATTGTATTGTAAAGGAATGCATATATACATTTTTTTAATTTAAAATATTCTTTAAAAGCTAAAGCCAACAAAAGTACAAATGGTGTATGACAATATGTAAGTGAAAAACAATATTGGAGTAAATACGTAATATTATACAAAATCTTTAATACCAAAACATACTCTAACATATATTTATATAAAAAAATTAAGACTTATTTAGTGTTAACAACTTTCTTCACAAACTGAATAAAATCTTTATAAAGCACTTCTGGAACTTGCATTGCCGCGAAGTGTCCTCCGTCGTTGTGATACGTAGATTGCATCAAATTCATATACTTTTGTTTCAATACTGAATCCATTGAGTGAAACAAATCATATTTAAATCGAGCACAACCAGTGGGTGCATTGGTTGCCACTCGATCAAGGTTCAGTTGCTGTTGACTGTACGTAAATGCTTCAGAGTATAATCGGAATGAAGTTGTAATGGAGTTTGTCAAATAATAAATCATAATATTATCAAGCAGTGCATCAAGAGGAATATCTTTTCCCAGTCCACCATCAGGTAACTTTCGATAGCCTAGATTTGTCCATGTGGAGAATTTTTCCAGGATATACGCAGCTAATCCCACGGGATTGTCGGTTAGAGCGTGTCCAATTGTATCTGGTTTGGTAGCCTGCAGATGCATGTAACCACTTTCCTCAATTATAAAACTTAACTTTTCTGAAGTTGGGAAAAAGAAGTGCTGATGTTCCTCTTCGACAAAAAGTGAGGGGAAATAACTGGCAATGAAAATTTTAATATTTGCTAAAGGCGAATTTGCACTGCACATATTGGAATGGTAGCCAATAACATTTTCTGGGAATAGCGTAGCAATATTGCTTCCTACTATGGAGCCCCAATCCCCACCCTGGATGAAGAACTTTTTATATCCCAGTTTTAACATTAGGTTCCTCAGGACTACACCCATTTCCGCTGGTCCAAATCCTGGTTTTGACGGAGCCTAAAATAACACGGATATTGAATGTAGGTTGGAAGGTAAATATTATTAAATACCTGTGACCATCCATATCCTGGTAAACTTGGAGCAACAACTTCAAAAACATAATCGCTTCCATCGTTTGGTAAGGCTAACTTAGGAATAATTTCATAAAATTCCCGAACAGATCCCGGCCATCCATGAAGAAGGAGAAGGGGAAACACCTTTTTTCCTGCATTATTATTATCTACTTTCGTATGCAAAAAGTGAATTCGTAGTCTGGGAAATGAAATGAAAATGAAAATATTTTATATATGTATGTAGAGTAGGTGAAATGAAATCTAACAATAATATAACATTTTAATGTTGGCCTTGACCGGAGAAGATACAACAACAAAATTTTCTTTTGCTTTTTTCAATGGACTTTTAAGATAACTCCAAAGTCAAATAAATACTAGCAGATGTAAACATATTCATTTAAAACTAAATTTAAAATTACTTGTTTTACCCGAATTAAACTGTTCAATTAATTTTGTTGTAAAAGAATATATTCAATTCGATTAAATACTTCCAATTAGTCTAGTTATTCTCCTCCAGTATTATAATGGTAGTTACAGGTTAAAATAGAAAAATCAGAAGGGGAAATTTATTTTTAAATTTTAATTCTGTTCTAGCATGGCAAATATTATAATTATTTAATTTATTTTATGGTATTAAATCATATGTGTAAAGTGGCAATTTAACCTTTTCGGGTCAACCGTTCTGTAATTATAGGGTTACAAGCGCACGAATTCACGATTGTTTCAAAATTCAGGTACTTATTTGTTGAAATCTCGATTTCTTAAATCCAAAATATTTATAAAAGTTCAAGAAACAAGAAATGGATTAAATTCTGAACCTAAAATAAGCAAGGTAATTTATGCAATTGAATTTTTTTTAACACTTTCTCATTTCGTGTCATTTCATGCTCAATCATTTCATTATAGCGTGTTTACGAAAAAATAGGTTTCATAAATAGGTACATAACAAGATGTTATAGTCTTTCATAATTTTAAGTAAATTAAGTTGAAGCCTTAAATTTTCATTAATTTGCCGGCGTTATTATTGCACAATTCCATTTATCGATACATTTTATTTACCTACTCTTATAATACTGATGTATTAAGTCCACAGAAATTGTTATCACTCGACTTCAAAACGTAAACAACATTCAATGAATTCTTTGTTAAAGTATGGTTTTATTTATGCTGTTGTGGAAAATGTTTCGAATTTTTCAGAAAATTTAAATTTAATTCGGGTTGCTCTACTTCCTCTATAAATAGCTATATATGTATAAATATAATAATGTATAAATAACACATTACAAAACGATTCAACTCACAATTAGGTGTCGTGTTTAAATTCAACGAATTTGCAAATATATTCGCACGAGCGAACTTTTAATTCTTTTAAATAGTTTGACCTTGCTGATTTAATTTGGAACCACGCATTGCCCTTTCTCCTAATTGGCCCAAATACAGCATAATCTTTTTAATTACCTACATACCTTAACATGTTTTGGAATTGGGTGTAAGACCTAGTTTTCATTTTCGCTTTAGTTTTCATTCAATTTTGCATAATGTGGTCGCGCATGGTAATATTTCCTGTTCGTTGGTTTTGCAAAAAAAATTTGTTATGCTCTCCAACCAACTAAATATATTACTTAAAAAGAATGAAAATGATTTTTAGTAAAAATAATAAAAATTATAGATGAGAAGTTGTCCTACAAAAGTTATTTGATAAATCTGAAACTGGCTTTTAGTCTCACTACGCCACTGTTTATTTTTAGATAATATCTTTTGTTGTCATTAAGATTTTATCCAAATAGTTCTAAATGCGCACTTTGCAGGGCACAAAAAAATGCAGATTTGCACATTAGTTATGCTGAACGCACACATGTAGGTAAGACAAACTATGGGTTTAAACAACAGACACCAATTTAACTTAGATTTGGATCCGAAGTGCACAGTACGTTAACCAGTGGCGCTGCGCAAATATTATGAAATGTTTGAATTTCTTACCCTTGTACCACCATCGCCTTGTGCGGGAACTGCCATAGGTAAATTTCTCGTTCCCTCCATCTAGGTAAATAGTTATCTCGCCAGTAGGTAACAACCTGCTGCAGCTTCTCGCTGTTGAAACCATACTCAAATCCGGTACCTTCGAGGGGCTTATGAAGCACCAAAGACCGACTAAGACGGCTTTTCAACTCGGATATTGCCTGTCCAGTTCAAATATTAGTATGAGGGGAATTTTCTTATGCGAAACTTTCAACCTTTTCTGGGAAGACTGGTTTGTAATCAGTCGGTTCGATATCATAGTCTTCCTTGTAGGAGGCTCCATCGCCTGGTCCCCAATACTTATTTACATCTAATTCTGGTGCAGGCAAGTTTTTCGATATCTCCCGATAGTTTTGGAATAAAATAGCCAAAAGAAACACAAGTACGGTGAAAAGAACTCGCGCCGTAAAGTCCATTGTGAAACCTCGCAGTTATTGAATGACCAAGATTCTTCGCAATACCCGCGATTAACACTATTCCAGCTGGAAGATCTATTAGGGAATGGAGCCAGATGAAGCAGCCTGAAGCAACTTTTTTACCCGAACGAAACCAGCCAGCACCCGAACACTTTCAAGACTGAACCTGCTGCTATCTAGCCGACTTAGCTTAACTTTCAAGATTCGTTAAACGCTTGATTGCCGGCTTTAGGAGAATGTCATTAAAAATTGAAGAGAGCTCAGCGTATGCTTCAAATCAACTGGGAAACAGCAGCAGCTGAGAAAGAGCGCTATCTTTTCTTACTGCTTGAAGAGGTTCAAAGGTAGCATGACTCTGTGTTTTTCATATTGGACGGAAACCAAAATAAATATACCTTATCATGAAATGTTTCATTTAATCATAATCATTTCTAAGTAAGTAGTTATTAAATTCCATTATTAAATAATAAATATTAAAATAAGTCATCAAATAAATAAGTTATTCGTTAATTGCGTACGTATACACATGCCATGAAATACTATAGACAGCGTACAGCAATTGGCTGTTATATTTTTGTTAAATGATTTTATTAATTGGAAATTATTGCAATTCTTCTGATAAATACATATATGAAATTCATGCATGTTCGTGTGTGTTTGCTAGAAAATCGAACATACGATGTGAAATAAGATAAATGATATACATCATCATATCCGCGCATATATGTATTTCTCATGATCTGTGATACTTTCTATGAAATCTTCATAGAATAAGTTATATTCTTTATATCATTTATCATGGTTTCGGCAATGCTAAGTTTTGCATATTTAAAAAATTCTTATAAAATTTTATTTAAATATTTTTATCTTCTCACAAATAATAAGGGAAGTTTTCTAATTGTATTTTTTTCGGGAAATGGGGTTGTGAGTTAAAATTGTTTGATTATTGCCTTTACTTATATTATTGTTTTAAATTCAGAGTTCATTAATTCGCACCTTTCACTGAATTCATATTAAAAAATTTCAGTTGTGTTTTTGGCGTAATTATGTGTTCTAATTTGAGTAATGTGTAGAAAATGTTGCTAAACGCATTACCAAATTGCTTCAGTTTGTATTTATAAGTGTAGTTTACTTATAAACCTACTTTAAAGCTTTTAGTTGTAATAATTTAACTTCAAATATTTAACACAAATAGTCAATAAACAACTAAAACTAATTGAAAAGTTTACGCAAATTTTAAAGAAAGTGTCAGCGGCTAAGAGACTGTTTATTATATTTTCTGAAATTTTGAATTTGAATTTCTTTTCAAGAAAAACTTCAAATTTAGATACATATATGTATATATTTGAAGAATTTGGGTATGTGTTTTCGTTCCCGATGGTTAAATATAATTTTTATTAACAGTAAGTTGGCAAATTTTTTAAAGGACGTTTATTTGGAATTTAACCTAAGTACTGTTTATTTATATTTCTTTATGTTCACGAGTTTTCATTAGGTATCAAAGTTTTGTATAGAAAAGTAAACATGCACAAAGTAATTTACCAATCGAAATGGAATGAACCACCATTTAGTAAAAAGTGTTCTGTAATTTAAGGTTTTAAAATTATATCCTTGTCCCGGCTCAACATAATTTAAATGCTCCCTTAACTTTTGTTAAGTTAGTAAGCGCACGCAACAGCACGAACTCAGACTGAAAAATTGTTGAAGTAGTTAAGCACTAAACTTATGCAATTAAGCGCAGTATTATGCTGCAATATCCACTGCAACTGTAAAAACGATTAAAGGATTACCTTTGCGTGCTAACTTCGATAAAAAACTTTCGTTCAAGAGAAAATTACAGTGAAATGAAGGCATTCTGCGAAGGTGATGACTATGTACTGGATTTAATAGGAATCAACTAAAATTTGATTGATTTTATAAAGTTTGTAGACTGTGTGCAAATTGAATGAGAAATTAACGATGGTTTTATTGAGGGCTTCGAGAAATACAGCCTTTGAAAACAGGTGATTATTATCTAAACATACACATTTAAAAAAAATTAACATAACAGACTGCATAAAAGCGAGCTGTTTCAAGACAGCAAAAGTTGAGAAGCGCTGCTTTTGCTCAATCGCCTATATGTATGCTAATTATAAAATTGAGAATGCTGCAAATTCACGTTGACTTGAATGGATTAAAAGCGACGCGTACACAAGTGGAGCCATAAGAAGCCAAATAAAATTCGCAAAACGTAAGGAAGTGAATCGATAATTCAAATTGCTAATTCTGCCTACATTATTCCATTATTCGTATTTCAATTCTAATTGAAGTTAATACAAATGTATACCTTCCGACTCTTATCATGTTACGTTAATTAGGTTGTAGAACTCGTTTTGCCCTTCGATTTTTACTGAAAGGATAAGTATATTTGACAAAATGTTAGCGAGAAATTATTAGAATTTGTCTAAGTGTTTTGCGATACGATTATTGTTTAACTAAATGGCATTATCGTATCTAAATATTTATAATAGGTATTCAATAAAAGAACTGAGAACGCAAACTTATTCAACAAAATCGAAAAACAATTCATAAATAAACTCTACAATAAAATATAGGTAGAAGTCACCAAATTAGAACAAAATTACAAAATAACAGTAGAATAACGCAGGTGAGTATGGCTTCGTAACCTTGTTTAACTGTGATTGTTATTAATGCTAGTTAAAATTTCATCAAATATGAGTCTACAATATTAATAATATAAAATTATAACTTCGGCGAATAAAATTAAATCTTACGGAAAACAACTTCAGTAGGTCATGCAATAAAGCCTATTGAAGGCTTATCAGTGGTTCATTTACTCAAGTTTGTGTAATTGCATTTATGAATAAATACAAACTCCTCTCTTCAGTAAAGTCATTCCAATCAAAATTTTACAATGTATAAAAGCAGCTGCAGTCAAAATATTAGCAGTATAGCTTGCATAAATTCAAGGATAATAGGCCTTATTAAATGCCATTACAACCAGGATAATTAGAATCATTAGTGGAACAAAAGCTACAATTTTAGAGAGTCTATAAAACGAGTGCAATTGCGCCTCTTCAATCAGTTGCAAAATCTTAAAGCAATGTCGGTGCAAGTGGACTTGAACATTTCCATCCAAGCATTCTACAAGTACCAAAAGAGGCTCTTTGTCCTCCTAGGATTATGGGCTGTACCAGCAGACACGTCCTCATTGAAAAGGGTGCTCTACCACCTAAATTTTGTGCATATTCTGTTGTTCTGGATTATTAGCTACATGCTGAGCATGTTCACCTATTTATATCTGAATCTAAACGACCTTATTGCAGTCATCGGAGTTTTGTACTACTTCTCTATGGAAATTTCTGTGTTTTCCAAATTTTTTGGAATAAAAGTGCAAAGTAAAATTTACAAAGAGCTCATCGATTTGTTATACGAAGAAAAATTTCGTCCGCGAAACCATCGCGAGTTTGATATTTTGAATGAGTGTGTGGCAACGACAAGATTTACTAGAAACATGTACTGCATTTTATCTCTTGCTTGTTTAATATGTTTAAGTGTGCATTCGTTGATGTTTGGCGAAAAGTCTTTGCCTGTACCTGCTTATTATCCAATAAGTTTGGATGGTACTTTCCTGTTCCTCGTCATGTACATCTACCAAGTTATAGGGATGTCGTTTTTCTGCTTCATTAATATTGCTTATGACTCTTGGGCTGCATCTCAACAGATTCATGTCTGCTGTCTCTTAAGGTTCCTTTTAGAACGTCTTAAAAATATTGGAAACGATACAATGGATCAAGAAAAGATCAGAAGTAAACTTATTGAATGCATCATTTTTCACAGGGACATTTTGAAATATGCTAAAAAATTGGAAGGAGTGATTCAAGGACCATTCACTGTGCAAATTGGCGGTTCCATTATTGTTATATGTGCGGGTCTCTTTAAGCTGTCCTTTGTATGCATTAACTATTAAAATGAGACAATATATTAATTATATAAATAATTGTGCTATTTTTCAGATTTCAACATCAGATAACCAGATAGGACTTTTAATGATGATATTGTATCAAATTTGTATGACTTTGCAAATATTTTTTGCATGCTTTTTTGGCAACGAAATTGCGACGAACAGCAATTTACTTGATTTTTACCTTTATGATGCAAATTGGTTTGGATGGAATTCATCTAATAAAAAAATTATGCTCATCATGATGGATCGGTTTCAAATCCCGATTAAAATAAAGGCTATCAAGTTGTACACCTTTGACTTAAATATGTTTACGACGGTAAGGTGTTTATATAGTATCAGTTGGAATCTGACCAGTTACGTGCTTTAATTTGATTTAGAATAATTGGAGAGAAATAATATGAGTAATAAAATTATTATGATGAATCTTTTTTATTATTTTTAACATTAAGTAAGTGCGAAAATACTAGTTATTCACACAAAAATAAGAAATCCTAAAGGTTTAGTTGTTTGTATATCAAATTTCGAAAACCCATAAAAATATTGTGGAAAGTCGTAGCTCTTAATTTGTATAAAAACAAGAAGAATTTTTTAAGTTCCACATTTACAACAACTTTTCACAATTTCAAAAGTTCAGTTACATTTAAATATGGCTGTGAAAATGAATTGCGTAATTAAGACATAACATGTAAATATGTACATGTGCATACCCTATAAAACACATACTTACATATGTACATATCAATCAAATAAGAACATCTTAACATCTTAAATTTTAAAATGATTTTTCCTGAGAATTAATGCACGTTGGTTAAGATCCCAACTGCTGTTTTTTAGTGTTGTTTTTAAAAAATGTTTAATGACATCCTTTCTTTCAGATTCTCAACAGCTCTTATAGTTGCTTTGCGCTCCTGCGAAATTTGAATAAGTGAACGATAAAAATACGAAAAACCCATTGAACTTCTGGTGGCACCAGCTTGTCTATGTTTTCAAAAAGTGCTTTGGAAAAACCGTGCACCCCTTGCACTGCTTTTGGAAAATCTTTTCATGTCTAACACATAATATTGTAGTTGCAAATAAAAGTGCAGAAATGAGGAGTTGTGTTCATAGCAAACCCGAATACAGGTACGATCCTCCAATTACGCTTGAACCCAGGGCTGCAGAGTAACGTGAATCACTTACCTGGAAAATAAAGTAATTGAAGCCGAGGCCTCCTCCTTGCAAGCGACGAGTCCGCTCCTCAGCTTCATTACGAGGCCTCAAAGAGACTGAATGGGGATTTTTAGTTAGGTCTTCCTCCTTTCATCAGAACCAGGTGGCTTTGAAATTTGAGCCGAGGTGACACACCTTCGCACTGTAATTTCTTCAAATAATAAATGAATCCCCGGCGACTAATGCAGGCTACGACGATAAAGAGGCCGAGGCACAAAAGGCGTTGCGGAGTCATCCAGGCACTTTGAGACGAACCTACGGAGGTGTGGATGCATGGGAAGACAATGGAGAAAGTTTTCGTGTGGGTAAAGGAAAGCCGCTCGCGATAAGGTTAAAGGTTCGAGGCAGTGTCTCAACGCCGGGTTCTGAAGGGGTTTAATGGGTTACTCTCATAACCAGACTATGTTGACCAGTAGCTAATGCTAAGAATTAAGCGGGGCTATGCATACAATTTAATGCTCCCAGACGAAATCACACTTCATGCCGGAATTGGATTATAAAACCTGGAAGAGTACCTACAAAAGAATTAACGTCCGAAGAGCGCACTTCTGTTAATAAGCTCAATTTGCAAACAATAGCAAAAGTGAAATTCCTTAGTCAAAACAAGATTTACATTTGGAAGCAATTTTGAGCAATCATATTTTTTTAGCTTTTTAATTCTGTCTTCCGCTCAAAAGTGAAACTGCCAATAAAATTACTTTATGCAAATATTCTCATTCCCGGAAAAAATTTGGTGGTGAAAAGGTATAAACAATTCAAGTCAACGACTCCTTGCGAAATAATGAGAAATGCTTTTATTTTGCTCTTAAATTCTGTTCATATTTGATAACTATATATTTTAGAAAACTATTCTTGAGTTAAATTCAGATTTTACAAATTAGAAGTTCAGAACTTTTATGTGTAACAATCAAACGAATTAAACATATTTAGATACGCATTATTGAGCATGCACCTAAATTAAATTCTAAAATATTGAAAAAATTGATACCTATCAGAATTTGTATTTTTGGCTTCAGTTATAAAATTTTGCGCTTGCATTAGCAAGGTTCAGAATGCAACTCTCCACCGAGCATTTCCTGAAAACTTTGACTTTTAACCATAATGAGGGCTTAAATTGAAAGTATAATTTTAAAAGAAATGAAATTAAACATTAATTTTTAAACCGTGGATATTGTGAATTTCTAAGTTTTAATTTATGAGAGGTATGCGAATTATTAGCTCAATGATAGGTACATATTCGTAATTATTAATTGATATTTAGATGCATATGAATCAAAAACTAATAGAAAATTGAAATCGCAGTTAAATTTGAACTAAATTCAATCTCTCTTTACAATTTTCGAATTTTTGCAACAAAACAACTCCAAACGACCAGAAAGTCTATTTATTCACTTCAATCTAAAAACAACAGGGATTGTGATATCACTCACAGTTTTATGGTCTGACAAAGTAAAACTTCAATTAAATTACTTCTGCTATATACGAGTATGCTCGTTTTATCTTGTTTTACTCCAAAAGACATAAAATGCCACTTAAGACGTTCAAAACCAGCCTAGCGAATTGCCTATTGTTAACAGATTCAGCTTTCGTCGCAAATTTCCTTTTCGATTGTTAAGCTCTCACAAGGTTATCGCGACAGTGCCGAAGATGGCAGTAAAATTATTACAATTTATGAAAAATTCGACGCGTATCAGGATTTCCTCCTACGCAGCGCGTTAAAATATCGTCGCTGAGTGCATAAAATCACCTGCCCAAGGTCTCGGTCTCCGAAGCCGTGTCTTGGATCAAAGCTGTCTCATGTCAAAACGAGTGCCTCAAGCTATTACTTACTCTGGTTTATTACGCGTATTTACGGTTGGGTTTGGCCGTGGTAATTACTCTGCTCAGAAGCTGATAATGCAGGAAATTTGCATCTGAATGGGTGGGAAAATGTGATATAACAACGTTCCGGTCGAAGAAATTAAGTTTTCTTGAAGAAGAGCAGAAAACTGTCTCAAGGTCTTCCGCTCAATGGGTTTTTTCTTGAACTTGAACGTTTTCATGATGTATAGTCATTAATTCCAGGTTCGTTATTTATGCAGAATTGTGTAACATTGTAATTATGTATAGGTACTCTTGTGGATTTTTTGCTGCAAATCAGCTTTAGGATTCATGTTGCGCCCAAAGTGACGCGAAAGACGGGCTCATCTCAAAATTACTTTTGATCTGCCTCATATATTCTTATCTTTTGATCTTTATTCAACTTTTAATTGTACACAACGTCGAAATGAATGGATATGTAAATTACTATGTAAACCCTTTAAAAGAGACAAAGATAAATTTGCTCTGCATTATAACTCATATGACGAGCTGTTAGGAAATAAATATTTCAGTGCATTTCGCATCTGTTCTTACAAGAATTGAAATTTTGCACAACATTATAATAATAATTGTTTAGTTTTTTTTTGTTATCGCCGTGAGGATAATTAAGAAAACGTGATGGCATCCGGCTTCCAACAAAATATTTACTAATCTAGTTTTCAGGAAAAAGTTCACAGTCACTGAATTAAAAGGTTCGCTTTTAACAATGTTAATCATGTAGTGTTGGAGTTCTTGAACCTCAACGAATTTGTGTAGAATTTGACTTTTTATTTTCATAAGATAGTAATGAATGAACAATTCTAATTATTGTAAAACGTTGCCATGGAAGCCTCGAAATGGTGGGGCCTGACAATATGAGTTGGGAAAGAGGATTTCAACGTTGAGATTTTAATTTAATTTAAATAGTTTGCGCAACTAATAATAGTCTTAACTAAAGTGATTAAGACAATTTTTGATAATCTCTAATAGAATTTCTACATTTACTTCCATTCATGAATTAATAGATTGAACCATCAATTTAAAACCGGGGAACAGCGAAAGTTTTATTATAATAGAATGAGAATGAGCATGTTGCTCTATGTAGTAGGTATAATTATATGTATAAAACCAGTTAAAACCATAAATTCGTCTAATCTTTACCTGTAATAAAGAAAAGAATTAGAAAATAATTAATATTTATAATTTTACTCTAACAACCATATCCATTTCAAACAAAGTTTTAATTTTCTTAGCATATTATTAAATATATATATTTATATTTTAAAGTACTTATTAATTAACGTAGATTGGTATTAATATGAAATATGACATAATGTTTTTCAATGTGGCAAATTTAAATATATTTACGTCTTGCCTTTAATTAAATGCAGCGAAAAAAAAAAAAAATAATAACATTATCGATGACGGATCTTAACGATCGGCGATTTTCTACTCGCAGCATAAATTCAATCAAGTGCGCGAGGCAATGACTCGCTTCATCTTCTGTCAAGGGCTCGAGTGAAGCCGCACAATGAAGGTAATCACGGCGACTGTTTATCCACGATACACGTTTGTAATTAGTTTTGCTTATTTCAGCAGGTGGCATGTGATAACGTCATTTCTATAGTTAAGCGCTGAGCTGGCGGTAAGGTACATAAAAACTCATATTTCTTCAACGGTCAATTGGATCCGAAATACCTGGACCAATATTATGTACTTGGAGAGGAGTGAGACCGCGTTGCGCCAGATAAAAGCTGCGAATCATTGTCATGAGTAAGGCAAGGAAGCATAATAAAGCGTCGATCAGCATAATGCTCATGCGGAAGATGCACTGCTGAAAGCCGAATGTGATCGACGGCACCTACGGGGTCTGACTACTTAGCGGCCATTCTTCTAAAATCAATTAAAAAACTTTACGTTGTCAGGGTATGTTTTATTTCTCCATCTCAAGGATACCCCGAGCGTGATTCTCGTTAAGGAAGTTCCACGGTGCGAATGTGCCGCCTCAGACAACTACCGGCTGCATCAAGAAGACATCAATCGTGTCATTAGTCATTGTGGTGAGGTGTAATAACGACGGATTGTAAGAAAGCAACGCTGGCCCAAAATATTAACAAGAAACCCCAAATTATACACTCTCTTCGCGTGGGTACGGCCCTCTTCGCAATGTGTCCTAAATACGCAGCATCGGCGTACATCTCCAACGTTCGTCATTTTTGAGACAGTCGTTAATCACACATCGGAACATGTCAGAATTTTTAAAAATGACAGTAACAACGCGTTTTAACGGTTTACTTTCGTTAAGATCACGTCGAGATTTTTTAACAGTTCACAGCATTGGGTCAGTGAAGCAGTCAAGTTCAATGAATCGTAGAACTCGCGTAGGAGTCCCCAGGTAATTTGAGCAGACAAGAATATGTGCCTTACGGGCAAGGAGACATGTCACAAATCCAAATAAAAAACCACTTGTCGGACAGGTATTAGTTGTTCTGAGCTACGAACAATTTTTTACTGTCGTCTTCATGCATAATTGCTGACTCTGGTCGGCGAGAATGAAAAACGACTGCGAAAGGCCAACCGTTTTATTACCTACTATTCGGATTCGGAGTGTTCTACACACGATACATAGTTACTTACATATTGACTTAACAAAGAAAATATTTAATGTCGTACATCCTTAAAATTTATTTGCGAAATGAATACACATATCAAGAAATTCTAATTTTTCTAGAGCAGAACTATTTATTAAATAAATTAAATCTTTAATTGTTTATAAGCCACTTCAATTTCATAAATTTTTGTCCACCAATTCATACAGACAATACAAACACAAATACCTATTTAAGAATAAATAGCACGTTACAACTTTTCTAAGCGAAATGCGTCATCACTGTTTATTTTTAAGAGTTTCATAAGTTTAAGTGATTGAATGTAAGATAACAAGAAGATGTGGAATAAATATGTAATTAAGAATAGTAAAAACATGTCAGATGTAGAAAAGGGTGTGTCTGCCCGGCTTATGCATGTAACTAAAGTTGAAAACAACTCACCAATTTGGTTTTCTTTTATTAACCATTAATCACTGGTTCAACTTTATGCTTGCCGGCGGTCTCATTAACGCTTTTGCCAAATTTAATTCAAATCACTTCTTGTCGTTTGAAATACATGTTTTTTTAAATTTGATTACCTTTTCAACCAAAAAAAGTGAAGGCACTAATGCTATGAACATGATAATTTTAATTTGAGTTATAGATTTACATAGATGTATGTAGATACGTATAAATATTTAATAAAAATATGTTAATTTCTGCATATTAGTAAGGACAAAAATTTACATTTTTACGCTTTTCAGATTATTTATTAGTCGTTGATTTCGTATACGCTCTTTTATTATTTATTTTAAAGTTCAAAATTGCATTTGCAAGCCCAATATGGTGGACAAAATTAATCAGTTCTTTATATGTAGGTACTTTGGACCCGTTGATTTGAATCCACTATTTAAGCATTTTTGTAAAATTTCCTACGCTTTCACCATAACTAACTATTGATTTAAATCCGTAAAATAGAGAAAACTTAATGAAAAACTAACAACGAAAAGTTGGGATTTAGGTAAATTAATGCGCAGAAAGTCGTGATTAAGTAATCCAAAGCATTCCAATTGAAAATGTTGAAGGATTATGTAATATTTTCTTGCGAAATAATAATAATAGTTAAGAATTTATTTACTCGATGCAAAAGAGGGTGAATTCTATATGATGATGACTCTATATGATAATATAGTTAAAAACTTATTAGGATTCAATATTTACGAAAATTATGAAACAAAACTTATTCTGCATGTTTTTCATGTTGATAAAAGTTAATTTTTGCTTCTGTAGCAGGGCTTAAATAGTTATGTTTGATGCAAAAGCAGTCTCACTGCTAGAAACATAATGCATGAAATTCCGCCTTGACGGGTACGAAGGTGTGCTACCCGTTTTTGATTTATAGTGAATCTCGGTGAGTAAATAAGCTAAATTCAAGCTTACTTACCTTCCGAATCGGGTAATTGAGGAAGCCGAGCATCAATTCCAGCACAGGTGAGCAGATCCGGATAATGGCGCTGAGTCGGAAGCAGGCCTATTAGAGCATCATAAAATTTCAGGAATTTCACATAATCACACATTCGTATGTAGGTACACTAGGCGGCGGTAGTGCACGACCGCGACGGCAGCAGAGGCCGGTCCATTTTTGGCACTATTAATCAGGGGCTCGAACTGTCAGACGCCGTAATTTGATAATTTAGCAGCAATCAGCTGGTTTAGCGACATACGCAGGCAGTTAAACCTCGCGGGGTCCGCTACCTGAAATCCATAGGGAGATCGCGCGACCGCTTAAAGGGTTAGCGTTAGCGGAACGGCAATTTGTTCCAGTGAAATTAGGCAAAGGAGGAAAAACTTAATCAGAAATAATTTGAGTCCGACTCCAGTTTGACGTAGACAACGACGACGATTCGTCGGTTGAGCGGGTCCGCAGAGGCATATCGCTTCCATGGGCGTGAACCGAAGGCGACTCGCGGCGACGGCAAGAAGTTCACGCCCGAGCGGATTCCTCTGCTTCGTTTGATGGACATAATTCACTGCAATTAATTTTGAGACTTTTGTCAAGGTAAATCATGCGTTAATAACTGGCTTAATGGGCCTGGACGCGACTCGGTCTGTGGCGAGTCATCTAATTTAACTGGGGGTATGCGTTTTAGTATCACCTGATTGTTTACCTGCCGATATGTGACTTTGCGATTTTGCAATTGATTTTTATGAAAGACGTAGGAATTCGGCCCGAGTGATGATGATGATCATGATGATGGTGATGTCATATCGGTTATTATCAGAAACCATTGCTCGGCCTTCATGACTGCGGGATCTATTCGCGGTGCGCTCGTGACGCGATGAGTAACCAGGAAGGATTTGTCTTCAGGTAGATGATAAATTTTAGAATGGCAAAAACCGTTGTGAAACAAGAAAATATTTTATACTTGGACCTGCGTCTTTGCGAATTATCTAAATCTACTCAGGCGCGGCTACGTCAAAATCATTGAGGTGTGGTTATTTTCATTGCCTTGACATCAGAAGTTTGCAATGCTTTTAAAGTCCCGTCTGGGTTAAGTTTAACGGCTTAATTCTGATATGTGTGCATGTAACTATGACAACACATAGATCAATGGTTTTTTCAAAGTTTTATTAAAAAAACTGAAAATTTAATCCAAGGTCCATCCAAACCAATACATGCAGACTGTTCTCATCAAACCTCGATTAGACTTTTGAGTAAAACTATCCAATTTGCTATTTAATAAAAATTATCAAAAAGAATCTACTTTTTATTTAATCGAAGGTAATAATAGTTTAAAAAATATACTTGTCAACAAAGTAATGATGAACAAAACATTATGAATTTCAATCTTACAAACTAGAAAAAAACTGTAGCTAATCAATTTAGAAAAACACGAACATTTTTTCTTTAAAACGTACAGGACCTAGAACATATTTTTCACCACTGTCAGTTTCCTTATATACGTAATTAAAGAAAATTGGAAATTTCGATTATACATGCATTTTTTAATTAGATATTTATTCAAAAAGTTTTAATATGCTTTTGAAAACATTCAATTATTGTGATGAACATGCAAAAAACAGGCCAATTTCTCGTGAGGATTGTGGGTTTTGTACTTTAAAATTGAAAGAAAGTGAAATGCAGATATAGTACCAAATTTCCTACACGTTATTAGCAATATTAAGCACAAAAAAATATCATTAGAGTTCCTTAATTTACAGACTAAATTTAGTAAGTTTTCAAGGGTTTTAATTTCCCTTAGTTCTTTAGTAATGCTGATTTTCAAAGCCGGTACGCTAGATTTATGACGATCGCAGTCCATCAATGAATCAAATCAACAACTGTCAGACATATGAAATTTGGAATGTGGCTTCATTTCGTTAATTGAATTTCTCTGGAAAATTCTTTTTTGTAACATAAGACTTTGGACTGGCGCAAACTCCGAGTTTACATTATGTATCAAACTAAATTTTATCTCGCTGATTTTAAAATAATTTCCGTCTTAAAATTGTCAAAAAACGAAATTTACGCATCATTGATTCGATTTCATAAATCTCCATATTAAATTGATTTAATTGAGTTGTTTCTTTATTTTTATACTGATAATACTTAGAATTATTAAAATTTCAAATATTTCACATTTGCCAATAGCTCTGATTTGAAAAATGAGAATTTCTCAATAAAAGCAACTTAAATTCAGAAAAGTAAAAGTAGAATTGTAATAGCTGCTATTAAAAATAATTATACGATATTCATTGTAAATTTTGAAAAGCACTTCTTTAAAGAGTTGAGTAAATTGCTTATTGTGGTAGTCATTCTCAAAATCGCCACAATACTCTAAATATCTATAATAAAAAGTTTGGCCGACTTATGCTTTGAAAGTTGAAATCTATTATAAGAAACGCGGGTGTCTAGTGCCCAATTAAATCCTTTGATAGGTTTTGGTCTCTAGTCAAAACAATAATTCCACTCGGTTGAACGAAACTCCCAAAAGTGGTCGGAATAGATGAATCTAGGAAAAATTCAATAAAGCTCGAAATCATCCGAAGCCATCAAAGCGGCTTTCCATTAGCACCGGGAGGAGTCCCGCACGGGCCCCCGGGTAAGCGCTGAATACACAAGACGCAATTAGCGAAATCTCCTTTATATTTAATAGAATTTTATATCATTAAAGCCCATCCCTCGGGGCGCTTTTCGTCTACCTCCATTCAAAGGTTATCGTACCACTTTTCATTGGTTGCCGACGCCGCGGAGCTCGCGGAGCGCCCAGAAGTGTTATCTGCAAGATGCCTCCGAGCAACATCACGAGCAGGAAAGGTTACTGGAGACCTCTGCAAGGGGCTTGACCAAAAATCAGCTTTCAGGTTTCTGGCGAGGTCTTTGGGACCTCTTTTATTTTTTCTTGATCTTTCTTTACTTTTTTGGCTGGTTGTCATCTAGGCTTAGAACGGACTAGTGAGCCGAGCAGGTTCTTAGAACGCTTCATCTAGCAAATTCACCGACAGTTAGACTTTCACGCAACCCGTCACATTTGGTAAGAGGTTTGGACCGGCAGACCCCGTGCAGGTACGAGATATTCGGCAGCACGTGGAATTTCGATCGAGATTTTGTCAATCACGACTAAATCGATTACTTAAAGGTGCGGGACACCTAACGAGTTCTTGCGTAAGGCATCGACGGATTTTAATTTTTCTCCCAAAAGAGATCTGTCTCCGTTGACATGTTGGAGATAGACGAAAATGCGTTTGGGAGTAGAAAACCCAGATGTGGCTGGTGGCTGCTGCCGAGGTACCGACTTCTTTGTCTACGGCTTAAGACAAGGTGGGTGTCAAAGCCTTAAATTTTATAGTTGCATAACACACTTCACTTAAGAGATTGTCAACTACAAAGTGTGTTTTAGTGCATTCGAGATTATATTACATTTTGCGACGAATGGCTTGCGTCGCGGAATTTGCCTCGATCATACCAAATTATGGAATTCCTCGTTGAGTAGAAGTTTGCAGCCCTATTTTTCGCGGGGATATGGTTCAATATTTCATAAATCAATAAATACAATATACATACTTGTGCTGCAAGAACGGTACCAAGGACATTTATAATGGACGGTAAAATGCTAAGTAACCGTTGATAATGCGTTTGGTGCCGTCAGGCATTTATTAGGTAAAATTTGAGAAATTTGAGAGAAACCAGTTATTTTGCGATTACTCAGAAGAAGCATATAATAATCTATGGAAACCTGTCCTCCTGCCTGTGGGCGAATGGCATCAATAACTCGGAGCCCCAGTGGCCTTGTAACAATTTTTCTGTTGTCATAAATTCGCACAAAATTCTGGAAAAATTATGGCGGCAGTCAAGTCGAAACCACGTTTATATGTAATGAAAAAAAGAATTCCTTCACGATTTCCGAATTAGACGAAATTAGAGTTCTTCGCTGTTACGGTACCTGGAATTATCGAAATTATAGGCGGCTTTGATATGCGCATGCCTCACTAGATACTTCGCGATTATTTATTTGTTTTCTCAAATACCTGAACGTCTTAGCTGGGTCCAGACACCCCCGGCGTCTTTTCTCCCCCTGGAATGTAAGTGGACAGCGGCCGTGCCGAAAGGTTCTCCTACGGCTGCGTGTCTGGGTCAATCTAACGAGCATCTGCGGCTTGCCTTATTCTTGCTGAGAAGAAATTGAACATTATGCCATAACAAGCAAACTTGGATTATGTAAGTAGGTTTTATCGGAAGTCAGCTTCTATAGATGCTGATTGTTCGAATTTAACTACTTTTTAAACAACATTGGATTGATTAGATTTAGATAATACATCTGTGTCGTGCGCTAGGTTGAAAATTGAGTTTTGGTGAATAAATAACCATATCACACTGACAAAAGTCTCAGTTTTATGCATAGATATTTAAAACAGTGGGTGTCGCAAATTTTACATTAGTTTGGTTGTTAACAAAACTCATATTCCGTTTTTCTTCCATCAACTCTTGAAAATATTTGGTTTGCATAATCCTATTATATTAAAAATTGATAGTATCTATTAATCACACTTTTCAATAGAATAGCCTCTTAACTTTTCAAATTAGGTTCCAATTTGAAATGAATAGCAAAATTAAAGGTAAGTTCTGCTTCTTTGAAGCTACAGGTTGAATATAAATGAAATTTTCATTAAATTATATTTACAAGTCCTAAATTTAGAGAAAGTGCGCGATGTTTTAAATATTTATAAAAACTGTTTAAACCTACAATTGTTTTGCATTTTAGAAAAAATTCTATTTGATCTTACTTTGAACACTTGTAGCGATTTCTGTTATGAAGAGTTAATCAAATATTTAACTTTTTCTTTGTATGTACGTTAAAGCAGATAAGTTTATATTATTTACTCAATAAATTATTGGATATAATCTTTTAGTTGAAACGTACTTATACGATCTTTTTTAAGGCAGAAAGTAATATAACTCGTTTTTTAACTTTTTTCTTTTTACATTGAAAAACTTCAAAATGATAAACGCATCCAAAATCAATCAAAATAAAAACGTTCAATGTTTTAATGGCACAAGTTTTGATTTATGCTTTTTACATTGTTAGATAATTTGTATGTTATAATAAGTAATGTTTTATAACAACGCTGAAAAGTAAATTTTTTTCCTTGAGCGATGTGTAATTTTTTTGCAGAAAATATATTTCGGTTAGTCTAACTATATAGCGACGATCTGAGAAAGGAGTTATATTTGTGATCTTCGTAATTTAATAGATTAGGTTGTTAATTATAGTGTGATATTTAAAAAATCTTTATAAGTTCAGCGCAAGTGAAATTCTGGCAGTAAGGCACGCGTGTGGGTGGTGCATTTCGACGCCTTGCTTCAATTGAATGCCACTGAAGACTCAATTCAGGACGCCGTAATTTACACCTGGTCATATTTCACCTGGACGCTGCGTTTCGCCGGCTAATGCGCGAATATTAAATGTTGGATGCAGAAGGTCAGGAGCAACCGGTGGTGATGCTGCAAAGCACTATAAAATCTGGTTGGCGATAGTTGCGCAACTTTTGGCATTAAGTGCGCTTCGAGCGCGACCTGGGGAAGCATGCGACCCATCTTGGATGCGGCTCCAGGCCGTGCTGCTGCGGCGCATCCACTCATCTTAAATGTCAAATAATTTAAAATGACTCGACTGCGACTCGAGTTAGAGTGCAGAATTTAGCATTCAGGCCTGGGGCTCCGAGGGGCCCCATCGCGGGCAGAATCCAACACATGAATCGTGCATCTAAACCGCGATACTCCAGCTGCCGTCGCGGATTCACACTCCGTATGGGAAATGTGCCACTTAGCCTTAGTCTGGCCGGCTTCTGGGTTCTTATTAGAGTCAAAGAGTCCTAATCCATGCCAACCGGAGCGTCTTAAGATGGCACATTTCGGCATTTACTGGAGCCAAAGTGATTTATCTGGGATCATGCTGCTTTGCATGTTCAGGCATCAAAAAATGAGATCTGACCGCGGTATCGGTCTAAATCAATGCGAGGCAAATTAGCGCGAGTGGAGCGGTGCATAAATCAATTGGGAAATCGATAAAATCGGAGCCTCCATCGGGCCTCACGGGGGCTTCGAGTACACCTTCTGTGCAGCGGCAGTCGTGCACTGGAGTGATTCATATCGGAAATTATTGCGATACAAGACAATCGCGAATCAAACAGGAGTCGCGGCGAGAAAGTAAAATTTATTGCCGCCGACCCTGTCCCACTTTGCAGCCAAGTGAGTCTCAAAACTGAAAATCATCCGCAAATTGTGGCCAGGCACCTCCACAATTTGGCGATTTGTGTCACAAATTAGAGGAACCAATCAATCAATTAAAATTTTTGGCACACGGTGGCTGCTGGGATTAAGTGATTTATTCGAAACCATTGTCGAGGCGTCACCTTAAGTGAGGGAGCTGTCGGATCTAGTCAATTATTTATTTAATTGCATTCCAGGTAGCCTTCGGGCGATCAATACGCGAAATTCGATTCGGATTTGACCTTAATGCACTAATTGGCGTGAGAGGATAAGTTAATGTGTTTGGCGGTTACGCTTGGGGGTACCATTTAAATGTCTGCCCCACTGCGGAAGTCATGAGATGTATCAAAGCGGACAAAATTGAGCTGATTTTATGTGTAGTAGCAATAACCCTGCTTTATTGTAACAATTTGCACGCCTGTCCAGACGGGCATCGGTGAAGATCATGAAAAGCAAATCTCTAACCTCTCGGATTCAGACATATTGAATCATAATGTAGACCAGTGCCCGAATCCGAAATTTGACCCAAATAAATGCTGCAATTACATAGAAGGTTAAAATATAAGTGATCCATTTTAGCGGTCGAATCGAAGGATAATTTTTTATAGTTAAATGTGTAAATCAGTGCTTCTGAACCGTGACTTCATTGTTGTCATAAAATGCAGTTAAAAAATAAACTGCAATTCTCATGACATAAAGATTAAGAAATTATAAAATGACGCGTTGCTATTAAAAGCTATTTCATGTGAAGTTTTTATACTTTAACTATCACGTATTGAAAGGAACAATTATCATTATGTTTTCTTCTAAAAACCTATATATCATCATACACTTTTCCTAGGTTGAATGTATTACAAGTATATACCTACGTAGATATACATAGTCATGTACATAAAAATAGCAGGGAATGAAATATCTACATATATATTACATATCTTTTGGAATTGAAAAGAGTGTGTCTTAATGTCCTAGTTGGTTTTCTCCGAACCATTTTACGACTTGAATTTGCTCATAGGGAATCCAAGGAAATTGGTTAAATGGTTATAATAATTTGTAATTTGTAATTTAAATGCAAAAAAATCGCGATTCAAAATATTGCCTACTGGTAATACCTATTATGTAAACTCTGAACTCGGTTATCAATTTTGACAAATACTATTCTGTAGATAGTTTTCAAACGAAATTTGTACATATTGTGAATTGAGTAGAAAAAAAAAAGAATTTGAATTTGGTAGTCTATATGAATTTAACGGCAATAAACAATCGCGAAATTTTTCACGGATAAATCTGGGCGGAGGTATCGTCAAACAATTTGTTATTTAATTTCCCTTTGGTCGAGTAAGCTGTGAAGACTAAATTTTCTTGATAACAAAAAAGTGAATAATCTAGAAAGAATTTAGCATCGTTTAAAGCATTCAGTAGACTTGAAATTATGAATATTATTTAAGAATTTTATAGGTTAAATTGCCTGAAGAGATAGACGAATTTTATTATAGTGAAAAGAAAAAGAATACTAGTTACGGCTAACAAAAATAAATTATGAGTACTATTACTATTATACTTTTTAGGTTGGTTTTGTAATTTAACAATTCACGAAATTCTAAAGTTCAATGAAAATTAGAAATTATTATTGTTAACACATTCTTTGCAAAAAATCTTACATCGGGCGATTTCATGAAATTCAGAATTTCTAAATTTTGTGGGGAAATAATAAATTTTAGCTTTCAATTTAAAATGTCATAACAATAATTTCAAATAAAAATCGTATAAAAATATAGGTAGGTTATTTTTTGTTTCAATTTAGATTTATCGGTTCGGAAATTAAGGCGCTTTTTAAACAATCTAAAAGATTGGTGTATCTACCGTGGCATAACACTTTCTCTACACCTTATTGTTTTTCGTAATTTTTCCAAAATGTAGGCAATATGTATTACGATTATCTAGACTCAGGATAGAAGCGAAACACTATCATATTGCAATCTTTATTGAAAAACATTAGAAATTGATGGCTCTAACGTAAAATTAAATTTCCATAACGAATAAAGTAGGGACTCCGAGAGCTTGTTAGAAAGATAAGTAGATAAACATTTATAATTCGCCTTATTTCGCATGACACCACTTTTCGTAATTTAACACTCTGCAGATCGCGCTTCCGAGTCGCTCAAACAAACATGCGAGGATAATCGGAGAAACGCGAGCGAGCTATTTCGCAATTGTAATTTTTCGCATTGCCAAACTTCAAGGTACTGAAATCCATTAGTTACCCCACATCACCTCATCTTTATTGCAGGTTTGGGCGAGTGCGCCTCTATTATGTCGCCTTTATTGAAGAGCAACTCGAATTGCCATTATGTTATGCAACATAGGGCCATTACCGTCGCCTTTGTAATCTCTTCACCACGAGACCCATGCAAATCTCTAAGACTGGTAATTAGCATCAGTTCGGCCGCGGACAATGAAATCGGACATACCTGGTGTCCGTCACCCAGAGGGCAAGCGTCCCAAACCACTTTCGTCTCAATTAACAATTATTGGGTAGAAGAAATGAAAGCGAAATGCTATGCTGGCTCTGGGCGCGCACTACACCCCAATGACCTTCGAGTATCATTAAGAAGAAGATTTATGTGAAATTAACGAAATTAGCAAAGCTAATCCTTGTACCGTGAAAACTGCGGCCATCGCTCATAATTTATTGTTGAACATTTTTGGTGTCGAAATAGCCTGTGACGTGATTTTTAACACCACTGAGATTTATCGCACAGTACTCTCTTAGACGGGACCGAAAGATCTTGACCGCGAAATAGATTACAGTATAAGACAATAAATGAGTAACTGGGACATTCGATGATGGTGTCGTTATTTTATAGTATACAGCCGACATTTTTATTACATTTGTAAACGAAAGATCAGTTTTAAAATAGCAACTTAGGCACAGTTCCGGTCAAATTATTTATACTTAGGTGATTAGTGAAACGCCATCAAGAACTTCTGAGCTGCTAATCTGGAAGCTGTTACAAGTTCTAGGATTCCTAATCCGAATAATTAACACCAATAACAAAGACTACTCACTTTTCCACCTGAAACAGCTATTCAAAATAGTTGCCTTTTACAGGCGCCAACGTCATTATAAAAGTAATGCATATTGTTATGTAATTAAAACTCAATGTCATTGGTTTTCATGAAAAGATTTGCTCCTAAAAGCCATATGTTTGTTTTAAAAATGTATTTTCTTATGCAATCCTAACAATAATATAGATAAATGAATTTTAGATTTTAGCAGCAAATTGTATTATTTCTATTTTATATATGTACTTTTAAGGTTGAATTGGAATAGATAAATAAATAAAAATAATAATAAATCATTTCTTACGGTAGCATTTTCGTGGCTGGAGTCACATGAACCTCACAGTGTCATTTTGCGGTTCTGCAGCGTTGTGCTATGGCTAAAAGTTAAATATCTGAAATACGATAAAAAATTGTTATCAGACCCTATAATGGCGAATATCTAATTTAAAGATATGATGAGATAATACCAAAAATACATTCAGTATAAATTTATAAAATATTATATAATAAATAAATATCTGAACCATGTTTTTATGTCTGAGAATCCTAGGAAAGGTGGAATAATTACTTTTGTGATGAACATTAAATCATAGATTTTTCATCCATTTTCGCTTATTATTTAGATTGGCAACACTAAGTCTTGACTTTCTTTAAGAGTGTTCATGAGGATATTAATTAACGAAAATGGTTTTTTTGCAATTAGTTCTTTACTGTTTTTACGGCTTCCTGATAGAAAGTCGCACATGTTTTATGTAGATTTTAATTATAAAAAGTGAAGTTTTTTCTTGTAATGTAAAAACCAGTTTCATTATTTATCTAAGTTTTTATCGGATATCTTATTAAAATGTAAGTATTTTTATGAGCTTATCCTTTCTTATACAAGAAAATGTTAGTTTCTTCAATAGGTTTATTTGGCTTTAGGTAAACTTTTTGGGATTTCCTTATGTATGTACTTTTATATTTCTAATTAATTTTTTGTTCATTTTAATTTCTGGGAAGGTTTTTGTAATTCCAAATTCAAATTTCAAAATTTTTATTTTCATAATTCTCCTAAAAAAACATACATGCATATGTAATATTTGTTTTTGGCATAATTCATGATCGTTGTAATTTGATAATCATAATACGATAAATATTTATTGTAACTTATGTATGATTAGAAAAACTGGATCGACAAATTTTTTAATTACAATGTAGAACGACATTACGTACTTTATATCTGTATATGTGCATTTAAAAACAAGTGAGTTTTGTTGAAGCTGTATTCTGACTTTTTCTTAGGCAAGGTGAAATATGAATGTTCAGTTTGTTTTATAATACATATAAACATGTATAGTAAAAATTTACTATTCTGGATCCGTCTCCAGTCCGGACACAGTAGTAAATGTCTATATGTTATCTACAAAATAATTCAAAACAAATAAAAAATATTGCGAGGTCAAAGAATAAATTTTCTTATGTTCTTATGTGATATGTATCTTATTTTTGATTATAAAAAGCTGAATATAATTTATATTAACGTTTGCAATAGATCAAATTAAAAGTTGATGACCTTTTAAGTGTTACATAAATGAATTAGAATCAATTGTGTTTTAATTTGGCATGAATTGAATTGGTTGCAGTTGACCTTAAGTTTAGCTTTCCTTCAAATGGTTATATTGAAGTGTAAAAGTCGTGTATAAAAGAGGAGAAATACTTTAAAATCAGCTATAGGACGCGATATGTTTTATCTCCGAAGTGACTGCGTTGCATTGGCGCATTCCAGCAGGCATAATGAATTCGTAAGAGCATGTCAATAAAACTCATTTGTATGCTGCGGCTCCTAATACGGCAACATAACTCTTCCAGGGGCGATAATAATTGGATAATAAACCGCTGAATTACTTTCCGCAACTGTGCTGAACCCCAGTCGTTCTACGAGCGCGGTTCTAGCAGTTAGCAGAAATGCGTCGAGGGCTGGTTTTGCATCAGTCGGCTTCAAACATTCAATAAGTTAAAGGTGAAATTAGGACCATGTTTTACCGCGTAAATAAATTTAAAGGTGGTCAAAGTTCAGCGTGATCACATTAAAGAGCTCCGAGGCGCGAGATTGAATCATTTCCGTGTTCCCTGGTCCAGCCGCGGGATCGGCAGTTACTCAATTACTCACTTCGGGCAGCGCGCGTTCCTGGGGGACCGTCGCAGGAGATGTTATTTAACTGACCACTTAATTAATGACTTTCCATTTGGTCGTAAACCACCGAACCGCGGTGCATCCGCGGGTCTCCTGTCCGGCCGTCGAAGGCGTAGCCAATTCCACTGTCAGCTCGGTTTTCAGCGCATTTCGAAGGCCGGGCAGCGCAGCGCGGTGGCTTCGCGGAAGTGCATCGTTAGCCCCGTGCAGAACGTCTTACGCTCGAGGTACCGTTCGAAGGTACCCGCCGCTGTGATGTATGCCGCGCCGCCACTGACCATTTTTGGAAGTGAAGATCGCTTCCTGCTGGCCCCTTCGACGCGAAGACGCAAAGTGGGTACCCTGGCGTTTGGGAGTCCGCGATCACGACAACACTTCGATCCGCGACTGCTTACGATTCAAAGTCCGTAAACTGCCCTGGCGATTGTCAATCACTTGCCAGCTCGCATCGCCCTCAGGTTGTCCGCGGGAGCGTCGATAAGCCGATTGAATTCGCAATTCGCGGGCCCTCCGGCCGATGCTCAGGAGTTAGAAGTGACTGACATTAGAAGCCGCGGAAAAAATTGACGGCGTTCGCCAGTGAACCTGGACGTGAGTTAATTAACTGCCAGACACTTGACTGATTCGCGGGAAATGCAAATCGCTCTGGTCCCTCCTTGGAGGCCAGCTGCCCGCCCTGTACCGCTCAGATCTTCGGTTCGTCGCACCTCGAATCGCATAAAATTTAAATTAAAACTAACTGGAAGCTGGAGCTACTTAAGTAAAAGTAAACGCTTTGTCGGCGAGACGTCTTTCATAACTTGGCTAGATCTTACGTAAAGCGCTATCCTGTAACTGTTAATTCTGCGCAGAAAGAATGCTTTTAATCGCTCAGATATTGCGCATAAATCGAAACAAATTATTCTGGTCGATATCCATTTAGTTGGCCGTGTTCTTCTTTTGCGTATTCCATAAATTCTGCCATTATGGCCGGTCAGCAACTTTTTCGCCTACTCCTACCTACATCTGATATAATAAATGATTTTCATAGAGTGTTTTTCGTAAATTACACAGGTCAACAACCTCACCCTTTTAAACAGATGATAATATTATATTATATATTTATACTTATTAACTAAACATCCAGATATGATTCAGTTAAAAGGGTAAAATAAATAGCATACTTGCAAAATGAAAGTAACTAAAACTACCTAGTTGTCACAAAATATTGAAATCATAATTTTTCATAACAAATAACAATTTTTTAACGACATTAGCCTCTACAAAAATTCTGGATCGCATACCAGGATCTTTGAATTTCAAACCAGAGTTATGGCCCTTATTACAATATTTTGGTGACTCCACAAATTCTCGGCTGGATTAAAATCAGTAAATTAAGATTACCATTAAAAAATGGTATTTCCTTCGAAAGCTTCGAATCGAGCTTTGCTGACTTTGCCATATATGCTTCGGGTAGTTATCAGTTAAATATGCAACCCAACATAAAAAACCATGATACCTATTTTGTACATCTTATGATCCATTGAGCCTTAAACATGATAAATTAAATCTATGTATGTCATAATGTGGCCATATTAGGATAAGGATTTGCCGAATCAAAATATTTTATGGAGCAACGGATCCAAGGATAATCATAAATTAATAAGAAGCAAAAATTTAACCACATCAACACCTTTAATTACACCCGAGTTTTAGTAAATAACAAATAAAATGAAAATACATAATCTACAACTGCGCTCGAGTAAAGAAAAAACAGAAAATGTTTGTCTTCCTTTTTTGCTTTTGTTTTTTGCATTTTGTTTAATTAAAAGACCTCTCAGAGGTTTGATTTATTATCAGGATGTTTATGACAAGAACCAGAAGATTCGCTATTAATCTTAATTACAAATAAATATTTTTTTAAAATTATGAGACTAATTAGGAAGTGTTAATTGTTTTTCACTCCCTAATACAAGAAGTAGATCTTTATTAATACCCAGTCACGTTTTGCATAGAAAAACTAATTGGATGAAATATCAAAATTATTTTAAAATAAGAGATGCAAAAAGCTACTGGATATTAAATTTGAAGGAAACAAATTATTTTAATTTACGGTAAAAAAGAGGCACATTATCCATGTGTGAAATTGATTTTAGAAACAGAAGATATAAGATACCTGTAATTATATGGTACATACATATATATGTATATGAAACTCAAGGATTCTGAACCTCACAAAAAGGAATTGCGTTCCTAATTTTAAAATTGCTGGTAAATTGGCGATATTAACATTACGATGCAGTAATTTTAACTACATAAAAATAACAACGTAAGGGTAAGGACGAGTAACAATCGAACTAGTGAATTATATTCGAAATTTCGTCTTGAAAATGGTGTTATATAGACAGCATATTTATTTTTAAAATTAAGCACGAACTATTTAGTTTCTTAGATTGTAAAGTCTTGTTTGATGAAAACTTCATATAGGGTAAAAATGTGATGAATGGCCCAAGCAAATTTTAACTGGTAAAATAATATACTAAGAAAGTGTTCATCACTCGTTCTACAATCGTTATACAATATTTGTAAAGTCAACTTTTTAGAAGAGTCCTTTGTACCTATTTAGGTCATTAACAGAAATTGTTATTCCTAACTACAGTAATATACAAATAAAAGCACTAAGGCATATTTATGTACATAAATCCTTCGTAGCAGGTATCTATCTTCAACTATAAAGGTAGACATTTTAATTTTTTGAGTGCTAGATAATATAATTTTATGTATTTGTTGTTTAATTTGTAAATAGTAGTATAAGAACTAAGGATATTCTCAATATTTAAACAAAATATTGATTAATTTAAAAAAATTATCTATCCCACTCCTGCACACCCTTCTTGAAATATGTAATCCTGTCAGTCAATAAATTGTAAGTGCTATTGTGACCTGTGTACCAGCGTGTTGATGTGATGTCCAGATAGAACAAACGCATGAATTTTTCGCCGTCAAGTAAATCACACAATAAAATTGTTCCTAGAATCCCGACATGAGGTGGCTGTGAGTAAAAGTCTTGTAGCCATATCTCCCCGATCCAGACAATATGCTGGGAACGTAAGAAGGCTTCTAGGTGAGTAATTCGAGCAAATCTTAACCTGCATCTGATACCGAGCACATGGCAAACGCAAAACTCCACCGCAAGTAAAAGTGAGTGCGAGTCCAGCCGGGCTGGTTAAATTCCCCAATAACACCGTCTGGGAATGTAAGCCGGGTTATTTTATTATTATTACTTCGAGAGTGACTGGGGAATAAAACAAGCAGGAAAAGTCGGTTGATCCGGGGTCGACTGGCCCCTTGTAAGATAGTCGGAGGAGACTCCTTTTATTAGGTTATCTTGATTAGATTCGGTGACGGCCAATATTGGGTTCAAGTCGTGACACTCCCTAAGGTCCCCGCGGTAACTTAACCAGCCAACAACGAGTTTCGCTCCTCCGGTTGAAACTTCTAGGAAACGTCTTCGCGCTCGCTTTGGTTTTTACCTACATTTTTTCTTACCTTCGGCGAAAAAGAATCAATTACGTGATGATCCGTTCTGTGTACGGTTCTTAACACATTCCTGGGGCTCTAGTTTAATAACTTGCAGATAATGGCGCGGCTTAGACCTTGGTCCGTCGGTCAGATCGAAAAGATGATTTATCTGAAATAAATTGGAATTTATTTCTTACAGATATCACCATAAATAATTTTGATTTGATGATCTCATAAGGCCATAAGTCGGCACACATCCCGGAATACGTTCGCATGTATGTGGGTCATACGACGTTAAGTGACGTGAATAATTATTGTTTACTGTTTTCGCTTCGTGCTTCTTCTCATGTTTGAAACAGATTAAAACCGTTTTAATTATATTTCAATTTATTGGCTTGATGAGGATGTTGATGTTACTATGATCCAAAATAAAAAATATATGTGTACATCTACAATCGTTTTTTTCTTTTCAAGATTTCACAAGATATATGGTACTTACTCAAGGTCATTAAAGTCTAGAAACCTCAAAAACATTTGAAATGTGTACCTTTTACGATTTACCTTTACTTATTAAGTTTTTAGATCTATAATAATTTTAGGGAAAAAAACGCTTAGATACCTACATTCTGTATATGTATATAAAAAAAACAATACACGAAGGCATATTACATAAATTAAAACACGAATCATGAAACCCATTAAAATTATCGATTTCGTAAATCTATTGTAGCTCTTAAACCATAGGTTTTAGAAAAGGTTCAGATTTTTATTGCTACTGTTCAAACATTATATTTAGATTGTTGAAAATACTGCTGATAATAGTTATTGATATATTATACATATGTGCTATGTTCAGAATTATTTTTGAATCAGTTTTCCGAATCAAATTGAAATTTTCTCATGGGCGTAGTCAGAATTTTATTCGGACCATAAAAACACCAAATTCTTTTTTATTTGTAAATTACTATATGCTTGCCGTATTTTGATACGTCGATCCATCACTAAAAAGTTCCTTTACCAGCCAGCAAGGCTCTTATTAGTCCCTTGCAAAACATATTTATTTGTTCTAACCCCCTTTTCATAAAAGTTTTCAATATCCGCCATTAATTTTATTATTTCCTACTGCAGTAAATTTTTTACATTTTTTGCTTTAGCTTCTAATTTGAAAAATAATATAGTTTTCTTTCAATACCTGCAATAGTATGTTTTGAAAAATTTAGTATAAGAAATGACTTTCAAATTAAATATGTTTCTAATCATTGCATTTACTAGGTTTTTACGACTTTAATATTTTTATATGACTTCGTGTTTTATATAAATATGTATGTATGTATGTACATATATTATTTCAAGCATTCAAAAAGAAAATGAATATTTTTGCATTTCGTAACAAAAGTAGAGAAGAGGGGAATAAAAACTCGATTTCTAAATATGGTGAGGATTTAAACCTTTTGTGTAATTTTCCTTCTGTACTTTATAAATACAAACAAACAAACAAAATTAAGTAATTTTAAAACAGTGATTTAAGTTTCAAGTATAAAGTATATAAAAATCGATTCGTTTTTTGCAGGATATTTAAACATAAACAAACAATATAGTTCGAAAAGATCGTTTTTTACTGAAATAGAAATCGTTGTTTCCGTCAAATTTCACTTCAACTACTAAGTCAATGAGCTATTAAGAACTAAGAAATTCTACCTAACGAAGAAACTTGAAACGATTTGCAATTTGCGGTCTATCTTTATTTTAGCATTCAATCACTAATGGTCCTCAGCACCTACACGCCTTCACCGGCGTTTAAGCTCGAAAGTATCACCGTTACTTGGCTACCGAGTTAAGAAGTTCAAAACAGAAGAGGTTAAGCCAAAATTCGGAGCATCAAAAGTCGCATACTATTGACCGATATTCGAAACCAGTTAAATATGCCCGCGAATTCTTAAGAGGACAGCCCGCGGTTCAACGCATCCATTTTTGGCCGACTGCCATGTTTGGATTTATCGTTCTATTCTTCTCGCTCGGCAAAATCACGACCAGCGACAAGCCTTTCTGCCAAGGAGGAAAGTAGTCTAAGATTTTGAGAAATTAGTCGGCGATCTTAAGTATGTCAATTGTCGTCAAGACGCTGGATGAGTTACCTGCGTTGAGGCTGCGCTGGCAAGAATTCCCGTCGCCGAGATCGCGGACGCTTCCGTTCACAGGCCGAGGCGATGGAAGCTCGAACCTTTTTGCTGCGGGTTAGCTGCATTAGCGCAAATTAACTGTTGCAAAATGAAAGCTAATTATGCAGTTTTATCTGAATTTACATAATGAAATTATCCCAGCGGAGCGATTTTGTGCCTAGTTGCTCCCTGTGCATGTCCACACCCAATAAAATTGGCTACTTCCGCCTTCAGCGCTATTTCTTCGCGAGAAAGAAAAGAAATTCCTCCGCGAGAATTCTGTCGACCGCTTAGGTTGAAGACGACCTGGGATAGTTTCAGTCATCATCATAAGATTGCAATGATTTTCGAGCCCAGGTAAATACACGTGTGATAATAATGTGTTTCCTCTTACAGCTTTTTTTGCGTTCGCCTCGCTGCTCAAAAAAGTTAAGAATATGTGTTTTGACGGTGGTAGCGCATATTTCATGGAATATGAAGAGCAGGGCAAGAAATGGAAATGAATTAATTGAAATTTTGAAGCAATTTATCAACAATGGCTCTATAGAAAACCTCAAGGTGAAGTCTTTCTGATTATTTCGATCTTTTAACATGTTAATTTTTTTGGTGAAGCGTTTGAGCTCCCGCGATATATTT
This sequence comes from Tolmerus cingulatus, assembly GCA_959613345.1. NCBI lineage: Eukaryota > Metazoa > Arthropoda > Insecta > Diptera > Asilidae > Tolmerus > Tolmerus cingulatus. Next base: position 14,910,813 of record OY390708.1, on the reverse strand, counting down.
ATATACAGAAACACAAATGAAACTAAATTAAATTGCCTCAAAAAAATTTGAATTAAAGTAAACAAATCGAAATCAAAAAACGAGAAGAGCTCTCTTTGTTCAGAAGTTCAAAAGTTGTTTTCTTCTATGTATGTATATGTATATAACCAAAAATTGTGGCATGAGGAAATTATTTTCAAAAAACCCCTAAATTATAGCAGATAAAAATCGTGTATAAGTTACATAAGATTTATATATTTTTAGTAAGTTAAAATAATCCACTTGGAAATGCGGTTGGTAATACTTTTTAGTTTATACAGTTCACATAATTTTATAAATACATATTATAATTAGTAGGTCCATATAGGAAACTAATACCTTATTGACCAAATCTTTCATTATCTGGCTTCTTATTAATTACTATTATAGAATTATATTTTACAAATAGTTTGTGCACAAATAACTAAAGTATTCAAAATCTTGCCCCATCCACGAGGTAAAATTAGAACAATTTATATTTGTTTTTTTGAAAGATCTTAATTTTGATCTAAGAATTTTTCTCGTTGTGTATTCTATGTAATACAAAAATTGCTTTTCTCAGAAGTGAATTTTCTCCTGAGTGAAAATTTAAAGTTGACCCCGATAGAAAAAAAATTAATTTTCCCCATGTCCGAAACAGCGAAAAGTGGGTGACTATTATAGAAAAATTTACTTTACCCATAATTTCTTTGTGGGAATCTAAAGATGCTGCGCTGACATAATGAACGCGAAGAATGCAGCAATGATTCAACCGCAGGCTCAGAGTAACGACTGCTGCCGCGAAGTGGCTCCGGCGTAATCAGGCACAGGTTGCGGGGGTAAGGGAACCGTCCGCGGGGGGTTTTCCAGTGGATCAAGGGTTAATTTGAATAGCTGCACATGCAATCAAATTTCGCGAAATGCGCTTTCTCCCCGCCTTGAATGGGCGCGAACACTCAGCACTATCAGCCGGTGAATCGCTCCAAACCGCCAACTACTTTTCTGCAATTCAAACTTTCGATTCGCGGATGGGGCTCAATCAAAACTGATAACGACGTCTAATGAAAGCGGTTTCGCCACGAGTCCCGCAGAACCGCCGATGTTCTACTTTCGCATTCACTTCGGGAGCGTGAATAACCTTTCGAGAGGAGCCCCAATTGCACCGAATAGCGCACGTCCCGCGATAAGCACTTATCCATTGGGTGCCGAGTGCGCGGAATAAGTCGAATAAATCAAATAAATCAAATAAATCGAATCGAATTGAGCAGCACTCCTCCTCAGATGCAAATCACAGTCGCTTTGATTACTTCGGCACATCCATCTCGAATCTCGATAGCCATTATCAGGGCCAGGTTGAGTGCGACTCAGCCGCGCGGCGGGATCCGCGCTAAGTAGCCGCGAACAAATATTTATTATTAAAACCGCGGCTGCTGCTTGGGGAAATATTGACTCAATGGCCGCTCCGCAACCGTTCTGATCGCAACTCAAAATTACTCGCAAATATTTGCGAAAGCACGCCTGATGAGCCTCATATGTAAAGTCGGCGGTGCTCGGTTGAGTGGCTTCCGCTTCGCCTCCTTAAGAAACGATTTCATGGATATTTAACGGTTTGCGCAGATCTACAACTGTTTTGTTCAAAAGCTGTATTGTTGGTACCGCGGTATGCAAACGAAGGAGTTAACTGTGAATTTCCAAAAATTGTGTTAAATACCTTAATGTAAAGTAACCAGTACTCAGAAGAAAGGTCTCCATTCATAAGAACAAGGAAAATCCTAAGGAAAACCTCTTTGGATTCAGAGTTCGTTAAAACATACTACTGTTGGTGTTCAACAAATATTTGGCTTTTTTCCATACTTTGTTCTTTGTTCTTCAACTTCAACAAATAGTAACTAAGAATTTTATTATTTTGTAGCACACAATATTTTATGAACACAGTATGTGACACATATGTATAAAATGATGTAAACTGAGAGAAATTTGACACTTTGAAATCAAGTGTAAACATATTTAATTCTAAAGTTTTAATTTCCTAAGCAAGTTTTTTATTTTCGAAACTAAAATATTTAAATCGATTTCAAAGTTTTAAAATAAAAATGTTCTTATTGAAGTCAAAAATGGTAGCACTAACACTAAATCGCACACATTAATTTTAAACACGGACGCTAAAGTAAAGATATGTAGGTTCGTTTTGAATTAAAAATATATTACATTTTAATCAACATGGCTTCACTAAAAATACAAATACATTTTTTCTTTGAATCAACAATTTTTCCTTTTTATTGAAAAATTAAAAATATTCCTTTTTGAGTCTATAGGATTATCAGTCTTAGCCCTCCTTTAAGTTTAAAAATATTTGATTCAAATACATTGATTTTAATATGTTTTTTTTTCCGCGTATGTATGTATCTCAGTTATGGTAACTTTTTTACAATCGCATATATATTTTTAGCAGAGCTGTTAAAGGACACAGCTCGGGTTTACAGAATATTTTTATATGAGAAATCTTTACCATACAGGTTTCTATTTATTTTATTAAAATGTTAAAATTTATAAAAAAATAAAAACTATGCAACATCTTAGTAAATACAACATAATTCTATGCACTACTTAGAGAAAACGACTAGCAACGGAAGCTAAGCGTTTATATTTATGTATATGCATATTTAAGATTATGTCTATGTATTTTTAAGTAACTTCCAACTGCGTTCTTTAATAAACGAGTAATAAAACACTCTTAGATAGAATAAAATATTTTGGGATTTTTCTAGCAAAGCACTTAAATTTTCCATTTAGTTTTACAAGAAAATTAATTTATACAGAAATCTAAACTAATTTATCTACTAAATCAAATTATGTAAATAATATTCAAGAAGAAATAGCGTTCCATTTTAGGCAGGTATGCATCAAAATATTTTCTGATAGTAAATCTACATATCTATATTAAACAGGCCAGCTGGCAAAGTTTTTTAACTATCTTTACCTGCAAAATATGGGAAGTTGTGCAATTCAGTTCATATTTGGACAGAGGAGAGATAGCCTGCTTTCCCGGATCAATTTGAAAGTCAATCAATCAATATTCAGCGGATAATCGTCAACGAGAGGAGAACGTGCTGCATATGCGTAGACGGAGGAAGGCTGTTACCGGCCTCCGAACACCGCCGAGGCTCACGTAGCCCCGATGAGAAATTACCATCTGATGATAGTTATTCAAGACGATTGACTAGCAACAAGATATTAAACGTCTGATAAGATCTATAGACCTGGTCTAGTATGATATAGGAAATTACGGTCTAACGGTGCACCTAATTAGGCTATCCGCGGACCAAAAGTGCCCAACGCACTCGGCCGTGCGCAATTGTACGACACCGGAAATCATACGCAGGCCCGTACGCATGTCATGAACCGGTGCCGCCACCGCCGGCCAGGCGATCGATCATAAGCGACATCGGGGACACCCGGCGGGCGGGGATAATCGCTAACTGATATTTCCGTCCTACCTGTGCTTAATTATTCCCGTCGATCAGCCGGTGATTTGTTTATGCGAGTCGCATGCCCGCGTAATGGAGACCTCGCGGGTTCCCGTAGGATCGCGCATGCGGTGGACAATTGCAAAGTTCGGCGCTGTCGCAGGGGCCTTATAAGCCGCGGCGATCGCCGGTGAGTGATGGCTCGATTACGAGACAATCGATCAGAACGGCAAAACAATAAATTCAGCGGGACTGGGACCGTTACACAACCAATCAACAATTAAAGTTTCTGCAAGAAGTATCTGATACCAATTTTATCCCGGCCGCGATGGAAGCCGCGACTGGAAGAAAAGGTGCGTGGGAACTCTAGTCATTGATGGATTTGTTGCGAGCGACAAATGGGTCGCGGAGGAGCGCGCTGCCATTTGTTCAAATGAAGAGGTTCCAATTAAGATAAATTTCCGGCACGAACTAACCGTTGATTTGCTGCATTTGGTGAAAGTAGCGTTGTCCTCCGACTCCTTTTCGCAGCTAAGACGCCGGTCGCGATCAAGCCAAACTTGTTCTAATTTTCGATTCATTTTACCTCACTATATTCAAATTTCTTTTTATTTCGCGATAAGATCTGCTCGGGGTAGAACTAGACCAGATCACTCTGGACCTTTTATCACGACTCAAACGTGATTTATTCTGCTAACGGAAATGAATCTCTATGTGTTCTTATTGTTAGCGATTTCTTGATTTAAATTAGCTCTATTTGATCTAATTGCTCCGACTTAATAGCGTTTCATTTAATTCTTCCATTAACGTCCAAACAATGGAGGTAAATGCATTATCAGGATTTTTAAAGAAAGATCATTAAACGTCCTCTTATTAGGTCTACCCGTGTCGTATTCAAGTACTCAGATAACCAGAAAAGATCGTAAACCGACATATTTATGGATTTTAGCATAGTACATATATGTTATAAATTATCTTAACATACATATATAATTTACTTTATATGCACAGATTTATAAGTGTATGGTATAATGGCAGCTAAACCTTGAGTTAAGATAAATCCAATGATACATTAAAGTTGATAGTATGGAAGTTTAAGTTAAATTTAAAGTTTTCTAAATACATATGTATGGTACATACGATATTTATCAGGACTCAACTAAGAAAACTGGTAAAATTTGACAGCTGGCTATATTACGATTTTTAGCTGTAAAATTTGATACTATAACTAACATTTTATAGTAAATTAACTATTTATTAACAGCATAATAAACATTATAATTTGTTTAGTAAGGAAGTGTTCAACCGGGCATAAAAGCTTTTCGAATATTTTATGTTTTAAATGTGAAATAAATATGTATGGTACATATGTAGTATAACTATGGATTTTGGTCCAGCATATGCAAATTTTCTATAAACAATCTTGGTGTAAGTGACCGAGCAGAAAGGGGTTGACAAATCAAATTATCATTAACATAAAGTGTTTAGTTTTAGTCATATTTCAAATATATTTATGAGTAACAAATAATACTCCCTTTTGTTATATAAATATGTAGATTGAATTAAGGTGATAACGCTGACTCCTTTTGAACTTGATGTAAAGCTGTTTAATTTCCTTTCTCCTAACCTACAGCAGCGCACATAATTTTTATTTTTATTTTAAAACTAGAGCTTACTTCCCCACTGCTTTGCATTATTTAAAACTCCTGTAATTAACGAAGGTGCAGGTCACTTGAAAATATTTTAAGCAACACCTAGGCCTCCAATCGAGATAGGGTTGTTTTGCACCTCATAGACACTTTCGCCAGCATCGCTACCCTCCATAATTATCATCCCTAATTCTCGTCACTCTAATATGGCAAATATGAAGGAAACAACCCGCTCTTCACCACACCCTCGTGCAACCGCTTCGCTGGTGCTGGTGCATTAAATTCAGATGTGCACTCAAAGGTTTTGCATACAAATCTGCATCTTTGACAGTACCCCAGCCATTAGCATTTCCTTAAAAATTCCTCTGTTGAGAGCCATGCAGAATTTCTAATTACATTTCTCTGGAAGAAAAAGTGCGAAAACTTTTCATCGCTTTCAAAGAACCTGGCGAGTTGCTTTCACCTTAGAAAGTTGGAAATATTATGAGGAAAGTTTTATACTTTCCCCAAGGATTTTTCACATGAATATGAAAAATACCTAGAAGTTTCCGCGTCAGAGAAATTGAATTTTTAATAATTCGTTAGGGTGGTTTTTAGTATATTGTCAAGTTGAGTAAGAGGTTTGGAAGTATTTCCTTAGAAATGCCTTTATCAATGGTGTGGTGCGCTCAAATATGTATTTATATGATGTAAGATAGATTGTAGCTAGTACATTAGCAAAATTAAATAAATAAATAATTCAAATAATTGCTAGAATTATATGGGCCTTTAATTTTATGTTTTTTTTTTTTATGATAGCATAAAATATGTCGCAAACTCATTCAATTATCTCACAAAACGAATTTTTTATCGTAGTTTGTGTTGTGTTTTAAATTAAAAATAAAATCTTAAATATTATAAATTTGAAATTCAACGTAAAAATAAGTTTTGTTCTTTGGTATTTGGAATTTGTAAAACGTGTAAAGCAAATAAGAATTTTCCATCACACCTACATACATAATAGTATTTAATATAGAATTTTTTATTTGTGAAATTGATGTGATTTTCTTTATTTTGATAATAATTTATGAATATTATTATCAACATAAACAACTAAGAACAATAGTATTAAGTATATGAATTTGATCTGAAATCTTATAAATTTATATTATAGATTTAGAAAAGTTCTTTGAATTTTGAATTTTATTAGATATCATTTACACTTTAAAAAGTTTTAATTTTAATGTCAATAAGAGTGCACATGCTTGTTGTTATCTAGTGAGGTCAAAATACAACATTTAGCTATATTTTTTCAAGTAACCAACTCTTTTGGGTATAGTTTTAACAATTTATTCTACTATTTAGCAATTTCCCAGCCTCCTTCAAATAAGGGAAATTCGGGATTTAGTCTGGGACATTTTTAATATATTATATTCGTCACATATTTATTAAACAGGTATATTTAAAGTTAAAAGTCGCTTGGCTAAAAGTTAAGAATAAAAGAGGTAGGTTTAATTTAATCAGTTATACATACTGAAGATACCTTAAAGGAATATGAAACTGAAGAAGTGATATGTTATTTACGCAAATGCTTTCAATTACAACAATTCCAGGTCTACATAACATACATATCATAGTCAAAGAGGATTTAAAAGTCGAGAGTTGCTGTTTCGAGGTTTTACACTCAATTACCCGGTAAATATTACATGCAGGTGAAATTGGTTAGAGGCAATGGCCGGCAGGTGGCGACTGCCTCGAGTTGCTTAAAGTTGGCCAATTAAACCCGTTCCGCCCCAAGTTCATTACCGAACCTCATTAAATAAATATTTCGTATTGATTTCCAGCGAAGTGCGTCCGGACCTGATCGCAGTAGGAAGAGATGAATTTCAGGTGAGGAACGAGTCTCGGGAAGCTGCGAGATAAAAGTAAAACCCACCTCGCAGGTGATGGCCACGTCCGTTTAGGAGTGCGGACCGACCGTGGTAAGGTACCCGCGGTTTAATTATCGTTTTTGTAATTCGTACCACGTTCAAAGGTCACTGACTCCCGGTGGCTAAATTGAAAATTGGTGGAAAGAATTTTTCCCCGATAAGTTCGGTCAATTGAGTCGCTGAATTAGGTAAGTCGATTGGCTGCGTTTGCGTGCACGTTCGCTGCCCGTCGCGGACCGTCGTCGTTATTGGGAACGTTTGACGGTAGTAAAAACAGGTAATTGTGCGTTTCCTGCTTCGCGTTGCGTCTCCGCAAAGGAAATGCAAATATGCTTGCATGCGCTCTTTTCTTTGGCTCGCCGCGCGATGGCAGATGCATTTCAACGGTTGAATTGCGCCCCATATTAGCTGGGGTAGCTTTGAAGTATTGAACACTCTTGTCGTTATTTTTACCTCCATGAAAGACCTCCGCGAAGGTAAAACCAATAAAGAAATCTATTCAATTTATATCCTGTATGAGCTAAAGATAAGTTTGTCTACACGCACTAAAAAAACCAAATCATTTTATAAAAATCAGAAAACTGGTTTCTTATTCTTGCACCGATTGTAAGTATAAGTATAAAATAATTTTTATTTCAAAAATGCATTACTGCAGAACTACTGACAATCATTTTAAAAGACCCATCCTTCAAAAGACAAGGTTTAAATTTTAATCTTAATATTCTAATTATGACAAAATTTAATTTTATCTAGAGCAAAATAAACATAATAAATAACCAAAAGGTTCATAATTAAAAATAAAATATCGAACACAAAAACAAAACAATCCCTAGCTGAGTAAAGAGCGGGTTAGGCTTAGAATCTTTTCAATCAATTACTGAAATAATTTAAGTGAATATTTCTAAAAGTAAATATAATATGAAAGAATCAAAGTAATAAAACAAAAAACAAAATTAATAGAAATTTGTAATATGAGTAAGATATTTCATAACTTTATAGTGAAATATTCGGCATTCGTACCTCAAAAAACCCAGGTTTAGAGGATTTAAATTGGAATGAACCGCTCAGATTCTTAACATCGCCTTTGTTATTAATTATTTTCTTTTAATAATGTCATCTTATATTCATAAATGTAATTACTTGCTTCTAATAATACTTACATTTTTCAAACTCAAAATTGGAATTTTTAGCCTAAAGCTAAAGAAGTTTTAAAGAATTTTATATAACTCTAAAATTCATTCTTCAATAGCACAAGAAGTGCACTTAGTTGATATTAAAAATTTGTAAAGTCCGCGTTTCAAGTATTCTTTCGTTGGTCCCGCCTTACCAACAAACTTCCGTTTCTAATGGGGCTCTTACGTTCTTCAACTTTCTTCTCAAGGACTGCCACGGTATTTGCACTTTCGGTCTTTAATAAAAGACTTTCTCTGCAAATGCACTCCTCTGTTTACTTCCGATGTGCTAAGTTAAGACCCTGCTCGGGTCCCGGCTACCAGGTTTCGTCGTACTCACTGCAACCGTAGAAAAGTAATCACATCGGCGGCAATGAAAACCGAAAGCCAATTGCAATGATCGCCATCCACAGCCTTTCTCCGGGTGACGGATGACAATCTTACAATGAAAATTGCTGCAGCAGCTGAGTGCATATTGGGGACTTGTGCTGGAAATGTTGCATAATCGCCAACGACAGCAACTCTGTGTTTTGAGCGATGCTCGAAAATGATGCCAGCGATAATTTTCCACGGTGCAGTGCCAATTTAGCCGACTCCCATGTTCAAATCGAGTGGGAGAAGAAAATTCTGACGATCTGTGAAATGAGGACTTCCCTTTTTTTTAATTTCCGAAATCACTACAACTGCAGCACAGTGAGAATATGTTCTTTTAGTTGCTAGTTGACTCATATATGTACATATACACATTTCATATTTATGTAGTCAAACTTTTTTCTTATACTTATAGCAATAAACATTTATAAGAATTTTAGCTATCGATAGAACATCACGGAAATTAATAAATGTGTTTTATATAATTCCATCAATCGAAAAATATAGGGACATTTCCGACATCGTTATTTAAAAGTTTGAGCGACTAAAATAAAACACTCATCATAAAATGAAATTTTGTAATAATGAAAGAATGTATTTTAAAAATAGTTCAAAAGCAAATTAAAACAAACAATAAAATAAAAAAACATATGATAAAATTGAATTCAATTATAATATATGCCATTTTTAGCCTGAAGTTTAAATACAAAAGAAATTGTTACTGCATTTTGTGAACATGTGTAAAATTAACATGTCATGTAAATTTTAATTACCTAAATGTTTATTAATTTGAATATAAATGAGCGAAGTGATATAAAATTGCGGAATCCATTCTTAGTTTGAGAAGTTGTTGATTAAATTTACGTCATAGCATGACTGGTTTTGCTGAAATTTTGAACTTCGAAAATAAGGTAACACTTTTTATTTCTTACGATTGTTCTTGTTTCGTTTAATAAATATCTCCTGCAAAATATAATAATACGCGAGGACAGAGGTGTCAGAATAAATTTAATATGATGTGGTTTCAGATCGTTTTATATTTTATGAAGATATTTTAAAAAATAGTTATTCTTTATTTGAAATGTGAATTTGTTAATTCCAGATAACAACGGTTTTTAACGCAAAATACATTATGAATTTAAAATTCCTTCGAGGTTTTCTTTAATTTTACTTGTTTTTATCTAAAGCAGTTTATTTCATATAATACTTTAAAACTATAGGTGAATTCCTTTACATTTTTAAAGTTGGATAAAAAAAAACATTTCAATTCGCTAAAAAAATATTTTTTCGTTACAGATCTGGGCAATTTTGCTTTTTTAATTAACATCGTTGAATGTTTTGTTTAATATTTATTAAAGTTGATTTAAATAAAATTGACATAGTTTTGATTTGAAGTATGTATCCGCAACATATATTACTAAAATAAATTTTTTATTTGTCATACGAAAAATATAGCCAACATTTTCTAACTTTGATTCTGTAATTCATTTCTAGAGGTGTGTGTGTGTAGTCACACTTAATTGCAAACCAATTTTAGCAGTTACTCAATAAAGCCTCATAAATTAGGAAGACGTGTTGCTATTTTTTTATTATTGCATACTTTGTATTCTTGAATTTCGAATACGAAAATTTCGACAAGGACTTATTCCTGAATAATGAAGAAAGCAAAAAGGACAAAAGGAACTGATTTCCGTAATTTGCGCGAACGTCGCTGGGGTTTATGTGAAACGCATGAGGCATTTTTCCAATTACAGGGACGTACAAAAAAAAGCACTATTATCTAATAATTCTCCTCGGCACGTAAATGTTCAAAGATTTTGTGAAAAATTGGCTAACAGAAGCTAGGCACGAAATAATCGCTGAAAGACGAATAAAACTCACCACTACCGTCGCGGCACTCGTCTTAAAGCCACAGAGGTGCACGGAGTGGTTCTCGCGGGACCTCAAGAAAATTTCCAGACGACGACGAAGACGAAGACGAAGACGAAGACAAGCAAACCGGAGGAGCCCCAGCAAGAAGACCAGTGGACGGCGATGGTGGATGGCACCGCGGCAAAACGAAGACGACGGTGACCTACCAAGTGCAACATGTTCCCTGACTGCCATTTACATACAGGTAGAGGTAGCAAAGCTCCTTCGCTGGCGTCTCACACTTACCCGGTTTTCAGCTAGTCTTCGTGCACACCTTTGGGTGACATAAGCTTTCGGGTTCCGCGGTATTTACCTGAGCTGCACGCTGGTTTTTGCAACTCGGTAGAAAACCGCGGCACATACACCTGGATTTTGGTTTGGGTGGTATGCGTCCCGATGGTGCGCGACTATACCGCTCGAAGCTTGTCGTCGTCGCTTACTGTTTACGTGCGGGTCCGTGGAGAGTTTGGAGACTTCAGGTGTAGTCAAACCGGTGTGGAGCATACTTTTCACATTCGGGCCGGTGTAGCTGTGTTTATGCTCGGCGGTGTCGACTCCGTTAGTTCCAAGTTGAATTTTATGCAGAAGTCAGTCGAGCTTTCAGCCTCCACCAGTGAGCGCGTGAACTTCGCCAGTCGTGGGTTTTTTGGTTACTCTAGAGTCAGCTCCTTACAAACTGTACTAAGAAAGTTCAGAAGGAAGTGACACTGCATTTGTGAATAGTTCCAGTTGGGAAGTGTTTGCTGCCCAACGAAAAATTTGGTCGTATGCCCGAAAATTTTGTGAATATCAAAATAAAAATCCAGTGAAAGGGGTCTATCCCGGGCTTTCTTCAATTCTCGTAGAGTGCAGAAGATGTGCTTTGGTTCAGTTCCCGGTATAAATTAGTGCTTCTTGTTCTTTTCTGGTCGCGACGACTTCGAGGAGATCGAAAGATATCCGAAGTGATCTTATGTGAAATTTATTTCGAAAGGAAAGGAATATTCTCACCTCAGGACGAATGCTCCTCTTTCTGTGACATACCTCTAGTATAGTAATATTTTGTGACTATCACCAGTATCAGCCAGGCTGAGTGTTGTGTGATTTCACCGACTGTAGCCGCTCGAACAACTTCCCACTAAATCCGCCTAATCGCCTACTGATCTCGCTCCCATCGAAAGGATTAACAACCTAGTCAGCAAATCCGCGTTTCAAAGCCGATTGAAATTTATTTAGACTTCTATCAAGGTAAATATTTGCATTGCTAAATCGCCTTAATTTTTAGTTTTAAAACGATGCTTTTATTTTCTGTTTTTGGTTTGCTTTTTTATCGCCTCACACAACACCCATCTGATTTAAAGCGAATTGCTTGAATGTGATTTGGTTTTTAAATACTTCCTAGGAAATCGGCCAAATTTACTTCGAATTGAAAAAATTTAGAGCAGCTCGAAAGGCAAAACATGTAACTAATTTTAAAACCAAAAATTAGTCAAACATTTGACATTCGATTTCGGTTCAGTTACCTCATTTTACCTTATTTCTCTCATTTTGTATATGGGTTAGCAAATGTTTCGGCTTTGTATCCGAATCGCGAAATCGTGGACGCTTTTTTCTGGACTGCTTGGAGATAAATTCGAGAAACGCTGATGCAGAGCACTTAAGAAAGCACGCCTACATCATCTGGACTCCTTTTATTCGCACTCTTAAGGCCTTAGATGGAATGTGGTTTTTCCCATTGACCGGCAGAGTTTTGCGTGAGTGTACTTGGGACACATTCGAGTAGTTGTTTGGTTCCCAGTTGAAACTTTGCAATAACATTTTTGTATCTTCTACTAATTTACTATAAAAATTCATATTGAGTAACACTGAAATCTCTCTTTTTCAAAAACTGATAATCAATTGCAATTACCAGTTTTGGTGTTTCCAATATTTCCTTTTTTTCTATCTAGAAAAATATGATTCTAACTTATCAACATAAATATGTATGAATTATGTTTGCAAAATTATCATTTGGTAATAGATAAATTGACAAAATTCCAAATTTTAAAAATTTCCTCAGGAAAACGCATAATATGGAACATTATTTTTAATTTATCACTGTAAAGCTTTAAAGTTTTATGGTTTAGAAACGAATTGAATTAAGGGTTGTAGAGTTCTATTACTTTGCGAAATTTCAATTTTTACAAGAAATCTTCTCGAAACACTTACTATTTATATGCCAATGTATGTCCACTTCCTAATTGCAGATTTTTTAACTTCTTCAGGTGAAGGCAGCACAAATCACATTAATCCTGATACGAATTCAGGAATCTGAAAAATATGGAAAATATTTTCAATTTTATGTATCTCTCATTTAATGAAAGTAATAGTAATAAATTTGTTCTAAAACAGATTTTAAAATTTGTCTGAATCATTTCTTCAATTTCTTCTTCTTTTAGTAATTTCGAAAAATTCTTTATATTAAGATAATTCCCATTTTGTATTCCTTATTATAATGTTCTAAAAATTGTACTTATGAATAAAACACGAAACGTGTGCACTCGCTGCAACGATATACGGCAAATCATAAAGACTCCTGCTTTTCTATTTTTTATACCTATCTGCTTATATTCTTGTAAGAATTGTAAAATTTCGTTTTCCTCGACTTCTTACCATAAAGAATGCGATAAAATTGGAACAACGATTGTAAAACTTGCACGATATGTGAATATAATTTATTATATTTTTATGATTTTATTTATTTAGTAACGTTGTACGGATTTATGTTTAAAGTAACAGTTTAATCTATAATAGTATTATGTATATTGTACATATGCATAGATAAGTATTAGAATAGATTTTTTACATTCATATAAAAAATTTCTAAAATTTTAATAAGTACTTTTAAGGCACCATAGCCTTCTGACCATGAAGCTATAATTCGTTGATCGGAGTGTATAACACCTTTAGGATAAATGGTAGATTATAGCAGTTATGGCTATGTAATTAAATTTTAAAACTTTCATTACACTACTAATTCTTTTCTAATTATTCAGTACCTACTTATTATTTGGTATATTCAAATAAACTACATATTAGGTTTAGGGAAAAGTATCGCATTTCTATTTTTATCTAAGTATTTATAAAAATCTACGAAGTTAACATCTTCTTTATAGCAAAATTGCAAAAAACGAAATAAGATATCACAGCCTGGTAGAATCACACACCCTTGAAAATGAAAGTGACTTGACTATAAAAAAAATTATAGAAAAAATCCGATGTCTATGTTCTCAATCTCAAATTCAGTATTTTAAAAGGTGTTAAATTACAGGGTATAAAAAATAGGAACTCACTTTGCATTTGATTTATTTTATTTCTTTCAAAGAAAACTGTACCCCAGCTAAAGAAGGTGTGGTCTTAAATTATCATAAAACAACTTTGAAAAGCAAACAGGTAAAATAAATCAAAAGTTAAAAATGATTTTGGGTGTTTAGATAAATGAGTCGGATAATCTTTTCATCTTGTTAGAACCTACCGTAGTAAAATTTATCATAGTCACGTTTTTTATCGCTTTTTCTTCCTTTTCGTTGTAAGTAGAGAACGGTTTATAGCCAAATTAAGTTAGTGTCCCCTGGATAATAAGAAAAATAAAACGTCTATCACCTAATAAACGTCAGGTGTATTGAAATGAGTGATATTCATCTCATATAAACCTTATAAAAGTTGTCCCAAATTTTAATTAACATTCCACTAAACGATTAATTAGTGCGCGGAATTCCAAATCTGTTTTAATATTCAGATTATTCATCGTTATGCTCTTTGCTCCCGAATTTAATCAAATTAGCAATCAGACCTTCGTAGATATTTTATTAACGTATAATTTTGCACCGAAAAAAACTGCTTAACTTCTCAACTGTAAGCTACATATTTACTTTCGCTGAGTTTTATTTGTTTGCCAATCATAAACCGATGCAGACCTTATTAAAAATTTTCGCTCCTTTTAATATTCGTACTAATGCCAAACTTTATAGCGCCGAACTAATGGAAATCGAGATAAAAATCGGTGCGACTTTTTGGAATAATAATTAATTTATTTGTCTCTGAATCGTATCACTGTTCAGTAAATGGAGTTCGAATCGTTGTTGCATCAACATTTTGAAAATTAGGTTTGTTTTTCAAAATTATATCATTAGAACATAGTTTTCCACAAAACACAAAGATAACGATTTAAAACAAAAGAGTGGTTCTTCGTTGAACTTGGTTTGAATTTGCTTGAAGATGCCTTCAAGTTTTTGTTAATAATGCAACAAAAAACATTTTGCCTTCATTGATAAAACCTGAATTATGTAGATGCATTTGCTAGCCAAAAAAGACAACAGTGGCTTTTTGTTAAGCTGCTTGTCTTGTATACGTATAAGAAAATCTTGCACCTATAAAAATTTATCCGTGCTCAGGCTCGGCTCGGAGGCTTGAATCGATGGCATTGAAGCGTTAAAATGGCTCTTGTTCACCTTTCCCCAATGGGCCGCATTAACCAGATGAAAGTGGACTTTTTCGTCCGATTCAATTCAAATTAGAAGTCATAAAACAATAGCGTGTTTTTTGCAAATGTCACATAGCTTGAGGCATCGTTTGATACTCATGTCACATCAGTTAATAAAGTGGAACTTTTACTTCCAGCCCACTCAACGATTATATTGCATTTAGTGCTAATGGTCTTAACTTGCTTTAGGCTATAGGTCTTTTAAGTTGTGTAAACTGCGAAAGTGCAATGTCTTAGATTAAGGTGGTATATTTGATTGATTTATTAAATATGTCGAAATAATAAATGGCATATGTCATACGATGTTGTAACCACAGAAGCGGTACATATTTTATCATTACGTAATTAATGTACCTGTACTTACTTTTACTTTTAGTTGAATTAATTAGAAGTAATTATAAAATAAAATAAAGCATACTTAAAACTTGCTACGCGAAACATTGATTTGCAATATAATGCAGAATTATTTATTACGAACAAACTAATTGATCGACTTAAACCAACAACTTCTGAACGTATGTAATATTCTGAAAAAATAAAGACTATCAATTGGACTATTCTTACTTATAATGTATCAAGTTCAGAATTTTCCACACTACATAAATACCACGTACCAAACCCCAATAAATAATACAGCTGTTTAGTTAGTGAGTCTGGAATATGTTTACAGCAAAACTACTCTATACATATATGTATTTTTGTGCATTTTATGTTATTTCTTTCGTTTTCTTCAGCGAACTTGAGAATTGTATAAGAGGACACTTTGATGCCAAGCAAATTAAAGTTTCCTTTATAATTTAAATATTAGAAAACGCAATTTGCAAGGTGCTTAAGCTTAACGAAGATGTTTCAATATGTCACTGCATAATTCGATTTCTATACTGTTTCATGATTGAATGCAGATAATTCGATAATTTGAATTTAAGAAAACAAAATAAGAAAATGATACAATCAAAATTATTATTATTTGGCCTCGGAAAGAAATTCGTAAAACCAGGGTTAACTCAGTTTTAGAAAAACCACAAAAGCTTTTCTTGTTCTGAATTGGTCTAACTAACAAGAAAGCCAAAGTTGCAAAAACACTAAAACTAATTTTTGTGATTGTGAGTCATAATCTCAGTTTGGGTTGGGAATATAAAATAAAAAAAATTCAATCAAATTAACAAAAACGGTCTACAATAGTCTGGCAAAACAAGTATGTATATATTTATATCATTTGAAAAAAGAGGTCGAAAAATATTAATTTTTCTTGTCACCATTAAATTTTTGATTAGCCACTGAAAAGCAGGTTTGTGACAATTTGTGACAACAAAGTTTTCTCTTGATTATTCCGTTAGTCACTAAAACGTGTAAACAAATAATAATTTAGGCTCATAGTCAAGAACTTTCGTGGAAAGTCAATAGTAGCCAAATTCTGGTCAATTATCATATTACTTTCCTCATGCAGACGAAATTCGAAAGATAATTGGAGAGATGAAACTTTCTCCGTAATTTCCCTTGAATTTCGGGCAGCTTCTTCGGCAGTTACTTAATATACGCATCACATTCGTAGCTAATCAATTTCAGCACCGAATCGGAGTAGTTTAATTTAATTTCGGCGAAATGATAACTTTCTTTGCTAATAACCCGTTCCGCTAAATTTCCTGGCCAATTATTATTTAGATTCAAGAAATTATACCAAAATCTCGCCTTGGCCGCTGCGACCAAATCGGTGTGGGTATCATCCGCCGCCTCTGATAGGGGCCTTTCTAAAATAGAATTCATCGTCACCTGAGCAGTAATAGTAGACACAACAAGCGGAGTTATTAGCATTTAATTTAAATATGAAAACACTTCAGATTTATGATGAAATTCGAAAGTAGAACAATCAAAGTTATATTGGCTAACCTGACGGGTAATGAGGGCCTGGGATCCGATGCATTATGACTTAATATTCTGAAAAATATAGCTCCAATGACTACCCTACAAAAGTAACAGTTCAAAATCTACAGGCATTCATTTTTCTGTCTTTTTTAGATACGCATGATTCGTCTAACAAAATTAAAATTTTCGTTAATAATATATAATCTTAAATGAAATACCTACATACTCGATTTAAACTAAAACTTAGTTTTCCTATTGACAAATATCGCATTGAGGTTTTCGTTGTTAATCATATGAAAAGTTACCGACTGAAATCAGTTATTAACGAAAAATATATGTAATTTCAGCATTAAAAAATTATAATGATGTTACTTCTCTAAAGAATATCAATTCTGACCTTGTCACAATTTTGTCGTAACCTTTGTTTCACGGGCGCAGGCAGCCATAAAATAAAACTAACGAAATGCGCAGGATTTTTGTGGATAATTATTTCATACTTTTTGCTTTGAAATCATGATCTAATATGTAGTTCAAGTGTAAGTTAAGTGTAAACATATAATTTTTGTTTTTTAAATAATCCAAAATGACAGAACTAAAAACTGGGTACACGATAGCTCAAAAAATTATACATTGTTTCATCCGAAATTTTAAACACACATTTGAAATAGTATTACCTCTTAGATGAACTATGTATATGTGTTGTTAAAAGTTCATAATATTTTTTACTATTAATCAAACTTCAAAAATTGGTTGGAAAATTCGAAATATATCTTTTTTTTGATGACTGCTATTGTAAGATTTTTTTAGTTTTTATTTGTTCATCTAGGAATTATGATTACGTTCTGCACATAATTTTTTTATCTTCTTCGGATTAGTACAAAGAGTAGTGTACATCCATTGGAATCTTACCCTCAACTCTTTTCGGAAGTGACCACCAGAACTTTACAATTTTCGAATATTTTTTAATGAAAACAAAAATATATTATTTAGTTTTAAATGTATAGTGCATTTGAGTAAACAATATAAACGTGTGCTTGAATTGAGCTATTCTTTCTATGCGAAAAAATTCCTGAATATTGACAAGGATTTTAAATTTTATAGGTAGTCCCAAAAAGGTGCTGATATGTACATCATGTATATTCTAATGTTTTTTCTGAAGGTACACTTCCCAACTTTTTAAATTTGTAGTTTCGGTCTTGTTACACTTTTGCCACCTATACATATATGTATGTATGTATTGTGGAAGTGTAGTAAAAAATTAATATTAAAGAATTTCGCTTTTAAAGTTACTGCCTGTAATTTTGCAGTTTCACTAGGCTAGGCGTTTATAACTACGTTATCAAACGATTAGTTTAACCTGGGCGTAATCGGGTAGCCAGAATGCAGCGCGGCCAACCGAAAGGTTCTCACGAACGGGTTCTAATGGCAGCACCTAAATTAAAAGGCTCGCAGAGGACTGCACCCAGTGCGCTCGCTAAGTGCCCGGGAACCCACCGGCGGAGGGCAGGGGTATCATTGCCCGCGAGAGGAAGACCTAATAAGAGGTTCAATTAAAGCGATTAATTTTTTCCATGTAATTTGCAAAACAGTAGAATGCAGCGAGTCGCCCAAACGGCGGCCAATTACCGCACCTCACGCCATTTCCCACCTCATCGAAAGTGAACTCTTTCTCTTCTGCGGAGGTAGGCCATCGCGGGCAGGTCTCAACAGAAGTTTATCTCACCATCTCGGATCAATCAGAGTAATTGCGTAATTGCTGGAAATCCGTGCACGAAATGCGTCTTCGTCGGCACCGCGACGCCGCCGGTCCGACTCTCACTCGAGGGCAGACCCCGCTCGGGTCGGAGCTGCACGCACTCGCCGAAAAAAGCGATGGGTGCAAGGGCGGCCGTGGTCCAGCTGGCGGAGGATGCTGGATGAGGACGGGCCGCGGCCGTGATTCCCTATTTGGAGAAAGAATAAACAATCGAGTGGAAGGTTGCAATTTGGATAATGCTAAAGTACCGCAATCCCCCTTGAGAGAAGCCCGGGATAGATCTTCGCGGAGAAATCCGCGCACCGTGGCATCGCGTAATTTGAAAGTCGTGAAGGCAACAAATTTGCCCTCTTTGGCCATCGGCTCCACTGCGCGTCTTGACTCTAAGAAAAGAACCAGCTCCAGAACGGACCCGCGGTCGGCGAGAACCCGAACCCGAACTCCGGGTCCAGCTCCAGGTCCAGCTCCAGACGTCCGACGGAGCCATTGGACTCTGGCTGGGATAATCACATGCAAGTGGTTTGATTGACTCAGCCCAATCCGCGGGGCCCGTGTGGCCGCGCTTTGAGTAGTTGACCAGCCGCTTTTTATCCGCTGCAAGTGATGTCAGAGCCTCGAGTTTTTCACCCCGGCCGACCGCGTGGTTTTCGCCTAGGTGTGGCAGGGCAATTTTTTGCTTCACTTCATACATTTCTCAGGTGCGCTGGGCTGCGGCTACGCGCGCTAACCAATTGTGAAATTAATTAATTTTTTTGTCCCATTCCCTCCCCCCGCGCTTAAACCCATCCAAAAACCCTAACCGAAGCGGACTTCTTGTAGTTTTCCATTTCAATTAGGCGTTGTTGTCGTGTGCTACATTGAGCCAACTGCGCTCACCCAACCGCGAAAATTTGTCCAGTTCTCGCGGGCGATCAGTTGGAAACCAATAAATTTATAAATTCAGCTCATTTCGAACTTTTTACGTGTCATGCGGAATGCCGGTTGAGAAAGTTAAATTATGAGGAAAACTTATCGTTTTCACTTATGCAGATGCAAGCACACACAAAAACGTACCTCTCCGCGAAGAGCTGACGAGGTCAAGGGTATGCTTGTATGCTTACCTTACCTTCTATACCTAAATATATAAGTAATTAGTTGATTGAATTAACGGTTCATTTCTCTTTCGTTTACTTAATTAGCTTACCAACTGTACAACAGCAGCCTTCCAAGTACTTGATAAACTAATTAATGTAGGAGTGGCCTGAATAAATTCGCACCACACGCACAAAATGTACGGTGCTTGGCTGGCTGAATTGAACGCCATTTTCATACTTAATTTGGCGCGAAAGTCAATTAAAACTATGTATTTAGAAGTTTAATTCAATCCTATAAAAGTCCACGTAATTAATTTCTATCCTACACTCGAATGAAATTCGGGAAATTTTTACGTTAGTTTGAAATTTTGAAAATTAAAGACTGTTATTCTCAGAGAGCATATTCGGTATAGTTTTTAGATAACCTAACGTCATAACTACATTTCGTTTTTTTCTTGTCTGCCCAGAATAAAAGGACATTTTGCTAATATGATATTTAACTTTTACTATTATATATCTTCTTTAACCACATAAAATTGACCATTTGATTTTTAAATTACAAATAATGCTATAATAAAAGAAAAGTAACTATAGTAACTACAGTAGCTAAAAACAAAAGACTCAAATTAATTGTATCTTAAAACCTTTGTTTTTACAAAGCTTCTACTTAAAACGAAGTCTCTTTTAAATTACAAAACAAAAATTATACTTCCTCCTAGACATGATTGACAAAGGTTCAAGCGTACCATAATTGCCATATGATGATCGGAGTATAAAAAGTTTTGACCTCGAGTTAACTAGAGAAGTGAATAAATACTAACCCTGCCAAAAAGGCAGTAAAAAAACTCTAGATTGACGCTAACATGAAAAGACTATAATACATGCCGACTGGAGGTTCAATCTATCTTCATAGGAAAAATTATTTTGGCTAACTGATCTTAGTAGAAATTGCTAGAAAGTTTTATTTTATAACTACACATTAAGTTATATTCGAAGTTTTTCCGCATTTTATTATTTTTACATAACTTTTCATTTCACAAATGGTAAAAAAATAAAACACTTTAGGTAAAGCATTTTCATTCTTCGGAAAAAATTAACAACCTTATATGATTTGTTACTTTTTAATCTATAGATGAAAAGAAATTAATTGTGTAAACTAACTCACATAAGAGCTTTCCTGTGTGTTGATTTTTGTGTTTAGTATTAAATTGTCCAGATTTTCATAATCATAATTTCAAACACTCACTTGCTTCAATTATTTCATTTACAATAAAAAAATAATAAAATATTAGTGTTATTGTGGTAAATCCTAATTACCTTTCCACAGCTTTCTATGTATGTACATACATATATGTATCTCGTACTTTGCATAGTGCATATATTTCCTTAATAAATCACCCAGTAGCGATTTAGTATTTTTATTACCAGCTTTAGTTTAGCTTAGAAATAAAGAATAAAGACATTATATTGAATCATAAAACCGATGATTTATTACAAGGAAAGTTTTAATAATTAAGATTAGAAATTATTTAAATAAATATTGATTATGAATTATACGCTAGCTGGAAATTACTAAGTTAATTATCAGTGAAATATAGCGTGACAGTTTTAATATAAAATGTAGCATAAATTGAAGGAAGGAAGAAGGAAACTTCACACTCAATCTGTTCCTTTTTTCGCACAAAGAGCAGTGAAAAATATTTATAATTGTTGTTAAATACCTAATCGTGGTATGTGGTTGCGTTAAAAACGCCAGTTTACAGTAAAATGTGCAATAAGTTTCGCTTTGTGTATAAATAAGGAAAAGCGAACCATAAAAACGCAAACCTCTTCATTTTTATGAAAATGTTATTTAAAAATTCTTCATTTCTTTTCAGGTATGAACATCGTCCTACTGTTAAGGGATTTCTTGTTTTTTAAACTTCGTCTTCCCAGGAAGTGCCTTTTAAAAACTACGGTGAGTCAAGAACCTTGACATGGTCACTTATGCCGTGGCATTTTCATGCACCTTGTGCTTGAATAAATCTATTCAAGTCCGGCAGAATTCATTTGGTTGTCCTAAGGAAGGACGTTTGCTCCGACTTGTTCTTAGTTTTTTATTTTGAAAACGTCTTAAAAGGGAACGAACCCTTTCCAAGAGCCGGACTGGGTACTGTTTTTATAAGGAGCTACAGCTGCACAGAGATGCATCAAAAGTTGGTCATGCTCGCTTTTATTAGAATCGGACTTCGTCTGGGCTCGGTCCTGCAAGAAGTGCACTCATCCAAATAAGGACCTTGATAGAGTAATTTTATGCATTCAATGACCATTTGATTGCGCGCTTTAGGTCTATTTCCGTTTTTCGTCGAACCCACTCGACTGCGATCGGGTGACAATTAAGCGGGGAGAGCCCTCGAACCCAACACCACCCGACCATGAAAATATTTAAGAACACTTTAAGATTCGTTTTTCGTCGCTTCCAGTGAATAAGTAAAAAATCGGACGGTATCTCGGATTTCATCTCATGAGAGACGTGAACCCGGGGTTTATCCAGTGACGGCGACTACACGCCTGTTTCGCGGTACACTCGTTCTTGAGCAGTTTCGGACCCTCGGCAGGAGTGATATCAAATTATTATGTCATATCACGTTTCTCGGCTGCAATCAAAGTTATACACGAAATGGTCAAGAACAATGAAATACCGACGTGCGCTTTGTTCCCATCCCATGGATACCTGGTGGATCCGCGGCTGCAGCTATTCCGCGGCCGTTCGTGTCGCGGCTCCTCCTCGCTGTCTTCCCGCAGCTCCTCGGCGGGTTTTGTTTCGGTTCCACTTCTTGACTCCAGAATGAACTTCAGATTAACTCCGAAAAATCTCCAGGGGGATCACAATAAAATTAAGAGAAAATTTCAAATTCCGAACGATTACCAGCTGCGATTTAAAAAAAAATTTAAAATGAAAATAAATTACGTCCAATTCCCCGCCATTGACTATTCATTTTATGCAGGCACAGATATTTCATCCGAAATTCAGGTTGGGCCCCGGGGGAAGGACCCTTGAATCTCGTCTGCTTAAAAATGAATGAACAAAAGACATCCAAAATCGTGCAATCGGCCAAAACTCTTGGAGCAAGAGAATTACAAAAATGAGAAAAAGAAAGAAGAAGCACCTCGTCGAATAACTGCCTTCTCGAGGCACATACGGCTAAAATTTTGGATGCATGGATAAACCCATTTACTTGAGACCTTTCGAGACGTAACGCTTTCTGGTTTTTTCAGGGTATTTTAATTATATGGCGGCTTCAAGAAGTCAAGAACAAAAATGAAGTCTTGTGTAAAATAGACGACTTTTGTAAGACGTATAGGAACATTCTACATTTATAGTACGTACATATAAATGAAGTTAATAAGAAAGATGTTTCAGTGTTAACTTTTCTTTATGCGTTGATTATAAATATATACCTTTCAATTTTTAAAGACGAAACTCATAAATGCCATTGTACAATATACTAAAACCAGATTTTTTAAACTTTAGTTAAATTCCAAATTTAAAAACAACAGTACGTAGGTAATTGTTATTTTGCTAATCGCTCTGAAATAATTTGTTTTATTTCCAAATTCGTAATTTTTCATACCAAAGTTATAGAGAAATTATTGCAACTGTATCTATTAAAATGGAATCAGACATACGAGTAGTTTAAAAGAAAAATAGTACTATACCAATCTTTTAAAAATGTATTTCTAAAAGAGTCCAGAAGAATACTTAGACTCATTTAGGTGTTAAAATAATGTATTTCGATTTTCTAATTACAACATTAAAAATTCTATGAAAACTTTCGAAATATTTATACAGAGTTTTGATTTAAATATTGCTAACTTTTACCTTGAATTAATAATAGGTACAACAAGGTAATTTGTCCAATAATATGTATATGTTAATGATATTTTTGGTTTTGTTCTTTTCTAAATCCAAATACAATAATTTTTCACCACTTTAGACAGAAGACAAAAAACGTTGTAAATAATTTAAAAATGATAATGAATTTTTGATGATATTAGCATACAGTTTAAATCTCTACTTCTGCACATCTTCGAGCCACCGACGATAAGGTTGTTTGGTGTGGAAAACAATTAGTACAGCAGGCAAATTGGTTTTAAATCAATAGGTTGAGAATCAACAGCTCTTCAAAACAATACATAGTTTTTGCACGCTTTGGCATGCATAGTAATTTGTACCTTTTTTTAACGACAGAAGCTCGAAAACCGCCACAATCAAAACCAGTGAAGCTATCACCGAGCTTGACGGTGTTTTTGCCCATTTGCCTACTGTTAACCAACCGTTTGTATGCTTCACGACACAACATAATGTAAATGAAGAGTCGGGTCACCACAAACTGAATTAATTTGCAAAAAAATTTACTGAAGCGCATAATAAATATTAAGGCAAACCCGCCGAAAGCCACTGACGTTAAAAATACCTTAGTGGTTTTGCTCCGTTGAATAGCAAATGGGCCATAATTATCCTTTCGTCAAAACACCAACCAATTGGCGGAAAGGGTTTAGAAAGGCTACTAGTTAGTGCATATGCTAATTGTTAAGTGATATATTTCGCACGCATGACCTATGTCGGTAAAGCTGATTGAGCAGAGTTGGATATTGAAATATAGAACCTTGCCTTGGCGTGGATTTATCGCCCCATTCGGATAAAGTGATTTTCCCATAACTCAAAGCATTTATTATGCTCCGCATAATAAGCTAAAGTGAATTTGGCACTTGCATGTTGGACCGGCATAACCCGCGACACGTCAACTTGCCACTTAATAAATTTCCGCCCATTGGAGAAATTTATATGCAAATATCCGGGTCCCCTTCGCCGTAACCGAATTTCCCACAAATTTGTCGCCGTTTGATCCACTTAGGAGCGCTATAATTTAACGCTCATACGGCGTACCCCAAATTTCGAGGTTCGATTCTCTGGTCGTCTCGATGGCGGTAGCTGTTCCACTTCCGGTCATTGTTCACCTAGGCGACAGAAACTCGCGATTTCGCTCATAATCAGCAGCTAACTAAAGGTGCAAACAGTCCGCGGAGTCAAAGACCAAAACAGAAAAATCGCCGGAAGACCCATTTGGTCGCGATGAGTCAATTTTATGCATTGAACTTGAAGAACTCCTCCGGTGGCCGGGTCCGGAGCAGGTCCGGGTGCTGGTTGGTCAACTTACGTAATTGGTGTGGCCCGATGTCATCAACATACGACGGTTTTTTTAATAATAGCCACCGAATTGTTTATTTTGGAGGCCTTGGCGAAGGCCATTGTTGCCGCTAATTTGAGCCATTTTTTTATTAGCATACTGCGCATGGGACAGTATCCTTGAACTTAACGTTTTTGGGACTTACTGTTCAGCGCTTCTTCGGGGAAACTGCATTGAAATGGCGAGATAATGGGGACGCATTGATTTTTGGTCGCGCGACGTCTTTGCTTTTGAAACGGCCCAAGGTGACATTGACAGATATTGAATTTAATGTGTTGTGTCGCGAGCCAAAAGATGCGTAGTAGATTTATTTGAATATTCCGTTGCCGTGCGCTAGCTCGCATATTGTTAAATAATGACAAAAAGCGTCTTCCATTTGGATTAACTGTTTGCCAAACAGCAGGTGTCTACTTGCGGCTATTTATAAACAATTAGACATAACTGAATTGCGATTCGAAAAGATCCGTTGAGGACAGTGACACGATCAACAACATACTTTTTCTCATACATATGTATAACGAAATGTTAATAAGCACTATACGCATATACAAATTTACTACTATATTATGATTATGTAAATAGTATAATACGTACATATAACATACAGATTTATGTATATTTCGGAATTAAATGGTTATATTTCATATAATTTATATGCATTCTGAAAACAATTGTAACAATTGCATATGATAAAAAATAAAATAACTTGTTTTTATTTCATAAAAATTTTTAATTAAGAATAATAGCCGACACATTTCGTGTTACACGAACATATTGAGGGCTCTGATTCCACATTCTAATTGAGACATCATTAGGGCTTTCTTACGTCGTTCGTTAAACTTAATTATAAGTTTTTGTGGAATATAAAACAAGTTATTTCATTGTAAGATGATCATTATTATTGAACTGAAATGTTCTATTCGACCTACATATCTATTTAATCGAGGATCGGTAGCAAAATTAAAAGAGATATTTTACGATTGGGTTATTAATCAAACGTGGAAAGAAATGCAGAATATATGTACCATATATACAAATGTTGCAAATGTTATCCAAGAGAAGCCGTTTAATTTTACAAAACAACTGAGTGATAGTTAATTTCATTAGAAAGTAATAAATGAATGAATGATACAATGGTTAAACAACTTTAATACCACTGTTTTCTTTCCTTTTAAAGTATGATTTGATTTTATATCTTAAGACCTAAGGTCTATGCTATTAAAATTTGTTTTATGCCTTGATCACATAAAAGCACAATTCGAACTACATATTTCTATCTTCCAATCCTTCAACGTCTAATTATAAAAGTTTTGTGGGGTTTTTCTTAGTTCCATATTTTCAGTTAATGAGAATCCTATATATGTACATATATTAACATAATTTAGTCTTAATTTAATATTAGTGGTGAAAATGCCGTAAATAATACAAAAGCAAAATTATATTTTGTTAGTTTATAGTTTAATATGTAGTTGCCTAAGTGTATAATATTTTTGTGTGCATTGAAGTTCTCTGTTTTATTCGCCTACCTTGCAGTTCAGATATTCATCAACCTGAGTGGCTTTCAAATTACCATAATTTGTTTCGTTGCAAAGGTTATCTCAATACCATAAAAGTACCGAAGCCCGCAAAACTTGAAAATATATTTCATAAAGGTCACTCAATTCTTCACGTCTAGAGTCAAAGTAGGTAGCCTGATAAGCTCATGTTGATTATATAAAACTATAAAACTATAAAATAAGAAATATGAAAAAAGTTGAAAAGTCAACAGCCGAGAAAACGGAAGGCAAAATCCTCTAAAAGCAGCAAAAATTATGCATGCATAAAACACGTTGTATAGTAGAATGTCAGTTATTGTCCTACTGGCACCATAGTGAAAGGCTGAATTGTGCATCCAGCACAAAATTTCTACGGTAGACCTCTCGCGAATTGATCGATGACATAATATAGCTGGGGGCTTGCGGATATTTTTAAGAAATAAGAAAAGCGAATAAAACAAAAATACATTTCACTGGAAAATAGTTAATTCTACAACGAAACGTTTCTTCTCGACGCGCTCCGATAAGGTGTTATGATGTCACGATCCGCGGTACAGCGCTTCATATCCATTCGCGATCATGAATTTGATTGACACCGAACGTCTCACGTGTGACATTAATTAATTCATAAAGTGAAATTCAGCGTGAATCGGCATCCATTCATTAGCGGTGTTCATTCACCCCGCCCGGGGCCAGGCGCACTGTAGGATTTGATATTACCTAGCCGATCTGATCTCCGCCGGATTTGCATACTCCTCGAAGATGGTAGACCCAGGGTCTTAGAGTTAGACGCTGGCCCAGTAGCTGATGCTCATTGTCCCAAGAGTAAT
This sequence comes from Tolmerus cingulatus, assembly GCA_959613345.1. NCBI lineage: Eukaryota > Metazoa > Arthropoda > Insecta > Diptera > Asilidae > Tolmerus > Tolmerus cingulatus. Next base: position 14,883,546 of record OY390708.1, on the reverse strand, counting down.
TGGAATGGCGCGCTGCTCGCGAGCCCACCATCTTTTCCCGACCCATTGGTACAGATTCAGATTTCTAATAGAGTTAGAAGCATCAGCAACTGTCCATATCGATTTGAGGCTCGCTTGCTCAACAAGTGCTCCGAGGGCCTCCGGGGGCTCCGGGGGCCCCGGAGGCTCGAGTTACTGCAACGTGTGAAGACTGAAGACAGTAAAAAGAAGGAAAAAACCGGGTTACTAGCAACAAGGTCGTTCATGTGTGATGTGCATTTATCATGTTTTGATTTCGCGTTTCTGCCTCGCTATTATTTTTGGACAACATAGGCAAATATGCTTTCACCTCGTAGGCATGCAACTCGTCCGATGAATTTCGTGATTTGCAGACAACCCCAATGAAAACGTCGTTACCGATTCGAAAGTGAATCACGGAAGGTAAATTTTCCGAGGGATATTCTTGCACCTCTCCACCACCGGCGTCCGATGCCAGTGTATGGCACTGCGGTGAAAGGAGGCCTCATGCCGTATTTATTATTTTTCGTGATGTAACCCAACTCTGTGCAGCTAAAGTGTTACACTTTTTTCGGGGAACTCGTTATTACAACAAGGCCCGCGATCCATCCAGTTTTGTTAATTATATACATTAAGGAAACCGGCAACCCATTTTGTTATCATCATATCGGACAAGCTGATACCTGTTCACGGTATAGATTGCGAATTGAGGTCAATATTTACAAACAAGGGTGAGCTACCATCTAATACTAAACGAGCGAATTTCGAAAAATTACCAGTTGCGAAGTAGCGTGCGAATTGAAGCATTTAAGTATGTGCAGCAGGTTCATTTATTTAAAAAAAACTCTTTTTAAAAAATTGGTCAAGTGCAGGTTTTTCTCGAATATTATTAATTGCTTTAAAACTAAACAATAGCAGTTCTCATGAGAATTCACCAACATTAATTAAAGTCATCAAAAACTGGGCACAGTTCAGCAATTGGCGGATCCGGAGCGGAAATTCGAAGATCGAAGGTGAAATGTAACTCTGGACCTAGATCTTCTTTTTCGAAGATTACCACAATTTATAAATATGTAGATTGCAAACTTAGGCTTTTAAAAAATAAAATTAAATAAAAACTCGGCAGTTAATTACTCTCAATCGATTCTATGTAATATCTTATAACTCGAAAAAAAATCCCGAAAATAAGAGAAGGCAACTGTCTAAAACCTCAATCTCGTTCATTCAGAATTTAATATAAATGTGTGTGTTAAGTCATTCCTCTAAAATTTATGACTAATATCATTTTACGGTAAATGTTCATTCTCTAATAATTAATAATATATTACCATTATTTCAAAATTTAATTGTTTCAAATAATTAAATAAATTGAATGGAATTCACAATCTGAACCACGAAAATGGTTTTAAAATAATCAACTTTGTTTTGCTTCCGTGAAATGGTAAACTTTAAAGGTATTCACATTTTAAACCATGAAAGTATTTGGTAAATGACTTTTGTTAATGATTTTACTTTTCTTTGCATATGTATTAACAAAAATAATAGAAAACCAAATCGTTAAATTGTAAAAGGGAAATGTCGCTCTTGGACTTTTAAACGAAATTTTGTTACATTCGATGGAGGGACCAAAGGTCGACTCTAAAAAATAAGTACAGCCTGCTTAAACATGTTTTTGCAATTTTTAATGGCATAATTGCTCAGCTGGAAAGTTTTCATCATAAATTTTTTGTTACTAGCGCAAAGCATCATTCACACATTCCTCTATTTTTTTGTAATTGTTAATATATTTCTTAGGTCGACTTTCAAAGCATTTTTTTTTAATTTTCGTTACCTTTTGAGGTAATATATTATAATAATATAATTATAGTCCGAACTAGGTATTTAGATCTCTAACGTTGTTCACTCTATATCGATAGTACGTAGATATGAGAGCACTGTAATTTAATCATCATTATATGGCCGATCTTCTAATTTCACTCTTGTAACCTAAAAGAAATTTTACTTTGAAAAGCATTACCTACTTTTTTCAAAAAATTAACACGAAAGCGTACTTTGCTTTAGCCTATCTTAACCCAGTTGGTATGGTCTTAAAAAATAATTAGCAAAAACCTACTGGCGAAGACATTCGCTCACCGAACAGCCGAAGCATAAGTGAAAAACTGCAGACTATCAATTTGGACACCTGCGATGAAAGTGATGAGAAATAATTCACTCCCGGCAGGTTGGGGCACCCAATGGTCATTGCACCGGAGCCCCCGCGTTGGTCCGCGGACAGCTTCCGAGCCGCGACTGCTTAAGGAATTATGTCATGTGCCAGTGTGGGACCACTTAAGACAATCACTGAGTGGCCCCAAAGTATCACTCAGCCTTAGCCTTCGGGCCGGTGGTCACTAACTGGCGAAATGCAGAACTGAAACCTGGTGGCGTGCGATTGTGCAACGCACAGAAGGAACAATAAGTGATCGAAAGGTTCACTATCACTTTTCCAGGTGAATTAAGGTGCGGACAGAAAAGCGAAAAACGAAAAATGAAAAACGAAAAATGAAAAATGAAAAATGAAAATGGGCCGTTTCGAAGATTTTCAGACGCAGCCTCCGGAGTCTGGTAGCTGAGTGTGGTGTGGGCTACTTTCACTCATTTGCCAAGTGCGCCGGGCATAGTTCGCGATGGATTTTGATATACGAGTCGATAACTAGCCCGACTTAGGCACGGAGCAGGCCCGCCGCTCATACGAGCTCAATTGTGACCCAATTCCTTAAGCCCCAACTGGTTGCTCTCGTTGCGGTTTTCTCTTGGGTCTGAAAGGTCTGCAGCGATATCCACCAATCGCTGCCAGCGCTAATGGCTACATTTTGCTGCATATAAGAGGGCAGCGTGTCTACAGATAGATTTCTGCGCCAGCTGCTGCCGCTGCAGAGATTACGTCGCCTACCTGTAATTACACTCGGGTAACGGTTAAGTAATTAGATTTCATTTGTAATAAGAACTACCGCCTGATTAACTACCCAAAGCCAAGTCCGACGGGGCTCTATTTGTGCTTGTGACACCTTTACCAACGTGTTCATTAGTCGACTACGCTACCAGTTTATGCTGGTTCCGGTTGTCGGAAAGGGCAACTTTAGGGTCACATCTCACTGCAGTCGAACTCGACTATCCAATTATTGAGTTTACTGCCTTCGAATTCTATCAATAGAAAGCAATTTCACGGCTTCGAAATTTTCGAATTTAATTTAAGGGGTCTCCTTGAAAAAAAATTTTTATCTTTCCGCCGCAGTATCGTTAAGCGATACTCGGTCGCCACGCCATCTGGCGGAGATGATGCATGCTTTCACCCACCTTTTAGGTCTTAATCGACCTTATCAATGGCAGGATGGATTAATGGGAAGCGCCGCGATCATGAGCCAGCACCGAACTGATCGTGAGCGGCAATTATGTGTTTATGTAATCCTAGGAAATTATTTTTATCACGATCTCCTTAATTGCCCCGACTTGCTTGATTAAAGGTAGCTTCTTGACACGATACCATATGAAATGCACAAAGCATCTGCCAACACTGTTTTATTGTTCGAAAAGAATGAACGGAAAATTAAAGATGAATTAGATGAGATCGAGTTTTACACTTCATTTGACTTTGATTATCCGGACTCGTGGATGCAGGTGTATTTACTCAAAGTCATGTGATGTGTTTGATTCAATAAAAAACCGATGGCTCTTAGATGTTAAGGATAAAATTAAATCACATATCTAATTTGTTTTCTCTGCTAATTTTCTAACGATATGTGATACGTCTCAGAGAAAGTTTATTTCTTTGCTTTAAACATTTAAAATCCCCACATTATGTAGGTTTTAATGCTCAATTAATTTGTCTCATAGATATAGTTACTTCGTGCGCGAAACGTGCTAAATAATCAAAATTAGTCATGAGCAAATAGCGATACTTCAATTTCATTTAAAAATATCGGAAGTGCACTAATTATAAAAATTCTCTATTTCAAACTGAAATTTTGACTTTACCCTTGAACGAAATACGAGCACATCTTATGAAATCTGGGTTTTATGGGTGTTTTATATTTGGAAATATGTTTTCTTAAATGTAAATAATACCAACGCTTTTGGCATTAGAACACCTATATTTTTTATAGTTTTACTTTTCTCTTAATTATCGTAGACATTTTGAGGTTTCAAATTCCTTTGGAATCGTGCAATATTTGAGCACTTTTATGCTTGCACTTTGCGATAAGCTTGTGCTTATTGAATACTGAATATACCTTGCCAAGTTATAAATCAAGAAAAATATTGTTATGTTAGTTTTCCTCTATTTGAAAAGTAATTTTTATCAATTAACCCATATGTAAAGCTGGAAAAATCACATCAAATTCTTAAGATGGCATTTCCCTGGTGTGAACATATCCCAATAATGTTCCTTCGAATATTTATATGAATTCAGTATTTATTTATTTTCTACATAATTATCTTGTTATAATATTACACCTTAATTATATTTATGCACGTATCTATGCAGACTAAATTCAATAAAACAAATTGCTTCATTATCTAATGTTTTAAATTTGTATTAAGTGATTGAATTTACCTCGCTCCATCATCCTCTCGTGTGACATATTCCGTACTCTACCTTTGTTTATTCAGGGGTGAAATCAATTAAATTAACAAGAAGAATCAATATTACGATTACGTAAATTTGTATGTTTTATTTGTTTGTATTCTTTTAAGGATTGGCTAACAAATTAGTTAATATTTGCTATATGTTCAGTTGATCTCTTACTTCTGGTTTGAGTTTGAAGCAAATGCAAACATTATTTAAGATTTTCTTTGAATAGCGCTTATGATGCTAATAAAAAAGAGTCACTTCTGAAGTCATTATTGATTTGATTTTTTTCGACTTAAGAGTGAAACAAGACTAAATAAATTGCCATGAAGTGCGAACACTCCTCTGAGCAACTTCCTTTCATTTAATAATTGCCAGGTAATGACTACCTGAACGTTTCAATTATCAACGCAGACCAAACAAAGGAATTTCAGTCACACTTCCACGTTCCATGTCATTACAGATTCAGCATTCATGCAAATAGTGCGACTGCACCTTGTGCCGCCGATATCACATCAAAAGCAACTCGAGTCTATTCGCGCGCGATGCCGGCGCTCGCGAACGAGATGCCTAATTATGCCCACGCGGGCGCGGACCTTAATTACCCCTTGCTCAATCGCGGCCGATATCATAAACATTTATCCAGTGCAGTGCGCGGTGCAGAAACAGCCTCCGCGAGCACTGACCTAACCTACAACATATCGGCAATTACCACTGAAAACATTTTCATATGCCGCAGCCGCGACGCGAGCATAGAAATGCGGATCGACTTAATTGAGCGACTCCCAAGACGCAAAGGTAGGCCCCGAATCGGGCCAGACCCCGGCGATTGCAAATTTTGTCACGGGCCGAGACAATGCAAATTATGGCTATATTTGCCGGGCCGCGGCCCCGCTCTAAGAGCGACAGTTTCCGAGTCCGAATGGACCGCCGCCCTCGCCGCCGCGGCAGTCCCGTTCGTCAGGAAACACGTGTTCCGCGGCCGCGACGGCACAAGTCGAATTCGGTCCATGTTTATGACAGCGCACCTTGATGTGCCATTTTGTTCCGAAAAGGTAATATTTTACGGCCGCAGACTACTGGTAGCCGACTTTGTTTGGCCGCAAGTTGGAAGTCTGAGGAGCCGCCCGACAGCATGCGGGCCGCGGGAGTACCGTATGTCATGCAGCATTAGCCTCAGCCGCGACCGGTGGGCGGCTGACTTGCTCAAATTCATGTTTTCGATAGTCGCACTTAGCATAGCCCGCCATGCTGCAGCCCTATGCTCGCCAGCTGAGGGAAGTCGTTCCGATGGAGCAATGCTGCCTTTTGTGAGCATGTCAAGCGATCAAGGATCATATTTCGCGCGGAGCCGCGCTGGCGGGTCGGCGCGGCTCTCAGCGCATGGCGGAAGTTATTACCCTCTATGTAAAAACTCTTTTGATTTTCCATTGAGCATTCCACGGCGTTTATTGACGTCCGAAAGTGTTGCCTTCGAGCACCCGTTCAACATTTTTACCTTTAGCGGCTAGAGCGCAGGGAATTTGCCATGTTAAGATCAAATACGCACACTAGGACACTCAAAGAACAAACGCAACTTAAAATTTAATAACTATGATTTAAAATTGCAATAATACATATGGGCCGTTTATTTTGAAAAAGGTCTAATTCCATTTTCTAAAATAATTAAGCATGCCAAAAATAATTACATTTTTACGTTATCTTTACATTTTGCAGTAAATTGTACAAAATTTATTTAAAGTCATTAAGATTTTTTTATAACAAATATTAGTTAATTAATAAAATGACAAATTGTAAGTAATAAATAAATGGAATTAGGCCATTTTCAAAATAAACGGCTCATATGTAAAATTTTGATCAATACCATTTTAAGCTATTAAAGTTTGGTCGTAAGAATTGGTCCGCTAGTAATAAGTATATTAAGTTGTTTTGTAAATATCCACAAAAACAACTTTATTTAGTTTAAGCATTTTCCTCGCAAACGCACACGCTTTAGTCACATACAAATATGTAATTTTTTTTAGTTTTTTTTTCACATTGTTCTATGTATTCTTAAATACATATGTATGAATTAATCATAAATTTCTAAAACAAAAAATGAAGGCGTTTCCACAGGACCCTATTTTTAAGAAGCCCTCCGGTAACTAACATTTCTTCAAATTTCATAATTGAAAATCCAATTTTCCGAAATTACCATATAATAGTTTATGTGATACTTCTTGAACGAAGGAATTCAAGGGAAAAAATTAAAATTTAAGATTTTTACATATGTACATATGATTCAACATCGCTCACATCATTATACACTTTTCAGTAGAATTTTATAAGACTTACTAACCAACAAACTCGTTAAAAGATAAACGCAATATGTTCGAGTTTGACATACGAAACAGCAAAAATATTGTTTTCGAATTCAATAATCTTCATTTGTTATTTTATTTTCTTACAAGAATGACATTTTAGATACTTTTAATAAGAGTGAAACAAACTCATTTTTTAAAGTTTTATCGATTGAAATTCGAAATACATTTAAATAAATGATTTTCATATTTTAAATATATTGAAGAACATTAAATTATATTCATGCGAAATATTTTTTATGCCAAACAACTTAATTTCGAAGCTGAATCGTATTTAAGTAGATAAATCCGATTATATTTTTAATATAACTGATTTTAAAATTTCGTTATTTATACACTTGCTTTTAAGCTATCCTTTTCCTGGATTTTTAGCATTCTTGGTTTTGAAGACGAAAAGGCGTGCTTTCCGCAAAAATTAAATCTTTTAGCATTCATAGAAATTTAGTTTCGGGAGATATCGCTTAAACTATAAAGCTCAACTTGAATGACATCTGTAATTTTTAAACCTTTTGAAGAATCATTTCACGTGTACATATTTTTAATGTTTATCATTATCAAATGTCCCGAAAAATGATTTGTCTACAAAATGGTTTGCTTCTAGCACCTTTCAACTAATAAATGGAAATAAAAAGTGCTATGTCAATACTCATCTGTGAAAATTAGATATAACTTCGAAAACGAAAAAGAAAAATGATACTTCCAATTAATCAATTTTAATACCTTATAGAGTTTAACACCTCCTAGTATTTCTAGCAAAACCCTAAAGGGTTTTTAGGAAGGTAGGTTTCTTCCTTCTCCATTTCGATATCCCACAAATCGATAAAATCATCTGTTCACACTCAGGTACAGGCCTACCAGCATCTTTAACGCGACAGGAAATACCAGCAGCCAGCTCCTGGGTATCTAACTGGGATTTTCGCGGAGCATACCAAATACCTTACGCACGGCGGAGTCGCAGCAGCCCGCTAAGAATTAGCATAAATATCTTGAGCGCTACTTAATTGACAAACTACAATACAATAAGCTGAGTGTGCTGTAGATATCGCGTCACGCTGTCGCGACACAAATTGCTGTCCGAGAAAAACCAGTTCCTCGTCCAGTTTTGGTCAATAGTCGCTTGCTTTAGCGGTCAACTTGTTCCTGTTTTCTACCTTTGTGCCGTGTCTCCAGATTCCTTCTTTAACGTTTATTTATTTATTTTTTTTTATCTTCAACCTTTATTTTTTACTTCTTGGATACGAAAGAGTTTTCTGGTAACCGGGCACCCCTTTTTTGATAAATACCTTTTTGGCGCTTCAATGCAACATGCATCGAAGTAAATCTTCGGTTTTGGCCTCTGTCCAGCGAAACTGTATCGCCGTCATCGAGGAGGACGGCTACTTGCTATTTGCGAGCCTCTCCGCGGCTTAAGCCCTGTCAAAGCCGGGCTTATCTAGAATCAGCGAGCCCGCGCGAAGACCGGTAGCCGCTCGCGTACGTGTGAAAGACCCGATTGTGGTCTGCATGCGTTTCCGCGATGCACACTGCACATGCACTCGAAGATACAATAGATGCCCCGCGACGGCAGCAACACAAGTAAGCAGAGATATGAGGGCTATTAATATCGCATATTTACTCGCAGCTACACCGCGAGCGACTCCTTATGCAAATATTTGCCCCGCATAGTGCTGCACTGAGTGGACTTCTTGCGGTCGTCGCCGCGGATCGATCGATCTCGCGGCCTCGGCTGCAATTGTTTGTCCTTTGTCTAGGTAGCACTCCGCGATTATGCCTCCGACGGAAGGTTATTGATCTCCTTCGCGCTAAACCTCAAGAAAATGTATATTTTCGCGGACCGCAAGTACTTTCAGGTGTTAAATTCCATAACCGAGGGAGATCGAGTGCGATCGCCTTTTTTCAGGCATTTTCTTACACACGCCCGCTGGGAGTTGCAATGGCTTCGAATATGCAAAAGTAAAATGCACCTCGTTGTACCTTTCGGAAAGTGCATTGACACTGTGTGGGTATCGCAACTGCAATGATTTATAATGCGATTCCACTTGCTACCGATTAGTGCGCCAACTATCCACCGTCCAGTAACTATTTATAACAATTAATTTTTCTTCTTTCCAGCTTCGACACTAAAGCTTATAAGAAGGATGTCTTTGGAACCACGCATTGAATAGCGGAAAAGGAATCACATCCAACCCACAGAAGGTGAGTTTACCAGTTATAAATACATATGTGCATACTATTTAAAACCAGGAACCGTAATCATTAGGATCAAAATAAAATAAAAAAACATTATTTAAACATTATGCTTAATTTTATATTATATAATATATACTCGTGTTATCATTATAATTTAAATTTTTTTCTAATCGAAAATAAAAATCACACTTGTTTTTTATTTGTTCTTACACAGTCTAATTATTAAATACGATTTTATAAATAGCGTCTTCCGCATAAAAATAGTAGTTGTAAAATTACATAATATTTATGTCAATGCACCTAGTAAGTTACCAGATATGTTATTAGATGGCTTCTTTCAACAAAAATTAAATAATAATAAAAATTTCCAATACCTAATTAAAAGAAAACAAAATGGTACCTACCGCAATTTCTAATTTTGAAACAATTAGCGATGTTTTTTAAGAAATAATCATTTTTTATATAAGTGACTTTTATAATTTGTTTTTGTTGAAATAATACGACCTAAATCTTTTTAAAACATCTAAGTTATTTCAATTTCTTGAAACGTTCATAAAATATGTATAATTTTCTTCATTAGAAGTTATGATATCATTTCTCTGTAATTAGAAAATTCTGGATTAAGGTACAGATAAGTGAATGAGTCTAGATATAACATTCTGTTGTCTTTGGGGTTTAAATAATGTACTTAGTTTGGAGCCGGATAAGTTTGAATATTACATTCGTTAAGAAGGTTTGAAAAGATCTGCTTTTACGGTATACCAGAGTGCACGAAGTATTTTGAAAATGTTGAAATACTCTACTGTATAAACAATATATATAAATAGTTGTTAAATGTGCGTCCTTAAAGTAATATTAATTTCTCTTTTTCTCTTCAAAAACTAACAAAAAAATAAAATTTTCAAAACCAAACTCAAACATATTCAAGTTGTGATTATGTTAAACTTTTCATAGATTCTAGTTGAAAAACTTATCTTGGGTACGATTCAAATTATAATTTAAGAAATACTCTTATTTTCATCGGATATACCTTCAATCAACTAAATGTGAACATTCCTTGCGTCAATATTCATGTCGGTCACACCCAAATGTGCAGCAATTCAACTTTCATTTAATTAAAAACCAAACAGCGGCGGTAGTGCTCTGATTTCATTTAGGAATTGCTTGAATCCGAACCAGACGAAACTGACCACCAGTAATTGGCATCGAAATGTTTCATTATTCGGTCACCACCTCGCCCAGACAGCACGGTGCACATGTTATGATTGCGTACTGTATCTTTTGCACCTAGTCCAGGCGTAAAGCGGGTTCTTTTTTACTTTTCGGAAGTTTGGTGACCTAGTTAATTCGGAAAATAGACAGAAAAAGGTTTGCTTTACATCTAACGAGGCGTATTGTAAGCCTGTTGAATAAGATATAAAACTTTTTCAATGCAAAAAGGAAAAACGCAGCATTGCAACTGGCAGGTAACGCCATCGCGTGACACTAACTGCTTTGTGCAAATGGCTGTTACGCTTTAACAAAGTTAATGCTCTCTTGGTCATAGTGGCCAATTGGGAAAGTGCGATAGTGACCGTGATACGCGAAGTAAGTGCATCTAATGACAGGCAATATCCGTAGATAGTCAATAAGAATGGGTAGTTTGGAAAGTTCAACTATTATTTAAAAATACGATAATAATATGAATATTGTTCTGTGCTAGCTTTACTATTATAATACTACTATTTAACAGCACTATGCCCAAGATAATGTGCCCTTTTTCATCCCTTTCTATAACACAAAGTACAAACTACTACCTTGGATTCAAAGAATTGCGCCTTGAAAGTTTATTATCATTTATCATTCCTTATAGAATTTATTAAATCAACAACTTTAAAATAAAGAAATTGTTCTTACCAACATTTGGTTTTTTCGATAGTCTTAATCTTACACTACATATACATAATGTATGTATTGTACATATTTGGGTATTTTACGTACCTTCTTAACGTTTTGAAAATCAAATAAAACCAAATTTTCCGAAGTCTGGCCACTGCTACCGATTAATTTAAATTTATTCCTTCTATTACGAAGTTTTAAAAAATAAGGTATCTAAACTTTTTTCGACTTCGCGTTAATGGTAAATTGAATCAAGTCGAAAAGTAATAAAATTTCATATTGTTTTAATATTCATATACATACATATTTGGATAAGTAACTATCCAATTTAAGTAAAAATACTTATTATTTATATTGATTGTTTTTGTTATGAAAGTAGGTAATAAGCAGGTCCAATAATTTAATAGTTTAATTACTAAATGCGTGATACAATTTTATAATATGAAATTCTAAATTCCAGGTGAGTATTAAAAATAAGAAAAAATTAACTTAATTTGGATTTGTCACCTTATGATACATATATGTACATATGTATGTATATGGTAAAACAAATGCATTCTCGTTACCGTGGAAAATTATATTTATTTTTGATTCGTTCATTTCAAAAATTCTTGAAGAATTTGTTATAATAAAAGTATATAGAAATTGCATAAGTAGACCTCAACGTCAAACTGTTTTCGAAAAAGCATAAATTTGCGTTTTTGTTTTCCAAATAATGGAAGATGGTAAATTTCGAAATTAGATTGGTTCATGTCTACCATTGCCAAAAATTTTTGAAATATGTTTTCAAATCAAATTTAATGTAAATTAGGGTTAATTCGACCAAATTAAGTTTCGTAAAAAGATTCTTTATCGACCTAATTCCCAGTATTCTTCTCACTGCCTTTTAAATGAAAATTACCGATGCTCTTTTTTCAATGTTAACAAACATAGCGCCTTTATTTCGCAACTCGAGTGAAGTGCCCATCTAAATAATTTATTTTTCTAATTATCGCGAAAAGTATAAATGAATATTTTTCCGGTGGCCCACGCAAATTAGAAAACAATAAACCAAAATCAGTTACATTTTCTCCTAGGATGCCACGGGCGACGTGGCACAATAATTTGAGGCTATTGTTAACGCACTCCGGAAAAGGTTCTCATTGCTTTTGACAGTTTATTAGAATAAATTAATAATTATATGCAAGTAAAACGTAACGGTACTGTCGCGGTACCGAGGAAACAAAGGTGGCCCAAGGAGGAGGAGCGCCGCGACGTCTTCAGCACGTAACTGTCGAAAAAATTTTCTGGGAGGCTTTCCGGGGCGCATGTAGGCTGCAATTGAATTGAATTAGCACGACCGAAACTGAGTCACTGATGCAAGGAAGCCGCCCTGATCTCGCCGGATTCTTTCGCGGCTGGATGCTGCGCGGCGGCGGCGGCGGCGGCGGCGGCGGCGGCGGAGCAACTTTCGCGCCGATAATTTCCATAAATTATAGCAGCGGCGGGCCTCGCGATCCATCGCACGCGGTCTGATGAGCGTGCCGCCGCGCTAATGAAATTCGGAGATTGAACAAAGTTTTGCGTTAAGAAGCCAACGTTCGGCATGGGTAAGTAAATTAATGGGGAAATTTACGGCGGCACGCAAAACCACTTACGAGGGAAAATAGGTTACTCCCAGGTTCATCAGCGATGCCTCCGCCTGGTTACGGGTGCCTGCCGGGGTTCGGGTTCGGGTCCGGGTCCGGGTTTGGGTTCGAGAAAGAAAGAAAGCCGCCGCCCGGGCGTGCCGCCAACTCCTCAGAAATCAGAATTCGGACCACCGCGCCATGTATGAAACCTTTGATTGACTATCGCCCGTGTGAAAGTAAAGCGCTCGTTTCGTGATGGCTTCTCTCCGCCGCGACCCACGCTTTATGAGTCGTTATGCTTTCGAGCCGAACCCTTGCTGCCATCGAGCATGCGGGGGCGTGTGTTTTGATGTTACCCATATGGCAACTCCACATTTGCATTTGGGTCGCGGCGCGGCAATTTGTTCTGCCGGAGAAATTATGGGTGCCATTCGAGGGCCCGGGACCAATTTGAGGTGCAAGCACCTTTTGGGCTACTTCCCGAGCTCCAGCTTCAAGTCCTCCTTAGGCGCCTGGTCCAGCGACTCCTTCGGGAGCAGGCGTGCGAATGTGTGTCACGTCACATCGACTCGGCGTTCCCTTCACTTAGAACATTTTCGCCCGCGATTGTTCGCGTCATTGCGTCGCTGGCCGCGGCGATTTGCACAATTTCTGTGGCATGAAATTTACCGGCGTGTGGATATGCACATAAATTTCCATTAAGAATTCATGTATTCTAGGAGATCAGTTGTTTTCCAACGGTACGTCGGAACTGGCATCTGTAATTTTGAAAGAAAACGGTGAATATTTTTAGCCAGCGTCTATACCGCAATCGCGACGCAGCAAGCAGTGCGTGCGTGTACCTCTCCAATAAAATCAGGCAGCCGCGAATGCAAAACCCAACCGAAGGGAGGACCGCAGAAGGAGGCTCAAGTGGCGAGGTGACTAGTGACTGGTGACTGGTGACTTCGCGAGTCACCTCGATTATTCCTCCGTCACGACTTGCGGAGCGGCTGCTGGGGCTCCAGCGCCAGCCACCCATCCGTGCCCACATGGAGCACCGCCCAACCCGCCGCTATCGATAGTCGCGCGGAGATAAGATGAAGACTGATGATGAGATCTCATCTCGGGAAACGGGAACTCAGGTACCCTCGAGACTCGATCACACGTGTGGGTTCCGCGCATATCCGCGCTATGTAGGCCGATCAATTTGATGAAATGCCCTTTTCTAAGTCAAGATGGATAACGGTCACTACTGATCCGTTCTGCAGCTATGCTCCGCTCCAATGGAGCCAGAATTAGCCTAGAACAGTTTCTAGCTGATCGTCGTGATCTTGTTTTAGCGAGATCACTACGACAATTTGTCAGATTATCGTAATTAGAATTAAGTCTAAGAGCGAATGTCGCATATAAAACGTTCCATTGGAAAACTTGCCATAATGTATGACTCTATTTCTTAAATAAAACATTCGGACCATAATTCGTGGAAAATTGGCCAATCTATTTTTGTTGGTGTAATCAGAGCACCGCGGTGATCTGCAGACAATCGACCTTAAGGTCAACTATGTACAAGAAAATGGCAAGCTTTTCTCTGTAAAACATTATTACATACAATTAATACTTATTTGAGTTGTTTAACATCGGAACAAATTCAAGTACCTACAGAAATAAACAATTAAGTAAGATAGCTCATAAGGTGGCTAGTCGTCGCTTCTCAAAAAAACACGAGATAAGGATATAAAAATTCTCGAAGTTTGTTTCGAATCATAGCATATTAAATCTTTAGAAGAAAAACAAGTAGCTTTCACTATATAAAAAGTATGGTTTTTATAAGCAAATTCTTATGTTGATAAATCCCGCTCTCTAGTTGGACAGTTGACGAAGAAATTTATTGATTAAAACTCATAACTCATAGTGTGGAGTCAGTTCAATAACCGAGACATGCCCAAAAGTGACATTCAAAAAACCAATTAAACCAGTTCTGCAAAGCAATTTTTAAGAACCACGGTCTTAACGTCAATCATTGGACTTTTTATTAGAATTAATTTTACTGAATACAAAAATGGTTGATTTTAATTTTGTTTTGCAATTCATATCCCTCTCGATACAATTTAAGAACTGACTACTTTACGAATTTAATTGTTAAGGATCATATATGTATGTAGTTAAGTGACATCATTTGTACATAGCCGCATTTGAGAAGGGAATAATTTGTTGATGTTATATGTATTTCAGACATACATATTCTTACGTAGGTTTCTTCTTTGTTTCATAATTACAACCTATAGACAAAGTTTATTTGATTAAAGTTGCAAATAACAAGTTCTTGACCCCTGGACCTGTAGTTAATCAAAAATTCGTTTCTTCATTTACTCTACCGATTTCTTCAATAACTACGTATTCAGTGTTTTACTATTCTTCAGAAATCTTTTTTTTTATTCTAAAGTTGAGTAATATTGGTAGTTTCCAGATATAACCGCATAACTAAAATTCTATAAATGTTTTCTATTAAATTGAGGTCGAATGAATCGAATATTTGTCCAAATTCTTGTTTTCGAATATTTTGCTTGTGGAAGTTGTATGCAACTTAGTGTCGAATTGTTTGCAGTATGTCCTGCACATAAAGTTTTCTACCTGAGTTGTTCTTTAGCAAAGTTTTCTTAAAAAAATTGTTAAAAACAGGACGAATTTTAACTACCTACTCATAAATAAAGCAAAAGATAATATCAACTTTGCGTTTTTTTTCAATACATGTATAGATTTATTTCGCTATTTCGCATACTCCTAATTTTCTATTGAATTTACATATGTATGTATGTATTGTCGTAAATATGATATTAACAGGTTTTGCTCACAGGTATCTCAAAACGCCTTCGCGCAACAAAGCAACTGTTCTATTCCTAATACTAATAGACACAAATAATCTTTCAATATCTTGCATTTCAAAGTCACTCTTTTGTCAAACAGCCTTCGTACAAAATCAAGTCAGTGAATTTTCCAACTATTGTAATACTTGTTAATTAATAAAGTCCAATCCATCGATACGCCAGCTGCGCCGTTTTTATTATGCAAGTACTCGAATAAATGAAAAAGTGCCAAACCTCTTTTTCAATTGCACGAGAAGCGCAATTGCTTTGTGTACCGAGACTGGGCCTGGTCCAGAGCCAGTTCAATAACCGAGGGCCGCCGAAAAAGGCCGCTCAAGAAAACCAATTAGATCAGTTCTGCAAAGAACGCGCCAGAGCCGTTAATTACTCAGGTTCTGATTGCTTTTTAACGGATCCTGTTGTGTAACCCGAGGCCTTTTGCTTTTTCTGATGAGAAATTTCTCTTGTTAGAAAATTCTGCAAATCACTTCACACCCTCTTACTTTTGATTTTTGAATAAGCGCGCGGCGGCCGCGGAGCAGAAGCCCCTCGGAAGGGAATTTGTTTGCTCTCCGCGGTGACTCTGCGCTTGCTGGAGAAACTAATTTCCACCGTGACGAAAGCGCTAAGACATTGTCTAGCTAATCGCCTGATAAACTTAATCCGAGCAGCGATGCCCCAAAACGTGGAACAATTCTGTTGTGGCTAGGGATGAGATTCACTTTTGCAAAAAATGGCGAGGAATTTTCAACAATATTAACGGTGTTATGTAAAAATTCCCATTACGCCGAAAAAGGAATATGATGACTGGAAGTTTCGCAATTCGCGGCGAAAAGCGCGGCTTCGACCACTTGAAAGAAGGATGAGACCGGCCTAGCCAAATAGAAGCGCATTGTTAAAAAACAAGGAGCGTGTAACGCCAAAAATTGGTTTTCGGCAAATGGGGTTTCACCAGCCGGCCTTCTGCACCGCGGTTGCCCAACACGGGTCCAGAGAGAGGCTGGGGGCACGGCTGATTCGACAATGGAGGAAGAGTCGCGGTTATTGGGACGGAATAAAAGATATATTCCTAGAAGTGTATTTTTGTGCCCGATGTCAATAGCGTGACGAAATTGACCCAGCAATGGCGATTACGTGCGAAGGCGGCTCACGCAAACTCGCAGCGTTGGGAATAGAAAACGATCGGTCGCGGCCGTCGCGATCGCACACATAAACCCTGGCCAGAACGGCCAAAACAGAATTCAACATATCCAACATATTCGCACATGACATAACATGATCAAGTACAGTTATTTTGGTCGGACACCGCACGTTTTATGTGTTTTACGCTGTGTCTGATGACATAAACCGGAGCCATCAGACGCTGATGCTAACGATCGTGCTGATCGTGCTCAAGACGATAGAGCGGCAGCAGCAGCGGCGGCCGCGAGATGAAACCGCCGGAGAAAGATAGCCGCCGAGCATATGATCGCTTTCATGATCTTGCGTCGAAGGCGAGCATTCAATTCAAAGACAATGGCCGTAAAATTAGTCTGTAGGTCATCGAAACACGCCAGGCCGCCGCCGCCATTCTGCGCGGCCAGCGCGATCGCGTAGTTGTAGTACGCAGAGCCAATGAACGATGAACTTGCAGTTATTTCCCGACTTAATGATCGTAAGATAAGAATCTTGCGTTGGGCATTTGCCCAGAGCCTAAGACTCCGGGGCTAAGGCTTTGATAAGACGAGTCTGCAAATGGTCAATAATCCCAGCAGGACGGATGGACACTGCAGAAAGATGAATTGATAGCCAATTACAGGAGCACTGTTGATACTCCTCATGATCTTTGACTGGCTCTTACTTGGCACTAATCACCTCAGAACCTAACTAGCCTTGATAATCACAGACTCTAATTCTTCTTCCTACTAAGATTGTGGGCATATCCCAGAGAAAACCTTAATGGTTCGCAGATAATTCAACGAAACTGGTTCCGGTAATGCCGGAATCATTAAATTTATTTAATGCATTGAGTGTCATTCCGCTCCAAATCAAATCTCGGAACGGAATCGTTAACAGTAATATTAACAAGATTCCACCATAAATCAAACATCTCCTTTCTGTGTCGTCCGTAGGGCTCTGGATGTTGCTAATCTCTGTCAAGAACGTTAGAGTTGCAAGGCAGTATTCAGCCAATAAAACAATAAAAATGTTCCACGATTATTTCAAATAAAAACAATCTTCCTCCGTACGGGTTTTCACTACGTTTCATTACTTAATTATAGTACATACATGTATGCAACACACTATTTTAAATTTTATTGTTAAAAAGTATACTCAATATATTCTCAGTTCTGTAACTATATCCTTGACTAAAAATACATGCGTACTTTTTTATAACTAGTTTTAATAGCCCTTATAACTGGCGTTAGGAGGTATTAAAACCCCATATAATTTTTTTTGAATTCCAGTTTAAGCGAGTGAAAGTTTTATCGTCAAATCAACTATTTGAAGATTTATTTCTTTTTATTTTGTTGTGAATCATGTTTTTCTAACTTTTATTACAATAAAAAGAAAGTTAATTTTTCAATTTTCTGAAAGTTTTTAATTTTTTGCTTTTATATATACATATATATGTACATAGACACATATGTATATGCATATGTTTTCAGCTTAGACTAACTTTCATTTTCAGGCAGTCTTCAGAATGTTGAATCCTTAATTTACTGACATAGACATAAATCAATACATTTTTTTATGAGTTCTTGAGAGCTTAAAATAGCAAATATGAGTTTTAGACCAAAACATTGTTAGTCATAGTAAATTAAAAACCAAAAAATTTTAAATTTTTATAAATATGATAGAAATGTAAAACATTTTCGTCTTAAATATAATTACACTTCAGTTCGTATTATATTAACATAAAACCAGGTACTTTTACAACGCGCTTTCGCTGTAATATGGCTAGAAAAATGCGGAAATTGTCCTATCATGCGGTACTTTTACAACGCGGTTGAAGCAATGTGTAAATTTTCGAACAATGCCTCAATAAAAGAAAACCGAACCTTACTTTTTGTATTAAGTTAACGTCTTCTAAGTAGAACGCGATTCCTTACGCCGCGGCATTTTCAAGGAATATTTCTACCGCGTTCGTAAAATCGGGAATGATTTTCTTAACTACAAAAATTTGAGAAGGAAGCCCAAAAATAATTTAAAAGTTTTCCAATTAACAACTTCTTAAACTATATAAATTATAAGTGCATGCACTAAACAGAAACCATCGATTAAGTTTAAAAGGTCAATAACTTTAAAGTAACCTTTCTGAGGTCTTACTATTGTGTCTTAATGCCTATTACCTTCATCAGGAAGTTGGAATAGATTGGCAAATTGTGTTACCCACAAAATGGATTTTGCACGCACCTCACCGCAAAAGACCCGCAGAAGACCCACAGCCAAGAAACAGAGAGGCCTCCTTTGAGGTGCATTTAGTTCAAGAATAAATGTCACATAGCCTCCACTTAGTTCACAAACAATAAACAGAAGTTCTAGGGGCATTGTGTGCATGTTCCAAGTTGATAATTTTACTAGAAGGATTCCCATGCATGTTGCAATATAAGGCAGCTTGTGGTATCTTTAATGCATTCATAATCTGAGCATAATGAGGCGGAAATTAGAACAGTTGTGTAACTATAGAAACAATTAGATTTCAGCACGTTAAGAATAAACGGAAATAATGTTGAGAACGACGCGTTTTGTTATTGTTTATTATTCCTGTTTGAATGATAAAATAAATGCAGGATATTCCTTTGTAGCTTGAGTTAGACATTACAAATGGAAATAACAATGGAGGGAATTTTTTTGGTATGGTAATTGTTTCAACACTTTTATAACATTTAAATATCATGTATATTCTCGCTAGGATTTCTAAATCGAACATTTGCATAGGTAACATTTACCTTTCGTGAACGTACTCCTGAATTTCTAACAGTTTTTAATAAAATAAAAGCAATATAAAAATGTTTAATGCCTACAGTATAGTAGGAACATATTTTGTAATTTATTTAGATCATCGTCATTATTGTTTGATTTGGAACAGTAGTTTATGTTTTGTTTTCTCTGCAATTTCTCACAACTAAATAATTAAAATAGATTTATTTTGATAAACTGTTATACCAACGTTTATTCGAGTTTAAAGTATACGAAATTGGGGAAAAAATTTGTTGACCTTTTGAACCTTCATGTTTTGAGAAACAGTACGTTATTTTGTATACCCAAACAATTTGTTTTATTTTAGAAGTATTTCACTTGTATAAACAAACAAAAAAAGTTTTAAAAAAACTTTAAAATAAATTAAATAAATAAGAATAAAGTGTTTTACACATTAACACGTGAAACAAAAAAATATTCCCTCATTTCCTTATCTTCATACACATAAGGCATGTATAAACTTTTATCAAGAGTCTCGAAATGCGCGAAAACTTGCTGCGGAAAATTTTTAGTTTTTAAAATTTCAAGTAGAAGTTGGGAAGGCATTTCATCTGAAGTGAACATTCCTACGACGTTCACCAAATTCGGTGGGAAGATCCTAAACCCCAAACTCATTGTTGGCTTATTCGTTTTTCTGTTTTAGGTATATAATGAAACAAAAAACTTGAGACGAGTTAATTAAAACTTAATTAAAACTTCTAATATTCTTAATTGATACAACACTTATTTCAGCAAATAGAACCGGATACATAAAATCAACTTTTTCTTCGTTTTTATCTTATCTTATCTAAGTGAATTATCAAACGCACTTCGTATTCAAGTTCAAGTTCAACATCACTTCGAATTAAGCGTTTTTAAGTAAAGAACGAAGAACATTTTAAAGCTAGTCCCTTACTGTGATTTGGCTGGTTAGTGAGCTTTAAGCCGACCAAGTTATGTAACAATAAAATTAACATTCTTAACCCTGAGATCAAAACAACCAAATTAAGACAAGGTGTTTTGTTTGCTTTGCTTGCTCGCGATAAAAACCCCACATAAGGTTCACTCATTTGTTTAAGGAAGTAGGTTTGCGCTGGTTAAGCGGTTTAATAACGCCTGGTGCAGGAGCGATCACCTTTTCTAAACGGTAGCAATTACGCCGCGCCCGCGAGTGGCTGGACCGCGACTTCCGCGGCACTCAACAAAGGTTCATTTGCGATTGCCCGTAATTGCTCGATATGGCACGGTTTTGTGGGCTCGACAATTGTGGCAAAATTTTGCAAAGTCTTAGGCACAGTGACCGTGGTGAGATTGGTCACGCCTACGTGCCGCGGATTGATTTATCCCCCTTTGCAGATTGGTCTCGCTGGAGCAATAAGTTCACGTTCGGGTTAATCGCAAGAAAGGCGCCCGGTGCCTTATCTGCCGCGAGAGGTGCGTGATAGGCCGAAATATTCATTGACGTCCGGTGCATTTGCATATTTGCACTATTGCACATTTTGTCATAAGTTGCATGTCCGCCGCCGCGACTTCCAATTGTTCACCGTCACGGTCTTGCTGTAATTCCGGCTAAGAACCCCACACCTGAAAAACACCTGGGGACGTACGCCGTCAAATCCAGCTGCACAAAAAGTCTTACTCAATTCGTTGCGACAAATTTGGTCGGTTTTTTATTCATTCCTCCTTGTTGACATTATTGACCAGTTTTTGCGCGACGCCGCGGCCGCCCCGGCGGGTGTCGCGCTCTGCAAAGTGGACCGATGGACGGAAGGTGATATGCACTGTGTCAAATTACTCATTGTGCTGGGCAAACAATTAAATACCTTCGCGGGCTGCTAAGAACCGTGAAGACCTAAGTGCAATGTCAGAAGGCCGCGCATGCCTAGGCTTTTCCTATTTATAATTAAAGACCGGAATTTACGGGCCCTGGAGATACGCGGGCTCGGCTTGATGCAATCGACAAGTTTTATGCATTTTCTTTGTTGGGGCTAAATGAAATTGTTTAACTGAAACTAATGCATTAGCTGCATTTCTAAATTTGTGACATACATTCCCTTTTTTATGGGCAAAAGGTACAAAAAAAAGTCAAAGAAGTAAGGGTTATGTTGTGACAACGTTTTATACCTTTCAGTCCTTGATGTTCATGTGGTAGAGGCTTAGCACATAGACACAGCGTACTCTTTTTTGGGGCTTCTCTGGGGAGCGAAACAGAACGAAAAAATTTAAAAAGCACATATCGAATAATTTAATAATAATAATAATTTTAAGGATGGTTACGCATTAAAAATTGAAAGTGATTTATTAATTTACTTAAATATTCTACGAATTTAGAAAGCATACATATGTCGTGTTCATTATTGATAAAATGTGAAATATGCATTTATGTTTCATTATACCCAATTTTGTGAAGTCCCTCTTAAAATTTGCTTACTTTTAGCGCCTGTATTGATATTTCTAACACTAAAATGAGAGAACTCTAAGATCTCCACTATTTTACTTTCGTCCTTGATTTATATACGAGTAGTTCAGCACGAACTTTCTTATTTCTCTTTTCGCTGTATTTTATTATTTCATTAGTGTGAAACAAAATTTATTGATAAAATTCGGATTGAAAATTACATCACATAATATAAAAGCAAACCAGCTGAGCAAAATAAGAAATGCTTTTTTTCTTTCAGACGAGACAACTATTTCAAACAGACATTTCTTTGATATTTATAATCATGACGAATAACTTGTTTGAGGCATTCTTTACTATTTCCTGTTCTAAACTGTTGTTATTTAAAAGTTATATCCAATGAACGGAAATTCTTTGGTTTTTGTATGAATTATATAAAAATTTAATCGGGTTTTTGGGGTATCAATCAAATTTTGGTTGTTTATTGCGGAAGTTTTTATGTTATGCTATTATGAAATGTGTCAGAGGAGACGTATTAGATTCAGATATGTCGAACACGCTATAAATTATTACCAAGACCATTCAAATGCTGCTTTTATTTTATAATTAATGCGACTCCGAAAAAGGAATACTGTGAATGAATAGAGCATTTCAAAATCCAATTTCTATAATTAGAATTTGTATTGTATTGTATTGTAACTTTACTTTCTTTTATCGTGTTATTTAATGATTGATTTGCTTTTAGCTGGGAGCTAACACATATGCATATATGTATGTATATACTTAGTGTAATAATATACATATGTATATGTATTTAAAAAAGTAATGCTATTATATGTTCAAGCTACTATCTTCAAAACATAGCGTTTAGGAAAATGCTTTAAAATAAACAAATCAGCTATTAGACCTTTCTTGCTAGTAATAAGTATAAAATAGAATGATATTTCTTATTAAGCTGCTTGTTCTTAAATATGTGGCTAATACAAAAATGCGTTAAACTTCGAAAAACATACATTTTTTAAATGTATATTACATGTACATATACCTATATATGTATTTCAATTAATTTCCCGAAAAGCAAACTAAGTCGAAGAAATATTCTTGGATGTCATTTCTTTCGTCTCCACGGGTAGCTTCATAACTTCGTTTAATTGCTGCATGTGACCCAGTTTTCGCGAAAACAATGAACTTGGCTGTCACAGATGATGCGCTCTAATGTGACAATGGTTCCAGCTCGTCAAGATGACCTATGCAGATAGTGTCGCTCAATTATTGCGCATATCTAGCATCAAGAAAAAGAACTTTCTCTGAACTTTTCCGCAGTCGTAATAATTCATCTTCGCCTGTGGACGGCGGAAAATCCGTCCAGGTCGACGCAAACAACAATACCCCATTTACCTGGATCAGTAAGACATAAAGTCGAGTGGAACGACCTCAGGGCGACCTTAAAATTTGTCGTGAAAATTTGAACATTTCTCTTGTTGGCAAGTTTTCTTGCTCTCACCTGAGGCCACTGCTCAAGACGTTTCTTTGTTTTATATATTTTTTTACTGTTTTTTGTATGTAGGTTTACCTGTTTCCCAAACTCATATGCAGACTCAAACATTTCGTCTGGCCTTGGAGCACTAGTTCGAAAAGACATTTTCCTCGAACCGAGTGAAATTTCTCCCAGAAGCTCGATTCTGGAGGTAATATACGCAAGAAATCTGGTTTGCTTCTTGCGGTAGATAGAAAGATAGTTACCTGGATAGACAGATATAAGTACATATAGTAGATAGACAGATTCCAGGGGAATGGGCGAGCAGACAAGACAAGACAGTCCCCCGACAGGCGACTAGATCTCGTGCAAGAAGTTATTACTTGGTGCGCCTATTTTTAGCCGGTGAACCCGCAAGCCACCCGTCCCGGGTTTAATTAAATACAGAACAATGCTGTTGAATTTGCATTGCATAATATTCCGCGGACTGCCTGGGTGTTAAGTTTAGCGAGTGCCTGACACCTGAGTTATGGCGGAGCTTGTAGCTAATAACCGGCGCGCTAGTGGCGACGACGGTGAGCCCAGGACCAAGAGGGATTACGTTTTTAATATCGGCCATCAATATCAGTCGTAATCTTATCTGCGGGTGCTTATGCGGCCCGATAATCGCTGGCCAGGTTTATTAATATTAACAATATGCGCATAAATTTGAACTGAATAAAAATAGCCCTTAATGCTGTTCGCCGGCGAGCCCTGCGCTCCGCAGCCGCCCTTTCGACAAAATGATTTTACAAATTAAAGGCTGGCTTCGGCTGGAGTTGGAGGCTCCGGAGGTGCGCGAGCGAAAAACGTCGAACGGCCGGACGAGAGACAAAAACAAAAAACAAAAAACATAAAGCAAAAGACAAAATACAAAAAACAAAAAGTGCGAGCACAACGAAAACTGGTTATGGATTTTTGCTGCACAGAAGTATACTGTTCATGGTACGCTGTGCGCAACTGGCTTAATGCAACTTGATATCTTGTAAAGATCTACTTTTTTTTCTCAATCTTGTCTTGGGCGATGCAAGAACCAAACCAGACTGGGCAGTTTAAAGGAAACAGAAAAAATATTACAGCCGGGCAGCCAAGGTGTGCACTCTACTTTAAAGGTAGTCAGGTTGATGATGCACTTGAAAACATACTGAAACAGGTGATGAACAAGAATCGGGGTGACTTCAATCAAGAAAAATTATTCTTTACAAGGGAAAATAAGTTAAATGTTCTTGAAAGTACTGAATTTCAACGAGCGCTGCCAAGACGTTGCTGCAATCGAGCCATTCTTTTCGATTATCCACATTATTCTTGGCAGGCAGGTGAGCACATTTTAAAATTCTTCAAGTGAAACTAAAATCAAAATTATTTTGATGGACTTCTTAAGACAGTTCTACCCTCATTTTCGTTCCTTTCATAATATTATTAAAGTATAGTTTAGCTACAATAGACAAAATTTTTAAAATTAAATCTTAGTAACATTCATAGATTTGAAGCAATTTTAAATCCTTTTTCTAAGGTTTTATAATGATGATAAATATAATATAGTAAAGGTATTTTAAACAGTTTTAAACCTTTACTTGAAAAATCAAATAGTATATTTCTATACTCATATACCAGACCTTCTATACATACAAATGTATATTTGACAAATATTCGGCAGAAGATTAAGCTGATCTGAATAAAATATACTTTTGTTATATTTGATAGCTGATGGCCAGGTGGCTGTTTATATTATAGTAATAGACATTTGAATGCAATAATAGATAACTATTATATATAACTTCATCAACCAAGTCCAATTCATAGTTTTCAAAAGTTATCCAAATACTAAAAGGCACGTAATTTACTGACTGCGTGAAGATAGCCTATTCAAAATAATCGGTTTTGATTTGGATCGAGTTTTTAAATTTCATCCAAGATCGACATGTCCTCGGTAGTATAGTGGTCAGTATCCCCGCCTGTCACGCGGGAGACCGGGGTTCGATTCCCCGCCGGGGAGGCTACTTTTTTCATTCACATTTTTCCCGATTTAGGAACAAAAATTATACATATTTGCATTTATGATAATTTTTTTACGAACTATAAAGATTTAGGCGTAAAAATAAAGATTGCAATTATATTTGATTATCATTAAAATATAATTGTTCTGGACTTTTTTAAATTATAAATTATGTCAATGAATATTTTAAACAGAATAGGGATAATTTAACGCAAACCCGAAATTGACATTTAAATGGGCCTACATTTCGTTGGATTAGTTATGTGTTTTAATACTTAAGTATTAATTACTTGAGATATCTACAAACCTACTATTTTTTCTTATGCCGTAATATGTCCTTAAAATCGATCACTTTAATCTTTTACGTTTTTGTTTGTGCCTAGCCATTCAGGGATGCAGAAATCATGAGGTCTTTTCAAGTCCTCGGTAGTATAGTGGTCAGTATCCCCGCCTGTCACGCGGGAGACCGGGGTTCGATTCCCCGCCGGGGAGGATTTTTGCTTCTTACTAATTTCCAAATTGTTTGCGTTAATAAAAAAAATTGGTAAATATTCCGAGGATATGGGATGATGTTCTATTAAGATACTTATTTGTTTTACTTTTATTTCGGAAAGAAAATGCTATTTAAGTATAACATATTTTATAAAAACTCTACTTAGGCACTAGTGAATAAACTACTGGCACATTGCCAAAAATCTTAATATGCTTGATAATCTTTATATATGAATTTATTATAAATATAGTTTTTAGCCGAAATTCCAATTAAACTCACTGGATAATCTGGAAGTTGTTTTGTAGCTGTCAATTTTTAATGAAATATCCTTTAACTTAATTGAAATTCTAGTGATTATGTATATGTAACTACACAATCGCATGTTCTAGTTATATATCGTTTAAATTCTAAGAGATGCAAAACTTTATCGCTGTGTATTTAAGGCATTTCGAATGTTTGTTATTCAAATTTGTAATCTTGGAAAGATAAGCTGTGATATCCTAATAAAACCTTGCAATTG
This sequence comes from Tolmerus cingulatus, assembly GCA_959613345.1. Classification (NCBI taxonomy): domain Eukaryota; kingdom Metazoa; phylum Arthropoda; class Insecta; order Diptera; family Asilidae; genus Tolmerus; species Tolmerus cingulatus. The sequence continues at coordinate 14,857,194 of OY390708.1, read as the reverse complement.
ACAAAATTAAGTTGGCTTTAGAAAAGTGCGTAAGTACTATAAATAAAAACGCGTTTACATTACTACGCTGAGAACGTCCCATATGAATTTAGTAGACTCTTAAATTTTATTTGCACTCTCAGCATCCGCCTAAAATTTAGTGGAACATCTGTTGTACGATATATATAATATAATTCTAGCGAAATTTATGGAATTTCTAGCAAAACTAACACAAAGTTAGTTCGGCAGGCCAAAACCCTAGACTTTCTAGTTACTTTTTGTTTCCCCAAAACGCCATTGAACTAAATTATAAATAAATGACTAATAGGAAATTAAATTGTTACTAGTACAATATACCAAATGCAATAGAATTCTAGTAATTCGCTTTTAAGTAGATTTGGAACTGCATGTTTAGGAAACTAACTTGTTGATATTTGCGGTATTCTATGAGAAAAAATTAGAGTGTATATCATTCTATATTTAATTATAAATAGCTGATCATACGTTTTCTGATCCTCTCAAAAATAAGCACGAGCACTTTAATTATTAAAAAGCGTTGTTCACCCCACATACGCTTATTTGATAAGAAGACGTGACTGCTTGCTATTATATATTTTTTCATTTTGTTCCATAATTATCAAATGTTCTCGCTTGAAAGCACCAACACAATTAAGTCTATTCGCGAGAATTTACGTAATTACTCATCGTTATTAAAGGTCAGTGCTTCCGTCATGCAGCATGTGTCTAAATTTGATAAGGTGCGTTGTACACGTTTAGTTCGTAACGTAAGGGACGTTATTAACATAAGCAAGTGAAATTCTGAGTAAAACCAAGCAAACCATTCTATCACACATCATATGCACGATGTCGCGTACAATCTGCACATTAACTGATAATACTTAATTAAGTTTCAGAGTCTACCACGAGCGCATGAGATAAGCACGACGACCTTTCTAACGAACCATCCTTACAAAGCGCCCTCAGAGCTGGTTTGCAGGAAAGGTTGACCTTCGAGTACACTAATTAAAATTATACACCTTAACTGTGGCACGGCACGCAACGTCACATGTGAGGAGCTACTTGTTGTGACCTTTTTAGCATTTATAATATATTACGGCGTAGTCCTGAAATAATTTCCGATTTTTACTTTCGTGGCGCGTTGCGAAACTCCAAGCCAGTGGTAATGACTCCTCGGAGGTCGCATGAATAATGGGTTGAGGTGGAATAATGGATGTGTGCAAATGCAAAATTCGACTCTTAACTGACATTCCTCATCTTCTATTGTCTTAATTAACCCGTTGAAGCAAATTTAAGCTTTTACTTGCTTATTACCTTCACTAAACGGTCATGGCAACAGCTGAACCACTAATAAGTTGGGCTTTTCAACAATCGGTTTTCATTCGATAAATTGCTTTTACATTAGTATTTTTTTGTTCTTTTTGAATATCTATCTACAATTTGCGGTTAAAAATATCTTGAGGTGTCCAAATGGTCGCATCTAATCTGTTTATACTCAAGGTATAATTCGTGCGCCGTTTCTCACTATTTTTTGAAAGATTTCTGTGAAACAAGTTTCTTAGCTAGTTCGACAAATAAGATTGCAACATTTTCTAAGACATATCGTATTGAAACCTGAATGTATTTTGTGGTATTTCTTTTCAAACTCATCAGCACAACCAAAGAGGTTTATTATCTGTCTGTAGTTCAAAAATGTCAATTGACTTCTTAGTCATGTACATTTACTTAGCCTTGCGAAATTAATTAAAAAACCTGTATACGTAATCTAAGAGTATGAATCTTTCTTAAATGTGTATGTTCCAATATATTTATTTTTAAATGGTAATTGTAAAGCATCGCACACACTGTCCATGATAAAATATGAATTTACAAAAAGCTAAACTTTTAATTTGCTTTAGAAAACATTTCGAGAACGATATTTGATATAGTTTGAATTCGAAAATATTGGTAAATTGTAGTAAAAGAAAAAGAAATCTAATATTTATGTTCTTTGCTATGATGATTAGTATACCTGTTAACTCAATCAACAGTGGTTTTGGAATTTTTTTTTTTTACAATCAAACAGAGAATCAATTTAATTATTAATCATATGAATATTAAGCATATTAACAGTCCCTTAAGAAATAATTACCTTAAAAGTTGACAGAGCTTAAGCTAACGTCTTAATTTCTTTTCTCTTCCAGGTATGGTGCATCAGCGATAAACACGGTAATTTTCTTAAATGTCAACACTTAGCCTTCCCTGCTGTCTCAGTTGCATCATCGTGACATCACCATCTTGAGCCGAGACTAGTTTAATATAGAAGTGAGAATAGTGAAATCCGCCGCGGCTCGATCCGCCGAAGACCCGCAACAATGTTCCTTGAGCATTACCTGGCTCTGTGTCTTTAGACAGTCTGCGCCAGAATAGCAATTTTTACATCAAACGTGACTTACTCAACCATTGCGCTCACAGTGACCATAAAATTTTAATTTTCTATGAAAAATGAAACAAAGGCGATTGCTTCGTTTAGCTGCGGCAGATTGTTTTTGTCCGAAGGTTCTGAAGCGGAATGGATCATGTCGATCCGCGCCAGGATTTATAGAGGGCATAGTGCGGCCGGGGTGATCGCCATTGGGCACCAAAACCAGTCAAAGACTAACTGGAGAAATACGTAACACAATTGCAAAATGGTACGCGGTTTCCCACTGCAGCTTTCGATTTTCCCCACAAAAATGATCGAACCTTCGAGATACGTGCAAGAGATAGCATCAAAGGGCCCGATCGGAGGGATTTCAGATTATACTCGTAATAAATTGATTTTCCCGGCGGAACACGACATCTCCATTCCGCTTTCCGTCGGCGTCCATTGACTAGCACCGGTCACCTTGGACTATTATCTGAAGGGCCAATAGTGATCCGCCAGCACCCTCCTGGACCACAAGCATTAACTTCGGCCCTGCGATGTCAATAGGTGATCGAAACTCTTGCGTCTTGAGCCGATCAAAGCCCATTTTCATTTTTCTAAAATACGCCGAGTCACCTTACCTTGTCCAATTAACACCTTGACACTGCGTTTTGGATCAATTCGCGCTGACGTCTGGTTATTAGTCGGCCCAGGTGAAAGAAAACTGTGATCGTTACGTCACTCAGTAATATGTTAATCCGCCGATTAGAGAACAACGCTTCAGGGGATTGTTTAAAATCACTCGTTGGAGGTCAACGTTTTGTACGGTGTGGTAATTGACAACGCCACCTAGACCATGTGGATTTTTCGAACCGTCTAATAATAGACAGAAAGGTCAAGTTGCACTAATAGTGCAATTTGTTATGCCTATATGAGTAGTTAGACCTTTATTGGCGTGTTCAACCGATTTGAGGCCCCTTGTGCCATACTGGAGTGTCTGTCGGAAATGAATTGAACTTTAAGACTTTTTAGTTGAGGGCTTATCAAAGCAAGGTGAATTATAAATGCGATATACATCACTCAAATATACAAAATATTTAAATTGAAGACAAGTACATTCACTCTCTGACTTTGCACTTTTTCGCTTTTAGATCAAGATAAGTCTTCTTATTTTAATGATTTAAAAAACCAATTTTAAAAATGTGTTTGATTATTATTACAATATGGCAAATACGATTCGATTTATTGCAAATAAATTAATTATTTGGTATACAATTAAAATGAATCATTTTAACAAATTTCTATACAGAACTTATCCATGTTTTGAAAAACCGTAATAGAATTTTGTTTAATTTCGACACCAAAAATTAAGAAATCACTGTTTGTACATGCCATTGTTGGAAATTGCATTTTTCGTTCTAGAAACAACAGCTTGATCAAAACTTTGTGTATACTCAGTAATCCGTGTCATTGTGACTAACAGCACTTTTGATAAAAAGTAGTAAGTCTTATTCAACTGCAAGAGTCAAAGGGCTAAACTGACACCGTTTAATTCGACCAATAAAAATAAGCTAATTATTCCCAAAAAATTAGGCCCGGTGGATAAAACTAGGTAAAGACAAGTTTGAGTAGGATTTTAGATAGTGGAAATAACAAAACCAACTTTGAATGACTGTAAGGTAGAAATAACTCTTTTTGAATAGACACCCCTCAACTGTAAAATATACTGAAATTCAATTTAACCTTATATGTGCTAAACAGACTAAAACACGTAATATAACCGAACTTACATAAGTAGATTTCGACATTAATTCGACTTTAATTTCAAAGCGATGTAATAATGAAATTTTAAATTCAGTGTATAGTGTGTCAATAGTATTACTAATTATTTGCGTCATTTATAATTTATATGACGTAAACAGACTGCAAAATGTACATCTTGATACAATTTTCTTAGAAATAAAATTATTCACTCCTCTAATCACGGATTCTATCTACTCGAATCGGATTTCATAATTTGATTTGCCTACTGACACCAATTTCCAAGAAAGGTGACTAGAAAGCTGTTTTTCGCGTAAAATCCCTTTTCCCAGCGTTCATGACCAAATGATTAATATCTCCAACGAAAGTGTCAAGATGGAGGAATAAGTGAATTTTTACTGTTTGGCTACCTTCCGCTCCGCGCAGAGGCCGCGGGTGATTATTGTTTGACAGTCACCTGAGGAATTTGGGTGAAAAATAGCCGCTCCGTTTCTCTCGGCGAGAAAATATGAAAATGAAAGTTGGGCAGGCAAATTAAAATGAGATTTTCGCGAAAAGGCATAAATTAGATCACGCTACACGCAGCAGATTTTCACTTTAGCTGCATTGTGTATGACACGGTCGTCATTCTTGGATCCGTTCCAATAGTCATTAATCACGTAACAAAGAGTGCTTACATAAATGCAAGTGAAGTGCAAGATACGCAGCGAGAAATCAAAAACTTTCGCCCGAACTATTCAATTTTTAGTTACGTACTCGCGGGCATCCATCAATTATCCAAAGGCCAAGGTGGTCCAGGTCGAGGCTGGCGCTGGACCTAAAAACTGCCAGCGGAGCCAAAAGACGCAAAGTGGCCGTGGTCTACTTTATCAAAAGCCGATTTTAGTGACACACAAATCTTCGATGAATGCATTTAATTAAGGAGGAAATCCGCGGAATCGCGGTTAGAAAGTCTCGCCGGTCCGGCGTATGAATTCGGCTTTTTATGAGACGCAGCACTCAATCAGCAAACTCTCCGAAATGAATATTCAGTTCAGATTAACTGGCGAGCACCGTCACATCAACTGGGTGCTTTTGAAATACCCAGAATAAACCCGCAGAATCCGAAATCTCCTGGTAGGTGAGATAAAACTTATAGTGCGTATTAAGTGAATGACTCAACTGCTTGCAGAAAATATGCAGCCGCATTTTTCTTACGCGTTCTCCTCAGTATGGACCGAATCCAAGAAACGTTTGCATACTATTTATTAAGATGGGAAACAATTTATGCCTCGTTAACCGCGGGCCGCGTCAGGTAGGTGGCTGATTAAGTTGCCGCGATGAATGTAAAGAATGCGAAATCGGTTAAGCACTTCGAATAAATTGAAGCGATTAGCCTGGGGGACAAAGCATAAATTGTCATCGAGTCCACAAAAAATCTTCGTTAATATGCACAAAGATAAAAATGTAAACACATGAGAGTGGCGAGGAGATTTTAAAGAGAAAAACAAGGTAACATTGGCTTGTACGGCTTTTTATTGTATAATTAATTATTTCAAATTGAAAACGTCTTATGCCCATATATTTAAAACATTTGCAATCTTTGTCATTTTGTTAAAGGACTCAGTTAACGTTTTTACCTTTGTACTTTTTCAATAGTTATTTTATTCCACAAAAATGGAAATTAAGGAAAACTTCTTTAGAAATTCATAAAATCGTTTCCGTGATAATTAAATTCTTGATTGTTGGCGACATTATTTTTATATAATATCCTTATGGGTATATTAATTGAACAATTTTATGTTGCTAAATATATGTTATGGATTGATTTTATTAATTTATCCATTTTCTAATTCACACTAGTGACTCACAATGTGTATGGAATTCTTACGATAGAATTAATCAAGAAAATGTTAAACCACATTTTCCATTTGTAAACAATAATTACACCTTGTGAAAACGTTGAAATATTCGAATAGAGTAAGGAATTATTGTTATTAAAGGTTTTATAGAATAGCATTCATTTTTTACATTTTAGAATTCTTCTGATAATTGGTATTCAACAAATTTGTATAAAAAAGTATTTAATTTGGACTAAATTGCTCTTTTTTGACAAATTAATTAAATGAAATCATATTTCAAATAATGAGCGATTTTTATAGTTATAATATAATAGCTAACTAAAAGTTCCAACTATTTTCTAATCAAGTGTTGGCAGTTGTCACCTTATATTTTACTTATTACATTATATCAAAATTGAATTATTATTACAAATTCTTGTGACATGTACAAAAGAAGTATGAATACCAAAGAAATTCCTCTCGATGGCTTTAAATTGAAAACATCTAATATATACTTTAGAAGTAAAAAAAACTTTCAAGCAACACTTTTATCATAACGCCATGAAAGCCTCTTGAAGTTAATAACAACAATAAAAAAAATCCGAATTGCTACCTGGTTAGTTTTGCCAGGAGCATTCATTATTGAAGCGGAATAATCTCATTTCACGCTATTACCACAGTAACTCAAGTTAGTAGCGAAATTAAGCGTTCAGTGCCATCGAACCCACATAAATTCCTATGTGTAACATGACGAACTTCTTAAATAAGTGTTAAGATGACGAACTTCTTAAAAAAATCAAAAAATTTCGATTTATCAAAGGAGCAAAACCCGATAAAAAATTAACGGCTACAGCCGTTTGGTTCCATATATAAAATTGGGAGGGCTGCACCTCCCCGAATCGATCACGTCTCCACCTCATTACCGAAGATGATTCGATTGAATTCGAAGATGTTTTGCGAAGATGTGGAAACAGTGGAGTGGAAACGTGCACGGATGCTGCATAAAATTGAGAGAAGGAAACGCGCCAAATGCTGCCATCCCATCGCGTACGTGATGTTTCAGAGTCGTGTCGACAGCAAAAACTGCTGGATTTCAATACCACGATGAATTTATGATTTCAGGCTAATTACAGGCTTGCGGTGATCGATTTAAATTCAATAATAAAGGATTTGCGCGTGAAAATAGTTCCATTGAGCTGTCATAAGTCCAGGGGACCGCCGGACCCCGATGCGGCGAGCGGGGCCGCGAATGGACCAACGCCTCGCGCTCTACCGTCCGCGGGCCGCTTTGTCTCCCCGCGAGATGCAGAAGACGTTGCGCAATTGCAATTAGGCTGCTCGGATGCTGATTGCCGAAGCACTCTTACTATCTAGCAGACATCCGAGTGAAATTTAGTAACTCCGCGGTGCGTCCCGCTGAATGGAGGAGGAACAGTGCGCCATGATAGCGGAGAAATTTTTACTAATTTTCCACAGTGGATTTCCCTATGTCATCATTAAGCCGATGCGGCCGCGGAGTGGTCCAGACGCTGGAGAGGAAAGTACCACTTATCGCCGCTGGGCAGGTACAGATAATGCATCATCCTAGCCACGGACAACCTTATGAAAGGCTAGTCATGGACCGCAGCATCATCAATCACTCAGTAATTTCTATAGGTGGCGCTGGTCAGAGATCGCAGTTGTCGCAATGCCCATTGCAATGAGGATTTTATTTTGATTGCTTTCATCTTGTCGTATCCTCACTATAAATCAGCGTCAGCACCGTTAGTGTTACTGAAAACGCTTTTTTCAGACCAATGAATGACTTGATGAACTTTTATTGGTTTAAGAATACAGTGCTCCTTTTTTACGCCTTACACCGGTTAAAATAGTCATTAAGAGTAGTTCCGCATTCATCATACGGCCAAAACACACATAGTTTATAAGAAATGAATAGCATCATTTCTAATAATTGTTTCAAAATTTTCACAATAGCATCAACCTGACTAAAATACAGTTTTTTTCTTACAGCGTTTTTCCTCAAAGTCTGTACTGAAAAAATCAATTTTCGGACTTACAATCGATCTATGGCAAAATGTGCATTCAAAATCTATCACTTATTCTGTGCCACAAACGAATCGCAAAAATCTTGACGAGTGTTATTATCAACATAAATTTATTAAATACTGAATATTGATACTATATTTTCCATACTCAATATCTAATAAATCGACGATGATAACAACACTCGTCAAGATTTTTATATAATATATTAAACATAGAAATGATTTACGCATATATGTACATATGCATATGTGGGTCTTACTATAGTTAACACTAATTCAAAGTTTAATATTTTCCATAATAATTCCATAACTTCCAAATATTTAAGAAGTCATAAATTGCGAAACCCTTTTTCTTAAATGTTTTGACATTTGAGTTTTTGATTGAATGGTTTTATAATCAAGCCTATTTAATTTCGGTGAACTTTATTCTCGACTGGTATAGGCTAGGCGGATTGAATTTAACTACAGTAGTAATAACTGAAGCTCTTGTATTTTTTGACTTCTTATACAAGTGATAAGTTTAATTGACATTTTGTATAATTTTATATTTTCTTTCAGTCATTTATGAACTGACTAAGACCATTAATTATTCCACAATATAGCCTAAACAGATATAATTATCTAAATTGTTTTTTATTATTTTTTGTCACACGAAAAATAGTATCCAGAATTCGAAATAAAGTGATTTGACCTAATATGGATATCATTTAATATTTTTGCAATATTACTCATGTCCTAGAAGAGACTTCATTGTTCTTTATTCCTTCCCAGTGTTGTTACATTTGTGAGATTTTCATAATTTTGAAATTGATATAAGAAGCCTAGGCCTCATAAAAACCTGATTTTGTCCACTTCTCCAATATCGATCAACGCATGTTTACTTTGTTTTTAAATATGATTTATAACATCTGCGTGTCATGCGATCGTTAATAATTTCTTTCCAACATGATTTTGCAGCCCAGCTCTAATTAGCTTCTGACCCATCGAATTACTAAACCGATTATCGTGGTGAATTTAGAACAAGTTTCGCATCCTACGCAACAGCAGGAACTGCATTAACTCACAGAGATACGATACTACATACTTTTTTCTTAAATGCTCCATTATAAGGAGGTGACTACATAAGCAGCAGGGTGTGAATACCCGTTTCAATAAATAATGTAAAAGAGTCAAAACTTTTGCACCTTTAATGGCAATTTCGTTCAAATCATCGCATCACTCACCGCACTCCGATGCTCGGATATTAAAAGGGTTAAGATGCCGGCCATTAAACCGCTTAGTGCGTCTCCGTGCTTTTAAAAGAAAGTCATAAATTTTAGCCGTTGGAGCAGTAACATAACGACAGTATCTATGTACGCCGCCAACATTCGACGACGCAGTGGTTCTCGACAAGATCAAGATCATTCAGACACCTGGCGATGTGTTCGGCGCAGCGGGTCACTGCGGCAAGTACGGTCCAATCTCGAAATCAATTTCTATCCAGCCTGTTGCATTTCATATGTCATTAATCTTTCGAAAATTATTATCGATTTCCAGCGCTGCGCAGAGGTCACGTTGTGTACAGTCAAAACAGCGCAAAGGCGCATGCCGCCAAAGTTGCGTATGCCCATGCCGCGAATGATTAATTTCGCGCTCACGCTAATTTCGCGTGTGCATCCTGCGCGATATGTTTGCGCCGCCGCGGATAGCCGCGCGCTGGACCGTACATTGTCTTAGCTGATCTTAACGCGTCACAAATGCAACGCGCGGCGGCTAATAGGGTTTTAATCAGCCTTCAGGTGTGGCTGGCCATTCTTCAGCGGGCCTTGGAGCAAATCCACTTACCCAAATTAACCGCATGCCATTTTTCTCTCCAGGTAAGCTGCAGGTGCTAGCTAAACCTATCTAACGAGCGGCTACCGGTCTTACCGCGGAAATCGCGTTACGGGCCGCGAAGTAATCTATTTGACTTTTCGAATCTCCTAAGAGACCCCGAGGAGCTGGCTCCTCCTTTTTACTAAGTGTTAGTCGCCACGGCCCGCAGTTAGGCTATTTCTTGTGAATCTGGACTTTTCACAACTTTATATAAAAGCGCCCAGAGCATCTTCGTCCAGAGGTCCTGGAAGATATATGAACCGAACTGGTTCTTAATCTCAAATTGAAAATCAATTTAACTACACCTCTAGCGAGAAACGGAATCGTTTAATGTGTTAATTAAAACTTACATCGTCTTAATTGCGCGTTGCTTTTAATTAAAGTGTTTTGTTCACGTACGAGTGGTCCTCTTCTAGCCGTTTTCGCTTTTCCTAAGTTCGTGCTCCCTTGGTAAAGTTCGATTAGTTTTATGAGTTTTTCGATTAAAAAGGGAATGTTATTCTGGGTAAAACCCTAGATAAGGAATCTGTTCTATTTTAAACTCAACATTTGCGTATTATTCAAATCTTAATGCGCCATTTTTTATCATTAAAATTTTATTGTCTGGATATGTAAAGTAACTTTTTATAGAAAAGAATATCGTTTCAGGATAAATGGAATAAAGTTTTCTTATAATTGCATCCCTTTAATGAAAAGACAATTCTTTACATTCCGAGATTTTCGTCGTATCATGCATTAATGTAATTTCAGAATAAACATTATTTTTAGTAAGTGGTTCAGTAAAACTAAATGAAAAATTGACTAATAAACCTCTTCTATACGAATCTTGTTACCTATAGACGCTTTCTATCAAACAACTTTTAAACCAAAAGCTTTATATTTATTATAATATCTTTAATTAACATTTATTTTCGATTTACAACAATTTTTCGATTGGCAACCTATTTTTCGAAAAAAAACAATTGTTTTTCTTGAATTCGATGCCATTTTGCGAAAAATCAAATGATTGAAAGAACCCTACAGCATTTTAAATTGCTCGGGAGCTACTTGATGATTAATTTGTAAATTATAAAATTTATGAATTAATTTTATTTTCAAATGCATATACTATTCCCGACACACATCATAAATCTGCAAGAAATAGGACATTTCTCACAGTGTTGGAAAAGGATCAGTTCGTGTTCTTTAATATACTGCAAAAAAGCTATGAACATTGTGGTGATTTTCGCTCTTCTCTTATTTGTCTTCTAATTCAGCAATTGCAATTACATTGATATAATAATCGGTACACAAAATTTACTTTTATTTTACAATAATTTAAACCGGTGTACGCAAACTAAGTTTTTCAAAACTAAAATTAAATTGTGTTCATTTTAACATCATTGACAACAATCTTTCCCTTTTATCTCAATTTAATTGCAAGTTGTAATGATGGAATCTCTTTCGCGGCCACACCTAGTGAAAATTGGATATTATTTTCTAAAGACCATAATGTAAATAATTGTCTTCATTAAAAATTCGCATGTGAAGTGATTAGTCGTAAACCTTGTCTCCGTCAGGATATTAATCGTTAATAATTGGTCCTGTTGCTAATAAATTGTTTAATTTACGATTATAACTTATGCTTAATTACGCCCTAGACACTTATTGAAACTTCTTAAAGTAACGATGTTCTGCTTCTGGTGGTTTTCGTATCGCGTTCCTTACCGGGAGAATGTAGCACAAGCCGTTAAGAAATTGACGAGGATCCCACCTGACTCGAAGAAAGGTATTCGCGCGGTTTGGCTCGTTACCCCGCCGATATATTCAAAAATTAAAAGTGCATTAACTTTTTTCCCCGAATCGGCGTGGCCGCTAAAAGGCATGAAATCGCATCCAAATTATTCCCCAAAATTTCATAAAAATTTTGTAGTAGCGGCTTCACCGTTACCGGGCGCGGGCTTTTTCTTTGGGGCCCCAAAACTTCTTGGCCCGGTGAACAAGGCTCAGGGCATAACTGTTGTGGATTTCGGCTTCATTAGCCCTGGAAACCACAAAAATTAATCATTAAAACTTTTTCGGGGGAACATCTCGAATTATAGCCGACTTAAAAGGCATAAAATTCGTCAGAGGCGATGCAAAACCAGCGGCGTGAACCTTAATTATTTAAATGATTCAAATTACCCGAGATTCGACAGGAGAATCACATTTGGTCCCATGTCATCCCGCGCTCGTGCCGTTAAAAGGTGTTTAAAATTCCGCAGATGACCCTCTCAGGGGCTAATCCGCCGCCAGCAGATAATCGTCGCAAGGCGACTCTTAACGGAAATGTGATCATGTCTTACAGGCAATTTAACGAATCTCGCATTGTGATGAATTCCTTCGCGGACATAACATAATCGCCGCGATTGTTAGAGCCCCGGTTTCCGTTAAACTTAAACATCGGCAAAACATAACCACCCTAATTAGCGAGTCAGGAGGAATAGCCCCAGCGCCTGTTTTGATCCATTCGCGCCGCCGAATCTATCGCCGAAATTAAATTCATAAATCGCCGCTAGTCGCGCCTCGTGAATGCCTAATGATTGCGATTTGCGTGCGACAAAAAGCGTTCTTCGCTCCACCTCTTCCTCAGTTGGCGCGATCTGCCCGGCCGGAAAGGTGCGAAAGAATTCCTCAGGTGTCCCAGGGCTGATTCACCGCGACCAGGTTTCTTGTCTTGTCGCGTCGGGATTAACGAAATCCGCGAGAAGAAAACAACAAAAAACATTTCACAATTGGCGAAAATCAATGAGGCTTGAACTCAAGAAGTGAAGAGTGTCGCGCTTCGATTTTGAGTGGGCGTGGGCGGCTCATTCGACAATAAATTACCGCCACTTTCTCACGGGCAGTTTTGCTTTCGTCTGTTGGGTGTGCTTCAAACAATTCTTGTGCAGTGACAAACGCATTAAACAATTAAAACCGAGTTTTTCGCATTCCAGAAATTAAAGGTAAGACGCATGTTTTCAAGCCTTCGGTTTTGCCCAATTTCAACAAATCACAAAGTTTTATTAACTTATCTTACTAAGGAGTGCTGGGTAGTAAATATAACTATTAGCAATAACTCTGATAAGATAGAACAGCTTGATATCGATTTTTGACATGACTAATCGCAAAAGTACTGCGTAAACAGAAGAAATTTGAAATAATCCAATTTCATATAAATTTCTAGAGTTTTAAAAAAACAAATTTCATTTGTACATCATTTCACAATTAAGAAACAATTTTTTTCACGTTCGCAATGTGTAAAATTGCGTATAGTTTTGCAAACATTTCGACATTTAAATGATTTCCAAATCGTGCAAAAGAAGGTAAACTTTAGCGAAATTTCGAAGAAGATGTAAAAATTACTTAATAATTGATATCGAACATTGCAATAATAATTTCAAATAAAAATCGAATGTGTCTTGTGAAATAAACTTTAGTTAACTTTATATAGTTTAATCTTTTTAATTTTAAAAGTTCATCCAATTTCTGCCCAAGCATTAGAAGTAATAAGTAAAATAAATAGCAAATTTCGAAAATTAAAAGATGATATAATAAAAATGTTTTTAGTTTTATTAATTTTAATTTTGTTAATTAGTGAATTCACCGTAAATTTTAATCATCTTTTAAATTTTGAAATACTTCAGTGTTTCTTTATGTTTCTGACAAACATTCATAACTTCATTTTCATTGATGTTATTATACTTATACACATATATATATATGCAATGTAATCCTTAGCGTTTTCCGACTCTATATTATACTTTACAATTTAGTTTGTCTATAGTTTCATATCAAATTGCAGTAGGAGTATCTAATTGACAATTTCGATAGAATTTGCAGATCCTTTTTTGTGGCCTGACTCCATATTATTAAACTATAACTTATCAACGGACAAATTGTAAATTAAATTCGAAATACTTAAGTTTTCTCCAAGTTGTTAATGAAGTGTACCATGTATCCCACTTCACTATTTTTATTGTCTGGTTCCCGATCATATCCACAAATTTAATTTCATAATTTAAATTTAAGCCTTAAACAATTATCAGATATTGTATGAGTGCAGAAAAATGCATCTATGTATATTGCAGTTTAAGAATATTTACCTTTAATATCCATATTTCTAAATTTAAGTTGAATTATTATAAATGGAGGTCATTAAATTTAGAACTTTTTGTATCAATTTATAGACATCATCTTAAAGGGTATAATTTTAAAAGATCCTTTTCCGAGCTTTGTCATTAAACAGTCTACTTTATTGTATTTGCATGTATGTATGTATGTGTTTTCAAAAATGTTTGTTTTGTGAAAGAATTCTCATCCTCTAAATCGGAGAAGACAGTTCGGACGGTTTCCTTGTAAGACAAACCTTCGTTTCACTACAAGGATGCCCTGAAAGATGTGACAGACCATAGTAAGTCCAGAAATAGATAGTTTATATAAAAATAGTGATTTCTCTGCTATTTCCTTTCTGCCGAAGTCAGTCAAAGAAGTCCCTTTCAGCCGAAGACCTGGAAGAGGTGTGGCATAGGTAAAAAGACGCCATGCACTACTTTCGATGGCTCGATGCGATAGGTGTTCATTGCGCTCATCCAAGCAGAAGAAAGTAAGCTGCGAGGGCTGGGCCGCTCTTAGCCGCTAGACATGCGCAAAGAACTTTCTGCGCGCTGGCGCTCCTCCGGTGGGGCCCCGCGCTCGACTTGCAATGTGCATCGGTGCGTGACCTTGAGCTTGGCCTAAAATATGAGTTCAAGGCCGTCTTATGTACGGCGCGCAGCATAAGTGAGTCGACGTCGACGGCTTCTTCCTCCGGCGGCGGACGCTCCAGCGCTGTTCTGTGCGCGTCGCGGCGTGTATGTGGTGCACGTCACGTTGAGGACTTGGCGGATGAGATTTTGAATAAATGGCCTGATGGCATGTTTCAAGATCATTCATTAGGTGGAGCGGAGATGATATCATGTTTCTGCGAATTTCGGACTTAGCTTCGACCGGACCAATAAACCTGTCCGCCATGCGAGTGCATTTTTGCATAAAATGTATTCGACATTTTTAGTAGATACCTATATCAACTGTTTGGCAGGATGGACATTCATATGTATTTTATGTACCCACATATATTCATCAAATTAAAATAGGGATCATTCTATTTTAGGAATCGCATCAAAAATTAAAAATCTCTTCGATGTCTTCTTGCGAGGAAATTTCATAGAAAAACAATATCCGTTTGGCATGGAGGTCCAAAACGTGTTGAACAATAGATGATAACATAATATGGCCGTTGTGATCACGCTTCTTAACAATTTGTTTATCATAAATACTATATAAATTTAATATTCTAACGTTGACCAGACAAACACTTCCAAACAAAGAGACAAAAATTGGCAGAGTAATGGCTCGGAGTTCATTAATCCAGGTGACAATGATCGCGTAATTGTAGCTGAATATTTTTTGTGTGAAAGCATCAAAACAGGGGTCAGCCACACTGGACATGATGGCATTCATTAGCGACACGGTACAGTGACTAATATGAAAGACATGTTAAAATATCTCATTTTACATATTCAGCAATTCCTTGTTTATTTATTTTTCTCTTGGTTTCATTATTGGGAAGTATGAGACGCATCGAAAAATAAATAAATTGAATGACTTGCGGTTATGGTTCGTAAATCTGAAAGAGCATGATTGACGCATTACGAAATTATTTCTTTATTTTATTTCATCATAATCGTTGCTTTTGTTTCCTTTTATTCCTTTCGCATTTCTCTTGTTATTTACTTTCAAAAATTCATTAACGTCAATTTGATTTAAATATGAAATTGTTGAATTTTATCTCCCAGAGTAATTCAGAAAATCTCCTTTCTTTTTTTAAACAAATATCATGAAAACCCTCATACTTTAATATCCTGATACTATAAGTAGAACTCTGCATAATTATATTAACACTATCAATCACTATTTTAAAACAAATATGGTCGTCAAATTACTATTGTTCAAGGATGCCAATTCGACTTCAATAATGTTCGTTTTTCTTTAAGCTTTATAGGTACATACAAGCTTTGATTTTTGCGTTGAATTTTGACAACAGTTTGTACAGTTTGTACATACATATTAAGTTTAGTTATAATAGTAATGCATATGAAGTTTTCTGTAATATGTAGTAACAATAATACTTTTAAATACAAAATCCGTGATAAATTCAAAACATTTTTTTCTGTAATTTGTGTTGCATTCAAAGTTTCGCAAAGCAACAATAAAGAAAAACTATTTTAAATTAGATCAGGAGCTAAATACGGCTATAGCTTAACCTTCTTTAAAGAAAATTAAAAAATTGGTTTGCACACGTTTCGAGGTATCTAGCACACAAAAGGCCGTAGAAGGTAGTGGAAACATAGAACACAATGTCCTTTTTAATCTAAGGATGGCATACCCAAGGCGTACTCGGATATCCCTACATGGCAACGCATGTGGTAATTATGCATCCATCCATCTGCTTACATCACGCAGATGCAAGCCAAGAAGTGCATTTTAAAATTTGCATCTCGACCGGCTGTCTAGAGTCTAGACGTCGATGTTCTTAGCCACGACGAGGTTGCAGGTACATATGGCTTGGTATAATAAATGAGTTGCTTAATGATTCGCCAAGGAGGTAGAAGGGTTTCTCTGCAATCTATTTATTGTTGGGGCTAAATGTGCATTTACTATGTTATTTTATTTTACTTTATTTCATTTGGTTTGCCTTTTTCAAGACCACAGGTTTATGTTACTTACCTTCGTCCCATTGTTGGCTTATAGGCATTCGTCTGCAATGCGAGCCCCATGTTGAATTTTAACCAGACCGTCTGACTGATGTTCAATAGAGGTGAAGAGAAAATGGGAAAAGTGTTAAAGTGGAATAATTGCTTTTTTGACAGGCGAAAAAAGTGCACAATCTCGGGATTAATGGTCTCCTCAGCCTGGACAAGGCCTTTTAGGAATAGTAATCTTTGCAATGGACATGGTAATTTATAACTTTAAAACTGCCCAAGATGTATGCACTGCGGAAGTTGTTATGAGCCAAACAAAAATATTATTAATGGGCTAATACCAGTGGCCAATCGTGATCTCTTAGGCAGAGGAAACAAAAAATTTTACAAATTTAGTTTACGATCGTATGCCCGCCAGGTACTCTCTTTTATGATTCGGTTGATAGAAAAAAATTTGCAATATTTCCAGAATTAAATTGCTGCTCAATTATTAAATAATGGGGAAAATATATGACTATCATTATATTAAAAATTAATCAGTTTACTTATAAACTTGAAAAAGTCGAAAAATTTTGGAAAAACTATTGCTGAACATTTCAAGAGCAATACTTATAAATTTCTGAAGGCTATTAATCAAATCAAATTAGAAAATACTAACGACATTTGTTTTAATGTTATGATAACGAGTTAAATAGTAACACACTTTTTTAATTCTGCATATTATTTAATTTCTTCGGGCTATTAGAGAAACATTGATAAGCTTATATCAATATACCTACATATAATATTTAACTTATGTTTAATAATAATAATAATAATAAATTTAAAAAAATATCAAAATGTGAAAAATGATAGAGGAAAAGGAGGCACTGTCTCCTCTAAGTATGTCCTCTCGGGGGTCGCCAATAGTTAATAGTATACTACAGCAATTATAATTTTTTTAGCTAATAAATCGTAATAATTTATTTTAATATTTTATGACCCGTTTGACTGTATGACTGCCTTTTCTTTTGTATCATGTACTAAACGAACTAAAATTAATCTATTCCAAATCTAAGGCACTTACTTTCATTTTATCGAAAAATCACTATATAACACGACATTGAAAAATAAAAATTTAATAAAAAAACAATGTTCTTATAATCGTAGTCGCATTAATTTAACAGACCAATAAACTTAATAGCTGAAAGTTGCTAAAATTTATTGGTTTTTAGTTTTGAAATCTTCAGCGAAGGTTTTTTTAGTACTTTCGATAGTAGATAAAAAGAACGATATTATTCCATTTTGACTTGTTTGAATTTAGAGATAAGATTATAAAAATAAATTAAATTTCAACGTTCACCAAACATTAATTACGTTGAATTTAAAACAACTTGGCAAAGGAACTTCGGACAATTACTAAAGGAAGGGTGATGTTTTATCTACTTATCTACAAAAAATATACTGAAACCATTCCCAAATGGGTGTTAATGCAAATCGTTTAAATATTCATGGCTTAGATTTAACGCTTAAAACTCACTTGGAAAGTGTCGTTAATGGGCTATTAGAAGTTATATTCGTAGCGCAGAGTCTTTAGACCTCCTTCACTCGGGTCTAAAGGAATGTCTTCTTTAGAGGTCTAGGGAACTGATCATTAGCCGATCGATAGCCACACACAAAATGGCGTACAGCGTACTAATGGCCTTTTTAACTCGGTTGCCGTTCCTAGAACTTACGAGCCTGAATCAGGCGAACCCTTTACGAGATAAACCATAAAACCGCTGCCTTATGACCATTTAAGAGTGGATCATAATTTAGTCAACTGAAAAATCAAACAAATGTGGCGAACAAATGCAATAAATTTCACATGGATTTTTCTCTCTTTTTGCAGACATCGGCGACCACCTTCTTTGTTGGGACTGAAGCTGCAGACGAAGGAGCCGCAAGATCAGACCGATAACATTCAGACGCCTGCGGCCAATAAATAATGTGATTAATGTTTGTGCATTCAACAACGAGGTGTTACGTGAAAAGCGATGGCCGCAACTGATGGCCAAATCATCTTGGCCGCATCCCGATTCGGGGATACCATTCCAGTTTATCTCAGGGACTTTGCGAGACAGCAGCTGCCCGCTGTTGCCAAGATCGTTAAGGGACAGCACCAGAACTTGGGAGTGCCGACCTTATCGAACCCATCGCTCCAGAGCACAGCGCTCTTCTTGAACGCGGGCAAGAAGTATCAAATTCTAGCGCAGCCGATCAAGATCAAGGAGGGCAGGAAGCCCACCAATGTTGGGCCGAAGGTGCTAATACCTGAAACGTATCCTGGCTACTTTGAGCTCCTTAGCGAGGATGGCCGATCGACGCGGTGTATTGACTCCGTGCTTGAGCTCTCGAAGCGTCGAAATTTACGCGTTTTGGTACGCGAAACTTTTCGATGCAATCACTTAAATAAAACAGTCCACGCGGGGGAGATACTAACAACAATTACAGATAATGGCAAATTTCTACAATGTAAGAATGGAAAGGACGAAATCCTCAATTTGCCACTCGAAGCCAAAGCAAAATTTTCACCGATCGCCAAAGAAGATAGTATCAGTGGTGTTCATTCGGTGAAAAACTTACTGATGAAACGTATGCCAGTTATTGTAAGGTAAGATGAACTTAATTATTATTCTTCAATACAATTATATATTATAATTATTTTTACAATTAAGATACAAATTCGGAAAAGTGAACACATGAAAAATAAAGTTTCAACTCTTTAACTTTAGTTGGTTTATACCTTTCAAAACTAAAAAATTATACAGCGTTTTTGTGATTAAAATTTACATAGTTTTCTTTAAATCCGGCTGACAGCGTTTTATAGAGAAGGAAAACTTTTAAATTTTTCAGAAATTTGAATTGTCCTTATCTACTCCAATTTAATGATATTTTGCATATCAAATTTGAGTGTTTTTTAAAGTTACGTAATACTTGCTTTGAATATTAAATATTTACAACTTCAGAAAAAAATGATTATGTTTCAAACTTCTTTTTCTTTAACGACACCAGTTGAAAGACGAAAACAAGCTTCCTTAAGCCTTATTTTAAAGTACAACTCTATTTTTTAAGGTTAAACTTACAAATACTTCTTTGGAATTATATAATACTAAAAATCGCTTACAAAGTTTCTTAAGCCATTTTTCTATTATATAAAACAGAAAACAAAAACCCTTTTCTTTACAGGTTAGTCCATGGAAGCGCACCAAAGGGTTTAAAACAACCTTTTGTACCCGAACTACGTCTTTTGGGCTGTGTTGATGTCGATCGTGTTTTTGCACTACCCTTGCAAAAGGACACCGATCTCATAGCTGTTCCACTTAATGCTAAACTAAAATTGCAGCGAGCAAAAAATATGGAGCAGCTAGAGAATTTTATTGAATATTCTCGTTTTCTGGAGAAGGCCCAACGACTTCTATCAGACGCACGTGATCGCCTTCAGATAGTTGATTTAAAATTATCGGAAAAGGAGAAAAAAGAGTCTAAAAGTAATAGTCGTAAGCTGCCAATAGTCGTGTCGTCAGGACTAGAAAATGGCTACGTACTACGAAAGAGTGCCAGTTGTGATTCGAATAAGTATCAGCCATCGAGTTTAAACTCGATCGCCGATGAATATAATGAAATTGACCACATATACGACTATGTGCGAGGCCTCGCACCCCTGTCTAAAGGGATCAATCGTTTTGAGCCGATAAACGAGTCCACCATTAAGTCACAACCAGACAGCGGAAATTATAGTAGTCTAATACGCGTTAGCAGCAACAGCAATAATAACAACAGCAGCAGCAACAATAACAACTACAGTAGTCTAGAGTCAAGTAAACAAGTAAATAGTCATCATAGCCACCATAATCACCACCACCATCAGTCACAACTGCAGGTACCGCACCTGCAGCCACATTTTAATCATAGCCATATTCAGGAAGATATCAAACCTGTGCCACCACCGATTGAAACCATTCCCGGGAAGAAGCTGCCAGAGAAACGACAAAGGCCAACGTTACCAAAACTCTACGTGAAGAACTCATCGAGCAACCATCATCCGAAGGTAATTGCGAACAATACCCCCCCGAATGGGAATTCGCCAGTCGCCCCGATCAACGGCAAGGAAAGTCTGGAGCCCCAGAGTCCGCTGTTTCACATACGGTAAGAGTGCAAAATCTGAATATCAGTAGAATCGAGTGGACACAGTAACGAATCTGTCCTCCTCCCCTTTCTGCAGATACAAGAGCCTGAGCAGTCTGCAACTGACTCCAGACAGCAACTCCACAACTCCGATCTCAGTAACTCCGAAAGGTCAGGAAAAGATCAATCAACTGTCCAAAAGTGCAAGTACCGGAGGTGCTCGCGAAGGTACCTTGGACTCTTCGCGAAGTGGTGGTCGTACATCTGGCGACTCGAAGCTTCCTGAGAAGAAGACGCGTCGCCTTTCACGACCTCGGAGTCTTTCGAATTTGGTCTGGGACCTCAGGCCGTCCAAGGAGAAGACAAAAAAGAAGCTCTACATACATCATTTTGACCACCGGCAGCAGGGCACCTTGTATCTGTAATAGTGGTAAGTTACATCACTCCGCTTCATTTCCTCCCCGAAAGCGGTTCACCGAGTTCACTTGTTCACCAGTGTTGGTTGCTCGCCCCAACAATGCGCGGCCCGCGATGATGCCCAAAGTGGAACCAGTTTCTGCACTCGACTCGTTTTATTTTTTACTGAGATACTTCTGCATGCGTTTCGGCTGGATGTGCTCGAAATGTGCAAAAACTTGTGGTCCGCAAAAGATAGAAATGCGCCTTCTTTTTGCCTGCCTCTTCTACCTTCTAAATTTGGCTCGACAGCCGTCGTTTTATTTTCTCACCTGACCACTCGCCTTTTCGCAAATTGGCTATTATGATATTACTGCCGCCGACGACTGACGAGTATTTAAAGCTAAATTTGATACCAGTAACAGTCCCACCAACCGGGAGGGTACCGTCTTTTTTCCACTCGCAGCTAATTTTGGGCAGAACTGACACATTTTTATATGTATAAATACTTAACCATTTTTGTCTTCCCATAAAGTATGAACAACTATCCCATCGATGGTGGTCCAAAGCGGACACCATAGTGAAGATTAA
Organism: Tolmerus cingulatus; assembly: GCA_959613345.1. Classification (NCBI taxonomy): domain Eukaryota; kingdom Metazoa; phylum Arthropoda; class Insecta; order Diptera; family Asilidae; genus Tolmerus; species Tolmerus cingulatus. Next base: position 14,835,455 of record OY390708.1, on the reverse strand, counting down.
AAGAACCTTACATTGAGTATCGGATTAAATTTTAAAACTACTGAAACAAATAAATCCTAAGAATTCACCCTTTTAATGTGGGTCTTCTAAAGGATTACATTTTCAAATAAAAAGCCAGTAATTCGAGTGAATTTGAAGTAGATACCCAAAAAGGAAGCGTACTACATTCAAATGGGATAGTGAAGCGTATAGTGTTGATATAAAAGACAAATTTGATTAGACTCCGGAATAACATATTGTGTAAATCAATCAAATAAATAATAAAATGATTCATACAAACAAATTTGTTCAAATGCTTTAAGAAATTCTTCTTCGATCAACATTTGGACCAAAACTAAAAACTTAAATATCTTTCTCCTATTTTTTTTTTACTTATTTAACTGAGACCAAGCAAAGAAATCAATTTTTGAAATAATTTAAATAAAACTTTTCTAAAGACAGTGTTTTGTTAACAGTAGATATAAATAAACGGCAACAACTCGGAGAGTTTTCAAATTACAAAATATACTTTTTGCGAAAATCTACGTCCATGTTTTCCTGGACTCGTATAGCAATCAATTTAATCACTAGAAGAACATATGAAATACATAGTTAATGCACCGCAGAAATCTTTTCCAGACATAAGTGTGCGCCAAATATAAGGGAACAAATTATCCTGAAGACTTAAGTTTGAAGTTATTCTGGGACTGCTTATTAAAGCACCCATGAAATTGAAAATGGACTATCGCCTAAAGTGATTTTCTTGTAAGAGCCACAATTGAAATACATCCATTTTCTAACACCCAATTAGCAAATGCACTAGGCGCTTCGAATATTTCGCTCGCTTCAGTTGTTGGGTTAATTGAATGTTGTAAACCTTAAAATGCAGATCTTTTGTTGAATTTGTTTCAGAATTTCCGCATTTAAGGTGCAATTACTGGAACAAGAAAGAATTAAAATACTGAGGCAATCATTGCATCCGACCTCCTTTTTATTTGGCATCGTTACGCCGGTCTTATTTCCTACGTACGTTTATACATATATAAATGATATTAAAATAATACTTTTTAAATAAAAAATACCTATGCTTTTAAAAGCACATTTAAAAATAAAAGAGGACTTACATATATCAAAATTAGAATGTTAAATTATTTTGGAATCTCGTAGTGTAATGCTTTTTATTTAGTTCACCAAATTTGCAATTTTTTTCCCCGAAAGATGCTGATACTTTCCCCAGCGCGAAGTAAATATGAATAAACTTAAAACGTGGTTAAAGTGCAGCTTCCAGACACATTTTCATAAATGTAGCATAGAAATTAACTCTTTACTGCGCGCCATCCGTCCGCGTCGTCATAACGCGCGAACATAGTTGTATCTTGGAAGTCGTATTGTCGCTTCTAATTGCCGCGTGAACGACCTTAAACTTGAGTCGAGATAAATGTTAGATAAATGGAAACAATGGCTTCAATGCTGCGGGCGAGATCAGTATGCATTTATTTTTTTCTCATAGCGTTCTACTTTACCGCCTTTGTGCGCCGCCGGCGTGAATTCTCTACCGGAGAGTTGTAAATAAACAAAAACACTAAACACTAGGTGCGTCATGTTGACTATGCTTTTTACACCAAACCCAAAAGGTTGCTTAAGAAAAAATTAAAAACGTTGTTTAATATTTATAAAGAGCGATGTGAATTTTAAAGTCACATATGTTGAGAAAGGGCTACATTCATACATATTAATCTGTAATGAGAAAATGCAACCTATTTTTTCGTGTCATTGATGGACCATACGCTTTAACTGAACCTTAACTGTGTAGAATATAATAAAATGAAAAGTTAAAAAAAAGATTAGTTTTAGTTCCAAAGTAGTTAGTGTCTTAAAAAGGTTTAATAGTTTGTTTTTTATTTTATTTATCAATATTTTATACTGAATGGTCTAATTTATTTATTTTCCCAGAATACAAAACTGGTTGTATTATAAAATGACTACCTGATTTTGAGCAGTCACTCCTCAAAAATATTTTGAATTTTATCCAAAAGTTTTCGAAAATTCTAATTCCCGATGCTTTTTGTATGAGACGCGAATTGAATAAATTCTTAATAAAATAACTAACAGATAACGAATAATATAATACAACTAATATTCGCCAAGTTGTATTGTGTCATGGGTCATAGTCTAACAATCACCTAAAATAATTAATTTAGACTCTTAGAGTGTCTGCTATCGGAAGTTTTTGCTGCATTTTGGTTACTGAATGATCGTAAAAAAATGAGATCCAACAATTAAATTTTAATTATCTCGAGAAACACTAAACATTTTTCCCGCCCCATACATTTTATAGCATAAATTCTCGGAATACTATAAAATTCTCGAACATAAAGCATTTTAAGGACCACAGGTCACGAAATCTCTATATTTTATAGCATTTTGATGTAATTTTCGTTTTATTTTTCTTATTACTTTACCTTTGCTAAATCTCCTATCCAAGAGTTTGCAAAATTAAACGCTCGTTTAAGTGTTGCATTGCACTGTAACCTCTGTTCCCATTCTTCAGATATTAACTTTTCTTCCAAAAATGTTACTAAACGAATTATAAAACTCCAAAAGCAGTATGGTTTTAACGTTCATTTTACATTTCTCGTTCCACAGATTAATCGACACAAAATCATGAAAACGACAGATTGTAGTGAGAAACAGGAAGAGATACACAAACCGAAGTGGCACAGCAAAGACGTCTCAGCAATAATTTGGTTTTCGGCTCGGAAAATAATAGGAATAGTGTTGTCATCGCAGAAAACGTGAACATGCATTTGGCGTGGCAATGATTCGACTAGGACGAGTCTGAAGAATAAGAAAAAATAACATCCTTGCCGGTGCTATGTTTACAGATCGCACGCTGCAATCACGAGGAAGGAAATTGACTTAGGGTACTATATAATACTTATACTTTCTTCGGGCTGGAGTCTGCTCGCTAGACTCTGCCACGAAGATGCACGATTCGGCTGGAGCCGGGCAAGGACCCAAATACCCCGACTAATTAAGCAATAGTTTCGAGCAGCAGCCCGGCACCTCGCAGCGGAACGGAGGGCATGAAAACAAAATGGTTTCGCTTAACATCGAATGAAGCAACTCCAGCATCTTAGGAAATGCCGAAGACGCCACTTTTCTTCCGACTGATGAGCAGCAGCTGCAGCGGATTCTTGAGTCTTGAGTCTTGAGGACTTGCTTCGCTTCTGAGTCGTTGGTGATTTTTTGTTGTTTCGTGTCCTACACACTTTGTCGTTTTCAAACCAACTGGTTCATTCTGTTTCTATGCATTTTAAACGGTCATTCTACTCTATTGCTAGGTTTAGTTAAACATACGAAGTCTATGAAATGTGATTTTAATTTTATTCATAATTAATTTCGAGTAGTCTTTGTTAACGTAGTTACGCTCGTTAACTCAAAGAGACGGCCCCAGGTGATAAGTCGACGATCATCAGTCATGTTCGCACCAGCGTGATTGCCTCTAGGGAATATTATTGCGACAGACCTTTTCAGAATCGGTTCAACACATACACCGGAAATAATCAGGACATTTTAATAGATAATTAGAAACCTTCTATTCTTTCTATACTCTTAAAACACAGTTAAATAGATTCAGCCAGGTTTAAGCTTCTACTGTTTGCATTGTATTGCTTTTATAATTGTATGTGTAATGTAAATGAGTTATGATTAAAATTTTTATTTTATGTAATTTAACCATTGCTTTTTATTCAATTCCATTCCTTCAATATAAATAAGTGTTGGATATTGAGGTGCTGCACAAATGAATCACCGATGGCATTTTTCTGGTTTCTGATTGGCCCCATTATTTTACTGGTAATAAGACCGATAACATTTGAATACGTTTAATGCATAAAAGTGGTGAGTATCGGAATCATTGTTTACGACATTCATTGGTAAGTAACAGGAACATGACGGTTTTATTTCATTGCATTTAGCCATTCCATGGTATATTTTTTTGACTATACTATAAACTACCTACCTACAGACGAAATCCAATTTACATAAATCCGTCTAATTGTTTCCTTTTTGGCCTTCATATTGATACATAATAATGTCGACTGCGGCTATAACTTCAAAAACATATTTCGTGTAGACACCCGGGTTGTGGCTTTTATTATACATTACATACATATGTATAGGTTATTCACGGCAAAATTTCTTAATTCACAAAAATAATATCATCATTTATACCAAGTTTACTTAATCCTAAAATATTATTAGTTCAAAATTTAAAGTATGCATATTCATATAGGTGGCGTATGTAAAAATCATGGAAATTTGTGCCCCTTTCGCAAAGGTAATAGATAAAGTTTGAGCTCTCCTCGCGGATTTTGATGAAACTTTGTCGTAACATTAAGTTGAGGGCAAAGGCGGCACATATGCAGAAATATCAGTCGCTTGTACATCGTGGAATATTTCTTATATGAAATAGCACCATAAAGTGCCTTAAAAGCCTACAATCTGATTATTTGAAACAATTTATATCAAATTTGTAAAATAACTCCAAATTTATCTTGTACAACAAATATAATTAACACTGAAATCATATAAGAAATAAATAATATAACAGCGGCCGAGTAATATTTTGAAAACTTACAAAACGATGTGAAATCCTAACAAAAATGTCTCTGTTAAAGAATCCAACTTTTTCTTATCATCGCTTCACTATGAAAAAATAGCAAGATTTTGAGACGGATAAAAGGAACGATTTTTCTCATCTCGTTTTTGCAGTATTTTGTAAAACAAAGTTAACAGTTCATATATGTTAAATAAAACCGGGAAATGTTGTTACTGTATAAAAATCAATGAACAAAGAACACTTTTTATAAAAATATAATGTATATTATACGGATTTCATGGGTTCGATGGAATCGGGAATCATTTGAAATCTGCAATAATTACTGCAGGCGGTTTCCAATAAATCACAAAAAGAAAGCTGCGTTTTATGTATAAGTGCATAAATCACAAATATGTTGAGAAGTTCTATAATATAAATTTATGCATGCAACGCAGCATTAGCAAAAACAGAGATCTGATTGCAAATCTGCATCACTGAAGTCAGTAAAGAGAATTGGAAGTGCATATTTCACTTCTTAACTTCGCACGGAAAAGGAATTTTACCTGGGTCTACTTAAGTTTTAAAGGTCTTTATATTCCTCGCAGTTTGCCTACGGTAACATGCATCATTTTTAGCACTTCCCCCATCTAAGTGAAGTTCAATGGATGATCTTGAACGTCCGTCCATCCGTCACTCCACTGCTCTTGCAAATTTACTGATGTCTTAAGAACGTGAAACATCCCCGGGGTATCCATCGGAGAGATATGAGTTGCTATGCTCTTTCTTAAGTTTCAAGTCATCTAAGCTAAAAACTAATTTCTTGAGAAAATCTAAAATCCCCTTAGGCTAGTTTTATCTTACCATACTATGCACGTTAGGAGTTAGGAGGAAATGACTTTCCAGCACGGCAGAATTTTACCCCGTAAAACTTGATCAGTTTTACGGCTCCAGGCTGCATCTAACCTCAAAGACTTGCATAATTTAGTTAGAACTGAAAAATTGGTAATTCCTCGTATGCCTTTCTAGTTCCCATGGTGTAATTATTAGTAAAAGGTCTATCAAATCGTTTACAGCAACTCCACCGACTTTAAAATCTCGATCTAGCTAAACTAATTCGATTTTGCATGAAAAAGAAAGCTGGCTTAAGTGCTCATTACAAGTTAGTATTAAATAGTAACAATGCTTGTTTTCTTAGCTTTTGTTTAATTTTTTTATGAATAGATTCATGAAAATAAAATTAAAATTTCTTTAGATGCTTCGATTAAAAAGAAACGGGTATTTGAAAACGAGTATTAATCTAAAAGGAGTACTGGTACGAATGAATATAATTCGTAATATTTGAATATAGTTTTTCCCGAAACGGTATATTTTGAGCTTGTTTAATTGATATTAAAACGAGTAATGCTCAAATTTTGTCATCCTAAATGAGTCGTTAATTTTGAAACTGGTCTAATTCCATTTATGTTAAAATCGAGATATTTAAGGATTTGCGTTTTCAAAATAAATAATTTATCATTTTATTGATCAACTAATATTTGTTATAGACAAATCTTAATGATTTTAAACAAATTGTGTACAATTTGTTTCAAAATGTAAAGATAACGTAAAAATGCATTTATTTAAATAGGTAGCTTAACTTTTTTGGAAAATGGAATTAGGCCTCTTTCAAAATAACGGCTCAAATAATAATATGTATCTATTCCTGACAATTTAATGATTTTTAAAATAAAATAATTATTAAATTAAAATTTACGTAATTCGTAAATTTGTGCAATTAGAGTTCTAAGAAAGCCTATTATTCAATACTTCTTCATAGGATTTCAATTTTCGTGGGTAATTGCCCTGGAGTACAGACGAGGTGTATGCTGGTTATTCCCAACTGGGACTAAAACATGATATATGTTGTATGTACAGTTGACGGCGGTATGAAGACGTTCATATGTTGAAAAGGTAGCTTCACTTCTTGCCCAATAGAGTCGGCGAATCGGGCCGTGGCGGCGCATGTAGAAATGATACAAATTTCCATAAATAAACAAACTGATAACAGAAATTACGAAAACGCGTAGCGCCAAATTGTCGATTTCGCTATTAATTATTGCCGGCGCCTGGAGCCTCCTGCAGACAATGTTGACGGGACTGAAAGGAAATTCCAATAAAATGTGCCGGAGGTTCATCTGGAGGAGTTGTGGTATTCGTGAAACAAGAAGAAGACCGTCGCGTCGGGAACGAATTGAAAAAGCGGGCAGAGGGCCCGCCGACCAGAAAAGACGGTCCGCCGGAGCACAAAACTGAGATTGCAGGACGGTAATTTTTATCGCATCAATTATGTAATTTATTGCTTCGTCCTGTCTGGCCTGTGCTAAAGGTTGACATTGATTTGACTTGTCGTCGTAATTGCATGACAATTTACCTTTTCCGAAGCGAGCCGTGCAATAGACGCACAATGCACGCCGCGGGATGCTGCTGCGGTCCGTTCTAGAAGCAGAAAGCAGGCACTCATAGGTGCAGTTCATTCTTCTTGGTTCGTTGGCACAGCCTTCCACGCTTGATTGACTGATGGATGGTTAATTTTTACGAGGGATTATCTTAAATATCAGTCTTCGCAGACCGACTTTGTGCGATTGTTATTGCAAAACAATTATAAGAGAGCCTCTTATAGCACCAATTGTCGACTGGCCGACGACCGTCGCGAACAGCAACGAAATTATGCGCCGGGCAGCATAAAAACCGATCGCCAACATGGGAAAGGGTGCTGCTTTGATCCCCCGTCTCCCAGCCATTTCTCGGGCTCCCACAACTCAGGGCTTAACGGTAACTGCATACGTGTACCTTTAGTTTAGTGGCATGGCTCAAGGTGTCAATAATAATTACTTCTAAAACACCTAGACTTGCGCGCCATTTTCGTAAATATTCACGCATTCCCGATACATGTTGCTGAGGCCATCCCAGAAATTACCTCTAATAGGCCGTAAAGCCTAACAGTACCGGGTAATGGTTATGGAGTTTCTTCCCACTCCCCAGGTACCTACATATGCTGGCTATTAAAATGGACATGATAATAGTCCACTTTGGACGTGTTAAAGTCGGTTTAGCATATAGACCATGGTGAACCTGCGGCAATGGTGCCTTACTTGTAAAATTCCCTTGCTAATTAAAGTAAGTAAAGGAACTAATTGAAAATTAAAAACATTTACAGCAGCTTTAAGATTTTAAATAAGTGGTAACAGCACATATTTTGGTTTTATTATTACAATTTCCATCATAAATCGGTTTTTGTCTTGGGGTAACACCACTCTAGAGGCATAAAAAAAGCATTACTTTGAGTAGATGGGAAAAGAAATCAGTTTAATTTTTCAGGGACTATGAGGGGTACATAGAAGTATGTACAAAAAATTTGTTATTCAATTTTGGATACAAAATGGCGGCTGTAGAGCCATTCTTGCAGAACGCCTTTTTTTGACGTACCCAAACGGGCGAACACGTACCTCGAGAACCATAGCACCTAGAGCAACAAAAAAGTAAATGTTTTCTTCAACTACATATCAAAAACTAGCGAAGTATGTAAGATTTATTTTTTAAATAATTTTTGCACAAATGGCACGAGTTTGAAAAAAAAGGTCGTTTTTTCATCAAAATATTCACACTAAATCGTCTGTAAAAAAAAAAATTTTTTTGATCAATATAAAAACGGATATGTACTTCGCTAGATAATTCGATTGTGAAGTAAAGCAATCCATCGAACGATATTTGAGCAGCGTGTCCACCCGATTTTGAAAAAGTAGTTTCGAAGAAAACGCGTTTAAAGTTTTATAAGCCCTAAACACACGCTCCGAGGCGCTTCCGGAAAATTTGAAATTGAACCACTTAACATTTTTTTCGTTTATGCATACAATTGCATATGATTTTTATGAGGCTAAAGTATACTTTAAACGAAAAAAAAAATTTTGAAAATTTCAAAATCGTAGAGTGGTGTTACCCCTTAAAGCAACACAGCATCTCCAAGTATTGAGCAGCATGCAGAATTTTGTCTTGAACAGAACTTTAGTTAAAGCAAAATGCAGAAATGCAAAAAAGAATAGTTTAAAATACAAGGAAACTTAAAAATATGTATATATTTATGTTTATTGTTGACAAAGTCCCCAGATTCATAATTATTTCTTAAATATTGCAAATCTAAATCTATTACATCAAAATCGGTTTATTATTAGCAAAAACTGATGAATTTTTAAACTGTTTATGGAGAATGCCCTTCATAGAAAACTTTACTATAAAATACAGATCCACCCAATTTCGAATGCATTACTTTCATTTGCTATTTTATTTTAATCTTTATTTTTGAGCTGTTCGTTAATAAGGTGTGCTCCAAAAGAAGCTGAACCTTTAACATGATTTTGTTAGACTCCCAAGTTTTTTAATTGGCAGATAAGGTAAGAATTTGTTGATTAAGTTTAAAATATTTATTTATTATCCGTACATCTTATATAGGTACGTAGATAATTTTGTGCCGTGAGAAAATTCTTGAGAAAACCCAGGGCCAAGCGTTTTTTTATGCAATGGTAATTTCTCTGTCGAAGGCTACATGCAGCTCACCCCAATTACGAGTGACTCCCTACTTTTTCAAATTTGAGTACTTCCCTTCTAATTTTTTATTTAATAACGCTGTGGTTGGAAAAGGAAACGTTCGAAACCTCAATCGCGTAACGAAATACCCGTGCGATGCCGAAGGAGTTCGAGCCCGGCTCCGACCCCATCGGCCCGCTCCCGGCAGCTGCGAGTCTATTCTGACCACAGCGTTGCGTAAGGGGAGCTTTAAACTCTTGTAGTCGCCGGGGTCTCTGAAAGAGAGCCGGATACCTATCTTCAGCAGGTATTAATCGCATAATTGCGGCTTTAATATCTGCAACCGATGCATCGATTACGAAAAATATTGAATATCGCGTGCCGAACCAGCAAAAATGGTAGATCTGCAAGCCGCGATGGCCTCCTCTGCTCAGCGGGAGGAAAGAACCCGAAGAAGTTTGGCAAGGAGCACGAGAACCAACCGCAGCACCTGAATAATGAATGCCCAGCTTGTCTAATCATCTTACAAGAAAAAATATTAAAGCCGCGCGTCGCGTCGAGCTAAACTACAATTTTAGGTGACGAAAGGTCACTTGTACCTTCTTCTTACATGACACGGCGGGCACTTATTATCGCACGCGGAAGAATTCTCCTCGCGAGTAGGTTTGCTGACATCGATCTAAAATTCTGCAGATGTTCGCTAATGAATTCGTAAAAGAGAACAAAGCGCGATGGCAGAGGGAAAATTTACATAAAACGCAATGCCAGGGGCACAGTGTCTTTTCACCGCACACTTCAATGCGCGAAAACGCAAAAAGTGCAAAATCTCACCTGCGAGATAAGAAATTCCCTGAATTGCGAGCAACGAATATTCGTGCGCGGCGGCCATAGGGCGGTAGCCGACGTGTTAACATTCTTTTACGGCCTTTCTGGTCGGTGGTTAACAACAATGCAACAATGCGCCCAGGTAAATAACATCCGAAGCTCTTAAAACGCGCACTGAATTATTTACATCGCGTGGATTTTAGGTTGGGTGCTTTCGATTTCAAGGCGCAACAAGTTCATTGTCGCCGCTTGGATGGCCGATGGACGCTGCCGCTCTTGGACCCGTGAACTTCGCTCACATGACCAGCTTTATGCTAATTCTGCAAATTTACATACATTTAGCGTTTTTGCAAACTCTCCAGTCAATGTGGTTGCAATGGACCAAAAGCCACAACTTCTTGCGGGTTAAGTGCATGTTATTATTATTTTTCTACGTAATTAAAAACTACCAGCATCAGCAAGAACGTATACGCTGAAAATTACAATTTTTTTTTTAGGAGATGAAAGATATAGTTTATAAATTTTATTTGCATATAAATGGACTATATATTTTATATGCAACGAAACAGGAAGATGTGTTCCAACCATTCGATTGAATAAAATATTCTTATATCAACATCTTTCTATTCCTCCTAAAATCACTTCTTCATCCTTTTTTCAAGATGAATACATTTGAAGTTCACTTAAAAAATTATAAATCTTGTTAGGATTATAAAATAAAACCCCTGAGGAAGGGTGGCAACAATAAGTACCCCAATGAAATAAGCAATTCAATTTCTGAATTCCTGAATTCCTATATAGTCGTATCAATCTAATAATGGAGAATTTTGTTGGTGTCTTATCAATACCGCCTTCAGTGTTATTTGAACTCAGACCAGGTGTCAAATGAACACTAAAACCAATCAATCAACCAGCGTAGTTACGTTTATGGTAATTTAAGAATAATGCTGGTGCAAATTTTTTCCTTTTTTATATATTTGTTTTAAGTGTAAAAAATTAGCATAAGATAATTATTCTGAAGGAGCCTTGCAAAATCACTGCATTTACGCATGTATTTATGTAGTGAGGTATTAACGCATGCAAATCTTACCGTCAGAAAAAAGAGCACGTCCCTCCGCGTCAGCAGGCGAATCCACCTGGTCTAAGATGCTGGGTCTAACACTTGCACTTTATTTATGAGCAGGCTCATAATTACTCTTCGCGCCGAACGGTAAATTAAGCAAACAACATCAATTAGAGTCAATGATAGCGCGGCCGCGTTGGTGCCCTGATGACAACTAGAACATTTCCCAGAGTCTAATGAACCTGGCCAGGCCGCGAGTCGTCCGCCCGAGGAATGTCTTCCTGGTTGTGTCCAGACTCCGGGTTTTTTTTTCCCCCTAAAAATTTCCGCCATAATTCATCAACGGGCGACAGAGTGTTCATTCTAAACGACGTCCATTTCTCATATTGGAGCCTTCGGAGCACCCAGCCTTGGGACCGCCGATAGATTCGCGAATGGTCCGACCTCGATCACAGCGGCGGCGGCGGCGACGCCGCGATCGCGATGCTGCCCTGGATCTGGACCAGAGTCGGCCGCCGTAATGATGATAAATTGAGTGAATGTCAAGAACGTGATGATATCGTAATGATTACATAATAGAACACAGTTTAGGCATCGGCTCCGGAGCAATCTCATTTGCCAGGCTCTCTTGACTTAAACATGATATCCTGCGGCTCATTACAGTGACTATTAACTGCGGCTGATGGACCATGATCGCTTCGTTTTGACTGCTGCGCCGAGTGGACGCGAGCCCCAAGCCGGGCTCCTTGGGGCCAGTCGGGCATTAGATGGTCGGGCGTGAGGCGCACTCTGCTCAGCCGTTCTCATGATTTCGAATTTCTGGAAGACATGCTCACCCTGCGGACCTGCAGACAATTCCTGTTGCTACGCCGCAGCATCGCAAATACTTGCACTGTCATAACAAACACAAAGAGTCGATAGCAGACGCGAATCCCATCCGTGATCTATCGACGTCACGAAAAGGTTCGGATATTTTATAATCAATTCACGGATGGTTACTGGCAAAAAGTTGCTTCAGAGATCACTTACTTCACCCAGCCCCTTGCAGTCGGGCGGTGCGGTTCGACTTCTCCTCTCAATTGCACCCAAGATTGTGGGATAATATCGATCGTTATCGTAGGCAATATTTACGATACCGCCATTACGAGGAGATTTTTAATTGAAACATCAATAAAACACTGGCTGCGGACTCGCTGGGCTGGGAGCGCACCTGAATGCCTGACGGGGATGATTCAATGATTCCGAATAGCCAAGGTCAAGTTCGTTACTTCCAGTTGTTAAAAGAAGGCATCCACCGGAGACAATCGTAAAAAACTGTTTACTAAATATTGATCTGTGGTCATTCGTTATTGCGATTTGATTTGCGGACTAAGTTAATTGCTTTGAAAATAATTATATCTAACCATATCAAGGCTCATAAATACATAAACTAATTGATCACACACTGCAAAGTCATTGCACAAACATTTTGTTTTGATATTCATGATTCAATCCAATCAACATCTTACAAGAGTAAATCTACTCTTAACTATAGAATATAGGAGTATGTATACATACATACATATAAGTATCAAATAAGTAACTTTTTTTTATGCTTCATTATTAAATCTTTTGAATAGAGAGATGAAGGATTACTTATTATTTTCAATTATCAATTTCATTTGGGTAAGTTCGGCACATTTCATAAAGTTCATATTTCTGACCTCAAAACGGATTTCTCTAAAACGGTGTAAGTTGGGCTATAGTTTAATTTTTCCTGTAAATTTTAGACTTATCCCCATCAGCAAAAATTATTTAAGATGTGGATAACTAACTTCTATAAATGCACCAAATGTTAAGTTGATAGTTTATTAATACATTTAATTAACCAAATACGCGCTTATAAAATATCAATTCACTAAGAATTTCGAAAACATTGTAATTTCAAATAATTTATTTAACAGATTTTTTCCAAACAGATAAAGATCATGGTAAATTTGTAAATAAAGCTAAGTTGGGTACATGGTATAAATCCTAATATGAGTCAAATAAATTAAGATAACAATTTATTCATTTGCAAGTGATATGATTAAATTAAATATTACGTCAACAACAAAATTGTATCACCGCAAATGTACTCGTCGTTCCTCTTATGGAAAGGTGATCAAGACAAGTTTTAAATTGTACTCTAATTGCGCAGCTCATATTTAGATTGTAATTTCTACTTACGATTCATTGAAAAATCAAGAAAACTTTCCGTAAAGCAACAAAAAGCACAAACATTTAAATTATTCAAAAATATTTCGATATCGTTCTAGAATTTCTCACTAATTTCACACGTAATTTGTAGCTTAGCTTCCCAACCTGTGAAGGTCTAGGTAATTTTTAAAACATCACAAATTATCTTTTTTTGGCAGGTTGGGTATTATGAGCAATTTAAGTGATTAATTTTGTTGATCAACTGTTACGGTTGAACATCGCAATTAACATCGTTTGATATTTCCGCCTGGATGTTGCTGGCAGGTTGTCTGCAGTGCACCGAACCCACAGCAGTTATTTATTTCTTTTTGCATAAAATGAGAAACATAACTCCTTTTCTATGCGTGAATTTTGTAACAATAAATTAAAGTATTATGCACTTAAACCGTTATTAATGGGTCTATCAGAGGTACTTAAACCCAAAAGCCAATTAGTAGTAATGAAAGAGTGAGATGGGTCCGGGTGTCGAGCTTAATCCCCTATTATTTCCATTTGCCTCGTTCATCCACGGTTATATCTTAATCCGCCAAATATTCGTAACATTAATATGTGCAAAAAAAAATGGCTACTCATTCCGACAGTAGTCATCATGTTTAAAATATAATTGTAGCTCCGGTAGTGATCATTATGCAAATATCTTTTAAATTAAATAGCATCCATTTCAAAGTATTTTCGCCTAACATTAATTCTGACGTATCTAACTACCAAATTAACATTTTTTCTTCAAGTTCTCCTATTTAGAATTAACTAATTTTAACAGAATTAGAAATTTATTACTTTCTTGTTTATAGAACGTAAATGAGGTTATTTACGATGAATGATTAAAACTAAACTAATTTTTAAGGTGGAAAATTAAAAGTTCTGATTTAAATAAAGATTAATAAAGTCGGTTAAAAAGGTTATTAAGTATATACAGAATATCTGACATATGTATGGTATACCATACATATTTTATTTTGCGTGCTCAATTTCTGAAGCATACGTTTTTTATGTAAATTGAAGAGAAGAATCGATGCATGCATACCCTCCAGTTTAACATAAAAAAGATATGCTTCGGAAAACTAAACGTACTCGAAGAACTGGAGTGGACTTAAACATTTTCACAGTACTGTATGTCCAACACTTATACTTAAACGTTTGTTGTCTTTATTTTAAGAAAGGAAAACTATTAATAATAGTAACTAAGTTTTTACGCAATAATAAAAGGATTCTCTTGCGGCTATTTCAAACAACCAGTAACAGTCAATAGAAAAATTGAAAGTACTTGGGAGCGACATGAAAATAATAACCGCCACAATTTCTTCAGCGAGCTTTTCTTGAATTTGCTAAGGGCAACTGTCTTTCGGCTTTACGGTCTTTTCCCGAGAGATTTGTTCCTGCTCAGGTAAATCGAATAGACGAAACTAAAGTTTCTGCAAATTAGCCATGACGAGGTCTCGAGTCGTGTTCCATGCTTTGATTCTAGAAACAGCAGTGAGATAGACGGCCTGCGATTGGACAAAGAAATGAAACTGAAATTTCCGCGTTCTCTCAATTTGCCCTGACAAGATCAGACCTGCGGAAGGGTAATTGGTTTGCACGTAGAATTAAAAGTGAATAAGCCCTGATTATCCGTAACTCGCTTTACGTGTGCTTCAACATAAATTATTCTAATTCTGGACCCCGGCGGACTTAACGAATTGGTGCAGGTACTTGGGGGTGTTGATTTTACCTTTTGCTCACAGGAAATTATGCAATTTTGTTATTATTACAAATTCCTTCTATTCCCGATATAACTTGTGTACTCAGAAAATTGCAGACGCTGCTACTACCACAGGGACAAGGACTGATTCAGAACTTATCCCGAGGGAAAAATGATATCACTTTCAGGTAAATCCGCCGCAATTAAGGCGGACAGGTAGAAGATTTGAAAAGTCATACAAGGTTGTACCAAGGCACCGGTGGGAGAAATGACCATAATTATCTATTCCCCAGCGAGTTCTTGGCTAAAAATAATGGAGTCCTTCCATTCATCTAGTTAAATTATTTATGGCTTTTAATTACCAGAAATGCTGGCACACTTAAGACTCTAGCAATCGAGCGATTGATGTGGTGTAATTTTTTTTACCAGCCGTAATGAGTTGTTAATTGTGAGAACTCGGCTCAAGAGTAACTTTGCATAAATCCATTGTTTATAGTTGTGAGCCTCTACTAGCGTCGTTTGCGATGACTTCATTTCACAGATTTACTGCGTTTGATTTTTCCACGCATTTTAACTATCCCAGCAGGGGGATTCATATCAAAAAATCATTTTTGATTACTAAAGTCTCCCAGATTTAGAGATTTCACCGTGACGAGCAAAATGTCGGGTTCTGCCAGTAGATACTTAGATCTTTACAGCTTCCATATTGTTGTTATGACGACTCGCCTTTATGCTGCGGCCGGGATTAGAAGCATTAAAGGCAGAGAGACGTGAAATGTTATTGATTATATGCTCAAGGTAAGCCACGTCTTGGTCTAGGTGGATTTATGGCAGAAACAGATTCTTAGGCCAAAGTCAAGGCTTCTTGCTTTTCTACATCTAATGAATTTTTTTATGGCGCTGTTCATGAACCACTCGAGCCCGAGAGCTCAACTCTGCGGCATGAGGGAGTCGGAGCAAATGTTGATTAGATCGCCTCGGTTACTTCTTGGGGTCAATAACTTCGTGATAAAATCTTTTTAAAATGACTTGGAATTATTGAGGCATTGCGAAAGTGTTAAATGGTTTCAATTGAATTTCACATTTAAATTAATGACATATAAATTGAATGAGTTTTTAAGCTTTTCCCTGTTGTATTTTTATGTACGCTATATATCTCTAACACCGGAAGTCCTAGGTAAATTTTATTAGTTCTATGAAACTAAAAATTTTAAGGCTACTTCCACTAAATGAAAAGTGGGAATAGACAAAAATAGTTATTACTTACCCCACCGAGTGGAGTATCGTTGAAAAGTTTATTTAAAATAATTATGTGATTTATTAAAACGTTTTTCACAATTATACCCGGTTTTTAAAATTACCGAATCCAAAGTGGCCGTCCAAAAGCTTTTATGTAAATATTTAGTTGACTTCGCTGTCTGCTTAGACTTTTTCAAATCAAGTTTAAACTATTTCCTGTTATGCGAATAGACTGAAATTTTGCACTTATGACATTTTTCTAAATACAATATGGTGAACCTCTCCAAAATGGCGGAGAAACTTTTTGTTTACAACCCCCTTGATATGGAAAGCAAAAGAAAGGTTTTTGGAGCAGAATACAAAACCCAATATAATATGTCGGACGTTCCGTTTCAAATAAAAACTTGTCTTAAAAAAAAAAATTTGTTTACTTGATTAAAAGGTAGGTACCGTCTTAAATTCTTGAACTGGAAATAGAAATGAAAATCAGAGGGAAATTTAGTATATTGTGTAACATTAGGTCATTTGCTCAAAATATCCAAGTTCACTTTATGGAGTTCAATGGCAATATTTGTTTTGTTTAGCTTCACTAATTTGCAGAAAGGTAATGTTTAAGCGGTATACCTATGTACATACTAAAACAATAAATAGAAATATCTTTTCGATTAACAAGCTATAGTTTGTTTCAACAAGTCGGAACATTAAATAAATTAGACGTTTTCACGTTTTTACTTTTTATGACTACCACAGTAGAGATAACCACGTGTCTGGGCTCCAAGGTCATGTGGAATGGCGTCTCTCCTTTGTCTTACAATTAGTGACTTATCTTTGTTATTGTTTTTACCTTTGAATATGATCAAATACTTAATTTGCTGCTGAAATGCATGAAATTCAATGAAATGTTACAGCGAGTAGAACAAAACAAATTGTTTGAAGCCCATTTCAATTAAATGAGTGGCAGGTTTCAAATTGCCAACTCGCAACGGAAAACTGTTTATTTCCATTAAAGCAGTAAAGTGAAGTTTTCTATTATGCATCGGGCGTCACTCGGAGGATCCACGATGAATAAATGACTGCTCGCCGTCTGTCTAGTTCCAAATGAGCCCTTTGGTTTATGAGAGGCAAACAAATCTGTTTCCACCGTCGACGGTAATTGCATAGATGGAAAAGGGCTTAAATTTCAAATTTGTACGTAGGTACAGCTGCAGTCGCGGAAATAATTTCAACCGACTGATTTCAGCACTCTGGGCTATACCTAAGGGCTGATTAAATACCTTAATTACATTTGTTTATGAAATGATGGACATGTCTGATATTTAAGTTGCATTAGGGATTTCATAATTATTAATTTCCACCACTCCGGAAACAACTCTGGTGTGAAAGTTATAATTATTGCGAATATGCACTCATAAATTTTAATTAGATGCACTGTCTGAAATTTGGACTATTTTTTAAACTTTTGTTTTAAGCCAATAACTTTTAAGATTAATTCATTAACATTTGTTAGTTTACATCTTTTTCCTTTTAAAGTCTATATGACAGATTTCAAAGTATTTCATCACCATATATTTACGCCTACCGAAAGGTACATGAATTAGTACCAATAGTTTAGAATTTTAACTTGTTTCAGAAGGAATTCAGTTAAAACTTTGGTTACAACTTCGCATTAAACTATTTGACGAAATTTTAAAATTAAAGAGTTTGAGTTGCCTTTCCTCTTTCCTAGTCCTTAATATGTATGAAAGTGAATCAGTAATCATTGAACTTACGAAGTTATAAAATATGCAATTTTTTACTGATGAGGAAATGCTTTTAAGAGCAAGAACTCAATTACGTTAGTATATTAAATTAAGGTTCACAACTTGAGCAAATTGTGTTTTTACGTCAGTAAGACAAGTTAAAAAGTCCAATCTAATAGATCGCTGCGTAGGAAACAGAAGATGGCCTAGAATCCTGACCCAAATTACACATGAAAACTTGTTTTAAGTAAATTTTCTGGATTCAATGTTGAAATGTTTAAACAAAATTCTTATCAAAACTATTTTTAATTTTATATATTAATCTTTTTGTAATAAGAATACCACTTACAAATACTATCTGCATCATCCTTAACTGTTTTGCAAGTTTCTAAATGGATTTTCTCTATAGTTTTATTTCAATTTCCATCTTCAATGACTTCACTTTTTAAGTGAATTATTTTCTCAGTATAGCTGCAACTTTTTCTCCTCCCCCGTTCTCAACTGCAATCTGCCAGTTGATATCTCTCGCCGAAAGAATTGCAAAGGAATTAAGAAAGTCCGATATCAATCCACCATAAATAGAGACCTAAAACATTCTCTGGAAATTTACGGCAGAGCAACAGGAAATATATTGCCCTTGTCTTCATCATCGATTAGCGTCCCACGCCCACAACTCGGCCGTACCTGTGCCTAATCTAACACCAACTCGACTCGAATCACAAGCTGCGATTTTAGAGTCTCTCCGAGGGAAATTTATATTATTCTAAGGTTCTTATTCAGGCACAGGATTTACTCCCTTGATTAAATTCCAGAATGAAAGACTATCGATGAAGTAACATTATGTTCATTACGTACGTATTACTATTAGGTGTCTCAATTAGATGATTTTGAAAATGTTTTTGTGTATTGAAAAACTACATAAGGTATAGATCGAAATATCGACACTTTTGAATTTCTCGCGTCTTCCTAAAACGATGCGACACTAAGGCTGCCTAGATCGAGTACAAAGATGTTATACTTCTCCAGGTGAAACAAGAGCCCGGCTGGAGCATTCATACTGTCAAAATAGCAGATTTATGCTCAAGTTCCTATGTACCAACCGAAGATCAAACAAAAGGAGAGATAACGCTTGAAAGGCGAAATTTATGATCATCAATGCTTTCACGATTAGAAACCAATGCGGTCAGAACCTATCGCGCAGAGCTCGCGGTCTCGGCTAGAGCTCGCGAGGTGAGTCAAACTGGGCCCAGATAAACACCTCCTGAGCCTCATCACTCATTGGGGCATTTTTGCATCGCGGCACACCAGGTGATGAATCCACATGCACCACAGCAAGATAAATGGACCCCGGAGTGAGTTTAGCCCGGTCGCCGCAAAGGCAGTCTGCATCAAACAGACTGACCCGCTCTCATTACTCATTAATGGCTGAACAATACCGGGCTGGGACCCCTGCACAAATCCTAGCATAAGAATTCCAGTCAGAGTCGCAGGTAATTGGGATTTCAGAGGTGTGCGCGGTGCGTCGACCGGCACTTTTTGTGGCGGTTAATGTGCGTGGCATCGAGAGGGTACGATGGGCACGTAGGTAAAGCCACGCATTCCTTGATGGCCAAGACCACTTCGGCTGCTTGAGGTGTTGAGCATCAGATACAATATGAAGTAGTGCGGTGCCCTTTTCATGGCTCGCGATGCACTTTGCATCATAAAGCAGGACAACTGGGGCTTCCGGGAATTTCACGTGCAGGAGGAGAGTGTCGCTGCCCTGCCCCTCAACTCGCCAGTTTAGTAACAGAGGAGTGGTCGAGATTTTATTTTCTTTGTCTGATGATCAACTCTCAAAGCTGACACAAAATAGTTATTCTTTACAAAATCACCAAAAACAAAAATGATAAAAATAAAATAATATTTTGCACTAGATTATTAAATTGAAATATGTATAAGCTTTCAAAAACAAACAGGTGTACGTTTTTCGAAATGTGTTTCTTTTCTTATTTGAATGTTTTATATAAACGAAAATGATATTGTTTTAAAATTTATGTTTTCAAAGGGTGATCTTCAAGACCATTGATTTCAAAATTAATGTTCAATTTTAACTATTTTACTGTCCATAATAACAAATGATTATAATTTCTCATCGCAAAATTACTAAAACACAAAAATAAAAACGAATACACTTTTCAATATCACTAATCTCAAACTTGGTGCTCCAATTTAAAAAATCAATATATGGAATTACATATCACAAGGTTTTAATTCTTAAAACAAAAACCGAAACATACACTTAAATTAAATAAAAAAGAAAGAAACTAATTTTCTGGCAACAATTTAATATAGTAATATATTAATAAATTTTCAAAATCGATCTGATAATTCGAATTAAATGCCAATAAGATTACAGACTATCAAGTTAATTTTTGCTCCGACAAAATTTACATAAAAAACTTAAATTAAATATAATTTCAATAAGAATTTAAAATTGCATTTGTTTTAAATAACTCACCTTTTCTTTTATATAATCGATTTCAAATTTAGCAAGTAAAATGTTTACCATACGCTCATCTGAATAAAAGAGTTCAACTCTATAAGAGCCTAAAAATAAAAAATAAAAATAAAAACCAAAATATAAATAAATAAAAATAAAGCGCATACTTTAATCACCTATGTTTAACTCGTACTCAAAGCCCGGATTTCGAAATTTGAACTTAGCTATTTCAAATCTCAGTTTCTCCTCTTTTGTATTAGCTATTCTCTTCAACTGTACTGCTAGTTCCTGTAATTTATCGTTTCTAATCGATTTACATGTGGCTAAATGCAAAGAAAGTAAAACGATGTTGAAGCTCTAATTAAGTCGTATTTTGTCATACCTTTCTCAACGTAATTTGTATTGTTTTGATCTGCAGCATCGTCCACTTTGAGACGTTTTGATGGAACATCTTCATTATTTACAACTTCTTCAAATCTTGGTGTTGATGCCAAATCTATCTTGTTTTCCTCTGCAGTTTCGGCGTCTACATTATCGTGCGATAAATCTTGCACATTATATTCACTTCCAACTGGTCCACTCAAAATTTCTACACTTTCTATTTTCTACAAAATCTTATTATATTAAAAAAATAATCGAATTTTACTTTAGCCTTACCACAACTGGGCGTTTTTTCTGGTCAGTGTAATCCTCAAGAACTGGGTTTAGTTTCTTCGAAGAAGTTCCCCAAAGAGCCAGTGCCTTTTGCTCCAAGGGAGTGAGAAGTTTATCCTGCCCGGTCACAGACTGATCCGATATTTTTCTGAATTTAGCTCTAGTGGAATTCTTCCAATCATTCAGCCTCTAAAATAAAGGGACTTTAATTTAAACTTTGAAGATAACGGGCGAGCGGGTTAATTTTGAGGTTCTGTTCTCAAGATCTATGAGACTTAATATTGAAATAGGAAATTTAAAGGATCTCTGATATGATACGCAACTTGATCTAGTGAAAGAGAGGTAAATTGTTGAAAGTTATTAGGATGTTGTGAAAACTACGGATGGCGTTAAAACGATTGTTTTGAACTTCAGTAGGACTTTTAAGGTTTCACCAATTTCAATCTTTTACCTTTTTCCATTCGTCGGAAGACAACGTGGGGCCGCCGCTGCAGTCATTTAGCCTGTTTGCCAGCTCAACCCACTTCGTGGTCAAATAGTTCGGGTCTGCATCCCTCGTTAGGATTCCGCATCGAAACATCTCGTCCTCTTCAAGCATTCTTATGTAGATCATGTACTGGTTGTATGTTGTTTTTCTCTTGCGCCTTTCCATTTTAGCTTCAATTATAGATAATTAAAACCTTTCTAAATGCAAAAATGTTATATACTTACTTTAAAATTAAAAAACTAAGAAATTGGTCATCAAACAATCTAGTTTAATTTGTAACGAGTAACGACCATCTATTAGTGTTCAATTTAACCTTTTAGCTTATGCACAAATCTACTTCCATTAATTTGTTGTTTCCTCCATAATCTGATCGCTTTCAAAAGCACTTGACTTATTTTTGAATTGAAACTGAAAAACATCGCGAACTGTCAACTTCTCCTGTTTTTGTTATTCGACTATGTAACTGTATTAACACAAACCCATTCGCAGGAAAGATAAAGTTGGGTTAGCTAATTCGAACTGTCATAATATTTACTTTTTTTGACCATCAGCTGACTCGGTTGCCAAGCTAATTGGTCTAAAAATAACCGAGCACTGCCAGATGTGAGTATGTATTATTTCAAAAAATTGACATTATCGTATACCAGAACAATCTTTTAAGAATGCACTTTGATAAAAACAGTTTTTCATATTTATCTTTAGTATAACACCATAAATTTTTGAAATATCTGGCTACCTAAAAACTTATTATAATAAATGATGTTGTTATAGTTGTAAAAATGCCAAACTATCAATTCTCTTAAAAGGATTCTGCAATTTGGAAAATTTAAGTCCTTAGAATTTCATTTCCACAAAGCAGTATTCCATAAAGATAAGACGGTAACTGATCTTAGAGTTACTGTTTTGAAATCTACCACCAAAAATTTAAAAATAAATTAGTGACGACTCGAAATTTATACACATGAACATCATCTAAATTTGAAGAATGTACGCTATAAAATCACGAACAAAACTAATTGAAACTAGTAATACATAAATTGCATTTTCTTCAATCACCAAAGTTGCGGAAGAAATTAAAAACGATTTATCATTTGTTTTCAGAATTGATAATATTATATTGAAATTTCTAATATCCATTATCGATTACGTTTTCCGCATAATTTCTGCAGTTGTCAATTCAGCTTAAGACAACCAAACGTCGAATTAGGAATCGACTTCAGAAATTGAATTTTGGAAGTGAAAATATTGACTTGGTAATTTTTACATGCTACTGGAGGTAAAGCAACATACAGATGGATTTTAAGCAGATACTTTATTATCTTAAATTTATGCCAAAAAGGGAAAATTTGAAATCAATTTAAAAATCCTTTTATAATTTATTTTATATTTTTTATTTGAAAACGCGGCTTTAAATCCAGACTTTTTTAAACTCGGCTTATTTCTAGTAATATAAATACAATGGAACTTGCATTATTGCCGCCAAAAACGGTACGAGTTACAGACGCATAAAACTCCGCCCGAAATAAGATGAATGCGACTCCGGATGAAATCCCAAGCGACAATGACGGGTACATATAACTAAAGTTACAACAGGAATAGGCGAATTTTAACGCGGACTATCTATCTATATTTACAAGAAAATATTTACAATGATTACACCTTACACATTAGATAACTTGAAGTGCGAGTTTATTAGACACTGGTTATCGTACCGCTGGTAGCTTTAGCTGCAGCCAATGCTCAAGTGCAGGCAGAACAATAATGATATATTTACGAACAACTGAGAAGAACCAAAAAATACTGCTCTTCATAGAGGTGAAGTAATTTTCATCCTTTGTCCTTCTTTAGTACTCCTCTTAATGCGACGCAGCGTTAACGGAGATGTGAGGGAAGGTTTCGATATAAAAACTTACGCTTACAGAAATTCTAAACTAAATCTAATCAGGTCAAGTGATGCGACAGGTCATCTGAATTCCGACGAGTAAGAGGCGGGGGTGATGGCGATGGCGAGGATGAAGAATAAATATACTTTTTGCTTCGTTGTTTTTTGAATTTTTTACTCTTTCGTGATTTCTTCCTAGATTTCTTTGATTTTCGCTTCTTAGTCTTAGAGTCAGATTTATGTCGTTTGGAGTGCTTACTACTTTTCCTTCTGTGTTTTCGCCGATTTTTGCTACCTGACCAAGATGAATCAGAATCAGACTCTGAATCTGATGAGCTCTCGTACGAACTAGAGCTTTCAGATTCATTAGATTCAGAAGTTTCCTCAAAAATACTCTTGACATTACGATGATTTTTGCGCACCCTCCGCACAGGTCGGGCGTAATATTTCTTAACGCTATTTGTTCGACTTTCTACGCTGCCAATTCCGGAGGATGTAGATGCACCTGTGCTCGGCACGCCCGCAGGCTCCGCAGTCTCATCCTGCAAATGTTTCTTCTCTCCTGTCTGAAGTTTGGGCTTTTTATCACAGGGAATTTCTCTATTTTCTAGATCTGATTCATATAATATCGAACTGTCCCCTTCGTCCAGGTTTTGTGCAACCACGGATATTTTCCGTTTGTTTCTAGAAGTTTCTTTTGTGCCAGTGGAACTCGAAGTAGAGTTTTTAGTCTTACTCTCGCTGACGAAAACAACATCGCTATCAGAATCCGAGTTTAAAGTAACCATTTCAGGAGTCCTCAAATGCGGTGGCTTTTGTTCCATTACAAACTCGCACTCATCGCTACTGCTTGAGCTGAGTACGATGTCTCTATCGATTTGGATTACGCTATTTTGTCCTAGAACCTGAGGCTGTGGGTACCCAGTTAGAGAACCCTCATTTGACTCCAGGGTGAGGTTAATCGGACCCGAGTCAGTAGTAATATCAAAATTAGGTATTGCGGAAAACCCATCAAAGGTACCAGTCAAGAAGAACCTTGAGAAATCCGATCGAGCAAAAGTATACTCAGTTCTGCGCCGTCGCCTGCGTCTGCGGTGTTCTTCTGAGTCGGATGAATCGGAAATTTCCGAAGATGATAGAATAACTTCTTCATAGTAAGGGGCGTAGCGCACCTCCCTGTCGTAGCCTATCATATCATAAGGGCTCCTGGCGAAGTTCAAAAATTCATGTATGAAATGTGATGTTCTCCTGCCGAGGTATGGCTGACATCTGCGGCGAAATTCCGGTGAAGTTATATTGTAAACAGTCAGGAGGCCACTGAAGATATTGAGTACATAAGATACATGATGCTCGGTGTCCCGCAACAAGCACACCAAGTCTCTATTCAGCCACGGCATCAAGCGGTGTGTCTGCGCTGGATTATCTCTAAAGTAAAATAATTAAAACAAGTGATGATGGTTAGTATTTAATATGATACTCAAAAAAGTAAAATATTTTTAAGAGCATTATTTTTTAAACTTTGAAACGCTAAAAAATTCATATTCTTGTTCTTCCAAAATACAAAAATACATATAAGTATACTTTTTAGATATAATCATTGGGAAATATAAGGACAAGTAACTATTTATTATTATATTAAATTTAAAATTTTTGGTCCATCAATATACTGAAAAATTCTATAATGGGTTCGAATTTGTATTTCTTTAAAATTAAAAAATCATTTCACAAAGTGTAATCTCATTTACAAAATATAAATTATTTTATATTATAATTGCGGTAAAAGAAAAGTTTTAATTTCCTGCCGAGCATTTTTCCCATATGTGTCTACAAATAGTTTAATAAGAGTATCATTTTGTAGTAACCTCAAATCAAATATTTTGGTTTAACACGCACCCACAATTTATAATCCTGCAGTATAAATTCTAACCGAAATAAGGGAAAGAATCATATAAAAATATGTACCTTTTGCTTGAAGCATTTTGTTTTAATAAGTAATAGATTAACTTACTTTAGGACTTTTCTAAGACAGGGAAAAATCAGCGAGCACGAAAGACCATGAGTTATAAAACAAAATTAAAAACAATGATGATGTCATAGATTTTAACTAGAAACAATGATGATGCTAGAAACCACATTAGAAAATTGTTCTTAGATATAGAAAAGCTATCTGAATCATAATTTATTTTTATATTGCAGCATTACAACATTATTAGATCGAATTATTATGAAGCTAAATGAATTTTAACTAAATTCAATTTTAATAGGGAAACAAAAACAAAACGACTTTAAAAAAAATTGATTGTTGAGTTAATAAAATAATTTAATCCACAATTCTGCTCGAATTAAGTAGCAAAGAATTAAATATATAATAGAGATAATTTAGAGGGAATGCGATTAGCAAAATACGATAAAAATAATCTATAACAGTCTTCTAAGATAGCTGAACCGGCAAAGAAATTGTGATACGTCACTTTTCGTTGATTCAAAGAAAGAAGTAATCTTTTAAGATGGCAAAGGCCACCTGATAAGCCTGACATAAATAACAACAAAAGGATCAAAAAAGTGCGAAATACAATTGTCTGCCTTCTATGATCGCACTTTAATTCTGGAGTAAATGTAGAAGGTATACTCACCTATAAAACCTCGCTGAGCATTCCCTGAATCTGCCGGTGATATCGACAACGGGCAAGGCGTACAGCTTCTTCTCGTAGATGAAGCGCCTCCAGATCTGTCCCATGCTGCCGCTGTGGACGACTTCGTTGGAGAAGGGGCTCTGGGGCTCCCTGCTCATGATAGCTGCCCGCTGCAAAAGGATGTTCTGAAGTGCATCGTTGTCGGAGGGATGCACTTGCACAGTGGCACTGAAACCGAACCTAAAAATTTCATTTCCGCTATCAAGAAGAAATATTCTTTAAATAATTTTGTAATAGTATTAATAGTCTAACCTGAATCTGGGTAAATCGCTGAGAAACGCGTCGAACGTATGAGGGGTGGGGAACGAGTGCCCGAAACTGCGTCGCGGGAGGAAACGGGTACGGTCGGGTTCTCGGGTTAGCAGGGCGGGTATGGCTTCGGGAATTGGAATTGTTGGAGGAGGAACTAAATACTCTTCGAAGTGGTTTTCTCCTCGCGCATTGTGGATGATAATTTTGAAGACCTTCTTGCACAAGGGGCACTCCGGTTTTACCTGTGAGAGACAAAATGACTCGTTTAGTTTCATAATATTGGGGCCCCAGCAGTCCGAGGCGCAACTTACTTTGCTCCATTCTAGCAGGCATTTGAAACAAAAGAGATGCTGGCAAGTGTCCGTGAAGCACTTATCCTTGCATTTCCCTAAACAAATTGCACAATTTGGAGGCGGCGACTTGGTGGACCTCACCAAGCATAAATTATTGTCGGAGCTGACCGAGGTCGTAGATTCCGGGGATTTCACAGAGAGCAGACGATCAGGAGTCGCTGGACACTGATCAATCCGCTCCGGGGTGGCCGGACATTCGAAATAAGCCTCAACCTCCATTTTAAAACATGGGGCAGCGTACCAACACCACCGAGCATGGAAGAAAACTTCGACGAAATGTCATGCGTGTCAGCAAAATGTCATTCTGGAACAAAATTGTTCGGAGCTTCCATGCCCCAAGTTGTAACGAAATATCCGCGAACCGAGCGCCGCGCGATCGTCACTTTTTCGAAACCTTGCGAAGTTGCGTGATTTTTCACAATATTTTTCTTCTGGGTCGGCCCAGTCGCAGCTCCAAACTTTGATGGTTCTCTTCTTCTTGCTATTTGCTCAGCTGAGGATTGGTAAATTGATTTTTCACTTTTAGTACAAGTGCTGCTGGCACCCCTGTGGCTGCGTTCGGAAATCGTAAAACTGCCACAGAAAGCTACTCTGATAGACTAATGAAATTAGTTATATTTTTAAACCCCAGTAGCTTTAAATAGCTTCTTATTACCCGTCCAAAATTTTCAAAGATTTTAAAACAAAATTATACCACTGCTCCGAAATTTTATCGACAGCGATGACGCAAACCTATTTTTAAAAGCAGATTTCGTTGGATTAACAAGAAAATTAACGAAAAATTGGGCTCCACAAGATTTCTCCAGAATTAAATAATTAAATTCAACCAAGCAGATGAAAAGAAAAACTAGTTTCTAAATTTTTGAATTTATTTCACTGATTCCATCAAAAAAAGTTTCATTTTTGCGAGTTGGACTCTCTCTCTTTCTATCCGTACACTAAAATTTATTTTCCCTAATCGACGTTTTTCCAAATTCTGGCTAACTATAGTCGACTCTTCGTAGCATGGCGAAAATTCGTCTATAAAACATGGCTAAAAGTCGTATTATAGATTTCTCGTTAAATAAAGAATTAATAATTTAAAGGTGTTCAAATTGTAGAGACCAAATACGTTTTAAGATTACTGAATCTGCGACATCCAATCTTTTAAATATATTTAATACGCGGTACAAACTCGGTTATCTTGTAGTCGTCTTTAATACATACATATATTGGTTATCTGAGTGGAATTGTTTATTTTCTAAACGGATTTTCCTTTAAATTAGTACAAGATAAAAGAAAATTTGTGTTAAATGTAAAAAGAAATTATGAGTTACTATCTTAATAAGTTATTATTAAATGGAATCGAATTAATATTATATTATAATAATAAATAAACAAATAATTCGTACTACATTTAAGAATGCAGCCTATGTTGTTTAGGTGTAAATTTAACTGAAAAAAAATCGCCTATAGTAAGTTCTGTTTGTGGTGTTCAAGAAATTTTCACCATCAAAAATTTTGTATAATATTTATAATCTCTTCCAAAATAAGCATCGAAGTATCGGAACATTCGGATATTACATTTACAGTTAAATTTGATTAAAATATAATTATTATCACCTTATATGCCATATTTTATTCTCAGATCTATAGTTTCACTTAACATTATTATATGTACCCACTTTTCTGACTTCATTTAGTATTGAGCTTCTAATTAAGGTTTAACCGATAAAAAGTCATCTTAAAGATCTCTTTAATGAAAATAACGATCACTTTTTTAAGCAATTTTTATTATAAAATCTATTTACTATATCTTTACTTTTCTGTGTAATGTGTGTTCATAATCTTAATTCGTAGTTTAGGCCTACTCATTTTCTCTATAACTCCTGTTGCTTCAAAATGCAATATTCAATTTGAATGTAAGTTTCGAAACTCTACTTTGTAGTAACATTTAAAAAACGGTAATCACTTTTTAGCACATTCCAAATTTTAGACATGGCACTTCCGGTTTTTCAATTTGAATTAACTCGCTCGTACCTTGTGCTAATTTTAAATTTGATTAAATTTTCCAATTGGACATATTTTTAGAGTAACTGATTATCAAATTTCTTTGGACGCATGTTGGTGTTGAGAAGTTACAAGCCTAATGAACGTAATTCGGTTGCAGGATTCCTCTTCAAGCGAAACGAATTTGAATTATCGACAGCCGCGACTCGAACCAGTCGATTTGTTCTAGCCGGTTTTCCACCCCAGCAGGGATGCAGGATCCCCCAGACGTCAAAATTCATTTGGAAATACTTCGTCGGTCGTTCCGGGTGCGGGCAGCAGTTCGCTCGTGTTGTGCTGCGTTCCGTTCATTTTTGGTGGGCTCGGCGCTCCGCTAATTTTCGCTCGAGGTTGGCCTGTGAAGGGCGTAGTGGCTGTTAAGTGACCATGTCGGCGGATGTCCAGCCGCGCAAACGGAAGGATAAGAAGAAAAAAAGAGGTTAAAAATGCCGCCCTCCGCTAGTCCCAGCTCGTTCTGAGATTACGAAAAATTCGCAAGAGCTTCTGTGTGGCTAAAAATACAGTGAGTGTGGTGGACGACGGACAGTCTCTCGTTGTCGGCGCTCTGCTCTCCGGGGGTCCGCCGGGCCGGGCTCCGGCCGGTGGGATCCCCCGCTCCTCCGGGATGAGCCCTTTGACCCAGGACGGGCCGCAGGATCTCGCCTTGGGGAGCTCCTTCCTGCGCGAACTAGACACGGTTCTCCTCGCCCGGGTTTATTTAGGGAAAGTAAAAATGTGCCGCCGCCGTCGTGTGCGCTTTGTTCGATATTTTTGGCTCGCCACTTAACCATGGAATTTTGGTGCTCAATGACATGCACATGAGCACGGATTTTATTCAAAGTTGATGCGCCTGAGGGGACCGCTGGGCCGATTTTCACTGAAAATTATACCAAGACGCCAAAGACGTTGAATAATTTGCGATTTAACTGCGCATAAATTCCGGCACGTTCTTATCAGGATAAAAACGAAATTGTACTTGGCACATGCGGACAATTTATTTATATATTACTTTCTTAGCAAAAAATAATATGCGTAATAATACCATAAATAAACCAAAACATTTTGTTTAGTAGCAAACGATAAATCCTATTACTTGTAGAAAATTAAATCCCCTGATTGCAGTTGTTATTGCTACCTTTAAAAAATCAGATGAATAGAGTCGATATTTCAAGTGTTTTTTTTTGTTATATACGAATGCCGACTACCCATAATTTAAATCTTACATGAACGTAAGGAAGTGCAATAAAATTTATTAAGCGTATCCAAATCCTTTATGCAGTTTTCGTACTCTACTATTAGAAACATCAGTACAGACATAAAAAGAAACGAATTTTAAGAGTACTTCACTGTAATTTGCTTATCAGTATGTATGTATTAAAAATTACATCCTCATTCTTATACGATTCTAATCAGACTTGTACTTCGTTCGGGATTACAAGAGTAATTGATTTAATATTTGAATAACATTAAAATATTTGGTGCACTAAAGGTTTATTTAAGGAACTAAATATGTAAGTATTATAAAATGCGAGTTACAATGAGTTTAAAACGATGAGAGTAGCATGTTGACCTGTTGCTCAATTTATTTAAATCAAATATTTGCAGTCACATATTTTTACCACTTTTATGTCCTTAACATATGAAGAATATTTTTTCAAATATGACGACTGCTTACAGCGTCAAATAAAATAATAAACAATTTTATTTAATACGCTAAGTGGCGTTGATTTGTATAGAGAATAGACAAAAGAAAGATAGTATTTAAAAAAAATATATACCCTAAATTATGCCCGATAACATTTCTATTACTTTCCAACATCGCATCGACATCGGTTTAGTATAAGACAAAACGTAGAATTGTACCAGTTTTAAAAGGTAGTCAACTTTGGCGATTTTGAAAACGTTCTATGAAAATTTCAAGTTGATCCGATAAATAGTTTTTGAGATATCCTGTAATAACCGTAGAATCTCATTATTGACTGCAAGTAGTGAAACTTTAAATGTGATTTTTTCCAACTTTTCAATCGATGACCACTACATGTTAACATATGTGTGCTTACAATTTATCATTTTTCGTTATTTATCAAGGTCTTAAATTTTGCCGATGGACCAAGATATCCAATAGCGAAAACCCCATTCGAATCCATTCAGTAATTTTAAAGAATTAATGCTAAAAGCAACTCTCATAAGTAGTAGTGATATTTAATTAATTCAAACTGAAGATTTATTCATACAATGCTTGCACACATATCATATTATAGGGAAGTAATATAAATAAAAAGGAGTTTTTTATTGTATTTTTCGCAGTCTAATTTTAAAATTCAAATCCGCATAAAAATAATGTTGGTTTCTTTCTAGCATTTATTTTTTAATTTTCTCTAAATAAGAATAATTAAGAAATTTAGTAACTCAGAAGTTTTAATGATAATGATTTTTCCATATATTTAGCTATTAATAAATAAAATATAATTTTACGGCCAATAACTATATGCGAACTGTGCCATCTGGGAGTGTAGTTTCAATTAGATTAAAAATATTCATGTCGTTCGTAAGCCACCTCTTTGTACTTTGAACAATTTTTAAATGTCGCTTCATGTTAAATTTCGTAGCAGAAAAGTATGCGCAAAAATAGCCCCAGTTCGGTGAATCCCCTCGTGATGAGTTTGCTAATTTCTAATATTTGGAAAGTGTCGAGTCCTTTGTTTACGGCCAGATTGAGTAAAGTGATTTCACTTAATATGTACTTTACTTTAATTCAACGGTTCTGAGTATTGTGTGCATCTTGTAAATGTTCTCGGTAGTAATTTGCCGGTTTGGCTGTCTTCCAATATTATTCTGCGGCTTCTGTTTCTTTTTTGTTTCGTAAAATAAAGGAAATAATTTGCACATTTATTCAATTCTGCGCGCATTTTGTGTTGATTTATTTATTTTATATATTTTGAATGAACAAAGTTAAATTCGCCAGCAGTTTCACCTGCCGTAGTAAGGTTATTTTGTAGTAAAAGTTTGTAATGTACCATGAAAGACTAAAGAACCAACGTATAAGAAAATAAGCTGCTCATTCGTAGTAAACGTGGTTGGGGGGAGACCTATTTTTCTTTAATATATTTTACACTTAAATATCTCAAAAATGCAGAGTGCCGAAAAATAACGTTTGGTGAGTGCGAAACGAGTCATGCTCTCTGCGTTGTTCTAATTTGAAAGTGGGGGTTGAAATGTTACGTAGATTGGTTTTGAATAAATTTACAATATTCGCAGGTTTTGTGTTGTTCAGTAGTTACTCAAGTGTTAATCAGGGTCGTGACTTGATAATACTGGTTTATTATAATTTTCTGCCTAATCAATTAATATATCATTTTTATAGGATTTTTGAAAAACAAAAAAATCGGTTTGAAGAGTTCAACATATCGTATTTCAAACATTTTTATAAATTTGTTGCAAAATAACGGATAAGTTTGAGTTTTTAGCTATTACATTAATACTAAAGTCCTTAAGACTTTCCGAAACACTTTATGAATTTTTCTCTATCACACAATTGATAGTGAGTGAAAATCACAAATAGCGCGCGTTCATGAAAAACTATTTTCCCAAAATGTTTAGTAAGATCTTTTTTAAAAATTTAGATAAAGATTTAGGCTTTCATTTGAGTAATTTTATGAGCACTTTTCACATTGCGTTATTTTTTATTTAAATTTCTATATGCGCTAAAAATACGATTTATTTTAGTTTTCATCCTAAAACCATGAGCAGTTTCGCACTCGCCTTACATTAGACTGTCCATGTGTGAATCTGTTGGAAACTTAATCTAACAAGCGTATTGCCAATCACGTCCTTAATCGATTTTAATGAGATTTACAAATACATCTGTATTGTGTGTTGTTTATTATAGAACCCAAAGCTAATAAACATTTAGCAAAGGTCCCTGGTTTTCGGACAAATACTGATTAAAATATGAATACAAATCGCACAATACAGTACTCGATTTAAAAGAAGGGTAGCTCAACAATACATTTATATTCCATTAAGAATATGATTGGTAGGTCTCTTGGAGGTGTGAATTTATGTGAATGTAAATAATATAATAAATAAAAGAGCTAAGTTTAACGCTATTGTTCCTAACGTCTTTTGTGTTTGATAGATTCTCTCGACAGCAAGTCAGAGGTTGAAATAACCGTTGGCAAAATAAGCTTGAAAGGTAGCCTGCTACATGTGTTTATGATTTAACCCCAGAATAGCTTCTAACAGTTTCCATTCGTCTACTAAACAGAAGATGAAGAAATAAAGGAATCCCATCATGGAGTTCATGCCACTAAAATGGGCGCGGAGGATGTCCACTTGCACATCCAAGCAGATCACTCTACCGGTGGACATTGGTGCGCGAAGATATTCTTCTTTTCCTTGCTGGCAATACTTCTCGGTCTCATAGGGTTAATTATCATTGAAAATCGTGGCCTTTCTGATTGTAACTACAAAGTTTCAATTTGTTTAGTCGAAAACTAATAGGCATTTTTTGTAGTGGATACACCGTTGTCTGAATCAAGATTTTCTGAGTATTTTGAAGGTTGGGTGGATGAGCATAGGCAGTCGCATGATGATCATCATGATAAGATTCCTGCAGAGTTGGAAGATCACGACGCTGAACCATTCGAAGAGGAGGAAGATCATTCTGAGTTAGATGAAGATGAAGAACATGATGAACATGAAGATCATGAGGCTCATGAAGAACATGAAGAGCACGATGATCATGAGGAAGAAGCTGACGTGACTGAAGATGCTGACGAGGATTACAAAGAGCAAAGTGAAGAAGTAGCAGAAGAAGAGAATCAAGAAGTTACTAATGATGACGAAGACGATGATGAAAATGAAGAAGATGACGGTGAAAATGAGGCCCCACCATCTGAGGAATACTCTTATACAAAAAGTAAACGAGAGGTGGATAAAGAACCTGAAGAAGATGAAGACGACGAGGATGAGGGATTTGGGGATTCAGAAGACACAATAGAAGCTACTGATGATGCGGACGAAGATGATAATGAGGAAAACACGCCGCCATCAGCAGAAGTGCCTGCATTGAATCAAGAGGATCCTTACGATGAAGTAAGTTTTTTATTAGCACCAATAGTAATGATCTGTGTTGCGAAATTTATTACTACATATTAATATATTGCTTGTAACTAATTACTTATTACAATAGGTAAACCAAACCATTAATCAAAACAATTTAAAAGAACAAGTTGATGAGCTTTACGACATGTATGAAGACATTTCTAGTGCTTTAACTAATAAAAAAACCGATAATAATACTAAACCAAAAAATGCAAATAAAAACGTAAGTAAAAATATGTGCTTTTTTGGTTTTTCTTTTACCACGAAATCGAATATAATAATAACATTTTAGTTTAGTTTCTTTGGATTCGTCCATTTGATTAGGAAGTTTAGTCATTATTTGTCATCTATTTATTTGATTCCTTTTGATGCATTAACTGCAAGAGGTCACTTTACGAAATATTTTTGTGGGTAAAATTAAATTTTATATATACTGGAGCCCCTGTACTTAATTAGGGGTAAACTGCAAAGGATAGTGATAAAAAACATCACGAAGATGGGACTGTCCCCGCAAATTTAGTTGCTCGTAGATTACACATAATTTTTGCATTTAACTTTTATTCATGCTGTACTTGTTGCAGAAAAAATATTACCCAGATCTTCATATTTTCCAAAAGCAATTTACATATGTGTCATTCTACCCATAATATATCAACGTGTGGTTTTGCAAATCGTTCCATTTATTCCTTTTGATTATATAAAAAACAATTGAACCAATTACGATTGTGTTTTCACAGTTGTATACCAAATAGTTCCCATGTTTTCACAGTTTGTATATATTGTATACAATTGGTTCTATTCAAATAACTTTTATGGTTCCAAAATTATAGTAAAATTACTGATTAAGTAGGTGTTTTGTCTTTTCGATAAACTATTGATTGAGTGTTATTGTTTCAAATGCCTATTAATAGAAATAATGTAACCGAGTTCCATTTTAAATTGAGAATCTTTGTGTTGATGCGTTTAGTTATAGCCTAATCTTTATTTATTTAAGGATGACGATGACTTTGAGTCATTAGAAAATGTCGTGGACAATGATGCTGATGAACAGGCTCATCTGGAACAAAAAGCAAAACAAGGGAAAGAACAAAGTCCTGCTGTAGCACAGGAGGAAGAGGAGCCTGAATCGTCGTCAGGTAAGTGATTCCCCAAAACAAAAGATCTTTCAGACATTTTAAATATTACTCTTAGAAATTCCCAAATGCCCTCCTATCTTATGTATACGATCACTGTATGATAATTGTAACAAAATTGTTAAAGAAAGTGCAAAATTAGATTGTTTTCTTTAAATATTCCAGTTACTCTTAAGGTGTTCGTCGGTCTTGCGCTAGCCTTTGTGGCTCGCCTGGTTTTAATAAAAAATACAGACACATGTGAGTTGCCACATTTCGTAGTTTCACTGTACTTTTGTTGTTTAATACGCTTTTACTCTGTCTACTCACAATTTTTAGTCTTTTCATGTACTTTAATGCTAATAATCTGATGCTCTGCATGTACGGCATGTGAGCAGAAATTTAATATTTGTGAACGATATGATTTTGCACTTTCTTAATATTTCGTTGTAATGTAGCTCTTAAGCTCAATGTTTTCTAAATGCTTCTGAGTGGATTTTGGTGTCGATTAACTATTCATTCGTGAGAAAAATTCTTATAAAATGATTCCCTTCCTGTAAAAGCAAAACGAGAAGACCCGGCGATTTCCATGAGGAGACGCCTCACAATGATTAGTCCAGAAGAACCTATTCCACCTGACGATGAGGAACCCGATGGTTGTTCAAGTCACTTTGCGTGTTTAATTTAATTGATTTATGTTTTATTCAAATAAGAAGACATTGAGGAGGAATGCCTTGAGGAAGAACAGGAGGAAGATGAAGTTATAGAGTACTATGAGGAAGAAGATGTGGTTGAGAAGTATGTCCCTGAAACATATGAGCAATTAAATGCTATGTATCGCCAAAAGGGAAATGAAAACACGAAATCCAGTGGAATTGAAGAACTAAGGGCTAAAATGGAAGACATTAAACCCAAGATTGAAGAAACGCAGCCAAAGATACAAGAAATTAAGCAGACCATAGAAGAAATTAAGCCGAAAATAGAAGATATAGCACCGAGAAAAGATTTTCCAAAAGTAAGCTCAGAAGTAGAAGGCCCACCGATTGTGACTGCACATACAGTGCAAAATCCAATTAAAAGTCCAGATCCTGTGATCGAAAATGTAAAAAAAGATACTTTAGTTAAGTCTGACAGTAACGAAGGATATGAAGGTGAAGATGTTGAGGAGTTAAGTGAAGGCGAAGAAGAGGAAGAAGTTGATGAGGAGGAATTGGGATCAGAGGAAGAGGAAATATCTGAGATTGATGACGATGATGATGATCTTATGAAACGATTAGAGGAAAAGTACGGAAAACTTCCAGAAAGGCAATATGATAGTGAGGAAGAAGAGGATGTAGACGAGGATAATTCATGGACAAGTAATTACATATTTGGTATTCTCTAACGTATGGACATGTACGAAATCTAATATGCTCTTTTGTATATAATATTTTTAGGCAACAATCAATTTTTATTTTCTAGATAAAGAATCTTTTTAATGTTTGTTCAATTGAACTTACTGATATTACTATACATTTTTTTCTTACAAAAAGCTTAGTTCTCTACATGTCCATGTCGAGGTGAAAGATTTAGTTTAACAAACACAAATTGTATTAGTATAAGAATGCAATTTCGCTGTTTCAATAGTATAAAAAGAATGTGTATTTTAAATAAAACGATTAAGTATATGTGCATTACAGTGATCGAAAAATTCAAAAATATAGCATTATATAAGTCTGTTTAATCTGACACAGTATTAGTCGAAAATATCTATAAAACTTCTGGTATTTGTGAACAAGTCTTAACTCACCTTAATTTGAATTTTAGAAATAAAATCCAGACCAGGGGGTGGTCCTCAAAGTTACAGCGAGGATGAATTGATTGAAGAGGAGTTGAGGCGAGCAAATGAGGAGATGCTCCAAAATGTAAGCGACATGTTAACCACAAATGTTCTACGTAAATAATTATCCTTTTTTTAAATGTCTTCGGCAGTTTGATTTCCAATGATTGATTAGTCTTCCCATGTGTTTATAGTTTATTTTTAGTTAAACTCTTAAGTGTTTTTTCATTTAATTTCAAGGATTTAACGTATCTTAAAAGTTGCATTTTCTGTGATTTTTCTTAAAACGTAGTCGCTAAGTGCTGAAAAGACGTATCGTCTCCGATTTAGCTCTCCAACCCCCACCCACATTTTGGTTTGAGAGCTATGTCGCAGACAATTTTTTCATGTGTGCCTTTGGTTTTACTAATAGCGTTTCTTTTATTTTAATTCAATTTGCATTTGTTGTGTGCGCTACTGTCCCAATTTAACAACTTGCCTACGTCTGTTAACATTGTTCCTGTGTGGTTTTATTTTAACATAAATTGACGTCGCTACTTGCGCTATGGTTTTTGCGACAAATTTAATCAAAGAACTTACAATCCGCCCTGAGAATCTTTGAGTCCCTCTCCCTTAAATATCCTGATGTTCCTGGAGCGCTATACGGCAAAGCAAAGGCTCTTGATAGGTTATCTGAGGAGTTTAAAAGTAACCAAATCCTGCTAGAGTCTATATGGGCTTACAAAAGATTTTTGGCACTGGATGAAAAAATAGATGATGATCTTTATCTTGAAGTTTCCGAACGTTGTATTGATAGAATGAGGTTCCGAGGTTTGTCGGCTTTTATAAAGTTTTTAACAAATATTTGCAAATTCAAACTATTTCAGGATTACATTTGCAGGCTGTCTCACTTCATCGCTCGCTCATAGAGCGTTTTCCACAAGATCCACGCCATCGAAACCAATTGTCTGTGACTTATCTGTTCCTCAATCGGTAAGCAATATAATGTCGCTCTTGTTTCTTAAAATAAGATATCTAATTATCGCAGTTTTGCAGAAGCAAAGGCTGTTTTAAACGAAACTTTGCTTCGATGGCCAAATAATGGGTTTGCCCAAGTTCATTTCGGGTTTGTTATAAAGAACTTAGACGGAGATTATGAAACAGCAGTAAAATATTTATGGAACGGAATTAAATCGGAAGACGAGGGTACACAAGATGGAAGATTTTACTTCCACTTAGGAGATGCTCTGCAACGTCTTGGTCGCGCAGAGGAAGCAAGGCAGATCTATCAAGAAGGTGCTAAGAAAAAATTGTTCCTATCTGAATACCAACGATCCTTGTACAATGTTGAAAATATAAAAGCTCAACCTTTTTGGACCAAGGAAGAAACCGGCTATAAATCATTTTTGAATCAGCTTGAAAATAACTGGGAGAAAATAAGAAACGAAGGCCTGGTAGCTCTTAACCAAAAAGGTTTTTTTGTTGAAGAAGCTGAAAGCCTCAGAGACTTTGGGGATTGGAAACAATTTGAACTTTTTTCTAGGGGCAACAAAAATACCAAAAATTGTGCTAAAGCTCCAACCACTTGTGGAATAATTGAAATGTTTCCAGCAGCGCGCTTTTGCAAACGTGGACAGACCAAATTCAGCGTAATGCATCCCAACACCCATGTGTGGCCCCACTGCGGTCCGACCAATTGCCGAATTAGAGCTCACTTGGGATTGAAAGTGCCTCCCGGAACAAAAATTAGAGTTGCCCAGGAGGAGAGGTAATATCCTTAATATATCCTTTTCAATTAAAGGCATCTTATATATTCTAATCGCAGGACATGGGAGGAGGGAAAGTTTCTAATTTTCGATGATAGCTTTGAACACGAAGTGTGGCATAATGGAACCAGTGTAAGATTGGTGCTTATAGTCGATGTCTGGCATCCAGAACTAACAGAGGAACAGCGGGAGAAATTGTCTCCTATTTAAGTTAATATTTCTTAAGATTAGATTAGTGTTGTTGCAAAGACCAAAGTTTGAATAT
This sequence comes from Tolmerus cingulatus, assembly GCA_959613345.1. Lineage (NCBI taxonomy): Eukaryota > Metazoa > Arthropoda > Insecta > Diptera > Asilidae > Tolmerus > Tolmerus cingulatus. Next base: position 14,796,650 of record OY390708.1, on the reverse strand, counting down.
CATTGTTTTAGATGCTACGATTTTCTTACAGAGCGAGTTGGTTGTTATTTTGTGAATAATTTTGGGTTGTCAATTGTCATGTAGGTTTTTAGGAAAAAAGACGAACAAATATTTTGTATCTCGAATGAACTATGTATTTTTCTATGAATGACTTTTAAAATGATTGAATAAATCGACCTCTTTTGTTAAATAAGTGTTTTCATTTTTTGATTTTTTTTTTTTTTTGGTGGGGGTAAAGTGCTTTTATTTATATTTAATCAATAGTAAAAATTCCGTGAACATTTCAAGAAAAGGTTTTTCTTGGAGAAAAATAAAATTTGAATCTTATAAACCGTTTTTAATTTATAAAAATGATTTACATCCGTCATCAACATCGGCAACATCATAATTTTATTTATTTTATAGGAGTACTTGTGCTCGGGCAACTAATTATATGATTAAATACATAGATACATATGTATATAATCGCTCATATTTAATGATTTTCAAAACGATGTGCGCCGAATCTGTTTGTTTATCTGTCAGCGATTTTCTCTGCAATTACTGAACAATAAGGTCAAAAAAATAGCAGTCTTCGATGAGGTAATCCTCGTAAATTAAATAATTGATATACCGGGAACGTGCGTCGGGCAAGCTAGTTCAGCATATTGATATTAGAAATATTTATATTATATGACTCTAGGAAGTTGTATTAATTTATTAAACGAGTTTATTAAATAACAAGAATATCAATAAACGTACATATCTTAGGTGTTTTTTTTATTGACTTTGGGAGAGTTGAAAGTTGCATAATAATTAGGTAAAGAAAATTAATATTGAAAAGAAAATATATAAGTATAAAAACACGAATAAAAAAAGGTCCATTAACTGTCAATTGATTATCCCGAAAAATGTGATATTGTTTAACTTTGTTACACTAAGCAATTTCTTTTTACTTAAGAAAACAAATTGAACAAGTACATTTTTATGGTTAATTTCAAATGGGTAAAACAATTTAGGCTCAATAAAAAATAAAAAGATATTAAATATAAATTCCCAGTTTTACAAACAATCGCGACGTTCGTAAAAAAATATCGAAATTAATAAATAACTTAATTTTGTTAGCCGTATATTCTAAAGCCCAATTTATTTTCTTTTTATCGTTACTTCATTAACTGGTATTAACACATGAATCATGATATTTATTAGCAAATTGATCTGTATACGTCATTCAATATTATTTAATATTAGGAAATATTTCATGGTTCTCTGAATAACAAAAGTACAATAAAAATTTGTAGTGATAGGAAAGAAAAAACGATCGCGTGTCAAAACCTGATTTTTCTGATTTTGAAAAAAGAAATATAAATGAATGCTCATGTTCTGCACTTAATCATCAGCAAAATGCATAAGAAAATTATTTTCCATGCCGTATAATAAAAAAATAGGAAATCAACTTAATATTTATTCTGAATAAAAAGTGCTATATTTAGTAGTTCTGTAGGACTTTTCCTTAGATAATTAGTTCGTAAACAACAATATTCAATCAGTTATCGTTTTCAAGAAAAATAGAGTTAAAAATTACAAACGAGTTTTGACCATTGTCCATTTTTGAAAAATAAAGGTTTACTATAGAAGTTATCCGTGGAGCTTTGTATAAGACCTTGAATGACAGTCGCACACCATTTAATTTGATAAAAAGTAGGTCAGTATTTCAGATCAACATATTGGCATCTTTATTAAGCGGTTGTAGTGATAAAGTATGCGCTTTCAGTGCGTTTAAATTAAATTGGTGATACTAAATTGCTTGAGCATCCTTAAAGGTCATCATTTATCTTTCTCCACAATTAAGTAATAAGGGCACAAGAGTCTGAATTTGGGTCACTGCTATAAATTGGTTCTTCAGACAACCCGATCCAGATATCCCGGAGGAAATGAGGGCATGGTGTATGAATGCATCTGAAATGTGTCACCAAAAGCATTATCGTGCTTATCAGTACCAATGCGACGTGCGTGTGCACCACGCATAACAAGGTCGAATGCGTTTTTATTAAATAAGCTACGACGATCTTCGGAGGTGTAAAAATCTCTATTTATTTTATTTAATACAGCCAATTTTATTATACATATAATGTGATTTTCCTTGTACGACACGTGCTGCGTTTGTGCTAATAACTTTTGAATTGTGTGGCTAACGTATGAATAAAAGTCTGAAATTATCCCTGGCGCCAATCAAATGCCATGAAAACCAGACAATTATCTTACGTTGGCGACTAACGACTTTATATTACGCATTTTGTTTACTGCATGTTGCTTAACATATAAATCACCACACCTTTCTTGTATGAACATAGTAACTCATTTTTTTCTGTACTTTAACTTTGTTAAAAGGCGTAAAGTACTCAGAGGAGTGAAGAAATAGGCATTATCTTTTAATATTTTGCAACTGTTCTATAACATTTGTTGTTTTAAATGTTTAAAATAAACTTCACGAAAAATGTAAAATAAAACATAATGTTGAGCCAATTATCTGCTGGATTTATTAAAGGTTCTTTTGTTTATTATTTTAAATTGCAAAATATTTATGTAATATACCTATGTATAAGCGCTTACACAACCTCGGCTTAAAAGACCCAAAGAATCGAAATATTAAAATCTTCATCAAACAAAAAGAATCAAGATAAAAAACAAAGTCGTTCAGAAGCTAAAAAGTTGTTAACAACCACGTAAAGTATTCTCGATATTACATGTTTGGGCTACTCTCTGTCTTTTCTATTGCCAGCAATGGAAGGCTAAACTAAATTATATGTTTGTGTTTCAATAAATTAAATATAAGTAGTGTTTTTTAATTAAAGTGATTGATGAAGTTTCTTGATTTATTTTAAAAGTAAAATACACACTGAAATTTTTGTTTTCTCATATAATTGTTATTTCAACTTTATTTATGTATCCGAGGTTACTCAAAGTTCTTTTGCTAATCATAGTCCAAAAACAAAATAGTAGACAACAAAACTTTGCGTATACTAAGGTTAACTAATTTAAAAAAAATAGATTAAATGGCTTGTTAACATGAATGCACAAATAGGAATGTAACAAATTTATAAAACTTTTGTTTAATGTTACTCCAATTGGAATACACGTTAAGATAAAGACCCGTTTATTGGCGTCTTTCACAGAATATTTTATAATTTTTATTTTATTTATTTTCATGTGTATCATGGTTGCGTTTTTTCCTTCAAACCATGTTTGTATTTTGTTAGAGTTTTTTATAGTGTCCAGCTATAATATGAGAACTTGAAAGTATACAAGGTCTCTTAAAAAAGTTGCAAAGTTGGTCGATTTGTCACGATAAACTGATTAAGATTGTTCTGACACCACCTCGCGAAAATCTCTGGGTAAATTATTTAATTTTTTTTCCGTGAAAGGAGGTGCATTCACAAAATATTTCAAGTATTTATAACCCGAGTCAGGGACGACATCGAAGTTGCATCTCGCATAAAATTAAGAATTGATTAGATTTTAGAAAGTAGACATTGGAATTTTTTTCCCTAGTATGCGCTCGTAATAATGTCAAAATCTAATATTATGCTAAACAACTTTATAGAGTTTTTTCCTCATGTTATTTATTGGTTATATGCCCTGTAGGGAACATTACAGGTACACGTAACTTTAGGTAGTTTTATATGAAGTAATTAATTTTAAATTTGCATATTTTATGTGCATACTATAACTAAATCGATTTTTTGAGCGTGCTTTTGTTATAACTATTTTATCTTAAGTATTTTTCATTTATTATTATAATTAGAGTCGAATAAAGTAACACTTTATTACTCAATCTATAAATAAATTTTTTGTTATTTTGCATAAGAAAATAACGATTATTTTTTGTTATGATTTTTTAGCGGATAATTATAGTTTTTACAGAACTGAAAAAATTAATAGTTCAAATTAATAATGAAGATCATAATCATTTCTCTTCCTCCTATTCATAAATCAAATATTTGTCTGTGAGGAAAACAATGAAAATATATTTGTTTGAAAAATTGTTTTGAATATTTTGTAAAAGCTGAGGAGTCCTTTTGGAATGGTGGTTTTGGTGGTTTAGTTTCGTGCCACATTTAAATATAAAATACGTTTTTTATTTATTTAAATTAATAGCCATATTTAAAAGAAATGCATTGATTCAATCTTGCTTAAATATGGTAGAAATGTACATACATATTGTAACTGAATAGGTACACAAGTAAGTAAAGTTACTAAATCTCAGTTAATAAGCGCATTTCTCATAAATTTAAAATTTCGAGTTAATTTGGTATTTTATAAATCCTATTTATGCTGCAAGTTAATATACATAAGTGGAAAAATTATTTTTTTTTTTCTTTAAGAGTCTGCTATTCATGCTTTCCTATCGCAAAATTTAAAGTCTGCCTTTATGAATTTTAATAGAGGCATAAAGAAATTGTACAAATTTTCCAAACGACTTGAAAATTCCAAAAATTTTTTTTTTGTTACATTTGCTTAGATTGTAAAAATTGCGCAATACATATTTTAAATAAAATATGTATGTTCAATCAACATCTAAGGTTAAAAATAAATGGGTATCCCCCAAAAACTTAAGATTCAGAAGTATGTTGATTTTGGTTTTAAAGTTACATATTATCAAATTTAAATCAAAGATTATATTTAGGCTATAATCAGATTTTGACGATAACTACCCCACATTATGCACTACCAGTGAAGTCTGAAAAAAACCTAAATAAACAAAAAGTACAGCCCCTTACGCACTTCACACTATCGTTCTATCAACTAAATCAATTAAATCACTCTTGTTATCAAACCCATTTTTTCTTTGTAATCTCAAGTATTTGGGGAATTCACTAGCTGCTTAGAATTTTCAAATTATCGTTATAATGTTCCTCTTCAGAATTAAAAGTCTCAGCTAATTTGCAGTTCCCATCAACTGGAAAAGGAAAAGCAAAACCGAAAATATCAAAAATACAAAAGTTACGAGTTGAACTTTGGAGATAAAACAGTGCATGCGTTCGAATTGCTAAATGGAAGCGAATCAGGCTTTCATCAAACAATTACTTCTGGCACCATTTAACAGGCGTCGAATGGTCGTAAGTATGTAACTTGGCTCGATGAAAACATGTCAACTGCTCGCAGGACAATCGAGCAGACGGCACGTGGAAATCAGTTCCATACCGGCGTTTGGTCTATAAAAGTGGCGGCCAGCTTACTGGTCTTAACAGTCGCTTTCTTCCGAGCTCAAAGTCTGCCTCTTCAGAGAAGAAATTTCTTGAAAAATGGTGATCTGTTTGAAAAAAATTGTATAACGACTCAGTTGATAAAACCTCGTGCAAAACAGAACTTCTGGCGGTATTCAAAAATTTGTCGCGGGCTGAAACCAACGATTAAAGCTGTGCAAATAATTTGGTTCGACTGGTTTTCTAACGCGTTTCAAGATTGTCAGGTAAATTTATTTTTTATGTAGTCTTCATGGAAAAAAACAAAGAGACAAGCCACACGTGCTTGCTAGAAGAGAAGTTGGCGCCAGCGAAAACTCTTTCAGTTCCGTCCAGGCCGCGTACAGGTCCCAAATGGGTAGTGCGAAATTCGAAAGTAGTGACACCCCAGTTAATTTTATCTACTAAAAGTAACTAGTGAATTAAAATGCGTCACTTAATTTGAGTCTTTGTTTTTTTATAGTTAGTGCTGTGCAGCTTATGGCTTAAGAAAAAGGTAGTGATTATTTACAATAAATGTTAACTTTTTAGTTTTTTCATTTCCTTTTACTTAAGTTGGCATTGGCAGATAGACACGTGCTTAAATCGACTTAGAATAATTGTTAATTAAGAATGTTTTGTTAACAGTGCACCGCGATATAAGTAATGATAAATGTGAAAAAGTTTATTGCAAAGCAATAGTTTCTCATATATATACTTTAAACCGCCCTTATCTGTGAGCTTAAGTTTACCTCGTTACGAAAACAATAATAAACAACTTGTGCGACAAAAACTGCTTTATGGACAATTTATCCGAAAAAGCTTTGAAAGAGACCGGCTATTTTAATTTTAAAATTGTGAGTCTGCCGGCGAATGTAATTTCCGTCTATAATTAATTATAATTCACCTTTTTGGCAAAAATTGCATAACAAAGCTCCAAAGTTATTTATGGCACAATAAGTTGTAAGTGTGTGGATTGGCTGCATTTTAATTGTGTAGAATAATAACCTGATCTGCAACTACTTAACTGACTTATGATTGCTAAAATATTTTTCGTTATAACTGCGACCGATAGTATGATATCTTTCATATAAAATTTAGCTATGATTATAAACGTTATCGTTTTGGTATTTTGATGTGACGCGACTTGATTTTTAGTGTCTATGATGGAGACACGTGCTGGATTCGTTTCATATCGAGTGTTGTAAAATTCAAAAATGTATACTCACTGTAAAAATGTGTGAACTTTAAACTCAGTAAATCTCAAAGCACCTAGTGGGTTTTCGAAAATTTAAAAAATTAGTAAATAGTCAGCAAGTATTTAGAGCATAATCTTTGGATAAAGGTGTTAATGAAGTGAAGAAAGAATGTGCTGTAGGATTAATAAAATATAAAAGTCCAAAGTGTCTCAGTTTGACAAGTGGTTAAAGTGCTGAAAATATACAAAAAGAGAAAAAAGGTTTATACAACCCAAAAAAATTTTAAATTAAGATCCAATAATTTAAACAAAAATTATAAAATTTGTAATCTTTTATATTTCATTACCTACAATTAAATTACCTAATTCTTCTTTGAATCGTATATTGTATATAATGCACATGTATTTACGGCAGCAATCTCTTTCCGTGTAATGTTTAAACATTTTTTAAATAATAGGTAATGCTTGTAACTGATTTCAATATTTTTTGCTCGCAATTTCTTTGAATGCTATTCATCGTTCTTACTAAATATTTGAGATACATATATTTGCATAAAGTCTACGATATCTGCTGAGTTTAATCGCCAAGAGTGTACTCAAGAAAATTTTAAGATTTAATAATAAAGATAACATATTAAAAAAGGATTATTATTATTTAAACTTATAACAGATTTTTAGGGTGTCAGCCATTTTGAAAATCGTTCTTTTTTCTCTTAAAACATGTAATATTATTGCTTTTAGTTCCATTTTTTCACTAAATAAGTCTTAAGACATTTTTTCGAATTATTTTGGGTCTTTATACAGTGTAGAAAAACTTCACAAGTATGCAGGATGGTTTTCAATTAAAAATCATTATTTTTGGAGCGGTTACTCTATACTGAAGAGTTCCTTTATATTTTCAAATTATTTTATTGATCCCAAATTTCCCTTCTTAAATAGAACTACTACGTAAAATGAAATTCTGCACATCTTTTAACGTACTAACTTTAACACAAGAAGCATTTTTTCAAATGAATATCTTGGAAATTAAGCTTACATTTGAAAGATTAAAATTCACGATACTTTACCCGATGAAAAATTGTCGAGGTTAAAATAGGATTATTTTCCGTAAATTCCGTAGATTAATTCTCAAAGGTTTTGAAAAAATCGTATTTAAGGAAAATTGTTAAAAGCGTAAATGCAGTTGCATATGTCATATAAATAAATTATTTGTAAACCGTATTTGGATTTATTATATTTAGGGCAAACGTTTTTCACGTTCTTTTATTTTTCCATGGGCTGTGAAATAAATGAACGCGGAACTAAAATCAGCATCCTATTTTATGTAAATTCTAATGTATGTATCATCCGTGAGTTCGTTTTGCATAAGTTAATGACACGACTGACGCACGCCCCTCAGAACCAATAGGAATTTATAATTTGAAACTATTTCATAGGTATGCGAATGCCATTTTTATGTAAAACATGGCCCAAGAGCTATAACTTTAAATTAGCTTTTTTAACTTTGGGTGTATTTCTTTTCCTTTTTTGCTAAAATAAATTTCCGATACTATATATTTATAGCTCGTTTCAAAAGAATCGAAAAACCCTCCAATTTTTCAGATAAATCACATTTTATGTTTTGATAAGGAGATCTAAAAATAACAGTTCAATCGTATCCTGTAGGGATTTGTGCGCATTTCCGTCTCTTAGAAGTCTTCAAATTTTCTGAAGTAACAGGTGGCGGAGAAGGTGCAAATTGGTGGCGGCCTACGCGAACAATTCCGTAGAGCACTACATTTTTGTAGTACATACTTTGTTGCGGCTCTATAAATAATGAGGCAGTTTTCATAAAGGGCAGGCACTTCAACTCGGAAATCTCATTAGCTTCGCGTTTTTGGTGGACGCCAGCCACTTAGAAATAAGTGTCAGCTAATTTACGTTTTCCATTGAAAGTGAGAGACTTTTAAATTTATAGGGGTTTGTGAATCCCGTAAAAAATTTGTTTTTTATTAATGGAACTTTAAAATTCGTTTTAAATATTAGAGTGTTTGGAATCACTAGTGTTAAGTAAAGTTTTTGAATATTTAATTTCAGATTTAGTTCCGCTTAAGAACTTTGCGATGAAGGGATTTAAAGTAGTTACATTATTCATTTTGTTTGCCGCCCTTTCTGGCGTGAAAGCCGATTGTTCGAAGCACATTCATGCTCCGGTTGTGTGTCTCTCCAAAAGAAGCTGCTTGGAAGGTGTGTGGACAGAGGGATTTCAAACAGATTGCTTTCAATCTTTCTTAGGCATTCCATATGCAAAACCACCGGTTGGAAATCTTAGATTCGCAGTAAGTATTATGATATACATTATGTTTAATATTTATTCGTGGATTGTCCAATTTACAGAGAAGTTATATAAATTTATAAGTGATAACATAAGTACTAACATTTTCGTTACACACGTAATTTGAACTCATAATTTTTTTTCATACATTTACTTGTAGTTATTATTATAAAAGTGCTCGTTACGTAAAAATGCTGATAGCAAAATAGTAAAAACATTTATTTAATTATAAAAATTAAGGTTTTAACCCTTCTTTCAGTTTTTACTTTAATCTTATAGCTATGTTTTGTTTTCAGTTAGTGGAAATTACGTTGGAAATAATATTTTAATATTTGAAATTCTGATTAGGTGTAATACTATATATTTATTTTTAAAACTGTACAATTAAATTATGCATTGCATATATTTGGGAGCATCTCATAAAATTGCAACAATTTTCATGTTATATTTGTTCAGCAAAAAATCGTGTTCTAAAATCTAGCAAAGCGCTAAAAATTGCAAGAAAAACTGTGAGGGCTAAATATGTAATTGTTATATCATGTCCTTTTTAAATTAAAGTTTTTTTTTGAATCTTTGCTTAGTTGGACAAAATAAATGTTATTAACATTCTCACCCAAATTAAATTGCAAATGGACCGCAGCATAAAATATTTGTTGCTGAGAAAACAAATAAAAAATTATTTTATCAGACTATATTCTCTATTTGTAGAAGAATATGAGGAAAGTAAATACTTTATAGTCTGACCAAGGCATTGCTGAAAGGTTCGTGCATCATTGTTTGTGAGAATATTTTGTTGGATAATGGTTTATCAGACCCTGATGGAATAATTAATTACATACTTTAAATTGCTATTTCTGATTAACAAAGTACTCCAAGTAGTCTGGGGCCATTGCAAAACGTGGGAACTTATGTATTTAGAACCGCAGTAAATTCAGTCATTGTATTCAATAAAAATATGAATCAGAATAATTATTAAAAGGAAAATCTCCTCTTTTAACCTTTATTTCTATTTAGCCGTACTAAAAATAATTTAATAAACTCTGCTTTAGTTTTGCCGAATAAAATAAAATTCGGCTTTATATACATAGATAAGGTTCTTAAAAATTAGATACCATATGAAAAATTATGAATTAATAAAAAAATATTAAAAGGTATATTTTGACTTTTGTGTAATCATTTCATGAAAAAACGAAGTAATAGGTAACTAAACAAGAAAAGAAATACAAGGAGCATAAATAAATAAATAAATTACTAAAAAACAATAGAAAAATAATGAAATATACAGGTTGTTTCTGCTAATTGTTGTATATTATGTTTTCGTCAATTATCTTTTGATTTATACTACATCATAATGATCAAATTTGAAGGATGGTAAAAGTTAAAGGGAGATAGATACAAAACCTTGGACTTATAAAGTATCAAAATAAAATGCCGGTGTTTGAAAAACAATAGAAATCGTATTTTTCAATAGAGAGAATAGAAAGAAAAAAACTCATAATACTCGTAATAATGTCACAAGGTTTTTCAAATGATATTTGAGGAATCTTGTGGTATGAAACAAATCCGCCTCCGATACGACAGCCTTGAGAAGAAAAAAATTCTTCAAGTTCAAGCCAAATTTAAATGAAGAATGTTTTTCCAGAATCCTGTACCCGCCGAACCATGGACGGGAGTTTTAAGCGCGACGACGCCAAAGGACGACTGTTTACAAAAGAATTACTTACTGCCTACTCCTGCCATTTCAGGGCAGGAGGACTGCTTGTACTTGAACGTTTACGTGCCGAAGGTAGGTGGCTTCGAATAAATCGCCCCACGTCAATCTAATCAAGGTAAATTAATTCCAGAAAGCTTCAAAAAGAGTTCTTCCTGTGATGGTGTATATTTATGGAGGAGGATTCTTTTCAGGCTCAGCAAATCCGTATATTCATGGGCCTGAGTACTTTATGGACTCCCGGCAAGTGGTTCTTGTGACGATGGCTTATCGCCTTGGAGCACTAGGTAATTATTTTAAAAGGATCTCGCTGGGGAGGATTAGTTACCTGTAATAGCGACAATTATTTCTTAGCTAAAAACAAGGGTTTATAAATGACGAATTAGCCTATAATACTTATAGATGAATGCCAAAGATCATATTGTTTTTAAATAATTAATATTTAAACCTCTCTACCTCACACTCTTATAACATCGAAATCAACAAGAAATATAATTCAATACAATTGAATAAATGAATAAGCTCGTCCTTTAAAGTTTTAGTTCTTGCTTTTCTACATAATTTTCTAAGTATTTCATATTAACGTAATTTCATTTAATTAATTCCTCGAATGCTGGAAAGGAAATATGAAGTTTAACGAGCAGGACTAAATAAAGCTATGCATGCGCATGGTAATGAAAATGTTTACACAAAGCTGTAAACATGTTCCTGTAAATTATACAATACCTTTTTATACGTTAATAAAATAAAAGATGTATACTTTGGTTGTTTAATAAAGGAACGAAGTGGGTAAAGCACAGTAAAGTTTATATTTTATGAAAATTATTTATAGAAGAGATGAGTTTCAATTTGATCTTAGCTGATGCGTGTAGTAGTGATCATCACATTATATCACAAGATTTTTTATACCTTTTATAGACACCGCTTTAGACAAACGTATATTTTTTATACAATATTCATATCAATCTATTCCATTATTAGTTATAAACGAATTTGTTTTCGTATGTATGGTATGAAAGAGCATTTTGGTGTTGTACAAGATATATGTATTAAATAAAATTGAATGTATCATTTTATGAAAATAGTACAAAGTTGAAGGGACCACATACAACAATCTGGCACTTTATGGTTGACTAAATTAGAACATCATTTTTCTTCGCCTATTAATATATCTTCCACTCGTTTCATTTACATGTATTACAAGACATAAATTTCATTTTCAGGCTTCCTGTCAACAGGGGATGAAAGCAGTCCCGGAAATTTTGGATTCAAAGACCAAAACTTGGCATTAAAGTGGGTTCAGCAGCATATTAAAGCGTTCGGGGGCGACCCGGAACGTGTGACGCTTTTTGGCCAGAGTGCTGGAGGAGTTTCTGTTCACATGCATATGCTTAGCCCACTTTCGGAAGGTTATTAAGTCTGTAAGTTTCGGTATGAAAATAACTAATTTTGATTTATGATTCTAGGTCTATTTAGTCAGGCAATCGTAATGAGCGGAAACGCGGGTGCCCCGTACAACGAAGTGATAAAAGATCCACTGCAGCAGGCAAGAGACCAAGCGAAGTACTGCGGAATCGAAAATGCTAATAAGATGAAAAGTGAGCAATTGATTAAGGCTTTGAGGAAGGTAAACGCAACGACCCTCATCGATGCCGGAGATGGATTCAAGGTAGGTTGATTATATTTTATCAATTCCCAGATGAAAACCCTCTTTTTTCCCATTTACCCACAGTACTGGCACGTGGACCCACTCGTCACCTTCCGGTCGGTCGTGGAACCAGAAATTGAGGGCGCATTTATGACTAAGGATCCTAAGGAAATCATTCGGACGGGGGAGTACAAGCACATTCCCTGGATGACGGGATTTGTTCCCAGCGAAGGGGCCGTTCGGGCACTTTCAATCATTTCGAATGAAACCCTGAGGAACGATTTCAATTCGAATTTCGATGACCTTCTGTTACGGCTGATGGAATTCGCAGACGAAGGTACCGAGGCGGCCGAGTGGAGGCTTAAACAAATTGTGAATTTCTACTTGAATGGAACCCACCGCTTAGAGAAGGATAACGTCCAGAGATTTGTTGATGTAAGTGTTAAAGTCGTATGCTTAGCTTCTTATTTACATATTTCATGCGGATTCCTCCAGATTATTTCGGATAGAGGTTTCTTCCATCCGCTGTACAAGACCCTGGAGAGCTATGTAAGCTATGCAGACTTAGAGAAGAATCCTGTCTACTTGTACAAATTTGCTTTTAAAGGACCCTACTCCTACTCGTTCGTGTTCACAGGAACCCCGACAGATTATGGTAATCTCGGAAACAATAACGAAGTTGATATATTTTTCTAAAAACAACAATTTTCAGGCGTTGTTCACTGTGATGATTTGATTTATCTATTTAAATCCCCCGTTCTGTTTTCGGCTGGTTTTAACAAGACCTCACTCGATGCTAAAGTAATTCTACATATGGTCGGAGCGTTCGTTACATTTGCTTCAAATGGGTAATTATTATAAAATAATATTTTATTAAATACATGAAAATGTTTACACATACCGACAACAGGCAACCTACTAATGATGGATCTCTGAAGAGTTGTAATAAAGACATGCTTTTGAGAAATGAAGGTTTTTGCGACTACATGGAATATAAAAACACTGAGGACAGCGATTTTATTCTGCAAAGGAACAATCATTTCCCTGTGGATGCGGCTAAATTCTGGGACAAGCTTTTAGTCTGATTATTTCAGGCGGATATGAATTATTTTAGCTGTGAATAATATTTGAAGTACCTATACAGACTGCTATGTACATATTATATCGTTAGTTATTAAAGCTGTGGTATTTAAGCAACAACTAATGTGTATTTTTAATTTAAACCCTCTTGGTTCTTCCAATATAAGTAATTTTAAAAGGATCGAATGAAATATTGTTTAACCGATGAGTGTAGCATTGCAAATAAGTTGATAAACGGAGACCAGTTAATTTTGAACTAGATTAATTACTGATTTTTGTATAGTGGTGTGGCAAAAATGCATCCAGCTCTGTCTTTAAATCAAAAATTATATTTATACACGTAATGTATGTTTTCAAGTATTAAAATCATATGATTTGTTTTATTTTGTTTTTGCATGTAAAATTAAGTTTAAATCTAAATTTTGTCTAGCAAAAAATTGTTTGAAGAAATCAAATAATATTTAATAATAATTTAGAAGTAACAAAAAATATTTCGATAATAATGCGAATGTATAAATGTTTAATTTTATTTTTGTTATTATTTCTCTGCCGTATGTTTCTAAGTTTTATTGTTTTTATGCTGTATATACCTACGTTAGAAAATAAGCGCTTTTCTCTATAGCATAAAGGATAAACTTTGGGTATTATTTCTTTGTTCGCCACTATACTTTTTAATTGGTATGTGGTATAACAATAAAACACCATTTTTTGCACATCAACGAGTTCTTCATTTATTTATTGAACATTAACGATTTTCCATATAATATTTACTTTTGAAACTTAACGTTTCTGATATTACTCACATTTTTGATCTTCTAGAACATAGCTGCGCTATTGCACCCTAATATTTTGGTATTGTATCACTACAGTTTCACATTCAGTATAAGCTAGATGCATTTTCCAAAAATAAGTTGTTCGCATCTAATACAACGCTTTTAATCGAAAATATATATTTTTTCTATGTTTTGGCACACTGCAAAATATATGTTTATTCTATTTCTCTTATATCTACTTTTTCAATAATATTATTGTCGCGAAATATTTCTACTATCCTTTTCTATTGGAATGCACACACGCATATCTAGGGTGGCTTTATGATTTTAGGTACTTATGTATATGTATATTATATGACTTAATTTCACTTAACAGTTATTCCTCCCAGATGTATCATACATCGTGCTCTTAATAACAGGTGCAGCTAATCACACAAAATTTTTCCCTTTTGGTTTTCGATATGCTGATTTTATAGTTTTGCTATAGATAGAATATATTTTGTATGCTCTATTTCACTAACTTTAATATTGTCATAATTATATGGTTGAGATATTTGGTTTTTGTTAACAATTCTGTTCAAGTTTTAAGTTAATATGGACATTTCCTTACGTTTTGAAAAACTATTGGCAAATGATAAAAATATGTAAGGTAATGACTCACAACCTGGTGGTCTTTTTTTAGTCTGATGGTTTAAAGGGATTTTAGTTAGAACAGTTTTTTGAAATTTTAAATAAAGATACAAACATATTTAAGCGTATTTCATGATAATTCAAACATCGCATTAACAAAATACATGTACCTAATATTTTTAGAGTTGAATTCTGCATCAAAAATTGTTTCGTTTATTCTTTCCATAGGCTTACATTATTTCATAATAAATATAAATATTTCGCAAAATTGTTTGTTATAGCAGCTTTTGCCTATTTTAGAATCTTGACCAATACTAAAAAAGTTTCATTTCCATAATATAACAAAAGTTGGAGACTGGAAACGAAAGATTCATTAACTGATCTGTTTTTTTTACGAATTTAATTTGACTGTACATATTTTAAAATTATTAATTTCAGTCTCTCATAGGAAATTGTACCGAAGCTGCAGCATTAAATACTTCCAACAAAAATATTTTCCAAGGATTTGTTTTAAGAGAGAGTACGGAGTGCTTATGTTGTTTTATCGTTTTACGCATTAAAATCCTTGTTATAAATTTTAATGGCAGCATTATATAAATTAAATTCTCATGGATTATCGATAAATTACGTGCGTAAACCTGTTCGTTTTTTCAACATTTTCCGATATGAAGTCAGATCACTAAAGAATGATTAACATATTAAAGGATTTGTAATTAACATGTATCTACAAATATTTAAATAGCCTATGCAATATTATTTACTGTCGTTATTATATTTCCCTTAGTCTGTTGTGCACAATAAAATGTTTAGCTTTCAATTGTCTAAAAGCAATATGTGCAATATCGTACCGATTTTCCCTAAAGAAGTAATTACTAATCTGTAAATCAATCATAATGAAATCTTGAAATTAGGAATTTCGTAGTCAGAAAGTGAGTAATTAATGGTTACCGTGCTCAACTTTACGATGAGGATTACGATTTCAATCCTGAGGGTTCTGGACTACAACCCTTAACAACCGCAAAAGTAATTATCAGGGATAATTATGGCGGATAAAAAGGTCTTTTTAACGACTAAAAACGAGCTTTATGTTATACGGAGGTAGGAAATTCATAAAAGAAATTGTTCTTTCAATTAACATTCATAATTTTATCTATAAATTGCGAAGAGGATTAAACTGCGTGTAAAGTTTCCTGTTAGCATATGTTAATTTGAGTAGTTAATAATGGGAAAAGAGAGAGAAATAAGAAATAAAATAAATAAAGTTAATTTCTTAAAGCCCAATAGTGCTGTTTTGTAGTCAACAAATTTTAAACATGCATTATTGTTTAAAATTATATAATTTCGAAAAGTTGAATTTGCGCAGTTGTGTCAAAAAATTACATTTACACTTCATTTAATGAAGGTACCCAGACGTTTTCATTTTTCCTGAATTTCGTTACTTCCCAGGAGTGTATAAAAAATATGTCTTAAAATAATGAAATTTTCAATAGTCTACATATATCCCGTATTAATAAATAAATTGACATTTTTTTTTGCATATCTATCACTTTTGAACTTAAATGAAGGTACTGTAGAATTCACCGAAATCCGTGAGGAGACCTCAAAACCAAACTATTAATTAAAATTATTTCAATTAAATCCGATAAGTAAGCATTGCAAAAAGCACTTTAACCACTCCCTCTTAGTTTAATCTAAAATATTTCACTTTTTAATTCCGATATGTATTTGGTTTTTTTAACCAAGCTAGTTAGATCTCATAAATATTTTTCTTTTTCTTTTATTTTCTAAAAAGCCTAAGAAGCAATCATTTAGCTACAAATGAAGAGGATGTCATAATTGTGAAATATAAAATTTGATAACATTCAAATTATTTTATAATATCAGAGAAAATAAATTAAAACAATTTACCAAAGCACTAAGAAACAGCACAGTGACTCCTAGGGAGTGTACTATATGTTTGTTTTTGAAGCGTATTGTTTTATGAGTTATATTAAATGTGTAAATGCTTTAACATGTGTAAATATTTATTGTTCTAGTTCTAGGACTTATTCAATAAAATTTGTAGTGTGTTTACTAAAATATGATATATTCATATAGTTTGGGTGGGTTCATCGTAAAAGGACTAGCTGAAGAGAAACCAAAACAAACTGATATGTTCATCATAATTAACAATAACGAGATAACGATTACATCTTAAAATATCTTTAAAATTTAAATTCTTTACACTTAACAAATAGTGTCTTATACATAAAAGTGACTTAGGTGGTCTCTATATACCTGAAAATTAGTAGGAGACAATCACAAATGATTAAAAGTTAATCAAATTCGTTAAAATGGAAATGAATCGGAGTCAACCAAAGATGAGAAGGCGTACGAATGAATTTAAGGATTGCTAATCGAAGGCCCTTGAGCCGCCTGCCTCCTCAGATCTGATCTTATGACGGCGGTTATTCCTGTGCCTAGGCAGAGCATGACGGCCATCGTGACATTGGCCCAAACGTCCCCAAATGCGTCAAGGAGTTCCGAGTACATCATGGTGAACAGGATCCCGAACACTTGAGCAGCGGCATTCAAAAGTCCTGCTGAAGTGCCCTCAGGTTCTGGGTATGTTAATTCGGCCGCAAACTCAAAACCCACCGGGAGGTATCCCGTCATAAAGAACCTTTAAGAAAAGTCGAGTGTCATCCAAAGTTTTCAGTAGTGACGAATGAGTATTTCTTTTCCTTACCCGAGAAGGGAGGCTGTGAGGTACACGACAGCAATGTGACCCGTATCAAGGGTGAACGTAAATATCCACATTCCGACCATAGACAACGCGTACACCGCCAGCGTCGTTTCCCTGCGAGGGTGGAAGAAAAAGGAAAATCTTAAATGAAAAGTCTTCAGCCGGATGCTTTCTAGGTGAGGAAGGCATGTGGACGTTTGCAACAAGGCCCGTGGAACACCTCTTGTAAAATAAAACACCGCACATAATAAGTTGTATATTTTTAGATATTTTCTGCGACCCCTTTCTGAATCACATTTCTTGAGTGAGGACCACCCGCCCTTACGGATTGCTAATTTTCATTTCTGACGGAGGAACTCTAATTGCTTCCGTTTTACCTTTTGCGAGTCGATATTACCTGAGCATCATTAAAATTTAAAAAGCGGAGACCACGACAAAGCAATTTGTAACCACTGTTCCGAGAAAAATCCTCTTGACTTCTTTTTTAAATTGGCAAAAAGACAAACATTCTGGAACGGGCATTTTTTTACGGTCATGTTGAATTCCATTAGAATTCCGGAAGAAGTATATTTTTCCTGTCTCCGGTAGGTCCTGCCCAAAAAGAAAATTATGGATAGAACTGCCATAAATAAAATTAGGGATGTACACTTTGGGAATTTCAATTCAACTTAAGAAAATAATGGAATTTATGGTAATTAGGAAAACGATCTTCAGTTTTATTCTTATCTTGCGAGGACAAAACGATAAAGAAATGTAATTTGAAACACAAATTTAATAATTATAATCATTTCAGGTGATTTGCTTTGTAAGTGGAGGAAAAATTGTAACAGTAAGGAGAATAAAATGTAATTTTTTATAATAATATTGTGTAGTCCACTGAAAACTACAAATTAAACGTTTACAATCCTGAATGCTTTCAAGAATTACTATGCCAGTTTTGAAAATAAAAAAAATATATTATTAAATTTTAAAATGTTAGTAGTTCTTTCGGAGGCAACTTCAAAAAGTACTTTATAAACTTACAATTTGTAAATAATTAAATCCACTGAAAAGATATTCCTCCGACTTTCGCCCTATGTTATCTTGAATATTATTTTGCATAACTAATATATTCCCACGATGTTAATGTATTCAAATTAAACATAAATTATGCGTGCCGCAAATCTTAATAATCACGTACACACATGAATAAAATAAATTTCGTGTTTTAATACATACTTTGTCTTTGAGAACTACAGAAAAGGTTGTAATTAAAAAAGTTTAAGACAGGAAATAAAATTTGTATGCAAAGAAAAGTGAACCAAATTGAATAAAACTAACTACTAAATCGTTTTGTTAACGGGGAGCAAGGTAGTATTATACGAGCATATAATTTTATATATTAATGCTTAGATTGAAATTTATATATAAAACATCAGGGTTTTTCCCTTTATTAAAAAAATGTGGTCATGGACCAGGATCGGGTATATAGTATAATCAAGTTTGATCAACATAAATGTGTAATGGTTCTGCTACTCATACTATTATATAACATTTTAAAAATTTAACAAACTTGAAGATCAGTCCTTAGTATGAATTTAAACCGAAGGTAAAAGTCATTAATTCAGCTACATTTTTGTACTAAAATATGTAACTAAGAGTTGTCCCATGATTTTCAAGAACATCATTTCAGTAATATAAAAACTCCGATCTGCAGTTGTAGCCCAATGTATATAGGAGAAATTTTTGCAAGAGTTTCCTCTACGTATGAAATTTCATTAAAATTAATTCAGTAGTTTAGAAGTTGACCCAAGAAGAAGACAGATTCATCTTTTTAAGTTTTATTATAAAAAATATCTATACTAATACTTTCATCAACACTCATTACTTTGCTTTAACCATGACGGTAATTACAGTGGAATTGGCATCTACATCACCCAAAGAACTCAATTTGATTTAAATTTAAGCCTAAAAGCATGTAAACGCCGCAACAGTATACATATTCCCCTCATAAAGGAATACCCTTGATTAATTTAAATTCAATCATCTCATGGCATTAATTAAGGACCACGTATAGGAGAAGTAATAACCACGCATGGATACATAAGATATTAATTTAACTTCCTCTCGAGGTTTTGGTGCAATTAAAGTTACACTTTCAAAGAAAAATTAATGAAGAAACCATAAATTGAATCAATGCAACACGAACTCAGTGTTTTCAAAGCATAAAAAAAAAGATAAAGTGCAAGACCCAACCCAAAGGATGTTTTGCACGTCAATCTGAAAGCAAAATAGGAAGTCTGGGGGACTTACTTGAATCTGTGCGTTTTATCCAGCACAATTCCAGACACAACAGATCCCATCATCCCGGCAAGAACGATGCAGAGCCCAATTCGCCCGGTGTCAACCTCATGTCCTGGGTAATATATCAGCACAACCTAGGAGACGTATTTTCAATAAAAATTCTGTTCCCTGGTATCCTTTTCGAGATAAATCTTACAGTATTCAACAGTGTTGATATAGCGTAGAAGACGCCCACATTCATGCCGTACGATGTCAGCAAAAGGATGTAGTTTTTGTTTAGGATTAACCTTTTCAATGAATGCAAGAAGTCTGAGCCTCCTTCCGGACTTTGTGCGGCTTCCTGGGCAGCTGACGGTGGTGTTGGTGGGTGATCCTTGAAAACTATTTCATACTAAATTAGACGGAGTCTCGCTTTAAGAAATGTAGACGCTACTCACACAGAACCATCAGCACAAGGAGCACAGAGGTGAACCCGGCAACTAAGTAAAACATAAACTGCAAATCCTTCCCAATTAGCTCCACATCATCATAGTTGCCAACTAACGTGGGTGGAAGAACAAATCCAATGGCAACCCCAAGCTGTAAATAAATTGAAAAGGAGGAATCTTTATAAAACAAAATACTCAATGTCCGCTGCGGTTTATTGTGTTCGTTTTTGTCCTTCTTCTAAAGTATCTGGGGAAGGAGAAAATCTGTTTGAACTGCGGAAAAGTTTTGCTCATGCACTTTTAAATGCTGTGCAAATAGCATTAAAAACTTATGCACAAGATCACTTTGAATAAATTGGTTGGTCCAAAACCAACGTTTTCCGGACAATCGGTCAACTTAAAGTACATTTTGCAGAAACTCTTAGGAACCCAAAAAGTTTTAGGTACACTGTTTGTGCATTTGGGCCAGAAAAAAAACTTTGACCTGCTTATTCGGTCAACCTGTTTGAAATTGAAATTTCAGCTCCGTCTACTTTACTCGCTCCTCCATTGTGAGAATTTCGAAGAAATTTAAGGTATTGTATTAGAATGGAATTTAAATATTAAGGAGGTGAAAACGAGGATTCATTTATAGCTTAATCGATTTAAAAAATTAATGCATCCTTTGCAATTGAAGAATTTTTACCATGATGACTGGATTTTTTTATCAAACTTGTATATTTATGGTATCTAATTTAAGTTTTCTTGTAATAGTTTTGATATTATTTATTGAGCAGGTGTTGATTTAAGTATATTATTATAATTATATTATAATATTTTTACACATTTTTTTCACTATTACAATTTTATGGTCTTACTAAGATTGAATAAATGAAAACATCAAACTTTATTGTTAGTATTTAGAACCTAGTCTATCTACCACATCACACGCATTCAAAAATGCAATCTACGATTAATCTAGTTTAAGGTGTATTCAAATGTAAACCCTGCCTCTCTATGTTTGTACTACGTGATAAAAAATGTCGTTATTGTGAAATTCTGTCGAAGATGAATTCTTTATCTTTTACGACTTTCTATGTATAATCAGCAAATATTTGCAGTTCAGTTGACTCTTTCATCTGTTTAATTTGTAATGACTTATAATATGAGAAATTTTTGTTTTAAAACTTTTAACAGACATAATAATTTAAATATTATAATTATAGCATATGTTTTTAGGGTACAGTAATGTGAATATTTGTAGGACCTCTCCAATTTTTCGGGAACCTATAGTTTTCCGAATCATGCCCTTTTTATGTTGAACAGAGTGGGGAAAATCAATGGATAAGGAAACTTTGAGATTTAAATTTAGTCCTGAACTGATTTCCCTCCCATGCTTTCCCTATATAAGGTTCATAAAATTAAAAGTTCCAAACATTAAAGAGATCTTAAAAATGTTTGCAGTACTGTATTTAAAATCCTATAGGGCTACAATTTTCAATGAGAAACGAAAAGGCCCTGGCAAACGCTATATTTTAAAAGAAAAGCTTGTGAAATTTGCAACCTTTTCTGTAGAAATTTTCCTTATCTTTGCATATGCCATGTCAGTGGATGAAATGTTAAAACCACATAATAAAACACCCCCGCAATAGAACCGTATGGTACCGCCAGGGATGCATAATTGCTCTTTTATCTTAATAGGTCCCAATTGCTCGGGTGGAATAATTAAATATCATAAATAATTCATAACATTTTCGCTTTAAAAGGATTATTTATCGGTTCAGTTAACTTCATTAATCACAAGGGAAACCCTGTCCATTTAGAAATTGTATATACAAAGAAAGTCAGTGCAAAATAGGATAGGGTCTCCGTTGCGGAAATAAAACCAACCTTCCACTTATCTAGCCCTTTATTAACCACTGAGAGTGAGAGCTGCTATCTTCTCAGTAGTTAGCCTTAATGAGGCTTGATCTCATTATTTATGTAAGAATATATGCCGACCTTCCAGTAGTCCAGTATATCTTCTGCCTTTAATTGCCCTTCTCCTGATTTACTAGGATGAATTTCTTAAACTTATTAGCTGATGTTCTGAGTCCTTCGTTATCGTTTTATTGGCAACAATTAGTTAAGCCACAGAAAATTCAAGTGCTTTCCTAGAAATCGTAATACTTTTAGAACCCTAAGATTAAGTAAAAATCTTAAGGAACTAATAAAAGAACTTAATTGCTTGGCTGAGTTTTATGCATACAACTACAAAATAAAAATAATATTCCAAGAAAATATTGCTCATTAGTATCGATTTTTCAGTCAAGGCGATTAATGACGATCCTTTCTCTGTAGTTAATCGGTAGAGAGACCTAAAATTTCACTTTTAAGTCTTAACGAAATGGTGAGTTTATGTGAATCCCAGGACCAAAATCTGAATGCTTGTCAAGCAAAATGGATGTCCTTCAACGAATGCTAAATGATGGAGGACTTTCCACCTCATCAAATTTATAGCCTATTTTGGAATCTTATCCTGTTAGACTGCTTTATCAAGGCTTTCCACTCACTTCACACAAAGAATTTAATGGTTGGGCCAGCTTTAAAATAGAAACCACGTATAAAAGAGGGTGCGAGACCAAGTCAGCATTTTCTTGAAGAATAGTGAGACCTAGTGATTTCATCAGCACGTAGGTATGCAAAACGGAGCACACCTCTAATTTCCAGAAACTCCGGAAGTGAAAAGTTTGATAATGTTGGACCAACTTATTTAAAATAAACTTCAAATGTTTCCAACAACTAAGCTCAAATATACGCAACCCATGAAAGTTGTGCAATTAACTAACATTTTTCTATCTCCTTAAACTCAGTACCCATCCGCATCTAAGTGAATAACAAATGCCCTCGGTGCAGCAGTTGCAACTGCAGCAAATAGGCGTCAAATAGCTTGGAAACGATTCAGCAGAGTTCAAATAAATGAAGGAAACGCGGGAGGACTGAATAAAATGTCTAGGGATGGGGATGCTGCGCGACATGGGAACGTACTTTCAGATGCTTTGCCACTGCAAATAAAGCTGAAGTGTGCACTTCTGGTTATTGGACTGTGGCTTATGGTTTTTAGTTAACGATGATAGAAAAAAATTGTGTCTAAAATTAATGCTTCTAGAAGAACAACTATGAAAATTTTATAATGGCAGACAAATTGAGAAAAGTTGCCCGTAATAGTTGTTCTATCATAAATTTCAATTCAAAATACTCAGTTCTGCCAATTGTGAGGTTGTATTATAATTACATAGTATTGAAATGCTATGACATTAGTCGATCAAATTTTCTTTTTACTGCTTATATGGTAAAATAAATAAAACTCGAAGCAGTAAACAATTTTTAAGGATAAGTATGAAAATCAGTCAAATTTTCTATGCTTCAACTATAATCAATAATAATAATAATATTAATATATTCTTTAAATGTTTCGCCACTTATAAGCATATAGGATCTCCAATTATAAATAGTCTGAAGATATTAATCTTTCATATTAAAAAACTTTTTACTATGAAAGATGAAGTTGAGACTTTGCATGACCTTTGATTAAGTTATTAATTGAATTTCAAGGTCAGAAGTAAAGTTTTTAATAGTAATTCATGCATTAATCTTAAGGTTTATGCTGACAGTAACTTTTTAATAATATAATAAATTTAAAATCGTTTTTGACGATAATAACCTTTAAATATAACTGAATAATCTTTGGGCAAAAAGTTTAGTAATATGTATTTGGCATTATGACATAAAATCTTAAAAATTAATAAAATCTCAAATATAAGAATTAAAAGAGAACTTTATCATTCCGTAAACATAAAGCGTAAGACTTTGTTGCAGCTACTAAAAAGGCAAGATTGCTTCTATATGACATGATATACGGCAAATGACTTATGTACTTTACAAAACCCCAGTACAGGAGAGAAAGGGGAGAACCAGTGATTTTTCGGTAAATCATAAACCAAGAGTAATTCAGGTGTTATTTTTAAGCTGTAGAAATAGCCTTTGCCATAAAAAGTTTCTGCTTCTATACAAAAGTCATGGATGACATATATATATGATCCGCCCATAAAAATGTTTTAGTACTTAATTACTTTTCTACTTTATTGCAAAACAAAAGAAAAGTTAGCATTTAATTGATGTATACTATTGATATACGAGTATATGAGTTGACAGTCTGGAACTTTTAATTGGTATTTTGGTAAAAACATTTCTATATATAATTTGGGGAATGACAACTAAATTTAATACATTCAATGTTTAAGTAAAGTAGTTTTACTTCCCTAAATCAACAAATAATGCATAATGCATATGCACGTTTAAAAGGGGCAAGATTTGTAAAAAATCGATTAAGCATTGAAGGCACTAGTACTTATTTAGGTACTAACGAAATAAAAATAAATGCTGCATTTCTTATATTGGCTAGGTATAAATTATGAATATGTATTCAAAAGCACTTTCTAATATTTTTGGTATTTAAATTGCAAATGTATTTTTGTAGCAAATTTGGCAGTCAATCCAATGCTGAAATATTACTTGGAATTAAGACCTCCTCCTAAATGCGCTTTTTAAGCATATTTTAAGCTCTCATTGCTTCGGAGTCGGGAACACCCTAGTGTAACTTGGGAGTTTCATTCAGTTCGATTTTTCCTCATATTTGCCGATATGCTCTTAAGAATATGCAATCAAGTAACAAATCCCAAGGGCAATGAAAGGTTGAAATTTCCTTCAATCCTGAGCATATCTTTTAGCGTCCAATAAGGTTTTAAGTTTTAAAGGATATTTGTGTTTAGTCGATATTTTGCTTGCATTGTGGTTAATTTGTATTTTAGTTTTAATATTGCATTTGATCGTCCCTAAAAATTTATTTTATCGACATTTTACTCAATCTGTTGAGTCTTTTAGTGTTTTAAAGCCTCTGCTTTAATTAAAGAGACATATTTATTTTATAGCGATTATACAACATCGTATTTCCATTCTCTCAGGTATACTTACTACTCTACTGGGATTTAAAATGCTTCGACAATGACAATAAAAGGTTAACTATTCAGATACGAGATTCAAAATAACTTTTAAATTTTAATTTTTTTAATTTTAATTTAATGGGGAATTTTTGATCACCATTGCTATTTTATAAAATGGCCTGGCGTGCTTAAGGTAATTCACAAAATTAAGCGAATCAACAATAGCAATTTAATTTATAAATTGAAATCGACTTAAATAAACGACATGAAATTCTCGTGAAGAGGATTCCGTAATTTTGTAAAAACTGGTTTAATGATGATCTGATGATTTGATTCTGAGAATTTAAAAATTGCTTGAAATTATTATTATTTTGTTTTTATTCTATACAGAATCCACAATTTGATCAAAACGGGGAATTACTTAGAGATCTTTTCTTTGGACTCAAAGAATTTATTATTATAAGAATTAATGCTGGTTGTGTTAATAAGGTAAAACGAATAAATATAATAAACAATGGGCAGTTTATTAAATCGAATAAAATAAATTGCAGTGACATAATCATATATCGTACTATGAATGCGTGTATGTTGAACTATGTATATGTATCGTAAATGCTCCGACCACATATGCAAAGCGGCGAAAGTTCAAACAGACAATTCTGTGAAGACCCAAAGGAAATTCATTTAAAAGTAAATTTCCTGTGTTGCTTCATGCGTGACATTTCACAGCGAGTCTGAGCAGATTCGCGTCGCTAGGCTCAAATTGGTAAAACAATTGCAGCTGAGATTGGCTCCGCAATCATGTCATTGCGTGCCCTGATAGTAAATAATTTAAACAAATTACCTGATTACCGAAGACGCCCACGCTGCAGGCAGATGATACTTGATCAGGACCAAACCACACCGCGGCTACACGTGCTGGCAGCGAAAGAATACATACCTGTAAAAATAAACAAATGTTTGATATCAAAAACTGTCCGCTATCACAAGCAATTTTATTGTATTTCTTTATTTTCTTTTTTATTCTGACACCTACGAAAACACTTCGTTTTTTATTGCTGAAGGGGTCCTCCTTAAAAACACTGTACTTGTTTTTGATCATAATGAGTTTCAACATTGACCCATAAAGCTGGTTGCGATTTATTTTCACTTTTATCTTCAGCAATGATTTGGACGATTTACCCAGACGGTCGTTTTATAGGAGGATTACTTTTGAATATGATAAAAGCGAAAACAAAGGTTTCTTGTGCTACACTTGTTAAAACAGGCTCTAACTCCTCTTTCTAGACTATTCAAGACGTATTCGGTTTTTATCACTTGCAATTACTTTTAAGCCTACAATCTTAAATTAAAGTGTCTTTCCGAACGTATGTCTTGAAAGACGGTTTTATACAACTAAGTCCATTCATACACACTTTTTGAATCTATTCGGTAACATAGAAAATTTACAAATCGCAAATATGATAAAGAATGAGTAGGGTACTTTAGCTTTGTTTACTTCCGTTAAAAAGTCATTCATATTTCTGAAAACAACTTTTCTAGGAAAAGTTTAAGCTTACAAGACAACAATATAAGTAAATTAGTTTTAGAAATAGTATATCGTACAATTTTTGGAAAGCATACAAACTACATATTTAAACATATTCAAACGACAAACTTTATATTTAAACGGTGTTGTTTCCTTTTTTTGTATTAACGCCCATAGATAAACAAAGGACGAAATGATTCGTGAAATTTCGAAATTATCCATACTTTCGCATACTCTTTTGTTATTTTTAACCATCCTCTGATTCTAAATAAACATTAGCGGCTGTTAGCCGTTACAATGTAAAAAATATTGCGTTATAAAAATAATTAGGTAGCTGTTTTTTCTACATAATCAATACAATCCCGTGAAATTTCTAAAAATGGTACGAAATTAAAACTTTTCTATAAAGAATTTCCCGATATCTGATCGATTGAAAGGCAAAAAGTTCCGAGGTAGACTAATTAAGACTTGTTACTTAATAATAATAAATGACATTATATAAGCTGTTCAACCTACTTGTGCAAACGCCACAACCGCCTGTCCAATAAATCCAACATAAAAGTGATCCGGATGCACAGAAAACACCTTTATCCATGCTCCAATGCACGTTCCGAATACTCCGACTAAAGCTGTTATCCTTAAGCCCTGTGTGACAAAAGATAATTTTTAAGTGGATTTAATAAATTGCACCATAACTGATTTTGTTTTATCATCAACCTAACCACATATTGTATAAAAGCGAAGCTCCCGGTATAAAAAAATGCTTGGTGCAAAAGCGTCATAATTGAAAAATTCATGGAGGCCTCTTTGTGAGAATAATCCTCTGTGGTCTTACCATTTTATCTAGAAACCAACTGCCTGGAAATATGAGCGGGATGTAGATGATCATATAAATCATCGATGTCCAGTCAACCCATGTCCCACTTATCCCATAATACCTTGAAAATGAGGAAAAACACAATTGAGCACTTTCATCGAACTAAAATCAGATGGGAAATTTCCTATAAAAATGAATCACTGGCTCCGTAAAAGATACTTTAAGCTGCTAAAATTATTTCCACTATTCGATATATTTTTCAGATAAATTTTAGAAGAAAAATTAGAACTAGGACAGTTTTAATAAAAGGAAAACAAATGGTTCAGTTATAACAAAATTTTAATACATTCGAATCTATTAATTATTTTAAAAATGTGTTAATGATACTAAGGATTCAATCAGGTTTTTTTTCTGATAAGTGACAAAATTTTCAAGAAATTAAGAAAAACGAACATAAAAATGTCTCTTCGGATATTTACCAAAAATAGTCAATAGGGGACATTGACCTTGATCAAAACTAAATAAACCTTCAAAATCTAAGTGGCATAAATTTACACATGAGTGTTTGAGATAAGAATTTTGATTTAGATTTTCGTTGATAAATTTTTAGAGATAAAAGGTGTTTTTGTGGAGTGTTTTTATTGCCAACATATGTATGTTCTGCAAAAATATGGAGATATGGTAACAGTAGGATAAAGTTATAAAACTTCCATAGTAAAATATGTTATATACTATTATTATATTATCCTTATCTTTAAGAAGAAATATATCTACTTACTTTTGTATGATGTTTTTAATAATACTGTATTGAATCCATTGCATGGCATTAGAAGCAGAGTAAAACGTAAATAATAAGAGCACCGCCCATCTCCTTCTGTATACTTTGAACTCTGTGAAATAAATTAATTGGTAAGAAATTTTAGTTAATAAAAACAGAAGAAAATGTTTGTCTTACCATGGCCAGGTCCAAGTTCTTCTTTGGAGTCGGACGGTGGCCTTATTAAATCCGTTGACTTGCTTGGCTGCAGGTATGTCTCAGTTGACGCACTCAAGACGCTTATATTTGCGTCTTTGGAACCCATTTTTACTCAATGTAACAATAAATATTTCAAATCTAATTTTTTAAAAGGACTAAACTAAATATCACGATTAAAATATCCCTAAAACGCCCGTTTGCTGTGGAACTTGATATGCTAGCCTCATCATGCAGGTACCTCTGCAAGAAAAAGAAAACTGCTTTAACACCTTATTTTCTTATTTATTGTTTTCGTTTGGTTTTAGTTTAGTTACAATAGTTAATTTCTTTATTATCTCTTTATGCATACCTTTGCATTAACTGAGAGCTTCCTATTAACTGAAAACTAACAAGACTTTCCCTCAATATTTAAGGCTAATCTTTTTGCCCTGCTAATCTTCGTCGATAAAATGAACAAGATAATTGCACTTGCGCAAAGCGGTGAAGAGGTTTAAACTCAAATTGACGTGGGTTTATGCCACAATATTAGTACGGTGTATAAAAATTGGCAGACCTCTCAAAACAAATCACCATCCACCCCTGAGTACTCCTTAAAAACTTTACTTTTTGCCCTCTTCAGTATGATGGTTCTCGAGTGGCAGAAACAACAATCTCCCTTTGTAGTTAAAACAAAAACTAGATTTGTTTCTATGAAAGGATAAAATAGATCAGATTGAACGCTAGACTATCGGTTAGAATACATATCCATTGTAGAAATGAGATTCACTTGATTAAATCCAGTTTTCGCTAGCAGATGCTCGCTTTTTGCAGAAAGTATGGAATGTTTTTAAATTATAAGCACCTGTCTGTCTCAGTTGCACTGTTCTAAATAAATATGCACACACACAGATTTGTGAATATTTTGATCATTCATCGTTTAGTATTTCAGAAGATAGCATTTATAGATCTGCTATGGGGTTATTATTATGATTATGATATTGATTTACGTATACTCAAAATTTAGGAGACGACATATCACTTAGCGACACTGACATAATAACCTACACGGCGAGAAAACAGTACACCACCCACTTTGAGGCAATCAGATTTACGACTGGAATAATTTTGTATAATCTGTGTCGATAAAGAGATGGATTAAGTTAAAAGGAAATTAGTAAAACTTCTAATCAATATAGTAATGTGAAAGTATGAGATATGCGTAATTGCTTATTGCGGGATTGTGATAAGTCGTATCGATATATTACACATACTTATCATTCGTTTAGGGTAGCATAATTTACTTAACTTTTTAGTTCTTGTTTAATACAATATTTTTTATTCAACAGAGGAAGGAGATTTTCAACAGTTTTACTTGTTCATTATACGTTAATTTTGAGTGAAACAACCGAAATACCCAATATTACCCAACACAAAAATCTTTTTTAAAGTGACTATTTTGATCCCATTACAACTTTCATAAAATACAAGTTCAAAAAGTTGAATCATACTAAAAGCAATAAATATATGTACATATAGTATGATATACTTTAAACAAATATACATATTCGCATTACTTTCCAAATTTAATTTCTATATTTCTTCTTCCATTGGAATTAACGAGCATTTTCTGTAGGTAAGATCCAGCATTACTAACACCATTTATCTGGTTTGGTGCACTTAATGAAAATGCAGTCGTAATTTAAGCTTATCCACAGTTAGGAAAAAGTTGTACTCTTTTTAAAACTTTGATTTTTCAGGAAATATCGATTATAAACGCAAATTTTGAAGGCCTTAAATAGAATCTGTTGAACCTAAATGTAATGTCATTAAAAATATAATGGAAAGAGTACTGTGAGACTCCTCTCTTCTGCAGTAAAATTCAGTGCATCATTTATTAAATTAAGCTTAATTTTATATTTATATTTAAAAAAATTAAAAGCGTGAAAGCGGAAATTAAATTCTTACTGATTTATAGGTTCAACTTAATATTTATTAAGTAACTTTAATACTTATAGAAAATGAAGAAATTGTGAAACCCTCTTAAAGAGAGCATCGAGGTAATTAATAACCAGAGTTATTCTCTTACACATTAAAAAATCATAATTCTTGATAACTGTGAAAAGGAATTATAATATTATCAAAATTCCAAAACTCTTCTTTCTTAATATTTCTTTATTTGTTCAGTTCAAGTGTTGTTCTTACTCACAAGAATATACGACAAGCTGTGTTATCAAATTTAATTTTACGCAAGAAGTCTTATCAAATTTCAATTCAACAATTTGTAATGGAAAAAGCCGACCAACTGCCAGATTTAAAAATAAAGCAAAATATTTTTATAGAATGGACTTGCATGCAAAATTTTCTTGAAGATGCTTTCTCTGTTTCTATTTATTAACTTTGAGCTAAGAAACGTTTTGTATCGTGTGTCTCTTTCTATGAGATCAACTTATTTTTTAATTTGTTCTTAAAGTTTGGTTGTTATTAAAAGTAGTTAAATACATGTAACCTACTTACACAAA
Organism: Tolmerus cingulatus; assembly: GCA_959613345.1. Lineage (NCBI taxonomy): Eukaryota > Metazoa > Arthropoda > Insecta > Diptera > Asilidae > Tolmerus > Tolmerus cingulatus. The sequence continues at coordinate 14,765,876 of OY390708.1, read as the reverse complement.
ACATAAACACAAAATAAAAACAAATACAATTTTATTATTAATAGAATCTCAAAGTATTTTTGTAATGTAATAAACATGTCTAAAGCTCCTAAATTCCTAGAATCATAAAAGAAAAAAATGGGAAAAATGTCTAGTAAATTTTGATGACTTGGAATATCCAAAAGAAATTTTATCAACAACTAAACATAATCAATTTTAATTGGTGTTGGGATTCTATTGTTGTATCTGAGCAATATGCCAAAAATTATGTTTTTCTTCGTTTTATCTATGAAATGTGCCAGCTTTATTAAAGAACTTATAGTATCTACTATTTTAAATTGTAGGAACTTCCTTCTTTATATTATTTTAAATTTCTTAACGTCGCGACGTCGTTACATTTTAAAAAGTTATTTATAATTAAGTGTTCATCATTATCTTAGAGTTAGAAAAAAATCATTACTATATTTTTCGGAAAATTTTTATTTTCTGTTCCAAGTGCGACACGCGTAGAACATTGACAGAAACTTTAAAAAAAAATATATAGAAACGTGTCCAACGAATAGCCTGTTTTATTATACGTCATCGTGCCACTTGGCGCCGAGTGATCATGACAAATAGTGGTCGACACTTGAGGTAAAGGGGTTAACGACCATAACACTTGTAAAACTGAAATATGTATGAAATCTGATAAACTGATAATACAAAAGTAGAAATCTTATTCAAATAAATTGCAGATGCCCCGATTTATAAAAGTGTCACGTGAACTTGAAACATTGAAGGCCACAGTCTGGGGACTCACAGAAAGTCTAAATTTATTGTCCAATAATTTATTGAAATAATTCGTTTTTTATATCTTACTTGACGTACGTACTCTGAACTAGGTCATTATAGACCTGACAAAATTTTATAATAAGTCGATGGTCGCGTAGAGTTCCTCTTACATTTCACCTCAGAGGCGATTTTCAGGGAGGATCTTGAATAATTTACCAGAGTACTCGATTGTCTAGGCCGTGTCAAGAGGAAATATTGGCATTAAAGTTATATAGTATAGGCGAATTGTAGGTAGTACTAAATGACACAGAGACAGCTCTCGTTATGCTAATTGATTTGTGCCTCGGCCTCCTTGGAAATCCGAAGTGTGCTTCAAGGTGACTGCTGAATAATAATGAAAAATCCTACCGTTTCTAATTATCCTTTACACTAAATTGTTGCGACGTGTCAAAGGCTGTTTTTATTTTTATTGCTAAGCAGCGTTTTTCCAAAGAGGCTCTTTAGCCATTTTCCCGAGAGCACGTGACCTAATCGGCACTTTAAGAGTGCACAATGAGTAGACAACATTTTTATGTAGTTGCTGTTCATCTACACATACATTAAAATAAAATTGTATCCTAGAATTAACGTTAATTATATTAATTAAAAATTAAGTTTTGTATAACCTTCTTTATATAAGTAGATTAGCATTGCTCTCCAGTTAATAATATAATAATAAAATATCTTAAATTAATAAAAGTGTGAGTAATATAATATTCAAATATAAGAAAATATATTATAATAAATTAAAAGATAAACTTTTTAGTATTTCAGTATTGCCTTTAAATACACCGGAATACAAATTGAAAATGGTACTGCGGTAAACATAAATTGTAGGTAGATAAAAACATATTTATTTCTAAATATAATAATTTCTTCGCCATCCTGACTAAAATGGTGCCTGTTATGCTTATTGTCGGTAATTGCGATATCTACTAAATAAAATCCGAAATCGTTTTGCTTTATGGTAATATATCTGCTTTGCTGCAAATACAAAAGTGGGGTTGTTAGTCGCATATTTTATTTCCTACATTTTTCCTTGAATTATAATACTTTTTTCAACCTTTCATCACGTTAGCAAATACATATTTAACAGAATTTTTTCCAAATTCTCCGTTCAAACAGAGAATGTTTTGGCGGTCAAAGACTCTAATGTAATTGCGGATTATTTAAATTATTTCAAGTCGGGTGTTAGAATATAAAAACAAATTAAATGAGTTGCTTAACCTTAATTCAGTCTCATCGAACAAACGAACTATTAGGACACATCCATATTTTAGGATTTTAAGTGCACTCGCTTGGCCTCAGTTCATATGCATGTGTCAGGAAAAATTAATACAGCAAATTAAGAGGGCCAATTTTAACAATCACGGTTAAATCCAGTAAAGCAAAGGAGCCCCAAATGCTTATGTGACCATTCAGCGATTTCATTAGCTAATCTTAATTTGAGGCCAAGTCCATTATTCAATTGTCCGCCGTTTTGACCACTACTGGTTCTAAACCATTTTGCAGGACTGCAACGCAAGCATGAATCTTGGCCAGATTGAAATTTCTGGGTAATGAGATACTCAAGTTCAGCAACGACAAATGCGAAAGACCGGAACCATGTGGAGCTAAAATGAAGGCTTGAATCTCATCAAATTTATTAAGGCAATTTTGCCGCTGTAACGCCGGCAACGGCTGCTAATTTGATTAAACAGTTGAGAATATGCTCAAATTCTAGGGAGAAACACAGCACCTATCTTTTATAAACGAGGTAGGGAAGAACTATGCGGATGCTACGTAATATCTTCATAATTCAAGGTAGCTAAATGCCTCTTAGACTGCTATCACCGGATGGAAGGAAGCTTAAAGATGAGGGTACAAGTTATCCTTTAAAAAATTTAAAATCTTTCGATTTATTCAACAAGAAAAATATTGAGCTATTAATTTTTGAAACCTGTGTGTAAAAGACAGCTAATTACTTCGGATGATAATCTTAATGCTCTGACGGTTTATAAAATCATCTAATGACCATCATGTTTTCGGTATTTTCGTGGGCCATATACCTACGTATTCATTTTACGCAATATTTCACGCGGGTGCGATGTTATGCCCATAGGTATACAATATTCCGCTTTACACATATTTCACGAATTTAAAAACTTTTCCCTCCCTAAACCGACTTACTGCTTTAATATAAAAGTTCCGGCGGAATTGTAGTTGAATTTGAAAGGGAAGTTTGGTGGACCGCCCCTGATTTTGAGCCTTGATCTGAAAATGCTTTAGCGAAGGCCGTTGTTCCCCTTGTTCCTCTCCGTATTTTAATTTAGATTTAACAATGTTTTTTATTTGGTGGAAAAAGTTTGTAACATTCGCCAAATTTAGTTCAAGGTTGTTTGTGATTAATATTATTTACTTTAAGTTTTATTCTAAAAGTTTAATTCATTTTGTTTAGTGCTTGTAATCATATGAGTAAATACAAATTTTGTAAGAAACTATCGCATCCCTTCTATCATAATTTAAAAGATTCGCCATTATGATAATACTTTTGTTGTATGCAACAAATTGCACAATATAAATTTTCGTCTAAATTGGTATTCTTCTTCCTCCGAAACTACATGCCTCAGTTAAATTACAGGAGTGGAGACCTCATGCAGCAGGGCTCTCGGGAAAGACATTATGTTGCCCATAAAAGATTTCACTATGAAAAATGTTCTGAATTTATTTTCCTACCTTATGTCGTGTTTATGGACCCTAAATCAGAACCATAATTTTAGAGCAAGAATTTATTTCACACTTACACATGAATTGTAATAGATGTGTTATATCTTGCAAATAAAGCAATGCAGGTTATATAACGATAGAATCAATAGTTGTTTCAACATTAAAAAAAAACGTTCGACATTAAAAGCATTTTAACGTTCTAAAACAAAATAGAAATGAGCAAAACAAATACTTTAATAAATGTAAACATTAACATCAAGAACTGAAATTAAAATCCCTAACTTAAAAGAAAATATTGAACATTCGGATGAATTTATTCCCATACTTCAATATTATCGAAATCAATTGGTCATCTGATTTGTTTTAACATATTTAATTTTTAATGTTTCAGACTAATAGACAAATGAAACATAAATATGTTGAAATAAGTTAATTATTGATATGCTTTTAGTGCTTCGTTTTATGTTTTAATCTAAAATTATATACATAGAACCACTATTTTATAAGAAATTCTGATTTTTCGAGGACAAGATGAACAAGAAAAAAATACATAGTCATAAATAAAAGTCTAAAAATAAAAAAAAATCCAAAAATATATGGGATGGAAAATAAGATAAAATGTATTACACAGACTTTATATTTACAGCAAAATTGTAAGACTGCTACTTATAATGTTTACTTTTATTTAAAATTCTGTAAATATCTCAAAATATTAATAATATACCTGAGAGACAACTTTGTATATGTGCCGCTATTTTTGATAATGGTCTCGTAAAGTTCACACTTTCATAAAGGCAATTTGACATTACAATAATATAGAAAAATCTATCTTAAGACATTTTGGACTTAGGCCACTTTAAAACTAAGCCGCACTTATCGCAACACTAAAGCGACGAAAAAAATATACGTTACAGCACGAACTCGGACAGATTTTCTCAAAAAGTTTATGAAGTTCACGCACCAGCGCTAATTATAAAGACCTATAAAATCTATGAGCTTAAAAAGAATAACAAATATTCCTCATATTATCAAAAAATATAGTATACTCTAAAGCTCGAGACCACTCTGTTTCAGAGAAAATTGATAAGACTTTAAAGTTAACAAACATTTAGTAAGTAGCCGGAATTATAAAAAACTACTTCAAAAATTCTTCGATCAAAATTTTCGTAAAAAATGAGCAAAGTGCTTGAAACAAAAAGTGTAAAACAACCCATTATTTCAACTTACATTGAAGATAAGATTTAAGGAGCTTGTTGCGTTTGTGTATTTTATCTTTCTAGAACTGCGGACCAAATTTTTAGTAAAACAAGAGAAATTAACAAATAGTCGATGTAAAAATTTAAATAAAATTATAAAAGGGTTCAATATCCAAAATATAAAAATATTGCACTTTCTTATGTTTGTTTTTAAGATAATAGTCGCTATTTCATGACTTTCATTTTCATTTAAATATTAACTCACCAGTCTACGGATGATTAGGTATATATGCGTCAACGTCAAAACTAAGTTGCTAATTAACTTACTATACAAAATATGTTTATTTTCCATGCAATCTTATTACTCCACATTTTACAAAATCAAATTACTCACACTAGGTCACATACGATCTCAGCTGTAACAACATGTGAGCTTATCAACACGCATGGCATAAAAAAATGTTAATGCCATTGAAATTATGATTCAATTGGCAGTTTACAAAATAAATAAAATTTCTTATCACTTTCAAAAGCAACGGCCAAAAATTCACGTCTGGCGATTACCTACTGCGTTTAAAAAATCCCACATTTCTACAGAGATATTTCACTTAATTATTGTTAGGAGAGCAAAAAAGAATAACAATAAAGCGATAAATAAACAAGTAATTTAGTCTTACCTGTGGAAAACGAGTTGTGGTTTTGCAGTAATTTAATTTTTATTCGAATATGCACTACGTCACATCTCGGGCTTTGCCGGTTGGGTTTGAGAATTTGAGCGACCTTCAGTCAGTTAATGCATGAATTATTGTGCGCTATAGAAGATTGACGGAAGGGGATGTACCAGTAGAAGTTCTACATCACTAGTCGTCTATCTGGAATCTGCTAACTACACCCAAGGTGACGAAAGGTGCACTGATCACAGCCTACTTCTACCACAATTTGACACTATCGTATAATAGATGCACTATCGGTAGAACACTATCAAAATTCTTGACTTTAAACGAAACTGTGTAAAATAAATAAAACTGGCAAACACCCCCAACGGAATAAGGTTTTGCGATAAAGACAGTAGCTCTAGCCGTAACTTTTACTAGCTCAGCCCGGGCGTACTAACTGCAAAAGTGGTCTTCACAGTTTCTGAAGCATTTTTCTAACAACCGCGACTTCCGAGAACAAACATTTCACTGGCACTGGGGGACTGGAAGTGGCGAACTTTTGTGAGTGGTTCTATTCCTCGGTGGCGCACATGATAGCAAGCAACCACTGATTGGATAATCACAATTCACGGTAATCTCTCTTCCTTGTTAATCTAAAACAGCCAAAGCTCAAAAATCTGTGCTGGACCGATTAAAGCGAGACGGCCGTGTCCCAGTGGATGGTGGTGGGCTAATGCAAGACACACGATAAATCACGGCGTTTTTGGTCCAAGTGCGTCCGCGAGAACTAGACGTCATCTAAGGAAGCAGATGATACAGGAAGGGATGCTGTGCCCTAGTCCTCTGACCAGTGCGCAGGAACAAATAAACCCAAACCACTCAGGAGCTCAAGTACAAGGAACAATGGGGGTGCAACCATACAACTTGGTACTTGGTCCCCAGCCTCCTAAATGCGTCGTTGCTCCAGATCTCTCCGGGCGCGATTCATTCATTTAAAAGAAGCTTTATTTGCACGTGCTTCATCCGTGACGTCACAGCCAATAGGTTGCGAGATTCAAGTGGTGGATGAAGGAGCCAAAGTAAGGTAATAAATATTAATTCCAAGACCATTGCCTGCACCCATCCGGAAAATTAGGATTCATGGGGGCCAATTCTGTTGGATGCCAATTTCAAAGAGAAACTTTCATTTATGATAAGTCAGGAAGTAATTGACCCAACTTCCTTAGGTGGTGCTTGTCCTAAACCCACAACAATAACATCCAGTTTGCTTTACGTGGAATTCTTATGATTCACGAGACAAACATCTGTGATAATATTTTATCAACCACCGACCACATGATTGTTGATCTACTATTGCATGCTTATTGTTTTATTCAATGAATTCTGCGATATACAAAAGCACAACTGGAATCTTACATAATACGCCATTGTGAGATGTTAAGACGCTAAAACCCGGTTTGGGTGCAAATTTTTACTTACTTCAATAATAAAAACTATACCCCTCACATAATATAGCTGAACTTTTAAAAGCTTGCATACCTAATATAATAATTATTTATTGTTTCTGTCATTTCTCTAATAAAAAGGTATTGTAGTAAAACAAAAATTAAAATATGCTTTTTAATTGATACTGATGTATTTGTAAAACAGAATACTAATTAATTAGAAGACCAAGACCACCAGTACTTAGCTCTTAAGTTTTTAATTTAATGCACGCACAATTAGTAAAAATTCTTGACCAAAAATATTAGATTTCATAACAATTTTATTTACGAGTTGTAATCGTAATTTGCTTAGATAGACGAAGTATCATAAATGCGTCCTCCTATACATATTATATTTGCTCTGCTTATCGTCATTTGAATGAACGATTGAAATATATGAAGCGAATGTTTTCGCTTTATTTATGATATTATTTAACAAGAAAGTAAAATTGTTGTGTCAAATATGACTGAATTAGAAATTGATATAAAAAGACATATTATTAAAATTAACATATACAGAAGGACATATGTAATATATGAAAACAATGACATCCTTCGAAAGCGCACATTATATGTATTTAGAACATTTATATTAATCTTAATTTTTTTTAAATTATTTCTCTTCATTTCCTGTGCAACTTTACTCATTTTACTCCAAAGCACTCAAATACGATTCACTCTGAAATAGTATAGTTAACAGAAAAATATAGAAGCCCAAAAGTATGCAATTATTAAAAGTTCACATTTTGCACTATAAATAATGACTTCTCATATTTATTAAGGCAATAAATCAGGCAACAAATGCAGATTCATATACATAATATTTAAAGAAAAAGTGAGATCTCTCAAAACTCATACATATACAATATTATATATAATACATAAAGCTCAAATTTTGTTTGTTTGTATGGATTTTTATTACTCAATCACAACAACATTTTTATTTGTTTGACCAAATCTACAAAGATAAATCGTAATTTAACTTTAAGTAGCATATGCATATTTTTATAAGGTTTCAAAATAAAGAATCAAAATGACGGTCAAAAACTTTTTTCAATCTTTGAAAATTTGATATAATTGGGAGTCGTGATTTCGCACCTATTTATATATGTACCATATGTATTTAAAATTAGTTCATTGATTGAGCTCTCGTTGAGGCACAGGAAAATTATTATAATTAACATTTACTTAAATATCATCTCGGAAGAAATATATAGTTTGGAGGAATGGACATTAAATATTTAATTTCCGCCTTCAAATCTGTTGATAATGAAATTTGCTCATCTTAAATGATTATATCACAAGTATGACGAAAACTATATACTATGTAGGTATATAAGGTTTTCTGTGGAAAATTTAGTACCATTCGAATTGGTAGATTTAATTTTAAATTTTATAACGCATTCCAAATGGTAATTTGACGTATGTGTTCCCACTTTAAAATTAGAAGTGCAAGCTAGTAATATTCCTATAATCGTTAATAGACCTTATTCCGGTACGACTGCAACTAGACAGGTACACCATATGTCCTTGAATACTAAAATGACCTATCTTTAATTGCGCACTACAGAACATGGGTCACGTATGAGAAACTTCCAAAGCAGCTCTTCCCTTACGGATATTTGCCGCTGTCTAATGACCTTTTGGATTACAACTTACATTCTTAGTGCTAGCGCAATTATCGCCGTAAAATTGAAATTACAAACTCTGCCGATAAAAGTGCAAAAGTTGCAACATTCCGTCGGCACAGACAGTAGTCCGGACAGACACATGGCTATCGGCGGTAATTCGCAACGACGAGAATTGCAAGTGCGAAACTGAAATTCTACCAATATCCGTAGAGTTATAATAGTTGATCGCGTCGTCGCAGTTACGAGTACGATAGAAGAATTCTCCTACTGCCCTTTTCATAGGCTCGGCACGACCACTGCGATTGTGTCCGGAGTCCCGTTCCCATAACCCTAAAAGGAGCACCGTCTAAAAACAGTGATATTCAAATAGGCTCGCCGCGAATTGGCTAATTGTTATTTGTTCTTTCTAATTGGCTAATCGCCAGTAGCTACTGTGATTCTTGGACAGTTGCATCGCCTCGGAGTGAATCTTTCCGCTGTGATTGCGTTTTATCGCAGTTGAGTTTATGGTGGGCACTTTGCAAAAGATGCTTTGCTGGTCCGAAAGTGTTGTTCTTCCGCAGATGTCAGGCGCTGTGATCTTAAAATTGCATTTTTGAAACTGCGTAAGGGAAATAAAAAGTAACGTGTATGATCTTTGTTAACAATTTCCGCCCGTATACCGTGTATGTGTATGTGGTTCACGCAAGCAGCACAATAAGTCAGCAGATTGAATGTACAATAAAGATGGGCTCTTTATGTTTTGCTAACAAAGTTTCCTGATAGTGAGTGATTATTCTGCAGTTTAGGTCACCAGAAACAAACTCCGAATGACATGCTTAAGAAAACAATTAAATTTTCTATGTTTGTATGTCACAATGATCACCTCTTACTTCTTGTGGTTTTTATCGCGAAAGTTCATTGGTCACTCGAAAATTACTGACTGCACACTATCAATAGGGTTATCGAAACCGAATTCTATTAACTTTGGCCTCTTTTACAGAAATATTGTTTATAATACATGATTATTCAAATATGGTCCTTTCACGGCTAGATTTCTTTTACTCCATGAATATTTCTTTGACTGCATATCGAGAAATTATTCTAGAGGAAAGACTACTTTTTCATTCACAGATAAAAGAACAGGTAACCATCCTATAACCCGGTATTCTAAAACACGGTTCCGTTCTTACACGATAAGAAAATTGTAGAAAACCTCGTATAACACGGCAACCTGCACAGTTTGTTTTCAGCACGGTAATGAAATTGCGGAAACCCTTGTGCAACACTGCTAGAGAATCAATCTACGCACGTAAAATGCAGAGAATACCCGCATTATCTCACATTCGTATTTTTTTATAAATGAAAACCAAAACATAATTTAGCTAGAAAGCAGTAAACGTCGCAGCAATGCAGTAATCAGCATCGCATTGCTGCTCGATTTAAGTTCTTAATTTATTATGTTTACTGCTTTAGCTCCAGATTGAGTTAAAAGAGAGCGAACTGTGCGGTGTAAAAATATTACAAATTGGAAAATCCGACTTCTAAAACAACCAAATTTTATAAACAAAAATAAAAATTCAAATGTAATGGTAAAAAATATTTAGAAAACATATTTTGGATTTCTTCGTCTACTCAATATACCTACCATGAACCGAAATGTTTCTAAGTAAATTATTTCATAGACTTATTTTGATATTTAGAAATGTGAGGAATGGTGGAATTACCCTTAAACCAGTCTACTTTTATCCAGATTGTTTTTTTCCGCTTCGACAAGCAATTATACAATCTAAAAGTAAGTTAACGAAGAAACAGTTTTAAATATTTAGATAATGTAAAAGCAAAAGTCATTCAAAAATATTAAGTTAAGTAAACGTTAAAGATTTTTGACGACGTTAATCTTCAATCTTATTGTTCGTGGTTTTTAAATTTTTATTTTTGATTTCAAAAGTTTTGTTAACGTTGGACAGGTAGACCACTGTCTCTCACTCTCGAAAGATTTGGCTCATGAATAAACAAAATATATTTACATACGAGTATAATAATTGCAGTTTTATTTTCGGTATAATTTTCTAACAATGTTATTTTGTGTTTTTAATCGAAAGGTATACAGATTCATTAACCGACTTATTTATGTAAGTTCACTTTTCAGTTCTACCAAAACAAAACGCTTTCCCCAAATAAAGCGCATCTAAAATACTATAGAACTTCAATTAACGACTTTGGGTTTGGCAGATTCAAGGCGAAATGAACTGCCGCCTAGTGCCTACACAAATTTTCCATCTTAATTTATTCGAAGATGCCGTCCAAATGAAGAAATCTGATGATTATGCCTTCTGCAAACTTTTTAACTTTTATCTTCTCGCCCCCAAAAAGCAAAGCATGCACCTGGCTAATTCATCAGACATTCAGTACTTCTTCATATTTTGCAATCACAAAGTGTCTTACCAACAGAGATTTGGTTAAGTTAAGTTATAATTGAGCATTTGCGTAATTAAGTGCTATCAAATTGTAAACAAAGTTATATTACACGTCCTAAAGCTCGCGGTAAATTCACTTTGCATGAGGTGTTCGAGGAAATACTGATTATCACTGAGAAATTAATTTATGCGGTTAATGTAGTTCACAGCAAAATGAGACGAGATGTGCAAATTAATGCATAATGTATGAAATGCCAGTTTCTGCAAGTGAGATAAAGTGAAAGTAAATTATATTAAAAATGTGTGAAATGGATAGTTCCTTTGAAAAGAGCATCGACAGTGGCATTTGCCTGGAAATGCCTGAAAGTTGGAGGAATTCACTGAAGGAATATAGACGAATTTTATATGCCTTGGAGAGAGATAAAGAGCTCAGAGATTTACAACGTGAAAAACTAAGGTAAGTGTTTTAGCATAAGTAACAATGTGAAAGTCTTTACTGCTAAGTGACGAGAATGAATTTTTAAATTTTCAAATGTATGAAAATGTAATCTCCATTTTAGCATGAAACTACTATTAAACAAATATTTGAAAATCAACTCTAGGTTCAAAAATTACGCTGATCCCCATTTTTAAGATTGATCTCGCTTTGTGTTCATAAATTTAGAAGCAACATTTTAAACATTCAGTCTAAAGATTGATCTCACCCAAAACAATCCTTTTGAACTGAAACACTGTTTATAATATTAAGAGATCGATTTTAATTTCGAGGTTGTATTTGGGATCGACCTTAAGAAATTTCAAAATTTTTCTTAGTAGCAATTGAACAATATACCGACCTAAAAAATAAAACTTAAATTTAAGAATAGAAAAATAAGTCCGATGTTTAAATAAGACCCTGGCCTCATTTGTTAACCTATGTAAATCTCAGAGCTGTCTCTGAGATCGATTTTAGTTTTGTAATTATGACTCAATGATTGTCTGAAAGTAATATCAGTTATAAAATTACAATTTGAAAATGAAAAGTTTATTTAATAAAAAGACATAACTGAAATGAATTAAAGCTCCATATTCATAAATCATTGTAGAACAACCGCAGACTTTATGAAATCAAAATCGTTCATTTTTAGTCATGCGACAATAAAAACTTTGCAATAAGCTTTCTAGGGCCATGCAGCTAGCCGTGATTAAGAGTTGACTTTATTCCTAAGGACGTCGAACAATTGAATCGCAAGTAGACAACAATTGAGCGCTTCGCCGGGTGGCGGTTGCGTTCCTTTCGTTGTTTTCCTCCATAAACTTAATAAAGCACGCAACCGGTAGCTTCTAATCTTCTAGACATGGCTTGAGGAACGGGTGGTTCCCAAGAAGCTGGAAAATCGAAATATTGATCACTCTTCGCGCTCGAGCGATATTCATTACCTGCTCGAATATTGAGGAAAATTTATTAAGCCTGAGAAGTGTTTCTCAGAAACAGTGGAAAGTTATGCAAACAACTTTTTCTCTCGCTTAACACAAAATGTGAAGTCTGAAGGCGGCGGGCGTCTTGGCGGATTGTGAGAAAAAACCGAAGGAATTGTTCGCCCTAAGTATGCAAGCGTGCGAGTGTGTGAGTCGCACGGAACGAAATGAAAAGTGTGAATTTGCACCTTAAGCTCAGTTCTACCTGTGTGGTTGCGGTAGGAGAAGGCCGGCTTCGAAGTGATTACATTTGTCAGAAAGCCACTCTCATTATGAGCTTGATAAGATTATCAGCGATGGGTATTGCAAGCACCCACAGCGGAGACTGTTGAAATTCGCTACAAATTTTGTTCTGTGAGATTTAGTACTGTTTGCGAAACTAGACCGCATCTACCTTGTTTCGTTTAATTTACTTTTCGATATTACCTATATTTGTTTTTATGTTTTTTTTTTGTGCGATGTGGTGCTAATTTTAAGGGTTTGTGTGCTTAACGTTTTTCATGAGTGATTGCTACCTATTTGGATAAAATTTCAAACAAGTTCGAATGTTTGTGATCATGAGCCGGAAGACATGTGATTTTATGTAATCAAATTAGGTGAACTTCACCTGTAATACAAAAAAATCTGTTTTCCCACACAACGTAGCATTTTTCAAAGATTTATCTATAATAAACTGTGATTACGGATTGCAGATTTGAACCAAGTGCTTCGCTTAATATTGTCGTTTGTTGGAAGGAACTACGAACTTATTTGCCATTTGGGGAAACAATAACTAATCATACCTAATATTTATTGCTTTCATATTACTGTTCGGCATTTTTTCAGTAGTCTTATATTATACAATATTATTATTGTATAAATCCTAATCAGGTAAAATTGTGAAAATTATATTTTTGTGGCATTACAACACATAAATTAATCATCTTACCCATTAGTATAAGTATTTACGATAATAAATTAACGTTTTAATTTTAGCACGTCTTTAAACGAGACGCTAACTAGAGATTTGTTTGCTTGTTCCGTCTAGAGTGCTCTTCGTTAAGTATAAATTGCCAGGTGATAATTGAGAAATCACTTCATATGGATATTAACAAGAGTACCTAAAATTGAATGACTGCTTTAGCTTCCTTTGAATATATGCAGCCAAAGAGCTAGCTATTGCATTTAATACATCTACAACTCGAAATATTATTAAACGAAGATTTCGCTTTAATTCAATTTTATTGAATTTGGAGACTTCTCCTTTTTACCTTAAGATTCCAATAACAAAGTTGTAAATTGAAATTTGTTGCTTCCATTTACTCTACATAGTTTTAAATATTTCGTTGAAAATCCAAAATACACTTAAGTATTTTTAAGTCAGTGCTTTTAATGAATTTTATCATCCATGCATCTTTGAAAATGAAAATTATTATATCTCGATAAGCTTTTACGACACGTTTTTTTGTTAACTGCGATATACTCAACTTTTAAATTTTTTGCATACTTAAAAAAGCCTGGGATCACTCAATTTTATTTGGGCTAATGAAATCTTGAGCAATTGTCAAGTTAGCAAGAAAAACTTATTAGGAGTTATCTTTTAGAACAGATAGCGGCCCTACAAGTGCTGGAATGCGATATTTCCTTTACAAAAATTGTATGTTGATAACGTTGTCGTGCTATGTTATGAACAAGTTTTAAAATGAAGAGTGGTTATATGTCGAAAATAAAAACATATCACAAGAGCAATAAATAAAATTCTCTGTAATATACATATATATACTTAAGCATAATGCTGAAGTGGAAAAGTGTTATACGATAAAACTTGAATTTTTAAGATTAATAAAGTTTTTGAAATCTTTATTCTACCTTAGAAAAGTTGTTGAAATCTTTATTTTACCTCATAATGCCCGTCATTTATCCGTTGTCTAATTTACTGAAGATTTCGTTATGTAAGAGCCAAATTCAAAAAAATAAATATGTAAAATTTAAAATTTAATATCTTCTTTAACGAATTGCTTGGGAATTATATGTAATTAAATAGGTTTGTTTCATAAAACAAAATCATGTATTCAAAAATTTTACTTATAAATATAACCATTTACCTCCACGCAATATTAAATAGTGCCACTTCTGAAGCGATGCCGCAAGTGTTGTCTCCTATTGCAACCTTAGCATATCCATCATTTCCAAAAGAACTTCCCCAAGAATTTCTCACGATGTAGTAAGGATTTTTGACTGTAAGGTCATAGCCAACAATCTGAATTGCATGATTTGAAGGACCTTTACAATTATATTTGATGATTCCTCCTAGATAATTTTTCCAAAGTCTTGCATCAACTGACGCAGTTATGGGCCCTCTTTGGGCTATAACCGCTAATAACTCTTGTTCATTGCCTGTAAAACTAAAAAAGATTATTAATAATATGTACTCCCTAATTTTGAATTTCTTCTATTATTAGAATTTTATAAAACCGTATAACAAAATGATAATAATATTCAAATCAAATTATTTACTCATTATTTAAAATGTTGTACCATTTAAATAGTTGTTCAAGCTGCTTTAATTTTCTGTTCAAATTATGACTAACGCCTATACTTACTTGAAACAGGCATAGTGTTTAATTTTCACTGATTTTGGTTTGTGTCTCAAATTTTTTAATATTTCTCGTGTTCGGCATTCATTCCCACTGAGAGATGCGGGGTACAAATAACTTGGTAAAATGTTTACTTTGTTTATCTTCAGCCATTCTAACAGCTCACAAGTGTCCCCACCGGCACAACCACTGTTAAATCCTCTCGAACAGTCCAACATTTGCTGAACACTAAATGCTACTGGTTTTGACAAATTCATTACCAAAGCGAATCGAGATTCTATTGATGCAATTACGCTGTGAGCATAGCATGATCCGCATTGGCCTTGATTTCGAACCTCAGTAATTATACCAGCTTTCCTCCAATCCACCCGAAGAGGTATACTGCACGGTTTGATTTTATATTTTTGATACAAGGACATCATTTTCTTTATAGTAGCGTTTTTATCACCTATCTCATGAGATACACATTTTTTAAAGAATCCCGAATTTTCATAAGTGAGATATTCCCTTAGAACTTCCTCTTCTTTAACCAACTGACCAGCTTTGACAAACGTTTTCTGAAAAAGTAATATTTAAAGAAAATATTATAAAATCGCATTTATATCAATAACAATAATCTATATATATGTACTTTATAAAATTCGTATCTCTCATTAAATTTTAAATACTCCTCTAAATATGTTCTATTAAGTTTAACCACTAAACTCTTGATATGCTTTTTCTGATGTCCAGGACGATTGTTTGACAATGATAAAAGTAACAAAAATAACATTAGCACTCCGAAACAAATATCTGACGAGTAATGTAACATTTTAGCAAATGGCTAGTGAAATCAAAACTGGTGAACAGTTTTATTGATCGTTTCACACTACCCATCGGTCGCATATCTATCATTATCCGATAAAAGTTATCTATGTTTGTTATTATGTTATTGCATTAAGATATTTTTAGAATATCCTTTCTGATTACATATCTTATCAAGCTTCCTTTTACAAAAAGGACATGAAACAAATGGAAATCAATAAATAAATGCAAATAATTTTAACTTAGCACAATATATGCTTTGCTTCACCATATTTTGTGTCTGAAAATATCATATAGTTTGTTTTAGTCGGGTTATACTCAGTGAACTCATACTTTGTGTCTCACGTCACGTCTCATAAATATAATATATTCAGTTTAAAATTTTTATGTTTTACTTGTATCATGAGTCTTCCCTTCTGATCTATAAGCGAAGTGATCGTTAAGATCTTTGCATTTTAATTCCGAATTAGTTAGGACCACAATGGCACAAACATCTATTTTAATAGATTACTATAATTGCAACATTAAATTCCTTATGCTGTAATATTTATTTAATCAAATTAAGTAAATATTGATATATTTTATCGTCTATCTAACATCTATTTTAAATTTATCAACATGGGTAGCAATTGTTCATTAAAAATAGCACAAATAATAAAAGTTGAGTGGTATAAAATGTGTGGATTGTAGAAGTGGGTTGGAATACCAATGATGAAGTCGGAAATGAGTGACGCACATAGAAATATACGATGAAGCTAAGTTTGGGTGAACTAGGACCAACTCGGATCAATATTCTTATCGGATTATCACTTGCCATAGGAACAATAGGTGGAGTTTATTTATTAACAAGGAAAACGAATTTGATAAGGTAAGTTTACAGAACTATGTAAATATAACTATATTTTGAATCTTGTTTTATTTCAAGTCTAGAAACACGGCAGTTATTTTACGCACATTATGGTTATTGTAAAGTTTCGTATAGCATTTCTACAAGCATACATAATGTATATGTATATTAACATAGCAGAAGAATTTTTATCGAGGCAAATTTTGAATTTCTTTAAATTCCCCGTAAAACTTTTTCAAAGTATAATTGAAAGAAAGAAAAATTGAAAGCGATCAGAAAACTGTATGGCTGTGGTTGTGGTACTAGATAGCAATTACATGGGCCAATAACGAAATGATTTAATCTTTTGATTTCTGATAAACTTCGGTGGCGAAACTAACTCCACCATCGCATTTAATCGTAACAAAAAAATGTTTGTGTTTAACGCTTTAGCTATAGCGAATCGATCAAGTAGATCTATGGATCGGGTTATTTTCGTGCTTGTAAATACACATGGATCTAAGAATCATTCAAATTTGAGTAATTTGGCCAGTACACACATATGTATGTATTTCAACAGTAGTTAAACGCTCCAGCATAACCTTTTGAAAAGCAAAACACAGCAGCACTAAATTAATTGTTCCAGCGCAGGTGAAGCATAGATCAACACTAATCGACAGCTTGTCACCCTTCGTGGTTCCTCGCGGAAATATCCGCGAGCGCCCTAGTCGCCGCGCACTGACCGCGGTGCGCGATCAAACCGGGGCTTGACCCGCGGCAATTGGCTCCCCCACATGCTGGCAGCTGGCGATTCTCAGGTGCAAACGCCGATCCACGCAGACATGCAGCCACCGCTTAGCGCTACCCTGTCAACTGTGAAGTCCGGAGCGGAAGTGCCGCGGGATCCAGCGCAGAGCAGTTGCTTCTGCTATTGAACCGCTTCCTACCTCAGTAAATTTTCGCTACTGCAGGTAACGCATGAAATTCTGTCTGGTGCGTGACCCGTGCGTGTAACTCCGCTGCGACAACGCAACAAACGCGTCAAAAGTAGCTTCAAGCGAATCGCTTACATCTTCGGCGGTGTGCTAGTTTTGATGGCTATTATTTGGCTAACGACCTCAATTTTGTTCAATAAATTAGAGAATTGGAGTACCAATTTATAGCGAGGTGTAGTCCCCAGCAAGAGAACTATAAAATTTGTTAAGCTACTCCTCTAATTTTCGTTGTGAAGTGTCTGTCGCGAGAATTAGTTGTGTCTTAAGATTCATCTTTTTACGCTGTGAGTTACAATTGGCATAAAAGTGAATGTATCAATGAGTAAAAAATGTCATTTATCTAAAAAGTGAGTAGCACAATACATTTCACGTAATACATACCTGCAAAGAATTTTTTGGCTAATTTAATAAATTAAGAATAGAATATTGGCAAAGGAAAAAAACCAAGTATCTGAACATTTCTGTGAAGGTACATATTCAATGAAAAAGAGTGGTTTAAAACTAACTACCAACATTTGCAATATATTTTCGCGCTTAATGCAAATTAGCGTAATTATAATTACCACACCGTAATTGTGATGTCACTCCCTCACGGTCATCAGTATTTTCTGTACATAAACTGCATGCTTTTTGTTGAACCTTTTGATTAATTATTTTTAATAAATGATATACATAGTCTTCTAGCAGAAAATTTTCTTCATTCCACAAAATTCCTCATGAAATATTCTTCGAATTGTATTCAATTTTAACATCTTTTGCATAGTTCGATAGAAATGTAATTTAGAAAAATCATTAAATTTGAGACATTTGCTTGGTATCATTGCTACAGACTCCAACATTTTTTACATTCTGCTTTTCGCAAACAATTACCGAAGGAGCCTTCTATCGAATGTAAGCCAATAAGGCTTTTGTTTCTCACAACAAAGAAATATTATATTTTTCAATTTTATGTGCATCAACAATTTTTCGTTCAAGTTTGTCTGTTCATGCCATAAAAAATAACACTAAGCTTGACTGGCAAATTGTCCTAAACCACTTAGGAAAAACGATATTGTTATGTACACTCACGTATTTTTTAAACCGTGGAAAAGAAGCAAATGAAAAGTGTAACCAAGGGAACGCTTACAAAAATCTCAGATCAGATATCCATAACAGATGCCTATGCTTACGGTCTTTAATAAATAAATTTTAAACTTTATTTTTGTCAATCACAAAAATTGTAAATATTCTAAATATCAAAGGAAAAACCTTGAAACGATTAAAAAATTCTAAAACATGCCATCGTAGACCCAAATGCCCTGTGTTTGCCATGAGACTAAAATAAATAATTTAGGACGGCGTTTACTATCGCAGATCAAAAATCCTAAAATCTCGGACGAAGTTAGGTGGGAAATATAAAAGTTAAGCAATATATAATAGTTTAAAGTATTGCTGCAAAAAAAAAACAAAAAACAAATTAACTTGTCGGATAGCAATTGAATACCAGTTCTACTACAATCATTTACAATTTTCAAATGGAGAGGGAGCGCATCTTCTAATTTTTGTACTTGCAAACATCTTATCTTATCTCTTAAGTTAAAGCGAATTCCAAATATTCCAGCATGAAATTAAGTAACAACAAAAAGATAAGATTAGTTTCATTACAAATCAAGTATATATGTATAGGACTGGGTGGATAAAAATGAAAACTTAACGGCGGCGGTAAAATTACAGAGAAAATTTATAATAGAGTTCAAGTGATATTTCGAAAATCTCTAATCAAAAGTTCTGAGATGTTGTTATGCCATACACACATACTTACGCATGTATGTACAAATGACTTAAACTAACATCTCTTGATGAGGTTTGCATGAATAAAATCCTGCAGCTTAATACTATATTTAACAATAACGCTAGGTCTTAGATCATATAATGTTAGATAATCTTGTCGATTCGAAAAACCTTGCAAATTTGTTTTGTTAAAAAAAATTAAATATGTAAGTATGTATATATGTATGAATATTTATTTATAATTTAATTTTAAATCATAAATATCAAATTTTATTCAATTATAAAATCCTTTACAATGCAAATAATATTGTACTTTTATTTAGAACACAAAATTAAATTAAAACAGCCACCCTATATCTCTATATCTCTCTACATATACCTAAAAAATGTTCCCTCCAAGTATGCAAAAGCTCCGCAACTACCAGCAATTTAACAGTTTGGTTTAACAGCGGTAGAAAAGCTTCATCTGGTGGCAATGTGCCAAAGAGTAACCTACCCCAAGTCTTGTGCCACAACAACTTTAAAATGAGAAAAAGTAAAAGTAAAACGAAAGGTTGGACAATTTTGTTTTCTTTTCTTGTGTTAATGAAGCTTTTTTAAAGGGATATCACGATTTTTGCAATTAAAGGGTTTTGTAATTTTGTCATTAATGTTAAAACAAAGTAGACAAAGCCAAAACTTCTTGATTTTACTAGCGAAATCACTACTATTTATTTACTTTAAATAACATTGTAATAAAACTAAAAAGTTCGCTGTGATTTGATTTTTTGCAAATTGTCCGCATATTTATAATCTACGCATAAAGAAAAACAACAGGAAACATTACTAGAAGCCTCAAGACAATTGTCGTTGAAATTATCTAATTGGTAATCAAACCAATGCCACAGGTTTTAGCTGTGGGTTTTATATCCGGAAATATTAAGCGTGTCTTAAAAGTAATTCCTATGTGATATGGGTACTGATGAGAAAAGTGCCTCATCAACTAACCAGTACACCGCACTCGTAAGAATAAAAGAAACATAAATGACAAATCAATCCTTCAACATGCGAGTAAGTTCAATTTCCCTCTTCTAATTCTTAAAATAATTCTTAAGGAATCGTAATCGGATAAGCGAATTAAAAATACCATGATGAAAATAATTTTACCTATTTTTGCTACGTAAATCTAACGTCTCCAAATTTTCATCATATTTGCTTTTGAATTATGAATAATTTTGCATATATTGATCTCGTGACTCACAATTTCAAGGTCGTTTGCATAAATTTTACTTTTGGCGTTTCTCCGCAAATTGAAATGGATGTTTGCACAATTTATTCAGAACTTGTTTCAAGTTTTGTTTATTTCGGCGCAAATATCATTGATTTGCCTTGACTTATTTAAAAAGGTTAATCGAACTTAGAACCTTAATTCCATTCCTGCTATAGGTCACATATTTATGCAATATAATCTTTAACTCACGTTGTGCATTTTTTTTATCATAAAACTATAGTTGATCAGTTTAGTTGTATTCATGTTAATAATGCACCATTCTTGTTCTCATCGCAGTTCTCCTTGCAAAATTCGGTAAACAAAACTCACTTAGGAATAGCTAAATTAATTTTTATCTTTCATGGGCAGTGTTTTTCATTTCGTTTACAACAATAATTAATACGCGGTTTTATTTATCTATCGCGACTCTTTAATTGACAATAAAATTAGGACATTTTATTCGGTCATTTACAAGTTATAAACAAATTTCCCATAGACAAACGCGTGTTGGTTATAAATAATGGCACAGCTTTCAATAATTAATAATTCGTGTGGGGTATTCAGAATGTCGCTTTTATTTTGTTACTTTGCTAAAATTAAACAAACATTTTGTGTACATTTTGAGTCATCGTTTTGGGAAACGCATTTATAAATAAAATTAGTTTAAAAAAAACTTATTTCTTCCAATAATGACGCGACAAAAACTCGTCTATTGACTTCAAATGAATAAAATATCTTCTAGAAAAAGTAAAACAGAGAGAGCCAACAAAATGCCTACTAACAACTTACCTTCATTTCTGTTGACACCAGGTTGTTATACAATTCCATGGTATTCCGGTTTTATGACGTCGACTGCGGTCTCAGCGAATAAAGGCCACTTGATTAAAAATTCGCGCTCTCGTGATCAGTTTTTAACGGTGCTCCAGCGGTGTACAGCGTTTAATTATGCTCGAACAGCCAACTAGATCAGTTACCATCTCGCGCCGTTGAAGTTAAAGCTAAGAGATAAGTGCGTATAAATTCAGTGAGACGGCTAAAACCAACAAGGACAGGTGTGTGAATAGAAGAAATAAAAATATTAATAAAATGTGAATGAAACTCTCAGTGATTTCAAATAAAAAGTATAGAATACATTCTGTCGGGATGATGTCATTATCAAGTGCGTTCGAACATCCCGCGGATTGGCAGAGGAGTCACTTTATTGGAGGTCACACCAACTTTGCAGTCTTCATGGTACTCTTCATGTTTTGCACCATCGAGGCTGTTATTATGAAGATCGCAACTGCTTCTACTGAGGATGTGGACTCATCGAGTGAATATGACGAGGATATTTACTACGAGGAGCGCAACAATAACCACCGGAGAAGAAGACACAATGGAATCTATTTTTACTAAGATTTTCAGGGGTGCAATCTGCCACCTATTTTATCCACCCTAAGAAAATACTTTCATGTGGAAGAGATCCTAACTGAAATTATTGTGATATATCATATAGCATAGGCCTTATAGTGTAAGCTGTTTTTGTTAAGTGTTTCATTCCAAGTAAAGACATTTTAAAGCCACGGAAGTGTTTTTTTTAAGAATGTTGCAAAGTGTGCTAAATCTGTGCTTATATTTGATATTATACATAAGGAAGTAGCTATTCTTTCCCGAACAAAACTACCTTTACGTGAATGTCTGCGCAATTGTATTCAACCCAATGAATAGCAGTGGCTTTCACACTAAAACTAGCGATCATTCAGTTAACCCTTTCACAAAGTTAATTTTGAATCTTTTACTCTATACTCGTCTCTGGCCCAGCCCAGCAAGCTATAGAAATCGCGGCGCCACCACACGGAAGTAAATTCAAGACAAAATAGAGCACGTCTCTTTCAAAGTGAACATACTTGATATTTTGTGATCACAGTCACAACAAGCGCATTCGGCCGGTTGTTAAGAATCGCTGTTGCATAATATCAACGCCACAACTTCCTTGTTTATATGACTTGTTGTTGCTTCTTCAAGTCTTTGAATTAACAATAGGCTTGAAATTTAATTATGGGAATAACTATCTTTGCTTAGAAAGTGAAAACTATATATGAACGCATTACATGATAAATATTACTGTAGTCGATCAGAGAATGGAAAATTTTCACTGGACCAGGCTTATATCGGTCATTAATAACATATTCCAAACTGGCTACCAAAGCCGGTTTGAGCAGCTGAAGGGATTTCATAACAAATGTATCTGCTTCCATAATTTTTCATTAATTTCTAATTATTTGTCACTTCAAGTATGTAACTGAAGGAGAAAATTAAAAAAAAAACAAATCCAACCTGTAACCTCTAATTGCAAAAGTTGCTCACGCTTAGATCTATTCTAACCGAGTCAAGGCTACCCAACTCGCCTAGGCTATCGAGTTCTTGGCCATTTTCAAATAGAAAACTTAAAGCATTCTGTATATTTTTGTTCTAGAAGAAAAAGGCAATAAATAGCCATAAATGTCGCGAGATCGCTTGCTGAATTCCAATGGTGTGTTTGTTCTTTGAACTAAACTAAAGACATTGCTGATAATTTGCGACAGTACATGAATACTTAAATTGTTGTCGTTGTAATATTTAGTATATGTGATCCGAATAAGTAAATCCACTTTCTTTTAATATGAATAAAGCTTTAAGATGGTTATTTGTTTACAATGAACAAATCGATTTAAAAAATCCGTGAATGTAACTTGTGATACTTCTATTGGATTGGGAAGCATTAGCCTATGAAAGTTCTATTTAATTTACTTGTTTTCCTCACATTTGCTCAATCGTTGCCTTCGATATCTTGATTTAATTTATTGTTAGAGATAAATGTGGAAACCCTGCCCTTCTATTCAATTATAGAAAACATTATAGAAATAATCGGTTTTAACATAAGGATCCCTAAAACAATTTTCAGTCGAAAATTTACACCACAAAAAAAATGTTAAAAAGTAAGCAATAAATTTCTGTAATATCAAAACATTGTAATTACTGTGTTTCAATTCAACTATTTTTTTTGAAATTAACTATTTCATTTTTAGCGCGCCCCACCATGTTTTGGTAGTACTAACATTTATTTACAGGTTCCAATACTTTACAGTAGACTACCTATGCTAGTCGGGTTCTGAGAGCGGTTAATACACGCCTGGCGTTGGAGGTGTCTCCGACACCCCTGCAGATTAAGAGATTTTTTTTATACTAACAACTGCTTGCAATTACAAAATCTGCAAATTTATTAACAAAACAGACTGCAGTAGAGATCATTAGTCTCATTTGTCTGGTTTTGTTTCTTCATAAAAACTATCACTTGCAATCGTTCAGATACTAGCCCAAAATAACAAAATGTATGGAAAATTCAATCATGGTTACTAGAATACAGAAATAGAAAAAGAATTTCCAGATCTTAAAGCTTTAAGAATAATCTTCGTTTTGTATTCATCTGTCGTCAAATGATGAAAAATATAACCGAAAATAAACAAAATCAAATAACTGAAACATTTTGTAAACAATTTCAAATAAAACCTGGTCTAAGTTTTTTGAACAAATAAAACAACTTACTCTTATTATAGGTACTTTACTCTATAAAGATAATAATGAATGATATGAGAATTAAACATTTTTCGATTCACTTTAATATAAAATCTGGTGTTGCGCCACATTTTTACATAACATAAATATAAAGTTATAAACAGAAAAAGACTACTGCTGCAGGAAAAAAATTAGATTAGTAGAAGCTTCAATTTTCATAAATCAAAATAGGAAAGGTTAAAATACTTTTTATTATAAACTAAAAAAAAGTGCTCATGAGTCACGACAAATGTTCATAATTTACTATTTATGGTCACTTTTTTGACACAGTAAAATTTCGCGTTCTATTAGTCACGCCTTGTTAGTTATATGATTAACTGCGCCTCATATCGCAGACTTTTATTTAGAAATTAAAATATTGTGAATAAATATTGTGTTGGACTTGAAGCATTTTTATTTTAAATTTTCGGGAAGTCTTTATATTATACATATATGTAAGTCAGTGACGAAATCCTTACATGCATACCTTTACCAATGTACTTATTTTTTTTTTTTAGAAATTATACTTAATTTTGATTTTAGTTTCAGAAATAAATATCATATGATACAATAACTTAAGAAATATCTAATATAAAAATATATTAAGCATCTGAGAATTAAGGATTGAATATATATTTATGAATTTTTAGAAAAAAACTGTATATGTATTCAATATCGGTGTACTTCAATGATTTAATGTTATTTAACGTGGTATATTTAAAGATAATCCCGTATAACTGAACAAATTTAATTCCACCTTAGAACAATTTTCATAGTTTCATATAACAAATAACCTTCGTTTAAAAATTATGAAAACGTTTATCTCTCAGAAATAAATTTTGTTAAGTATAGATTTATGTTTTCCTAATCTCAAAGATTCTCACTTAGTATAAAAGCATATGTATGCATATAAAACTACAAGTTATACCCTGAAAAATATTACGCAACTTGCTAATGTTCAAGATCATGAGATATTTAATTTTACTTGGGATTTTTCTTAAAGTTGCAAAATATGAAATGTCAACGAAATTTGTCAATGCCATGACTCTACAATTATTAATAGCTAAAACATACCATATAATGACCAAACGTAAGGTCGTCAGGTCCACAGCCATTGCCTTTGGTTCACTTCAAGCCCGGAAAGTAATAGATCATTCGGGGCAAAAGACAGTGTGCAAGTTCAAGGCGTTTGTGTTGCTTTGACTACTTTAGTCATTACTTTCATTATGAAAGTATTTGGCTTCTGACTTCAATTTTTTTCAACTGATATTACAAAAAAGGCAAACCGGTTAAAAAGCGAAAAACGATTTAGCGCACAGTTCTTTATAATTATTGTCTGCGTATGTCTATGAATTTACCTTGAAGTGTTTATCTGTAAGCGACGATTTTTAACAACCTTTAAGACTCATTCAGGAAGTTTGAATTTTACTAGATACTTTAAACGTCTCTTCAAAGCTGTCTTATTAACTGGTATTACCGGGGTTTTGAACTGTGATGAATTTCATGCCAATATTTCTTTCTTTGGAAGGACATCATTCAAGCAGAAATTGTATGGATTTAGTTTTTACCTCTATCTTGTTATTACAAAACTACTGATAATACCTTTTTGCCAACCAAACTATACATGCATATATATATAAAATTCTCAACAAAATGATATTGGCAAGCTAAAAAAAATTTTTATATACTTAATAAATGGGTTTAAAATAAAAGAGCACAACTCGATTGAAGAATTGCAATTATTATACATATGTAAATATATTAAAAAATGGAAAATTTTCTAAGCAGATAACCTTGACAACCAGTTGAAAGTTCTTAGAAATTAAAAAAAAAATCCAGTTTCGGCTTCTGCGATTTATTTCTATTCGACATTTAATTGTTCACTCAACTTTCTGCGAAAAATGTGTTGAAATTCCAACCTAATTTACGAAATCCTCTTTTTTAAGACCTTTAGAACAAAGATCTTAAAATTAAATAAATATAATTTAACAAGCAGGAGATAGAGTGAATTGACGGCTAAATTTTATTAGTTACTCTTTCATTAAGCTTTTATCAATTGATATTTAAAAGTATATTTTAAAATAATATAAAATAAGATCTTTTTATGCACTGCAGTGATAAAAGTCCTTTAACATTCATATTAAACATCAAAATAATATACTCAATAGGAATACACGTAATGAACCAAAATCTAATAAGCAGCAATAAGTAAAGCCCTTAAACCTTCATTTTCGAAATAGATTGCGTTTCTCATTCAAAAGAAAAAAATTTTAAAATTAAGACATCTGATGAAAACATAAATATAAATTGTTTATTCAGAATTTATCAATATCACAACAAATTATTATGTACTTTTAAATTTCCTTAGCACTCCAAATTAATATAAATTTTGTTTTGTAACACTTCTTTCGTCTTCCGGATATCTGAAGCGCAATTATGTACACGCGCTTGGACCACTTTCCAGCTATGTATTTCATCAGCAATTCTTCAATTAAATTTGCAAATTAGAAGATTTAGCTGAGTAAATAAATGCAAAACAATTTGAATAAATAATTTGATATGACTTTAACATTAACTTAAGTTATGTAATGCCACTATTAAAACAAAACTTATTCCGTCCTGTTACTAAACAGTGCGAAATATGCATTAAGCGGCACATTTTTGAGATTTCTAAGAAAAAATATTGAATTTCAGCACAGGTCTTTCAACCGTCTGGTATGTCTAATCAATCGTTCTATTCGAAATTCGAAGGCAAACTTCTGGGCACTAGACACGACAAACAGCTGGAATCCGCTTAAGCCTCATATGGCCTTCCTAAGACAAGGAAGTACAAGCAGACACTTTTAGCTGAATACTGAATCATCTCACCAAACTTCTTGAATCATATTTAGGAACTTCGAAAAATATATTTTTAAAAATAATTGTTCCCGGTTACTTTACTAATATGTACTGGAATAAAATAAAATTTTCTACAAATCTTTACTATCTGCTTCACTTCTAATAAAAATTTTTGGCGCAAAATTGGCTTTACACCGCTATTATCGGTTTTATCGCCGGTTTTGAATTAATTTTTACAAGGTTTTTGCGGCCATTTTCAATGTCAATAGACATCAACAATCACAGTTGAATTTGAATCGGCTGAAGTCATTTGCAAATTCAAATTAATCACTTCGCGAACAATGCTAATTGAGTTAGTAACTCCAAAAGCTCGGAAAAAACTCGGCTATGGCTGCATTATATTGAACTACATATGTTCCACTAAAATATCTAATATTAAAATTATTGAAAGCATAAAATTAGATAAAATAAAGTTTCTGCGAAGAAATTAATACAAAATTTCTCTCTTTCTTTGCAGTAAATTATCAGAGCGAAAACCAAAAAAGAAAAATGCAGAACGGTGCAACGTATGCTTTGAAGCGCTAGATTCAGAAGATTTTAAATGGTAAGATATACATGCATATATGTATATAAATTTTAGGAAACAGATTTTTATTTGTTATAATTGAATAAAAATTTAACTCTATCGTTTGTTTGTAGATTGTTTTTAATGCAAAGTTTTAATTTTGATTTTTTGCAGCTGTGCAAGGTGCTGTAACTGCGGAAAGTCAGTATGTCGCGGGCGACAATGCTCCGTTTGGCTACCAAGTCAAGCGGGTTGGGAATGCCAATTATGTAATTTAAGTAACGAGTCCCGATCTAGAGCAAGTGAATGGGTCCAAAGACAAGCCATAGAGCATCCGTTTCACCCTATGAGAACTCGGAGTGAATTGCATATTCCTGCGAAAGGAAGATATGGATCACGTCACTCAGGTATTAACTACGTTAATGGTATTTGCAGGAAATTTCTGACCTATGTAATAATTTTAGTTTATGAAACTACAAGTGAAGCACCGTCGTCGATTTATCCAGAACAAAAAGAAAGGGTTCGAGAGTATGTAGAGGAGATTGTGGCCAATATGTTAGGAGGACCACTAGATGAAGTTCCTGTAGGACAACTTTATAAAAGCAGAGATTGTAAGTATATCCTTTGAACACCTCTTTTTAACCTTATTTTAACTTCAGCTAAAATGATATTATTTTTGTAAGAATTATAAAATATATTGCAGTATGCATGTATTTACCTCAAATTAACTTAAGTTTTATCAGCAGTCGAATGTTATATGGGCAAAATTTATTTATTTTAACATAGTTTTTTTCTACAATTTCTAAAAATCAAAGGTTCACTCTCTACAGGTCATTTTAAACGTGGATTTTACAATTACTAGCAATCATGGAACTTCGCTCGACCGTTTATTTACTCTATCACTAGCATTACATTAAACTTTTCAAATTAGAAGTTAAAATTTTCTAAAACTTTGTTCGCTGATATAAAGCGATAATTTATGATATCCCAAAAACCCCTTGATTTATGACAATACAAAGTGGGCTATATTATGGTTCACGATTCAAAAGTATTATTAATGTGAATAAAAAATAAAATTCTATTATCTTTCCTCCAAAATCTCAAATACTCTTGATTTTGAAACTGATTTACGTAACCAAAAATTGCCTTCCCAATGCTTATAAACTTGGTTAGGTCCCATTTCTTGTTAACACTAGAACTACCAGCACTCAAACGTAAAATTTCACTCATTTTCTGCGCCTTTAATGTAATGTACCTTAAAATATGGACTTATATCATAAATTGAAAACGGTTTTTGAACATATCGTAATTATAAATCTTAATAACTGTTGGCATAAATCTTAACTAATAACTTTAAAAATTATAAATCACACAAGGAAGAAATTTGACAGATCTTGGTAGTTCTAGTGTAATATACATAATAGATAATAGGGGTGGGCCAATTGCCGATGCTAAGATGGTATATAATTTAACTTATAGTTTTCAGCTAAATCTTCGATTAACTATAGATACAGCTAATCAAAAAATTGTGGTTTCTTCGAAACGTAAGCAAAATTGAATATAAAACGCGATTAAATGAATTAATTAAGTTAAATTTTGTAATTTTTCGCTATACTATCTTACGGAAGCTGTGCTCTTTAACGAATATTAAATCATAATTACTTACATCTATTCCCATAAATATTTCAACGCTTTAAAAATACCAGCATATTTTCAATTGCTAAGTTAGGCACTAGTTTGCGTTTAATTATGTTTTTCTAATATTTTATGAGGCAGCAAGATAATATTTAACAAGTGCTGTCGAATTATATATAATTTTTTTAATTTAATTCAATTTTCACTAGCGCATACAGTTTTAGAAGATAAGATTTTAATAGCGCGAGAGCGTCAGTCCGAACAAAGCCAGCAATATGCACAATGCTTAATACTGTTACCGTTTAAAATTATTTTTAAAGTAGGTTATTTTACTCCTATTTTATAATATAAGATTCTTATATAGGTACTTATACATTTTATATAATATTATAATATATAACTAGATATAATACATTTACGTATTCAATTATACAAGTTAAGTCTACTAATGTTTTCATTTCAAAATAAATCGTAATAGTGATGCACTAAAGTAAACAAAAGGTCTTTGTACACCTTATAAAGCGATCCCCAAGCCTAAATAATAAAGTATAAAATCATGGACTAAAATTAAAGCATTCGATTTTGCGACTTTCAAACAGGCTGGTATGACTTTATTTAGTAAAACTTGATATAATATATCTAGTAAATAAAATAAAACAATCAGGAGAAGTTGAATAAAGTTGTAGTTCCTAAAAAACGTTAGCATATTTTAATAAAATGAACTTTTAAGAACATATTGTTGCTATTCCTATTCAAAAATTCACCGCACAAAACATTTTTGAATTGACGAAGATCATACTTAAGCCTGATCGCATAGGGAATAAAAATTTCAAACGCAGTTTTCTCGAAACTACTTTTTCGAAAACGATACTGGACAAATAAAATAAAGAAATTAAAATTTTGTTATTTTGTTCGATTAAGTCCCAAACTTTAGCATTCCGTTTAATGTCCGTTAAATCTAAATAATGATTAGCTTTATTATATAGAAGCATTTTTCTTAAACACTGGGCTAGCTTTTAAAGCGCTTTGATCTGGTACACAAATATCTAAGTTAGCTTTATTCTAAATTGGCATCAAACTGATTAGTGTAGGATATTTGGACCAGCGTCCATGTAAAACTCTATTCACATTCTATTTTATTTGTTACAATAAAATACCTTATAAACTAATAAATGTTGGTCTAACCGTAATTAAAAGTCAATCGCGGTGATCCATTATAAAAAGGACATGCAAGCTAACGATCAAAATACTAATGTACTATAATTCATTTATAGTTGCGCTAATTGTACATATACATATATTATAAACTCTAAACAAACTTTAAATAATAATTCACCTTAACCACTGATGATATCTAAAATATTTTTTTTACGAAAAACTAAACAAAATTTAAAATTTCAAAATTTATGCAATATAAATATATCAATTACAGACTTATGCATATTTCGGAAATACCATTCACGTTTAAGTGAAAATTTATTCTTTTTGGAAAGCTCAATTCATCAGTCGCTAGAGGGTGAGTTTGAACAATTTCATATGATTTATTATTGCACGGCATGCCACTCAACAGGCCTCTTCTGGTTGCAATTCTTTTCCCCTGTCACACGGAAACTGACAGTGTTTGATTTGTTGCAAGAATTATTAACATTTTGTGTGCAATATTTTGCCATTTAAAATTACTAGAAGGCTAATAAAACATTTGATGCGATTTAAAATTCTTTAAAAGTGTGAATTTCTTTTCAATTTAATATACTTATGATTGATTCTTTCTTTTTATCTCTGCATTTCTTACTTTAATCCACCTTTCCAAATAACTACTTTATACGTGTGAATACTCTGTATAACTCCTACTTGGATTTGTGTTTTAGGAAAAGATTTGGTTAACTTAACCAAAGCTTAAAATCGCACTGTGAAACCGGCAGATATATATTTTTTTAATATATTTAGTTACATATAACACTTTAATCGCATTATATAACAAAATCTTCACGATTAAGCATTCTGCTTAATGAACCATATCCGGACTACGGACGGACGTTTGTAATGGACCTAATCTCTGAAAACTAAACCAAGAAAAGTTCAAATGAATAAATTTTTCTAAGAAACGGCGTAAGGTAGAAAAGAATACATTTTGTCTTGCCTTTATTAAATATCTTACTATTATTGATATTAAATATAAGTTTTATTTAAAGCGCGCATAGAACTCAAACCTTATTGTATGAACGATTCGTCACTTCTGCGTAACCTCAGTTAATTAGATGCTTACTAGATTCAATATCAAAAGCTTCACCGTGCAAATCGTGCATCGCTTTGTTTCTCTTAGCACGCATGACGGGCAGATGATGTTTAACTCCAAAGTTTATTCTACGAAAGTTTTTACGCTAAAACGGCTAACCTGACTTGCGATCATCTTTCTTAACTACCAACACTTATCGGTAGGTTCCTACTTGAATTTCAAAGTATCGGCAGCTTTTTAAGGTAAAAATGTGTTAATGGCCGTACATTGTTGGATACAGGGCCACTTCTGTATATGTACCTGTTTCAACATCTCAAAACAATTGGGTAGATTATTAAGTAAGCGCCATAAATTCAGTTTTCTCAATGAAAGTAAAAACTGGGGTTTCTACCATATAAGAAAAAGGTTTTTGTCTCTCAGTTGAAGCTTTCATTTGTTATCGCAAAACTTTTAACCATGGAATTCGAAAAACGATTTATCTAAACATGCAGAGCTCTCCATCGCTTCGAAAAGTACGTTATCACTGGTCTATCGCTGGCTGATTAGTATGCCTAGACTGAACTACAAAATTGTTTTTATTTGATAAAACGCCAGAACTTACTTTTTGCGACAAGACGTTTTGAGGAATCTGTGTAAAAAACTGCTCTTGCTACTTACGTCTATAAAACGAATACTCCTCTCGCGCCCGGTGTTCTCGTCGACAAGTTTATTTATTTTATCTGTCTATCCGCGATGTTTACGTACATGTATTCATATATTCAGAACTTTTGAAGTTTTAGAGGTGAAACCGATTTTCTCGTAATTAAAACGTGCTTCTGTACTGCAAAAAGACGGATTATAATTGTTATCGCAAGATTAATGAAATCACCCAATGGGAACTTTGTACTGGACTTACAGGTGTAATAATGCGAAAACTTCTTGTTCTATGTCTTATCGTTAGTCTCGCCGGAACCCAGTGATACGTCGTGCGTGGAACATTTTATTAACGCAATTTTTGATTTTCCCAAGTGCGTTGTGCTCGTTGTGATATTTATTTAAGCGCTATTTGTAACGGAATTACCGAAGTGAATATATTTTTGTTAGAAAAGTTAATTGGGCAGCATTATGGATTCGATTTTTGCTATCGCCCTATCTTTATATGCGATTTTTGCAGCTATCATATTCGTGATTGTTTACATAATTGAGGTAGAACTAGGTAAGTCACATAATACTTTAATTTACCCAGATGGTGCTTGAAAGCCTTTCTTTTATTTTGAACCCGAACAATAGATACGTATATCATTCAATTAAGCGCATCTCGAAGCTTTTATCACGGCGCTATTTTCCGCAGATATCTTATCAGCTGGTCTAAAGATGAATTGCCTCACTGCATATGCTTCATTTTTATTAAATATCTTTGGAATATTTCTGATAACAATTTCTTGTGTGTCTATTTAATAATAATAACGATAATATAAAAACAAAAACCATTCTGTAAACAGAGGGAGTTTCTATAAAATTTTAAAATAATAAATCCCCTTTTTACAATGTTGTCTCTTTTTTAATAACATACCATTCGATATTCTAAGTTAATGATTTTCCACTAAACTACACCTTCGGTTAAATTCCAACTGTTATATTCATTCATCTCATAGTATCTACCAATTAATTTTATAACACTGGAAACATTTCAGACCTCAATTTTGACAAAATGACATTTGAGATGAAAAATATATGAGTTAGTGCAATATTTCGCAAATTGAACGGCGATTATTGCCAAAGGGGCTGTACAATGTTTTTGTGGGAAGAATTTTTGTTAAAGTTTCTCTGCTCGGAGTTTCCAAAACAACTCTAATTATTTCCATATTGTTTAAAGCGTCATTGTTCGACTACCAACATTTTAATAAATGACAAAAATATATCTTAACTATTGATATACATATGTATTAAGCGTCATAACGCGTGAAGCAGCAGAAAACGGGTGCCAAATTTATTTGAATAATACCTTTTGCTAAACTCACCGATTTATTTGAAACAATAACTTTAAAATTCGTTTTTGGTTTTATTACCAATAGAACTTTACATTTCAAATGTGTGGTTTGGAATAGACAGATTCACGTGAAAAATCACATGAAAAAAAAAGTTCTATGAATGTACACTAAAATGACGAAAAATTTATTAAAGTTAAAAAAAATTATTCTACCAATTTTCAAGCTTTATTTGGAACTGATGATAGGAGAGAAGCAGAACGAAGAGGTGATAAAGTCCTAAACTATAATCTCACTATTAGAAAGATGACCCCTAAATGCTTAACTGCAATGCTATTTTACCATCGTAAACATCACCGAAATAAATACATATACAATGAAACAATTGCCAACAATATAGGTATTGTATATACTCTGGCCTTGTAGCCTAATTTTCGTCACAAAATAACTTAATTCAATACATTTCAGGTATATGAAGTATGTAATGAAAGATGTAAAAAATGAAAAATGTCTTTACAAATATGTTAATTCTGTCGCACTTAATTTTCCCTCCACACCAATATTAATTTATTATAACAGCATGGATTGAATAACGATATTATTTATATTTTGCCGTTGTATGCTGATTCTTTTGGCGTTTTTTAATAAGCCTGGTAGATTTTTATAATTCCCCACAAAGGCACAATACCCATTAGATTTTTCTTTTCTTATGGATATATTTTTGGGAATAGTGTAGTGTGAAAAGTATATTTTTTCCAATACATATAAGTATTATTCCGCTAAATACCAAAAGAAAAAAGCTAACAATCAAAACACTGATAATAACGCGAGGTTATTCATCATCTGATTACATTTGATAGCGGATCTTCCGTATATTACATATCTTATCTCTATGTTAGTGCATATCTACTTTAAACATTTTATTTAACTCATTAAGTTTCCGTTTACAAATATGTATGACACAAAAATATTTTTGGACGCTTTCAATTTTAATCTTCTTTTGGAGTGAATTCTCTAGCATGACCAATATATAAAAATGATCCAATTACCGACCTTTTAAGCTTCTTTTTTGTAATTACACTTACTCGTACCTGTTCCTTCTTTGCAGACTTACCCCTAACTGGAAGTCAGAATGACTACTGCGACGTATCACGTGTCAAGTTAAAGCGGCTAATTGAGAAAGTAATTGAAGACGTTCTACATTTGCCAGCGCTTATTGATCAAAGGGCTGCACCACCGCAACCACCCCTTGGCAGTCGCCCGGACGAAAATCTACCGCCATATTTTGACCCAAAAAAGTACCAGGAACTGTTGGCGACAGCCGTCTTAAACAAGGTATGTAAAAATAACACCTCTTCAAAGCTTTTCGTGGTGAAAACCTAAAATACTTTTAACTTTTATCATCGATTTCCGAGCAAAATATTTACGCTTTTCCAATGCTTTACTTCCGATTGACTTTTTGATCCAATTTTACATAAGCGTTTGCTATTGCGATAATTCAACTGTTAAAGGGAATGGTTTAAAATAAATCAAGGAAATTAGGAGGAAGTGACCACACATTGAGTCAGCAATGCCGACAAAAATACAGATGTGAAATAAACCTTGAAGTGAAGGAAAAATATTTGATTTGGAAAACGTTTTTAAAAATTATTAACCAGAACAAGAGGTTTAGCTCTTTAACAAAAACATTGTATATATTTATTTAAAATTCAAAGTTGTGGTTTACAAACATAATTGCTTATATTTTCAATACTTCACTATTTTGGCTGTAATAAATAAGTAGTTAGAATTTGCATACTCATTCATATAAGTTCCATAATTATTTCGGTTATTGATAGCTACGCTCGCGTTTCAAAACGTGCTTCCCATAATTTAGTATATTAATATAATTGAAACTATAAGCTGTGCTATAAGTAACACGTGTTAAAAAGAATGCTTTATAAAAAAAATGTTTATTATTAATCTACTTCGAAATGCAATACAAGATCGCATTTACAGTACTTAATATTTTAAAGCACTGATATTTAAAAACTTAAACGTCCAGACGAGTTTCAAAGACAAGATATAAGAAAAGTAATAATTATAATTAAAAACAATTCGATGAAATTTTTACTACATTTTAATAGATATGCATATGTACGCTCTGTATCATTATAAAACGAAATTATTTTCTGAGTCTTCTATTTCTGTTTGAGCGTCAAAAAGAAAAAGTTGTGTTCCCAAATTTCAATAAGTCCTACACAAATTAAAGAGTTATAGGGCTGTAAGTGAAATCACATGTGCGGGCGGACAAGCATAATAAAACTACATATGTACCATAAGGGTTCGTAGTTGGTTATAAAACCCTAATAAAATGGTGTTCAAAATTTAATTAGTAATTGAATCCGCAATTGCATTAGTTTTCAAATATTAGAGAACTTACAACCATGGGGATAATTCGGTTGACATAACTAATTTGGGCTTATCTTCAAAAAAAATTCTTCTGTTTTATTGCTTTTATAATAATTAATAATAACATTTATATTATTTACCTTCCGCAATTAACATATAGTCTACCCTAATCGAATTAATGCATTATGGCGCCTACCTAGAGTAGGAGATGATTATGTATCGTTCATTTGGCGACAACACAGAGAGTAAAACCTGAAGTGCAGCCGAAGCCGCCCTAGAAGAGTATCGTTGTTGTTATAGCTGTTCGCTTTTTTCCCTTTGAATAATTCAATTGGAACTCCATAGAACGTAGAAAGGGTGCAATTCCGTAGTCTTTCAATAGATATTTTCTGGCGCTTGACTTGCATGTGAATGAATTGGATTCATTTGAAGCCACCCGCACTTTTACGGCTTCAGTGAGAAATAACTCGCGCTCATATCTTCTCCATTTAAAATTGAATCAGTTTGCGGTTGATGTTCAAACTAGTTACAACTCTTGAAAATATTAAAGACTTGAAAGCCTCTAAAGCTATAAAGGATTTAAAGGATAATTGACTAATTATACTCGTGGAGGGAAATTATACTTGGACTAATTCTACGGAGAATTTAAAGGATCTACATTTAGAAGAACATACAACTTCTAATGGAACCAGCATCTAAATATGGAAGACGTATAATCGGTTTTTTTATTATAATTCCAAACGTATTTTAATCCTAAATTTGCCATTATTAATATGAATGTGGTTTAATTAAAAGCAAAACTTAAACGTAAAGTGATTTTATGAAGAAAAACAATAATATTAAATATTAAGAAATTAAGTACTTCATTTATTTAACGAACCCAATATACTGAATTAATAATAGTAAAAGTTCAGTAACTATGACAATAAATTGTCATTTCTTTATTGCAATTTTCTGTTATTTATAGATTGTTCTTATCCGTCTCATGCGGATTATTTTGAATATAATTATGCGATATTTTCTGCATATCTAATATTTAAACGACTTTTTCCTTCTTGTTTGTGAAATCTGTGAATCGTATTTGACTTATGTATTTGAAATTAAGAATCAACTAAATGAGACATCGTATGAGGAATACCAATGTTACAAAACGAACGTACCTATGTCAATTGCGATAAATTAATTTGTATTATTACGCACTAAAACAGTTTACAACCGAGATTGAGGAAGTCAAAAATACGTCAAGAAGCTTTTCAAAATACTGTCCACTGACGCGTATAATTGGCTTAGTGTTTAAACACCTTGCGGCTACTGTTAGTAAAGTAAATCGGTTGATTTAAAATAAGCATATTGATTTTGATTGTCAATAGTTTATTCAATAATTACTAAAGTTTCAGTAATAATAAAACTAGGAGACAAACAAATAAAAACTTTAGTAAATTATATAATAAAAGCAAAAATCTTTCTCTTAGGTTTTGGATGACAACTACTTTTGAATATATATTGCTAATATTTTACATGACGATAATTCAAATTGAGTTATTCCATTATGTTATCGAATTTCGATCAACATTTCTCGAAATTTTCAATTCAGTTTTTACCTAAATTTTCTTCAAAACTAATCAGAAACATATGCTTCATAGAAGATTAACTTATAAACAGCGACAACTTTTATTCGTACGTGAATCTATATTCAGACATATAACACATATTTAATTAATTACTTGGGTGAGGTGGACCAATAAACAATTGAAATATCAGCGCGTATTTACAAAAATAATTCACATCACTTACCTTTACCGGTTGAATAATTTTTATTCCTTTAGAGATTAGGCTACGGTCTCAAATTTGTTGGTTACTTCTGTTAAAAATTAAAAATATTAATGTTACTTCATTTCATACAATCATACTTCAAATAGTTACCTTGGTCTTGTTTATTCGTGTACAAAAAATTAATAATTAGTCTTCTCTCCTTCCTTCCAGATCGTTGATTCCTACAACAATGAAAAAAATTTTAGTAACACCGAAAACCCGCCTGGTTCGGATTTTGATAAGAATCACAATACTGTTGCCACCAGAGAAAACCAAACATACTCCTCCAGCAGTTCGATTGAACCCCATAGTGATAGCAGCGTTACGGATGCCATTAATGTAATAAAGCACTATTTCCTTAAAAATACATTCTAATTACTCTGTCTCTATTCTAGTTCAATCGATATGGTGATTTATCTAATAGTGATACCTTCTCAAACTTCGCTGACAATGTAAACTTCAACAATACAATTGAGGGTGATGCATTTTTAACAGAATATTTGTCGAAGCATAAAGTACCTCTACCCGACCTATCGGTTGAATCAGAAACAGCTAGTGAAGGTGTGTTCAATTTCTACCCCCAAAAGTTCTACCATTTTGAAACCCTAATAATTCTAATAATCCTTTTTCATTCAGATTTTATATCGATTGCCACATCGAACGGCATGGAGCGATCCTCCTGGGAGGACAATTGGCTTTTTAAAAGGAAAAAACATCCACATGACTCTCCTGCACCCGTAGGCATGCTAGTTCCTGCACCAAAAGAAGACATAAGAGCCTTAATTGGTGACAAAACTGCCGACGAGATGAGCGACCTATCTGAAGCTGGGTCTGACTACGAAGAAAATGATGACCTAAATAACGTGGATGAATCTTATGGACCACCAAACGCTCTGATGCGAAATAAGCATGTTATAGGAGGAAAAGGCACAGTTGGCTTGCTCGATGAACTACTAGAGCAAACTAGCATGATTTCCACGTCCTCCCTCCAGGATAATGAACCCGCTTATGCAGAGACCAGAAATGATTTTATTTTCAATAACGATGGCTTAAATGAAGTTGATAGACCAAGTATTAACCTGCGCAGTGGTAGCATCCCAATAGAGACAGAGGCCGTTAATGCTTTGATAGCAGCTCAAATCCTCCAGAATAGTCCACCAAAAAGCACCTTAATTTATACGCCTCCGGAGAACTACGATGAAGCTATTCTTGAGCCACCATCAGACTTCACAGATTTTATGGAACAACTTAAGACGGAAGAAACCCTTAATGAGCACAAAATTATTGGGGAGAACAGCGATGAAGCCTTTGAATCAGGGCCACCATCGAGCGAGTCTAATGGAGGTAAGCTACTCACTTAATTTAGCTTTCAAAACAGCTTGTAGATTTATAATTGAAACTAACCTACCTTAGTAATCCCAAAAGCATATCTTATTCCCACCACGCTCGGTTGTAATAGTTATTGGCTAGATAAAACGGTTTGTAGTTTGGAACCCTTACCTCACCGAAGCATCCGAACTGAGGAAATTTATGTTTACAGCACAAAACAATGCGTGCACGGAACAATCACCTGTTACAACTAACACCATGAACATACAGGCGACTGAATCAAGTGCATCAAATGATGAAATTGGTGAAAGTGTTAATTTCATATCTAGTGAATATCTCCAAGCTGCTGAAATTCCCAGCGCAGTTGCCGTTCAGAATGGCAAAATAGCATCAAATAATAGTCCCCTGGAAGAAAGTAATACCTCGTCCCAAGACACATTGGAATCATCACGCAGGTCATCTGCTATTGAATTTTTGGCCGTTGCCGCTCTGGGTCCATTCTTAGTATTATCAACACCTGATGATACTATCAAGAAAATATCTGAAGAGCCTACACTTTTTGAACTAGTTAAAAATGTTACATTGAGTAAAGAAGAATCAGTAGATAAAAGAACACCTGAACCGGATATAACTGACGCACAAGCTGAAGAGGAAATGATAGTTGAAATTAGCTCAAGTGACACTGCAGCAGTGAAGTCAGAAAATGCACAAACTGCAAAAGTTTCAGAACAGTCAAAAAGAGATACCAAGTCTTCAACTACTGAACAAGCAACAGTTGTGAATGTATCCACAAAAGAATCTCCTTTTGTTGAATCTCCAGAAGAACCAACAACATCCATAAAAACTGCAACACACAAAACGAAAGCAGAAATTACAGAAGAAATTCCACCTGCAGGAACTCAAGAAAAAATAAAGATAGAAACTCAAACCACAGTGAATATCAACAATCCTGCACTGATTTCAGAAACAGCAGAAACGACCAAGCAAATTTTCGTTGCATTACCAGCAGCAGTAGTAACTGAACCTGCAACAGTGATTTCAAAAGAAATACTAGAAGCAACAACAAAAAATTCTAAACTAGATTCTCAATTTATAACTTCTAATTCAGAAGACCAACCTACAGTGACTCCAGGAGAAACAACAACAGACACAAAAATGTCAACTCCAGTAACTACATTATTTGCTAGTGAACCTTCGACAGTCACTTCCGAAGTAGCGTCACCTGCAGTAGTTTACACCAAAGAAACAATATTTAATATACAAACTGCAACCCCTGCAGAAATGAATGAACCAACAGTAATAATTTCAACAGAAGCCTTAACTAAAGCAATTAATACTACAGAAGATTCTGATATAAAAATTAAAGTTTCAGTGGTTTCACAAAAAACATCAGATGAACCAAGAAAATCTGAAGGAGTAACATTAACAGGAACGCTACGTAAAGCAGATCCTCCAGAAATAAAATCAATGGAAGAAATTAACGTCCCTGAACTAACAACAGCAGAGATCGGAATAGTACCGATGATCAGCGATACTGCTAAACTAGAAGAAGCTAAACCACCACCAGTTACAATTTCTGAACGATTAGTAGATGTGAACGAAACTTCCACAGTAATTGCAGAGCAACTACCAGCATCAGCATCCCCAATAACAACAAAACCAGACATACAAGAAAGACCTACCACAGCAGCCGCAGAAGACCATACAGTGGAGCCAGAAGTTGCAGATTATGAACAACCAGAAGTAATGAGTTTATGTTCAGCCCTGATAACCGAAAAGCCTCCCACAAAGATTGCAAAAGAAGCAGCTCCTGCAGTGGTTAATTATGCAGAAAATGTG
Source organism: Tolmerus cingulatus (assembly GCA_959613345.1). Classification (NCBI taxonomy): domain Eukaryota; kingdom Metazoa; phylum Arthropoda; class Insecta; order Diptera; family Asilidae; genus Tolmerus; species Tolmerus cingulatus. Next base: position 14,725,152 of record OY390708.1, on the reverse strand, counting down.
GATAATTTTGCAATTCCCAAAGAAACAAATACGGAAATAAATGTTCCAGCTGCCGAACCAGCAAGAGAAGTCACCGAGCTTACAACAGTACTTGAAGAAGAAGCACCTCTACAAAATGTGGATAAAACAGCAGGTCTGGAAAAAATAACAACAAAAATAAATACTCTAGCAGCATCAGAAATAGTAACAGAAGTGAGCAAGGCAGTTCCCGAAATAGTAGCAGAAGTGAGCGAGCCTGCAGCATTGACTGAAGAAAAAGTAACCTTAGCAGCAGTTACTCCTGTCGAAAATGTGGATAATCCTGCAGCTCCAGAAGAAAGCAAGACGGAAACAATTGTTCCAGTTCCCGAAACAGTAGCAGAAGTGAGCGACACTGCAGCAGTGACTGCAGAAAAAGTAACCTCTGCAGTAGATACTCCTGCAGAAAATGTGGATAATCCTGCAGCTCCGGAAGAAACAAAAACGGAAGCAAATATTCCAGTTTCCGCAACAGTAGCAGAAGTGAGCGAGCCTGCAACAGTAATTGCAGAAGAAGTAACCTCTGCAGTAGATACTCCTGCAGAAAATGTGAATAATCTTCCAGCTCCAGAAGAAACAAAATCGGAAACAATTGTTCCAGTTTCCGAAACAGTAGCAGAAGTGAGCGAGCCTGCAACAGTAATTGCAGAAGAAGTAACCTCTGCAGTAGATACTCCTGCAGAAAATGTGGATAGTCCTGCAGTTCCGGAAGAACAAAAAGCGGAAACAACTGCTCCAATTCCCGTAAAAGTAGCGGAAGTGAGCGAGCCTGCAACAGTGATTACTGAAGAAGTAACCTTAGCAGCAGTTACTCCTGCAGAAAATTTGGATAATCCTGCAGCTCCAGAAGAAACAAAAACGGAAACAATTGTTCCAGTTCCCAAAACAGTAGCGGAAGTGAGCAAGCCTGCAACAGTGATTGCAGAAGAAGTAACCTCTGCAGTAGATACTCCTGCAGAAAATGTGAATAGTCCTGCAGTTCCGGAAGAACCAAAAACGGAAGCAAATATTCCAGTTTCCGCAACAGTAGCAGAAGTGAGCGAGCCTGCAACAGTGATTGCAGAAGAAGTAACCTCAACAGCAATTACTAGTGCAGAAAATGTGAATAATCTTACAGCTCTAGAAGAAACAAAAACTGAAAAAAATGTTCCACTTCCTGAAACAGTAGCAGAAATGAGCGAGCCTGCAGCAGTGATTGCAGAAGAAGTAACCTCTGCAGTAGATACTCCTGCAGAAAATGTGGAAAGTTCTGCAGTTCCGGAAGAACCAAAAACGGAAACAAATGTTCCAGTACCAGAAACAGTAGCAGAAGTTATCGAGCCTGCAGCAGTGATTGCAGAAGAAGTACCCCCTAAAGTAGATACTCCTGCAGAAAATGTGGAAAGTTCTGCAGTTCCGGAAGAACCAAAAATGGAAACAAATATTCCAGTTCCGGAAACAGTAGCAGAAGTGAGCGAGCCTGCAGCAGTGATTGCAGAAGAAGTAAAGTCTGCAGTAAATACTCCTGCAGAAAATGTGGACAGTCCTGCAATTCCGGAAGAACCAAAAACGGAAACAAATGTTCCAGTTCCCGAAACAGTAGCGGAAGTGAGCGAGCCTGCAGCAGTGGTTGCAGAAGAAGTACCCTCTAAAGTAGATACTCCTTCAGAAAATGTGGAAAGTTCTGCAGTTCCGGAAGAACCAAAAACGGAAACAAATATTCCAGTTCCGGAAACAGTAGCAGAAGTGTGCGAGCCTACAGCAGTGACTGCAGAAGAAGTAACCTCTGAAGTAGATACTGCTGCAGAAAATGTGGAAAGTTCTGCAGTTCCAGAAGAACCAAAAACGGAAACAAATATTCCAGTTCCGGAAACAGTAGCAGAAGTGAACGAGCCTGTAGCAGTGATTGCAGAAGAAGTAAAGTCTGCAGTAAATACTCCTGCAGAAAATGTGGACAGTCCTGCAATTCCGGAAGAACCAAAAACGGAAACAAATGTTCCAGTTCCCGAAACAGTAGCGGAAGTGAGCGAGCCTGCAGCAGTGGTTGCAGAAGAAGTACCCTCTAAAGTAGATACTCCTTCAGAAAATGTGGAAAGTTCTGCAGTTCCGGAAGAACCAAAAACGGAAACAAATATTCCAGTTCCGGAAACAGTAGCAGAAGTGTGCGAGCCTACAGCAGTGACTGCAGAAGAAGTAACCTCTGAAGTAGATACTGCTGCAGAAAATGTGGATAGTCCTGCAGTTCCAGAAGAACCAAAAACCGAAACAAATGTTCCACTTCCTGAAACAGTAGCAGAAATGAGCGAGCCTGCAGCAGTGATTGCAGAAGAAGTAACCTCTGCAGTAGATACTCCTGCAGAAAATGTGGAAAGTTCTGCAGTTCCGGAAGAACCAAAAACGGAAACAAATATTCCAGTTCCGGAAACAGTAGCAGAAGTGAACGAGCCTGTAGCAGTGATTGCAGAAGAGGAAACGTCTGCAGTAAATAGTCCTGCAGAAAATGTGGATAGTCCTGCAATTCCGGAAGAACCAAAAACGGAAACAAATATTCCAGTTCCGGAAACAGTAGCAGAAGTGAACGAGCCTGTAGCAGTGATTGCAGAAGAAGTAAAGTCTGCAGTAAATACTCCTGCAGAAAATGTGGACAGTCCTGCAATTCCGGAAGAACCAAAAACGGAAACAAATGTTCCAGTTCCCGAAACAGTAGCGGAAGTGAGCGAGCCTGCAGCAGTGGTTGCAGAAGAAGTACCCTCTAAAGTAGATACTCCTTCAGAAAATGTGGAAAGTTTTGCAGTTCCGGAAGAACCAAAAACGGAAACAAATATTCCAGTTCCGGAAACAGTAGCAGAAGTGTGCGAGCCTACAGCAGTGACTGCAGAAGAAGTAACCTCTGAAGTAGATACTGCTGCAGAAAATGTGGAAAGTTCTGCAGTTCCGGAAGAACCAAAAACGGAAACAAATATTCCAGTTCCGGAAACAGTAGCAGAAGTGAACGAGCCTGTAGCAGTGATTGCAGAAGAAGTAAAGTCTGCAGTAAATACTCCTGCAGAAAATGTGGACAGTCCTGCAATTCCGGAAGAACCAAAAACGGAAACAAATGTTCCAGTTCCCGAAACAGTAGCGGAAGTGAGCGAGCCTGCAGCAGTGGTTGCAGAAGAAGTACCCTCTAAAGTAGATACTCCTTCAGAAAATGTGGAAAGTTCTGCAGTTCCGGAAGAACCAAAAACGGAAACAAATATTCCAGTTCCGGAAACAGTAGCAGAAGTGTGCGAGCCTACAGCAGTGACTGCAGAAGAAGTAACCTCTGAAGTAGATACTGCTGCAGAAAATGTGGATAGTCCTGCAGTTCCAGAAGAACCAAAAACCGAAACAAATGTTCCACTTCCTGAAACAGTAGCAGACATGAGCGAGCCTGCAGCAGTGATTGCAGAAGAAGTAACCTCTGCAGTAGATACTCCTGCAGAAAATGTGGAAAGTTCTGCAGTTCCGGAAGAACCAAAAACGGAAACAAATATTCCAGTTCCGGAAACAGTAGCTGAAGTGAACGAGCCTGTAGCAGTGATTGCAGAAGAGGAAACGTCTGCAGTAAATAGTCCTGCAGAAAATGTGGATAGTCCTGCAATTCCGGAAGAACCAAAAACGGAAACAAATGTTCCAGTACCAGAAACAGTAGCAGAAGTTATCGAGCCTGCAGCAGTGATTGCAGAAGAAGTACCCCCTAAAGTAGATACTCCTGCAGAAAATGTGGAAAGTTCTGCAGTTCCGGAAGAACCAAAAATGGAAACAAATATTCCAGTTCCGGAAACAGTAGCAGAAGTGAGCGAGCCTGCAGCAGTGACTGCAGAAGAAGTAAAGTCTGCAGTAAATACTCCTGCAGAAAATGTGGACAGTCCTGCAATTCCGGAAGAACCAAAAACGGAAACAAATGTTCCAGTTCCCGAAACAGTAGCGGAAGTGAGCGAGCCTGCAGCAGTGGTTGCAGAAGAAGTACCCTCTAAAGTAGATACTCCTTCAGAAAATGTGGAAAGTTCTGCAGTTCCGGAAGAACCAAAAACGGAAACAAATATTCCAGTTCCGGAAACAGTAGCAGAAGTGAACGAGCCTGTAGCAGTGATTGCAGAAGAAGTAAAGTCTGCAGTAAATACTCCTGCAGAAAATGTGGACAGTCCTGCAATTCCGGAAGAACCAAAAACGGAAACAAATGTTCCAGTTCCCGAAACAGTAGCGGAAGTGAGCGAGCCTGCAGCAGTGGTTGCAGAAGAAGTACCCTCTAAAGTAGATACTCCTTCAGAAAATGTGGAAAGTTCTGCAGTTCCGGAAGAACCAAAAACGGAAACAAATATTCCAGTTCCGGAAACAGTAGCAGAAGTGTGCGAGCCTACAGCAGTGACTGCAGAAGAAGTAACCTCTGAAGTAGATACTGCTGCAGAAAATGTGGAAAGTTCTGCAGTTCCGGAAGAACCAAAAACGGAAACAAATATTCCAGTTACGGAAACAGTAGCAGAAGTGAACGAGCCTGTAGCAGTGATTGCAGAAGAAGTAACCTCTGAAGTAGATACTCCTGCAGAAAATGTGGAAAGTTCTGCAGTTCCGGAAGAACCAAAAACGGAAACAAATATTCCAGTTCCGGAAACAGTAGCAGAAGTGAACGAGCCTGTAGCAGTGATTGCAGAAGAAGTAAAGTCTGCAGTAAATACTCCTGCAGAAAATGTGGACAGTCCTGCAATTCCGGAAGAACCAAAAACGGAAACAAATGTTCCAGTTCCCGAAACAGTAGCGGAAGTGAGCGAGCCTGCAGCAGTGGTTGCAGAAGAAGTACCCTCTAAAGTAGATACTCCTTCAGAAAATGTGGAAAGTTCTGCAGTTCCGGAAGAACCAAAAACGGAAACAAATATTCCAGTTCCGGAAACAGTAGCAGAAGTGAGCGAGCCTGCAGCAGTGACTGCAGAAGAAGTAACCTCTGAAGTAGATACTCCTGCAGAAAATGTGGAAAGTTCTGCAGTTCCGGAAGAAACAAAAACGGAAACAAATATTCCAGTTCCGGAAACAGTAGCAGAAGTGAACGAGACTGTAGCAGTGATTGCAGAAGAAGTAACGTCTGCAGTAAATACTCCTGCACAAAATGTGGATAGTCCAGCAATTCCGGAAGAACCAAAAACGGAAACAAATGCTCCAGTACCAGAAACAGTACCAGAAGTTAGTGAGCCTGCAGCAGTGATTGCAGAAGAAGTAACGTCTGCAGTAAATACTCCTGCAGAAAATGTGGATAGTCTTGCAATTCCGGAAGAACCAAAAACGGAAACAAATGTTCTAGTTCCTGAAACAGTAGCAGAAGTTAGCGAGCCTGCAGCAATGACTGCAGAAGAAGTAACCTCTGAAGTAGATACTCCTGCAGAAAATGTGGAAAGTTCTGCAGTTCCGGAAGAACCAAAAACGGAAACAAATATTCCAGTTCCCGAAACAGTAGCAGAAGTGAACGAGACTGTAGCAGTGATTGCAGAAGAAGTAACGTCTGCAGTAAATACTCCTGCACAAAATGTGGATAGTCCAACAATTCCGGAAGAACCAAAAACGGAAACAAATGCTCCAGTACCCGAAACAGTAGCAGAAGTTAGCGAGCCTGCAACAGTGATTGCAGAAGAAGTACCCTCTAAAGTAGATACTCCTTCAGAAAATGTGGAAAGTTCTGCAGTTCCGGAAGAACCAAAAACGGAAACAAATATTCCAGTACCGGAAACAGTAGCAGAAGTGAACGAGCCTGTAGCAGTGATTGCAGAAGAAGTAACGTCTGCAGTAAATACTCCTGCACAAAATGTGGATAGTCCAGCAATTCCGGAAGAACCAAAAACGGAAACAAATATTCCAGTTCCGGAAACAGTAGCAGAAGTGAACGAGCCTGTAGCAGTGATTGCAGAAGAAGTAACGTCTGCAGTAAATACTCCTGCAGAAAATGTGGATAGTCCAGCAATTCCGGAAGAACCAAAAACGGAAACAGCTGTTCCTGTTCCCGAAACAGTAGCGGAAGTGAGCGAGCCTGCAGCAGTGATTGCAGAAGAAGTAACGTCTGCAGTAAATACTCCTGCAGAAAATGTGGATAGTCTTGCAATTCCGGAAGAACTAAAAACGGAAACAAATGTTCTAGTTCCTGAAACAGTAGCAGAAGTTAGCGAGCCTGCAGCAATGACTGCAGAAGAAGTAACCTCTGAAGTAGATACTCCTGCAGAAAATGTGGAAAGTTCTGGAGTTCCGGAAGAACCAAAAACGGAAACAAATATTCCAGTTCCGGAAACAGTAGCAGAAGTGAACGAGCCTGTAGCAGTGATTGCAGAAGAAGTAACGTCTGCAGTAAATACTCCTGCAGAAAATGTGGATAGTCCAGCAATTCCGGAAGAACCAAAAACGGAAACAGCTGTTCCTGTTCCCGAAACAGTAGCGGAAGTGAGCGAGCCTGCAGCAGTGATTGCAGAAGAAGTAACGTCTGCAGTAAATACTCCTGCAGAAAATGTGGATAGTCTTGCAATTCCGGAAGAACCAAAAACGGAAACAAATGTTCTAGTTCCTGAAACAGTAGCAGAAATGAGCGAGCCTGTAGCAGTGATTGCAGAAGAAGTAACGTCTGCAGTAAATACTCCTGCAGAAAATGTGGATAGTCCAGCAATTCCGGAAGAACCAAAAACGGAAACAGCTGTTCCTGTTCCCGAAACAGTAGCGGAAGTGAGCGAGCCTGCAGCAGTGATTGCAGAAGAAGTAACGTCTGCAGTAAATACTCCTGCAGAAAATGTGGATAGTCTTGCAATTCCGGAAGAACCAAAAACGGAAACAAATGTTCTAGTTCCTGAAACAGTAGCAGAAATGAGCGAGCCTGCAGCAGTGATTGCAGAAGAAGTAACCTCTGAAGTAGATACTCCTGCAGAAAATGTGGAAAGTTCTGCAGTTCCGGAAGAACCAAAAACGGAAACAAATATTCCAGTTCCGGAAACAGTAGCAGAAATGAGCGAGCCTGTAGCAGTGATTGCAGAAGAAGTAACGTCTGCAGTAAATACTCCTGTAGAAAATATGGATAGTCCAGCAATTCCGGAAGAACCAAAAACGGAAACAGCTGTTCCTGTTCCCGAAACAGTAGCGGAAGTGAGCGAGCCTGCAGCAGTTATTGCAGAAGAAGTAACGTCTGCAGTAAATACTCCTGCAGAAAATGTGGAAAGTTCTGCAGTTCCGGAAGAACCAAAAACGGAAACAAATATTCCAGTTCCGGAAACAGTAGCAGAAGTGAACGAGCCTGTAGCAGTGATTGCAGAAAAAGTAACGTCTGAAGTAGATACTCCTGCAGAAAATGTGGAAAGTTCTGCAGTTCCGGAAGAACCAAAAACGGAAACAAATATTCCAGTTCCGGAAATAGTAGCAGAAGTGAGCGAGCCTGCAGCAGTGACTGCAGAAGAAGTAACCTCTGAAGTAGATACTCCTGCAGAAAATGTGGAAAGTTCTGCAGTTCCGGAAGAACCAAAAACGGAAACAAATATTCCAGTTCCGGAAACAGTAGCAGAAGTGAACGAGCCTGTAGCAGTGATTGCAGAAGAAGTAACGTCTGCAGTAAATACTCCTGTAGAAAATATGGATAGTCCAGCAATTCCGGAAGAACCAAAAACGGAAACAGCTGTTCCTGTTCCCGAAACAGTAGCGGAAGTGAGCGAGCCTGCAGCAGTTATTGCAGAAGAAGTAACGTCTGCAGTAAATACTCCTGCAGAAAATGTGGATAGTCTTGCAATTCCGGAAGAACCAAAAACGGAAACAAATGTTCTAGTTCCTGAAACAGTAGCAGAAATGAGCGAGCCTGCAGCAGTGATTGCAGAAGAAGTAACCTCTGAAGTAGATACTCCTGCAGAAAATGTGGAAAGTTCTGCAGCTCCGGAAGAACCAAAAACGGAAACAAATATTCCAGTTCCGGAAATAGTAGCAGAAGTGAGCGAGCCTGTAGCAGTGATTGCAGAAGAAGTAACGTCTGCAGTAAATACTCCTGTAGAAAATATGGATAGTCCAGCAATTCCGGAAGAACCAAAAACGGAAACAGCTGTTCCTGTTCCCGAAACAGTAGCGGAAGTGAGCGAGCCTGCAGCAGTTATTGCAGAAGAAGTAACGTCTGCAGTAAATACTCCTGCAGAAAATGTGGATAGTCTTGCAATTCCGGAAGAACCAAAAACGGAAACAAATGTTCTAGTTCCTGAAACAGTAGCAGAAGTGAGCGAGCCTGCAACAGTGATTGCAGAAGAAGTACCCCCTAAAGTAGATACTCCTTCAGAAAATGTGGAAAGTTCTGCAGTTCCGGAAGAACCAAAAACGGAAACAAATATTCCAGTTCCGGAAACAGTAGCAGAAATGAGCGAGCCTGTAGCAGTGATTGCAGAAGAAGTAACGTCTGCAGTAAATACTCCTGTAGAAAATATGGATAGTCCAGCAATTCCGGAAGAACCAAAAACGGAAACAGCTGTTCCTGTTCCCGAAACAGTAGCGGAAGTGAGCGAGCCTGCAGCAGTTATTGCAGAAGAAGTAACGTCTGCAGTAAATACTCCTGCAGAAAATGTGGATAGTCTTGCAATTCCGGAAGAACCAAAAACGGAAACAAATGTTCTAGTTCCTGAAACAGTAGCAGAAATGAGCGAGCCTGCAGCAGTGATTGCAGAAGAAGTAACCTCTGAAGTAGATACTCCTGCAGAAAATGTGGAAAGTTCTGCAGCTCCGGAAGAACCAAAAACGGAAACAAATATTCCAGTTCCGGAAATAGTAGCAGAAGTGAGCGAGCCTGCAGCAGTGACTGCAGAAGAAGTAACCTCTGAAGTAGATACTCCTGCAGAAAATGTGGAAAGTTCTGCAGTTCCGGAAGAACCAAAAACGGAAACAAATATTCCAGTTCCGGAAATAGTAGCAGAAGTGAGCAAGCCTGCAGCAGTGACTGCAGAAGAAGTAACCTCTGAAGTAGATACTCCTGCAGAAAATGTGGAAAGTTCTGCAGTTCCGGAAGAACCAAAAACGGAAACAAATATTCCAGTTCCGGAAACAGTAGCAGAAGTGAACGAGCCTGTAGCAGTGATTGCAGAAGAAGTAACGTCTGCAGTAAATACTCCTGTAGAAAATATGGATAGTCCAGCAATTCCGGAAGAACCAAAAACGGAAACAGCTGTTCCTGTTCCCGAAACAGTAGCGGAAGTGAGCGAGCCTGCAGCAGATATTGCAGAAGAAGTAACGTCTGCAGTAAATACTCCTGCAGAAAATGTGGATAGTCTTGCAATTCCGGAAGAACCAAAAACGGAAACAAATGTTCTAGTTCCTGAAATAGTAGCAGAAGTGAGCGAGCCTGCAGCAGTGACTGCAGAAGAAGTAACCTCTGAAGTAGATACTCCTGCAGAAAATGTGGAAAGTTCTGCAGCTCCGGAAGAACCAAAAACGGAAACAAATATTCCAGTTCCGGAAACAGTACCCGAAGTGAGAGAGCCGGCAGCAGTGATTGCAGAAGAAGTAACCTTAGCAGCAGTTACTCCTGCAGAAAATTTGGATAATCCTTCGCCTCCAGAAGAACCAAAAACGGAAACAAATTTTCCAATTCCCGAAAAAGTAGCAGAAGAAAGCGAGCCTGCAGCAGTGATTGCAGAAGAAGTAACCTTATCGGCAGTTACTCCCGCAGAAAATGAGGGTAATCTTGCAGCTCCAGAAGAAACAAAAACGGAAACAATTGTTCCAGTTCCGGAAACAGTAGCAGAAGTGAACGAGCCTGCAGCAGTGATTGCAGAAGAAGGAACCTCTGCAGCAATTACTCCTGCAGAAAATTTGGATAATCCTGCAACTCCAGAAGAAACAAAAACGGAAACAGCTGTTCCTGTTCCCGAAACAGTAGCAGAAGTGTGCGAGCCTGCAGCAGTGATTGCAGAAGAAGTAACCTTAGCAGCAATTACTCCTGCAGAAAATATGGACAATCTTGCAGCTCCAGAAGAAACAAAAACGGAAACAATTGTTCTAGTTCCCGAAACAGTAGCAGAAATGAACGAGCCTGCAGCAGTGACTGCAGAAGAAGTAACCTCTGCAATAGATACTCCTGCAGGAAATGTGAATAATCCTGTAGCTCCGGAAGAACCAAAAACGGAAACAAATGTTCCAGTTCCCGAAAAAGTAGCAGAAGTCAGCGAGACTGCAGCAGTGATTGCAGAAGAAGTAACCTTATCGGCAGTTACTCCTGCAGAAAATGAGGGTAATCTTGCAGCTCCAGAAGAAACAAAAACGGAAACAAATGTTCCAGTACCCGAAACAGTAGCAGAAGTTAGCGAGCCTGCAGCAGTGATTGCAGAAAAAGTAACCTTAGCAGCAGTTACTCCTGCAGAAAATGAGGGTAATCTTGCAGCTCCAGAAGAAACAAAAACGGAAACAATTGTTCCAGTTACGGAAACAGTAGCAGAAGTGAACGAGCCTGCAGCAGTGATTGCAGAAGAAGGAACCTCTGCAGCAATTACTCCTGCAGAAAATGTGGATAGTTCTGCAGCTCCGGAAGAAACAAAAACGGAAACAAATGTTCCAGTTCCCGAAACAGTAGCAGAAGTGTGCGAGCCTGCAGCAGTGATTGCAGAAGAAGTAACCTTAGCAGCAGTTACTCCTGCAGAAAATGAGGGTAATCTTGCAGCTCCAGAAGAAACAAAAACGGAAACAATTGTTCCAGTTCCGGAAACAGTAGCAGAAGTGAACGAGCCTGCAGCAGTGATTGCAGAAGAAGGTACCTCTGCAGCAATTACTCCTGCAGAAAATTTGGATAATCCTGCAACTCCAGAAGAAACAAAAACGGAAACAGCTGTTCCTGTTCCCGAAACAGTAGCAGAAGTGTGCGAGCCTGCAGCAGTGATTGCAGAAGAAGTAACCTTAGCAGCAATTACTCCTGCAGAAAATATGGACAATCTTGCAGCTCCAGAAGAAACAAAAACGGAAACAATTGTTCTAGTTCCCGAAACAGTAGCAGAAATGAACGAGCCTGCAGCAGTGACTGCAGAAGAAGTAACCTCTGCAATAGATACTCCTGCAGGAAATGTGAATAATCCTGTAGCTCCGGAAGAACCAAAAACGGAAACAAATGTTCCAGTTCCCGAAAAAGTAGCAGAAGTCAGCGAGACTGCAGCAGTGATTGCAGAAGAAGGAACCTCTGCAGCAATTACTCCTGCAGAAATTGTGGATAGTCCTGCAGTTCCGGAAGAACCAAAAACGGAAGCAAGTGTTCCAGCTCCTGAAACAGTAGCAAAAATTAGGGAATCAGCCGCAGTGGCTGCAGAAGTCGTAACCTCTGCAGTTACTCCTGTAGGAAATGTGGATAATCCTGCAGCTCTGGAAGAACCAAAATCGGAAATAAATGTTCTAGTTCCCGAAACACTAGCAGAAGTGATCGAGCCTGCAGCAATGAGTGCAGAAGTAGCAACCGCTGCAGCAGTTACTCCATCAGAAAATGTTGATAATCCCACAGCTCAGAAAGAACCAAAAACAGAAGCAAAAGTTCCAGTTCCCGAAACAGCAATCGAAGATAGCGAGCCTGCAGCAGATGTTGCTCAAGAAAAATCCACTGCAGCAGTTACAATGTCCTCAGAGGATTCAACCACATTGTCAAGTGAAACTGGAGTATGTATACTACCCGGAAAAGAAATCATTGAAACTGCTGTGTCTTTATCTGCGATGCCGGCTGTAACTGAAAATATCACTGAGCCTTCCACACTTCTGCCACCAAATGAAACTTTATTACAACACTCCTTACCAACGCTACCTGTTGCAGAAGAACAAGCTGACGTAACTTCGAAATGCTCTGGAGAAGATATTTCAAAACAGACGACTGTCCCTACAAACAGAATTCCAGAAGTTGTTTACTCGAAGGAATATCCAAGTAACTTAATAATCTCTGTCTAGTACAATTTTTAGCCGCAACATTTATTTTGTGCTGTGAACATATCTTTCTGCTATTGGTTAAGCTACCTTTTAATCGTAAAAGGGCATCAAGATAAATTATACCTAAATGTAGAAATTAAAGGGGCTTGTTTTATGCTTGTATGTAATAGGTATAAACTGCTTGGTTATTATTCCACATACCGAACATTTGATAAATATTTACTTTTGTAAGTAATTTCTGTTCTGAAATTCCTCTTTAAGGCGGTGCTAGTCTGGAGTCTAATACAGACGATAGCTCTACAACTGTAATAGATATGTCTACAACAACAGAGTGTAAAACTAACAGCAGCTTTGATACCGAAAGTTCTTCTTCAGAGCCCATTCCTACTAGCAATATTAACACAATTCCTAATACCAATGGCACAATCTTACCTGATAGCATTACTAATGTACATTTACTGTCCAAATCCTCTTCAGCTGAAGAAGACCCAGTAAGGTCTTTGAAGCATTTAATACCAGGTAAAATTAACTCTATAGAATTTGAAAATTGCTAATTCAAAATGGCCTTGTAGGTTCCATAGCTGAACGTGAGCACAAAAAGTGGTACAATGCTGTCGAAATGCCCAATAATCCCTACGCACCTGAGGCTCTTATAAGACGTCTTAGTGATGGACCTGAAAGACCAATGGACATTCCCAGCAAAAGCCCTGTTCTTGAAAAAGCATCCGACGGCGAAGCAAAGAATTTGAGCACTGAAGAAAGCGAAGAAGGAAAAGTTGATTATAAAAGGTAAGAGAAAATGATTTCCAAACCAATTAAATCTTGTGGAACTTTGCTAGTTTAAGAGCGGATTCAAGTAGGATCATAAAAATAAAATATTGAGCTTACTATTCACTCTGCATTACAGATATAGCAGGGACTATTACATCAATGATTCCAAGCATGCAAGTGGATCCAGACAATATGCTTCAGCAACGAAATTGTGGCAAAGTCAATCTACTGACGGCGATAAAGAGGTAACTAACAAAGATCATTACAGTAGCTATTGGCAAATTCCATCATTGGTTAAAAGAACGTCTTCATTGAGAAGTTTCAAAAGCGATCAATCACACTATTCAAATAATTTTTGCTCAAGGAAAAAGAGTCAAAACGAGACGACGCAGAAAGATTTCAATACTCTACCAAAAACCTTGTCCGAATTCGAAAAAAAGCTGTTGCATGGCGACTTAAGAAGGAACAGTTTCAGATCGAGGCTGTCGACGAAGAATTTCGTCCTTAATCCAATTTTCGACAGCAATAGGGGAGAAGCTGAAGATACAGCTGAACCTGATTCAGGAATTGAAAGTTTTTGTAGCTCTACAACTAACAGTGACAAAACACATTTACGCGATTTGTTTTCAGACAAGAATCCTTTAAAACATAATGATCACACCATTTTAAGTTCCATTCAGAAATCAGCGAGTTTGCGGTCTGAGGACTTTACTTACTTGTGGTGATTGCTTTTCACACTACAATCATATTAACATTTTTGATTTAACGTTATTTATTGTTTTTTTTTTGCTGGAATACTTTATATTAGCCTTTATTTCAATAAAGTGACATAGTTGGGTGGAACAAATGTTTTAGTAAAATTTATCACTTTAAGTAATTTAAATACGAAAGTCAAAACAAATTGATGCCGCACATTTCTCTTAAGGTAAGTACTTAAAATGTACAAATATATGTTAAATTTCCAATTTCATGGTGGTTCTAACTATAATTCAAAAGAAAATTTTACTAATACATTTGTTTCATTGCGAGAATGTGTACTAATTCATAAAGTTTTGCATTCATTTTTAATGCTTCATGTAGTGGTAAACGGACGCACTTTATTAAATACTTTAAGATTTAAGATAAACAAAGCAAATCAACATAAAAATATATATGTTCTCAATTTAATTAACTTTGCGATCTTACATGGTTAATGAGACAATTAATCCCACGCCGCGAAATTTATTATGTCACGAAGATCAATTAATGACCCGGTATGGAGGAATATGCACTAACAATTATACCAGTTTTCGGTGAAAAATTGGAGCAAGGTATTTTAGAGGCACCTGCTTCTAATTCATAAACCCATATTACTTCTGTTCTGTCAATTGTTTTTATTAATGAACAAAAATTCTTTTTTGCCAATTTTTTAATTTCAACAAGAACTAAAATCTTATAAATTTTGCCAAGCTTAAGTTCATGTGTGTTAGTTACGTACACAGATCACATCATTTTCTATGGATATAATCTTGTTCCTAGCCACATGAAATAAATGTATGTATTCTTAATCGTATCTACCAAATCGTAAATTTAGGATCTGTAGTGCACAAGTTTTACTCACACCTAACCATATTTTCTAATCAGAATTGGAATTCAATTCTCTTTTTCTCTTATAGTTACTTTCAAAATGTAATATCATATCTAGGTATAACCAATATTGAACTTAATACAAGTAATGAAAATAGGTAAAAACTTCATGTTATCTACATATAATCAATTGACTTTTTAGGCAGAAATCTATTACTTTGACCTACAAATTGATAATTTTATATGTAGTAAGAAGAATCTTTCTAAGAACTGTTCAATATTTGTCATAAAATTTGTTTTATGAATCATCCCATAAATATTTCCACAGGAATTCCTTGTTCTAAAATTATATTATATAATTAAAAACATAGTTACAAATTATATTTACTTATCAGAGACATTCCATTTCATAATGACTTTCACTGAATTTATGTTATAAGTGATAAAAAATATTATCGGTCTGCCGATAAGTGCTGATAACAAAATCTATTACGAGAGTTCACCTGCTTGTCTCATTACACGGGGCAACTGAAAACCTGAATACTAACTCATTTAACACTAATATACCAAACACATACAATCAGTTTGGGTTATGTGTATTAATAAAATAATCAATTTACTGATTAATTTCTATCAATTTTTCAACCTCAGGTTCCAACAAAACAAAACGTGCAGACAACAAGTGCCGATGATAAGAATCAAAATTTGTTCTTCGCCAAACCAATTCGTGTAGATGAGTGTGATCCGATTTTATCAAAGGCCACGAAGGTAGAACACCTCAGTACACCGGAAAGGGACTATTATATTCTTCCAACCGACGAGGCATTTAATTTGAAAAGATCTTCCACACCATCGGACCACAATTCATCACAAGCATCAGATAGTTTACCAACTAGTGAAGATTCTGACACTGTGCGAATATACGATTTAAATAAGCAAGAAACAAGGATTATTAAGAACGACACTCCAAAAACTCCAACTAATACTCTGGCTCGGCCAACAATACTTTCGTTTAGTCCAAAAACTCCTGCGCTGACAAAAGTAGGCACTCCAACGAAAGTTGTAACACCACCTGCTCTGAGATTTTTGCAACCTAAGAGGAAACTCTTTGATCCCAAGTTCATAATGGCCTCGAATTCGGAAAGAGCATCTCCAATATTTGAGAAAAAACAGGTACTATAAACATAAATTTTAAATTATGTTTAACATCATTATCTTTATTAAGGACTTCCAAGCACCAACTAGTGATATTTCTGAGAAAACAGTGATTGAAGAAGAGGTCGCATCTTCGCTCCCATCAGTGAAAGCTTTAGCAAGAGCTTTCCTAATGGCTTCTTCAAAGGCCTCAGGCGCGACTGTAATCAAACCGAAGGTATAAAATTGTTTAATTTTGTCGTTTGAAGCATTAAAGGCAACATATCCCCTTATTATGTCTTCCTTTACTTGTGCTGTGATCCACAACAGGTGAAACTGCGTGTGGTAAATATCTCAATGTGTATCTTTGCTTTTGTAAAATTCTGAAAATCTTCTATAAGTTTTATATTTTGGCTTATCGCTTAACTTAATATAATTTATTTACAATTTATTGATTATAAATGGTAGTTATTTTAGAGCCTTGTTAAGCCACAACAAGCAATACTTAAAGTTTAGTTAATAAATTAAAACATACCTTTTTCGCATTAGATGTATTTTCAGAATTCCCGAGGTTCAAAACCAAGTCGTTAAGCTGTAATCGTTAATTTAAACTCTCTATTTCTAGGCGTCATCTTGGCAATCGGTTGATCAACGAACTGATGCACCAGTTGAAGAGGAACCTAAGAGCTCTGAAGCAGCGACAGGTCCTTCACCACACTCCTACTCGCCGCCTTATGAACAAGAATACTGCCCGGCGGGTTCACCTGAAATGTAGGGAAATAATATACAAATTTTATTAAAGCTACTTTAATAAAATATTTGCTTAACAGACCATTAATTGCCGAGGTAATAATTGAG
Organism: Tolmerus cingulatus; assembly: GCA_959613345.1. Classification (NCBI taxonomy): domain Eukaryota; kingdom Metazoa; phylum Arthropoda; class Insecta; order Diptera; family Asilidae; genus Tolmerus; species Tolmerus cingulatus. Next base: position 14,708,928 of record OY390708.1, on the reverse strand, counting down.
GAAAAGCAACCCGAACCACACTCTCCTCAACCTGAAGAGCAACCTCAAAGCAGTCCTGCACTAACACCAGGACAGCTACGAAATAGCATTGCTTTCTTTGAGAATTTAAAGAACAAATAAATATTCAAAGAGAATTAAACCGAATGCGAAATTAGCTTGAGTTTCTTCTGCAACAGGTAGGACCTACGAAGATACTTTAAACTAAATAAACCAAAAAAGGAAGAACTTGTAGCAAGTCTCAAATGTGCCATTCTCTCAACTTTGCCTCAATACCAAAAATGTCAACCCAGTCAAAGCTAAGTAACTTAAACTCTACGGAACCAGAATTTTATCTATTGCGTATTTTATAAACTAAACGAAAACTAGTGATGATCTAAGAACAGAAGTACATTATATGTAATAGTTTTTTATCTCTTATAAAGTGAAATATCATTCACACTGCGTTCCTTGTATTTATGATGGAAAAACCGACGAATTATTGTAAATAATCTAAATGAAATATAAAAATGTAGTAAATGTACACAAAAAAATATATAATTTGTTGAATTCATTGCCTTCTTTTATATTTCCCATTATTGAATTTCTGTTTCCAGTATATTCTAGTAGAATAATTCTACCTTTAATTGAACTAAATCGTGTAGTACTTTCATGCTATCACCTGGTCTAAATTTTTGCTTAAATCGACTGCCAATTTGTGGGTAAATTTTAGACAAAAATTCACGCAAAGGCCGAGAAACATATATTTTAGGAATAAAGAGTCGTTAGTTTTGTATACAACAAGTGAGGTCAAAAGACTTTAAACACGTTTAGATTAGAATGGCTCAGAAGCCAAATAGCTTGAGTACCATTTTTCATAGTTTTGAACCAACTCGAATACCTATTTTGTATTTTGATTACAATTTCGCTATTCATTTCACTGGCAATATTATTTTTTTCATATATTCGTGAAGCTTCAAAAATCTGATAAATATTTATTTAAACTTGTAAGCTCAACTCAGTATCTTTCTTATGTTTATAATTGCTCTTACTGTGCATATTGGGAAATATATTTTGCATGATTCATCAGTTGTGATTATTTCGAATTAATAGGAAGTTCCTAATTTTATTTGAGCCACATTAGAACAACATTAGCTTGAATCATACGTAATCGTAATCTACAGAAAATATTCAATAGAAATGATACGTGTCGTATAATCAGTTTTTTCTGTAAAAAATTTTATTGACTAATGTAATCTGCGCTAAATACCAATTTATCAACGTTTGTTGTAGTACGCGAAAGGAAGTTTAAATAAAGCAAATTACCGAAATCTTAAATGAAATCGTTGTTCGTTCGATTCACAACTACCTAAATTTATCAAAAATGATTTTCTAGGAATTTTTCTAAGGTGTATGAAGAATTAGCAATCAATGTTATTTATTGAGCATTGTTAAGGAATAAATAGTATGAAGGATTTTAAAAACAAAGAAGACAATTCAAAAAAATACTCGTTATCTTAGTTATATTTTTGAACTCATTTCTGAGATTTTTTTTACCTAGAGATTGAAGAAATAAAAATGATAAATATCGGAATCCTCTACAGAAAAAATTAAAAAGTTACAGACACTTTATCTATGAGTTAACATAGTCTGTTAAGCGTGGCCCAAGTTGGAGCAATATCGGGATGAATAAAAACTCTGCGAGGTAATCATGTATTTAAGTCGTTTCCACCTAAATCAAAAAGATCTTAAGTGACTGAATTGCATATAAAAATCTTATAGGAATCATATACACGACCGAAATTATATGATATGGCCTTAGTAATATCGATTATTGTGCAATAATTGTACATTAAATTAACATATACACACACTAAAAATACGGAAACGAATAACGCCTACTCGATATTAACGAACATTCCCTATGGACAACCCTAAGAGTAAAATTGCAAAACCAAATATCTGCGATAAGACTCGTGACGCGACCTTCCTTGGAAAACAGAAATTTTTGTGCAGTGGATTTTACGTGGACGTTTCACATACGTCATTTTTGACATTTCGCTGCTGTATCTAAAACATTTGGATTTTTTAGAACTATTAAGCTAATTTAAGCGTTTAACGAGTTAGTGATGCGCGAGATTTAATTAAAACAACTTCCTGCTTTTAACCTTGCTGAAGGACTGATGTGAAAAGCAGCTCTGGAAGGTCATCGAGAAAAATGAAGCGACAAAAGTATGACGAATAAGGATAAATCTCGGTAGTTTTTTGTTAATAAAATCCCATTTCAGAGGTTACAACGGCCTAGAAAATGAGGACGACTACTTGCCGATGCAAAATGTGCCACAAAAGAAGTTTGCCAATTTGCTCGAAGCTCAAGTTCAAAATGGGGACACATTGCAGGCGCTCGCTCTGAAATTTCACTGTACGGTGGGTAAATAGCTCATGTTGAAAAACCCCCTCGTTTATTAGGTGTTTCGTAGGTGGCTGAGATTAAACGTTTAAATAAAATTGATAAGGACAACGAAATTTTCGCAAGAAAGACTATTAAAGTGCCAATCACACCTCATTCTATTCTCCTAGAAACCCTCCCTACAGTGCACAAAAGTGGCCAAAGCAGCCCACGACATAGAGAGAATGAAAGTGAAAGCAAGAATCCTTTTCTGGATAGTAAGCTGGACGAAAAGTTACTGGTTGCCTCGGTGAACTCTTCGGGATCCCAAATTGATAGCAACAATTCTATAAACAATATTATTCTGAACTCCACGGTTAGGCGGGAGGAATACACAGACAATCACAGTGATGGTATAACGTGAATATTCCATTTGTTGCTGTTCTAACACGTAAATATTATTTTAGAGTACTCCAAAACAGACCCACTGCTGAGCGGTGAATTAGACGACACCATTCCACAACCAGTTGCAATACGAGGGCCAGCGGAGAGCATATTCGACTGCTCTGGATCGGATTGTGATATGTCATGGATTTGTCTGTTTATTTGTATCTTAGCTTTATGCTTTGCAATTCCCCTAGTGTACGTTTTTTACGTAGCCGAGCATCTGGAGAAGTTTCACCATAGTGCACGTTAGGCGAAAAATATGAATGTAACTGAACATATTTTGGTGCAGCTTAGCGATTTTCATCCATCAAATGAATTTGTTCAGATGTCTGAACCGGTGAACAAGAGTATTTTTTCTAAAAATATTTTCTGCATATGTTAAGCGATAAGTGCCTTGGAATGAACTGTTTTTAAATTGTCTCGGGAGCGTCTGTGTAAGGTCTAAATGATTAAATTATTGTTTTATAAACTAGTTGTGAAAATGGTCGACAATAAAACCTTTTTCAGAAAAAGTACGTGCTGATGAGAAAGATCAATCCAATTTCATTTTTATACCCATCGCGTGAACTTTGTGATTTCTAAATTCTACATCGGTTTAAAAAAAAAAGGTATTAAAGGTAATATGAATTTATTTCGGAAACAGGTACTAAATTAGTGTTGATGGGACAACCAAACATAAGAAAAAATAAGGAATTCTTAAGCCCATATTTTATTAAACAAATCTAAAACGACTTACCGCAAGCTTTGTATCCAGATTTTATCACATGGTCAAGTATTTCTTTTAAAAAAAGCGGCAGGTCTGGTTGCTTTAAAAAACCCAGTTTCTGCAGCTAATTAAAATTCAGCAATTTTTTTAATTAACCGAACGATTATAGGAACAGAACTCATTAAAATGTTCTCTATTATGCCAAAGAGAACCGATGCTAAAATTGCTTTTAATAGGCCGCTAGAGAATAGGACACACTTTAGCTGGCGTATGTATATTAAGACTTTTATTGCAATATGGTCTTTGTAAACTGTCTTCTGTAATCTCCCACCAAAAATTTATAAACCGTATGCTGTTAATCAAACACAAATTAAACATTTATATAAAGATCATGTTTCCTCCGAAACAGGTGAAATTATTTTAAGAAAATGTATACACAAGGAACTTTTCAAAGAGCGGTGTTAATTATCAATGCAGTAAAGAATTGAACAAAAATGGTAATTCGGGAATAATGTCTTTTAATTGACATACTCAAATTATTTAAACTGTTCTCTTTCCTATGAAAATTCAACATTCCAGCAAGCCGGATTTGAACGGTACTTTTGGGGAAAAGAAAATGGAGGCAGAGGTTGATGCATACTTCGTTACCAAATAAGACAATCTTTGTGCAAAGTATGTCAAAAGAATATATTTTTTAACTAATAAGCAGACTACATAAGGTTCTACCATTCTATTATGCTTAGCTCTTAACTCATTTAAAACTTACTTACGTTTTTTCCGAGGAAAACCTGTGTTCTTTGCAACAACACATCCACTTGTGAACATTTGCCTGTGCTCTAAAAATAACGTCTCCGTTCCGATTATGTGGCAGTCCTATTCAGCGAAATACTTTTTCTGAACACACTCTAAGAACATCTGATTTAGAATTGTCAGGTTGAAAGAAGTTAGAATTTTTCGCGTATTTTCATTTACCCGGACGGAAAAAGGTAATTACGTAAATCACCGAGTAATAATGCATGACTTCAATTACAAGGATACTATTTAAAACTCCGCAAAATTCGAATTAATCAGCAGGGGGCGGTTTGCTGTCTCACTCTGAATGCATTTTAATGGCATTCCCGGCCGGTCCCGCCAAAATTACGCGGCAAGGAGCATTGCGTTTCATTTTAGATGTTCATTTAGAACTTGACTGGCGTCGGTGCAACACCGGGATTACTTCAATTGGTCTATAACAAAGTAGTTTTTTTTTTAGTAACGTGGTTGTCTTTAAGGTCAAATATTTAAGTCTACAAAATTTAAGAAATGTACCACATTGAAAGCACCGGCGCTTTTGAAAAGGAAAATATGGAGAAACTTTCGCTAAAGGTAAGCGATCCTTTCAGTTAATAACTCCTTTTACCGAGCTCCTTTGTTTAACAGAGTCCTAGGAAAATTTTGTCCGAGAATACTGCAAACGTAAAGAAACTTCTCCTGGAATCTCCGCAGAAAGAAAAGTCGAAGGATACCTCAACTGCGAACAAATTCTCCTCAGCCCCTTTCGATCCTGAACTCGAGCCTTTGCTCAGGGAAAACCCACGACGTTTCGTCATCTTCCCTATTGCCTACCCGGACATATGGCAAATGTACAAAAAGGTAAGTAATCTTTTAAACACATGCTCCTTTTTTGTGGTTTCACGGCTTATTTTACTTGAAGCATTTTTAAGGACATTGGCTTCTTTTTTGGGGGGTCGAACGTGCGGTTTTTGTACATTTACAGGTGCACGTCCGCACAATATGAACGAAAATTGAACCTACGCCCGTAAAAATGTCCATATGTAGCAAAACTAGTGAATCTGATTTAAATTTTTGCCTTAAATTATAAGTAAATAGCGTTATTCCCCCAAATTAAATATCCCAGAAAATTTCCGGGCAAAGCCAGTCTTATTTTAGCAATCCTTTTCGCTGGTGTGGCACTTAACGTCATCAAAATGTTCCCGCCACCATTAAGAAGTTCCCGCCAAAAAAATTAATCATCAAATCTTTTGTTTACTAATCTCTCGACAAATAAAGTTGCTGGAGTGTGAAGTGAAAGAAAATTGTGAAATTGACTGAGCGTTTCTACCACAAAAAAGTCCCCGACCGTTGCATTTATTATGCCGCAAAAAACAACAGTGCATACATTTCGCAGGAAATTTTTTTATAAATCATGATGGTATATCGTGTCGTTGAAATGCCGTAGGAAGTTATTTTTGTCTGGAATATACGGGAATTCCTGTAATAGTATTTGCATTTCCAGGAAATGTGTTGTTGCCGTGAGATTATATTGTTCGGAGATATGTTTTCAATTTTGCATATTGTGCGGATTTCTTCGTAGATGGTGATGATTACTTTTCGTGAAATGATTTTATAAGTTCGCAATTCCACATATTGTGCCCCAATAAATGTACTAGAATTAAATAGGAATTTTTATTTGGAATTTGTTAATTTATCAACTTTGCATAACTGATAATTTATCGACTGGATTAAGAATTGCCTTCTTTTAGTTGGGAGGAATTATTCGTATTTCGCAACAACATGTATAAATAAATAGCAAATCTTATAATCTCTATCTATACAAAGAAATATGTACTTGTGATTTTAAATTTTAATTATAAGCATACAAATTAGGACATTAAACCATTTGTGCGTAGTATTTCGGATTAAGCTTATGTATAAATCGAATTTGTGTCCCAATTTTGAAGATACTTTAAATATGTGCTAGCTACACCTTGGTACCTATTTTCTAAAAATAGATTTCAAACAGAACTATAAAGTATGTACTTCAGGCTTTTCAAGCACATGTTGCTATAACTCTAGTACCGGCGGCTTGTATAGTACATATGTAATTATGTAATTAGTATAAGCGTCTGATAAAACACTAGGGTATATCACTTTTCTAGTCATCTTTGAGATGTTTCTTATCTAATTCGTAAGTATCTACTTTATCTCCAATTTTATTTTACTAATTATTTGTGCAGCTGCTTTTTATATTAATGTGCTAACCGTAATTACAAATAATCAAATTTAAATCCAAATTTTTTTTGTTTCAGGCTGAAGCGTCTTTTTGGACCGTTGAGGAGGTGAACCTTTCCAATGACTTGCAGCATTGGGAAAAGTTATCAGCCGGCGAAAAACATTTCATTTCGCACGTTTTGGCCTTCTTCGCAGCATCAGATGGCATAGTCAATGAGAATCTTGTGGAGCGTTTCAGCCAGGAAGTCCAAATACCAGAGGCTCGCTTTTTCTATGGTTTCCAGATTGCCATAGAAAATGTTCACTCAGAGATGTACAGCATTTTAATCGATACTTATGTTAAGGATGCCAAAGAAAGAGAGTTTTTGTTTAATGCAATTGAAACATTGCCTTGCGTTAAGAAAAAGGCTGATTGGGCTCTAGCCTGGATCGCAAGCAAGTCTGCCAATTTTGGCGAAAGAATAATTGCATTTGCCGCTGTCGAAGGGATCTTCTTCAGTGGCAGCTTTGCATCCATTTTCTGGCTTAAGAAGAGGGGCATTATGCCTGGTTTAACTTTCTCGAATGAACTAATTTCCCGCGACGAAGGCTTACATTGCGACTTCGCCTGTCTGATGTTCAAGCATTTAGTGCAGAAACCCAGCAAGGAAAGGATTATTGATATCATCACAGAAGCAGTAAAAATAGAACAAGAATTCTTAACTGACGCCCTACCCGTAAATCTCATTGGAATGAATTGCAAATTGATGTGCCAGTACATCGAGTTCGTCGCAGACAGGCTCCTCGTCGAATTAGGCGCTGGCAAGGTAAATACTTATTTATATTTTATTTAATACCGCTTTGAGAAATTCATTTGTTTAGATTTATTACTCGACGAATCCGTTTGATTTCATGGAAATAATTTCACTTGACGGTAAGACAAATTTCTTTGAGAAAAAAGTCGGAGAGTACCAAAAGATGGGTGTTATGGAGAATCAGTCAGATATCGTTTTTACGTTGGATGAAGATTTTTAAACCACAGTATTTGTTTTTATCTTTGAAATTGTCTTTATGTACCTTGTATTTACGTACCTTTAATCCTTTTATATTCTGATTAACGCTTTCGAGGAAGTGATTATGTTTCTACTTAAAAAACAAGCACAGATAAATGGATTTGCACTGGTGTTATGGAAGTCCAATATTAACTAGTTTAATTGTATAAGTTTGTAATAAAAGAAAACTATTTTACTGACTAGCGCGAGTTTGAGACCTTTTGAATTTTAATAGTTATAAGAGGTTCAAAGAAAAGAAGTACTAGCTTTGTTAAACCTAGAGGTAAGTTATTCCAGCATAATAATAACAATTGGCTCAACTGCGTAATATAAATTCATTATACGAAGGCAATGATATGAGGTGTGTCTTAAAATGTATGCACTTTGTATAGATATATATAATTTTTTTTAATAATGCTTCGATTGCCTGTTCTGTCTGTCCAATTGTTCATAATAATGTAAGTAAATAATAACGGGAAAGTATCTCTCGGTTTGTAAATGCCTATTTTTTTGAGGTCTTTGAATTTTGTCAGTTTTAATACTTTTATTTAAAAAAATCACGTGGGATGGTTGTCACTAAATTAAAACTCAAAAATGAATTAGAAGGATCTGGCAATTCCCTCCCACGCTATCCGAAACTTCATCCCGTTTTCATCTCAGGCACATTCAGATGCATCTAACAAATTTTTGTAGTAAGGGTAGTCGCGCCGCCGATGGAAGTTCTGCAGAAGAAATCAATTTAAGGTTTTTTATGATTTATAACACTAACAGACGGTCTCATAGTTTTCGCTGACATCGAATAATGCTCTGATTGTGCAGATAATTCGCGCTAGTGGTCTTTCTTCTTATTACTGTAGTGAAATCTAAAATGCGGTAAGTGCCTAAGTTGCCTTGGGAAATATTGACATTACAAAATATAAACATTTTTCACTTATTCGTGATATTTAATATACGTTTGCTAAAACCTAATGGCCTGGGAGTTTTTCCTCTTGCAGCATAGAACATTTTTACCTCATTACCTGCGACACTCGAAATTTGGTTGCGCTTCACCTGGTTACGTCAGGTGTAAATTACATCAGTGCGTGAGTGCTGTTGGTGCTGTCTCAGGGTTGCGTCGGTGCTTTAGTTACGTTGCAAACCTTTTTCTATGCAAGTGAAAATTCGTAATACTTTTTCATAGCGCTGAGGTCAAGATTACCCGCATGGGAATTATTAAATAAATTAATGATTCAGATCAGTTCCATTTACAATTTATTAGACGTTAAACTTTTCATGGTAATACAATACGTATCTTATGCAACAAACGATTTTATGTATTTAAAATGAAAACAAAGTATGTATGTACGTAAGTAAGAGCAGATACTACAATTGAAAGATTATGTTAGACGTAAGAAGAAACCGCATTAATAAATCCTGTGTTCTACTTAAAATATGTTGGACTCCTTCATAATTATTCTACATATTATCTTTAAAACTGAGATTCGTGCTTAAAAGCAGTTAATGAATTTGTCAATTTTAGGACGTTTATAACAATTGAAGAAGTTAATCAAGTGATTCATATAACATGAGTATTCTACTACAATACATAGATCCGCATTTATTTTAATGCCATTGACCCGTAAGTAGCTCATAAATGTTTCAATTAAACAATTTTACCTAAGTTGATATGATAAATCGCCACGTGCGAGAAGTCTTGATGAAGTGATTGTTTTATAACAACATTTTTGGATGGGGTCGGCTTTTCATTAGTTGTGTGCGGTGGTCAAACCAAACGATTGTGATGCAATCGTGTAACCCATTTCACTTCTGAGAACGAAGTCTCTCATGCTTTATCACTTTCAAGATCCCTAATTGAGATGTGAATCTTTAATAGATCGATTAAATGATCAGTCAATTTGAAGGTGGGTAGCAATTTGATGGCGTGCATGAACAATTTTTCTTTATTCACTATTTTTCACGATACAACTACTGCTGAACATTTTAAAGAAACAAAAAAAACAATAAGACTTATTCATAACTCCTAATAAACAAGTTTTATCTAACAAAAATGCCGAAACCAAGGAAAAATAAAATTAAATGCAATTGGCATCTGAAATACATAAAATAACTAATTTTGGAATACTCCGTGGATTGGCAGTAGTCAGGTACGCCACCTGATTTAAAAAAATTAAATTAAATCAATTAAAATATGTAACAAATTTTGTTAAAAAATTAAAAGTATTGAGATTTACTTTTTTTCCAGAATATTATTTTATAGATGTCTTTATTTCCATGTCTCTGATATTAATAAAATTAACAGTAAAAGTATAGCGATTACTTAAAGAATTAAATAAAAACAAAAGGAAACTGATCTTTACTATAGTTATCTTAAATTTTATCAACATAAACAATTTTTATTATTATTAAGCAAATTATTCAATTCATTGAAAAGTTTTTATATTGTGAAGTAAGTTCGTATGTAAGTATATGTGTATACACATAAAAAACGTTTAACTGATTTATGTTCCTCCAAAAATGAAGCTATATCTTAGTGAAGCAAAATTGTGTTAAAGTTCAAGAGTTCTTATGCAAGTTTATTGCATAGAAAAGTTCATGGCCTCGATGAAATAATTCTACTCTACGGCCTGAAATGACAAACCCTCAATTTTTATCACATCAAGCACGGTCAAATCGACTTGTCCATGTCGTACACATGTTCATATCACACATAAAATTTTAATCGATTTATTGGGACATGGATAATTTTTATTCTGTTTAAACCGGTGGGAACGAATTAAGCGCGCACATCTGCATATTTGCAAAAATGCGTTAAGGCTTAGAGAAATTTGATAAATGAATTCAATAATTATTAATAAATTTTTCTTCCGGGATGATAGGAGCACAACCAAGCAGATAAGGAAGACGCTATAAACCAAGCTTAGGTCGAGAAGACTTTGATCCTTAAAATTCAGATTGGTTTGAAATTGTTTAATAAACTTTTGTAGTGTAAGATTTCATCAAGAGTTTTAGCGTTTTTGGTTATTGGACTAAGGATGTCTATAGTGACTTTAATTTAATCAGTAGTTGGCTTTAATATCACTTTTTTTTTAACTTCAAACCATTTCTGCACTTCTCGTTATACAAATTAAATTAACGGAATCGAACCAATGAGAACAAATATCGATAATTTTAACTTTCTTTTCAAATAAGCTTTAACTTAATACATAGAAATGGAAATGTGTCCAAGATAAAATTGGAATGACTGATAAACTTCCTCATATAAAAGGCAATCACTGGAACATACTGCCGTGATTAATAAACCAAGAAGCACTAAAATACCGAATCGGTAGCCAGGCGATGAAAGACATAAATCTTGAGGTCAATGTCAGTTAGTCACTTTTACTTTAAATCTTCCATTCTAATCTAAATACATGCAGGGTATTTCTGGTTATTGGTTTAGTATCTGAGTAGTTTTAATTTTTGTTTTAAGATAGTGTGAATGTCCCAAGCTTACTATTATCTAATAAAATAAAGAAAATAATCTTTTGGGCCAACTATTGTCTTGAAGTAACTACAACGTAAATATGTAGGCTTAGCGTCAATGAACTAATTACATACATATAGACTAACAATTTCATATCATTGAGATTAAACACGTTTTTGCTAAACAGAGTTCATTTCAGTTTTTTTTTTGTTCGGGCTGAATTTAGAACGTGAACACAGATTACTTTCGAAAAACTCTTGAAGTTCTGTGGATTTATTTTACGGAGGTTGTGATTTCTAGATTTTGAGTCCAAGAAGTACTGAACTAACAGTTCTAAGGCTTCAAATAATAACCTGGTCAACCACTGATGAAAAAGGCATTTTTAGAAAAGAAGAATATAAATAAAAGGATAGAATGATTTTTTAAATCTTCATAAATAATAACTGAATTATTCCGTTTCGAATTTACATTATATATTCGCAATTCGAAATTTACAATATTTTAGATTTTATTCAAATGAATAAGAGCAAATATAAGACATCTTATCTACTACTACTATCAACTACTGGTGCATTCACCCTAATTGATTGATTGATATTCAACTCTAACATTACAATAGTCAGTAAGCATTGGGTCCGGTTATTTTCCAGTTATTACTTAACTCTAGAAGCCTCGGGTAATTGAGCCGGCCAGACCATAGGCAAGCAAAAAAGTTTAAAAGTAAATTAACTCAAGATTTGCGCAAACTTTTATGATTCGTCGAAATGGCTTGATTGCACGAGCTCCTCAGTTGCACGGCGGTGTTCTACTGAAAGCTTAATGAAAACGGAAAAGCTTCTCATAGTATGATTTATTCTAAACGAGCAAAGTACGCCGCGAGAGATTGCTAATGCAAAACTTGCCCCATTGGCCAGTAGGCTTCTAGTACTCGTTCGTCCCGGTAGACGTTCTTGCTTGCCAAATCTTTTCGCGGCTTTTTCAAAATACCCGACCGACAGCAAGTGCATAGCCGATATCGCGTTTATTGTCTTACTGCCAGTGCTCAGAACGTTCACCTGGCCCGCTTCGGTTTTACACTAATAGTTTTTAGTTTTACTATAGAGCTTTCGCTTTTATTGGGTGAAAGTACGGCTAAAACGAGAACCGAGGTAATACAATCAATTTGATTTTCGAGTTACTGAACACAAGGTGTAATTTTAGTACCAGTGGTTGTCCTATTATGTGCGAATTACAATTAATTTCACCAACAATAGGGCAATTTCGACGCGAATATGATTCGTTCAATTTAGTTAATTTGAGTGTGTGTTAAAATTATATTGGCACATTCAAAAAATTTTATGAACGATATTGTGCTGCTTAACTGCTGTGAGATCATTGATTCGACAGAATTTCAGAATTTAATCATCGATAAAATTGCCTATAATGGTGTAAGCAATATTAAATTATTTTTATATCTTAAGTAAAATTACAGATGTTTTTTACATAATACGAAAGGCTCGTGCAAGCTAAATTAAGTTGCCTATTTATTGTTGAATCGACAAAATTATCCATTGCAGTTAGTCTTCATATAAAACTTTCTGTGGAGGAAGCGTTATACTTTTTACTTCCCACTTTGAACTTCACCTTTGTTAATATGAGTCAACGATTTCCGTGTTAGGTATCATCTCAACCTATGATTATTTAATAAATGTTTTATTTTTAACCAATTTAAATGGCCGGCGGTATATTTAACCAGTGTTCTGATTCGCTCTATTTTCTTACCGGGCACTTGTTTATGCATATTGTTATTTCAATTGACTATTTCTGGAATTATGAATAAAACATTACTATAACTTTTTGTAGTCTTATCAGGAAATACAACTCATTTTGTAGAGGAACCAACCTTTTAATGACATTCGAGATGATGACCGTAGCAAGGGATTTATTTCTGCATTTCTTAAAACTATTTAAAATCATTCTATCATTGGTTATTTTCTTAATATAGCACTATAATAAAATAAGATTTTTCGCTATGATAAACTTAGAAATAAGTACATTCATTTTTTTCTACTAAAAGTGAAATATAAATTGAATAAATTAGCAATGATAATTTTTTGATATGCTTTAGTTAATACATAGGATTACCATTTAAAGGCCGGCAAATTTCTTTAAGTTTGTAATTTTGAAATAGAGCTTTAATTTTCTAAATTAGTACTAAAGCGTTTATATCTACTTAAACGTATCTATCTACATATATGCAGTTTGAGATGCTAATTTTCATAATGTGCACCCTTCACCGCAAACGTCTATGTTTTGATTTCTTAAAGAAAAATATCAATTCTTAAATTAAGTATGTTTGTATTGACATGAATTTTGCATTCCCATTATTGTGAAACGAATGATATAATTGCAATGAAATACAAAAAAACGGTGATTGAAAAGATTACCAGAATTTCAACATTAAACTGAATCATGCTATTTACATCCGCCCAAACTAAAACATTTCTGTTTCATTTTGGATCAAATTACGTAAACGACAGATAAGATTCGAATCAATTTTCGATAAGAAAAGCGCTCTTTTCCAGGTATAATTTATAGAGTGCCTAATTGTATCTGTATATATAGGTAGATAAAAATTCGTCTCATTTTGTTATTCTCTATTTTCTGCTTATCTCGGAGCTCTTCATTAATTAACTTGAATGATATTACACAATATTTTTGTGTTATGCACTATCATGAAAACGTGTAGCACATTTTTGATACCCAACATGCATATTCTCTCCTTTTATTTTCAGTGGCTCTAACATGATCGATTATTTGTACAATTATCTCTCCAACTTACCACGATGGCATGTATTCGCAATTGCTGTAATTGGCTATGCAACTTACTACTTGCTACAAGTTGTCAAGGTAAGTGATCATTTGAAATAAAGCGAAATTATTTAGAATATACTGCACTCTCAATTATTTAATAAATCTTGTTTATTTGTCACGCTAAAAATAGATACCCCAATCAAACTAATTTCAAAGCGCTATGAACCGCAGAACTCATCTTCATCACGAGACTTTTTCATCTTTGCATTTTCGAGAGACACATTGTATCGGCGAGATTGTTATCTCTAACTATACTTTGGACTTTCTGCGAATAGTTCCCCTTTTGAGAATCTTCAACTTGTTATTCACTTTAACTGTCTTTCTGATATTTTGCTGTATCATCCATCTTTAGGTCTCAAAAGTAAAATATAGTAATATCCATTCACCACTTCGTTAATGAATAGGAACCATTTAAACTTAAAATAGTCCCACTACACTTTCGATTGCCAAATGGTCAGGTTGACGTAAACGTTTTCCGGTTGGCCTTCCCTGCGTAAGCTTTGTAAAATTTGTTGTATATTTTATGAAAAATCCTTCAAACCTTTTATGAGAATGAAAATTTAAACAAATTTTCTTTCTTTAACATAAATTATTATTTATAAACTGAAAGTCTGAATGCTGAAAGATTCGATTTTACTCAGTTTTGATTGTCACTATGAACGCCATGTGCTAGACGTATATTTACGGGTTGTGGACTTATTTCTTATAGAATACGATATCCTCATTTAGTTTTGCATGTCTGCCCTTTTCATTAGCACAAATTTTGATTCCCAGCCAAAAACGCTGAAATACTCTAAAATACCAGAAATAACTTAAGAGCATTGAAAAAATTTTGATTGAGAAACATGTACCAGAAGAGTTTTAGAATTTTATGAAATTCAATAAAACGCTATCTCGAAGTATTGTTATACAATTCGCTCTCCAAACTATCTAGTACATTTATAAGAAATTCCAATTGCTAAATTAAGAAAAAATTAAAATTTATTTTAAGATCTCTTTCCCAAAGAAGTTCTAGAGCATTATTGCGCTTCTATTTAATTTGAAAATTATTAGACTCCTCATAACTAATTTTTGATGGTTCAAAACAAATATTTCACATTCATGTACGATCATTTATGCATATCAAAAAACCACTCTTGATTTACCAAAATCTTAGAACAAACCAAATAAAAGGCATATTATTATTTGTTTTCTTACAGCGACCAATTGTAGCGGTGTCGGATGGGCCATTTAAAACATTCCTTTTTCAAAATATTCCAATTCTGGAAATGAAATTTTGGCCAACATTTTGGTGTGTTGAGAGCAGAGCTCAGACAGTATTTGCTAGTATTTTACGTTCTAACATCATTCCAAGAATTAGTTATAGAAGGTGAGTCTTGATATTACTTGTTTTTAAAACCGTTTTCCATTTTTTCACTTTTAAAAATCACTAAGCAATATATCATTACTTTTTACATAAAGGTTTTAATATGAAACATTTTGAGAATAAAAGCGACATACATATCTTAGAATAATTCATAAACACTCTTAGATTTGCTTCTAGCTTACACCTAACTTTTTCGCTACACTCTTTTATAAATAAGACAACTATTTCAAGATTAAGTGTAAGTAATAACTCACTCTTTACTAAAATGCCTGGGCTCTAGTACAAGTTGTGATAATATTTCCTTTAGAGATTTTAATTATATGAATATTACTATTATAACTAAGCAACGTGTAACTTAACGTTAATTCTTGAATTCGCTTTCTTTTAGAGAAATCTTAACACTTAAGGACGGAGGCGAAATAGCTTTAGATTGGCTTGAAAATGGATGCCATGAAAATTCACCTGTGATAATTGTTTTACCTGGCCTTACCGGTAAATAAAAATATAATGTGTAAGTTTCACATAACTTTCTCGTTTCTCGATCAAGGTGAGTCACAAGCGGAATACATTAAATGTCTCGTTACCGCAGCAAATAATGTTGGAATAAGAACCGTAGTATTTAATAATAGAGGTTTAGGTGGTGTAACATTAAAGGTAATCCTGAAGGTTAATAGTGACTTGAATTTAAATTAACAAATTGTACACAATTTTTCAGACTCCTAGGTTGTATTGTGCATCGAATTGTGAAGATTTGTCGGAAGTTGTAAATCATGTAAGAAGACGCAATCCCCATGTGAAATTAGGTGCTACTGGTATTTCAATGGGTGGATTAATATTGGGTAATTTTTAAATTATTATCACTGCAAACAACTATTGAAAATAAGTAATATTTTCAAGGCAATTACCTGGCACAACATAGCGAAGAATCAAGAAGTGTACTTACGGCTGCAATGATCATTTCGGTTCCGTGGGACGTTCACAAAGGTAAATTAATTAATTTTCTCTATAAACTCAACATTAGACATGCCATGTGAATTCAAAAAGATAGAACAAATAAAATTCCATTTAAAACTTACTCGCTAATCTAAAGAATGAGTATTGCTAGGCATTCATTGAATGAAATTTATTTATGTTATTTGTAAGATAAGCCGACTGATAATTTTGTCTGGACCATACATATTTTTACTCCAGTATTAATTAAAATTTCAACTGATAAACGAATAATAATCAACGAATTGTGTTTCCATGAGAGCTAATACAAGAAAAATGTAGACATTAAAGAAAAATTTCCTCTTCTAAGATGTTCAGTGATTTTCTTTACTAAGACGCTACATTTTTTCGCTTATCTTACAATTATTTCATTAAAGGGGGGGCTAATTACTATGCAAAGAAAAAATACTACTTAAGATGTATTTTCTGATAACGCTTAATATGTAAGTAACGCTAACTTGTGATTTTTTCTCAGTATAAGCTACCGAATGTAGATTTTAATGGAAAAAATATAATATCTTTATTTCAGAGAAACAAATTCTTTGAAAATGCTTCTATATTTTCGCTATTAGCAGAATGAGGTTCTTGAAAATCCAAGAATGTTGAAGACCTTAAATAGGCTTCAATCAATATTTAATCTGGCTTAAACTAGACTTCAACCGACTTAAGGAAGGCTTAAACATAATTTTAGTTGGACTTGAACTAAGTAAATATAGTTCCAATATCAGTTTTGGTGTGAAACTACCGAATTTAACATAGGTCTGCAAAATGTATGTGCTGTAACACTTTTTAGTTTTAATAATTGCTATATATCTTTTTATCTTAAGTACAAATTTGAAAACGAACGAAGGGGTTTCCGGAAGATATTGAGTTAAAGCTTAAAAAAGGCATTTTTTAAAAAGCTCTTAGGTTGTAATAAAAAAATTGTTTATATTTCGGCATGTACCATAACATTATTTTTACTCTTGACAGGAACGGCAAGTATTGAGAAGCCCTATTTAAATAGTTTACTTGGTCGTCATCTTGCTGGAAGCTTATGCTCTACACTAAAAAAATGTGATGTATTTAAGGAAACAGATTTAGATTTGAATAAAATTCTATCAGTAAGTATTTGAACCGTATTTAAAAAAGTGAATCTTAATAGAAAAATTAATTTTCTACAGAGTAAAACAATTAAAGAGTTTGATTCTCACTTCACTTCAAAACATTTCGGATATGATGATGTTGAGGATTATTACAGAGCAGCAACTCTACACAATAAATTATACAGAATTTCGGTGCCTTTACTTTGTCTAAGTGCTGCAGACGATCCATTTCAACCTTTAGATGGTAAGTACTTTTAATCTTATGAATCAAATGGAAATTTAATATTATCTCTTAAACTTATTCAGCTATTCCGATGAAAGCAGCGGAAGAGTCTAGTCACGTTGCGATTGTTGTTACCGCTCGCGGCGGCCACATCGGATTTTTGGAGGGTTGGTGGCCGAAAACCAAAGACCAGTATATGGGCAGACTGTTTACACAATATTTAACGGCCGCTTTATTTGATCCTAATGAAGAATTCACAAAGACATCTTCAGTTATGATCGAAAATTTTGAAAAATCAATAAAATTGGACAGGAAAGACAGTTAATTGCAGGGATCCTGCAGTTCGTTGAATAGTTGTGCCTCAAATTTTGCATCGACGTTTTTTAGTTTATTAAATCGAAAAGACAAGCAATTTCAATACGTGTAGTAGTTTTGTAGATAGCATTAACAAAGACGCGAAATATTTTAGCACAATTCGTTTAGGTAACAGCAACGTACATATCTTAGATATAATCAATCGAACTTCTTAGAGTTGTGATATGCCAATAAAATTTCGATCATCTGCTACTTGTAGAACTGTAAATAACGTTTGAATTTGGCACACGATCGATAACTACTCTTATTGTGATTCTCTGCAGCTTTCGATTTAAAGCAGCTACTTGTTCCAAGCACGTTTTACACATTTGAATTTCACAATTCTCTAAGAATATTTTACAATAATTACAAAGATTGCAGCTAATTATATACCTTTGTTTTTAGCCATAGTAAGGACATTTTCGATAACTAGAGAAACAAATGTAATGTATTAGGACTACGGTGATATTTTTGAATCGATTATTTCTCTAAAAAGTTGTTTGGTCTTTGCATGAAAAATTCAAGTGCTTCGTTGCCTTTAAATGTTTCTGTGAATATTTAAATTAGTTAGAATAATTGATGAGATACAGGTATAGTAATTTCCAATTTCGCTGTTCTGGAATGAAGTTATAGTCTCAATTTTGCCAAAAAGTTGAAATATTTTTAAAGTTTAAATATTAAAATAAACTGTTTACTCTTCTTAGGTTGACAATCGTTACCTAAATTAGTTAAAGAATAATTTTAAAATATTTATTTTTTTTAGAACAAGCTACAAACTTAAGTTTGATAAACTTTAGATCAAGAACAGAATTCAATAGCACAACCTAGAACACAAATAAATAAAACAAAATAGAATTTCTTTCATAAACGCAATTCGCATGCTCTCCAGAAATTCTCATAATTCTCATTACCACATCCAAACAATTAATTTGTTAATTTTAATGTATGATGTTTAATATAAATGCCTCGTTGATTTTTTAAATATCGTTTAGTCACTGACAAAGATTAAAATGTTTAATTACATTATTTTTCTATTCTAATTACAGTTGAAACTATTATATAAATTATTACAGTGAATACTGTCCAATATCGCCATATATACATATATCACTATAAGCCAATATACATATTTAAAACAAGTGAAAAATGAACAAATATTACTAAAGTTTAAATCATTTAATTAAAGTTAAACATAGTTTTCTTGGTATTGTAAGTAAGTAGGGTGGTTCTTATGATAGACTTTCATAATGAAATAAAAAACTAAAAGTTATAAAAGTTTTAAATGTTAATTTTTAAATTTTTTCTGTAATTCAAACAACATATTTCTTAAATTCAGGTTGCGTACTTTCGAAAATGTCCAAAAAATAGTAGGTTTCCTATCACTTTCAAAATAAATGCAAACATGCAGCGAAGTATTACAACGATTTAGGCTTTTGACGTAATAGCCTAAATAATAGCAATGTAAAAATTTACATGACAATAAATTTTTGAATTTATAAACATTGGAAAAATATCTTTTATTATTTTATTTATAATAAAGATGGTATAAAAATATGCAGGATTTTTTGATAGCGTTGGTGACGAATAAAACTACGTTTTAATGAGAAGTTCATATTTTGCAACACTATGGATATTTACTTACTTATATTAAAAAGAGGCTAACTATATTAATTTCACAGCTTAAGCCGTTTATTTAGAGTTTGCTTTGATCAGTAATGCTCTACTAGGTTAATGAGTGTGTAAACATTTTATTTATATCGGTTAAAATATTTAGAGGTTCTGGCGGCATAAACAGACCGATTTCCTAATTAGAAATTAGTATTTTATGAAACCAAGCTGCTCTTATTAAAGCGTCAAACCAATTGAACCTTATTGAAATTTTTTATCAGATAATTTTGTTAAAGCCGGGCACAGATCCTAAAATTGTGCGCCCTAACGATCATGGTAAATTCGATGCATATTTGATCCAAAGCATATCTATTATTATAAATGTTAAAGAAAAAATGGTAGGATTTCGTTGCAACGTTGAAAGCATAAAATAAGAATTGCTTGAATACCCGCGGAATTAACCGCCGCCATTATTTATTTTTAAAACGTATGAGACGACATCTGTTGGCTAAAAAAATTAAAAGTTCACAATAGTTTTACTTAAACGACTGTTTCATTTTATCTGGCAGTACCTTAAAAGCTTTTATTACTTGGGCAAACTTTCAAGTCCTGTTCCTAACACCACTTTCGTCCTTTGAAATTGTTGTTTATCCAAAAGGGGAGGGGAACGGCCAATGGCGTCAAGTGTCAAGTCGATTTGTCAAGCCATCGGACTCGCAGTGGGAATGTTTTGAGCGTTTTAAAGTGAAAATATCGAAAAGGGCTGCCCTCCGACTGAAGCAAACAAAAGACAAAGTCAGCCGGGATGAGATGTTGAAGCAGTTCTGCGGCCAACAAGTAGATAAATGCGGAAAATGGCTCTCATATATCCCCCCAAACTCCTGTGTTTATGGTCATTGTTCGCCACGGCTTCCTGCAGCTCGGCGATCAGCGAGGACTACGACGAGTTGGGGTACTGCGCCCCATACAACGGGAAGGTGTGCAAGGCGTACATTTCGGGGCAGGTGTGGTACAGCCGCGAGGATCCCAACGGCGGCTGGCAGAACGAGCAGATCACGACCGCCCTTTGGGAGGAGATGATTGCGGATTTGACTAGGCTCTGTCGACCCGCTGCCGAGGTAATTGCTTGTCCCACTAATCCTGATTTATTATCGGGGGGTCCTGTTATCTTTCGCCGCCAGGCGGGATGCGATTCCTGCAGTTTAAACTCGGTTATTCGTCATTTTGCCTTTGTGCTTTTCGCTTTTGCAGAAAATGCTGTGCGCGTATGCATTTCCACAGTGCGTCATTGAGGATGGAAGCACCATGAAACTGCCTTTGTGCTACGAGGATTGCGTGGCCACCCACCGCCAGTTCTGCTACAACGACTGGGCCCTCATGGAAGACAAAAAGGATAGGGGCAACTTCCTCAAATCCAGGGGACATTTCAGATTACCTAACTGCCAAGAGCTACCTCATTATAATAGAACCGCCAAAATACCAAACTGCTCCTATGTCGGACTGACGGACTTAGTCGAAGAGGAAGTCACTTGTAAGTATGCCTTAATTAGAGTATCATAAAATTGTGGAAACATTTTGGTAAAAATTCAATTCTACAGTTGTAGACAAAATATTACCATTTTACAATGAATTACCAGTACTGGTACTACAATGGTACAATTTCTTATTTTGTACACGAAACACAATGAAATTTAAAATCTTAAATTGCCAAAGTGAGAATTCTTAAGTTAAAATATCTAAGTCGGAATTATTTTTCAAATACTTCTTCAGTTTACTGGTGTCCGTTTGTCAAAATGCAATTTTATTCTCAAAGCAAAAAATAAAATTTACTTTTATTAACTATCCCAACTATTATTACCTGATTATAATGTAAGTCGTAGTTACAATATCTAACTATATTAATTTAAACAAAAGTAATTCCAACAATAGACGAAACAAATTTTAGTTTTTTCATTTTTTTATTTTATTAAAAAAATTCACTGCTTCAAGCCTTATACATTAATTTCCAGATGACTGTCGCATGGGTAATGGCCGTTACTACTTAGGAACGGTTAACGTAACGAAAACTGGGTTACCGTGTCAACGTTGGGACTCCCAAGTACCTCATGATTTTGTTCAACCACCCTTAGTTTTTCCACAAATACAATTCGGAGAAAACTACTGTCGAAATGCAGGTGGAGAGGAACCCTATCCGTGGTGCTACACACTTAATGGTTCAGTCAGATGGCAACATTGCGACATTCCACTATGCCGTAAGTTTCGAATTAAAAACAATTATTTTGAATAACATTATTTCACATACAGCAAATTCGTCGGACATTCTTACTAAGAATAATGGAGCTCCGATTTCAATGGAAACATTTTTTACACCTTCAATGATATTTTTGCTATCTGGAATTGGTTTCGTAGGAATTGTAGCTTGCCACTTGATGGGACTATTAATTTACAGAATTGTGAAACACAAACGTTTGCGACAAGAGCATTCCGGGGGATATAACATAGCTGCTACTCATGATAGCATAGATTTGAATAAACTTCCTAGCAATTCTGCTTACCATGAAACTAAAGCACAACTTAATCCAAAACTGGAAAAATTAGAGTACCCTCGTAATAATATTATTTACATAAAAGATTTAGGACAAGGTGCGTTTGGGCGGGTGTTTCAAGCTAAGGCTCCTGGTTTAATGGCAGGTGAAGATTTCACATTGGTAGCTGTTAAAATGTTAAAAGACGATGCTAGTCAAGATATGCAACTCGATTTTGAACGGGAAGCTTGTCTCCTAGCTGAATTTGATCATCCAAACATTGTTAAGCTTTTAGGGGTGTGTGCCATTGGCAGACCGATGTGTTTGTTGTTTGAATTTATGGCTAGAGGAGATCTTAATGAGTTCCTTCGTTCCTGCTCACCATACATTACACATACATCGGAGATGCGTCGCCCTGAACTTTCGCATGGAAATCTTTTGAGTATATCGCAGCAAATAGCTGGTGGAATGGTTTATTTATCTGAACGAAAATTTGTTCATCGTGATTTAGCCACAAGGAATTGCTTAATTGACGAAGATATGGTTGTAAAAATCGCAGATTTTGGATTATCTCATAAAATATATCTGCAAGATTACTACAAAGGAGATGAGCACGATGCCATTCCTATAAGATGGATGCCGTTGGAAAGTATTTTGTACAATAAATACACTATTGAATCCGATGTTTGGGCCTTTGGAGTGTGTTTATGGGAGATATTTTCGTTTGCGTTGCAACCTTACTACGGTATGACTCACGAAGAAGTTGTTAAATATGTGAAGGAAGGAAATGTTCTTAACTGCCCTGAAAACACTCCTTTGGCAATGTATGCTTTAATGCGAAAGTGCTGGAATCGAAAGCCAAGCGACAGACCGAGCTTTTCCACAATTTTTCATACGTTGCAGCAGATAATAGCTGAATATGAAAGCAAAAATATCCGCTAATTTATGTAGATGCTGCTATTTTACATTATAAGTTAACCGCACTTCTTTAGATGGGTTTTTTATCATGACTGCCTGTTAGGTTAAGACTTCGTGACTTTTTTGAGTTCCTCTGAGTATTCTTTACAATTTTAATTCTTACCTCAAAGTTTACTAATGTTACACATTTTGACTGATTACTCAATTGTTTAGCTTATTCATTTTTATGCATTTTTTGCAGATAAGTTCGTAGTTTTACGATAAAGACAATATACAAGTTATGACCAAATTTACATTTAGTTAAAATAAAATACGGACACTGCATTTATTCGTTCGATTTAGACGAATTTCTATTATATTATCTTGGCAATCTATAGAATATTTTACCTGTATTTCATATATTAATATTAGTTATATGTATATCGAAAAAAGTTTATGAAGCTTTAGTGTAAGTGATTTATACCTTATTTCTTAAGAAATTTTAGCACTCGACTTTTCTACCTGCTTCTTTTTCTTTATGTGAACCGAATAGAGGGTACAATTTTGCTTTGGTACAATACGCTTCCTTCTTATGCTTTTTCTTTTTATATAGCTTTCTAAAGTATTCCTTTTTTTCACAGAAACAATGCTATATATTTCCCTAAATTAGTGTACTTGGCTTGTTTACTTTTAAAAAGAAGTGCGTGAAAAGCGTACAAAATTTAGAAAAAACATACGATTTACTTGCAATATATGTTAAGACAAGACAAGCCCTTCTTTAGAAAAAATGTGCATTTGTCTAGGCTTTAGCGAAAAAATTGCCGCTTAGAATAATAAGAAATACAAAATTCTCAATTTACGTTACTCTCGGTAAAAGTACGAAAAGATTGAAAATTAATTTTTATAAAGTTTTAGAATGAGCATAATATAATACGAACATTTTACAATTGATTTGGATTGCATTCCAATTAACTATCACGTCTTTAAATATTTAACTTATTTTAAACTCTTCCTTTCCTCGTTTACAATAATATGTAAATATTGTTTTTAAGTTTGTAAAAATTTAGAACTAGAAAAATCCCCTAAAAAACAAGATGTAAATGTAGATCTTAGGTTTCATTAAGGCGTGATTTTATACTAAATATTTACAAGTTTTTTTTCAATGCATATGTTTGCAAAAAAAATATAATGATGTAACTTATGTATAAAATCCAACATTGTATAAAAAAAAATTAGCGCACACATTTTTACATGTATTCCATTTTCTAAAGATTGGTAATAGCAAATATTTATTATTTATTCAGCCATTTATGCGAAAATTAGGAAAATGCTTAACATATATGAAGGCATTGTTTAATTTTTTGATTAAATAACAGTTTTATTTAAATACCTTTTATTTACTTTTGGAAAGCCCTTTCCAGCTACACCGCTGAAATTGGATCATAAAATAGATAAAATGTATCAATGAAAATAGTGCATATTATTCCAATCGCAAGTGGAAGTGGTCGTCTTAGGCCGTGTTTATGCTAAACTCTGTATAATTTCTATTGCATTGAATTTAAAAATATGAGACTTGACTTTTACACTCAGACAGCGTAGCCGCCGCATAAAGCGGCCTATTATGAAAAAGCCTCGGTAACAATAACTACAACGTAATTTACAATTTTTGAGGATTATTTTAGAATTCCTATATTTATAATGATATAAGAGATGAAAACTGATAAAATGTTGTTTTGATCATGTATTCTTCAGTAATAAATATTTTGTTTACTAGATTAATAAATAATTGTATTTTATTTGTTTTAACCGGAAAACGAAAAGGTTACCTTTTGAAATCTTCTAGTTTAACCCTTATTCCGCTGATTTGAGAAAAAATGGTTACACTATTGGTACTTGTATACTATTATTGTTACAAAATATGATCGATTTAAAGTAAAATATTGTTTTTTTTAACATTTTAAAGCGTGTTTGAAGGTCGGATTCTCGTTTTTTATTCATTTTTTAAATGAACATTTTTTTATCAAATTGGGAAGAATTAACATTTAGTATGTTTAAATTAAATTATTAGAGTAGGTTATGATCTAAACTAAAAAAAACATTGTAAACGAATGTTTGAGATCACTATGACGCCCGTCGGCGTATGCTAAACCCTGTACCCTGTACCATTTTCGTATGGAAGGACAAGAATGGTACACTTGTATTTTCAAAGTATTCGTAGTGTCGGCGTTTAATCGAACAAGAAAACATGTCAGGTGAATTTCTGAATGTTATGTGTGAGAAAATTGGTTCAAATCCAAAGATAATGGTGCGGGCTAAAAGTAGGCATTCATAGAGTATCATTCCAAAATTTCGGTTTTCGATGAGCCTTTAATACACAAGAGAAATTGTATTACGCAAATGGTAGGAGGCCCGCCGTTCCATACTGTTCTAAGTCCATACTACACTACTACATCACCCAAAAATTATAATTTTCCTCAACACATGCTTGGCCATCGTAACCGCCACTTTGAATTTACATTATGTTTTATACTTAAAAATATGAATTCTCAAGTACACAAATTTAGTATATAACAAATAAAGTAGATTTTTCTTGATTTTGATGCGTTTGTAGAAAAAAAGGCTCCCTTAAAGTACCAATAATATTGATATGAAAAATTTATCCTGATTTAAGCCATGCGCTTTCATTTCGATTTCGTTAATATAATTTTGTAGTAAGAAAACAAATCCGGAACAAGAAGGTAATATAATTAAAATTACGTTTATATTATATACAAATATATAAAAATATACATATTATAAATAAAACAATGCAATAGGTAATTTTGTATCAACTTCCTGAAAACAGGAAAACTTCGATATTAACAGAACATAAAAATACTTCAAAATTACCTCAGATGTCGAAAATGTTGTAGAGGAATCCAAAAAAACATCTAATATATCTAATTATAATTTCAGTTTTGGTTAACTCCCTTCTACGTATATTGCCGAAGAAAGGCAAACTGATCGCGTAAAATATATCAGTAAACAAATTGGTGCCAAAAACCACAAAAAAGCAAAAGAACATCACGGTACTCAAAATAACCAATACGACACTTTTTGTGTTCCAGTTTACATGAACTAAAATTTCAAGACAATTTAATTATTTGTTTTAACATTTCGAAATTTTAAACTGAAGACAATTACTCTTTTTAACTTTCCTGTGAACTGTGGGAGGACGATCGATCCTTTTCGCTAGGTCCGATTTCACTGTAACTAATGCCTGAGCTGTACGATTCTTTACAAAATGTTTGGTGGTATTTTGGTTGGAAAGATCTCCAACGGGACTCTCTTGAACCTGCAGTTCAGGTCCGATTTCTTTTTGATTACCAGTCGAAAGATTCAGTGCAGTTGTATTAAGTTTGTTTCCATCTCCAGTAGCCGAATCACCAGTTTGCTTGGCCGGGAAAGAGGGTACATTTGGATTTTGGTGTATTTTGTCATTATCTTGGTAACATATTTGACTTAAGCTTTCAGGCATTGTCTTGAAAGGACCACATCCGTTTGTAATATCCAAATCTTCTGTTTGCGTTGATTTGCTCTGAAATATGTCGGAATTCAAAGATTTTTCGGGCAATGCATGGTCTTTTGTCTGGTAAGAAGAAAAAAATTTAATTACTATATGCATATTTACCTATATATCACTTACTTCTTTTTTGGTGTTTTCAGAACCTTTCTTTTTTGTTTCATTTCTGAATTTATAGTGATAATTATAAAAAAAAATTAATAATTCTTAAGTGTTTGATATTACCCTTTACTGGATAGTTTTTCTTCATGACTATTTTTTTCCATTTTCATAACTTTTAGAATATCAATATTTTCCACTTCATTTTGATCTACAAGGGTTGTATGTTTCTTACCTGAGCTATCAACAATTAGAACCTTTGCATTTCTTTTAGGAAGTGTCGCAGTTCTGAAATTAACACATATTTTCATTAATCTGGCCAATTTTTCGGATTACCCTACTTTTCGGATTTTAGCTTAGCCTTACAACCCCGAAGTTTATTGCAAACTTTTTTATGGGTACTACGAATTACTACTGAATGATCTGACTTTGCATAACAAGCCTCCATTTTCCTTGAACATATAGCGATGCCTGGAAGAAGAATTATTTACTCTCATTAAAATTTAGATATTAAGTCAGCATTTTCTAAACTGCTTATATTCAGGAACGTAAGTGAAACCCGCGTACGTAAAATATTGGAAATTTTAAGTAATTTTAACACGGCCCTAGTGCAGTGAGTGAGCCATTTATTAAAAGCATTACCGATACTATAGTGGAGGATCTTATATAATATTGATGTCCTCAAAATTAACAGAAAAACTTGCGTAAGAATATCTGTAGGTATATCTTTATATTCTACATTAACACAATTTTAATTTCCCATTTAAATAATAGCCAATATTATTCACAGGTTTCCGTATAAAACTACCATTGACATATAGATACTGGACTGCTGATTCCGTAAAAACACTCACTGTACAAAGTGCAAAAATTACCTAAAATTTTGGGAGGAAACCAATCAGATTTAATTATTATATACAAGTAATAATAATAAGATCTTTGCTAGCTATTTCTACAAACAGTCGCAACCACAATGTTTAATTGCGAAATATGTGGAATTTTAGTATGATTTAGTACTTTCAAAAAGGTGAAATTAACTCTTCGAACTCACAGACCTACGATTGAGAAATTTTTCAATAGAAATAAATACTCATTTTTAAACGCTAGATACCTGGCTTGTCTATGCCAGAAGTTATGAAACTTTGCAACATGTTTAATTTCGATGACAATACAATGTGGTGTGGCAGTATTTGTAGATGGATTCCACAAACGCATTAAAACGGTTTTCTAACATTTATTTAAATTTATTACATATTCGATAATGTTGGCTAAAATACACGCAAGCCAAACAATGTTGTTTAAACCATTTCAAAGTCAGCCCTTCAAATCAACAAGAGGAAATTAATTATCAAACTTTATTGAAATCTAATTTGTCAAGCAATTTCTTAGTGTACATTAGCAATTACAGAATTACTTAATTTTAAGTGCATTAGTAAATTTCTTGAGTTAAATTCATTTTTTTGTAGCCTCTTAGCCACGATATCCGCCATAACCTCCTCCATATTTGGAATATCCTCCACCTCTTCCATAAGTCGCCCCTCTTCCGTAACCACCGTAGCCCCCGCGTCCCTTGCCAACGTATCCGTAAGATGCCTCGGCGCCTTCAAGATCTTCTTCCACAGCAGTCACAGAAATAATGAGGAACAATGCAATGAAGCACGTAACGAAGATTATGTTCTAATCAAAAAACATCCTATTTAGCATCATGTCATCAAGGATTTATTACTTACTCTCAATTTTAACATTTTTGACTTGTTTTTTATAGTTTTTGGTCGCTTCTTTTAAACTGATTGACTGTGCCGTCCGTTAGACAATGATAATGAGAAAATAATACCTGTCTTTTTATACAAGTTCTAGTTGTCGGAAGTATCAATTGAGAGTGAGTACCAATCAGCCGGTACGGGAAAATCCCATTCTTTCTGCGGTTGAATAAAGTGCATTAGTGTATCTGCAAAACATAACTTAATATTTTAAGTTCATGAGAGATGGAAAACTTTTTTACACCTTGAACGAATACCTAGGTTAATATCAATATTGAGGAAAATTGATACTTTTAGTATTAGATTTCATTTCGATGTGACATTGGTACTTTCTGGTATATCCCGGCAAAAATGCAATGAACTTGAATATCATACGAAAAGGTATTAATTGCATTATTTGCGCATAAAGCTATTTATAATTCTTATTGTACCAAATAATGTCTTGTAATTGCTTCTGGCACCGATTTCTCAATTCAAGGGTAAATTTTAAAATTTATAATACTATTTTGAAAAGACGAAGCGGCGCGGCGTATGGAGGGTTGGTAATCCCTACCTCTGGTGCAATATACATATCTTATGTAAGCAATTTTAAAGTCTCGAAGTGCAATAGAAAAAATGTATTGATGGATCGGGCAAATGTGTTTCGGAAACGTATATACATAGTTACGTCTTCAGCTCGTTTATTTTTCGGGGTTTTCTGAACAAGTAAAATAAAAAAAATTGTATATTCAAAATTTCAGAGGAATCGATTAATAATTTTTTGAGTTATCATGTACTTACGCCGTTATAGGATTTGCATCCCCAGAAGTCACCACCAGAGTTTCACCATTTTGGATTATTAAAAAAAATATATACATATATATGTAAATGTATGTTTTTACATTTAAATGTACTAACAAGTAATATACATATGCCTTAGTAAAATTGAGTTATTCAATCTATGCGAAAAAAAAATTTAAGCAATTGATGAATTGGCATTCTAGGCCAGCTCCTTAAAAGCTCCATAGAAAAGTTTTGCATTTTAGGCGACCTTTCTAAAGGCACTCACTCCACTTAGTGCGGTAAATGGAAAAATATTCGAGTAGCCTTTTGACTCTATAAGAGGCGTTTAAAAGAATATTATTATCCCAAAAATCTCATCATTTCTGTTTCTATGTCATCAATGTTCGATCGGTCACAAAGTTTACCTCATTTTACGCAAATAATTGTAATTGTCGATTGTGGCGTAAAATTTATTCTTTACCAGCCAAAGAACATATTGAATCAGTTACTCGATTATAAAATAGCTCGGTAATTATTGAAAGTTGGGGCTCCTGGAAAACAGTGTGAACGGTGTGTTTAAATTAAAAATCCAATTCAATAAGTGTGGATCTTCTGAAATTCGACGCTGCTCACTTCTCATAACTTTTAGAAAAACGTCATAACGCGGAAATTGTCATAATGCCCAACGAAATGTTGCTAAAAGTACAGTCCGTTGCAAAATTTTCAAACAATAAATATAATAAATTGGGAACTTAACAACTAAAAGTAAGTAAAATATAATAAAATAAATGATAAGAGTGCTATTGTGCTGAAATATTTTATACAATAATATTCTCAAGTTTTATATTTAGTAATGAAAAAAACATTAATTAATTGCAGCCAACTGCGTAAACAAGTCTGACACAGGGCGTCTGCAAGTTGCCAGCACTCACTGTTTTGAGATCTTGCCGTAGACAGTATAAAGTCGCGGTCGTGCAGAGACGCGGTTTTATCATTTTTTAATATTTTGGGAAGTTCTTGCGAGTGTAACATATTTGCAACAGCTTCTTGAAGCAACTACCAATTGAAATGGGAAAGAAGGATAAATCGTTTCAAATCGGCGACTTGGTATTTGCCAAAGTCAAAGGCTATCCGCCCTGGCCAGCTAAGGTATGGAGGCTCCGTCGAACCAGATTGTCGCTGTAAAACACGAATTTATTCATTGCAGATAACAAAAATTGCTAATAAAAAGTACAATGTTTATTTCTACGGAACCGGGGAAACGTAAGTATACTGTTTTGCCTTTTCGGCGATATCTCTGTGAAGTGCCAGTGAACTTCGAAGACATTTGCTGCCGTGCTGGTCTAAGGAATTGCACATAAAATAGGAAGTTGCTGTCCCGACTCCGTTTTCTACGTCTTTATTTACTTGCACTGCAATGCTAGATGTTGAAAGTGTTTTCTTATTAATTTCTATTCGAATTCCGGATTTTCTATTAGAATGGTTAGATTCTTATTGTAGTGGTCCATTAATTTTAATAAGACTGGGACTTAGCTGAATTTAAAGTGGTAAAACTGAGCTAAACCGCCTTAAAAGATATGCAAAGTACACTTTACAATTATTTATAACTAGGGAGCACGCTTTTTGGCATATTTGAGTGGACGATAATTCTTGTCCTGGCGCGCTTCATTTCATAGGTTAGGTATTTTCCATTAGCTTGGTTACTTTCCTCTGTCAGACTGAACTCTGGCAAAATGCACAACAAAAGATGCGACTGTAACACGATCTGTTATTACAAGAAATTACAAATAAATGCTAAAGGAAACTTGTTTACAAAAAAACATACATTAGGTGTTGAAAAAATTCTTTTAAAATCAACTTTGGCGATGTCGATTTTATATTCAAAGAAAATTAAAAGTATTATATTTGTTGAAAAAAATGATAGTTGTCATTATTGATCGTATATTTTGTGCAAAGAATCTTAATATTTTATTAATCCCTGTAGGTAATACATTGAAAAATCAATTCCAAAATATTTACATTTAATTTAAAATTTTATGAATTTATGTTTGCACAAATTAGCAAATTTTGGATCTTGAGAGAGTGTTTATTTTAAGTTTAGATATACACATTCTCACATGAAATCCTAGATTAAAAAGGATAATGCCGATGACGTTTTTTAAGTATATAATTGAGCATGCGATTTGTCCTGACATTAACTCATAAGCATCCTGGCACGCATTGTGTTGTAACCACTGAGCACTCTTTTACAACATAAAATGTGGTCCAAATACCAAATTTTAAAGAAAGTCCGTCAATTAAACGTTAACATTTAATTCAATTTTGAAAACTGGCATTTAGTTTATTGCTGCCTTTATTTTATTTTACAGAGCAAATATTAAAATTGAGGATCTCTTTCATTACATTGAAAGCAAGGATAAATTTGCGACTGAAAAAAATATGAAACGAAATAACTTCCGTGAGGCCATTGAACAAATCGAAGCTGCCTTAAATGGGGAGGATTCCGCTCCAATAAGTGTGAGTAATTGAAAATTTGATTACTTTTTACATTTTCTACAAATAGTTTACAGAATTTTGTTGTCAATAAAGTATTATACGATAATTGTTTAGCTCTTAACAATTTGTTTCTTTTTATTCTTTATTTTTTGCAGCTTGAAGCCTTAGCGCAAAGTGCAACTATTAGCAGGGAACCTGAAATTATTGAATATGAAGAAGTAAGCAAAAGCGGGCATAACTAATCCTATAATAAGGATACACTTTAATGAAAATTTTACGTTGCCGATCAAGCGCAACATGCCCATAAAATTTAGAACGATTTCTATAACTAAAGATTAATAGCTCTTAGTTTATTTAAGAGAACTTGTTTAACCCTTAAAAGATAGTTCCGAATAATGAAATTTAACTTCGATTTTGTTTTTGATACAGTGGTATTTGAATTTATATAAGGTTAGAAAATCCACTTACGATATCCCCTAAGGGTTAAATAAAATGCAACAAAACTTCTGTTTCGTTTACAAATATTATTTCATTGATCATTATCCATATTATGGTTTTTTTTCTTAAAATTCAATTCTCATATTTTCGTTGCAGATTAAACTCGCAGATGAAACCATAAATAGTAGTGTTGATCAAGTAAATGAATCACTCAATACAACGAGTATTGCCACGCCCGATCCTCAGAAAGATGCAGAGTTAATAAGTCGAAGTGGCCGAAAAATTAAACCGAAGAGGTGAGTGTTTTGGATTTTTATTTTGCAAATTGCACATTTTCATATTTTTAAGATATATGGACGAGGATGAAGCTACCCCAATTAAGCGAAGAATTACTTCAGACAGTAGTCCTGTATCGAAAAAATTAGCTAAGGTAAGTTTCTATTCTTAATGTTATTTTGGATTAATTGTTAATACTGTATATTTTAGACGGAGAGTGCTACGGATGGAAATAAATGTAAGTAAATTTAAAAACCTACCTATTATTGGTGCTTCTGGGAAATTATTAAATTTCTTTTCGAAACTTCAGAGAAGCAGTTGCAATCTGTATCTTGCTTATTAGCAGAATACAAATAAACCGAAATTGAATATTTTGATACCTTAAAAAATGCTCTTGCTATAATATAATATAAATATTATATTTGTATATACTTACATTACAAAGTGTTTAAAATTAATTTTTATAACGTTATCTTTCAACTACTCATTGAACAAGTTCATTATAGCGTGTTAATTTTTTGGTGGATATCCGTTCTTATATGATATTCATTATTGTTCAGGGCTGAGCCTCTTTCTCGTGTTCGACGAAATTACATAAATAATTTGGCTTTACTCTATTATGATCTTAGAAGAATTATATAAAGTAAGAATTCGGCGCTAGTTATTGTAGTGATTTGTAAGAATTAAGTACGATAAAACTATTTGTAAATGCATGCTTCACCGAGAACATGAAATATATTATTTTAGCCAGAAAAGTCTGAAATTATGCTTAGGTAGTTGAAAGAATTTTTTTTTTTTCAATTTCTAGTGGAAGTGTCAGCAGAAAGCAGAGTTGATTTGACAAAGCCAGATTTAATAAAATCTACTGCAACGAAGGAAGTCGTAAATACAAATAAAGTACAGAAAAAGCATGTGAATGTAACGAGCACATTACTTTCAAAGCCAGAAAAATATAAAAACTTGCTCTTAGCACTGACTTCAGACGGAAAGTGCGTAGGTATAAAATTAGACTATGAAAAGCCAAAGTCTTTCGAAAGTGAGACTGAGAAAGAGGCTTGGCTAGAAAATGCTGCAAAAAAAGCTATTGCACTTAGGAATACAATTGAAAATGGAACTGTTCAGATAGAGAATATTAAAGATATGTTAGACTTGAATCCATGCGCTCCCATTCAACAAATTGAGAGAATGAAACAAGAAAAGAATATCGGTTTGAAATAACTGCTAATCCCTGTCTAAATTATACACTAACCTCTTTTATCGCAGCTATGGATGTAGAGCGACAAAAATATTTAACTGTGGAGAGAACACTTATTGAATTGAATCAAAAGATTAAGGGCACCTTGGGTCTCGCGAAAGCAGATGTGGATAAATGTCTGGAGTTGTTAGAAAAATATAAAGG
Organism: Tolmerus cingulatus; assembly: GCA_959613345.1. Taxonomy (NCBI): domain Eukaryota; kingdom Metazoa; phylum Arthropoda; class Insecta; order Diptera; family Asilidae; genus Tolmerus; species Tolmerus cingulatus. The sequence goes on along the minus strand of OY390708.1, from coordinate 14,675,232 downwards.
TACATATATTTATTACTACTGAAAAGAATTGCTTTATTCATTATTGTAATTTTAAGAACTTGAAATTTCTCCTCTCATGTTGAAGAAAAATCCCAGTTGTGTAATAACGATTAAAAAATTACGAAGATACGTTGGAAACATTAAAGAGTGGAATATCTCCGAAGAGGAAAAGGCAATATTTACAGAAAAGGCTTTAAAAATAAGACAACAAGCAGAGCTAATTTACAATAATTATAAGGTAGTATTTGATTTAAAATTCATTACTACAGGTTTTAAATATACCCCTTCTTGTCACAGAAAATGTTTAAAATTCCAAGAGGACTGGCCTTTTGGGATGCATTTATGGACGAAGTCAACACATTTAAGGAAAATACAAAGCATTTAACAACAGATAAAATCCTCCTTCTTGTGGAAGAACCAGGTAGATAAATTTTAGAATTTATTTGTTACATTTTTGTCACGTTCTTTTGAAATAATTGTGTTAGATGTATGTTGTAAGCTAAAGGACGAGGAAGAGAAGGTAAATCTTAATTTCATAAAATACGAGTAATCATTTATAATTAAATAAAAATTAGGAACTCACGGCAGATTTTAAAGACTCGGAGAATACGGATTCAAACAACGTTGATATGTTGAAGGAGGAAGGACTTGAAGGAGATAATTGAAAATTGTTCTAATTATTTCAATTTATATCATAATTATCGTAGAGCATAATTATTTTCGAAGATAGTGCAAAACAACTGAACAGTCAAACTATCAAGTTTCGCTTTTGTAAAAAATTGGAACATATTAGACACAAATATAATTTCTTATTAAGAATTTGTTTAGCCGTTTTTGAGTCTCAGTGAAATTAAATTCCGCTAGATATATAGATTTCAGTTTAGATATGTATTTAAGTGTATAGGTAAAAAGCTTGTTCAAATGTAATTGTACAAAATTAAATTGCTTTACATTTTCAGTGGAAACTTAATTCTATCGGTAATTAATAGGTTTTTTTATATTTGATTAAAAGTCACCTCCAATATAGTTGTGTTAAGAAAACATTTGGAATGGAATTATGTGAGAAGGATATTAAAACATAACTAGAAAAATTACGCCATATTTTACAATTGTTCTGTAGATAGAACTTCCTGAATCTGTGGTCATAATATTGTATACAGTCTCTAGAAATTACATATACATATGTACATTTTGGGGCCGATTTATCATTTTTGAATGAATTACAACAGTAAAATTTCACTAAGTTTCTCCTCGCAAATGACTCAAAAAATATCGAAATTACGGGAAAAATGGTTACATATAATCAATTTTGTACTAACATTAATTAGTTTCAAATTAGGTGAACTCACATTTCACATTAATATTTGATTTTTTAGAATATTACGTATTCGTTTTTACGATATCTGTTACCCTTAATGAAAAACTTACAAGAACCTTAATTATACCAATATTGGTTCAGTTTTACCGGTCACTGTAATTAAAGAAAAAGTAAAAAAATACTACAGCAGAGGCATTGAGTTTCATAACTTCAAAGAGAATAACCAAAGTTCTTGAAGCCATCCTTTTTATTTGTTTCAGTTATTCTATTTTTAATGTAGAATTATGTGTTTTCCCCGTCTAAGTTTCATGGATTTCCTTTCCTCCTTTAAACTGGTTCAATGGTGAAAACATTGCGGTGAAGTTATTGATTTAATATAGTTGTGTAAGAGAAATATCCAAGACTGAATTAAAACGTAAAAAACAGGCGAAAAACAAGAACACATACAAATTAAAATACAGAGCAATATTAAATTCGTTCATGTTTTCAATGTTTTGTATTTCAAGTAATTAAATAAATAAATAAGGTTTTCACATTACTTCACGCTTATAACAAGTTATCCCATTGTTTTGGGTGTATTATTATCCTATCTTATTTTTACTACTACTAATTTAAAATCAGCTGCCTCTGATAAAGTGAGTGCGTCATTTAAGCATCCTTAGTTGGTATGTAATATATTTTAGCACTCTATGTCTCAGTGGGTGTTACTGTTTCGTTTCCGGTTTTTTTCACTGAAAATCCTAACCAATCTGAAATGAATGCAATACCTTTAGTGGCTGATTCGTTAACTACTGCCAATATATCGTCTGCGTTGATAGCGCTATCCGGGTCTGAAGAATCTCCTTCCTCTTCAACTGTTTCATTACTTTGATTATCGCTAAAATAATAAATTCTTTAAGGTTTTAAAAAAATTTTAAGGCATAGAACGAATATTATACTTTTCCTCTGGAACATGTTCTGATGCGCTTTTGGTTGGTGGTGATACCAATTTCATTCCATTTTGCCCCATGTTAAAGCAGCCCATTTTAAACTCTAATTGCGCCTAGTAAATTTAAGTCAATATGTTAAAAATGCACACGTAAGGAAGAAATTATAAAAATATAATTTACCTCCCCCAATAAGGTTGGTTCTAGCTTCAAGCAGCCTTCCAAACCATCTTCAACTTGGACCAATTTATTAAATCGAGCACAGATTTGAGCAAAACTTGACAGTAGATTTAGACATACTGGAGCTGGACGTGGACCTAGTTCCCAAGACAATTAATTGGAATTTTCTGTTTAATATAAAATTACCTTACCTTTCAGGTGTTCTTGGTAAGTGAAACTTTCTCCATAAGAAACATTTAAATTAAGACCCTCTTCTGGTGATATGTAGTTTAATCTCACGCAACCTAAAGCGAAATATGATATTCGGTTGTTCACATTATATAAATACTACTTTTGTAAATTTTTCTTTCATAATCAAATTCCACTGAAACATTCGTAGAAAATCTATTCCTTTTTTAATCCATTTTATTTTCCCAGTATCGAATATTTAAGAATATACATATATGAAATTTGTCAAAAACTCACCAGGTCCACCCAAGTCAATAAAAGAAACATTGAAATCGATGCAGCAAATGCAAGTCGGGCCATTGCAAACACAACTTTTCATATTATCGTCTTGCCTCCCATTTGATGAAATAATCATATCTAAAAAGAGAAATATGCTTAATATGACCTATCAAATAAAATAAAAAGTTCTGGAAATTCACAACAAAATCAAGCGGCCTGTAATTTAACTTGTACATAGTTAAAATATAAAATTAATTATGAGAAGGCAGAAGTGGTAACTTTTTATTAAACCTTTTATACAAAATATTATTCAATTCAAGTAACTACAAATGAAATATTTGGTTTTAGGTTAATATAAAGTGAAATTTTTTTGTTAAAAGCTATGTGCCTTCACATGTACAGTGAAATTAGGGAACTGTGTCGCTAAATACTTTTAATACTAGAAGGTTTAAGATGGGAAGATATAAATTTTATAAAAAATCTCTATAAAAATGACGTAATATATTTCAAATAAAACACTCTAACTCTGTACAAAAACATGTACGAAAAGAAAGAGGGCTCCATGAGGAATCAGATAACCCCACACGATCAAGACGCAAACGGGAGCGACACATTCGTAACTATCTCATGGCTTCAAAAATGTTTCACGTAAAACAATTGCAGGCGAAATTTCGTAGCGTACTACAAAAATTCATTTTGAAGAAATTATAACAAGAATAGATGGGATCATACATGGATCCCCCGATAAATTTACAACTTATGTTGTAGTAAACACTAAAGAGATTAAACTCTTCAGATGGAAAAGTGTGTTAAAAATTTGTAACCGCATATTGCTTTCTTCAGTAATCTTACCAACAACATTTTTTTTATTTTATTTTTTTGCTTTTTATAAACAACACATTCAAATTTACTTTGAGTATACCTGAGTAAATATTAACCTGAAGACTGTAACTTTATGCAATAAAAGCTACAAAATCAAAAATTAAGACGAAAATAATCTTATTTGTAGAATATATGCAAAGTACAATTTTTGCATACAACTCTTATTGAAAAAAACAAATGTTTTCTTCAGACACCCAAATAAACAATTTCATGTCTTATTCTAACTCCTGGACTGTGAGTGTATGTACGTAGATGCGAGCAAACATATTTTAAAGTTATAATAACACTATTTTCAAAGTACCGATCTGTCCGTATAAAACAGTTGTAACCTGCAGGCAGACTAATAGTCCTTTTTTTACTATTTTATTACGAAAGCCCTAATTATTTCAATTGAATACCTTTATTGCGTTGTCTGAAAATACAATTTGAAATTAGGCCTTTATTAAAACCCATCTCTACCGCAGAATTTCTGCTAAGGTATTTTTAACAGTAACTGTCTTCAAGTAAAGGCCATTAACTAGATAGCACAAAGGGACTTAACCATTTATAGATCGGTATTACACGCACATCGCGAAGCACAACTTCCTTCCTTATACGATATGTGATAATTTGATCACGTTCTTTTGACCGTTATTGCATTAATCCGTAGCATAGTTCGAAAGTATTCTACTCACCAATTATGCTTGCCGAAAATGCGCCTAGGGCAAGGTTAAGGGCAAACAAGCAGAAAAATATCTTCCTCATTGTTAAAAATGCCACTAACTACTTTATGATTTTAACGATTTTAACTAATTTGCACCACCGCCTCGAGCGTTTTTGCTTTAACCGAACGCCGTGAACTTGCCTCTTGCACTGAGGTATCTTTGCATTGTCTTGAAGCCGTTTGCACTTACCAACCAGTTCTTCACGTCTACTGTCTTGGCCACATGTGTAACTGTTAAACTGGAAGATATCTTGAGAAAGAATATATGATGAAGAAATGTCGCCGAGAGAAAACCATTTTCTGCCTGATTATTATAATACGCATTACTTTTGGCAATATTTGCTTTCATCTCGTCCCCATAAAACCACCCAAGTCACGCCTCCGGAAAAGCAACATAATTTAGAGAAATTTTTTGAAAGACAATGCAACTCATGTTAGCACCGTCCCGGCGATGTGAACTCGATGTCCCGCTCGAGCGGCGCCCCTTAACCAGTGTCTTGTTGTGACTAACTTGACATACATTTCGGATGATAGCAGCAAAATGTGTAAAATGCAAATAAATACTCTCAAATGGAGAAATGGGGAAGTATAGACTGACGAGTGCACCTAATTTTTCACCGAAATGTGGGGCATCGTCTTCAAATTACTTTTACTTTTGATGTATTTTTTGCTCTATCTCTTCAACAGCTTTCTGATTTGCATTTATTACTTTGGATTTCATCTTTTGTATTTCTATTTTTATTTTTTGCATTCTTTGAAACAAAATATGTGCGTAGAAGAAACGTTTTAAATCGAGTTTTATTTCAACACAATTCGATAACAACTTATGCGGATAGTTCTACTTTAGAGTAAACAAAAATAATTCATTTTTATTTATAATATTCCCAAACTTTATCATATGAAGTACGCCCTTTTACCAGCTCGATTGAACTATTTCGGTTAAAATATTTTACTGAAAAAATCATCGTATCATATTGATTGATAAATTTCATGCAGCAGCAGCAAATTTACTGTGAATCAACCTCTGGTAATTGCCACCCATTTTTTAAAATCTATATATGTACTTAATATACAATTTGTACGTGTTGACAATGTGCAAACATTTTTTGGAGCAATAGTTTTTCCGAATTTGACGAAAATTGTTTTCTGTAAACGGTTTCCTCGAGTAAACCCACGAAATAGGTTATTTTAATAACGAGCTTCATTGGCTTGAAGATTTCATCACATTCGTTCCCAATTAAGCGTTGCAAGACCAAAGTGATACATGTTATACATTTTGTATAATAAATTCTAATTAGATTCTGAAAACGAATCCTTTTGGCATACCCCAGTGGCCCTATTTTCAATTCCGACGAGAATCAAATGTAATCGGAATTTTTCTCAGAAATTTTTCGGATTTCTTTTTGCGCAATATATTATTTTTTACACTATTTTCCAACTTTTCAAAATATAATTTATATAAATTTTAAACGCAAAATACTTACGCTTTAAATACCAAGCCAGCCCCAGTTTGCAGGTAAATAAAAAAAACTCTATTAAAAGAAAATGCGCCTGAAAAAGTAAATTATACACTTTTTATATAACTTTGTATGTTCACAGAATATAAATAAAATGCAAATTGCGCGTCATATAAACAATGTTTATTATTGTTCAAGTTCAATTTGCTAACATGATGTACAAGGATAATAAGAAAAAGCATAAAATAGATTTTCAATTACTTTCGAAGATGGTGATTTTTTGAGGAAATTTAACACGCATACATTTATTAACAGTACACATTTACAATTAAAAGTAGCTTTAAGTAAGATCTGTCATCATCAATCGGATTGTGAAGAATACAACAATAAAAACAAAACAATAACAATAAATAAATAAGTTAAACATTGAATCGTGTCTCGGAGCCGTCTGCGAGCATTAGCGTTACCGTGCGATTATTAATCCAAATCAACTTTGCTAGACGCATGGGATTAAGACGAGCGACGTCGGGAATCGGAGCAGTAGAGTATCCCTTAATGCATCTTGTTTGGGATTGACCCAAGCCAAACATTCCTAAATATTGTAAGAATTTATTTAATAATTTGTAATTAAATAATATTGTATTATAAATTCATTGTTACCTGTGCTTGTCTGCCAGAACGATAGTCTGTTTTCCCCGCACGCATAACTAACAAGGTACTTGCCATCAGGACTGAAGGCTAATGCTGTGATGGGATGAGTGTGCGCTGGGATCATCTGGCATTTGTTTTGTCGGAGTTCATAAATAGCCAAATGTCCACTGCTTGCTCCAACTATGAAATCATTAGTTGAATTAATATCCCACACAAAAATTTAAAAAGATATCCTACCTGAAATTCTTCGCGTTGCAGAGCAATGCGATATTTGATTAAATTTACAAATTTGTGGACACACTTCGGATAAGCCTTTATTTTTGAGATCCGACGAATCAATACAATGAAGAGTGATGTCCATTACCTAGGAAAATTACATAAGAAATAGGTTTTAGATAAAAGTCAATATACCTACTTCAACAAGAAGATTAGCCATCTCCGCTTGCATTTTATCTATAAGCATTTCAACACATTGCAGTATTTCCCTCTTGGCTTTGTAAAGAACAGACTGTGTTAGAGGTATGCTTAATGTTTGGGTGTTCTGCTGTAAAGTGTTGTAACGAGCAACTTCACGAGCCATTGTTGTTATAAATGCAGCGGGTCTGGAAATCGACTTATGTTAAATCCATGATTTGGTTATCAATATTAAACTTACCTTGCTGTAGCTATAAGTCGAAGAGCATGGCGAGCAGTTCGACAAGCATCCGCCTGTGGTGTAAGCGGCAGTTTATAATTTAAATTTGGAATGAATTTCCCAGCATCGCAGCAGATTTCAAGAAGTCCTGTATTATATGTTACACTTTCAAATTCCTTTCTTACCACACAAATAATCAGATACTTTACCTAACAATACTTTACTCACGTCCAAATAAGGTTCCCAAACAGTGAAACCTCGTCCTATTAGGTCAATAGCAGCTCTCCGTAGAGGAGTGTAGGGAGGCAGCTTCGCCGTTGCCGGAGCTAGTAGCAAGTGAGTTAATGCCATTGAAGTTAGACGAGCAAGATTGTTGTTAGAAATTCCGAAACCTTCAACAACAGAGCTTTTTCGTCTTTGTTCGATGCTTTTGCCTTTTTGATTGTTTGGACCTTAAAAAATAATATTTAAATATTAGTCTAGTATTTTTATTTTTAACGCAGTGCTTCAAAACCAAAACAAATATTTTTGTACATATAGATAGAAATTATTACGCTTTTATTTCAAAAGTCATATTCTTTTTGGGTTGTGCTACTTTTTTTTTATGTTCAACTGACTTACTGTCTTGAGAAATATCTTGACCAAATTCGGCTCCAATTACTCCAAGTAAAATAACTGCAGTAGTTTGCTTTCTCTTTAATTCGGCTAAACTGGATGGTTTGCGAATTATTTCTTCTTCTTCCTCCTCATATTCTTCCTCCTAAACGAGACGTATTTTGTTGGCATAATTTCAAATTACATATTTTGTAATTCTTACTTGTTCTGCTGATTGTATTGGTAAACCAGCTGGATTTCCAACTGGATTGGTGGTCGCGTTTTGTTGTGCAATAGGTTCCGTATGTGTGTACAGAGGTAAATATTGTGCCCAATTTTCAACAAGTTGCTTTCTTCCTTTCTTGCCCATTCTTGTAAGCTCACCTAGAAGTATTTGTTGTGCTGCTTCTCTTATTTCTATGCAATGATGTTGCCATCTCTTTGCCATCATTTCGACTTGAGGTCTCTTAAAATTCTTTGGTTCTGTAATTTCGTTATAGTAAGAAGGGATTCGAAAACAAAGTTCACTAAAGACGGAACAATTCATTATACCGCCACTTTAAATATTTTTGAATTTTGTTTCTATTGAATTTAATTATCTAAGAGTTACCCTTTAATAAACATTCGTCGCAACTTATGTCTATTTACATATATATAACTTAATTTAAAATTAAGAATAAGAATGATTTCTTTACCTAAAGCATCAATTTTATCTGGCAACAAGAAACAATGATGAGTCGACAGTAAACTCCAGCCCTGTTTGATTTGAGATTGGTGCTGTGAAATCAGTTCCTCATGTTCTTCTTCATTTGTCCAAGCTCCAGCAACCTTGATGGCTTGTCTGTTGGTATAGATAAAAAATTTAAGCTCGTCAAATATTCAATGTAGGCTTAAGTATTAATATTGTTCCTATATGAACCACTTTCTAATTTAACTCGATTGCAATGACGGTGAGTAGATTACCTGTAAATCTTTCTGTTTCTTTCATTTTCCGAAATGAAGGAAGCGGAACTCATCGACATCAGTGTATTGGACATGGCTACAAGTGCCAACATATGATTAGAGGTGAGTGTTGTGCTAAGTTCCCAATGAAGTTGAGAGGTAAAGATTTGCGTAAGTTTCTCTTGTCGTACCAATTCGGGCGGAATGTCGCTTTTGCTTGACGCTACATTTTTGGGAGCTTCAGATTCAGCCTTAAAATTATTTTGCCATGTTGGTAGCAATAAGGACATGTAACCAGCTTTAGATAGAACTCCGAAAGATACAGGAACCTGTTTAATTTAAATTATTTTAAGGTATTTACAATACTTATAATAATACTAACCATTGGTTTTAAAAGTCCAAGCTGGGATTCGCATACTTTATCTAAATGCGGGTCGAGACCCCAGGAATGCAGGAGCGATAATAAGAGCTGAGCAACTTCCATAACATGTGTCGCTTCCATTTTAGACACAATCTTTTTATTCGCTTCAGTAATATCTTTTGCGGAGAAAAATAATTATAATATTAACGAGAATATAAAGACCAGCTTTTAACCTTTAGGTGTTTCGACGGCAGTCTTTAAACTCTCAACCTTAGCTTGTATTTTCTTTTCAACATTCTCAGCACCCTCTTTAACTTTCTGCAGAATACCTGGAAATCGCCAAATTTTTAACGTTTTCCAAAAGAAAAGCATGACAAGTCAAATACATCTATATAAAAACTATCTAAAGACATTCATATTTTGAAAGGCTCTGTACTTGCAGAGGTTCGGTGTATTAAATATGTAGAAAAAAATAATTATTTGTTCAGAGGATTCTCTGCATATGATAAAAAACTCATTACTTATAGAATTAATAAAAATGACCTGATGTCAAAAATTGAAACTAGTCCTTAAACATAGCATTGTGCAGTACGGTATTATATACCTACATGCACGCAATTTATTTCTTTGAAAAACGGTAAGCTGCAGAACTCTAGTGTGCTATTTTTTTCAAATAGTGTGCAGATCAACAAATCATAGAACTCCTTTTAGAAAAAATAAATTAAAAGTGAATTGAAGGTGCAATAAAATGCGCAATGTATTATAAAACGACAGTTAACGTATCTAAATCTATTGAATGAAGCGAAGCACAATCATTCTAAACTACGTTAACATCCACATGCCATCAATTAAACTTGAAACACTCAGTAAGAACAAACCATGTTTATCTTTATCTTTAAGAATTTTTTCCATATCTCCGGCTTTTGTTTTAACTTTCCCAAAGAAATCTTCGAAAAAGAGCAGTTAATCACAAATAAAAATATTATTATAATACTGTCTTGTTAAGGTGTCGTAAAAAATTAATTTTTGCAAATTCAACAATTTTTGTACCTGAAAATTTCTTTGAAGCATCCGTTGCAGACGGATTCTCCGCGGTGGGCATAATCAATCCTTGGGCCTGTTGAATTAAAAGCACATCTATAAAACTAAACCATATTTAGAATAGAAAAGTTATTCTAAGTTTGTTATACGAGAAAATAAAATTTTATATTTCCGTATCTAAGCAAAGAATTTTAAAGTTCTTTGACTTTACCTCAAGTGTAGTTGGGCTCATAGCAGAATATTCCTCGCTGTGAAGCTCAAAAATTAACCCCTCTATATCAAAGAACAAAATGTGACTTTCCGCATCTATAATATAATTCTAATAGTAATAGCACACAAAATTACTGAAAAAGTTTTACCTTTTGGATTAGTTCTCAATCCTTGTATTAGTAACGGACTGCTCCGATTTTTCATAAGAAATGAATGGTCATTATGATTATGAGAATGAAGTTGCTGGAACTGATGGATACCACGTTGTGCTGCATGTCTTATAGCAGATAAATTACGATGCCTCAATCCTCTAAAAGAGGAATCATTGTATGACGTTTCAACGTATTAATCTTAAAAAATATTTTATTACCTGAAAAAGTGGACAGCTGGATTAGCTAAACCAATTTCAGAAGATGTCCCTGTTCCAGCTTCTTCGGTACTATTTTCGTCGCATGCTGATAAAACTTCTTCAGCGAGCATTCCTGAAAATTTCAAATCAATCTAAGTACTTATCATCATCAAAGGACTAACTGCCTAGTTTCGTTTACTAGATACGCCATCAAGTAAAAGCTATTAAAGAACTTACCATGCAATACCCTATCTAAATGTCCTGTTTCCATTTGCCAAACGTATACTGTTCCATCTGAGCAACCAACTATAAGAAAATCGTCTAATGGTCTCCATTTGATGGTTACCACAGGAAATAGATGTCGACTTGCAAGCGTTACGCATTTGCGCTCTTGTAAGCTTAGCAAAGCAACTGAATGATCAGATGCTACTGAGCAAATGCACTTCTGTATTCTTGGCTGCAAGCAAATTTTGTCAAATACATGTTTTATTTCCATTTACAAAATTAATTTTCTTACACTACAATTGCTCGGAGGAACCAAAAGCTGAGTTATTTCACCTGCGTGGACACAAAACCGATGAATAAGATTTCCGCTGTATAAATCCCATAAACAGACAGCAAAATCAACTCCTCCAGATAATAAGTGCGCCTTGTCATATCTACAATCAATGGTATTTCTATTTCATGTCTTTCTTTAAAATAGATAAAACAAAAATGTTACCTAGGATTAGCAAGCGAGGGACACAATAAGCAGTTAACTCTTCCCTTATGTCCGGATAAGATTTGATGAGGCGGCCAGTCTTTACAGAAAAATGTTGAAACTATCATAAACAAAAAAAGTAGACATATCTTACCATTAAAATTTTGATGACTTCCGTGAAGCAACTGAAGCATAACAGTCTGTGTTGCCGGAACTATAACAATGGTACCATCTTCCCTACCAACAACTAAACGGCTTTGTTGTGGCAAGTAAATGCTAGAAGTTAATTTCACTGGAACTTCGGTTATATGGGATAACTGGTCCAATATCCCAACTGGGGGCGGATTCATAACGGACCAGGCCTCAATTAGACTGGTGCAAATTGTCGATCCCTTCGCTTTAAATTGCAACGTTTTAAGAATATTAATTATAAAATATACAACTTACATATCGGTTGATTGTGCTGCAATTGCATTTGCGATATTTCCTCTAATGGTATATCAGGAACTGTCCAAACAGTCACAAACCCTTCGGAGTCTCCTCTTACCAAATGAAATTGGCATTTGCCCTCCTTTTGTGTAGAAACTAGTTTCATAGCCGGTGGGCATGATAATGGCTATACAAACGACGAAATAAATATTTACTGAATTATAATACTTTCTTCAGAAATTTACCTTTTCTCCAGGCTGTGATAATATACAGTACAAATACGGCATATCTCTCACAACAGATGGCGAGTGAAAAGCCTTATTGTCTGGAATACAACTTAAGTCCCAAAGGTTTATAACTAATTGTAAATGCAAAATTGTATTAGCTTACTTCGCTGGGAGTTTGTATAAATATCCTTTTCCCTCATCAGACCATAATATAACCCTGTCATTGGAAAGAAAATCACCGCCCTGCCACCTCTCTCTAGCAGGGGAAATTACACTACACAATACTGTGAAATCACCGGCATCATATATTTGCCAATATTTTGTACAGACTATTAAAACCGTTCGCTGATTTTGGGAGCAACAGTTTAATGTGATGGCGTTTAGACAACGAATCTTAGATAAATGACTGTTAGTTAAAAGATCTGCTTTAAAATACTCAGACTAGCCAATACCTGTTTTGATTCATTCTCATAAATTGGCTCTGAATATTTATTTTCGTTGCCAATAAGTGTCCACACCTTTACTGTTCCCGTGGTCGTTATAGCAAGGACGACATCATCCTTCCTTTTAGAAGGCCTTAGTACCTAAACAAATGTAACAGAAATTTAACTGCCCGAACTATAATCATGACATTTACAATTTCCTTACATGCAGTGCTGATATCCAGTCAGGTTTTACTTTTGAACTTAAGGAAAACAAAATTTCTAAACAAAATGGATCCATAACTATGATTTCTGCGTAGTAGCCATTACAAAAGAGCCGAACATCGTCGCAATTAGCCATATGATAACTCTGAAATTGCAATCAATCTTAAAAATTTGCCTACATACAACTATTTAATTTAAATTTTGAGAGTAACGAGCAACTAAAAATATATTTTACATCGGTAACAAGCAAATCTGTAGTTTTTCGTTTCTGTTTTATAAACTCTGTAGTTGTAATATAATATGCAGGGAAGTTAGGTTACTTGAACGTACCTGAATGTTGGTATGCACTTGTGGTAACTTTACACTTTCCATGCATTTGCCATCAACGAGATCCCAGGTGCACATTTCACCATTTTCAGAAGAGCTCACAAGGTAGTTGTTGTCTTGTAGTATCGATGCCTTCGCTAAGCAAAGAACGGGGGCTGTGTGCCCAACTAATAAACAGCGTGGCGTCATCTGTAACGTTTGAGGATCCACCTCCCTGTTAAAAAAAATTATAATTAAAAAAACAAATATAAGAATTTCTAAATATATGTATAATACATTCACATAATCTGTGCAGTTCTAATTCTCCAAGGGCAAAATGATTCAGTTACGTATATTCTGTTCGTAAACTACTAAACCTCCATTGAGAAGCTTTTATTAGGATTTCAAATTTAGATATGTATCTTTCTTATAGAGTTTTATACAACTATTTTAAATTTTTCGATGGCTTATTAAATATTATATTTTTTGTGTTTCATTGACTGCGACTAATATTAATAATAGTCGTTATAAGCGGGCAAGTTCATATAATAAAACGTCACCATAGAGCTAAAAATAAAATGTCCTATCTTATAGTAGTCACCTGACGGGATGATTTATTTTCTTCATTATAGTTAAACCTAGACTGTATTCGTTTCCAAATTAATTAATTAAAATAATAGTTGCAGGTACCTGCTAATTATCCTTATTTGAGTTAGCGGACGAAAGGGAGTGATGTATTGCATACAAATAAATTAATTATTTGTGGGTGTTCTTTTAACTACTATGTGCGCCTATAAAATGGTTTTTCATAAAACCCGGGTTGCTAATAAAAACGAATTCATAGAAATGAAAGGGGTTATTTTACACCTTTTTCTTGTCGTATAGATATATAAAGGGCGATTTAATCAAGGACAAATTTGAAACGGGGTCATGACATCAAAGTCCAATTTTTGACACCAAGCCAGAATCTTAGAATGCACCATAAATTGTTCAGAAAATGGAGATAACAAAAATTGTTAGAATAAACATAAAAATAAGAAAACTGGAAAAATAATGCGCTCCAATAAAATTTAATATTGTGACAACAATGTTATTCAAGTATTAAGATAAGTGTGATATCTGTAAAGTTTGTGACATGGGATTATTGGGAACGCTGTTTTCAAATATATTTTCTTATAATATTACTATAGAAGAGAATTTTTAAATATTATAAAATAAGACATGTAACAGAAATGGACGTCGAGACCAAAACACAAAACAAAATCATTGAGACTGCAACAAGCGGACAGCTGTTTTGAATTCACAAGTGCGAAATTGCAAAGTAGTGTGCATGCAATTAAGCATACAATAAAAGAGAGTCAAGTTCATTTCAAAGAAATATGCGCCCATATATCAGCACAACATAACATCCGTAAGCCCGACCTTCTCAACGCAGCGCTGCGTCGTGCCAATATTTTCCCACTTATCTACGCGGCTACCCATAATCAGATCAGCATCTTAATCGATAACATTATGTAAAGATGCAGACTCCCTCCCCCCAATTCGAATGTTATTACTTTGCGCAAATTAGATCAGAAAAATGAATATATTGCGTGGATGCTTCATCTGTGTAGCTGCAAACATAAACAAATCGTTAATCCACCTGACGTGGGCAGGGGCAAAGTGGAGCAAAGAATTTTCATCTGCAGACGGTCAAGATCTTATGCACGCATCGTCGGTTTGCACTCGTTTCAGATGCCGCAATTAATTTTTACTTACCACAAACATATCTGGCCATCGTAGCATCCAGTCGCTAAAGTTTTCTGGTCCTTCGACAAAAAGACACTCGACACACAGTGGGTTGGCGCTGTGGGCCCCCAAAGAACCACTGGCACCACCAGGTTAGTGCTGACCATCTCGCGACCGATAATTTGGAACTTTCAGGTCCTTTTAATTAATAAATATACGAAACGCAAATTAGCAATTCATTTCACAATTTCTGCATGTAAATATCGATCCAAACGTAATGACACTGACACAATGTCATATGATTCTGACATTAGTTCAACATTTTCAAAAAAAAAATTACTTTCCACTTTGGCAGAATTCAGCTGCTGCCACAATTTCAAAACAAATAAAACTTGAAAAATATGATCTCAAGCAACAAATTTTTATTACTTGGCTTTTATTTATTATAACTAATGGGTAAAATACAAATTTAAAGCAGAGAGTCAAGTAAATTTTCACTAATTTTTCTCATTTCGCATTTTGAATTTGAAATCACCCTTAACAAATTTGTCATTCTGCAGTTGTCCCGTGCGCTATTCATCAACCAAACGGCAGCAGTCGAAGAGAGGTTATGATAATAATTTTTCTGACGTTTTCATTTAACTTGATCTGAATTTACTCAAAATTCTCGCGATTCTAAAAAAAATAGCTATGTTTTCTGTGAATTCCCAAAACCAGGTGATTATGAAATATTCGCTTTCATATGTTATTGCTCAATTTTTATAATTTTTCCTTTATGTCCGCAGTTGTTTTGCTACTTGAGTTTTCTCGGCCCAAGGAGAAATAATTATGCCTTGAAGAAATCAAAGCATCACAGAGCATCCCAAAATAAACGAAACGAAGTTCTTCTACAGTTTACACAACATAATAAATTTCAAGAGTTTGTCGTGACCGTTCGTGGGTTGTCTAAAGCAAATCAACTGAAAATCTTATCACACAACGCATTAAAAAACAATTTTTTCGAAAAATTTAAATTAACCAGTGCTCTCTCGACGATTGCTTCATCGAGTTTCCCGTGGAAAACAAGCTACGTGCCAAAGGAGTCTTTCAATCATAGCAAGACCGAAAGTCTTTTGGGAAACAGCACACAGAATTTTTCCACGGCAAGACATGCCATCTCGGGCTTCCTTTGGTAAGAAATAATCATGCCCATTCTAATAATCTTAAACTAATTCATGTTACATCCAGGAATAACTTGCAAGTTCGGGGCTTCAAAACTGAAAGGTCTAGAGATGCGGAGCTCAAGAGGAATCCAACAATTACCACAAGGATGAAGGAGGTTTTCTGTAAGTAACTCGAAATTAAAATACACCACTTGACCTTTAGAATTAAAGATTTTATAGAAATGTCTTACAAATAGCGAACTTTAATTTTGAGCCATTCAAATCTCAGTATTTTATTGTATTACGCAATAGGTGTGAAACATCGAGGTTGATTGCGCCACAATCTGTTACTTCAAAATAAATCAAAAGACAACATTTCTAAACTGTGTTCAAAATTTATTAGCCTAGGTAGATAGTTATTATTTTAATTCAGTCTTGAGCGAGACTAATATTTTCCTAAACATGAGGAATAAGTAAATATACCGGATAAGTTTCTTTATTTAGATAAGTAGACATTCAGTTGAGGACACATCAAATGCACCCTGAGCCGGATAAGGGAGCGAATATTGGAGAATGAATTAAATTAAAATTAAAGATTACTGGGATTTCTAGGTGTAATATAAGTTTAAATAAGACATTCCTCATTTAAGTTGCGCAGAATCTTAGGATAAAAACGCATAGATTTGAGAGGAATTCTATGGTTTATGATTTGCAACATTACACACATTTAACCATTGTTTGTTGCTATTTTTAATTTTCAATAGCTGGAGGAACTAACGTACCTAATAAACACGATGTACCGACATCAGGATCCCATCAAGAAAGCCTTAATAAACTGCTGCAACAAGTAAATGACGAAGATTTGACACAGAACAGCGTAAGTACATATTTATTTGAATAAACAGGAGGTATTGTGCAAATCTTCTATTTACAGAAGCAAAAAATAAAGATAGCATTCGCAGAAGGTTACATGGCTGCAGCGACTGGCGAAGGAGGTCAAAAGTCGGGCAAAGCTATGAAGTATTTAAAAGTACTCTCAATTCCCCGGTGACTGAGTAAATAGGTTTTAATACCGCTTGATTCCAGGTCTTCCAGCAACTTTTAATTATCGTTGTGTTCTTGGGCATATTTGTAAGCTTGTTTTCTTCTTCAAGTGGATCAGTGTTCAGGTAATAACTTTGGGTAAATCTGATGATTTTTACCAATCAAATAGTAAATCTTTTAGGATCCAACTCGGCAACCAAGTTGAGGTGGATCCAGAGGAGATTAGTGTAACATTTGATGACGTGAAGGGCTGTGACGAAGCTAAACAAGAATTGAAGGAGGTTGTAGAGTTTCTCAAAAGTCCTGAGAAATTTTCAAATTTAGGCGGCAAGCTTCCAAAAGGTGTACTTTTAGTAGGACCGCCTGGTACTGGTAAAACTTTGTTAGCTAGAGCGGTTGCCGGGGAGGCAGGGGTTCCTTTCTTCCATGCTGCTGGTCCTGAATTTGATGAAGTACTTGTTGGACAGGGAGCTAGAAGAGTGCGGGATTTATTCAGTAATTTTTTTATTTAATATCTTTGGAAAGCTTTTTTTAAACATTTAAATTTTAGAAGCTGCAAAAGAAAGAGCACCATGTGTTATTTTTATTGACGAAATTGATTCTGTTGGAGCTAAAAGAACGAATTCCGTCTTGCATCCGTATGCTAATCAGACAATAAATCAGCTTCTATCCGAAATGGATGGCTTTCATCAAAACGAAGGAGTGATCGTTTTAGGAGCAACAAATCGTCGTGATGATCTTGATCAGGCCTTACTTCGACCTGGTCGTTTTGACGTAGAAGTAAGTTTTTCTTACACAAAAATATGCCGTAATGAAAAACGTTCATACATAGCTATAAAAGAAAACAATATTCAAATAATTAAATACTACTTTTCTTTACCAGGTCGTGGTCCCCACCCCTGACTTTTGTGGTCGTAAAGAAATTCTTTTACTGTACTTAAGTAAAATTCTTCACGATGATATTGACATCGACATGTTAGCCAGAGGTACAACTGGTTTTACTGGAGCTGATTTAGAAAATATGGTTAACCAAGCTGCTTTACGGTATTAGTTTTCGTGCTTTTTTATATTGAAGAACCATATTAATATTTTGAGCTTTTCGCAGGGCTGCCATCGATGGAGCTGAAACTGTGACGATGAAACACTTAGAAACTGCTAGAGATAAAGTTTTAATGGGGCCTGAAAGAAAAGCGCGGTTGCCGGATGAGGAAGCTAATAAAATTACAGCTTATCACGAGGGAGGTCATGCAATAGTCGCTTATTACACTAAGGTTTGTTTAGTGGTCGACTTTATTTTTACGAAAAACCGAAACACCTTTATACTTAGGAATCGCATCCCCTCCATAAAGTAACAATAATGCCAAGGGGGCCCTCACTTGGCCACACTGCATACATCCCAGAAAAGGAACGGTATCATGTAACTAAAGCTCAACTTCTCGCTATGATGGATACTATGATGGGTGGTCGAGCCGCAGAAGAGTTAATATTTGGGCCTGACAAAATAACCTCAGGTATTATGAATTTAATTGTCAGTCATTTGAAATCCTCAATTTGTATCGTATTACAGGTGCGAGTAGTGATTTAAAGCAAGCCACATCAATTGCCTCTCATATGGTCAAGGATTGGGGAATGTCGGAAAGAGTTGGTCTCCGCACAATAGAAGGACCAAAAGGGTTATCTCCTAGTGAGAGTTTGGGACCAAATACAATAGAACTTGTAGACTCCGAAATCAAAAAAATACTATCAGATAGTTATGATAGAGCTAAATCTATTCTTAAAGCGCATGCTAAGGAACACAAAGCATTAGCAGAAGCATTACTTAAATACGAGACCTTAGATGCCGAAGACATTAAAGCAATTATGACCGGCGAGAAGAAACCAGGAGAAACTATCGGGACGTAGCTTCATGAGTAAAATATAAAAAAGAATTTTATATTGTAGATTAGTTAATTTTAAATTTTCTAAGTAAGGTGTCGTGAGACAAAAACCAAATCGCATATACCTATTATTTTGTCCGATATTTCAATCAGTTATGTAGCTCTTTTATAAGTAGTCGGATTAAATCTCTGCTTTGTATATATGTATGTACCACCTATGCTATATTCTAACAATAATACAAAGTAACAAATGGTAAAATATTCATAAATCATCTATTCTACCTAAATTGAAGTATTTTTTAGTGGTTTCAAAATTTTTGAGTGCTTGAAGAAAAGCCATTTGCTTTTATAATTCCAAAAGGAGCTAAAATTTAAAACAAAATGTCATCGCTGCGCAAATCCGAAATTAGTACAAAAAGTTTTTCTCCAGTGAATTTACGTACTCGCAAGTGTTAAAAATTATGCACCTGGATTCTTCCAACTTGTTTTAATTTGGTTAACATTAAAATTAATTTTAGGAACTTTTATACAATTATTAACCCTTTTAGCTCTGAACTGTTCCACAGTAAAACTTTATCTGCGGGCTGTGTTGCAATCGGGTTAGCATATAGGTAAATATAAAAAATATTTTCTCATAGAAAGGGTTAAAGTAAAACGAATCCAATATGAAGTTCAATCTTCAAAATTGAAATAAAACAATCAGCTATTTAGTTGTTGCTATTCGTGTTTTCCCTTTACGAATCACCTTACGACGGTCACATAAGGCCCATTACAGCGAAAATTTCGTAAAATGTAAATGTAAAATGAAAATTGAATCCTGGCTGTGCAGGGGAAAATAGTTGTTCTTCAGTTATACTTTAAGGAAGAAAAAGACCATATTAAACCTGAATTTACTTCCACTAGACAAGACATTTGTAGTCCAAAATTCAAACTCTATTAAAATCTACAAAAGTAATTTCATTTTTAGAGTTTATTTATTGTTGTCAAACCCTAATATTACTTAATTCGTAACTTAGACCTTGACATTGAAAATATTATTTAGCGTTAAGTTTGGAGCATGCTTTTTAAATTATTTGAGCTATGTTTTCCAATTTTGTGCGCAATTATTTAAAAACAAAACGATTTTTGACTACAATTTCTTTTTGGCCGTTGAAGTCTGATAATATTTCAAATCTGCAGATGCACTACCGAAAGTCAATTCGGAAAATGAAAAAAGAATGCGCGACACCTAGATGTCAATTTTAAATGCTTGCTTGTCATCATGCGGTTACCGGTATTCTGGCTGATTCTGCTCATCGGGCGTGCAGAGAATCCTCATGCCACTTGTTGTTAGTTTGTTTCGAGTTGTGGTCGGTGGCTCTTGTTTGGCGCGCTGCAAAACTTTTAGAAAGTTGTCTACAATGTCTCTGAACGAAGCGAAGAAAATAGCGGCCTACAAAGCAGTCGACGAATGGGTGAAGAACAACACCGCCGTGGGAATTGGCAGCGGCTCAACGGTCGTTTTTGCTGTAGAACGTCTCGCGGAACGTGTGCTCAAAGAAGGTCTTAAGGTTATCTGCGTACCAACGAGTTTTCAGGCCAGACAACTGATTGTCGAGCACAAGCTCCCCCTCGGAGACCTTGATACCAGCCCCCACTTGGACTGTGCCATCGATGGAGCCGACGAGGTTGACGCGGATTTGACCCTGATAAAAGGCGGAGGAGGCTGCTTGCTCCAGGAAAAAATTGTCGCCTCTTGCGCGGACCGAATGATTGTAATTGCGGACTATACAAAGAATTCACAACTGCTGGGCGAGCAGTACAAAAAAGGGATTCCCATTGAAGTGGTTCCCCTGGCGTACGTCCCCATTCGGTATAAAGTAGAGACGCTCTTTGGGGGAAAGGCCCAACTCCGCATGGCCGTGGCGAAGGCAGGACCTTGTGTCACAGATAATGGAAATTTCATTTTAGATTGGCATTTCGATCAGACCAAAAATTACAACTGGGAGATTGTAAACCGTGACCTTGTGCAGATCCCTGGAGTCGTCGAGACAGGTCTCTTCGTTAAAATGGCCCAAAAGGCGTACTTTGGGATGAAAGATGGAAGTGTTAAGGAACAGGAAGCGTAATCGAAAAGGTGTTTTACTTTGTGAGTAAGGAAAAAGTTTGTACGAAATAAATATACAGTAAGCTTTAATCTTACTTTTTTTTAATTTAATTCTGAGCAGTCTACTGGTGAAGATATTTTTTCAAATTACTCTTCCGAATCCGAATTCCTTCTATTGATATCTAATATAAGTAGAATTTATTAAAACGATTTCTTGCTTCTGCCTGGCAGTGCATTGTCTTTCATATAGTTGAAAAGCGACAAAAGTCCCTGTTTATTTCTTTTCCGCGAGAAATAATTTGTGACTACGTCCGGATTGTCTGGAATTTTAACATTTTATTATTAAGCTGTCAGATTCAATATTTGGCTCTTGTCAGATATATACACACTTACCTGACAATAAAGGCGTTTTTTCATTAAATGTAGTAGGTAAGACGTTGTCGTTAGCACTTAGTGATACAAATAACGCAAAAGGCACCAGCCAGACGCACAGGGTGAAATAGGCCATCACCTAAAAAATATAGAAAAATTATATTCCTCCCTCGGTACATTTCCACCCCTACTAAAACGGACAACATTTTAAAATCATTAGTAAATCATCCGAACAATCAAAATCCAATGAAGTGTTAAAACTACATTAAAATTACGTTGATGTGTCATTATAAAGAAATTATCCGGAATTAACAATAAACATATAATTACCGTGTACAAATAATTTCGGTCATGATCACTGGGATTTCCAGTTTTTATTCCTGCCAATGATGACATAATTAAAATCCAAACAACTGGTGAAATCATGTTTTATTACCGTCCAGATTGCGAT
This sequence comes from Tolmerus cingulatus, assembly GCA_959613345.1. Lineage (NCBI taxonomy): Eukaryota > Metazoa > Arthropoda > Insecta > Diptera > Asilidae > Tolmerus > Tolmerus cingulatus. The sequence goes on along the minus strand of OY390708.1, from coordinate 14,653,528 downwards.
ACTGGAGGAATTTAAATGTTTTCTTTTTAAAATAAGATAATCAAAAATTACCTAGCCTATTAAAAACGGCTCATATTTATCCAATCTATTCGTTTACGTATAGATATCTTAAATTTGTCTTCCAAACAATTTAGAAACAAAAAAACTCGATCTCCGGTTGACGTATTGTTTTGCAGTGGTTAAATTGATAAATTGCAACTTACGAAGGTTTTTCAGTTTCACTTTGAAACATACTATACTAGCTAATGGCTGACCCATACTTAATTCAATTTTACGTTTAAAGCACATAGCAAATAGTTTCTATGTAAAAGTATCCAATTCCTCAAATGTAGAACACATAAACCGACTGATAGTCTTAATTGCAAGTTTAAAGAGTATTTCAAAATAACGCTTGGCTGTTGACGATTAACGACTATAAAAGACTGAGTTTTGAAAATTTTTTAACTTGATCAATTTGCTTTTGATTTCTTAACGAAAATTTTTTCGAAATAATACTGCATTAAACTTGATTGGTAGTTTCACTGAAACATTCTTTCTGTAAAAACGACGAACATCACACTGCTGGAATATATATGTAATGGCGCCTTAAGATCACTGGTGCATCTAGACTTTTTTAGCCTATTGTGTATTCAGATTAAGTATTAATTTACCTCTGTAAATGGGTAGTATATGGCCGAGAAGAACTGGAATGCCAGTACGTGATTGACAACGAGCAAGACGACGGTTAGAAGAAATGACGGTGACATGAACTGAACGTACGGGAAGTTCTTCATAATTAAAATGTGGAAGAGCTGAGCTATTAACCCGCACAAAACCATGCTCCACGGGAACTCATCGAAGAATATGAATAACACGTAGATCGCTGTTGTGACTGCTATCATCCATAAAATCACTTTCTTCGCAGCGACTGTGTACTCCTCCATTAGTTCTGCGAGATAGTAGAGTCCGGCGGCTGAAATGTATAAAGATAATTAGAGTCGCACTCGAATAAATTAAAGAAACTCAACGTACCTATAGCAACCGTCATGAAGCATATTTGTATCACAACAGAAATATAGCTTAGAAAGTGTAAAAGAGACATTTTTATGTAGTTCTATATCATTCTTAAGTTCTTGCAAATTATTGCTTTTCTGCAGTTTGGTTATGTTTACGTACTTAAACAGTCAAATATGTCAAATCCTTCAACGTCACACAATTTCGAAAATATCAAAAACTTCAATTACAGCGGTTTATTACTTGAATGAAATATGCAGCTAGCAGCAATTTAGCGAAGTTTTCTCTAACTAAATATAACACGTAGTTGGAGGGACTTAATTATTTAATATTTTTATAATTGTTTTTTCCCATGTAAAAATGTACAATTTAAACAAAAGTTAATTTCGCGAGATTATTAAATGACAGCCATTCATCTGGCAACTCGAAAAGTAGAAGTGGCGCGTGCGTTTTTCGATATGAGGAATAGTTCGTGAAACGGAGATTCATGCGAGCTGAGACTTGTGCAGCGAGGAATCATTCAATTTTTTTCATTTGGAGTTACTCGTGGGATAATATTTGTACTTTTGATATGTCACATGGAGTTGCAAGTTCTATTTAATAACGTCCACGACTAGGACTAGATTGCAGTTGTGGATTCAGTGGATAGTCCTTTATATTCTGGTGTGGAAAGTGAGGTTAAAGTGAGGAATATAAAGCAAAGGTGATTTACAGTTAAAATGTCATCACCTGCGGATCCAGAGCAAGTCCTGCAAGGGAAGGATTTGCCGGCGATATTTCGTCTGTGGGAGGAGAAGCATTCCCAACCCGGATATGACCCAGTCCCGATTCTCAGGAGGTAATTTTCCTAGACGTCAAACCGCTGAGTTTGACAAATAGGGCGCTTGTTGTCGTTCCCCGACACTGGCTCAACGCATAGCACGTTTGCGATGCTTTTGGCGGTCGCAGCAATCTGGCGAAATACAATTCGATTAGAATCTTCCAAATTGACTAGTTTTTTATTTTTAGGTTGTCGGAAATTTTTGAGGAAGAGACTGAGGCTTATATGCGAAAAGATCCAGATCCGTTCGATGATAGACATCCGTCGCGGACCGATCCAGACTGTGAGTTGGGACGATCACTGAAACTGCTTTTTCGGAAGGATCATTTCATGACGAAAGTAAGGACGCGGTGCAGTCATGCAAAAAATGTAGACCCCGTTTGAGATGTTTTTTTACTTCTGTTTGTTGATTCTTTTAAGGGGTTATATTTTTTCCAATTCGGGAAAATGTAGTTGAATAAATATCCTAACTAATACTCCAACTAAGGAAAAGGAATTTTATCCTTTTATGTATATTCACATGTATACTACAAAGTGATTCATTCACAATACCAGGTTGTAATGAAGTCCATTGGCAAAATATGCTACTTATTTTTTGATGTAAAAACCATAATTGACGTACTTGAGAACAGGATACAAAATTTTTCTTTCTTCGTTCGAGTACACCAACATTTGTTTTAAAATATTGCAAACGGCTAAACGTACTGGGTGATTCGAATCTTGTTCACTTAATTATTCTTTGTAATGAAGGATTACAAATTTAACGCATTTTCTTTTTAGCTGGTTAACGATTATTTGCGAGATAACTTTTTTACACGGCAAAGTATACAGAAAAGCTCGTTGGAATTAAACATCGCAGCCTGCCGCTTAATTCTTGTTATAATGCCCGGTCTGGAAACTTCTGCGGTCTTTCAGGTAATAGCTGTTAGTTTGCCATTAAGCATCAAAAGAGATGCACGGGAAATGATTTAACTCTATCAATAATACTAAAATTTCAGAACGAGTACGATAACTTAATTAATCGCATATATGGATGGGCAGAGGACAGCATTGAGCCCCTTCAGAGTTACGCAACAGGACTGCTCGGTGCTGCAATGGAGATAACAGATATCGCAGTTACTTTCCGGGAGTTGAATACCCGACTCGTGCCTAAAATGCTGAAACGATTGCAAATGTTACAAGCAATATATAAAAGTAGGGAAAAAGAATCATCCGAAGCTAAAGGGAATGATATTCCTGATAATAGTGTAGGAAGTAACAATGACAAAGGCTTTCCATCTTGGATGGGGGGCTCTGAGCCAAGTAGCCCAGCCAAAATTGAAGAAACTACGACACACAATGGTCTTACTAAATTTCCCAGTACATCAAATCTTTCAACTTTGCTGGAGAACGAGAACAGTATGGATGCCATACAACAGAAAATTATTAAAAAATATCTAATACCTATTCATCCTGCCACGACTGCTACAAGCCAAATGCTCATTTTACGATATCTTACATCCATGGGAGAGTACCAAGAGGTAAGAGCACATTTTAGGTAAAAAGAAATCATTTATCAAATAAATTCTTCAGTTTTTAGGACAAGTGTTTGAACAAGGAGCAATGCAACTTATTTTTGGATATATTGAAAACATAGATTCACGTGACACTTGTTTGGCTTTTGAAGCTTTAAAATATCTGGCGTCATTACTTTGTCATAAGAAGTTTGCTCTGGAATTTATATCTCGCGGAGGTCTTAATGTGAGTATTAAAAATTTTGTTTTAGCACTAGATATTTTTTTAGGCAAAATTATATTTAATAAAAATGTGTTGGAAGCAATACAGGATGATCCTCTTGTATTGACATAAAATCTACTATGTTATTATTGAAAGCGCACATATTTATTTTTCAGCTTTTGTTGAAAGTTCCCCGCCCGAGTATAGCATCAACGGGTGTTTCGATCACGTTCTACTATTTAGCCTATTGTGAAGATGCAATGGAACGAATTTGTGCGATGCCAAAGAAAATAATAACTGAACTGGTGAAATATGCCCTTTGGTTACTTGGAAGGTCTCATGACTCTGGAAAATGCCACGCCACTATGTTCTTCGGCTTGAGTTTTCAGTTCAAAGTGATCCTCGACGAATTTGATGCCCAAGATGGTCTCAGAAAGCTATACAATGTGGTAAGTAGCGTCTTAAGTTTTGAATTTGTGACTTGTGAATATGTTATATTGCTTTCTAGAGTAAGGAAATTGCATTCAAGGAAAATTATGGTTGTAAATCGAGTTTTTTTAATAGTTACTGGCTGGGTTTGAAAACAAGCAAATTCATGTATATTTATTTTTCTAGATTTCAATTTTACCTATTCTTTCTGTGGAAGATGTTGTGCAAATGAATGATGATGAGGAAACTGCTGCTCGTACGCTAGTGAAACATGTATGCGTTGCTATAAAAAAGTACACAGAGAGTCATCTATTTTACAAATATCAACATTTTATGAGGCAACAATGCCCGTCCAGTGAAATATCTCAGCCGGCTTATAAGGCAGCTAAATTAACTTTAGAGCAAGTAAGCGAACAGATTCGCACCCTTCAAGAAAATTTGCCTGTTAAAATGCATTGGGCACCTGTTGATCAGCTTCTTAAACTTGGAGGAGTTAGTTTACTTTTACGGATAATTGCCTTTTCTTATGAATGGAACAGTAGTGGCCGGTAATTTTTATTATAATAGTTATCTATAATTTTAATAATTTAATTAATAATTTAATAGTGCCGAAACTGTACGTTCTGCTCTTGATGTTCTCTCTATTTGCTGCGTTATACCGCGGGTTTATCAAGCGTTCTGTGATAGAATGGAATTGCCTGATGGTTATTTACCAGGTTCGTCGGCTGGCATTAATGCTATTTTAGGGGCAGCAGTTGGAGAAATTGTTACCGATGCTGAAGTACAAAAATCCGCCTTAGCTGTTCTTGTCCATTGTGTGTGTGCCCCCATAATTCGGGTAAAGTTTTCACATTCTCTGCTTCCCCTTGACAATAATCACGATATCTTAATTATTTTAGCCAATCATGCTTAACAGATATGGGTCTGCAAAGAAGAAAGGACCTCCTCAAAAACTTTCGGAAGAGCTGGTGGAAAAGGTATGGGAGAGCGTATGCTCGAATAACGGCATTATTGTTCTTTTACAATTAATGCAAGTGAAGTCGCCGATTACTGATGCAGACTGCATTCGTGGCATGGCTTGCCGTGCTTTAGCAGGCTTAGCACGATCTGAAAGAGTTAGGCAGATCGTTGGAAAATTACCTCTATTTGCTAGCGGCCAAATCCAGCACTTAATGCGAGATCCCATATTACAAGAAAAACGCGCAGAGCACGTTTTGTTTCAAAAATACGCTTTAGAGCTACTGGAGCGCATTTCAGGGAAGACGAAGCCGGTTAACAATCAGTTCGATGCCTCTTTGTCTACAATTCATAAAGCAAATGTAGTAGCTCAGACCAGGATTCAGTTCAATGAGCAACAGTTGTTCCAGTTAATCCACGACCATTTGGAATCGAAGGGAATGCATGGATCAGCAGCGTTGCTCCAAAAAGAAGCTGGCCTTAATGTACCACCTCCAACAAAATCATTTCATCATTCGCCTCTCGATTTTAAGTTTGTATTGAGAATTTAAGTTTTAACTGATAATTAACTTTTATTTTAGCAGGGTATTGCCTTCAAATCCCATCGCAAGATCAAGGATTCGGGCCAGAGCACAAGAACTTAATTCAGCTATTCATACGGTGGTTAGTGATATGAATTACTCATCGACGGGGCAAACTACTGGATCTCCTGAGGACCTACAATCATTAAATCAATCTATTACACCTATTAAACTTATCAAAAGACCAAGCATTTCAAACTCCTTAAATACATCTGGTTCAGCCCCTAATTCAACACAGAGGTCATTGCAGAAACAAATATCGTCAACAGAAGTTTACGCTGGTTCTAACAATCATCGCTATAGCTCAAACTCCAACAGCAATGTAACGTTAACGACTATTGTAACAGAGTATTTAACTAATCAACATGCACTTTGCAATAATCCAATGTCCACCTGTCCCCAGTTTGATCTTTTCAAACCACACAAATGTCCCGACCCTAAACCTAGCAGGGTGATGGGTTTGGAACAAAATTTAACGGCTCGATTGTTTAAGGCCCAAGCTGGCTACAGTACAATGAGGCTAGACCGACGGTTCGTTCACACTCAGTTTTGTCCTACAAGAACAATAAGACCTTCTGATTACTCAGAGCTTCAGTTTACTTGTTGTGATCTCCTGCCTTGTAATAATTTAGTTATTGTGGGAACGTATCACGGTGAAGCAAAAGTATATAATATAAGTGAAGGTTCCGAAGAATTTGCTGCTTCCTGCCACAGCTCATTTTTAGATAATGTTAAGTGCAATCGTAAAGGTGATTTAGTATTGACTTCCTGTTCGTGGCGATCACCACTCTCTGTTCTATGGTCTATTAGCAATAAGGAGTTTGTAAGCAAAATTCAATTCGACGAGGATTTTCATTGCGAGTTTAGCAATTTAACCCAGGATAAAATTTTAGGAACCAAAACTGATGTAAGTGGTTTTCTTTTTGACAATTTGTGTTGATATACTAAATATATGTTTTTTTTACTGTAGGCTGCAACAGTCTACGATCTCCATACAGGACAGAAAGTTTCTTCGTTTGTACCTACAATATCAAACCAATACACCAAGAACAGAGCGACTTTTTGTCCGACGGATGAACTTATTTTATCAGGTAAAAACAATTATGGAAGGAAGTCTATTTTTTGTTGAAGAGAAGATTGGTGGTGCAGGCCAATATTTCAAATTTATTTCCTTTTTGAGTTAAATAACTTGCTATTTTTTAATGTTCTACCAAAACCAGAGCCGGAAGAAAAAAAACTAATAAATATATTTGTTATTCCTAAACTTAACAAGCACTTTTTTAAGAAAGGATTTTGTTAATTGCATTTTACATTTATTACATTATTTAGATGGAGTTCTATGGGACGTGCGAACGATGACTGAAATTCATAAATTTGATAAATTGAATCAAACCTTGTCAGGTGTCTTCCACCCAAATGGATTAGAGGTAAATTAGTACAATGCATTGAAACGCGTTCTTTACTAACAATAAATTGTTTATTGTATAGATTTTATCAAATACAGAAGTTTGGGACCTTAGAACTTTCCACCTTCTACAAACAGTTCCTGTTCTTGATCAATGTCTGATCAAATTTTCGCCTCTTAATGTGATCTATGGAATCAATTTAGATTTAGATGCTCGTGCAGATTTTGAACCACCCAACAGCTATGATACAAGTTTTAAAGTTTTAGATAGCTTCGATTATTCGAGTATATCTACGATAGACGTGAAAAGAAACATTTATGATATAAGCATCAATAAGTATGGTAGTCATATAGCATTAGTCGAGAATCAAGTTGCATACGATTCACTTCAAGAGAGCTTTATTCGGATTTATTCTGTGGGAGTTCGAAAAAACGATGAACAAGAAGAGGTAAAGATTATAATATTCTGTGTTAGATCCGAAATGTTTATGTTTGTTTTTTTTTCCTTTTCTAAGGAGGAAGACGAAGAACTTGAAACTGAAGAAAACTCTGGTACTGAAAGCGATTCGAGCAACAGTAAGTATTTTCACCATTTAATTCCATTCCATTGCTTCACCATTATTAGCGGCTACTAATAGCATTCTGTTTACTAATTTCCCCTACCTATAACTTAATATCCAAAATTTATTACTATCTATTGCTTCTCCTTTGCCATAAATCGCGAAAATTGCCTTCAGTAATTGCATAAGAATATGTTTCGCGAAACATATCCTCCTATTCCAGTGTTCCGGTTAGATAACGGAGAGAGGCGAAGAAGACGCCGCAACAGGCGCAGAAACAACGAGGACGACGAAAACGGCAGCAATGAGGAGTTCAGTGGTAGCGATGGTGAATGGGAAGTTATGAACACATCCTCTAGCAGTGATAATGACGATGGAGAAAACGACGGTGAAAATGACGAAGGCGGAGAGAACGAAGATAATGATAGTGGTGATAATGGTTCCTGGACATCCGAATCGGACGCAGTTGAAGTTGAATTTGAACTCTTTTGACCCGGACTGGAATTCTTTGCATCCTCATAATCCCTCTCATTGCAAAGGCCAAAAGATAAAAAGTCATGGATTGAAAATATGTTAACTATCTCTTTAAATAAATTTCAATGAAAATGAAGCCACCTTATAAAACAGATTTGAGTTGCGTTAAGTTTTTTTTGTCTTTGTAGAAATGTTGAACGCTCTCCTGCATGGGATTAAGCATAAGTGTATAATCCGCATTTTTTGAAGTTACTGCAGTTTTTGAAAAGATATTGTTCACATGTTTTTTTAAACAAGATCCATTGATATTGATTGTACATATTGATACTAAATTGTAAATTATTTAATAAATCACACAAATGTGTATTTTTTACTCCTGTCTTTCACTTTTTTAAATAACAAGGGTTGAAACTCGTCGGGAGACATAAAAATGTAGTAAATCAATGTCGTAACATCTGACCATGTTTGGATGAAATTTATTATTATTAGCACTAGAACTATTATTTGTGTGTAACAGAACGAGTTTTTTTCAAATTGTAAAAAATAACGTTAATTATTTATTTCCATTTTATTATTCACAAAAATTAAACTTTATTATTTCGTGTATTCTTTCAGATTTTAATCATTCGTTGTTTTTTTTTACAAAAAATAAAAAACTATTCACATAATCTAAATGTATAAACTTAAACTAAAAAGTTAAAAATAATATTGTTTATCATCTTAACAAAAGGGATGATCGTTAAAAAAAATGAAATAAAAGCGCCTAATTTTCATGAAATTTAAATGGGACCGCCCTCGAGGAATGACCTATTCTATAAAATCAAAGTTTCATATAGCTCGATCTTATTATTTTGAGTCGATTTTAATAACTTTTGCACTAAATATTTTGACCTTAAGAAGCTGCTAAAGTTGTACAGATTGCGGGGAATGCTCTAGAGATAATAAAAGAAAAATTTGATTTATCTAGTGGGACATAACCATTTATCGTTCCAAGGAGGTAAAATTTTAATGTCTTTATGCAGAAATGACAATTACTGTCTCTAACTTAAAAGTAAACCATATATTTATCATAATAAATTGGATATTAATTTACTGACTTTGCATAAAATAGCAATGCAGCAATTATAAATCAAGGTAGCTTACTGAATTGGACGCTGAAAGATAAAATCATTAAAAATTGGGAACTCCCACAGTTAAAAATTGTTGCTCATGGGATAAACTATGAAGCTAACCAGATTTAATAAAGTACCACATGTAAAACCTTGGATTAAGTTCATTGTCGCAAAGTGAGTAAATGCTAAACCTAGTAAAATAGGAACAGAAAAACAAATTAGGAAGGCATTAAAACAAGCCCTGACTCATTGAGCCCATCAAGAGATTAATATCACCTTAAAGTGCCGAGCCCCATTCGGGTAACTTTTCGCCTCAATATTCAAAAGTGTTCAGTTTTACGCTGAAATGGAGACAAAATGACTTGAAGACATTGTTCTGGTTAACCTTGTGCTGCCTTCTAAAGTATTCTCTTCAAAGACTTTGCTGAGATTGCGCGATTGAAAGTAACACCGTGGTTCTTCAATTGCAGCACTTAAGATGCTTGTCCATTTCAGTGCCACTAGAAAGCGCACGATTGTTTAAATTTTCACAATTTTAATACTTCTTTATAAAATGTTCAGATGGTAGATTGAATCAATTTAAATTTATTAATTAAAAACCTAAAATATCATCTTTAAGTTAGTAATTATTTTTGGACCTTTAGTGAAAAGTTCAATATGATTTTTAAAGGTTTCATGAAGGAAAATCAAATACAAAATTGTTGTTGTCTTTTGTACTACAAATACTTTTCATTACTAGAATACTTCACAGATATTTATAAGATCGCTGCTATCATCTGAGTTTATTTAATTTAATTTAATATTTTTTTTTAAATATTCATAAATCATATTTAATAACAGTAGGGAAGTATAAAAACTTGTAAAACTATTTTTTTAAAAATCATTTGAACAAGATTTTATTTTACTGGCCATTGACCAACAATTGATTGATTATCTAAATTAAGTTATCATATATGTATAATTTTAGGATCATTGTTTTTCTGCTATAAGACCGGCATGACTGATGAAGGCTAATGGTAAAAGCTCTTTATGTCTTGAAGAAGTTCGCAATTACCACAAATCAACTCCTCCTGTCTTCATTAAAAGTGTTTAACGTCTTTAAGAAAACATTTTAGTGAGTCCAAATCGGAAATATGGAGGAGCAAGAGTTGGTTATTCAAAATATTATTCCATCTTATGTATGTTAAGGTGTTCCGCAGAATGGCACAGAACCCCGTGCACACATTCTGCTCTTTTTTCCCACCTTTCATCTTGACTCCGATTCATTGTTGGGTGCTCCATCTCCATGCTCAGTTTATTTTTGTAAGCGATCGCGATCGGTTCGCTTCTCAACATCGCCATGAACGCTGTCCAAGTAAATCATTTGCTCATGTGAAGATTTCTTGATCGATTAACTAAGGGTTAAGATAAGAGGCATATGTTTTCACTGATAGAAGCCGTAAAGGTGTCTTAACCGCGATTTATCTTTTTCTATATCCTTTAGTTTTGCCGGGAAGAACTTAGTACTAGCTGGCGTTTGGTGTATTCTAAATTTAGATAATTTTGTATTGGAATTTTATGTCTTAAGTGGCCAGTGGTCTTCTACGTATTTAAACATTAGAATACCAGTGGGGGTGCTCAGCTATAGTGTAAAGTGGGTTAGGTTCTTGTTGTGCTTCATGAAAATTGTGCCTCTTCGATAGGCCCCAAAATGAAGGAGGAAGATCTCGTTATGGCACGAGCCCTTGTCGCAGAATCAGAGTCGCCAGGGGGTTCCCCGGCGCCGTTACGAAAAACTCGTGTGTCTCAACTGCAAGATAAGACTGGACAATTTCGGTAAGTATTTAAAGCTTCCACCTTTTCGAAAAAATGTAAAAATAAAACTCGTGCGCGCTGTTAAGGTGTTATTTTTGGAATTTTTTTTACCTTATCTGGTCGCGTTTATTCACTCGTTTGTATCATTGAAGAATATTTATTTTTATTCAGTTTAGTTCACGTAGGTAAACTACCTTACTTCTTGGGACTTACAGAATAATAATACGAAGATATAATTGGTTGGCAAAATTCGCGAAGTTAACCGATAAAGGTTTTCTGGACAACTTTGAATTATCAATTCAGAAAGAATTTAATTGGAGCCGAACAAAGCCTATGTCACCTTCGCAGGTGTTGTTCATGAAAAGTCATGCGCCATAGCATGATATAAAAAACGACGAAGGAAAACTAGTTAGAAAATAAGTAGAATTATTTTTGTGTGTTTTTTGCTTTCATATCAAAATTTATATAGTCATGAGAGCATTGCGTCATATACATATGTCGATTTACATATACATATTGTCATTTAATAACTACGAGGACGATTTGAATGGAAATTGGCAGTTTTTAATTTTCGGTGATCAATAAGACTTATGATTTCGTCTTTTTCGTTTTGGTCGGAAATGGTTGAAAACACTCTCTTTTATTTAATTATGTAGTATGCATTAATGAACTGTTAAAATTTTTTTTGATAATGTTTAAAACTATAAGGTTTTCGTACTGTGCGGAAATTGTCAACATTTTGTCTGTTTTTCGACACAAATATACAATCTCTCCAGCTAATTTCTCATGTAGATTACTATAGTCTTTGAAGATTCTTCTTATTTTTCTACTGTACCGATCCTAAAACCCTTTTGGACCCATTTTTCAATCTTTACCCTTACCTTGCTATTGAACATACATTTTCCAATCTCTATCCTTACCTTAGTATTATGAAGAGTTCACCTTCTTCTTCCAATAATTATAAAATTAACTATTTTTTTTTTCTATAATATATTGTGTTTGGTCTTATTAATTTATATGAAAAAAGGAAGATTTTTCAAAAAAATTTATCATTATGAAATACTTAAACTTGAATTCATCATTACCACGAAGAACTTACCTTATATTCGTACATTAATAGGTAAACTATTAGAAGGTTGTGTAAAATTGTACCCTGTGAGCAAGAGAATTGACGATGGATGTTAAAATCTGCTGGGCAAACATTTCTTCATAATCTCTAATACTGCAATGTTAAGTAAGAAAATAAATTTGCGAATCTTTTTACCCTAAAATATCTGTAAATAGAGTTAGTAAATATTTTTTCATACATCATAAATATTGTCGAATAGATAAATAATAATAAAAGTGTACACAGAAGCAAAGTCAATAGTCTTTAGATTGAGAGTAGAAAAAATGCTTACGCAAAATGCTTAAACGAGTCAAGAGTCATTGATTGAGCTGCGCAATCGTTTTTGATCTAAAGAAATATCATATTGGGTAAATTATAGTGTCTACGACTTGAAGAAATTATGCGTGTTTATGTCGTGTTAATTGTTCTGAAACGATTTGGTTTTTGAGTAATATTCGAAAAATATATGTAAATATATGCAACAAAACAAAGTTGGTCGTTTTCAGGAGGATTAAATTTGTTTCCTTTGTATCTCACAAAAGCTTAACTGCTAGTTATTTCATTTCATTTCCTGCAGTTATATGCTCTTATATTAATATTCCTAATTAAAGAAATGAATTGTTAATTCTTTAAATTTATATGTACGGAGAGAAAACATAAAAAAAAATGAACTTCTCCTTCGAGCCGGATTTGAACCAGCGACCTATGGATTTCAGCTACAAACTCTCATCTACAGTCCACCGCTCTACCAACTGAGCTATCGAAGGCACACTTGAAAATTGTCTAATCTATTATAAGATTGCTTTTTGTATTTTGGTGTTTTCAATTTATCTCGTTATATCCTACTGCTACATCCAAAGTTACTTAACCCACTTTTAATTCTACTTAATTTTTAAAAATACGGTCAATAAATGTCATTTAAAAAACCCTCGTTGCTTTCATTTCTCATCAAAATGCAACGTGACGACAGTATCAATTATGTCAAGCTTCGTTCGTTATCCAGTGCCTTTTAAAGTTGGCCGATTGGTTTTGGTTAAATTTATTTGCATACTAATTATGCATATATATGTGCACTTTATTTATTACATATCTGAAAATTTAAAAAGGGATCAGATTACAATTTATTAAATGGTTTTAATTAAACGCAATGTAGGATTATAGGATCTCTGGCCATTATTACATGGAAAATAAACGATTTTGAAATAACGGTCTTTTGCATAAAATTTAATAGTTTGTTTAAATTTTGCACTTAAATGTAAGAAAGGAAGAGCAGAGAGCCAGTCGATTACGAACCCTTGAAACGTGAGCTTCATAGATGACAATTATTTTGTAACAGAATCTAATTAGAAAATCATCAGGAAAGAAGTCTGTTAATTATATCCAGATCTAGATTAAATTCATAAAATTGAATTCGAAATCTTTTCGAGCGGATTTCTCATGATAGATTCTTTAATATTAACTGAGTAACTCAGGATCGGAAATATGTATGTACATTAAAATTTAATGTATTTTATCTTTTACGAAAGCTCAAACTTTTTCGTAAGTATTTTATAGAAATAGTTTAAGGTTCGAAAAGTTATTTGAGCCATAGTTCATATAATGATCTGGAAAGTTTTTATTTAAACTCAAAAGTGGTTACGAAATATTTCTTTCGTTTGGTTTTTATGTTGCTTGTCTTTTTTCAAAACTAAAATTTAGTTTTCGGACTCCTAATCTACAAAAAAGAAAATTCTTTTAAAGTCATTTATGTACATATAACTTGTTTTATTACATATAAGGCAATTTTATTGGACTTTATTTTGCATTTCTTTAAGAATTTGAGTTATGATTTAAAAGATTTCACTATTATTACATTTTGCTGACATGTACTCCACAAAGTATATAAAATATATATATATATATAAGATGGCACATTTTGTAATGGCGTTGATATTTTTAATTATATTTTTATTGGCCCTCCATTACCAACAGAACACTGGTGAAATTTATGATACTGTTTTTGTTAAAAAATATTTATGATAAATTAATGAATATGAATTTTTAAGTTCATAGCTGTGGTACGTTTTTTCTAAGAAAGTGGTATAATAAAATTTTTCCAACCGGTTTTCCTTTTAAAGAACAAAGTATCTTCACCTTATGTGAAACCACAGATACTTGCGTCAGAGTTAAATTTTGAATTTAGAGTTTTGTGATTACTATGCATCTTTGACATAATAAATAAATAGTGTAATCCACTCTAAAGCAGTCCCGATAAATTCAAAAATGGTTGGGATGGAGACAAATTAAATTGGAAAATTCGGTGAAAGTGTTGAAAATTGTTTTTTGGAAGTGAAAATTTAATAAATTAATCTCTTCTCCAATTTTCCGAAACGTTTAATTTTTCTATCCTCACCGGTAGCAAAAACTTAGTGTGGAGCTCAACCTCACGGTTTGAGTCCTCGTGATATTTTTCCTAGTTTGAACGAGGCAAAACAATTTATTCGTAGTCAAGAAACACACTCAAATTGCGCCATCTGTACTCTAGGCAAGACAAGAGGAACTGCAGTGCCGGCAGGTCAAGCCCAGCTTGACGTTTCTCCTGTGCACACGAAGGTGGTTTCGGTTTGCAAGGTGTACGGCCTCGACGTGTGCGGACTGCGGAATGTCAAAAGATGAGTGAATGTTTGGGGCTAGAAAACGATATATGAATAAATTTCTCTTTTTGAGAATTGTTCACATGTCTTCCTGGTTCGCAAGCCCGAGAGGTATTCGCTGCAAGACAAAGAGGCGCCTTTTGTTTATTTTCTGAGTTTAAGTGTCGCTGCTGCTGGCGAACGCAGAGAACAACGCTCCAATCCAACCGACTTCGACGAGGATTGCTTTGTTTACTGGAGCGATATTTCCGCGTGAAATCGTTCGTTTATTTTAAAGTGCATGCCGTGTTTGCTAATAACCGCCCAATTTTTGAGTAAAACACCATCCGAAGTATTTAATTCGCTTTGTGTTTTTGTGGAGACATTATGTCGAAACAGGTTTTAAATGGCACAAGTTCAAGCACAGGTCGCCATCCGCATCAAGATGATCCGAACGAAGTTGAAGCCATGAGAGAGTTTTGGTAAGATTAGCAACTGTGGAAAATAAAAACGTTTAGAAAATGGTTTTAAAGTGGCAGAAAGAATGCAAAAATAAGATTTGCACTGCCCGGGAATCGAACCCGGTTCTCAAGAATGGGAATCTTGCATGATACCACTACACCAGCAGTGCTTCGCCCTTCGTTGGTTTTGCTGGAGGAAATCAAGTTAGTTTTTAAGGGACGATTCGCGTCCTGGGTGCCCACTTGACCCCTTTTTCCATATGTGTATTCTCATTATTAAATAGTTTTTACGATTTACTTGAATTAATATGTTTAATAAAATGAAATTGCATTAAGAATTCCACTGGGAGAGTACTGCTGCTCTTTATTTATATCACTAAAAAATAATGCGTTTTTCGATTATAATAAAAGCCGACATTTTCAGTGAAATTATTTCATAATTGAAATAATAAAGGAAGACAGACCTAATTTTATTAAACCCCTGCAAACCTATTTTTTGAGCCATAAGCTTCGCTTTATTTCGCATCCGCTCATTCGTTTGTTGCTGATAAATTGTAAGCAAATTAAATTATAAGAAATGTTTTATATTAGTTATCAGACAAAACGTGGAACACGAGGCTCGTACACTTCGTGTTGGTAATTAATAGTAGTATAGTAATATATTTTTCAACTGATTTCTAACTATTTACTTGATTTTTTAATTCCTATTTCAATGTAATCCAAAATTTCAGGTGAAAAGTTTTTAAGTCGATGTTAGTGTACCCGGCGTGCAGGAATGTTTGAAGCATTAAACGGGTAGGTGAAGTCAAACATTAAATTGCGCTTTTTTCAAGATGTGTATTTACATTTTCCTGATTGGATAAAGTACTAATTGAAAAAAAATTATTAAGCAATCGAAATTTTAGAAGAATGGTGTTTAGTTGGCGCTAATCTCTAAGCATAGTCGTTGTTTTTAAATGTTTAAATTTAATATATTTGTAAAAATGACATTATGCCTTTCGATAACTACTATTTTGTATTTTGGGAGAATATCTTGTGAAAGATAAGTAAAAGAAAAAACTATGTTCCATCCTTGCCGAGGTACTCCTTTTATTTTTACAGTCTTGCTCAATTTAAGTCCGTTACTCAAATTTTCTAATCACTCTTTATTACAGGATTATAAAAAAAAATTATAAAATATCTTATTTTTATCCCATTGCGTTTTCTTTACATACGGATTATTCCCAAATTTTCTGTATTAAAACCGAAAATAATTTTTGCTACCCTGCAAAAACCATCATTCAATGAATGAACTTAGATTCCACCTCTGCTCTAACCATAAGACTCGTATTGTATATAATGTTTATACATGTATCATCTTTATTTATTTTCTATTGGATTATGTTCCTTATTCTTCAATAGACTTTGAAATTATTTGTACAACGTGACCAGGACGTAGAACCAAAGTGATATCTAAAATAGAAATTGGAAAGATTATTCAAAAAGAAAATATTTTAGTGTTTTAAATGCAATTTTGAAAACCATAAGGAAATGTTATGCAGAAGAATATCGTAAAGGAATTTGATCGATATTCTATTTCACAATAATAACCACCACCACATTAATCATTTTTGGGTTTCAAACCATACCTTTACTTTGTCAATTTGCATTCAAATTCAAGTAATTAACTGATTAAAAATGCTCTAAAATAGCTTAAACTTTTGCACGATTTTAACTCTACTAACTGATGTACTGAATTACCCAATTGATCGAGCTTAGTCTTGATAAAAGGAAACTTCATGTATGTAGCTTTAGATTGATTAAATTTGATTTTGAGATATAAATGATTGTAAAATTTTTAGGTATACTATACCAAATATTCTCAAAACATGATAAAATGATAGTTCGCTCGGTTTAAAATAGATAGGGTAACGAATATTGTATCTTCAATATAGTTGTATAAAAAGGGGCAAAGCCGAATTCATTTCATGAGAATACGAAGCCCATCAAGCGCTACGATAACAGCGAATTTCAAATCATGGAGTCCTATTACTTCGCACTTTTATTATAAAAAATGGCTGCTTATCAAGCTTGAAGGTTATTCACGAACTTATGAAAATGTTATTATTGAGTAAAACTGGGCTGTTGTGATACTCGCGTGATCGCTCAGTGCAGCTGGCTATTAAGTAATATATGCGGACGCTAATACTACATTCGCACTAATGCGAGCCAACGTCGCGGTCGAAAGGAAAACAAATGTGAAAGTAACGTGTGTTCTCGAAAAGCGGTGCGATAACGATTTCAATTTTCAGTTTTCATTTTTCCCATGTAGGTCGAAGAGAAGAAAAATGGAGTTTTATCATTGTTGCTTTCATTTAAAGCGCCGCTTATCAGAGGGGCGGTGAAAATGAAAATCGTAAAATTGGGATTAGGCTCTTTTAATCTATGTAGTGTTACTGTGGGGCAAGTACGCAACATGCCCAGTCGCATGGATTTGAGATACGGACGCGTGTGTTAACACGCTCATTACTTGCAATTACGTGGCTCTGGACAGGTTGGGTTGACACTGCTGCGCCTAGGAAAAGACAAGGAATAGAGTTGTGGCTAAGTCTCTCGAAGTCTTCGGGGCTCCTCGAACGACGGACTATTCCGCGACGAAGTGTTAAGATATTCATAACGCGACGTCGCACCAATCCGCGAGACATGATGCCAGGCGGCGGAGCTAGACTCCAGTTGAGCTGCCCGCCGAGTCCACCAAGCAAATCAGTTCGAGGCGGCCGTTTAACAAGTAAAAACGTTTTGCGAATGAGCGTTGCTTTTGAAGTCGCTTCTGGGTTCACCTGAGAGGTGTATGCACATCGCCTGCAGTGGATGATTTAAATTCGGTAATTAATTCGTGATATTGCATCCCGATAGCCACCCTAACCACTGTGCTTCGGACTGGGTATTTAAAATTTTGAACCTTTTTTTTTATTGTGCGAGCCAACTACGGTCAATAGTGCTGTGCCCCGGTTAAAAGCTAGTTGATGGTGAAGGGTTCAAGCTTTCTTTTATTTTCTGTGTTTATATAACAATCAACTTGACATACTTATACAGACAAGTGAAATTTTTGTTATTAAGCTTTTCGCGGTATTTTTCGAACATTGCACGTTTCGGACGCCTACGACCTTCCACAAGTTTTTTGGACAACTCGTTCGTGTCGATTGCTGGAAGTGCTTTCAGAGTCGGACACTAAATAGGTTAGGCCGTTTGGGACGGTGTGGGGTTAATGACCAAAATTATGGAACGAGCACTTCGCCCCATTGTTTCCAACCATTCGACTTGCTCACCTTTATATGCTGATTAACCATATACTATAGTAGATGTATTAATGGAACATTCTGGGAATTTTATTGAATTGTTTTAATGGGCTAACAATGGTATTATACATGCAAACTCGTCCCCATCTTTTATTTTGAATCTTAAAGTGTCATGACGTAAACTAAAATCTACGTGGGGTTTAAATGTTCAAAAATGCGATTAGGTAACATTTAATTTTTGTTTTATTTTTATATTTTCATTTTATTAAACAAGTCGTTCTCTCGGACACCAGCCGTACCTGGCACCGACGGAATTCCTTTTAAACGTCTTCTTTTCAACATGCATCTCATTAGCGATATCTGCTAAATACAGAAAACTGTCCAAAAGATGAAAACAGTTGAATAACTTTATTTGCGGATATTCTTTTAACTGCAAAATATTCAAACATGTGTTGAAGTGCTTAAATCAACAAAAATCGAACTGCTTAATAAACAAAATAACCGGAAGTGAATTTAGTGGTTGTTTGCTTGAACATGTATTTAATGCACTTTTCTGCTGGTTTCAATATTGCAGCCAGCATTATCAGCACTCGTATTTATTAAAACCGCAGCGTTATTTTATTCGTAAATTAATGTAAATGCAAATTTTTGCAGCTTTTTTAAGATCCCATAGCGAGAAAAATTTATTTGAAATTGTGTTGCCGTTCGTAAAAAGTAAATAAGAATTTTGTAGTCAGTTGTTTAAACCTTGGGTTAAGGGACATTAAAAATGTACAATCTACCAGAGTTATGCGCAGTCTCATACTATTTAAACAATATTGAAATGGATGTTAACAATTTTAATGGCTTTTTACTTTATCATTTTTAAAACTTTAAAGTTTTAAACCCCTGACCTCCTATCAGAGACGCTTGAATGTTTATGGCAACAAAATCGTTCCAATGTCAATTTATAAATGTTTATTAATAAGTCAAATAACTATGATTTATTAAAATATGTGCTTATTTTTTGTTTTTGTTTTTGATGATACTTTGTTTCTCCCTTGAGAAAGATTTTAAGATTAGTCAAAATGACTTATTCCGTTTTTTTCCTGGTGTTTTTGTGGTAAAATTTTTATATGAGCGTTATATTTAAATAAAACACGATCGTATCACGACAAGAGCTTGTTTTACGACCTTTAAAATACACTTTTTCTTTTTTTATGCATGGACTTTTACGAAGGGATGAAAATACGTTAAAACGTTGATAAGTAATGATTTTTTGAAAATTATTTAGCGCACTATAATAGCAATAATGCATTTAAGAAATTTGTAAACGTTGTTTTTGGAGGAAATAGTTATATTTCTTAATTAAAATGAATGAGTACTGGTTCATGATGTCAAGTTTGTAATATTCAAATATTATTTGTTTTTACCTAAGCCAAAAGCGCTCAGACTGTTTGTTTGATAAGCAAAGATAAGTAAAGCACATATTTTCATAACAAAACCAATGGTGCAGCGTTACTTTTCAATTTTCTTAAAAAGCAAACATTCCACAAAAAGTGAAAGTGTAAAGCGTGACAAAAATAAAATTTACTAAGAAACTACAAGTATGTATGTTAAATAATCCACTTGTTGGTGAGATTTCACTGGTACCTTAGGATTAAGTATTTTGTAAGGCTGTTACGAATTACACCAATTAAATTGGTTTATGTATGATCAGAACTCCTGCAAAATACCTACAATAAAGAAAGGTGCAAAACATTTCGATTGTCTCGACTAAAACTAATTGATTTTTTAGTATGATAGTTGAAAAAGTACAAAGTATTTTATGATTTGCTTATTATAAAGTCCTAAATTTCATATGGAACACTTTGCATATAAAGGTTCCTAACATTATAACTATTTTTACATTGCACGTTGGCTTTGCAGATACAGTCGAAGGTTCAATTAAGCGAGCTGGCGCTTTAACGTGCTCAGCTTAATTTTTAAAACATCTTCAGTGTTTGTCTTGTAAACTGCAAATCATTTTCAAATTGTAGTTGATAATGGGAAAACTGTCGAGTCGATCACGCCATCCAACATTGCATATAAATATATTTGTGCATAAATTCGCAGTATTACGAGTTTTGTAAATCTTTTTGCCCACAAAGTAAATAAAAGTAATAGGTGACCTTAGTGGTGGCTCATAGTGCATACAGCGGCCGCATGCAAAGGTGGAGCGTGCAATGAGCGTGAAATAATTATCACTTTCAGTAAAATGCCGTCATAAACCAGTTCGATGTGTATAGTACACGAGTTGGAGGTATAGTGAGTGATATAGCTTTAATTACACAACATGAAGAATCTTTTATTCATGATGCGACTGCGACGGGTCCCACCATTTGGTTTGTTAATTCCCACTCGCTTGCCCTTCGGAAATAACTCGAAATGTTTATTGTCTTCCTTATCAGCCGCATATTGATTAAGGTTTTCCTCAACTACTGTTCCATATGAACTACTTACAGTTTAATGAATGATTAAGGAACATCGAAGGAAATAGTCCAGCTGTGGATTTTGTGGAATTTGTTAAATCATTCTCGGTAGTTAAGTTTCATATAGAGGGTTGTCTATGTCTAACTCTAATTGCGTATTTAATAATCACTTAACTACGTAATTATCCTCCTGGTAATTATATATCTATTAGAATTTTAAATAATTAACAATATCACAACAAGTTTCATAAATGATTAATGCTTAAAAAAAAGTCGAGCAAGTTTTGTTCAGTCATACATTCTAGAAATATCAATAAATTTTTCAGGTAACCTATCTTAACTTTTCAGAGCATAAACGTATGTTATATTTATGCAGATAAGGTGACTTTCTATTTGCCTCGTATTGACTCCTGAGACACAACGCAAAAAATTGTCTAGTTTTATCTCCTAAATAGTAAATGGGGATAAAAAAGACATGTGTCAAGTTAAGTCATTGTTGTAAAGAGTTGAAATATTTCAGTTTTGCTTTTTGTAAATAAATAACTTAGCACATCAAAGGTGCTTGTTAAAAAGATTGCACAATTCTGAAAACGCGTGTCATGCTACAAAAAGACGATATTATAAGTTAATGTAACATGAAAATATCGGTTAAAAATTAATATATGAATGCTAATTTGCATTTAACTAGCATTTTCTTTATTTGTAGAAAAGTGCCACAAATTCAGTTTCAACTTTTAAATAAGAACTCAAATTGAAGCTTGGGTTTTTAACACCTCAACACTTTCGCTCGGTTTTTAGAATATGGCTCATTGTAATGATGTAAACCCATGTATATCCGATCTATGAATAAACTGACTGAGTACAATAAAATACATGCAACTGACTGCGATTAAAGAACACGGATAAAAATCGTTTGAATGACGTTTGTCATAAGATAACTACATTAAAGCTTAATTTAGTAATTTATCAATGAGGTGCGATACGATGGTGATTATTTTTGATATTGAGGGTTTTTTTTTAATTGGGTTTTTATAATTTTGTTTATAGATTTTATAGATACAATTTCTTGCCCATTTATGTTGAAGTGTATTTATGGCATGTTGCAATTTCGTATTTTTCTTTCATGGCCAGCATATATGAGCAGTGAAAGAGGAAATCAGAATTGACGCATAGCATTGATTGCTTACGTGCACGAAAAAAACCATGAAATTTTTTTGAGATAAGAATATTTTTCGTTTCCTTAATAAAAACTTGACGATTCCAAATCTCAAATGATATGAATTGATAAAAAAAAATATAAATATGCGATTCATCTTTACATGTAATATTCTGGTGACTAAGAATTTTTTTTTGTCAATAATTTTAAGCTATCATTTGTGTTTTCATTTTGAAAGTATAGATAATCGTGCAGTATGTATATAAAGGTTAATAGTGTAGCTGCGAAACAAATAAAAGTTTCAAATGGCGGAATAATCAATAGTTTTCATATGTATTTTACTTCAAACGTAACGTAATAACTTTCCACCCACTTGCACTTTAAACGAGTCGTCAAAGTGCATTCCACTCGACTGCCTTTACGTTTAGCGGCATGATGCATTCATTGCATTCTCTACGCTCCTTATGCACCTCTTTGCGGAACAGGTACCATTGATGTCTCCTTTTTTTTTTGCAAAGGTGCATAAGTGCAGTGTAAGGACGTAAATTAGGGTTAAAGAGGTGTCCTGCTGAAACCCAAGGCCACAGCGTTTAGGAACAATACTCAGTAGTGGCGTAAGGACGTTAGTATAGGAAGGCCTTAAATTATTGAAACCTCTTGCCATCAAATCGTTTCAATAACATTACGACAATCGTTTCAGTGTGCTATCACATAAATTGCTGTAATTATGGCATGCTTATCGGATATTGATCTTGCGACTCTGCACAAAACGCGCCTGGAGGAACGTGTCCGGTATAAGCTCTCGTCGTGGACTCTGAAACGCAATCTAGACAATTGTTTCGCACTTAATGACATCGCAAAAAAATATGTTCAACCCAATTTGGACAATAAAACGAAAGTACTCAGCAACCACGTTAGTCAGAATTTTAACTGTGATGAACTTAGTGAAAATATACAAAACTTAACCCTTCAGAAGGAGGAAGGGTTCATAAGAGACGACTGTGGATTGAATAATAACAATTGTTTCTCCAGTACAACTAGAAGAAGGAGATCTGGGACATGGCCGTAAGTTTAAATATATTTTTTTTAAATACTCTGGTTATGATCTTTTCGTAATATTGGGGGAGCTATATAAGTTTTATTTGTTTTTACGAAGTAATGTTTTTGTAAAATAGCTTTCCATGTTATTAAGAAGTAAGTATCGTTATAACTATTTGTTATTTTTGTGAATGCAATGAATAAAAATAGTAGTGTCAATTATTTCGTAACGTTTCTATAACTGAATTAAATTTTTAAAGAAAGAATTTTCTTTACATATTTTCGTCGACGAGTTTGTTCATTGATTGAAAAAACTAGAAAGTCAATGTCCGCTTAATTTACTGAATTTGTATAAGACTGATATATACATACATATAAAAGCCCATTAAAAAGTTTAGACAGTGTTGGTATGGTACACAAAATCAAATTAATCGACTTTTTGACTTTTTAGATCTTCCTTAATTTGTATATTGAAATAGTCTCGTTGGGAAATTTTTGAAAGTATCAATCCTGAAAATTGTTCTTGTTGGTAATAACCTCAGAATTATATGTTCTTTAAATGTCTTTTAAAACTTGTCGTCATTTTCCTTCTGTTTCTTTGTAGAAGCCAAGGTGGACGAGGAAAATAACTGCTTTTTAATTTTATTGCAACGAATTATATTGCTCGATAAAATATAAAATAAATTATTAACTTTAATAATCATTTTTATATTTAGACTCTTCAAACTACATATGTACATATATGTATATTTAAAAGAACCATAAACCAATTTTATAAAAAATAAATAATATCTTAAAGAAGTTATATTTTAAATTGTCATTAAGAACTTTTAGAGCTATTAGAATAATTTACTTTTTGCGTAATGTAGCGTGACTTTTCAAAAGAACGTTTTTACGATGTCATTGTCATTAAACGTCTTGCCGCATTGGCGTTAATAATGCAAATCGAATTGGAAAATGTAAATTCTTTCTCCTTGGACAACTGAAAGTTCTAAGTAAAATGTTTTCTTCATTTCATTGTTACCTTTTGTGAAGTTAGTTTGTATTCATTAGGTTGTGTCTTATAAAATAAATTGCATAGTTAGAAATTTTAAAATCTATCAACAGTGCAAAGCAATTAAATTAATTAACGTGTGTTGTAATTTTGTTTTGTTTTTTAAATAAGAGCAAATGTTGTGTAAGTTTGACGATTTTACGAGTCATGGAATCTACAGAAAAAATGCTTGTAATGTAAAAGGTATTGGTTGATTTATATTTGAGCATTGCATTATGCATTGGTCAATAAATTATTTTGTATATTGTGCAGAAAAACTACTTACAGACATTTTAATTGTTTCTTAATTTGGGTTGTGCAGTATTAAATGTCTGTATAAAGTCAGACGATAACCAGGTATTAACTTACCGTTGAGGAAACTTGTTTTAAAAAACATTTTTGCATTACTAAGTGGTACTTGTTCATGAAGTAAAATAAATTCTTTGTGCGGAAACCCATAAAAAAAGAATGTTATACCTATATACATATATATGCGAGAATTCGAATTTTATTCGGCCACCTTGAATATGATATCCACCAGAAATAATCGTTTCAATCAATAGCATGTGTACGTTTTTTGCTTCTGCACGATCTCCAAATTCTTGCCACTTTGAGCAGGTATGCAGCTGTAAACATTACCGAAAATTTCTACTCAAAAATTGCAACCTGGTACTGAGAAAAACTGCAAATGAAACTGCATTCCGAAAAACGAAAATGCTGATTAAAGTAATTTGTACTTTTTCCAATTAGTGCAGTGGCCGTCCCTATTGCGGCTACTGTAGGTTGAAGCACCTCAAGATTTCGAGACATACCTCACCTCAATTTATGTCTGCAATTAAGACTACTCTTTGTGAGATTGCTGTGGTATGCGTTCTCAAGACCTGTTCCAAACCGTCTGCGACTTAGTCAGTGCGATCAGCAGCGATGATCGTCACACGATCGCGAAACCCAAGAGTTCAGAGCTGCGAGCGGGTAATTAGTTTATGTTTTTCTTAGGATCGCTTCGCCTACCTTGGCGAAGGATTACATTAGCTAATGTTGAATGCGAAAGATAATTTGAGGGGGAATTTCCTTGACTTTTTATTGTTAAGAGTCGGTGTCCGTCTTAAGATGCTAATAATGATCGAGAATAACTCAGACATGTGAAGAGGCTAAGACGAGCCGCATACCTGAAGACTTTTTCTGGTCCGCCTTGGGAAGTAATTATTTTAGTTTGACGGAAGACTTCAATCTATCAACAAGTTGTGCTACACATAAACCTGCGGACGCGGTCTGATAACAAAGTATTAATTAATAAAATATAACGCTATCACGACAGCAGCTGATATGGTTAACCGAAAGTTACTCTATCGGCGCGAATTTTCTCTTCAAGAGGACACAACTTCCAGTGTTTCGAACAGTTTGGCGGGAAACTATACAAATGATTCGCTATTTGACTATTCTAGTGTTCAGAATGAAAACGGTTACAGGATTCAGGAAAAATACAGTTTGCAAGAGAGTGCCGATGTATCACAAAAAGTTTTGAGGTCATTAGTAATTACAATTGAACATAAATTTTACTATGTCATAGATTTTACTAATAGTATAATAACAAATTGTAAAGACAGAATTCTTTAAAATTTACTACTACTCGTATCATACTATTAAAATCTCTTTGTGTTTTTGGCTATATAAGTATTCAATGTGTGCTAGCAATACGACATAAAACGTTTAATTTTCGTTTTAACTACTCTTGATAAGTAAACAAACACGATTGACTAATTTATCAAAATTAATTTAGTCGAGCAGCTTAAAATTTAAAGTTCCGGTTTCGAAGCTTTGTGGAGCATGACTCGTGTTTTTATTGTTTGTGATTGTCTGCTGTTCAAGTTTGGTATAAAAATATAATGTACAGTTGGAAAGAAATGCGTATTTAGGATAATTGCACATTACTAAGAGAGCTGAGTAATATATTAATAAATTTGTGTCTGTAGATTACAATAAGTTCGTTTGTGAGAAAAAAGTTTTCCCATACCGGGAATCGAACCCGGGCCTTCTGGGTGAAAGCCAGATATCCTAGCCACTAGACCATATGGGATATGATAACACAGTTTTTATTTGGCTTCAGTATCGAATCTGCAATTTTGCTTATTTCCTGTGGTACGATTGAAAAACTGTAGAAGCTAAATGTTTTTCATTGTAAATATGTAATTTATTAATTCCGCGAATAAAACCTTGATTTTTCTTCAAATTTTGTTTGCGTTACTATGCGATGATGATGATAACATTTTTAAACTAGTTAAGACCTTGAATAAATAAGATATGTGTGGTTTTGCTAATAGGATTTCTTCTTCGCATATCCATTCAATGAGGTAGAAGATAGTGAAAGTTTCTGAAATAGTTCTATTTTGGAAGGAGCTGAGACTAATTTAGTTAATATTAACTATAGTCAAGTTCACACAATTTTAAATTTGAATAAATCGGATTTACGACGTATTCATAAATCCTATCCAGTATGAATTACACCGAGCAATTACATAACAGCTATATGCCGGTTTTTGTATAATTAGTAAAAACTAAACAAATTTAATAAAAATGGATTTTAAACCCGGGGCTGCAGAACACCTTATCAAAGATCTTTATGTTAGACATCTAAACTTTCTAGGAGCCCAAGTTAAAATGACGTGTCTAACACAAAGTATATATATTTACGTTCTTCGGAATTGTAATAATTTCAAATGACTTTGCAATCCAGTCACATAAAATCAAGTATAAGACATAACTTTTAAATAGGTATATATCATATTTATAAAAAATAGTCCGCAAGCATTATATTCCAATCATGCTGCCGTTTAAGAAAGTTTCGGTGGTTTTATATACCTTGTTTTTTTACTATGAACAATTAATAAAGGGGAATGCCCGTTTAAGACATAACAATTTTTTTGTTATTGGTGCATATCAGTGACCATATTGAAATAATAGAATTTACCTTATAAAACAGAATAAAATATTATGTTCAGTTTATCTTTCCCAATGGCAGTTTTGAGTAAAACTGGAAAGTTTTTATTTACCAAATTTATGACTGAACAGGACTGTCTCTGCTTTTTTTGTCATTGATAAAATTTTATTTTAACATATAAGCTATACTGATCAACCTTATATATTTTATTTTATTTAATTATTAAAATGATCCTTCGCAAATCATCTCTTCCACAAGCTGAAGTGGTAGAAGAGAAAAAGAATCGAAAACATAAAAAGTACTACAATTGTTTTCTAACTTATAATCGTTTTGTCCAAAATTGTAGTAGTGACATAATTTTCTTTTTTATTACAGGCGAACCAGAAGTTTAAACGCACCATCACCAATTCAACAATTTGGACCATGCGGGCGAATAATGAAAAATCCTGCTATGGTTATGTAAGTATAATACTTTTTGAAAATTGTAGTTTTATTGTAGACGGATTAATTGTGCTTTAAGGCAAATTGAGAAATGTGCTTTAAATTTTATCATAATTCCAATTTTGGCTTTTGTTGGTGAAAATAACTATAAAAGGGAATAATAAGTATATTGTATTCAAATATGTATTTCTCTCTGGTTTTAGATTCAGTAAATATAGCTCACAATTGGAATTTGTTAATAGAGTTAAAAATAATATTTTAGTGTTTTTGAAAAAAACCCGCTGCGGACAGGATTCGAACCTGTGCGGGCAGAACCCAATGGATTTCAAGTCCATCTCCTTAACCACTCGGACACCGCAGCTGTAGAGCCCAAATTTTCAAAAAGGATATTTTGAATCTGAAAAATGTCTCAACTAATTACTCTTAGGCCAAAAAAGCAAAATTAACATGATTAAAATTTCAAGTCAATCTGGCTAATAAATGAGATTACATACATATTATGATTTCGAACCAGATTCAATTAGTGTAGTTATTAAAAATCGAAATTTTGAATTTTGCTAAATATGTTTAATTTTTTCTCTGTAGGCAAATACAAGATCCGGCCAGCCAAAGGTTAACATGGTACAAACCTCCACTAACTGTACTTGTAATAAAAAAGGTTCGCGATTCGACAGTGCTGGCTCCGTTTGTGCAATTGGTTGAGTGGTTGGTTCAGGAGAAGCATATGGTCGTTTGGGTAGAAGGAGCTGTCCTGGACGATCCTTTACTGCAGGAGGACAAGAATTTTCAAAGCATCAAAGACAAATTAGTAACATTTAAGTAAGTTTACTTTTAATTTCGTTTCACTACTTATAGTTACTAATAACATCTTAATTACAGGGATGGCAGGGATGACCTAACGGATAGGATTGACTTTATAGTATGTTTAGGTGGTGATGGAACGCTATTATATGCTTCGCTACTTTTTCAACAGTCAGTTCCGCCTGTTATGGCGTTTCATTTAGGGTCTTTGGGTTTTTTGACACCATTCCAATTTGATAATTTTCAAGAGCAAGTTACAAATGTGTTAGAGGGGCACGCAGCTCTAACACTTCGCAGCCGCCTTCGGTGTATTATTGTAAGGAAAAGCGATCGAACAAGAGATAGTAATAGTACTGAAATTACGGAAGATAGCAATGGCGCTGAGCGCCCACAATCACTCGTTACTAAGGCGTCCACCAATATTTTGGTATTTTTAAATTTTTCTTGATTTGAAATGTAATATAGAGCAAACGTATATGCTTCTCTGTATAGGTTCTTAATGAGGTCGTCATCGATAGAGGTCCCTCACCGTACTTAAGCAATATAGATTTGTTCCTAGATGGGAAGCATATAACCTCGGTGCAAGGTGACGGACTTATTGTTTCCACACCAACAGGAAGTACTGCGTATGCAGTCGCTGCAGGTGCTTCAATGATCCATCCATCAGTTCCGGCAATAATGGTGACTCCTATTTGTCCACATTCACTCAGTTTTCGGCCTATCGTTGTTCCAGCCGGTGTGGAATTGAAGGTGATTTGGTTGATCATTATAATCCGAAAGTCCTTTTTATAGTTTAATGTGTTTTCTTTCTAGATTTCTATATCTCCAGATAGCCGAAATACGTCGTGGGTATCGTTTGATGGACGCAATCGGCAGGAGCTATTCCACGGTGATAGTTTAAGAGTAACAACATCCAAATACCCCGTACCAAGTATATGTGCTCAGGATCAAATTTCCGATTGGTTCGACTCCCTCGCAGAGTGCCTGCATTGGAACGTGCGGAAAAGGCAAAAGTGCCTAGACGAACTATCTGACCTCACCGCATCCGGTTCAGAGGACACTTTGGACGAACTGGAGCGAACTAGCGATCCTATGCTAGATAGCTAGGCAAGATAGTTCCTTTGTTGACTGTCTTTAAGACTCTAAAAGTTTCTTTTTATATAATTGTAACCATTGAAGTTAACTGTTGATAAGCAAATATTGCCAAACGCACGTTTTTTATTGAAAGTCTTTGTAGAATGTTGTTAACTTTAAAATAAAATTATTTTTCCAACAAAAGACAATGATTTTCCAGAAAAAAAATTTTCCACTTTTATAAACGTTTACTCTTACCTTAGTTAGAGCTCAATTTTTGTACTGTCCTATATCTATTACCATTAATCGTTAATTTATTGAAAGGTTGTAGAGAATATTGTTAAATGTATGACTTTTTTTAAATAAATTATTTTCCCTGCTTTCTTTTTAAATGGGATTTTATCAGTAAAATAAAATAAAAAAAATTTAATTAAAACTTATATAAAACCTATATAACCTTTTAATTTTGACCTTATTTATTTTCATGTCTTGCTGTAAATGCTTTGTACCGGAAAATTGCCTAACTTTTAGTTTTTTTTTTTTTTTCAATTTGTTCGCTTTGTCTCATGATAGCTTTATACATGCATAGTTTTTATTTGCGAACTTAATGCAAACAAACTTTAAACAATGCCAAAACGCGGCAAAATAAACATACACTTTCATTTTGCTGAATTCGTTAAATGTAAATGCAACCAAAAATGTTCAAAATATCCCAAACGCAACAAAATTTGTATGTATTAATACAAATTATAAGTCATTAATGTTGTCCTTACATTATAAATCTTAAAACAAAAATGTTTCATTCGTTATTTTTCTTACCTCGTCCAAGGGAACTTTTATTTTAAATTGCCTTGTTAAAGTTAGAGAAATCAAAGTCACAAAATGCACTATTAAGATTTACTCGAAATAAGGCCGCATTAATCTTTACCGACATTTTAACCACCTAAGCAGAAAAGTGTTTCAAAATATATGCATTTTGAATGAAGTTGAAAGTTTCTTAGTTAAATATATTTGCTAAAGGATTTTGGTAGGGTTTTAATGCTTTTTCAGATCACTTTATGCTTATCGAAGCTTTAGAACTCACTCATGGATGATCAATCATTAGATTGCACACGGAAATTAATAATCAACGAATATACCTATAAGTATGTGAGTTTATCTATAAGATATTTCTTTATTTTTATTTGTTGACCGTCTGCAATGGTAAGTTATCTGCGGAGGATTAAGGCATATTCTTTAAATTATACGTATGTGTGAATATACGTATGTGATATGAAACCCTTAGATAATGCAATTTTTATTCTGTTATGAAATGCGCTGGTACGTACTATTGTCTTCCTGTATTCTGTTCAATTATCAGTGCTTATAAACAAAATGTTCGTGAGAAGATGCCTTATTTAGGATTTTATTATTTGTAGATGGAAATTTTCATTTCATCTCTTTAACTGAAAATTAACATATAATAAAGTGGCAGTTACAAAAAATAAATCAACCTAAAGATTAAAAAAGTCGATATAATTATATGACGTATGTTCATAAATGGAATGATATTATTTTTATAAAATTTTCATTTTAAGATTTCATTTAGTACCCGAAATTAGCTTCAAACGTGAATAGTGGATAGGGCAAACAAATAGTTGACTAACAACGGAAATAAATTCATTCACCTTTTCACATTATCGAAATGAGAGCTAGGAAAAAATTCGTTTGCATGTAGAGCAAAAACTAAATTTACTTGTTTTAATAATAATTTACATTTTCTTTGAAAGTTGTTGAAAATGAATTTTATTTTTCCTAATTTTTAGTTTTCTAGAAAGTTGTCACATTACTGCTATCGTTATTCTTTGTCAGGAGAGTTAGGACCACTATTTCAGTTGATTGAATCACATGACGACGAAGAGATGTTGATTCAAGTTAAACAATCGCCCATGAATCAAGTTATATAAAAGTTATATGATATGGTTCACCAATCCAGGGCAAACAGATATAATAAAAAATTAAACTGCTGCTAATATTATTGTCTAACTGTTGTCGCTGAATAAGGTAACTTATTTTTGGATGAAATTCAGTTATTTGATAATGAAGACACTAATAAATTCCGATATTGTTGCAAAATACATTTAAATAAAAACCATTTTTAACACTCCGGATAACAAGCCTTCGATAGCTCAGTTGGTAGAGCGGTGGACTGTAGATAGTAACTTGAAGCTGAAATCCATAGGTCGCTGGTTCAAATCCGGCTCGAAGGAAATTACTTTTGGTCTAATTTTACTTTCATTTTGAGTCGATATGAACATTTAATTAATTTATAATGAATTATTTGCGTCATGAGGAAATATGAAACTAGGCCCACATCACCAGGAAAACGTTTTTGGGCTAACTGATAATAATAGTAATCAACGAAATTCAAAATATGCATATGGTCCCGGTTAAAGTGACTAGAGAATTTTAACGTATATATTCGCTCCGGTGATAGTGGCAAGGAAAATTAGGCGTATATACATATACGCTTATGATGCTAATGGGTTTTTAGTTCATATCATACATTCGGCGTGAGATCAGCTAATCAGATAAGTTGATGAGCTTGAACAAGCATATGTTTTGAAAACATAAGATAGAATAAAATTTTCTATTAACTTTACAAAAAAAAAAATTAACAACATATAAAAAATAAATAAAATCTTCACACCAATAAAGAACATAATGTAATTTAAAGAAAGCGGCAAAAAAACCCTCCAAGCTAAATATATGAGCTTGTCATTACGGAAGCGAGACAACGTCCCCCGAACCCAGATAAAAGGAAACTCAAATTTAATATAAAAACTTATATCATTAACATTACAACCCAAAATAATAACACTAAATAATATGCTCATAAACAAAATTCTGGAAAAAAAATTAAAGCAAACCTCTCCCCCATATTCAGCATTAAACCCAGAAACAAGCTCTGACTCTCCTTCAGCAAAATCAAATGGAGTGCGATTAGTTTCAGCCCAACAAGAAGTAAATCATATAATAGCTAATAGTACATTGTTCACCAAGGGAGTAAAGTAGTACATTTTTACCCGGGTGTAAAATTGCCACCCGAGCCGTAGGCGAGGTTGGCAAACACCCGGGTAAAAATGTACTTTTTTACTCCCGTGGTAAACCATTTTTCAGGGCAAAAAAACGCTACTTTGTTCCCTAAAAGTATGGTAAAAAAATGAACTTTCGACGGTGATGTGGGAAAAAAACATTTCTTGTTTTTTAATTAAAGTTTTCAGTGCGCAGCATATTAGCACAATACGTTTCATCAAAAAGGAGCCCACACAAGCCAACTGCCGCTGCGGACAGGATTCGAACCTGTGCGGGTAGAACCCAATGGATTTCAAGTCCATCTCCTTAACCACTCGGACACCGCAGCTGATGAATTAGCAAGTGTAGAAGAATTTGAAGAAATTCGGGGAATATTACTACGATGGGTTGAAAAATCTTAATTTTATCATTTATACCTTAATATAACCTACCCGCCTACTCTGATTAATTCATTTACTTATTTCTTGATAAAAAAATATAAATTGGATTTGAAACACATACATATCATGTTGACATTATAATCGAATTTTGTTCGCAATAGATTTAAGATGCTTAATTAGTCGATTTTTTGTCGATTATTTGCTCACAATTAAATTAAACGTGTTAAAATTATCCTCATGCATATCAATTTAAATACTTAGACAATTCCCTTGAATTTATCATTATTTCATTTTTTTAATACACAATGGGTTTTAAGATACAAGTCCTTCAAAATCTGCCATTACATTGCAAGACTTCGTTGCTTAAGTAACTAATTATTGTTCTGTAAAAGTTTATAATTTATTTTTCCAGAATGATTTTGTCCTAAAGCTATGTTCAAATTACATATTTGTCCTAAGATAGTAGATAATAAATAGAATTCATCAACACTTTAAAGTAAACAACAATCGCTTTGATTAAAGTAATGAGTTTTATTGTCTGTAACATGTAAAATATTTGGAGTTTTTGTATAAAGCCTCTGCTTCTTTAGAATCGAAAATCAGGAAAACTTCTTACCATAATACATCTTAAGAATAATATTAGAGTTATCGACTTCTTTGTATAAGGATATGTACTGAATGTATTTTCTCATTTTTCTATTTGTTCTAAAAGGTTTTAATATTTTATGCCTGCAGCTCAAATATGTACCGAATTACTCCTTCGTTGTCCTGTAATATGATAGTATCAAAAACAAATTCTGCGTAAAATCTATTTTACCGCCCATAACAAAGGTGGTGGTCGCCTCAGGCAAATAGTTAATTAAATAACCGACTTCCTTAGGGAATTCACGATTTGCTAACTTAATTGTTGGTTGGACCCTTATTCCGTGACAAAAGGTAATGGAACTTAATTTCCTGTAAAATTGCTTTTTCTCTCTTTTGCGTTGTTCTGCGCGGATTTTGTCATCGCATCAAGCTAACCGGACAGTGAGTAATTCTGAAGGCACTCAGGAACGGATTTTGGGGTGTGACACTCTTCAAGACTCAGCCTGTCGTGTGGGAGCTCGTCGGAATACCTAGTCAACTCAACTCCGTCACGTGAATGAAGCTCGTCGTTGATTCATTCATTTAGGACTAATAAATCACGCCCGATGATTCATTGGGGGAGGTAGTTCTTGACACTCTAAAAGAATATGTATTATTAGCCTCGTTCTGAGTTTCGACAACATTTTTCTCTGCTATAAATATAAAAAATTCAAATCTCGCTTCCCTCAAAAATATGGGTAAGACACATAATAAATATACTTAACTATAATAATGCACACCCATTTATAAAAAAAAGCCTTTACATTAAATCTGGGTACGAAGATAATAATAATTATCATAATAGTGCATCAAAGCAGGCGTTTTTCTTCTCAATGTTGCATAATATGTATGCATATCGCACATATGAATAATTTCAAGTCATGCACAATGAAATAAATATGCGAAGGTATTTTAAAATAACCTTCGCGTTTCTCAGCATGTTAAACTTGATATCCGTTTTTAAGAAGGTAAAGAACATAGTACGTTTAAAAAATTTAATATGTTTTAGAACATTCCGATATTTTTTTTCATGTTACTTTTACTTATAAATAATAAAAGAAATGTTTTATGCTTCGCATTTAATTAAATTTAATTTTAAAGTTTTAAATCCTGCGTTAAATTCAAAAAATCTTTAAGGTATTTCTTACTGAGCTTTTGATCTGATTCCTTACTCCTAATTCTCAAAAATAAAGGAATTCTGGGGAATATGAAATGAAAATATAAATAAAAAATGTAAAAATATAACTAGATACTATTAATGCTTTCCTCAAATAGAAAAACCCTAATTGAATAAGATTTTAAGATTCGTCATTCAATAGGTTAATTAAAAATCTTATTTCTGTATAAAAATACGCTATACTAAACATTTATATAAATATCTGTTCTAAAAATTCACTGTTTTTTAACAATCGATAAATTCATATATTCGTATGTAACACACTGTTCCCTATTCTACTAATTTTAGAATAGCAACTAGAAGAGTGACTAAAAATCAAAGCACTTCGAAAACCACTAGAAAAAAAATCGTATTTTGCAAGCCTAACCTAGTTAATATCAGATTTCTAAACAACTTTCACAAACTGATGATGAATGTGTGTATTTTATGATTTTTGGAAGAAAAAGTTAATTTGGTCATTTATATTTTGTTTTCTAACTATGTATCACCAATTTCTAATACTATTTCAAATATTTAAATGCTTAAATTAATATTAGGGCTTAATCCCACTTAATTAAGGAGGAATCAGTAAAAAAATTGAGCAAATATAGTAATTTTCAAATTTCATTCGGAGCCTTATATTTACTTTCAAGTTTTTAATTCGTGTTTCCGCCCTCATTGTACGTTAAGGGGTAGTAAAAAAATTATTATGATTATGAATCTTTAATATATTAACTAGAGTACAAACTGCATGTAAAGATTGAAGATTTTATTTGATATACATTTACGAGTTCTTTCACAGAAATGATCAAAATATAAATTTATGTACTTTTAACTTCTACTTTTGTGAAAAGCGTGAGGCATTATAACGAAAATCTGGAGATATTACTGAATTTAGCGCATGTAATCTACGTAAGAAGTAATTTCTAAAAAAGATAATGTCATAAAAACGTTCATCTGATAATGTTCCTGAAATCGGGATGTCAATACTGTATTACCTTTTATTTTCAGGGGGTTTGTTGGTGTAATCCCAAAGTAGGTACATAAAAGAAAGAAAAATACATATAAGCTGTTTTGTTGCAGACATTAACGAACATCGCCGAGCGGAGGGTTTGCTAACTGAAACGTAATACACAAGATAAACAGCAGTGCTCTTTTAAGTTATAATATTTATGTTCTTAAGATAAATAACATTTATTTGTGTAAATTTTGCACTAGGTCATATTCCATTTCTTAAGCTTAACTGAATGGCTTTGAACTGAACTAGAAAACTCATGAACCCTCACATACTTGAATGGGGAAATGATGTCACAAGCACATTGGAACGTATGACGTCAATTGGCTTTCCAACATTCCAGAAATTGCACGTGCAAAGTGCTCTCAAATGAAGGGGGTAGCTGCAAAGCTTCGTTTTGGATAAAAGATACTTTGCAATCCATTCAAAGGGCTCAATTGCACTTTAGGAACACATCTCCTAAATAGGGAAATAGGGAAATAATATAAATTAAAGAAAAGGGAGGATGCTAGTTTCTTCTTCATAAATAGCATCGCTTACGTCCATATGAATTATTAAATTGAGTATGAAAGATTTAGTCATAGTTTTTTTAAAAGAAGAAGGATAAGTTCACCTGTCGAATTTGTTTAAAATTGTAAGTTATGTAGTTAGCTGTGTTGAATATGTTTGATCTATCAAAACCTAAAATTAAATTAAATTATCGTTTCATATTTTTGTTATGTAAATATGTAAGTACTTCAAAATAAAAATACCTATGTTCAAATTTTAAAATGTTTGCTTTCTTCCAGTACAACGAGAACTGATTCGGCAGAAAATCGACACTGCGATAAGCAAATGTTTGCACTATCAAGGATAAAACCAACAGATTTTATTTATTGCGCCATTTGGGCATTGCGCCAATATTTTTTTTTTCCAGTTTCCACATATGCCATAGTACCTTTACTATAATTTGTAGTTGCGAAAATACTGAAAACAAGTGTTTCCTGTTTTGTTTTTTGTCTAAATGTTGGCACGTGAAAGGAACAAGATACGTTTACTTGATCCAAAAACCGGAAAGCATTTACATGGGGTGGACCTGCGTGCAATATGCATTAAAGTGCACTAGACGAAGATGCGACTTCAGGTGAGGACGGGATGCGTTATTCCAGGTTGCATTATGTGCAAAAAAGCCATTGACGTCACACACTGGAGGAGGATGCCAGGACAAAGGAGGGAATGAATGTCAGCGGTGCCACAAACAACAGGATGAGGTTCCAGCGGTGCATATGCGCAGTAATAATTTATTGATTACAGTGGAAGTTGATGTTTGCATATAATCGCAAGGTGGGTAGTACTAAAACACACTGTTCCTGAGGACTAGTTTTTAGCTTTGAAAATTTTCTCTGTGTTCAGAATAACAAATTAATTTGTCATTTTATCTACACTTAATCTTATACTAATACTATAAAGATTTACTTTCGAATTAGTCATTTTGATTTCTAGAATAATGCTTTAATTTAAAAAAAATTGTATACTCAACCCTATTTACATTTTGATAGCATTAAAAACATACATTTTTATAGGATTAAAAACTTATAGGCTATAACAATTATGCCGCCCCTATTTTGTGAAATATTTATGTATCATCAAATATTCGAATTCGAATTTTCATAATCGAATGGTAACTTAAAAGATTTATGCAATTATAGATACTTATATACGTATATTTGAAAACTTAAAGTCGTATACTTCAAAATGTCCTAAATCTCTGTATTTAGGGACTACTCTAGCCCTATCAAGTTATTAAAATAAAAAATTAAAAGTTGTCTTTTTATCAATATATGAATATTTATTTTAAATATGTATTAAATTTTTAAATATCGTACTGTATAAGTATACGTCCGTTTAGATAAAAAAATAAATAACTTTCGACGTGAAGTAAATATAAAATGTTTTTTAAACTTTGTTTATTTCCACGATTCGTTTAGAATTGTTAAGGGAAATGTGGTGGAAATAGTTTTTATTTAATTGTATTTTATCATTTTAATTTTTATTAAAGCATTGTGAGAATGTGGAAAAAATCGGTTGGGAAAACTGTTGTGTTTCAAATAATCTTAAGTTAAAATATCTCGCGAAATACATCTGTCCTAGTTTTGTTAGTAACTAATATTAAATAAAGTAAAATCTATAGAAAAATCTGTTCTTAAATTTCAAAATAAAATCGTTTAGTTTTTGAAATAATATGAACAATAATAATAATGGGTACATAATACAAATTTTAAACGTTAGCAAAATGTTTTTTTCCTTACAATTAGACTGGAATATTAAAAGGAATAAAATGATAGAAACACCATATTTTATGTTAATATATTGTAATTTTATAATCTAATTGCAATAATGACGAACTTCTTCCGATATATTCAAATATTACTTCAACTGCCTAAAATCTACTACACCGCTCATTTACCTCCAAAAGTAGGGGAAAAAGTTTGCAGATGAAGAACAAGGATTTCGTTGGCCCTCGTAAAAGTGCCCGTATCCTTCCAGTCAGGAACAGAAGGTCTTTGGGAGGAGGTTCGATTCCGAGTTTTTTTTGCATTACCTGATGTGCTCAGTTTTAGTTCATTAGGAAACCAAAACAAGGTCCGAGAACACTATGATTATACCATTTTTACCTGAGGAAAAACGGAAGTAGTTGTAGTTTTGTTCCCATTCGCCCTCGTTGCACAATTTCATAGAATAAATATTCGCAAAAGGGTGAAAACCACAGTGAGCATTTCCCGGTATATTTTAAAGTTAGTAACTTAATGTTTCTGCGGTCTGCGGACAGAGAAAAACATTGTCGATCTTAAGTGATGTGATGTACCTTGAGGACAAGTGTTCACGTGCAATTAATAAATAAGTGATATGCGAGTTCACGTTTTAATATGCGATGAAGATTGAAAATAACTTTAATATCTGTAATTTGCAAGTCGAATGTGTTGGATGAGTAGGAAATTAATATTTTTGAGATTCTAAATTGAGATGACCTTTACTCTATATCACAAAGGCCAATTTAAATTAATGCAACTTGCGTTACTGGAATTCACCTGCATGATATAAGTGTCACGATATAATTTTATGACCACTATCAGCTCTACTTACCGACTTTTGCGAGTAAACAATGGGCTTTCATCGAGTACAATACTCATTATGCGATGAAGTTCTGTGCCCAGTTTAATTAAATGCAGCATATCTGCAGCATCCTTGGATTTTGCATAGGGGCATGGGTGTTAACATGTATCGGATGCGTCCACATTGGCGTGCTTAGCACCAGTGAACAAAAGGCGCCCTTTCGTTAGACCCTAGGGCCTAGGGGATGAGCAGAAGGAGGCTGGAGGCAGAAGGGCACGGGGTTGATGATTCTGTCGAACCAACTTAATGGTTAATCGCATTCTGAAAGCTCAAAAGCACTTTCATTAAATTATACCACGATTATACGAACTTTAGATTGAATTTGCTGAGTAAGACTTAATTTCCCAATAAAATGGAAATTGCGGTCAAACATTCTTTACCTTGGGATTTGAAGTACGGAGCAATTTTTATTGTGAATTTGATTTAAATTTTCTGGATACTGTCACGAAACCAAATATAGTGCTTAAATGCCGGTCAATAAATTCATAAAATCCATGCGATATACATTCAAAATTGTAATATGCAAAAAACATAATAATTTAAACAATGTTATTCTTTTCAACTAAAATATAAATGAATGTCAATCAAATATTACAGAACGTTTTTACTAATTTGTATTGAAAAATATAAAAAAGTACAAGGACTTTAAATATTCTATATTGCTATAATTCCTGTATTTTATATTTCGAATTTGGTCTACAAAATATTTTTATGCACTCAAGAAAATGGAAGAAAACACTAAATGTGGTCAAATTTTAATATAAGAGAAGTATGAATGTATAAATGGAGTCCCTTTCTTCAGTGTATGCTACTTGTTTTCATTGTTTTACTAAACAACCAAATTATTTAGATTTCAAATTTATTTAAAATTCGTTTACGCATTCAGTTGGTATCTTGTGTGTGTATTCTCTTCCTGATAGAGCCTATTCCTTTTCGCTGCCTTTGAATACCGGCGTATGTATGTATTTTATAGATTTCTTTCAGATAATAAACGTAAATATTCAAAGAGGCAAGGTAATGAAATATTTAATCGGAAACAAAAAGCAATAAATATTTTTCCTATTTCTATGACTTAAAAACATTTTCTAAAGTACGTGACTTGTATGTTTAAAATGACGTTAACTTATCTGTTGGAAAACCTCAGTTGGTAAGCGCTAGAAACCTTTCTATATTAGTACTGGGTATATAACTATATTATTATTTATCGATCAGAATTCTTTCGCTAGGAATTCGTTGGTGAAAACTAGAATATCATCTTATAAATTGCGATATAAAAGAACACTTTATTCTTCCAAATTTATTTCTTATTAAATCGCTACATTATAGAGTGGCGTGTAATGTCTTATAAAATCTATTTTTTGTATTTCGTTAACTTCGGATATTCCTAGCAAATACGTTTTGTACGTTAAATCCTTGAATATGACATATTATATGTATGTATATATAGTTATTTTCATTTCTTCTAGGGCAAAGAGTACCAGTAAGATATGATTAAACCTATATCTGATATATAAAAATCTCGTGTCACGATGTTACAGCGCTCCACTCCATTTTCTGTCATAGATCCCATCCCCACATATCGGAAATCGGGACCCCCAGCATTAATAACATAATTAGTATATCTTACAACGCCGCGACGGGCAAGTTTGATACGGCTTATTAGTAGATATATTGATAGTCTACGCTTACGATTTCTTTAATCGATTAGTGATCTGGTATGTAAAATACTTTACCAAAAACATCCTTTAAATGTTTAACAATTTTAAAACCTGTCCTTATGACGAAAGCAACATAAAGGAGTCGAACAAATAAATTAAAAGTGGCGGCTATGGTCTGCTCAAATTATTCAGGTCCCAAGGTATTCAAGTACATAGTAACATAAATCATAAAGTTAGATAAGTTTTGCCTCTATAATAAGACGAAGTTTTTCCTAAAGTTAACCGCGTACAATTCTTCACTCGCCCTATCCTTTTAATGTCTTCTGAAGTTATTGCTACAT
The DNA here is from genome assembly GCA_959613345.1 of Tolmerus cingulatus. Classification (NCBI taxonomy): domain Eukaryota; kingdom Metazoa; phylum Arthropoda; class Insecta; order Diptera; family Asilidae; genus Tolmerus; species Tolmerus cingulatus. The sequence continues at coordinate 14,612,895 of OY390708.1, read as the reverse complement.
CTACTCCATAAGTTTTAAAAATTTTCCTCTAACATCAGTTTTATAGAGCCCTGTTACACAAGAGAGTTATATTCGTATTATTCATTTTATTTTAAATTACATGGATTAGCATGACGTGATGAGTGATACTTAAATAAAGCTTAAAATTGAATTTTGAAACATTGTAAATATTAAGTAGGTATGAAGTTAAATTTACACTTAAATTTACTTCGTGGTTGTCACTGTGTGGGTTTGACACAACATAAGTAATTTCATGAATTCCGAATCCAATTTTTTTAGATTTTCTTTAAATTAAATCAACTCCCTTGAGAAATGTATTAAAGCTGTTCAACCCCGCAAAAAACGAAGTATTTTACATATAATAGTTTAGAGTTTAGACGCGGTACGGAACTGAAATAACTAATACAAGACAACATTTAAACACAATTCCCGATAAGTATGTTTAATTGATTGAAAAAATAAATTACCAAATCGTTTGAGAGTATGAAATAACTTTTCATTCATTCCATGTTTATTTTTCAATCATTTAATCCAATATTACGTAATCTTTTAACCTTTCTAAATAGAACTTAAAAGGAAACGCGTCTAAGGTTTCAACTTTTTAAGTAAATACACAGAAAGATCGGGTAACGAAACAGCTGACATTGTAATTCATAGAATTTACAATTTACTATAATACAATAGTTCTATATATGCAAAATATCAAGGAGACCTAGACTTTGTGCCCACTCAATGAGATTTATTGCTTGAGAAAGAAGAAATTTGTTTAAAAAAGACTCTAGAGTTTTATTTAAGTGTCACACTGAAGCATCGCAAATAATATACAAATTACAATATCATATTTATTTATGCATATAAAGTTAGTTTTTGACTTTCAAAATAAGCAGTTATTTTTGAAAGTCTGAAATAAGTCCATTATTAGACAAATTCACATAAGGACTATTTACACGATTAGATTTAATCAGAGAAGTTAATAAAATGATATGTTGAAAAGTGGACTTATACAACTTTCAAAAACAACGGCGTATATACATACATAAGTATACAAATTTCGGAAATCGGTCAAGTAATTGAATATGAAAAATGATTCACTAGTTTGATAAGTAATTATAACAATATTCAATTTAATGTTAATAATGGTAGTTGGAATTTTTGGATAAAAATGATAAAATAATCATTATTCCTTATTCTTTTAGGACCTAAATCGGTAAATTGGCAATATAAAAAACCTCTACTCTTTAGTGCTGAAATTTAGTGTTTCAGAAATAAATAAATGAGTGCAACTTGCAATTCGACCACAAAATGTTTTAAGCTGCCCAATAAGCTGCAGCTTTAAGGTGAAGCATGTGACGCTGGTTACTTTTAAACAATACAAAAATGCCCGTCGGGCAGTCCTCTGAAACGATTTTGGTGCTGACACAGTTCTGAGTCCGAATACTTTAAAATATGAGAAAAAGGAAAAAGATAAGCAAATGTGTGTGAAGTAAAATTAAAAAATTGTGCAAACATTTCCCATTGTACCAACTGAGGAATTTGCCCAGGAGAAAAGCAGCAGGATGCCTTTTGGACGAAAATCTCCTCTGGAGGCCCTCGCCCTTCCCGGAGTCATCCTCGCCTACAAATACAGTCAATTTCGGCAGCGGAGGCGGGAGGCCGCCAGCCGGAGAGTGACGGAGCGGGAACTTTCAGCGCTGCACCATAAAATCGTAAGTTAGGCGACTTGAGTCCTTTTTAAATCCAGAAAATGTTTAACATACCCCATAAGTTTTGTCCTGGGCTCTTATCCTGCACCGATTGCTGCAGCTCTTGCGCTGGTCGTTGTTTTTTAAATCCCTTTAGGGGCGGCAAAATTGCAACAAGTAGCTCCTTAAAAAATCAAAGATATTCACGACATGTGTCTGGGGCTCCTAGCTACGTGCGGGAGGTGTGCATATGTTGGAAGGGCTTCTTTTTTTTAAAAAAGTATTATTATTTAATATTTATGAAACCCCCCTTCAGGGGAAACTTGCCTAAAATTGGAAGTAATGAAAGAAGTCTTTTTATAGCCAAGTGGGAGCTTTTGTGTTGGTCTGCACTTTGAGAGGCTTCTTTTGTTCCCCATGCGATGTAATATATCATATGTTCTAAATATGTAAGAAAATCAATTTATCTTAGGTCGTTTGGTCCTGGTCTGCAATAGTATATTTTATTTATACACCACATCGTTGGACCTCTTCTTTGAAATTCTTTAGAATAAAACATTTCTTTTAATGATATAAAGAATGAAATCCATTTATTACATACATACATATGTATCGCCCATTAATTTTAGGTATACATCCAATTCCCAAACTCTCTAACAAAATCGCAATAAACTGGATTTTGGTACATATATAAAAGTTTTTATATATTCAAGGTCAAAGGTTGAGGAAAATCGATTTTCGGAAAAATCGTACTTTCTATTGCTCGGATGTTGTTGGACGTTACTATAAATATTATAGGTCTTAACATTTCCTACAAAGCAAATTCTATAAATTTTGTTTATAAAACGAACCATTTTCGTAGCACTTCCTTAGGGATCCATCTCGAAAAACAGTTTTTAGTATTCTAGACCCATTTCAAAATGTCTGTGCTATAGGTACATATACATATAATTTCTGTAATTATTTTTTGTTTATGGAAATAGTTATCAGAAAAAGCTTTAGTAACAAGCAATTAATAATCAATCAAATCATCATTTAGTAAAAATGCAATGTAGCGTTTGAAACTAAAATTTGTTACTAAAGACTACATAATAGATATAATGTATCTATATGAAGAGAAAACAAACAAAATTTAATATTATGCATTTATATAATGTCAGTTTATGCAATAATGCACATTGTACATGATTATTATAATTTTCTCCTGAGATTTTCGTAAATACATAATTTTAGGACCAGAAACTACAGTTTTCAAACATAGAGTGAATTTATGTTTCAGCTGAAATTACGATTTTCATTAAAATCGTATCATAAAGTTTTTGACTTAAGCCCAGTTGGTTTGAGCGGTTCTAGTTAGTAACATAAAATATGAAAAATAACTTCAAAATGGCAAATAAAATGTAAAAGTTTTGAATAAGTTCGGCTGCTAATGTTTCGACAACTATTTTAAACTTGTAATGTATTGAAAAAAGTCGCTGTAGAGCATAAGTTTAAATAAAAAATACATTTTTAGGAAACACTTTTAAGGAGTGGATGGAACCCACTTACAAAAACTACCATATTGTATTATCGTCGTTATTAGACGTGTGTGCGAAGGTTTATAACTTGATAGAATAAATAGAAGTATAAACATTTTGAGTTGAATAATTTGATTTAGATATGTTTATGTATTACCCAAGATAAATAAAAGGGCTTAAATATGTTTTACTTCAATTGATATCAGCAAACTGTTAAAAGTTTCTTTAGAGACATTTATTAGTTTTATAAGAAAGATTCCAATCTATCCGAAAATATTTGCTAAATATTCTGGAAAATTACCATAGTAATCTTCGCATTATGAGGTGCATGCAAGTTCAAGTCGATACCGTAACTCAAGGGCTTACCTTGATGCTGATTGATTCGAGAACCCTTGACATTTGCGAATTATAATTAAGACCTCTCCGCCCTAACGCAGGGTAATAAGGGCCTTTCTTGATAAATCAATCAACGAATTACTCTTATCGATAGTTGCGACAAATATAAATGCTCTCACCATGACATCACTATAGGCAAAGGAAGTACGAAAATAACAAGGCTTTCAGCAATAAGTACGTCCTTGATGTGCCCTTAGTTTTGTATCTAAGCAAGGGCTCATAAATCACAGTTGGTATATTAGCTCCTGTACCCCGTAATCGCGATGGTGGGGGTCTAGAGGCCAGAGGTCACTTATAATTTCTTCCTTCTATTGAACAAAATGTCCTGCAAAGGTGGTCGCTGGCGAAAAATGGATGTGGAGCCCACTCACGGCGATTTATAGCCCTCACCACAAAAGCTGTTTTTCTTGCAGAAAATCCTCATAATTTCAGTCACGCTAACGAAATTTATTTGGTGAAAACGCCTCAGTTAAATCGGAATCCCGCCGTCAAAAAGTAGGGAGCCGAATTTAGTTGTAAGATACTATTTCCGCCAGGCAGCATATCGGATTTCAATCGAGCAGTTTTTATGGCCAAACTAAACTAGTGTTAATAAATTTGCATAAATATAGACCTTTCGAATTAGCCTCTGCGTCTTTTTTTCGGGACGAGTGGCTGCTTCCACATCGTCGTCGTCGCCGTCGCCGCCGGCTCTTTCTAGCTATTGATTCGCAATTTTCGCAAGGACTTACACAATATTTCTTTGTTTTTACTGATAGTGTGGATAAAGTGGGAATTATTGATTACCTCACCGCAATATCCTTGCAAAATTGCCCTTTCGAATGGCCCCGACGAATTCGGTGCTATTTCAGGTATATGAGGCGGGGCTTGCCCATTATTTAAAACCGCTCACTCACTGTTCAATTAAATTCAGTGAAATTAAAAAATCGATGACAATTTCCTGTCTATATAACCAACATCCCTCTTGCATTTTTCCGCAGATGTTAAAAGGTTTACGAAATATTTACTGAATGTCTCGAAAACTCTTATACGAAAGTAGGCACACAAGTTTTCGCGGATATTCGCCGTTCCGTATCTTAAACACATATGTCTCAGTCGGGCGTGATCGAAGTAGCAACATTTCTAAATATTTCGGACACTTGATATCCACTCACTTAGAATCTGAGTGAGTTGTGGATCCTAGCCGTGCTTAGTTTTCCGAAGGGAAAAATAATTTAATATCAAAGTGGGAGGATATGAACATGTTCACATATTTCCTGTATTTTATGCATATATCTTTTTCTTTTCGACAAACTTTTATTCACATCTCATTTTATCGTCAGTTTTGCGCTCCACGTACCTATAATGTAAAATTCTTGCAAAAACCATTCACAGCGACAGAAAAAGAGCACCACCATACCGCAACGCGTCTAAGAATATTTGATTTACGAAAATCATCCTTACTATGCAAGTCTTGGATTTTTTCAAGGGTTTTAGCAAATTAATTGCTGGTGGACACGCAACCAGGTGCCGTGCAACAGTACCTGAAACCATTACGCTTATTCAGAGTTTAACCCTTTCGTTTATCGGGGTTCACGTCGCTCAATGTGTTTAACCAGCGCCACAAGGCCCTAAACCCCAATCAAGGGTGCTTCTGGTTCTCTCCTCTTCAGCAATTGAATGCTAAGTAGTTTTTTGATGTGAAACTAAGTCATGTTTCTTGCGGAGGAAGGCCAGGACAGGGCAGTAGGCACTTCTGATAAGCGTCGCCTATTGTTAGCATAATAAGCACTTCAAATTCGATAGCTCTTAATTCGATGTTTGGATACTTCGATTCGAAGTGAAATTTCCACTAGATAAAAATCTTTAATGTGAGTAATATTGTCTTTGTTGATTTGTTTGCGTGCGGAACTTCATTGGCTAAATACAACCCAAATACCGGCAAAGAACTCGATTTTTGCTTTGCAAAGTGGGAGTGTTCCCCAAATAAGGTGAAGGTTGGACAAAGATCAATATAAACTAAGATGACCCTGTCGCAACCTTAGATTGTCAACTATATTATTACTCAAACTTAACAAAAAACAGAACATGGGACACAACGGACAATTACATAAATTAATAACAGCCTCACCTCACTTGGAGAAGAGTAGGAAGTGAAAATTTCCTGCTTAATTAGAAAAGCATGCTCATTATGCACGCTGTTTTTTATTTGGGGATATGCAAAGAATTCTATTGTACAAATTAGACAAAAGTTTATATTTTGCTTGTTTGCTCTTAAATTATGTTTTCCTTTGACTCTTTTACTCAAAAACAGACGTTATGGATACAAATTTCTCAAAGCCCAAATAGTGGGAAAAGAAAAGCGTAAGTTTTAATTATGCAAGAAATATTAAATTGCATTTAATTACGCCATTCAGAATTTATATGGGAAGATTTACGTACCGAGATGTTAAACACGTGAAAGGCAAACTTTGATTGAAATCATTGAACAATAATGGAGATATCGTAACAGCAAGATCAAATTAATATAAATAAGGGCATACACAACCATTATCTATTTTTTCCTATTTTCAAATTTGATCTACAATAGTTTCGAAATACGAAGATATTCCCATTATTTCGAATCGGAAGCTTTAGTTTATAAGAAATAAATTAAACCCTATTAATACCTATTAACCTATTCAGCCTTAGGCAAAGCTTCGGAATCTATAAAAAAACTCGGAAGTGCTGATATTTGTTACAAAAACGTACAGTCCCATCTGGTTGCACAATCTCGCTATATATTCATTAATATGTAGTATTTATTACCTTCGTAATAATAAATTTATTATTATTTTCATAATATTCATATTAGCTATATTTGTTTCGAAACTTCTAAAAAAGGCGAATAACATAATTGCTTTTTCATTGCTCTAAGCGTATTCTTGAAGAGTATTTCAATGATGAACTTTTATGTATTAAAATATACCTAAATATTACACAAATATTACACTCAATTTTTCTATTAATTTAATTGATAAATTGAATAATCGATACGTTTTAGATTACTATTTAAGTATTTAAACCTCTAAACAGAACTACATGCAATATAAAATTTGTAGTATCCCTCGAATGCGTATTCCAACGTCATTCATAATATTCCAGAGCGTATTTCAGCGTCTGCCTTGTATGACTGAGTTTTTCAAGAAGAAATCTCCGAAAATTTTGAGAAAAGGAGACTTTTTCGGACTTATAAATATATACATTTTTTTAAGTTCAAATTAAGGGATTTTACAAAATTTTAAAATATTTTTATACTAATGATAAGCAATTTAAATTGCAAATTGGAAATATACTTTTTGGTCTGTCATCAGCTTGCCAAGGACAATCTTTTATTCTTCATTTGTTCGTGCCATGAAATCTTGCAAGTTGATTTTGACCTACTTCCGGATGTTTGATTGAGCTGAAATTTTGCACACATTTTTAAACCCAGTGATAATGTAATTTTGTGGTACGTACCATTGTGCTTGCATGAAAATGCAACTAGAAGTCGAAAGATAGTCATATTTTTTCATTCTTCAATGTAAATAAGAACTTTTAATATATCTACGTGTTTAAAAAACACAATACCCTGTATTTTCTGTGTCTCCTGACTTCCTTAATGTAGAGACTATTTTTCGACATTTTGGTCAGAGTTAAATCTGTACATTATTTTTACTTAAGATTATTTTAGTTAGTGAATTAAAGAGGATAAAATAAAGTTAATTCACTTTTTATTTCGAAATGCAACGAAAGTTTTCGAATTCCTTATGTTATGTATTTTAGCTACCACCAAGCTCTTGAATTAAATAAAATTTATCTCTGTCGGAAAATGGGGTAAACACAAAGTAATTCACTCCCACACACTCAGTGGGGTACCTTATTAAGCTCCTGCCGCAAAGTGCTTAAGTACTAATTGGACTAAGCCTTTTCGAACCCTTATTTGCCTGAGCGGCGAGGGCTCAGCTGGCGACGGTCAGGACAGAAAAATTTACAGAGCTATCACAATGATATCACTTTGGACGGACACTGAAATTCAAATACCCCAATGGGCTTAAAGCCCAGTTCTCAGCCCCCAGTGTGTATTTATATGAAAGTTGCCACCGAAGTTAATGTGGAAATTGCTAAATTAGTTACTCCTAAGTGCTTGTTCATGATTGCCACAAATTTTTTTATTTGTTAACAAGGTACAAGAGAATCGGTCTTGTGTATTTACTCCCCAAAATACCTATTAAGGGAAACGTTGCAGTTGGCTTACAAATGGTGTATGTATGTTGTATAACATAATGCCCTCGGTTTATGGGATTCCACCTGAAAATAAATTTTATTCTTTGGTTTATCTTACAATCGATAAATGGAGGTGCATTTTATGGATAAATGCAATTCGGCGCGTGTTTTACAATTAATTAGTGATGTCCACACTCCATACCATGACCTTTCATTGGTATTGTCTGATTAACAAGGGAACTACCTGTTGGGTGTTTCTACCAGTTTAAAATTAAATGCCTACGTTGAACGGTAAGAATAAATAATTTATATATAATTACGAATTTTCCTTTGTAAAATTTTTGGGATAAAGTGCATTGCATTAAAAATGGAATAATTCCTCAAAATTAGTACCTGAGGCAGCTCTTAACGAATACACTATTTTATTTATTATAACCACATATATAATACACATTTCGTATTCTTCAAAAAAGATTTAGTTAAAATAACAAAAGTAAGTTAAAATCAATTTTTTTAAATCAACCTAATTTGTCTGCTCTTCTGAAAACTAGATAGTTTGGTAATCTTAAAATTTGTATTTCAAAATTCACTTACTGCAAAATGTTGCCCCTGAAGAATCAACTTTTTTTCCAAATAATATTGCGCTTCACGTATGTATATATTTATGTAAAGCCGTTCAAAACTTATTAATATTAATATTGGATCAAAAAACATTTTGTCGATAACACGCCCACCAATTTCACAAATGTAGAGAAATCTCTGCTATTTTTGATCGCACCTTATGTAATATTAATAATTTGTGGACGACTTTACATATTACCATAAAGTTTTTTTTGTAGGTACAGGAATTTCCTGATCGCTAGGTATATGTATTACTTAAGGTCTATTAATTGAGTGTTTTATTGTACATATTTATACATATGTTCAATTGTTTAACATTTATTTTACTTGAGATCACCAATCTTTAAATATACTTATAAAGAAGCAAACATCCCTAAGAACATAACATTTAATTTAAACAATATTTTATAAAAATTGGTATGTACGATTTTTTTACTTTGTTGATTAGTGATTATAAATTTGAAAATAATTTTCAGAATTCAAAAATTCAAAGCGATGAAGCATCCGCTTAATTTAGATTCATAATCAGCGACACTAAAATCTTTATGATTGCTACTGTTTTAAACATATCATTAAAAATACTTTTAAAGTTTTCGCTAGTTATATTGGATCCATTTTAATTGAATCAGTGTCCTCAGAAACCTCCAAACTTCAAATTTAAGTAACAAAAGGTTTAAGTGACTACAAAACGATTTTTTTTTCATTTTATTAATTGATAATAAATGTTCAGTTTATTTTATTTTAATTTTATTATACCTTTATTTTCTCATAACTTAACCATTAATTCATTAACAAAATGAAAAAAACAATCTGACCCAGTTAAGTAAAATAAAAAACAATCAAGAAATATTTTACTGCAAGAGGTGATATATTTATTTTATAATATCATATAACTAGCGTTTAATGGCTCATTGTATTAAGATTTTAGTAACTACTGCAGTCATTATTCTCGTGTGTGTGCAGTAATTTCATTAAATTTCCTTTAATTATCTAAATTTGATAAGAGTTTGAGTCAGACGTAAAACGGACTACATAAAATTCATTTATATATAAATCAAATTTTAAATAACTTTTAGTTTTACACATCTACAAAACAGTAATTTGTACTTTCCATCGTATTTTTCATACTTTGTACTATAAATTGAACCAATCCTATTAATATCTAAGAACAAGTTTGATGGGTGCCATCAAAAATAAAACTTTTTTATAATACCATTAATAACTCTAACGACACTTCCTGGAGAATCTTACGTGCCGGCGCGAGGCACGCAAGGAGATGGTTTTACAATATGTTGGAACTCCCTGGGGCCCCCTAAATGCGGAAGTAGGCAGGAGGTCAAACACGGAGCTCCAATAATCGGTAGTTTATATGCATTAAGTCGAAACGACGAAATGTCCACGGAACAAACAGTGTAGGGGTGAGAGACCTAGCTTAATAACTTTTCGGTGGGGGTGGAGGACAGAGGGGTGGATGTCTGCCGGTGTCAACTCACCTTTACCCCCCTAGATGTGAACGTACTCAGGAAGGTGGCGAAGGAGTCATTGTCTCTGAACGATGTCGACTAATGAAACTCATAATTCGATTATGCAATTATTGTTGGTACCCTTGCGAGTGTTAAAATCTAATTACTACCAAATGAGGAGTATACTTTGGATGAAATGGTGTTTACGATGCTCAACATCGTAGCCGACAACAGGGTCTATTAGTTGGATATAAGGCTCTGGGAAGGCAGCTATTGTTTTAGTCAAACGAGTAATGGTTTGTGTGCATCGGCGTAAAATTTCTCTGTGTAGTCGAAACTTGATCAGCACAATCAATAAATAGGTTGAATAAATCTCAGTGGAACTATTAATAGACTGTACCAAAATTGAGAAATTCTATCTATATACCGCGTAATGAATAGCAGAGTTCCTTTATCCATTTTATTACATTGATAGGAGCAGAATGAACGCCACTGCTTAGGTGGCATTTATGGTAGATAATTAACGCTTTCAATATTTGATAGCATATATGTAGGTATAAGTATTTATATATATATTACAGAACGTAAAACTTTATAACATCATAATAAAAAGATATACTTTTTACTGCTGAAACCAATTGAAAAACTTAGGTGTACAGGCATATATTTATTTTAAGGAAGTTCTATCCTGCTGTGCTAAAGAAAATTTAGTTAGGCCCGGACGCAACGTTTTAATTTTCTAACTTTTATTTTTTCGAAAATTTTCTCATTAAAATTACTAATATATTAGTATTTATTAGATTAACATCTCTAGAATGCGGTAGTAAACTTTCAAATTGAGTTTCGGAGTAGGTACTACTTCATTTATGGCCATACATACATAAATAAAAATTCCACTATACGTTATCTATTTTGGGAGAGGTGATCATAAAGTTGTTTATTTTCATAATATGAAATTGTTCGTCTTTGTAAATTCGTGATGTTCTGACTTTATTGACAATATGTTTGAGTCACCAATCTTCATACTTCTTGAACAACTTTCGTAATTTTAGACCACATACCTTTATACTATACGTAAATAAAACAACACATTTCACAAATTGATTTCAAAATTCTTTAAACATAACAAATGTTAACAGTTCCAAAAATAAAATTTTTTCTGTTGACAAATTTCAAATTCCATTTATTTACTACAAAAACTGTGCTGTTTCGAGGAAATAAAATGTATCTACAAGAAAATGAGAATTTTATAACTTACATATGTATGTACCTACATATATGAGGAATTAACAATCATTTAAAATTTTAAAGTTATGCTTCCTTAACATGTATGTGTTAGCTTATGTTCTTACTTAAGTATAGTTTAGAAGTAGTCCCGAAAAATACATTATATCCAATAAAATCGATGTTGGCAAAAAAGCAAACGCAGATAGAGGAGCAATCCTGGGGATTCTTAATATACTAAATATGTAATAAAATATGTATAATAGAACTACATAAATTGCTTTTTTAAATATGTAAGTATGTGGCTAACAATCCTGCCGTTTCATGTATCTAGGCATGTGTGTATTTGCTTCCAATACGATTAATTAAAATTATTTTAAGAATTAATTGGTTTTCCCTTCACATAACTCTTAAACCTTTTATCCTTTGAACGAGTTAGAATTAAGATGATAATTATGTTATTTATGTTTATGTCTGCGGTCTTCTTTTCCCCAATGATTTTAATCAAGGGAATTAAATTTAATAACTTTTTATATAAGAACTGCATAGGATACATCATATGAGATAAGATTTTGTACTTGACTTGAGAATTTATGAAAACTGGATGAACCCTTGATATTACAGGATCCAAGTTTGAAAAACTTTTATAGACTTCGCGATAGTGTGATCATGGTACACACTTCTATCTTAAGTAGCAAACTTAGAATATTAAAGAAGTTCACTTTTCCCTAGAGCGTAATTACTCTGTGAAAACGTAGAAAATCAATTTTAAAGTGTTGTAAAAATGTGTCCTACATTTTGAACTCATGCTTCGTTTCTTCCCAATGAAACTCCCTTTTTCAATAGGAAGATGTGGCGTATATTTTAAAAATATGCCTGCCGCTTATCAATTCCCTTACAGCACAACAAAAATTTTCCATCCCGTGGAAGTGTGTTGGTGAAGTAGTAGTGTGGAAAAATACCAAAGAAGACCAACAACCAGAATAATTTTAGAAATTTTGCTTTTAGATATTTAAGTGGAATTTATCTCCGGGTGTTTGGCACAGCTGCAGAATTTACACGATAGCATCAGAGGCGTGTTGTCGATATGAATTTCTATTAAAGCGAGCAGATTCCCACATTCATTCCGAATAAGGTCCTTTATTGAATCAAACATCTAAATAAGCACAGAAGCATTCGTGGCAGCGCAAGCCCTGCACAGGGACATACTATCGGGCCAGACAGACAGACATACTTTTCTGGTTTTCTGGGTTTAGTACGCGATTTTGAGCAGACAGGAAACACGCTGGATGTGCTGTTTTTTGTATGAATAAAGTTTTGTTCCTTAAAACGATTCGGTAACCGAGTACTTTTGCCAAAAAAATCTGAAAGTGCACTATTTGCACCGGAACTTCGGTTGCTGTGGGAATGAGGTAGCTTTCGGGATGCAGCAAGGGTTAGATGCAGAAAATTCTCTCAATTTAGGGTTTAATGGTATTTTTGCACAGTAAAGATAAAACATCGAAAATAATAGGTCAATTGCGGAGTCATAACAGAACATGTCCGTACGAGGGGCGCCCAAAAGCCAGTAAAGCGAAGGCAATTTTCTGTGCTTCCATTTTGGGGGCACGAAAAATGGATAAAACGAACCCACAGCGAAGGTTCTTGAAAATCCCAGAATAGATGGAGTTTTATGGCAAGAAAACTGTTAGCAGATTATTCCTTTCATTCACTGCCAGCTCCAGGATATGTAGATCCACACAAAGTGCCGCCCGAAGCTCGTAAAGTAATCCATGAAAGTACGTGGGCTTCGGAATGCTCGCCTCTTTGGGATGTGTACATCGCGTTAGAAATGCTAATACCCGTGTAAAATGAGCATATGGTAATGAAGGTGCGAATTATGAGTCCGCAGTGGACGTGGGTATTTTAGCCCCCGCCAATTTGCCCGGCCGCATGAATGGCCCCGGGCGTTTCGACATTAATAAGACTCCCTAATGCGATTCTGCATTCTTTACACTATTCTTTATTAAGTACCACTATTCAGCCTTGTTACAGTGTGCACTCCCCTTAGAAAGAAGCGCTATGAATAAATCTATTTACAAAGGCACAGGGTCAGGGATGAGTCTGGAATGAGACTTCAAGCGACCGACTATAGGCGAGGTGTTTCATGTAGTAGTTGGCAGGAAGTTCTTTCCAAAAGGAGAGGCTTCGTTTGTCTCCAGGTAAAATTTCCCACGCAATCTGAAACGATAACGAAAAGTAAGTTTGAACATTATTTATTGCTAAATATCATTTTATAATTATAATGTTATTTAACCAAAGTGAATTTTATAAAGAAATTAATAAATTTTAATAGTAATGTTAAATTATTAAGAATAAATAAAAATTACAAAATATAAAAATCCGTGCACTGCCCGGGAATCGAACCCGGGTCGCAAGAATGGGAATCTTGCATGATACCACTACACCAGCAGTGCTCGCGAAGTTGCTAGTATTAAAAAAGTAATAAAATCTATTGATATTTTAAATAACTAAATATACATATAAGAAAAATGTTAATAATTCAACTAAAATTATTAACTGCATTTTCAAATTAGTTTCCACTATTATATTAAGGAGTTAAACTTATGTTTTCATTTTATTACTCTCATGATAGACGACAAATATGTACAATATTACAACTATTGAGAATGGTTTATAGCAATAATTTTATTTTAAAACAAATTTTAATTACTATATAAGCCATTTAATCACTAAATTACGAAGTGAAAATGTTATGACGATCGTTTACCCGTGAACATGTGCACTTGCTACTTATCCAAGTTAAAAACCGATCGCTTATACGTTGTGGGGACTTTTTGAAGGTACAAGAACGCAGATTCAATATTTGGAATATATTTCTTACTCAACTAGATGAAATTTTGTTGTTTTTATAAATTAATTATTTTTAGCTCAATTAGTGGCAGTATATAAAACAATTATATTAAACTGCACATTGCGATTAGGGACTTTGGTTATGATTGAGTTAAAAAAGATTGAGTTATTCGCTGCAACTGATTCTAGATTACTATCTACTATTCATCAACTTGTGAAAAATTACTTTATTTAATACGAATTCGGAAAATGGCACACTAATTAAGCCATAGTCGATGAATTTTTAAAAATCTTGACAAAACAAAGCCAAGAATTATATGTGAAATTTATGAATTTCTTCCTACGTAATAATGCAGATTAAATTTAATATTAATATAACATCTGCCTCAAAATAGAAAATTTGAACTATGCAATTGAAGCTTACCTAAAATCAGCAGCTATTCCCATATAAGCCTTAGCATTCAATCGGCAGGATAAGTTTCCTTTAAACTGTTCAGACTCCTCACATCTCTCCGACCGGAAGGCTTTAGGGGATTTTAATGACTCAATAAAATACTGCCATGCTCTTTGATGACTGCATCCGACTGAAACAGAACCATAGCTACATTCATCTTCACCTACGAGCGAACTCGGAGCTCCAAATATAGAAAGACATTTACTTATCACTCCCAACCAGCGATTATTTGCAATTTCCTGTCGGGCACATCCCGGCTGCAGGGGAATCCCCCCGTTTGGATAAAAGTCAGCATGTCCTAGTGGGTAAGGATTGCCGAACAGACCGCCGTCAGTGTGGATGACGTCGACGAAATCAGCGTCAAGTGGACTTAAGCGGTGGTGGGTGCTTGTTTCATCAAACAGTGGAAAGGCGGGATCCAATCCTGGTAAAAGAGAAGTTTTATTAGTTTTTCGTTGTTTTCCCTTTTTTCAGCTAACAATTGAGCAACGAGCAGTTGTGAATTGTGTAGGAAGATATTTAATTGAATGAATACATGCAAATACTGGTATATACTGGCTCCTCCCTCTGAAACTTGAAATTAAGAGTAAACTATCATGTACATTATACTATTGTGCCTGGAATATTCTCCAAGCTACGTTAACATTACGTGGACTATAGTTTATGATCTTAGTACTACATAATAAGCGTATACATACCTAAAAGATATAGTAAAAAAAATCTGTCGAAATTTAATCAACTTCTGTCCCTTGCCTTTGCCTGCTTTTGTGCTAGCTTTTAAGAAATCTCGTTACAATATTTAAACTTCCGAGTAGCATTATTGAATTTTTTGTTTAAAACACCTTTTTGACATAATCAACTTGAATAGAAATACAAAACAAATTAAATCCTTACTTTCAATGTTCTGAATAATGACCTTAATTAAAGGAAATACATCTAATTATAAACTATGTAGTACTTGCATACATAATTTTTTGTACTATAACACAAACACCATTTTTAAATTGAATAAGAAAAACTCGAAACCGAAAAATTTACATTCATAAAATTAATGTTAAAATGAACAGAAGTTTATATCGCAATGTCGCATTCAATTACAATTTGGAGAATTACGACCAACTAACAAAATTCAAATGTTCTTTGATGCACAGATCTCTGAAATTTTTATATTCGTATGAATTTAATTCACATTCAGACCAAAAATCATCAAACATATGTATGCGTAACTGCCTAACGAACAAATGTAACTCAGACAACTTACCAAAGTTGCAAATCCATCAACGCATATTTCGTAAAATTCTTTCCGGTAAATTAGGTTTACAAGTTAATTGAAGACCCAAACCAAATCAATCGTAGCTCAAAACAGCTGATTGCAAGAGCATTAATAAATTATTTCTATAGCATAGGGAAATCAAGCGAACGTCGTTATTTTACGCTTCTACGAATAACGTTTTGTAACTTCTATAAAAACCTTCTCAATTGGACAAGCTCACGTCTTTAGAGTTTAGCTGTTTCATGATGCGTGCATTGCTTTCATTTGATCGACTTTAGAGCAATCGCTTTCGATATTTCTCCCTATTAGTAAAATAATGGAAGCTCATCTAAATAAGGGAATATCAGTTATCCAGATTCTATGTAACTGTTTAGTTTAGAGGTCTCATTGAGTTCGTATATTTGAAATATTTTTCATTCTCATCTCGTTTTAAGTTCAAGAGAAACAATAACGAACATTTGTGTTACCTAGAAATTTTTAGAAGGCCGAAAAAACCGGCGTTTTCGCTAATGATTTTCACTGTTCTGAAAGTTGATAGCCCTTGAAGTGAGCATCCATTTAAATTTGATAATGAAATTTTGAAATTTCTGGTGGGGTCTGAATTCAAAAATTAGCATACGAAATTATAAAGATTCTTGGGGCCTTGAGTTATATTTGGTAAACTTAACAAAGGCATTTACTAAATTAAGTAATTGGCAAATCACATATAGACAAGAATTACAAGTTCCACACCAAGGCCATGATTGGATCATATGTAATAAAATGATATAATTTATAATATCATCGGTATAAAAGTATCCGTGAAAACTTGAGGTTTATTCATCATATGTACTTACAATTTGAATATTTTAAACATAAACTTAAAACAAACAATCCTCTTTCTCGTTGTTTTTTATTAACATCTAATTCCTCAATTTTATTTTTGCTAATGATCCTAATTTGTTAAATGAGTTTTTGCTTAAACTTAGAAAGTTTTGAATATTTTTGAATACTAAAACGTGTACGTATTGTAAATGCTCTAATTTGTTTATTTTCGCATTAAATTAGAAGTGAAAAAACTATCCATTTCTATAAAAAATATTTGGATGTTGCAGAAGCTTGAAACATAAATATATAAAGCAAAATTTTAATTTTTACCAGTATTAACATTAATATATATGTTTAAAATTAGTTATTTGGATGGTATCAAGATTTGCTGAGAGGATAAGTTTTTCCATTGGAACATCCGCACTTCAGTTTTTTTTTCACAGACCATAGATTAGACACCAAAATTCATGTTCATGAAAAACATATTCCGTAAGCAACTTTAAATACAATTTAGCAATTTAGATATGAATAACTGATTTTATACAGATAGCTAAAGTTCTATTGTTTTATTTATTATATTGTATTATAGTTGCACATTTAGTTATACATATTCCAAATCCGTTCGGCCCATGTTTCTTGAAAACTTGTGATATTGAAAAATTTTAATTTTCTGATCTATGTATGTATGTTTATTCAGGGTAAAAGTCGTACAGACTAATTAGTTAAACATTTGTTATAACATTGTATTGTTATCATTCATTTAAAATACTTTCGAGTTGCTATTGTTAAGAAAAGTGTCTATAATGCATAAAATATTTCATTAATGACACAAATTTCTTTGGTATATGTATGTATATTATATTGTTATTTAATTCTTATCTACGTTTTATATTTGTTTTTCTTGCTCGCTAAAAGAAAACTACCACAGGGCATTTTTAGCCTAAAATTTAACCACTTAAGTAGAGAAGTACACTGCTATTAAATGTCATTGTTTAGCTTGCGAAAAAAGTGAAAATTGCCACCTTCATTTCAATAACCCTGGAAAATAATGGTTTTGCTATTGTTGAGTCGCGACTCACCTGTGATTCTCGGAAGTTTGATGCCCCACTGCTGCAGTATTTGGCCGGCGAAGCCAATGGTCTCCGCGCCCAGACTGAATCCAATCAGGTGGACCAGCTCGCGGGGGTAGCCTGCATTAATGAGAAATCGGACAAATCTTGCAACGTACCTTGACACGATGGGCATGTTCTGAACGGTGTTCGAGTACCACGGCAGCGCGGTTAGAGGACTCCAGTCAACCAAGATCACGTTGTAGCTTCCGGCCGCAATGAACGCTGCAAAGCGGTTTCATTGAACATTTAACAGTTCGAAATGTTGGAAAATTACGGTCTTTGGGAAGCGGGAAATCGCGGTAGCGAGCCACGTTCCCGTTTAAAGGTAAATTGCACCGTAGGGGTTTGCAGGTGCAGCGGCTGCATCCGCGCTTACCGTCGCGTATTTCCTGGCTGCTCTGGCCCTTCCCGCCAGGGGCATGCTCCGAGAACCCGTGCATGTAGAGCACCAGCCGCTCGGACACGTTCAGGTGGCTGCTCCGGAGGCCCTTCAGATCCGCCAGGTAAAGCTTGTCGGGCTTCGTCGGGTTGTGTCTAGTAGTAATAAAAAATAGAACGCCGTAGAGCGAGGTGAGGATCACGGCCAGGGACTCACCTTGTGTAGAGGAGGAACTTCACGTCGCTGGCTTCCCGAATCGGACAGCAGTTCGAGCACGTCCCTCGCGGGGCGGGGCTGAAGACCAGCGGCGAGCCGGCTGTAAGAAAATCGGTTGATTTACTCTTACTAATCGCGAATTAAACGTCTCCATCTAACTTATTGTACATTGGCGTGCAATTTAAGGAGACATTGAAATACGACTCTAATGCCAGCTTAAGGCCACTTATCCGCAAAAGTTATCGTAAGAGCTAAGAGATAGTCATTATCTTCAAAGATTATATAAAGTAAAAGGTGCACAGTGAGAGCCTTGACTTCCGAGGGCATGGAATCTGATATCAGACCTGTGACATGTTACGATACTATTTGTGTCTGGAATCAACTATATAATATTAAAAAGCTGTCAAGACCATGTCGGTAATACGAGCACATTAAAATAAAATTATTTACCAAGTAGAAAATGTATGCCTTACGAAATGAATACCACAGTATATACCTATATATGTATATAAAACCTACATTTTTTATCCAAAATAGACTACTTTAACATTACGATTTCATTAGAATTAAAATATGAAGGCTACCATTTTGAATACTGACTATCAAGCATGCATATATTGCATTAAAAATATTAACGAATTAATGATAAACAAAGGATTGCAGATAGAATGAATGTAAAAATGTTTTTTCTTTATTCTATGTTGAATCCTTTTCTTAACTTCGTAAACTATTTGACTCAAGCAATTTGGGTTTTTTTTTAGTTCAAGTGTTCTAAATATTTTTAGAATTTTCCGAAGTTGCATTTAGACTAATATCTTTACCGACACAAACATTGAAAATACCCAATTTGGAGTCGAATATTTTAAAAATGGTGTACAATTTTGAAGACCGGTTTAAAAACTTCATATGATTGTGAATTCCATTTTCAACGACACCTTACTTGATGCGGTGTGGACTGACTTTTTTTTTCATACTCATCAAAATTAAAAATAGAATATTTCGGAAACTGAAACTCACCGCGAACAAATTTCTTCAGATTTGTGTGTTTTAAATCAAAAGGAAACCTCTTGCAAAATTTAATTGAAAACCGTGATGTACCCCTATTTCTAAGCCAGGTCAAATTTTTATTTTATACATTAATTATTTAGAAAAACTTGAAAGCTTTTAGAAAAATGGACCGAGTGGTTAAAAAATCCCAAATATCAAGTTTGATGTAAATCGCATAACTTTCAAAATTTTACAATCCGCCATATTGAATTCGTAAATTCCGCGTCCCAATTATTATAATGGATAGTATTGTCATCAGAAATGAAACTCCCGCCAAATTTTAGCCCTCCGTGACATCGAAAAGTGGGTTATATTCCTATTGCGAATTTGAAAAATATCCACACAAACTTAATAACTTACATAATGAGTTAAAGAAAAGCGTGATGAATAATGATAGGCCAAAGCACTTGAGACGAACGAAAGGATGAAACACTTTTTTTTAACTGTGTTGTCTTTTAAAATTACTTCAAATAGCAAGCAGTGATGCACTAAAACATCTGAACAAAAACTTCCGAAATTGTCAGAGAAAATACGCATATTCCGTACATAATTTCTATCACGGTAGGACATTTCTTAAAAGAGGACTAATAATGGGACTTCGAAGAGCCGCAAAAGACATAAACAATTTGCTCGTAACACTTGACTACATAATTGATCTGTCAATAATTTCGATATTAGGGATCGGCTACTACTATATCCTGGGGAAATTCTATTTCATAAACGAAAACTAAGTATTCTACCAAAAGCATGGGTATGTTTTCCTGTTAACAGCAGCTTTTCTGGTTCTGCCGTCTTTCTGTTCAATTTCAACGTTAACTACATGAAGACGAGTTGAGAAACGCTACATCGATTTAATGTTCATATATTGGAGTTCTAGTACAACCAAAATTAAAGGATCCCAGATTTTAATACATCATGAAGACTACATTGGCTGGCTTTCTAAGGAGCGCAAGGACCCCTATGATGAAATTGCAAAATTTTCCAAGTATTCGAAATTAGTTAAAATTGTGTGTTTTATATTATAGAACGTTATGTGCATTATATTATATCTTATTATACTTTTCTCTATTTGATTTTGATTACAATAATAAATTATTAATTATTAACAAAGTTTTATGCCGCTACTTTTTATATTTATTGTTCGAGCCGAAACCGACGAAAGCAAAGATATATGAATAAAATTTCGGTAGATTTTACCAGTTAAAAAAGCAAAATTTCGACGGGAATCTAATTTCATTTTATATAAACGATTTTCAAATTTAACAACTCAACGTTTTGTTAAAAGATCTCAATGAAAATTAAAAAGTGTATGAACACTTAGATCATCCAATAAAAGCCGTTGAAGAAAGCCTTAAGACAAATATGCAATTTTAAAATATTGGAATAAATAAACACTTAATTTAAACCAAAAAAAAAAAATTAAAATGTGTATGGGTTCACCAGAGAAATTTTAAACTAAGGAAAATCTTAGGAAAATTTAATTTATAACATTTTCAAAACTCTCAGGCTTTCTTAGACAAGTTCTGCGAAGAAAAGCATGTGATTTAAAAAAATCTATGCATATGGATATTTTTATGTATTTTGACTTCACCTTGTTTGATATACATATCTAAATCAATAAGTTAATCCAAAATTACTGCTCTGAGTTGGGTAGACCACTTTCTAAATGAGTAAAATTCACTTGCTTTGAGTTTTATGCTTTCATTTAACTTTACATAACGATCGTCAGTTCGAGTCTGTCATTGACCGTGAAACTTACGCAACGAAACTATGCCGGTTGGCTCTTACTGGCCGAGATTATATCAAAGCTGCTAAAGGAGTGCAAATCAGTAAATATTCATGTTGTTGGATTGGTTATCTAAGGGAAGGTCGCATACGCATCTTAATGCCCACTGCAAGCAAGCTGATATTTCAGTTATTTAATTTGGTGTAAATTAAAAAAATCTGCCATTGAAAAATTTAAAGGCACTCTAAATAAAAATTACTTTTACGATTGTGGAAGAGTAGTGATTTCTTTATCACTAGGTGGAAAATGATTGATAAAGGTTTATGTAACGAACTCAGACATTATCCATTCACTTAAAACTGCAAACGAGTACCTTTTAACTTCACAGCGTTGTTCAATGTTCAATACTTTCCCTTTTCTGTAATCTGAGGACAATTGTTTTTTTTCATTTAAGCTCAATGGGAAGGGAATGTAACTGTTGCTTAAACGAAATCGTAATTATTATTTTTATTGCATATTTATATATATTTATTTATTCATTGAAATTAAAATTTTTTAAATATTTTTTTAAATAAATTAATTATGCTTATATTTCTAAGCATTTGTCCTACCACTTACTTTTTTTTTCCATTCTTAAATTCTAATGTTCTTAATATTAAAAACAAAAATCATTGCTAAACTGAAAAAATGTTCTTGTTTAGGACTACGAATTTTCTCTCAAGTTTCTATCCGCAAGAAAAATGTTCAATTTGATATTCAATTTTCGTAAAGCCGTAAAGTTTTCAGAACTCCTTCAACTTAATTAAATTGAATCACCTTCAGAATCCAGAGCAACTTGCAAAGCTCTTTAGCTCATAAATTCGGACAACTTGAGCTCAGTGCAATCCGTGGAGAACTTTTGCTTCATAAATCAATCAATCAATGCACCGAAAAAGTTCATTTTTCTGCAGGAAGTTGTCAATAACAGGAGCGAACAGTTTTCTAATTATTCAATTAAAAATACATGCCCAATACCTCAGTTAAGAGCATAACTCAATTTCGAGCACTTTTCAGATTGTAAATTGGCAGTTTTTACACAGCACAAACTTTTAAATAAATCATAAAAATTGCTGATTATGCCATGCGATATTTGTTTTTAAAGAAATAGGGTTTTCAAATTTACCTGTTGAATTATATAAAAATATTACATTTTTATATGATAGTTACTTGTAGCAGAATCATAAAATAAATAAAAATATATTAAAATGGAGGTACATACAAAAGTATATAGAGCATATATGTATGTATATATGTATTTACATAATTCCGATTTGCTCGACCAAAATTTATTAACACTGTAAGAAAATTTTAAAACTCGTTGTTAGTAACATTTCGTTTGTGTGGTTGAGAAACCTATACAATATATAAAAAATAATTACATTATGTAATCATAAGTTTCTCATATAAGTATTGTTTTTGTATTATAAAAGTTACTAAAATTATTTAATTTTCAAAAACTGCGAATGTCGTCACAAGAAAAGACTAAACTTAAGTGAATTTGAATTCCATATTCAATTTACCTTTAATTGCACCATAACATAATATATATACATTAGTATAGTTCTAAAATGAATGAATACACTTTTGAATGAACTCTAGAGTAACTCACCAAAATAAAGAGTAAAGATACTGCAAAGAGCTGAAGTTGGTGATAACGCCATTATGCTTTCCTTGTTTAACTATAAATCTTCCAAAAAATCACATCAAACACTCTCAATATACACTGCAAGCACTTAAGCAATTTCTAATGCTTCAGCAATCACATTGCGATTGGGATGCAACTTCCTCTCATATTTATAGCACGGCCGGACGTAATCTTCACTTTCAGAAGCAGAATCTACCATAAAACGTCTTTAGGTCACGCAACACTTTTGAGCGCACACGGCTTATAACTTGCAGCACCAGACCGAAACGTAAATACGAACCGAACCAACTTCAAGCACGTTTTGCACCAAACTGTTCGCAACCAAGTAACATTTTGCAGAATCCATCTGATATAAGTAAGCTTGAACGAGACTAACTTAAAATTTTTGCCGCGTCTTATACTTGGCTTGAGAGCTTCCGATCCGGCTTACGAAGCTCCGACAAGGTCGTCTGAGGAAGTTGTCGGCTGTTGTAAAACGCAAGACTGATTCACCACCGATTTTTAAGGCTTGAAATCAAAAATTACCTGAAACATTTCTCACGTGCTGCAGTATACATTAATATGTTTTACGTTGATTTATTATTCAGCTTGTGAACACCGTAAGGCTCTATAGCTATTTATGAGACAAAGAGCTTGAAGTGTTAAAATGTCTTAATTTTGATTTAATTTTATTATTATTGTCAGTTTTTCTTTCAATTTCAACTGCAGGGTATACTACTATAATGCCTATCTATGTATTTCTGCGCAGCATAAAAAAGTTATTGTTTTCAGTCCTGGATTCAAAATTAATTAATACCAACAAATCCATCACTTAACGTGAAGCTTAAAGTTCAAAATGAATGTAACGATTTTTTGAAGTATGACTTAATATTGAAATTGGAACTGTAGCCATTTAATATTAAACAAACATTTTGAAATAAAAACGGATAACATAATTATAGTCATTAATTTCATGGCGTAGTTCTTTCCTGGAACCAAACACCATTTATAAAGCGTTTTCATTAAAATCACATAAAATTTAGCGATAGCGCAATGAATTCTGAAGGTTATTGCTCAATTTTACCGGCTGATTTACGTGGATAAAAAAACAGAAGCAGAATAGTAAGTCGAGGAAGTAAAGTGAAAATTAAAGATCAGCCGCTAAATATTCACAACTGGCATCAGATTACTGTGCTTCACGCCATATTAATGAAGCATGGGTTGATTATTGCGAATCGATTAACATTCAGTGGCAGTTGAGCTAACCAGCATTGATCAGCAAACTATTTCAATTAACAAATACATGTCTCTAACGAAGTAAATATCCTTCAGGCTAGAATATTTCAAAGGCAAATGTTTTGGCGCTTGTGCAACTTATCAGCGTTCTGAATGATGCGAAATTTGACGATATGGAATTTTTTATATTACTGGTTGTTGTTTTATCTGCATTGCCACATCGATGGACTATCTTCTGGTGTTAAGAAATTTAAGACTTCTCAAAGTTTCCGTACTTAACATAACAACAGACCTTGCATTGGGTTTTGTCCAAAGAAGGTCGACCATTGTTTTTTTGTAATCTCTCTGATTGTGACAACTTATTTAAAGTTTATGGTCATTGCAGAGCGTGTAACAGGCGTTCAAATTAAGGTAAATTGGACAAGACTCGTTTTCAAGCAAGAAACATTTTTCCTCAATGTATAAAATTATAATTACAATAGAGCACTATAAGCATAATAATATGAGAACAGTTAAGGAGATATTTATCGTAACGGTTGAAACAGTAATTTATTTTATTTGCATTTCCTATAAGCGAACGCTGAAAAAAGAATGAATATATGAAACAATAATTAAATCCCTCTAATATCCATTAGTTTAATAATAATAATAATTTCGAAATTGTTTTTTATATCCAGCTCTTATATTAATTAAGTAATCAACATTTTTAACTGAGTAGTCAACAATTATGACAACTTCTATTTTAATGAATTGATACATATATAATAGTATGTACATATGTAAAAAAGTTTCAATAGCTATTTTCTTAGGTTAATAAAAATATCATTATAAAAATACTAGTTCACCATGTTGTTTTAATTGTTCATAATGTCTAGAACATAAAATATTATTAATTCTCTATAAATACTTATTGTGTAATAGCTTAAAAAACGAAATAATGAGACCGAGTTTTAAATTAACTTCGAATTATTTGCCAAATAATATGTAGTCAAGGAAAAAGATTTTATGGATATATCAATATATGTAAATATATAATTTTTTATTTAATTTCTATAAGAACATAAAATATTATTAATTCTCTATAAATACTTATTGTGTAATAGCTTAAAAAACGAAATAATGAGACCGAGTTTTAAATTAACTTCGAATTATTTGCCAAATAATATGTAGTCAAGAAAAAAGATTTTATGGATATATCAATATATGTAAATATATAATTTTTTATTTAATTTCTATAAAAGTGCGGTCACAAATTTGTGGAAGCATATTTAAGATAATTTAATAAATAAATGACACTTGGTGAAAAAATGGGTATTGGAGAAATAGATAACGATATGTAGTACCACATGAATCGTTAACGTAATTCAAATAAAGCCTGGATTATGTATCTTAATCTAATATGAAATTATACTAATTTGTAGCCCTTTCTAACTATTGCGGCGTACAACATTTTCATGTGCATTCGTCAGATGTCATTTTTATGTCTCCATATACACGGATATATGGCCAATTATAGACTGAAAATTTTACTTTCAATATTTACTAATTTAATAGCAATTCCAAATGCCAAGTATAATGTATATCTACTTCATACGTACAAGAGTTACATATTACGTATGTCTACAATAAATAGATTCAAAGTGATAGCCATGAGGCGGAAATTCAAATAAGTAGATTCGGTTAAATATGTACGAAAGCTTTTATATTATAATAATTTTGAAATTTTTATGTTGCTAAATTGTAGACTTGGTCGTTGCCACTCGTACAGCTTAGACGTTAGAGTCGACAAAACATGTTTAGAAACAAAGTTGAGTTAACTTCAAAGAAATCTTTACTCTCTTTCGGTCATTAATTAATTATCTTCTTTGGTATCATGAAATGCACATACACCTATTTATAGGCGAATTTAAACTAATGTATTATTAATATATGTTATAGGACAAGTTGCTGAGCAAGCTCGAGGAGAGCGAGCCGGAGCCGCCGACGTCGCAGGAGGATGAGTGCGTGATTTGCATAAACGCCCGTGCGACGATGCAGACGTCGCCGTGCGGCCACCGCGTCGTGTGCCGCCGGTGCTTCGTGAAGACGATTCAAAGCGCCGTGGCGCAACGCCTCCTGCCGCTGCGCTGCGTCATTTGCCGGGCGCGGGTGAATCGGCTGACTTCGACTTCGGGGACCTGGCGGCTCCAGGAGTCCGCCAGCAGCTACTCCGTCGGCGGGAAGAGCTGGGCGTCCGCGGGGGTTCCTCAGTCCGCGAGCTCGTACTCCGTGGGGGATCACGGGCACCACCACCACCACGGTCATGGCAGGGTCTCCCAGTCGGCCAGCCTCTACTCGATGAGTTCCGGGACCTCCTCCCTGTCTAGTGCGTCGAACACCACGAGCTACTCCACCACCTCCTCAACGTCGAGCGGGGGTGAGTCCTCCTCTGGATCGTCAACGAACGGCTCGGTCCACCACCCCCATCATCTTTTGACAAGCAAGTCGCAGCACCATCACCACCACCCGACGTGCCCCAGTGGGTGCCTGGGCGCCATTCCTCGAAAACCCAGCAACTTAAGCACTGCAACCAACACCTATCCAGGACGCAGGTACAACAAAGGCAGGATAGCCGACTTGCAGAACAGACTGCCCCCAATTAAGGAGTTCAAGAGCCCGGCCAAGGTGCCGACTCCCTCTCCCGCTCATATCAGTAATCCGCGATTTCGGTAAGTAAAACTGCATACTACCAATATCAGTTTTGATTTCCACAAAACAAGGTAAGGAATGCTTTTTTAGTTATATTTATTAAAAATAAATTACAAATATGAAAGAATTCTGCTTTGTGTTTATTTTGCATCTTCAATACATAAAAAACCAATCGTTTTTTGGCATAAAAAGGCTCCAGAAAGCCAAACTTAATTAGTATACTATACTGGTAGAAGTTTCTTTAACTAGCTTAAACTAACATCGCTACACTTAAGAAACTCAGGCATTGCTTTAGTCTACTCAATCTTGACTCAAACCTGTTTCGTTCTTTTCTTAAGTTGGCTCAAACATAACTCAAGCCTAACTTTAGGCTATTTTAATTTGTTTCTTAACTCTGTTCATCTTAATATAACTCGTCTAAATCAATTTACCAACCAAAATTTGCCCCTCAAAAACAAGAAGTGATGGAATATTTTGATTTCATTTGGATAAATGGGGTTAAGACATAAAACTCAAATTTTTTTTATTTAAGTAAAACATAAATTTAAAACGCGTCTTCTTCAGAACCATTCGTACTCTCTTATCTACATAGTAAAATTTCACAATTTTGAAATTTCAGTCTTGAATAAAATTCTAAAATGAATTAGGTGTGACTTGTTTACAATAGCTAAGTTTGAAGCAAATAAAATGGGAAAGCTATATTTTAAGGGATAATAAAAAGTTCATTAAGATTACGAATTTCAAAATTGGAGATGAATTATTTTATGTTTTAAATGAAACATTCAGAGATCTTTGGTCGGATAATAAAAAATGCAATTATCACACCACAACTTTTCAATATTATGGTGGCTATGAGCTTCTCTAAATATTAGGGATGTTCCACATCCGACATGCCCTTGGTCACGGAACTGAAATATCTTGGGACATATTTCCATAATAGACTGAAATTTAACTCCTACACCAGAAAAGCAGCGATTAGAGAACTCGAGTATTTTGAGAGAAAAGTTATTCGTTTTTGCTTGGGAAAACATAGGAGACATGATAAACTTGATACCCAAACAGCATTCTGTACAAGAATTTCAGAACTTATCCGATTCTATCAAGAGCATAACACTTGATGAATAAAGTGTTTCTTAGAAGCCCTAACTTTGAAAATCCTTTAAGTGCTAACGTTGTTAATACAAACAGAGAAGAGTCTGTTCCCGATAATGATTACATATTACATCTCTAATTAATGTTCTATTATATATAGTTCCTCCTTCCTCAATTTGAAGAACTAACCGGAATAATCCACCGAAAATTCCTTTCTACAAAAAGGTAGGTAGCATTAATTGTAGAGAATAACACACTTTGTTTTAGACAGACCGCCGGATATGAAAGTTTTAAAATTATTTAAAACATTTTTGATGTGCGTTACATACCTCCTAGTGTTTGGAATAAGATTTAATAATCGTGTACATCATTTTGGGGTCAAAACTGGTAACTAATGCTTTTTGATTATTATTATGTAAATACTATTTGTTTAGAATTATAAGCTCAATTCGATACTGGGCCAGTCCAGAATATCCTGGATAATTAATTAAAATGTGTAATAACTTTAAGAGTTACTATGTATATGTATGTACATGCAGAAGAGATAGTATTATTTGCAATATATATTACAGAAGTACGTGTTTGTATTGCTTCCTGTTTTATTTATTTTTTAATATTAATGAATATCAATCCAGACAAATATTTCTACCCTGTTTTATGGAAATCAAAATTAATTCAGCTTGCTTTTGTCATGTCCGTCATTGGTTGGTTTTATGACTATGTTTATAATTAACGTTTAAATGGTTTTAAATGTATTTTATTTGCAGTTATGCTTCGTACACAAAATCACCAAGTCCTCACGAAACAGTACCACTCCTCAAGGATCCATCACCTTCGAGGGGCTCACAACCGAATTCGATAATATCTACAAAACAATCATCCAAACTTGGCCTTACAGCAAAGGTCAGTCCGATTGCCGCAAAAATGCCAATCCAGAGAAATGGATTGACTTCCCCGAGCTCTAAATCAGACTTAAGTCATCCAAGTTCTTCCAAGACCTTCCCATTAATTAGTACTAAATTTATTAGTAGTAGCATTAGCACTAGCAATTCAACTTCCCGCAATATTCACCAGGATGAAAAGGCTGACAATAAAAAAAATGAGACGATGGAAAAGAAAAAGAAGGAGGAGAAACTTAAACTAAAGGCTGAAAAGGAGGCGCGAAAGGTAACATAGCACTCAAATAGTTCCATTTTTTGTTTAGGCTGATAGTGTGGTTTTTTTCAGGAAGAAAAACGCATTGCCAAGGAAGAGGAGCGCCTAGCAAAGATACTAGCAAAGGAGGAAAAGAAGAAAGGCAAACGAGAGGCAAAGGAGCTGCTTTTGGCTAACGACGGTAATAAAAAGTAGGATTGCGTAGCCAAGACGTGCAACACTGTGTTAGACGAACAAAGCAAAATCTCAGAATGCCAATTTTTTATAACTTCGATAGAGATATTTTCATATTCGCGGATCGTCATCTTTGGCCTCATTTTGTAATTTTTTTAAACTGTGTTCCACGTAGGGATTCCCATGATTGTGATTACTTTTAAGTAATTTAAGTAATTAGTAAGATAGCCGTACTTTCTAAGATTTTTTTAGTTTTCCTCTCCATGGCGTTTTTACCATAATTACACTTGTTTCCCGTTCACGAGACAACCTCAGATAGCAATATTTAGTACATTTAGAGTTTTTAGCGAATACTTTTAAGCATTTTACTCAGTTCGTTCTAAATATAAAGTTAACTAGGACGAAATACATATAAAGCCGTTAAGATGTTCTAACACAATAGGTATTCACTAAAGCAATTAGCCTCGTCTAACTTCCTTTTCAAATGATTTCATTCCTTCAAAGCAATTTAATGTTAGGTGATATTTCCGTATAGCTAGAGTTACTTTACTGTTCAATTTAAGTAATTTTAGCAATAACTATCAAGTAAGTTTTATCCTATCTGTTTCTAATACTCTCACTGAATGCTGCTAAGTTTTTAAGCTGTTACTTGAGAACTACATAGCCATAGATGTCGTCATTAAAAATATGGTTTACTTAATAGCGCAATTTGCTTATCGTCACCTTTTCATCATTACAAAGAACAATTTTTGCTATTAGAATAAGGAAAAAGAAATATATATCAGGTATATTCAGGTTATTTTTCAGGTTTCTAAATATAAAGACCCATATTTATTCTATAGTAGTGTATGGTAAAGCGAAGTTAGCAAAGAGGACAGGTACAACATTCAACATATACCTTTGTCTACTTATCCTTTTCATTCCTGCTTCTTTTGGAAGGATTAATAATATCATGTAGGAATTCTACATTCCTCGCTCCATTCTAGTCATTGCAGTACACAATACAATTTTCATTTTTCCGATTTAAATATCCATTTAGAGGGATTTAAACCGGCATTGATATTAGTTCTCCAAATTATCTCAATTAGTCATTTATTTATTTATTCAGCTAGATTTGTAGAAAATAAACAGATAAATTCGGAATTTTACAAATCAGTCCATTTATTTTTGCATATATGTGTATGCTATAATTGAAGGATTTTTAACATTTTTCATGATTTTTCTAAACATTGGAATTTACATTAAATGCATATATACATATGTACATACATCTACTGGAAACACTTTTAAAGATATGTTTTTACTGTAATCTTAATACCAGATTGTAAATCGTATTGTCTAACTAGAAAATAGTGCTACATTTTTTAAAATACATATCTTCAAACAAAATCAAAATAAAGCCGTTTGAGATCACATAATAAGGCTTTCAAGTGATATGCGATATGCTTAAAATGATAAATAGTGTTGTTTTAAAGCAAAATTTTAATAGAACAAAATTAAATAGGTTATTTTGGACATCAGCCTTTAAACTGCTGATAGCACCCGCTTTAATAATATCTGAAATATTATAATTTTGTATAACATAATATTATTAAGAAAACAGAAATGCATTTGTCTCAAATGCTTAAGTGAAGCATATTTCATTTTATTAAAATTTCCCTTCCGTGCTGTTTACCTTCACAGTTTCAATAAAATGTTGTCTTCTAAGGCGATTAATAATAATATTAAAGACATATTACCGCTAATTTTGGCAATTACTTTAACTAATTTAAGAATTTGAAAATCAAAAATAAAGCTGTTTGTAATATTTACATATTGAAATTCATTTCCATTATTAGATTACCATTTTCTTTCACTTAAATCACAATAATGACGACAACTGACTCACAACTGTTGCAGTTCTCTTTTTTAGCTTATGATCGCTAAATTTCGCTAATCTGCGCATTGTCTGACTTCTTTGATTTACGCTTGATAGACTTTGTATCTGATCATTACGATTTCTTTTTTTGATTGAATTAATCGATTACGTAGTCGCTCCTCTTTTATAAAATTATTTCGATGGTTACATCATCTTGAGTTCACAAAAATTCTAAAAATATAGAAAACCCATGGGTTTTTTGTGCAATTCGCTTAAGATCAAATACCTATCATTTTAAATTACCATCGAACGATAAACAATAATTTGTCAATTAACATAGCTACATTTAAACTACACAACCGTCTTTACATATACATATATCATCGAAATTATTCCCCAAAAAGTGTTTTGTTAAACAATTTTTATATGGCAATTTGATTAGAAATACTGCAATTAGTTTGTAATCCAGTTAGTAGCTTATGTACTAGACTTCATGTAAATAATTAATTGTACGTTAAAAATTGTGAAAATTGTTGATAGTGCGTTTGTTAAACAGAAGAGAAATATAAAGCAGTGCTGTGCAATTTCCAGCTGTTCTCGACAAAACACATCGCCCTCTGAATATGCTTTTATTTTTAAATGGACATAATTTTAGGAATAAGTTTCCAATCCAAACAGCTGGAATGTTGTAAAACACAAGTAATAAGCAAAAAAGCAAAATTTTATGTAAAGTCCTTATACATATTAAAATTTAGAGACTGGAAACATGTTACAGTGAAAAATTGTTTACTACAGTGTATAGATCAGAGTTGTTTAACGTTACAGAATAATATAGAGAAAAAAGAGTTATTTCAATTACGTTAGAAATAGACGAGAAACAAATTATATATTTATTGAAAAAAGGTTATAAAAAGCGAGTAAACAAGTTTTTGTGGTTTTATTATCTCACCTTTGATATTATAAACTTTGAAGATTAAGAATTCAGCTCATCGGAAATAATTATGTACCTTCATTGAAAAATACACACGCAGCCGTTTCAGGAGGAATAACTTGCGAAGCGGTTTTGGGTGATTCTAGACTAACCTTATTTTATGGAATCGTTGTTTTCCATTTTTTTCCAAATAATTCTTGAATTCTAATATCTTTCAATAATTCTAGGAAATTTAAATAAGCTTTTTGTTATGATAATATTTAATTTAGTTTATTTTGATATTTGTTTGTATATTGTCATTTCCGGACTCAACGATACTTTTAAAGATTGATAATGACAGCTTTCTAAAACATTTTATTTGAAAGTTCAAAACTTTCTTGACCCAATACTCAAAAAATTATGCTATTTTATTTCCTCATCATGGCACAGTTATTTTTTGTATTTCTAAATGGGCTCGAATGCTTCACATGATCACTCTCAAAAAGAACTTAAAATACAGAATTTGTTTTTTTAAAACATACGCTGGGTTCCCATCAAGTCTTCTTGCTTGAATAGTACTAACGTAATAATTAAAGGTCCCATGTAATTTAGTAAAAATCTTAACTATTCTCAAAGGTTAACAAATCCTCTAAAAATGTTTGAAAGAAGAAACGCGTTCATATATGTATTGTAATACATATACAATCACAATGTCTAGGCGCTCAACTCCCAATTTTTGGAAGGTGAAAACAAAGCAATAATCTTTTTAATCGTATTTTATTTTTTGGATTGTTTAAAATTAAAATACAGTCAGATTGCTAGACGTAATAGAAGCATTAATTGCGATATGTGTATATTTCAGTTCTGTTATGGAATGCGTTCACTTTAGCCTTGTAGCTGCTGAATCGTGGCCAAACACTGCTGCAGTTTAGTGCCATAAGCTAGACCGATGTCGCCCGAGCATCCGTATCCGCCCAATTTATGAATAGCAGCATGATCGTAACAGTCGATCACCCCATCGCCGTTGCAATCTTGTCCGAATTTGGCCATGTAGTTCTGCACAGCGCGAGCAGCACAGTAAGGATCATTAGCGCAGTTGGAGTAGGCTGCAACGAAATCAAGTTAGAAAATTAAACATTTTTCTAGTAGTAAAAACAGCGATAATTAGGTAAGTTTTTTTGGATATCTCTTATAAACTTTTAAGCAATTTTTAGGCTTACCTGTTTGTGATTTTTCGTCTTCACCATTTAAAGTCGGTTTGCCAGCATCTGACCAGTACGCCCAGGTTATTCTGAAGAGCCCGCAAACATCCCCTGTGCAAGTTTCTGTCCTGTTGCATCCACTGATTGCTTCGCAAATGCATCCAAGACAAATCTCGGTTACAGGTGGAGACAGATTTGCATTATTAGCTGCAAAGAAAAATTAAGCCTGAAATCTCAGTTTCAAAAATTTTGTTATCTAACTTATCGATCTATACCTTCTTTCCATTATATGACTTAAGAGTATTTTTCATTATTTATCGGTTGCATTAAATTCACAATTTTGAATACTAAAACTTAATCCAAGCCTAACCATAGTGGGCGAAGTCAGATTCAAAATTGAAGTAACCATGGATAATATAATACACATATATGTATATATTTATGTATATATTTACGCATCCCTATATGTACTAAATTTCATTAAAATTGAACATCGGTCTTATTGTTGGTAAACGTTTTATTATTTTTCTTCCGAAGAGTTGGAATATAAATCACTATTTTTACGAGCGTTCTTTGGACGTAAATGTCGATATAG
Organism: Tolmerus cingulatus; assembly: GCA_959613345.1. NCBI lineage: Eukaryota > Metazoa > Arthropoda > Insecta > Diptera > Asilidae > Tolmerus > Tolmerus cingulatus. The sequence goes on along the minus strand of OY390708.1, from coordinate 14,579,328 downwards.
ATAATAAAAGAGTTTAAAAAGAAATACATAAAGATCAAATTGGCTTATCCTAACCCCTAGTTAAGGACTCACCATACGAGGGACGTTTCTTGAGTGAGATTAGAGAATTGGAACGCCAAAAATCTATATAGTTTTTGTAATTATTATATTTTGCTTGAATCAATCAAAATTACAAATCGTCATAAATGATATTGTTAATATTAAATTACTTGACTTTAAAACTTTACTGCATTGTATCTATATCTAACATTACATCGAATTCTAACTTCATGCAAATCAATATGTTTTTTGTTCTTGTTAATGTTACAAAGTATGTAAACTATTAAAATATTGTATCTGTTTAATACATACGTAAGTGTGCATTAAATTTAATATTAGTAAATAATTACATTCCTAATTCTATAAACAGAATAGCAATAAAATAAGGAGAGATAAACTACATAAATATAATATCGGATATAATTTATGGTGTGGCGACGTAACTGCTCAACGATCTTAACACACAAAAAATTTTCAATTTTTATATTAAATGAAATAAAAAAGCACTTCCCGTGCCGGGAATCGAACCCGGGCCTCCTGGGTGAGAGCCAGGTATCCTAGCCACTAGACCACACGGGAGTAATAAAATAAAGGTTATAAAAACGTTATAAATATTAACGAAAAATATATTGAAAAACTAATTTTAAAAACATGAATGTGTCGCTTAAATTGTGAAACAATTATTCAAACTAAAAATATGCGAAGTGTTTATTAATTTAATTAATATTGGTTTTGAAGACTAACGTGTATAAACGAACCAAAAACGTAAAATTTAGCCCACAGTCATAAGGGAGTCATGCCAACGGATTCTCTCGCCTGCCTCTATTTGGGTACAAAAGAGTTTTAAAATAAAACTGCATTCAGTTTCTTCTTATTTACTTTGTGTAAGTACAGTGTGATTTTCTAGTGGCATTAAAGAAGATATTTCTTTGGAAAAAGCTTAATAACATTAGGTTTAGGTATAAAGAAATAATAATCGAGTTAAAATCGTCTTGATTTTCTATTTATAAATTAAGACTGAGATTGTGCTCACTTTCTTAGCACATAGAAATGAATCATTCTTTGTAGATTATATTGACATATGATATATACATATTTTAATAATCACTAGCACTCATATTGATCTTGTTTCTAAACAAAATTTGTAATGTTTCGAAGAGGTGTTTTATGTAGAAACTTAAAGGAATCGGTTATAAATATTTTCATTAATGCGGCAACCGCTCTAGCTGGTGCAAAAAGGGGATCATCATGACTCAATCAGTCCATTTACGTGTGATATCACCCAGAGCTAGTTTTAGCAAGATTTACATACAAATGGTTCACTTTCCGTGCTTTGCTAATTCTGACCAAGTTCTCTTCAGCGTTTTAAGATGCAAAGTTCATTCTTTACTTACATAAAATTCATCAAATGCATTAAAATGAAATCAATGGGCGGCTGATTAAAAGAAAAACGATTTTAAGAGACAAATGCATGAGATTCTCTTGGATAATTGCCCATCTATTGAAAATAATGCTGAAGCATTTTCTATCTAACAGAAAATAAACATAAAATCAAGTATCACGCTTTATTAAAATTACACCCACGTACTACGACAGTGTGGTTGGACTGGAATTTAAAATCACGAAGTGAAGCTCCTCCCAATGCCTTATTCGGTTTATGTAAAAAGTTGACGATCATTATTTTTATGACTATGATACCATGCCTTCTTTGCAAGTTATGAATTTTGGATATTTTATTTTTACAGAAAAATCGACACCCCAGGGGCCAGAGCCAGAGCAGTCTGTAAGGCCGTAAACCGCAGGTGCGGGAGCCTTGAGTATCATCTTTAAATTAAGTTCATAAATTATTACTAGTGGAACCGCAAGTAAACGCCTTGGGGGAACCTTTGCAAATTAAAACAAGTTCAATGTCATTACACCAAGTTCAATTCTCCATCGACATCAACTACAAAGTGGATTTTCCAGTTCTCTAAATCGTTGCAGAACCTCATTATTCGAATTGTCTAGCACGGCAGATCGCATATGATGCATATCATCAGATACCGGATTTTTTTTGAAGCAAGAAAAATTCATATATTAATGCGATAAGGATCACGTTTTCTATTTACTGAAAATTCATTGTAATTAGTGCTATTGAAATATAAGTACCTAAACAACCTTTATACTTTTGATAATCTCGTGCTCCGACATACCAAGAAATATTTCAATTTTGATTTTATCTCAAAATGTTTGCTAGTGAAGATGCTGCGAAAGACGCAGTAGTATAATGTAGAATCATTGGCTATTTTTAGTTGTTTCTCATTAAATGTTTCGTTTCTTCAAAGCAGCTTATTTATTTCACAGGCCAAATATGAGAAATTTTTTAAATGTAAAAATCCGAATTTGTGTCTTTGATTCACCGAATTTGTGTTTACAAAACCTTATGCAGATTATGTAGATTTTACTGCCGTGATTTATTGAAAGAATTTTTGATGACATGGTTCTAATTTCTCCGCATGAACGTGGCTTAGCAATATATTAGAAATTAAAAACACTTGATAGCAATTGAAATATTAATATACAAATTCGGTTTTCGCATACTACATACATACTATGCCGGTTTGATATTGCATGTTTATGGGAAAGCAGTTTGAGCACTTTTAGGTACAAAGCAACATAATAATGAAAAGCTAAAGTAGTTTTTGTCTTTTGTGATCAGAAAAGGAAAAAAAATACAGTTGAAGAAATTGTCATGAACATTTTTAATTAGTAAGCACGGTTATCTGGAAAAGAAGAAGATAATGTTTTCAAGGTATTAATTATATCAAATTGAGGTCACTACAGAAGCCAATGTCAAAGAATATTCACGATCAACGTAGATTCATTAATCGCAGATAAGTTAAAATTTAATTACTGGAATCAATATATTTTTTATCACATCTTTCACTTTCCTTATGTTTCATACTCAAATAAATATAAGAAGTGTATGTATATAAGTACGGAATTTATTTAAATAAATGTATGCTCTTGTATTATAGAATCTGAATTAAGAAGTTTGGTTTTGTGAAATAATTACTTTTTCAAGGAAGATATAGGATACACCGTATTTATATATATTAAAGTGTGCTAGACACTAATTTATTTTGCTAAGTAATCTTACGACTCATATGTACAAAATCTGTATATTTTACTAATCATTACATTAGTAGTAATCTGGGTATTTTCGATAAAAAGTTTTTTTAGTTAATTAGAGCCTAAAAAACAACATAAAAAGTGCTTCACACAATGTTTGCATGAAATTCATTAGATTATGAGAAACGATTATGTTCTGTATGAAACCACAGAAAACCCAATTTTTTATTGCAGATTTAAATTCTACGAGAAAACGTAATTATTTTTCCATAAAGCATATAAATACAATGCATATATTCCTTGTGTGTAAAACAAATATTAATTCTAACTTTGTATTATTATCTATTTTCAGTCAAACTAAATGATCGTTTTTTTTTACTGATAACCATAAGTTTAAAAAGAATTTGATAGAATTTCTTACACGTGTTTCTAAGATGCGAATCACATTTGATGCAGAAAGGTTGTGTATACTTTGATTAATTGATATTTTTTTATCTTATAAACAAAATTCTTCTCAGAACTATTAAAACATAAACGGATTATCGTGTTAGCGCCATCAAAACCAGTTGTTAAGTTAAAAAGAATTAATTATAATAGAGCTTTGGGTTGTACCGGTGACTTAATTCGTGCGCAGTAACTGACTTTCAGTCTGGGCTAAGTATGTATCAACAAAAGCAAAATACCGATCAAGAAGTGACGTCGTTGCTAAAATGTCAATGCCATGGCCTATGAGTAATAGTGTAATTTTTGATAATATTGCCTGAGCAGTTGTTAGGCAACGGACAGCGGTTACAAAGAATATAAATATAACTATGAATATGAGCGGTTAGTTTTGAAAGGAAAATTCGCAAATGTGGAAGAATTTTTACAATTGCATACATATATATTATGTTACAAAATGTATTTGTACCACTACAAAGAAACAAGACCGACATAATATTTGAGGATGATGGATAAATTATAAGTTTAGATATAAAACAAAAAACTGAGACAGTTTATGATTTAAATGTGAATTGTTTTTAAAATAACTACGTGAAATAAGAAATACGTCCTTTCATTTTCGTTTTTAAAACATTTTAAAAATTAAGTTCATCAATGTAGCTAACACCTCTTTTAAGCTAAATGCCAAATTGTTCAATGAAAAACATCGAGAATTATTCTTTTTACAGAACAATAAATGTTACGTGACTTGTAAGAATAGCGTCTTACCTACATAACTTAGATCAATGACTTTATTTTGTTCTCAGAACTTTTCTTGCGGACTGGTCCGAAAACTTGTTTCGATGCCATAATTAAAAGAAACTAACAAGACGACTATTAGCATAATGAGACATAATGGTGCTGAATATTAATATGATTATTCAGAAACTGGCAGGTGTTAACAAATGATTTCAAAGTTTGCCTCAAATATCTCACTTCTAGGCATATTTTTTGAAAAAATATTATTAATATTTATGTAGATAAAAATCAATCTTCGTTGCTAAGCAGAGAAGAGAGTGATTAAGTATGATAATAAAATAAAATAATTGGGCAATGTAATTCCATTCAAGTTTATGTGCATATTGAACAAAAGGCCAATCACAATCTAAGTAGCTAATAATTTCACTCAGCTTTGCATTATCTATGAGCGGGAAAACCTCCAATAACAATAAATTGTCTAAGAATTCAATTCATTTTGCTTTGCATATGTAAGAAGTTATATATATGTATATTTCAAATCAATTCTAAGTAAGTAAATAACTAGACCAAAAAAACGACGAGCTTCTATAGGAAAGTCACAAGTTCACGTAAGATCACTTGATTTAGCCTTGGTTCAAAAGAGCAATCTGTCTGAACTAATATCCGTGAATCCGGCAGCATAGGCCGTCCATCACTCATGCACGCGGAACCTTCAAGATCAGCGGAAATTTATTCATGTAAAGTGTTTAATTGCCACTTTCAATTATGATCGCCACTACGATTTGAAATCAATTAATTCTATACAAACCTAGAGGAAGGTGTGAAACATCGGCGCTGGCAAAGAGAACGCAGCTCATTAGCACCACTGCTGAGACCCCAAGAATACTCGCAATTTTAAAACTCATTTTCTTCTACACTTTTGGCACAACAACAATAACAAATCGAACACTGTAAAGATCCTCCCGGAACACCGATCTGCACCTTACGTTAAATATCTTCTGACTAGCAAAATACGTCTCACGTTAAGGCTTTTAACACCTTCAGCAAAAACAAGTTACTGATAAAGAAAACCAGACGACGGTAGGGAGAACCACTTCCCCAAACTCCCACCGCTTCAAAGACTCCTCGCCGGTATGTCGTCATTATTTTCGATCTAACTTCTACAAATTCTATTTTATAGACTAAATAGCGCCTTATCAGAAATCCTTCAGACTTCAAAACACCCGCGAGCGGACATTCTTCAAGTCCGGATTTTCCGTAACTTTATACCTCCTAAAATCTGTGGGTAGCTCGCTTCACGTTTAGCAAAGCAGAACCGGATATAGATTTTATCCGGGGATTTCTGGTATTTAAGTTGAAATCATTGTGTTCTTCTAGAACGAATCTAATTTCTTTTCTTGTCTCTTAATTTCGCTGATTATTATTATTTTCTTGTTGGGGCATTTTTTTGGTCATCAACGCTTAAAATCAGAAACAAAACGACTTTAGTGCATTCACCTGAATAATTGGAATTTTTTTCAGCAAATTTAATGCAAATTTTCCGTTGATCTTATGTATTTCGACTTACTTTTTTATACTCTCATACATAAAATATAGCGGTAACTACATCCAACGCTAACAACATGATCAAGCCAGATGGTAAATATGCCAAAGATTCTCTTCTTTATACGAAAGTTTGCCGGTTAAATTTAAAGAAAGGTAGAAGGGTAGGAGGTAGAAAGGTAGAAATCAGAAGTATAAGCTTTGATTTCCGATGCAGGTGCTTTCTTTCCTGCTTCTTTAGTTTTTTGTTTATGATAATGTAAATATCTAGCTTGAAACGTTCTTCTTGACTAGAAGATTTTTTTTAAATTTTTTCAAAGGTAGTTAAATAATCTAATTTTTACATCTCTATATGGCCATCTTTACTTATTTCACACTATGAGATCTTTTATAGCACACATTAAGAAAACATTTGTTTGTCATATTATGAATTCTTATGAATTTATTTAGTAAAGTTATTTTGTTTGAACCGACGACTGAATACTTTGTCCAACTATCTCTTCCAATGCTGATTTGACTTGTTTAGTAATAGTATCTCCTTTAAAAAAATCATGTGCCCAAAAAGGTACACAATAATTTGCTACTGATTTTTGGAACAATTCGTATTAAGAAAGTTTTTATTTCACACTTCACTAAGGTTTAATCTTTCAAAGGAGTCGAATAGATCTACACGTGTAATATATAATTTGGCCATATTTTTAAAATTCATCCTTAAGTATGAAAATATTGTAATTTAGCAATAAAATAGCCACAACGTCCAAAATTAACAAAACTCTTACAATTGAGTGAAATAATAAACAGGTTAGTTTAAAGTAATATTTTTTATTTTGAAACAATTTTTCTTTCACATAAATCATTTGTCAGATTAATAAACCTATGAATGAAATCTTCTGAAGTCGTAAGGTTTAATTAAAATTTAATTTATTTATCTAATTTAAAAATGCTAAATTGTTTTCTTAAATGTATACATAGATACGGAATACAATGTATGAAGGGTATGGAGCTGATTTCTTTCATTTCTATGTTCTAATCGCTAAACAACTAACGATTCCTTAACAGAATTTAAATTAAAACATATTAAATACCTGCGTTGTTCGTAATTTCAAATAATGAGACCAACATGCAACGTGTTTTTACTGAACATAAAATAGATACATTAATACCTACCAATTCCTTTTGCAATTCATTTCAGCTACAACAATTAAACCTGCAGATTGCGAGTATGCTCAAAAAAGTTAAAAAACTTCAGTACATTAGTATATAAAGTACCTCATTTTTCTCTGCGGGGTGTAGAAATCATCATATATATGTATTTAGTTGTGAAGTGATAAAGATACTTTTGATCGAATTATGTGGGACGATTAATTGCTAAACAAATGAGGGAATTAGATTAATGTTTGATGAGAATACTCCAGTTGAATGCATATTAAAATAGTTTAGCAATATCCAGTTAATGGAAAAGAGACCATGTATTATACGGCAAAAACTGAATGGGATATCATAAATAATAGATCTTAATTTTTAACATTACTCATCGTTTCTACATAACAACATCAGGGCAACGTTATCAGGAAAAAAAATTTTCCCATACCGGGAATCGAACCCGGGCCTCCTGGGTGAAAGCCAGGTATCCTAGCCACTAGACCATATGGGAGGCTACAAGACTCAGGTCTAATAATATACAAAAACAAGAATATTTATTATTAAAATAACTATACCATTAAATCCTGGACTGAATAATGATCTTTTGTTTTTGTTTATAACAAACGAATTACATATATTAATTTTAAGAATTCATTGCAACAGAAAATATAGTAATAATTTACTAAAAGTTTGGAAATAAAAAAGGCAATAAAAATTTCACCACGCTTTATGTGAACTATGTACGAGTGTATACATACATATATTCAGCGCTATTATCTTTAAATATTTTAAAAATATGGAATCTTTGACTGTACTAATGGATTTTCTTTGGTACATACTCATTATAGTGATACATCGTTACATTCATAGAAAAATAGAGGCAATTATGAGATCAATTAAAGTTACCCGAAAAGGCGTTAGTGCAAAATGATATTTTATTATTAGATCTTCTAACTTTTCCCGATTCGGTGGCAGTTAGCAGAATAGACAAAATTATTCGAATTTTGTGAATACCAAAATGTGATTTCCTTTAAGAATCAAGATCAATCTAAACATGAAACTGATTTTTTAAGTGCTCATTGAAGTGAATATTTTAGAAATACCACTTTAAAACCAGACGTTATAGTGTTCCTAAAGGCTATATTTTGAAGTTTTATATAGGAACAGAAAATAAATCATTTCAACAAATAATGTAAATGTACACATATAAAAATATATTTGGACCTTATTACGAGAAATAATCACTTTATTTCATCTGTTACAAAGTAGTAATGCTCAAAAATGGTAAATCAGCTATAAGAGAAAACAAATGCCAGCTTTTTTTGTAGTGGAACAATTTGTTAAGGTCTGAACCGGTTCTAGATTAATGTTCAGGTTCTTTTTAACAACTATAATTTCCTGTAAGTTGTAAGATAAAGGAAGTTTCTGACTTATTTTTGCAAAAATCTGTCAGAAAGAATTAATTAGTAGCGTTTTCATTCCAGAGTTCATTTTGAAATATGATACGTAGGCGATCAATGTAAAATGCTGATTCAAAAATGTATGCTGAAGATATTTTTGGAACCTTATTTCTGTCCTTTGCCTTAAGCATGCATAAGAATTTTGCGGCATTAAGTTTTAAGGTAAAAAATGCAGACTTCTTTCTGCCCAAACATTCACTAAGAAATGTAGTATACTAAAAACACCCCTCCCATTATGCAATAGAGTAACCGTTTTACAAATTCCGTTTATTCCAAAATAGGAAAAAAGAGTAGTGACATTAACTTACACAATAGAAAACAGTAGGACCTGGCATTGTTTTAAATTTTGTTGAAGGCAGCAATGTCAACAGATTGGACGAAGTCCTCAAAATCCTGGATTTTCTCAGTTAACAAGTCAATGGAGACCTTCTCATCCTCAATAACGCACATAATCTGCAACTTGTTGATGCCGTACCCAACGGGGACCAGTTTCGAGGCGCCCCAAAGAAGGCCGTCCATCTCGATAGTGCGGACGTGATTCTCCATTTGCTTCATGTCGGTCTCGTCGTCCCAAGGCTTAACATCAAGGAGAACCGAAGATTTTGCAATGAGGGCTGGTTTCTTCGCTTTCTTGGCCGCGTAAGCTGCCACACGCTCCTCACGGATACGTTCTGCTTCCGCGTCCTCTTCCTCATCGGAACCGAAGAGATCGACATCGTCTGGGGGAATCATAAATTTAATTAAACTGGCTGGTTGTAAATTGATTAGAGGTATATTACCGTCATCCTCCTTCTGTTCCTGGACGGTGGGCTTTCCACCAGCGGCTTGGGGCACGGGTTGTCCTCCCCAACTCGATTTCTCTTGAGAGCTGAAGGAAGCGATGTGCCGGTACCAGCGCTGTGCGTGGGGGACATCTCCCACTGGTGCCTTTCCTAGGGTATCAAAAACAGAAATATCTGCCTTTGAAGGAGTGTACCTGCAGAAATATTTCCGGTTAGAATTTGGTTGCTACGTGTAAATGGGCTACATTGCATATAACCTCGAAAAGTGAAATTTCAACAAAAACCGTACCTACCCGCTTATGTAACTGTGCTCGGCGAGAAAGCTGTTCAGCTCTTGAAGACCTTTCGGTGTTTTTACATCGCCAAAAGACATATTGTACGATTTGCGAATTATCCCCGTAGCCGCTATAGAAATGTGGTGCACTCTCAAGAGGTTGACAACCGGAAAGAAAGAAGCTTCACTGACCTTCGACTTTCGAAAAAATCAAATTTTTGAATTGGAAGTGTGCATTAATAATTAGTTTTATAATTGAATTTTCCAAGATTACCGCAAAAAGAGTAGTTTTAAAAGTTGTTTTAGACTCATTTGTGATTCTTTCAAATTAATTTCTTAATTCAAAAGTCAATTTCCCTTAAAATATCATAATTCTTAAATAAGATATTTATATGGCGTTCCCAATTTTCGTTTATGCGATTTTCGAATTAGAAACGTATCTGACACTCGGGCTGGCCAATAGAAGAGTGAAAAATATCCCACTGGAGCTTGCTCCTCACACAAACACACAAGACATTTTGCAGGTTGCGCGAAAAGAGGATTGAGTTCTTTTCTCATCGGAAAAGTTCAGCAGGAAAAAGTAAATTGGTTTCAAATTGTGTTTAGAGAGTGGAAAAAACATTTTGGTACTTATCGTGCATTGAAATATAGTAAATCTGCATCGGTCGGCGGAGTTACGGTGTAAAATTTTGCATTCCAAATGCCCTCTGACGAAAGGCATAAAGTCGTAACGACAAGAAACACGAGAAAACTTGTTTTTGAACACAAAACCGATTTGATCCAATAGCCGCAGGAGCAAGAGAAAATACGGCGGATGTGATTGCAAAGTCGATAGTTCCGGGATAAGGTCTTCCGGGCCCTAAGAATTTAATACATTTGAAATTATGCGATTTGTTTTGTTGGCCGCGATTTATGTGTCTGTCCCGTTTGCAACCACTCCGAATCCCATACGTTTCTCTCGCTCTTCAGGTCGCGCTCCCGAGCCCGTGAATCTCTCCAATTCAAAGGATTTTTGGCAAATTATCGGTTCGCGGTTTGTTTAGCAGAAGTGTTTAGAATCGTTGACAAATGACATCCGAGTGAGTGAGTGGCGAAGTGGCTAATAATAAATTTTCTCCCCCTCCGATTAGGAAAAACAAACTGAATATCTACGAAGAGTGGCGCTTACTCCTTTACGCAGGTATTAATAATGAAGAGACGAAATGCCGATTGTGGCAAAATACGGCGACCGATAAAACGTAATAAAATTACGGAAGGAATGTACGGAAGGTAAAGTAGCGAGTCCACCCTTAATCCTTTTACCAGTTATGCCGATTGCGGCCCCACGGCCATTTCTCGCGGACATTTCGTCCTGTCATAGCGGAGCACCCGCTCCATTCATTCTGTAAACATTTTGGCCATAAATAATAAAAGCATAATGTCGGGGGCTCCTTGACGTGACCATGTTCCCACCGCGGTGGCTGGAGTGAGAGGGTCGTGATTCACTTCATCAGGCGCCACTTGATTTGGGGAGAGCGAGGGATAAAATCATTGCTATCCTTCCTCCCGTCCTCTCGGTCGCACTCCCGAAAAGGCGCACAGGCGAATATCCCACTTCCTGGCGATGCAAGGACGGAAGTGAGCCCAAAATGGCGACTGATGGAAAAGGACACGAAAAGGTTCATGTTAATGAGCATCGCGCTCCCTGCGTGCCGCCCCGCGGCGATGTGTTGCCATGTCATCTCCGCAGGAACATCTGTTTCAGCTCGAGCGCGGTGCAGCATGTGGTGGTCTCTGACCCCTGGAGCCACTTGTAACTCGCTCCGCGGAAATGACACGCTCCTTGCTTCCCTGACACCAATATCCACTTGGGTTTCATGTTAATCGCCAATCGGTGAAGGGGGCCCCTTCGGGAATAATTGATATGTATTTTACTTATGCTATTAATAGGACGACCTCGCCAGCAGGGGGCCTCGGTGCGCGAGAGCACCCATTCTTATCGACGTGCCGTGTCTTAATATCCTCCACCCGCGTTTTGCAGGACAATAAGTTAAATGCTAATTACCCCAATAACAAGCATTTCTTATTTTCTCATTTTCGATGTAATCACACCATAGAAAGGACTCCTTTTTCTAGATTTTTTTTAGAAGATAATTATTAAGCTCCTCCAACAAGCATTTGTAGTGCGTGTTAATTTTTATTAAAGGAGAAATTTTATATATTTAGATTTGAAATTTTTGAAGTATAAAGAAATTCTAAAACTGCACTTATATTTTCTTAAAGTATTTTCAGTCTGTTAATTGTCGAATTATTAAATAAGTTCTGTCTGCAGGATCGATTAAAATTAAATAGTATAGACGGGTTCTTAATCTCTCATATAATTTAGCTGGCAGTTAAAATATCCTGAGTTTGAAAATTAATATTAAACAAGGATTTGAAATTTGGTATGAAATAGTATCGTTTTATCTTTTTATGTAAGATAATTTACATAGAATTCAGGCAAACTAAATTCGTAATACGATTAGATATATTAAAAAAAAGGATGATTTGTACGTTTATAGTAATAATTTTCAGAAAAACTTTTTTTTATTTTTTTACACCACTATGATATCTATAATAAAGAATAAGCTCTTCGAATTCTCGATTTTCAATTTCTCGTTTTACCTATAGTTTAGTTTAGATTCTAAAAGTGCAAAGAAAGAAAACTTGCAGTTTAATTAAAACATATAATCCAGTCGTTTAGCCGTAATCGAATTAAGAGTTTTCATAAAACATAAAAAGTCCGCATTTGGCATAACTGGTTAAGAATTTTAATATATCTACCTTTAATCATTGCAATTCAATTTTAAATAAAAATTTATTTCAGTACTACAATTCTGTATTTGAAATTTTTGATTCTCTGGGCCATTGTGATAACAGCTGATTTCATGTTCATGTTCCGCTTTGAGTTTTTATGGCCTTTTTGGCTCCTTCTCCGTTCCGTTCACGATTCATTTAAGTATAAGGGATTGGTAAGACAGATAATTTTATATTTCACGAATGTGTACTGATTTATTTACTTTCAGGCATTTTCTGTGTTGTTTGTATGTATAGCCATTACATCAGACTTAGTTTGTTTATTTTTTATCCCAGTGCACTGGCTCCTTTTTGCAGCCAGTACATACGTTTGGGTGCAATATGTTTGGCATACAGGTAATTCACCCATTTACACATTAATTATTTGTTATACAAGACATATGTTTCTTTTCAGACAAAGGTATATGCCTGCCAACTATTATTTTATGGATGCTTTTTGTATACTTAGAAGCGGGCATTCGGTGGAAAGACAGCCGGCATATGCCGCATCTTGACTTGTGTCGGCCGTTCGCAGCCCATTGGTATGCAGGTTATTTGAGCGCCAGAAGTGCTGACCGACATTCTTTGATCGTTTCAGTATCGGCTATCCAGTAGTAACGCTAGGCTTTGGCTTTAAGAGTTACGTGGGGTATCGAATGCGACAGCGTAAGCAGCGGGAGGTTGCTAAAGAAAATGAATTTTACATGCAATTGCTGCATCAGGCATTGCCGCAAGAGGAGAACGTTGATGAGATACAAAACACCCCAAATGGTAGTCTAACGAATTCAGGGACAGTACCAGTAGCACAAAATCTTCAAACAAATTCGCTCGCAACCGATCAGCATCATCCCTCATCAGCCCATCATACCGATGACAAGAGTGTTCAAATAGTTGGCCAAACATTAACCAGCCAAACAAGTCAGACAGCAATATCGCAGCAGACATCCAATAATCAGCATCTTAATTTAAATAATAGTAGTAGTTGTAGCTCTAGTAGAAACGCTCAAACAAATAGCAAATTGAATAACGTAAGTAATGCGTCAGGGAACACTACCGCCAATGGCCATATCAGTGGTAATTCGAATGGTCTACCGTCCCACAAGGGCCATCGTCGCAGCATGGATAAGGACAAAAACGATTCGAGTCAATCAGGTGGCTTGAGCGGAATGTCCAGCGGTAGTCGTTCGGCGAATGCATCCGGTGGAACAGAAATGTTTGCTAATTCAAACGCTGTATCGAACAATTCGAAGTTATCAGCTTCTTTTGGTAATCAGTTTAATCAGCTCTCTAGCAATACGCAGAAGGAGAAGGATAATTGGGACGGCAACGGATCGTTTCAATCTACTACATCTAGCAACATCGGTAAGGATAATAAATCTGCGGCGAATTCAGGTAACTTTGATGTGCACAATGGGAACTGCAGTCATTCGGGAGATAAAAAATCCCATTCTAATGGAAATGTGCTGCAGTTTGATACCGAGGAAACGACCGAAGTAATTGAACGCAAAGAAAAAGGTAAGCAAAAACACTTTTTCAAATAATGCCTTTATCGGCGGAACAACCCGTAAAAGTTATTAGGAAATCATAAAATTCTACTCAGGCGTAAAAAATTGAATAGTCTAATCAAATTGAATTCGTCTATACGTGTAGAGCTCTTACTAACTTCCCTATTATTTTAAAGAAGTATAAAGGCCCTTACAGGAATGATGAACTGTCCTATTTCTAGATTTTGTCCTATATGATTTTCAGTAACTTATTTCTAAACAATATTTTTACTAATAAAAACATCACTTCCATTTTTATAAAATATTAATTTATCCACTTCCTACTTGTGGATTTATTTGTAGTAAATTCCTAAACAGAGATTACGGTAAAGTTAAATTTTCAGGTCGACGGAATCGTTCCAAAAAGGACAACTCTTCTTCCAAGGACAATCATCAGAACAACAACAACAACCTATCTCACCAGCAAGTAAGCAACCAGCACACTCATCACAGCAATCATCAGAAGGACTCGAATGCGAATTCCGATTCTTCGAGTGTTTCTTCATCATCATCATCGACAAACATTTCCAATATTGCCTCGCAAATTGTTAATAAGATTTGTGAAACATGTCTTCGACTAGAAGCGGAGGTCAAGAAGTACCGAGCCGAAGTCAATCACATGAAGCAGATTGAGAACGAGCTAAGACAGAAGCTTGAATCGAATGTGACGACGAGATCCTGTTTGCAGGCCAAACAGCGAGAATGTGATGATTTTGAAAAACGAGTTCAAGAACTCACAAATCAAAGACAAGTGGATTTGATGAATTTGCAGAATGTTGAACGCCGTCTGGGTGAGGAAAGACGACAGAAACAGTCCCTTGAAGCTCAATTGAATAACGAGAAGAAAGCCCGGAAAGTGGCCGAGGATAAAGCAACACGTCCAGAATGCAGTGAAGCCTGTAAGCAGAGAAAGCAGCAAATCGAAACCGAAGTTAAGCAATTACGGCGCGAACTTAAGGCTGTTGAAGAAGCAAAACAGGCTGCTGAGCAACAGGGGCGAAAATGCGAACAGGAAGTAAGAGCAAGTTTATTATTATTAATAATTTGCAGATGTTTTTAATTCCTTATTTTTATAGTTGCGGATGTTTGAAGCTGAGGTTAGGAACCGTGAAGCACAGCAAGGAACAGAGGTTTTGATGTCTGCTTTGGCGGCAATGCAAGACAAGAACAGCACATTGGAGAAA
Source organism: Tolmerus cingulatus (assembly GCA_959613345.1). Taxonomy (NCBI): domain Eukaryota; kingdom Metazoa; phylum Arthropoda; class Insecta; order Diptera; family Asilidae; genus Tolmerus; species Tolmerus cingulatus. The sequence goes on along the minus strand of OY390708.1, from coordinate 14,564,256 downwards.
AATCTCTCCGCTGAGACGAGAGTTAAGCTGGACTTGTTCTCGGCTCTAGGAGAAGCAAAGCGGCAGTTAGAAATTAAAGATAGTAAGTAGAACAAATTTTAACTATTTTATTTTGAGGCTTTAAACAAATTTATGAGTGAATTTTTAAACACAATTCAACCATAAAATTAGAATATGCAGCTCGAATGTGTAGTCAGAAACAAGGTATCTTGTTTATCTGATGCTTGAGAGGAAGATATGATGTAATTCATTCAAGATTCTTAGCAAGCTTTCAATCTGCAGACTAAATTCAATAAGTTTCAGCGATTGATTCATACTTTTTAAAAATTGCTTTACTAGGTCTGCTCCGCAGCAAGGATGAGGAAGTTCTTGATTTGAAGGCAAAAATCGCACAACTGCTCGCCGTAATGCCGACAGATTCTCTTTTGCCTCCCTGCTCCACTGGAAGTTCAATGCTAAGAATGAATGATACTCCACCCTTGCAAGGTCCTTCAAGTCCTATGATGTCTTTGGGGGCAACACATCAGCAAATCATGGCAGCCCATCAACTTAATTCGCGCGGTCCGCCGGTGGTTCCCGTATCTTCGACATCCGGAATGACCAGTGTCCCGACTACGTCGTCTGTGGGCGCAGGAACGTCGAACAATGTAGTGTCTCAGACCTCGTCAAATTTGGATCCGAACGCCACAGCGTACACCCCAAAAAACTCTTCGTTGGTCGGCGGTGCGGAGGCCTGACATAAGAGGAGGCATGTGTGAGGCTGTAACCAGTACGTTCACCATCCGAATCGCACTAAAAAGGGCCGGCATTCTCTCCAGAACCCACACCCGCAACCCTGTCGTTTGCCGCTGCAACAGCAACAACAATATCAACATAAATTTTAATTTTATTACTTTTATTTATTGTTATGATTAGTTTTCACGAGCGACTATTGTTTCACTACCATTGCTGGCCAACGGAGGGCTCCATTTCCGTCTGCAACCTCTGGTCCATGAAGTAAACTAAGTCTGTGAACTAAGATCTCCCTCTGTTCTCCAGTGATATTTTTTTGGATAAATTACGTGTAGGCTTTCGACTTTTAACAGTGAAAGAATTGTATAACGCAAATACCAAGAAAAGTAACAATGACTGATCTTTTTATGTTATTTTTAAGGTAGCGAGTAATTCCTGGCATGAGCAGTTATCGGCCATTTGTGTGTGTCCAGCGAGCCATATTCTTACGGAATTTATTTAAAAAATTTTTGTGCTTTTAGCCTGACAACATATTGTACCTTTCTGTTTTGAATATTTTTTAAAGAAGATTTTTTCGTTTAACTGTGTTTTTAACTTTCGTATTTTTCTATTAATTCTATGTTCAATCCTCTATTTGAAATACTCAAGAATAATTCGAGTTAATGAGATCCTTGGTGTTTTATTCAATCACATTTTGCTGCCTCTGAATGGACCGTTTCTGTTCTGCCATCACTTTAAAATCTATGTGTAAAACTTTAACCAGCCAATTTGAGGACATAGTTCATTATTACGATGGTTTTACTTTATCACCCTACCTACTTAAATTTGAATTATACGGTGCTTTTAACAATATTAGATTCTGCTAATCGTTTTGTTTAATTGAGAAAGTTTTCTTTTTGTTTAATATATTTTGCTATCGACTTAATTTCTTCATAATCTGGACTAGGGGAAGAGGTCCTTCGTTTTGTAGAGCTACCGTAAAAGAATGATTTTTGTAATTTTACGCAGTATATGGTCGGTAAAACTCTACGCAGTTAGAGCTTTTAGGAAAAATTATATCCTCATTTTCATTCCTCTATTTGTTTGTAATATTTTGGATTAACTTTCATAAAAATGAGAAAACTAGCCGTATCGAATTTCATCGTAGGTATTCTGATCTCCAAATATGTGCTATTAACTTTTTCTATTGCGTATGCAAATGAGGTATTATTGCTAATAGAATAGTTGATACAATTTTGCAATTTCCTAATCTGCTAATTCTGTAAAACTTTCCTGGAGAGTCAGAGTTCGTTTAAATCGATTTCAATAGATGTCGTCAGTAACGGATTTGCTGAGGGAAGAGGGGAAATATTTCCAGATTTTCCACATTTTTGGATGTAAACAAAGCGCCATAACCTTCAAATTTCGCGACAATTGTCAATCATTCAAGTTCATACCACGTGCAATTGCAGCATGAAAATGGGAGTGCAAGGTAAACACAAGCGTGAAAATATTAAAGATGAAGAGAAAGTGCCGGAAAAGATAAGAAAAGTTGATCCTGAGCAAAATGCTGCTTCGGAGGACGACAACAGCAGCTCATCTGAGGCGGGGATTGGCGCTGATAATTCTCAAGACGACCAAATAGCTGATGTGAAGTTCCCCAAAGGCTTCAAGATTCGGGATTTTAGGAAGAAGCTGAAGGAAAATGACTTTATGCCAGGTAAATATCTAGTATATAAGGGCGAACTATAGCTTTAAATTCAAAAATGAATAGTTAATAATGTACGTCGCTAATTTGCTACTTTGAGGTGAATGTTCCAGTAATATGAACCATGAAGGTTTCTATTACTCTTTTTACCATTGCAGTGAAGTATTGTTTTTAGGTTTATTTTCCTGTAATAATGTATTTAGCATAACTTCTCAATTCGACGTTAGTTCAAGTAAAATCAAAATTCTTCCATTTCATTCAACAATTTCTTCTTTCACGAGCTTTACATAAATTGGAATTTTTCAGATTTTACTCAAAATTATGTTTTTCGCCAGTTTGTGCCAGATAGTTTGATCGAGCTCATAATTGGAGGAACTAGCGTTTTGCTATATATAATTTGATTATGCGAAACAAAGATATTAAAAAATCTTTCTTTTTTAATTTGTTATTATTTCTCAGTCGAAAAACTTTAAAAATACCTCAAAAGTTGAAAATGAAAAGTCTACTCTTTCTATATTAAATTACTTTTCAATTTTGTTTACCGGAAATGTGTAATGCTCCGTTAATAGAACCATTATAAAATTCTAAGATAGAAAAGTGCGAAAAAATAGCGTAGTCAATCTTACAAGATGTTAGAAGTGTTCGGGACCATTGCAAGTTCGTGAAACTGGCAGGAAATATTAGTAACATTTTGATCTTCTTTTGCAGAGCTTCGTTATTTCGTCAACAAAGCTAAATCAAAGCCAGGCCTTGTTGCGCAATACGTGCAAAAAAAGGGCAATCCGCTGGAACTTGCTGAAGTATTTGATAGGATTGACAAATCCCAACTTTTTCATATTTCATATGCATGCGATGCGCTGCAGCTTGTTTTAATGGAAATCATCACAAATCACCCGAATGAAACCGAAGTTGCAGTGGATGCTTCTCGTTATTTTCTTAGAAGTTACGGGAGTCTTGTTGAGAAACTGCTCCAATCACCGACTGCTGCGCATCGAAAAAGCGTAATTAAATTGATGACTGCCATAGTGTGCTTGGAGCCTAGGCTGGGCCGGCAAATTTTGATCCGTTTTGATTTTTTAACTAATACAAAATCAATGGAAGAACTACTGTCCCATTCCAAGACAGAAATTGATCCTACCGATAGTGTTCGAAAGTGCTATATAAATTTCATTCTTTCCTACTTAATTGATGGCAATATTCTACTAATCCGAAATCTTCTGGATAAATACAATTTGATCAATGCTTTGCTATCTGGACTTGTTTTTGATGATCACGTCACAGTCTGCGTTGTTTTGAATACGTTCAAAAAATACGTACTGGAGTCTTTGGATATTTCTAAAACTAAAAAAATTAACGTATTTGATACAGCAAATTTAAAGCATTTGTTAAAATTATATAACTGGCGGGGACCTCGATATTATTCTGGAATGAAGGACAAAATAATGAAAAAAGGAAATTTGGAAATTCTGGTGGACCCTCATGAGAAGAAAGCTGTCGTTGAGGTAGCTCACAGATTTCTCGAGGTTCTTCTGACCTCTCGGAAGTATGGAGTTGCCTTCGACGGTATGACTAATTTTAGGCAGAAGAACAATTTACTTCAAAAACAAGTTTTACGTTTGATACTACATCCCTGGCAGGATGAGCTGAAATCAGATTTGGTTATCAAAATATTGAAGGCGTGTCCGGAATTAGCGAGAAATTCCATCAGAAAATATTCTATTTGCCTTAATCCAACAAAGACGAGCAGCTGGGAAGCCTTGTACAGCTTTATGGAAAAGTTAATAACGGAATTGCATCCATATGTAATGCGAGGTGCGTTGGAAAAAATTACTGAAACTGATTTCTTCTTTATGATTAAAGATATTTGCATGTGCCCAGAAGCACTCATTAATTTAAGAGGAACATTCGCACTAAAGAGCGATGATTTCAAAGTAAGGTTTGCTACTACTAAACTTCTTTTAGCTATGTTTAAGCAATTTTGTAACTATGTAAACGTTTTTTTAAAAAGGGAAAAGTCGAAGAAAAGCGACATGAGGAAGTTTAAGTTCGAAGTTCTAAATCATATTTTTGTTCATTTTCCTCCGATCCAAAATATTTTAATGTCGTTGTATGCATCAATAAAATCGCAAAAAAGTGAGGATAGTAATATTCGAGTCTTAGAACAACTTGAGACAACGTTAGATATAATTTTGGTTGCTGCTAAAAATTGTAGAAGTTTTGTTGATAAAACTTCCGCCGTAGTAGACTACATTGAGCTCCTACGCCCTCTGTACCAATCTGAAGCCGCTGAAGAGTGCAAGGTCCGGCTGGAACTGAAGGCTGTTAAAACAATTTTGTTGTTGATTCCTGGTGCTTTGAAAGCACACAACAAAAACGTGCATTTTTCACATATTATTCAAAGTTTTATAAATGCTCTTGTCCACGGAAGTGGAAGCAATCGAAAGGAAGCTGGAGCTCTTCTAAGAAAGATACTTGTAAACCAAAAGTTATTCAAGGATACTCATCTCGAGGTTGATATTTGGGTGGAAGCCTTAACATTTATAAGTCCAAAAAGTTTGGAAAATGTAAAACAAGTGTTTCCGAAAATCATTCGTTTTTGGCAAAACGCCCACAAAAAGAATATTCATATAATAAAAGAATTTAATGCAGATACTGTTATGGACAACATATTTGAAAATATTGAAAACGGTAATATCATCCAGGGTTCGGTAGAAAAGATATCTCTGGGCGAATTGATGTTTATGAGCTTACAGTACGAAGACAAACCCGAAGATAATGAAAATGAAGAAGTCCAGGAGAAGTTTGACATATCAGAATATCTTGAGATGGTATCTTTACTACTCTTCCACTATTTACCTTCGCCAAAAACGATTCAGCAGGTTTACAATGAAAACTTCAAGACACACAGCAAATACATGTCTTCTTGGATGAAAAAGCATAAGCCTGGGACCCTGTCTTCGGAAAATATTCCAAAATATTCAGAGTTATATCAGTCAATTTTATCGGGAGAAGAAAATTTTCATGGACTATTTGCATGTTCTGAGGGCGACTCCAACGCTATGTTATTGATGTTAGACGGGAAAGAAATTTATCTAAGTAAACAACTGCAAAGCGAGCGATTAGTAGTGATTTATATCCATCTTATTATTTTTGTTGTTACACAATTGATTAAAAATTCTGGACTTGATGGAGTTCGGACTAAAGCATGCCTTCACTATCTTTTATATTTCATAAAGATTTTAGCGCATTTACAAGAAAACGAAGAAATTACCGAAGAAATAGAAAACTCCCAGGAAGAAGAAAAATCAGAATCTTATTTAGAGCTGGTATTAAAATATATCTACTGTAATCATTTGGAACTTTTACAAGGATTTACTGTATTCCCTTCATCCGATTACGATAGAAATTTCTTAAAATTGATCTGCGAACTAACAGATTCTATAAATAGTTTAAATTTGCCAAACGTGGAGGATTTCACCGTGCATTACCGATCGAAGATAATAAATCAACTTGCCGTAAACTTAAAGAATAACGATAATAAAGAGGTTGATTTTTCAACAATGAAAGCATTCGAAATATTTCAGATGAGTGCTACCAATTGCTCGGATATTTTGGCTATTCTTACAAAATTATCCTCCGATAAATTCTACACATCAGCTTCAACAAAATCTCTTTACTTCGACATTCTTATTTATGTGTTGAACAGACTCGCAGAGCTAAGAACTTTCAAACTCAATGAAGAAGTCGTTACAAATACTGCGCAAATTTACATTGATTTGGTAAAATCATCGAAAGAAATTAATTTGGAAAAGTTGGAGGAAGCTTGTAACAATTTTTTTTTCATCGCACATCAATTTATTCCACATTTACCGATTGAGGTATTTACTATTATATTTGAAGCTAAAAAAATAACGAAAAGTACAGTTAATTTTGCATTAATCTTCTTCGAAAGACGCAGTGACTTGAACGAAATATTTCTTGAGAACTTAGCCCAAAATATAAATAAGAAAGAACTCGTCTATCCACTTTTAAACGTTTTTCTTTCAAAAGAGATTAATATTGATTTGAAACTATTGGGCTTAATTTATCAAGAATATAAAAATGGAGTTTTCAAGACAGTCGAAAAGCCGCTTAAAGCTGGTGTGATTTACAAAGAAAATGTTGAAATTTCTCTTTATTTGATTGAGAAATGCATGCCCATAAGCGAATGCCAGGATTTTTGTAAGAAAAACTTAAAAGCAGACTCAGTAGAAATATTTCAATTGAGAATAATTGAGAAGATTTATAAAAAAGCGATTAGCAGTGTCGAATTGCTATCAGACAAAACATCTGTTTTTGCTAATTTTATAAACACACTTATCCAACTGTATCTCGTTATATTTCGAAGGGATTATACAGATATTGCAAAATTGAAGCTGATGTCATTCATGGCGTATAATTGGCAGCTAACACACAGAATTGAAGGTCACCACGATTTTACTAAAATTTTAACCGGACAGTCGTGGAATCAATTCTACAAAAATTGCCTTAAACTTGGAATGCAAAACGTCGAACAGGAAGAGGTAGCAGATGCAACCAAAAATTATAGTACCGATGCCTTTCTTATCAAAACCCTGGCTTTGTTCACTGATATTCTTTATGAGGATTCGTCAAATGATCCAACAATTCAGCAGATGTTTGAAATGGTTTTTTGGCATTCAAAGTTTTTGGATATTATATTTACTCAAAAGCCTTCAGAGCTTAAAACCGAGCTTATGCATTTGCTCTATGTTTTAGTTCATAAAAATAAAAATATGCTAGAAAGCAAACATATTCCAATATTTTTGGGCGCCTACCAGGCAAAACTTTCTTGTTGCGATCGGTACATATTAGCCTTACTGCAATTTTACGAGAAAAGTGGCATAAGTCTGCATGAGTATCGTCCATTTATCTGGGGCTATTCTGCAATTGAACACTACTCGTTAAGAGATCAAGAAGAAAAGAATAACTTGCAACAACAGGAGCCCTCCGTCTTGCAAGTAATGTCCATCATTGACCGACATATCAGCAATTTTACTGTGGAAAATTTCCCAATTTGGAGGAAACTTAATACTCTGAATCAACTTCCAGAAGTCAAGTTTGACGATCCGACATCCTTCCATGTATCGGTCGGCTCCAATAAATTTGAGAGAGATGTTGAAGCGGGTACACTTAAGGTGGACAAATCCGTTTTCCGTTTATGTCCCAAACGAGATGAAATATACGATGAATGTTACGATCCAGCATTTATTATACCTCTGATGTGTATGGCATTTGCACCAGAAGTATATTCTCAACCAGTTCGACCAGTCCAGAATGGGCTATTGGGAATAGTATTTGCCGGTCTTTCAAGCCAAGATAAAGAAATGCGGCTAGCAGCTGGATGCGTACAATTAAGGTATCGTCAACACTTCGAAAATACATACTTCTCTGATAAACCCATTTGGTCACAAGCTTACGACAACATACAGAATGGACTTCATAATTTGAGCATCGATTGGGCAAAGCATAAAAAATCTGGAATACCTAGAGTACCATATATATCAGGTCTATTTTTGATAAAATCAATCAATGTGTTGATAGATCCAACCGATCATATGTACAAAACTTTGTCCATGTATATTCGATTGAAAAACTATTTCAATTTTCTCTGCGTTCCTGAATTCAATGTTCTCTTTCATAGCTCTGAAGTTGAGCATCAGACTTTTAGAAATTTTATTTTAGAAGTTATCCGGCACGGAATAAAATGCAGTTCTGACTTATTTTTGCTGGTCCCTACGAACATCTTCAAGGCCTTAATAGGCTTCTACGGAAGCACAATGTCCAGTAATGATTCAAATTTTCTTATTCTTTCCGTCATGAGTACATGCTGCAAAATCCCAGCATCTTCAAAACTACTAATAGAGCATGTTGGAGTCCTACCTTGGATTAATGCGGCTATTGAAAAAATGGAGTTCTTCCACTTCGATACCATTGAAGCTGTAATTAGTATCTTAAGCAACCTCTGGTATTCGGTTGTGGCTACAAAATCAGAATTTTATAATTTCCAACATATTGAGACGAATATTTTCTACCTGCTCGTAAAATTGTCCTCAAAGATGTCGGGCCGCATTTCATTGAATAATTTTGTTAGATTCCTAAACATTTTATCAAAAACAGCTCACAAGAATCATAAAGCAATGGACGAGGACATTTTAGAAAGAGTCATAAACTGTGCTCAACGGCATTTTGAAGAACACATTTGGTACATAAGGAATTTGAGGAGTAATGGAGTAGATGGAGCGGAAAGTGATGCATCTTATACTAGACGACTTAAAAATTTAAGTTTGGACAATGCTTCTATTTTAGGATTGCTAAGTTTGCGAAAGTTTGTTTTAGAATGGACTCGATGTTAGCGGATAGGCAGATTTAAGATATTCATGAATAAATGTTATATTTTTAAAATGAATTATTTTTCTTGGCCGTTTTCACTTCTCGGGACAACTTTATATGAAATATCGCAAAAATGAATTATTGTTTCAAAGTTTTTATTTGCACCGCGTTTTAGTAATACAACTTAAGTTTTGTGGGCTACATTTGCAAACTAAAATTGTTCATAAATCAGAGTAAATGTCAGCGAACATATGCCAATTTTTAGAAATGATCTTTCTATAAAGATATGGACAAAATGTACAAATAGTACTGTAATTTAAAAAAATTAATTACTGTGACTTATTTTCATACTAAATGCCTATTGGACTAACACTAGTTTTATACCTCTTACTGTACTACGTAATGTTTACTTATTTGTGATAATTCTTTAAAATTTTATTAAGAATGGGTTATCATTCTCATCGTGCTGAGCAATCCAAATAAAGTTATTTCGAAAAGAATGCTGTTTAAAGATTATTATTACCTAAAATTGTTCTTACAATGTTCTAAAATGTTTGCAACAAGAAATAAGTACCCTTCTAATGTGAAGAAAGACAAAAATGAAAACTGTAATGAGGTCATAACTTTCCTTTGACTATTTGTAATCGATGTTTTGATTATCGTTACATACAATAAAAAAATAATTCCATTAGATGTAAAAATTTTCTAAAGTAAAGGAATATTACCTATAATTATTTATATGTGTATTACTTGGACGAGGAATAATTTTCAGCATTATGATCGTCATTTTGTTCGGTTATAAAACCCCATCTCTGAGTTCTGTAGGTAACACCTCCGCTGCTGATCTTAACCTGGGCTTGAGTCAAAGGTGTTAGCAAAGACTCTGAAGCGTGGTAGAAATAATCGCTGACACACCAAAGAGAAAATTATGCTTGATCGTGGTTCCAAGATCACTCTCTTCCACCAGGTGCGAGCGTTTCCTCATCACCTGCCGAGTTTTGAGCGCACCGTTCTTCTTCAGTCTAGTGCAGGATTTTAGCAAGTGAGTTTGGTGGATGGCGTGCTTCTGGCCGATCGCCTCAGTGTCTTCTAGAAAAATAAGATCAGTTGAAGTCATATATTCGTACATGCGCTGTTCATACGGGCAAAAACGAGCACGAACCATCCGATTGAAATGTGAGTGAAGGTGAAATAAAACAAACATGGCCGCGGCGGATCATTTCTTGGCGTTTTAGAGTTCACCCCAATATGTGTGATCGCCCTTAATTCAAATAATATTTGATGTGTTCATTAGGCTGGAATGAAATTTTGTTTGCCAATATTGTTGCGGACAGGTGAAAGTGATACGCGTGTATTAAAGGTGTTAGCTTGCCACAATCAGTGATCTTTTAATAGTGCAGAGCAATCGTGAATTGAGCTTAGAGTGCTTGGGGTTTTGTAAATGTTTGTATACATCCAGAGCGCTTCTAATGCGACGCTTATGTGTGTACTAGTTCTGATGATTTAAAGGATTTACAAGACATTTTCCTGGAATGCGGTACTTGGATATGTAGAATACAGGTAAGTTATTCTTAAGGTATAAACGAGAGGAGATTAGATCCATTATGAGCACTAAAGTGGGTAAACAAGGAAGTTGTTATTGGTAGTTTAGAATTACCTTGATGCACGCTGTATATTCCATAAACTATAATGTGAGATAAAATTCTTGCAGAGCCATCTTTTAAAGTATAATTATCCTATATTCGAACACATACGAATTTATGTAGAAGTAAATCTATTTTTAGAAGAAACCGCACCGTACTATCGTTTTTAAAATACCTAGTTGTAAGTTATGTATGTTGGAAAACAGGCTGTTATATACTTTCTAACTTCCTTATGGAAGAGATTTGTATTTTCTAATTGAGTTTTGACAAGGCTTTTCAAAATTGATGTAAAATGAATTGTTCTACTTTAGGTTCTATGACTTTTAATACAAACCCGACTCAAAATTTAAATCTAACTTTAATTCAAAAACTCTTTAATTTTATAGGAGGTATGTATAAGGGCACTAAAATTGAGATACTTTTAATACAGATTACTTATTGCTTTACGCCTAAAAATGTCACAAACATCCCTCTTTTACAATTTTAGCTTGTACTTAAGTAGGAGCAATTGGAATACAAAATATCTTCCATCTAATTACCTTCTACGATAGTGAGAAATCTCTTATTGAAAATAGCGGAACAACTTATTTTATTGGAACAAATAGTAATAAGTAAGGTTTAAAAAGGATCAAAGTCGTTAAAAATAGGTGCCAAATTTCCATTCCGAAAAGGTAGAACTGAAACCAAAAATACATCTAATGTATTAATAACATATTAAAAATCGCTTATGATAAATATATATATGGATATTACACAGGATCAAATGGTGCAAAAACAATTCTGTGGACTTATACAAATTAAAAGAGATGAATAAAGAAATCTCTTGAGTTGCAGATCAAATAAACTTTGTAGGAAGGTTCAAAAGAAAAATGTCTAGACAGATTTTAGTACTCGCATTTGGATGGGGAATTTAATCCGATTGAAAAATGCGGGACCTACTTCGCCAATAATTAATGGTCCAATTTATGTCTATGGCACATGCTTTATTATGTATGTGCGTTCGCCGTCTGAATAAAATAATTATTTCGTAGAAGTCGCCTAGCTAATAGGACAAGTTTTGCACTATAATTATTTGTACTTAGTTTCGCGATATCTGAAAAATAAATTGTAAAACCGCGATTAAGAGCTCGTATCTACATTAATAAATTTTGAAACGTCCTGCATAACTCTGGAATTTCTCTCTTCTTAAAGTACATATCATTTTATGTTGGTGCCGGCGACTTAGAAGGCAACGAACGACATTAAGATAACTAAAATGTTTTTTACCTTGGATTCGTCTCACTTCACACAGCCGGCAAATATTCGGAGCGAAAAAGTTACTCTACTTTTTCGAATAAACGACTTACAAGTAATTATCTATGGTGCGACATTTTTCAAGTCATGCTTACTTAGTAATTGACTGGCTCCAGCAAACAGCAAGTTCAATAGCTGCTATCTACGTATCTTTGTGTGTCACTGGTTCAGCAGGACTTTATTCCCAGCAATTCTGTGTTGATTTTGTTGCTAAACTATATCCATGTTTATGCACATGTATCTTGAGCAGTTGTTTGCCTTGCTAGCCCGCCAATTGATTTGTTGCTTCGGCACTGCCGACATGCCAAGAAGGTGGCGTTTAAAGCGAGTTTCGAGACCCGCCATCTGTCCACCTAAGCAAAATTAATTAAAGTTTAAAGAATGATTGCATAGTGACTTGTTGCTTAACAAATTCATCACCCCAGTGAGCTTGCTGCGATTGCTTGAGTAGTTGAAAATGAAATTTGGGGTCCTTTCGGACAATTAGGCAATTAGGTTTTAAAAGCAACGTATGCATTATGTTTGAGATTGTTGAAATTTTAAAAGTTAAAATATTAAATTACCAGAGATCTTAGTCCTAAATTCTGAACTTTAACTTTAATGAGTGCTTTATTTTCTACTCAGATTTGGCGTAGTACTAATATCTATTATAATTTAAAAATTATGTTTAAGGCAACTTCTCTACATGGGAGTGAATTTTAGAATACTTAAAAGTGTTCACAAGAGGAAGTTTATTAAAGTTAAGTAGGTTGTACTACACACGAGTAATAGTTGCAAAATGTATGACATTATGTTGGGTCTACAAAAACTTCAAACAAATGACTTAAATATATCCTTACTTACTACGAAAGCTCCACTTCGCGTGGTCTAACACGCATTTCGTCGAATTTTTTCGTTTAAAGTTAACAAGATAAAATCAGAATGGAAATAAGAAAATGTTGAAGAGTTCAGTGTAATATCAAATTTTGTAAAATATCTACTTTTTCGAAATTAGAATGACCAATTAGTAGTTCGATAACAGTAGATATTTATTCTCCATCTGCGACACAACCTACGGTCGTGTATTCCAACTTGAAACAGATTTAATAAGTTTTATTTTCTAATACCTATACTAGTATCAAAACCAAATAAGAACTAATTTTTCAGGGCAGGTAATTAATTAAGCGAAAGAATACCGCCTGCTTAAAAAAGTCATATTGCAAAATCTGTAAAGTTAATTACCAAAAGAACATAACGAAATTTGAGTCAAATATTGTTCATATCCGAAGATTTCATCGTAAATCCTTTTGTTAATGAATATCATGTGCACTCCTAAATATTTTGGAATTAGTCAAGCTATTTATGATGGGTTATAAATATTAATTCGTTATTAGTACAAATACTTTCAGCGTTAAATTAATTTATATAAGTATGTACATTTGAGCATAGTCAATTACGTAAGATTTTTTAAAAAATAAATAAATCTTCCATCCAGACTATAGTTAGTATATCTAGTTTTCGTTTTTACCACTTGGGTCTGGGTAATAAATCGATTCGTTTGGACATTTGCCTCAATGCAGTTCAGAGCTCCAACCTCCGAAGGGTACTTTCTGCACACCCATAGCGTGTTCGAAGCACCAGGAGGTCTTGATTGGGTGCAACCAACAGTTAACAAATAAAAGGTTTTAATTTATACAAAACACCTATTAAATGCGCTCAGGTAATTAAAATTCATGCGGGAGCTGAGCGCTAACAAACTCCAGAAAGATTGTTTTTATTATGTAGACGATCATGTAACGCCGTCTTAACTCATTCGATTGTCATAAATTGCGGTTGCCATAAATTTATTTTAGTTTATAGGCAGGAGAATGAAATATTCAATCTGGTAAAAGTGAATCTTTTAATAACATCCTGTCGTATTTTAATTTTGAATTTGCAAAATTGAGAACTCGTTTTGAAATATTTTAATTTCTTAATTACTCCCGAAGGCAGTCGGCACTGTCACGCATCTAATCAGCAGATTCATTTAATAAATCAACGCAAATTCTTAAGTTTTTAAATTACTTTAAAAAAGGTGTATTTAAACCGATTTTAATGAGTACCTGAGGCAATTACCCTCCATGGTAATTCCAAATTTAAAGGTTTCATTCGAGCACAACACGCAATTTCCGAGATCTCGTTTTTCAGGTAATTTTTTGCACTCTTAAGTCCACCACCTGTCTTTTGGGAGGACACTCTTAAGCAGTTGGCGCGAAGAGATAAAGTAGTTTGGTTCCCTGAGTATAATAAAGCATAAGGTGCAAGTAAAATGCGTTTTAAATATTATGTACTTCTTCATTTTGGTTTTTTTTGACATGGTTGTAAAATTCTTCTTTTAACAACTCGGAAAACAGGGTATTTTACGGAAACTCCCCTTTGGTAAAAAGGTTTAATTTTTAACAATATTCGAACAGTATCCAATGGTGGCCTATATTACATGTGTATATGTAATAACTGCGTTTTTTGCCAAATTATTTACATTACGAGATAACTATTAAAGTGAAGTACATCGTACTGAAATTTCAATAAATCGACTTTGACCATTTTTTCATACAAAACTAAGGGTCTTTTTGGGGAGAGAATTAAAATGTAAAAACGTAAAAATCTTCCAATATATACTATGTAATGTTCTTATAATAAGATGGCAGCAGTTTTTCTTGCAAAAAAATTGCATTTATGGTAGCACTCACTTCGGCAGACGTGTTAATAACAGATGACAAATTTAAATTTGACTCCTCTGAAAAATGAAAAGGATTTAATTCGATAGATAAATTAGTAGACGTTTTACGTCCTTTGTTACCAACATAGAAATGTTACTATTAGCTGCGTAAATACCCGGCTAATTTAAATTATAACTCGTTGTAGCACTATGGCTTACAAAACCCGCTTATGTTAGGAAATAGCATTTTGAAATATTGCAAAAATTATCATTGGTGTAACTCACCTTTAAATTTCATAGGGTTGACAAACTTTATTGTACGAAAGTTATCAATGAAATTTCGTGCTATCTATTTGTAATAGTGCTTTAGATTATGATGTTATTTTAATTTAATTGAAGCTATAGCCAAGATCATAAATCAGTGAATATATAGCTCAATATTTGTGCAGAAGTGTGTCTAGATAGACTGGGCGAAACGTAAAAAGTTTAAACTAATTTCAATATGTATGGAATATTCCGAGCTGCTGCGTAAATGCTTGCTATGTAAGTAGGAATTTTTCACCAAATAGGATTACTAATACAATGCAAATATTTAAATCTACGTTCCTTTATTCAATACAACACAATTCATGTTTGTTTTAAACACTATAAATTTGTTTTTTATCTATGATATTCAGGGCTAGCTTACCATTGCGCGGGATTTTCAATAGTAAATATTTTGGTGCCTGCATATAAATATATTATTTCAATCCAAATGGATTAAGAAAACCAAACTTATTAATCAAAATTTATGTAATCATTTTTTTCTGCATTTCTAACGAGCGAAATCTTTGATTAAATCGTCACTACTTAACCGATGTATGAAATCTAATTCAATAATTCAGTAGAGCCAACGAATTCAACTTATCTTTTCGCATTGTTGTCCTCATAGGATTGTTTTATTCGTTTTAGCTATGAGAAGGATCGCTCTCCATTGACATTGTATACAGATGAAACGATGAATATAAAATCAGTAGATCTCAATAGATAGTGATGTTCCACTTATAAAGCATTTGACACATATAAGTTACATATTTTATCAATTAAATGAATTGAATTTTTATCTTTGTGCAAAACTACTTCGAATGATATGTATGCACTTAAAAATGTGCAGCGAAAGTATAAAAGCAGTCGAGTTTATCGATTGTGATCAATTGTGATATTACATTCATTCGGCAAAATGAAATCCACTTTGCTTGTTGCTTTATTTGCTGTGCTATTTAACGTCCTGTTTGCGCTTCCGCTGCAGGAAGTTAATAATGAAAATGGTGAAGTGAATCCCGAAGAATCTGGGGACTTTTTCGAGGGAGACATGGAGCTCAATGAAGAGCAAATGAGCTCCTTACTTTATCCGGACAAGAGGAACGGTAGGGTTCAGGATCACTACCGATGGCCCAATAATATTGTTTTTTATGACATCGGCAGCGCTTTCAGTAAGTGATTAATTTAAAGTAATTTATAGATTTTGTATTTAAATGAATTTTCCATGAATGAATATAGATGATGCACAAAAGGCTCAAATTGAAAAAGCCCTGAGAGAACTTGAAAAACATGTCTGCGTAAAATTCAAACCCCGTACTAAAACCACCAAAGCCTATATTTATCTAACAGTAAGTAAATATATAGTAATGCATAATATGAGCTTATGAACTTAAAATTATCCAATAAAATCAACAATAGGGAGACAATTCTGGTTGCCATAGTGCTGTAGGACATCAGAATGGAAGGCAAAGGCTGAACTTGATGCCTAGTAGTCCCGGAAATGGTTGCTTCAAACTTGGAACAATCATGCATGAATTCATCCATGCACTTGGTTTCTATCACCAGCAAAGTGCTTCAGATCGCGACAATTATGTCTCAATTATTTGGGAAAACATTAAGGACGGAAAAAGTCACAACTTTGCTAAACATCCTCCCTCTGTTGTCACTGACTTTGGAGTTGCATACGACTACGGCAGCATTATGCATTACAGTGGAATGGCATTCTCTAAAAATGGTAAAGCAACTATTGTTCCTCATGATAAGACTGCAAAGATTGGACAAAGGGAAGGACTTAGTGCCAGCGATATTAGGAAATTGAGAACTATGTACAAATGCAAATAAACGTTTCTAAATAGAAATTTGCAAAAAATATCCATTTTTTATTTTCATACGGAAATAATGATATACAGTGACTCAACTAAGTGTTCACATGCATTGCGAAATTTGCTTCCTCCACATGAGCTGCCGAATAATGGTTGCACAATATAAGTATGCTTTATTCTTCTGATAGGTATCTCCCAATAATTTTTGTTTTGATTTATTATAAGCAAGCAGAAGTAAAATGGAATGATATTCAGAATTTCATAAAATTTGAACAAAAAGTTGAGTCACTGTATGTATAATTATGATTATGAAGTAGAAATACTTTTTGATAACGCCATAAGTGCTTTTCCATTGCGCTAAAAAAATCCCAACTACATGGTACAACTACTACTGATTGCAAAATCTTGAAGAGGTTTTTTTTTTTTTTCTAAATTTGAAGTTAAAGTTAAAACACCACATATCAATATTGAATAGGTGTTTGTTTATGCTTGTCCTACTATAACTATTAAATCAAGCCCTTTTATCAATGGAATACTCATTATCGTTTTTTAATAGATAGTGAAAACTTTTAAAAAGTATATGAAAAATGTGTGAATTAATTGAAGTTGTTGAGATCGCAATTGAAATTAATTTGCTGATTGTTTATTTATTCTGCATTTAAAAGTTCAAAATTTATATTATACTCTCGATTTTCTACGTGTAGATATAAATTTTTAGGGTTTTGAAATTCTAAAAATTAATTAATGTTACCGAACGAACTCGGATTATGGATAGATAATTTTTAACTATTTGTGCAAGTTAAGACAAACAGAGTTGGTTACTTATGAAAATTTTGGAATTGATATTAAGTGCTCGTTACATAATAATACTTCAAATAGATGAAACCACATTTCTGGACGTAAAAACATTGCGCAAAATGTGGATTATTTATTTACAACAGTTAATAGAGCTAATTAAATAGTTCAATTAAGCAAACGACATTGTGTCTGCAACGATTTTAAAAATGTTCAACTGCGACGTGCTTCAAGAATAGACGAGTTCATAATGGCTGTAAAGGCCAAGCACTTCATTTGTCAGCAGTGTCCGCGGTGTCTCAGGCAGCCAGCGCAGCGCGGAATGCTACCAAGAATTTAAAAATCAGAAATTCAATTATCGCGGGCTTGTGTTTGATGGCGTTTCGCGGGTTCATTAAATGAGACCCCTTTGTATATGGCGTGGAGGGCCGGTAATTGCAGCGCGCAGGAACATTATTATCCACCCAGCAGAGGAGATGTCGCCAAAAGGAAAACCGCGATAGCCTGCATTATATGCAAATCGGATAGTAACGTCATGAGGCATGCTTTGAGAATATGATGAAATATGCGCGCGCATTTATGTCCCCGTCGGACTCTCCGGAGAAGTGTTTCCTGCTGCCCATGATGGGTCCCTTTTGTTCTGCAAAAATCTTGCGGGCTTGGACTATCGGCTCAACACTGGCGGTTGATCTCTGGCGTTCCTTAGCCGCCTAGATGGACCGAAAAATATATGCAGATAAATTATATGTGACATGCAGACATGGTTTATGACAAACGACAGCATTTACATCGGTAACTGTCGTGTCATTGAACTCCGAGACCACAGTAAAAAAAGCGTGGAGTGTCTCTTGGCCAGGCGCGCTTTATTTGCGTTTTCTATCCATGCCCCGCGCAACCTCAGGTAGACGATACTCGCAGCATTCGCTATGCCCTTTTATAATCCACCGTCGCAAAAGTTGTATAATACTAATTTATTTAAAGTTTCGTGTATCTAGTGCTCTCACATCTCGCATTTCAAGTAGGTGTGGTCTCGATCTCACGCGTCCCGAAATGGTTTAATTCTCCCCATTCAAGGCAAAACCATTAATTTATTTCATCTTATCCAAGTTAAGGTCAGCGCAAGCTACGAAGCTGCTACGCAGCGGGAAAGTACTACTTTCTCTTCATCTTTATGCTTTAAATTTCCAGACAATTTTCGAAATGCTATGCTAGTCAATTGAATGCCTTTTCTTAAAGAGAACTTGAACCCGAAAGATTTTCTTACTTCTGATTAGACAATCTCGAAAATTAGCTTTTGTTAACTTTCCCAACGAATTTGTAATGTATACTGTATAAAAATGTAACAATGCATCACGATAAACTAACTGATTTAATTGCTTTTAAAATGTATTATTTAAACATGAGGAGCTTAAGGCCAAAATTAAAGAAATACCCTACTTTTTGAAAAATAGGACAAATACAGGATTTGCGTAGGTGAAAGCTAGATTTTCTATAGCCAAAATTAGGTAATAAATATATGATATGGATCTTTTCACGAAAGCTATGTAGGAAAACATAAAAGTATACGTTACTTCGAATTAGTATGATAAATAAACATCCATAGGCATTAGTACACACTACTCTACATAAGAAACACCTAAAGCTATTAATTAATTTCGCCTTAATGATAGTAAACAAATATAATATGCGCCAACATGAAAGTGGTTCGACTATTTTTCATTTAGTCAATCTTGCGTTATTTGCTAACTTAGGCTTATAAAATTGACAATGTGTAGGATGCTATGATTTATACTGAATCGATTAATTTAATGCGTGATCACGTTTGGAGTTTATAATCTATATAGGAGCTGAAAAGAGATATCCCCATTAAAAGATAGATAATGAATAGTAAGCTTGTCAGAATTAAGCATTCACGTTGTTGTTACGTTTATAATTACTGTGCATAGGCGTTTCGACGCAGGGTTATTATTTAATAGGTTTCTCTTGTCCTCTTATAAAAATTCACCGATGCACCTACTACTTTCTTTGGTATAATTAAATATGTAGAATAGAATATTAATGGGCATATTTATTTTTACTTACACATTTTCATTCCTAATTTTACCTTTATTCATTCATTGTCATTAATTATACCAATATTTAAATTAATATTTTGTAGCGTGTTGAATTTATGTTTTTTACGTCTTGCAGATTTTGTTATTTGTGAAATTCTCTTTTTCTCCACCATATGGCTATGTAAACGATCTCCACTTTTCGCCTATTGAAGGATTTTCTCGTCTTCAGTCTTTTAGCGAATTATGAGAAACTTAAAATGTTACGTAATCCAGATATTTTTTAAATTGACTTATAGAGATTTAATTTAAAATTAACAATAAGATATTTAATTTATATAATGTTGGGTTAAAATTCAAATTCTCCTATTAGATATTACAGTCTAAGAAAAAGTGCAAAATACCACCGCAGAGATAGGTGAAACTTCTGGATGTGAAATTTTTAATGTATAGCTTTTAGTTACATATACCGAGTGATTCATTTTAGTTACTCCACGTAGATATTTTGTAATCAAGATTTGTTGTATTCAAAATACCTTATAAAAAACTATTATTTAACATCACATGTTTGTATATGTTTATACGAAATTTTGATAGTCAACTTTGAACTAGTTGCCGTTATTAGCAAAATATAATAATTGGTACACTTTTATAAAAACCAATGACAATGTAATATGGTATATTTAGTACCCTTCTAAAGTTATGATGTAGACCCAAGATTGCGACTCACATTTTTTTGTTCACATTTATTCAAAGACTATTAGGACTATAGCTATGAAATTTGGTATGCGTATAGATGTTTATAAACACTGCGAAGACATGTACATACATATATTAACATTTTGAAATAAAGTACATTTAAGGCTACCATCCTGATATGAAAAGTAGTAATGAAAATAATGTTTCGGCACTTTCCCCATCGAGTGGGATATCGTTGAAAAGAAAATTTGAAATCATTATATCATTGTTTCTTAAACTGTTCTTTAAAATTGCTGTATGCGTAGGATGCGTATGTATGAATACATATATTTGGGTATACTTATAAAAACATTATTTTATTTACCATTTTATTGTTTTATTCAACTACGGAACCCTATATTGGGCATGGTCCAATATGCTTTTGATCTTTTTTTCCTTCTGTTCTGTTTAAATAATGAACTATCCGATCTAGTATAATAAGAATGGAAATAATAACATACCAACTAACGTGTGGATAATTGATTCAAATGGTCTTTAATTAATTTTGCTTTTTATACTTTTTTGATGTTTTAATGCTTGTTTACTGACCGAATAGGTTTCCGAGGCCATAGAATTTGTACAGAAACATTTTCTGCGCGATTTGTGTTAAAATCAATATAAATTATTCAGTTGTTTTCACTAAGTGAATGCCTTGGCTGAAGTTAAGTGCAATTAAAAACTTATCGCCGAGCCATCTGCGAAAAATCCAATTATTCTTTTTGTTCCAGCTTGTGGCCCTAACGCCACGGAGCAGAGTAAAACTTAGCTAACCAGCAATCTACGAGGTTTTGATTACCGCTTTCTTGAAACTGCTCCGCGAGTAATTTAGCTTGTGTGCACAGGCGATATCTGGGGAGAACGGCATCCGTTCGGCGGATTCTGCACAGGTAAAAAGGTAAAAAGATGCAGAGCTGCTGGGAAAGCGCCTTGCAGTTGCTGCGGAGCACGAGGTCTTCGCTGTTGTTTTGTTACAGTGTAACGGAATGTAAAGTAATTTTCGCAAATTGTACTAAAACACCGTTTGGGCTGAAGATTTCCTTCTTTCTTGTAAGACGCCACGGTGGCTGTATGGAAAAGAAAGTTTGAATTAAACGAAGACTGACGTTGTGCAGGAGTCAGAATTAAACCATTTCGACGGAGTCCACTTTTGTGGGTTAGCCGCTCCGATGTAGTTTTTTCCGCAACCAAAAAAGTGCTCCATGGACCACCAGCGTGGATCAGATAAATCCACAGGAACACAAATCACAGATTGATTACATATTCAAATTTAATGGTGATTCGATACTGTCCGACAACAAATGCTCTACGACAGAGGAAGAGAGCAAGAAAACTTTGTGTGGGAAGATTTTTAAGGTCATTTTAAGCCTTTTTGCAAAAGATCATGTAGCAAAGTAACAAATATTCAAAGTAGTGCCCACACCCCGAACGTCGTTAATTTGTCATTTCAGCCAATCTTTAACCGACATTCGTGCGAGCCTACTTGCAGGTAGCAAATCGCCGTTGCAAAACTGAACTGAATCTGAATCTGAAATACATCCGCCAGGGATATTCGTATCGCTATTTATAGCATTGATTCGGTAGCCTTTTTGCGAGAAATCATTGATTCGACATCGGCTGGTATATAATTAATTTACACGAACTGAAACCAAGTAGTGGTCACTTCGCGCAGGACTAGTTCTCCCCCAGAAAATAAAAAGATCAGATTTGGTCCAGTTCGCAGAACATTGAATGAAAGTGCACTGATGGCTTTTAATTAATCGAGGCAGTAATTAACTTGGACTGAGCACGCGAAGTAAATTGAAAATTGGCGATTAGTCGGGCTCGTGAGTAGGTGCACGTAAAGCGTTCTACGAGCCGGAAAAATAGGTGTTGCTGAAAATGTCTCGCAGCCGTGTCTACTGGAGCGTATTGTTGGTCTGTAACAAGTGTTAGATAAATTCAGCTAATTACAGGGGAGACTGCAAAAACTCCCGGGAATTGTGCTCACCCGAAACTCAACAGCTCTTTTCTTTGGTGCGATCTAATCTTTTTTTCATCTCCCTTCAGCTAAGAGTAATGGTTGCGAGATCTCCGCTGTCTTATAAATATTTGCAAGTGCAAATTAATCGAGCCCACTTAAGCATACCTACAATTATTTCATTTTACTCGAGAAAATGTATTAATTATAGTTATTAATGAAAACCTGTTTTAAAAGCTTGTTGGGCGACTAGGTCAACAGAAGTTGCACCTAAAAATTTTGTAGCGAACAAATGCAAACCAATTTACTATTTTTGTATGTATATTGTATGTGTCCGTCTCTCACATTTTCAATTTACCTAAATATCTGGGGAATTGAAAGTTTGCTTCATCAAATTTTGTCAGGGTACCATAAACTAAATTTAAATCTGCATATTATATGCTCTTTTAAACGTAAATTTCGCCTTTCTAGAACTCAGTCATCTTCCAGGTGGCCTTTCAATAAAAACAGGCTATAATAAGCAATAGTGGTTGAAAATCTAATAGGTATACATAAACTAAAGAGTTAAAAATTTATCACGCAATTTTTTCAATAGACAAGTTAAAGTAAAAAAATATTAATATATTTTGTAAAGCTATAAATTTGTTTAGTTAATTATAGGTACCTATTTTTTTATGGATAAAAAGAAATTGAAATTTAGTCTTGCTCTAGTTAGACATCAGTTTTAAATAATTATGATTTGGAAAAAAGGAGAGTACTGGCAGTTTGTTTGTTCCATCATATTAATTTCTTTAATCTAAAAAGCTGAACGTTTAGTATAACTTTACTCATAATATGTACCTACATAATACAGACGGACAATGTTAATTAAATTTTTAGCTGAGTTTTCTTTAGTCAAATGGAGATTACTGGAAAGAAAAAATCAAATGAAAAATACAATATTAAAGAGAATATTTAAATTATTTAGTATAAGAAAGAGTTCTTGAAATGTAAAATTGAAATAAAATTATATATTAGTTTATAAAAAGACTGCAATTGAGGTGTAAAAAAAATAATTAATGAAAAAGCGTCGGGAGATAAAACCGCATAACAGAAACTTCAGGCTAACTACAAAGGCTACGTGCGCTACCCGTTAAAGGAAAAATATTTCCACATAAAAAAGTTTAAAATAACTTCTAAAACTTCAGCAAGAATATATTAGGCGAAATTGTTGTTAAAGAGAAATACATTAATTTGATGTCGTTGACACAATCTTATCTAATCTAACTTACAGGTATGCAGGTAGGAGCTACATAAGCCTTATTCGGTAACTATGTTAACATAAAAGGTAACGTACTTGCAATTTTTGATGAGTTGGGAAATAGTTCACTTGCCTTATAACCACTTTTGGCGAGCTATGTAAATTGTAAATAGAAAACTAGCATTTTGCGGAGCTCTCTGAGGAATGGGATCTAATACCAGACCTGGCACATACCTGCTTTTAATGACGGTATAAATAATGAAGCAGCCAAAGGTAGGCGAACTAATTAGTTTGCTTCACTCGCCAAAAAGTATTAAAAATTTTCTAAGCGGCTTCCGTTTATATGCACTCTGTTGCTAAATAATTGTGCATCTGTTCTTTGCGAGCTGATACTTTCTAACGTCTGCCATAAATTAAAAGGTATAAATGAGTCAAGAAAATATAGCTATAGTTGTTTGGTCATGTTGTGCAAGTGAATCATCAGGTACATGTCGCACATTTAGCATTCTTTATGGCAGCAGTGATATAGGATACCAAGAAGGAAAAATCTACAATAACATATAAACATAAATTAGCGAGGGATTCTGGAAGTAATGCAATGTGAAAACCGGTTGTTCTGGAATGGAAGTCAAGATAGACGTTTTTACTCAATCAAGTGCAATAATTCAGAGCACTTTTGTTTTAGCGTCCTTTTTATTGACAATTCAAGATGTGTCACTTACTTAGTTTGCTCTGCTAAATTTTCTTATCTAGTAAAAGATTCATTATTTGTACATTTTATAGACGAATACGTGGTTGGTTCTCATTTAAGAATATCATTTTATTGGGAAGGCGGTGAATGACAAGCTTGTTAAGCGATAATCTTCTGCCTTAAATTCTAGATCTTACTAATCTTAGAATAAAATATTTTTTCTTAATAAGTTAATTTTAATTGACTTTGCTTTTCTAGCCACTCACCTCTTAATGTAGGTAATTAAAACCCCAGCAAAACATATATGTATATTGCAATTTAATGAAGTAGTATATTATCTCAATAAAGCGCAAATTACTTCTATAGAAAATATTCTATGAGTTCTCATGCAATTTTCTTCGAATTTGTTCGCTAACTCAAATCAAATATGTTATTATAAAAAAAAGGATTCTCTACTACATATGTATGTATATTAAAGTGATTCATTTGTAGATTTTAGTAGCGACTTAAAAGGATTTACAGGTTATTCTTATATCTTAGATATCAAAACGATAACTGTGTTTAATAATATCGAACTCTAAAAATATCGTCTTCTTACTTAATTTGTAGTTTAGTCCTCGTTTTACTCAATTTATTATTGTAACCAAAACCGCCCCTTTATATAAAGGAATTTCGAATCGCGTGATTCAGTGTTCATGTTCTAATTAAAATTCAACCATTGTATAATTTTAATACGACAATCGTGCGAGGAGACCTCACGAATAATTCCTTTCCGAACAGAGTAACTCTTGAAGTATTCAGATATCGAACCAGACTGAAGCACCCAACGGCCGGTTGCTTCACCTTAATATTTTGCCGCGCGAGTACATAATTAAATAAGTCGTATTGAAATTTCTTCACTTATTCGACTGGCATACATATATATTTTGTAAATTTCCTGCGTTTCTCGTTAACTATTATAGAAAAGTTTTGTCGTATTAATTACGTCTGCTTTCTAATGTTCATGTCTATAACAGAAATAACTTGTTTAAAATGATCCCTAATCAGTAATCACACGTCACATACAAGAAAGTAAGGTAGTAAAAGAAAATAATAAGGTTATCTCTTAGGAAAAATGAATTTGATTGGTGACAATTTTGCAGTCTGAGAAGCAAGAAAGTTAGTCAACACTTAATAACTGTTGCAATTAACGGTCTACTGTTATTTTCTAAAAAAAATTCCTGAAATGGCTACTGAGCAGCTCAATCATAATTAAGATTGATAATTAGTGCTAATTCCCTGAAATACATGGATATACTCCTAATGGAGAATGTCATTGATTAATTGCCAGTTCTCGTTCGACTGACCTGTTCTCAACTTTTATTTTGTATTTCTAACGTTTATATCAAAACAAAATTTCTAGAAGATTAATTGGATTCGGGAAAAATGCCTTTTGGGCTACCTTCCCGCAGCTGTACTTTGGAAAGTTGTCAAGCAAGATTATTTTAAAATCCTAAAACAATTCGAAGATAGATCGTTGCGAAAATGCATTTGAATTTTATTTCATTTTGGCTTGAAAACAAGCAATATGATTTATGAACGACCCACGGATTTGACGGAACATAAGTCATTAGCAACTGAAGCAATAATGTCACATACAAGATTTTTGTCTAATCGCGGGGCGCTTTATGTATTGATGCTATCAAACAGCGATTATTTATGCGCTTAAATGCACGCGATATTCAAATAAGAGCAGTCTGTTGCGCTTAGACAGACTACCGCCGGTGATTAAGCACGTGAACATTTTACTTTTATTAGAACGACGATATTGCCGCATTATCGGGGTCGTGCAGACTAACATATTTTACTTGTATGTCATAACTATTTTTTATTAATGTTTTCCATTTTTTTATGCTTGTACAGATATGCAGAATGGGTCTTTACGGGGGCCTCGGGAAGATACCCTTCCCAATGCAATTCAGGTAAGAAAATATTTTACATTTATTACACTTATTTTACAAGTATTTCGTAATGGAACACAAATATGATATCTTCAACATTTGCTATTACAATATAAATTTTAACAATTTTATTTAACAATCTTTTATTTGGTGCTTATATTTAAATAAAAAATAAAAGCATTTAATCCATATATATTAGCCAATTTCTAAGTGTAAAAGATAATTTTTAATTTTGAAATGATAAAATTGGTTTTGATTCAATATATGCATGCCAATTTTTATTTCCGAGATTTCAATTAATATTCCATAGTTTCCTATTTATGTATATATAATATATGTATGTATTTATGTGTGATATACTTGCAATCAATAAAATTCTGAATAATATAATTGGATTAAATATCTTCAGAAAGTTATCAACTCAAAACATATGCATTACTTCGGAGGTTTTGTAATGCAAGTTAAAACTACCAGTTAAAAATAATAAGCTTTTTTAAATTATAGAGTGCATCAAAAAGGTTAATAAATGAATGGGTGAAACTAATGGGAATGAAAATTGAAATGAAAACGGCTTGCAATTACTGCGATTGTACAGGAGATTTCTTTATAATTTTTCTACCTCAAAGAGCATATTATTTCGATTTATTTCTTGTGCCATGATCTATGATTTGACCTACCAGGGAAAACCCGTAGCGTGAATACGGCTCTATAACAAATGTAATAAAGTATCTACATTTGTTCCAGATTACCACGTATGTTAGTTAAACAATTAAACGGGATGCAAATCAATAATTTGTGTATACAGTTTAGTATGCTATAAGATATTTGGGAAATAATGAATTGTTTTGATAATAGGTATTGAACTGATTTCTTTAAGATTTGTTGTTTTTTCTTCAAATTATATAATTGTATGTCCTATATTTACACATAATATAATAAATTGGTTATAAATATCTTAAGTAGTTGAATTATACTATAATTAATCAAATACCTATACATAATTAAACATATTATAAGTCAAGATTTTTTCGCATTTAACAAACAGGACCTCATTAGCGAAATTTTTTCTTTTCTTTCAAAGCTTTAAATAAACCTTCTACTACATAACTACATAATTTTACATACTTTATGTGCATGCACATGTATGTATTTTAACTTGAACTCGTAACGAAGATTATATCAGTTCTTGATTACTAACACTTCATACAGTACAATGGCATCATTCAAGAATTAATACAATTTTCAAGTCGATTTGTAACGAAGTAACATGTTTTTGATGAACTCATAATTGTTTTATTCCATTTTGTGTTTCTTTATTGTTCACATGTACGAGTATCTACGGAGATATAATTCTAGTTCGAGTGGCGCTGTACCCAAAGAAATTCTGCAACATCTCTTGCCATTCACGATGATATCGAATTCTAATCGTGATCGGTGAAACACGTTTTTCCATGCAAGTCAGTTAACGATAAAACTTTAGAAGAAGAAAGAAAATGAAAAATGTGAAGGGCTTATAATAGCAAAGTTGCGAATAATAATAGATTTTAGAACTCAAGGTTCATGCTATTCTGAGATGAGCAATCAGAACTGCTTTTCCTTCCTTATGGGGAGTATGAAAACGTCCATGTGCAAAGAATTGGTATTTATGTATTACAAAATACTCTCATTTCCGGAAATAACAGAATTTGTGATAACGGCGAGAGAAGAATTAATAGAACTTCATTTCAATATTGATCGCCAATTTCCGATAGAAATTGATTCCTATCCAATTTTAGATTTCATCGCTTATTTACTTGTATAATTTAAATATTATAACGCATGGTAATTTTGACTAATAATTTTACTGGATTGTAGAGGCTGTTTCTTTTTATATTGCATCAGTTTTAAGTCTACTTCACAACTAAAACAATGTTTATCTTTAAATATTCTACAATAATTTGCATCTTTGACTGCAATTATATTATATAAAACGCGTATAAAAAAGTCGAAAAAATTATAGTTTCGATATATCTGTATGAAGGGCTGCTAATTTTTAATTTAAGGTTTTAACTTGTTTCTTAAACACAGAACCTCCTTCGGTTTTTGTTTTATTACAAAAATGCCAAGCCTTTCAATTTTAGATTGGATATCCCATCCTCTACCTGCTGAGGTTTAAACCCTCAACATTATTGTTGACTTTAAATAACTTAAGATTTTATTTTTTTTCGTAATTTCATTGCTATATTCTTAACTTTCACACCTCTTAGTAAGTTCCGCCTCCTAAATTGCTTCAAGATCCTTGTTTTAGTACCATACCTTGAGATGTATGACTTGTTTTATATCGTCCATAACTATACATAAGTTTTCAAAAAATTTTTAATTGCTTCGATCGATGAAGAAAGATAATTGAGAAGTAAAATAATGATGTTCATTCCCTATTAGATTTAGCTGCACTGCAGCTGCTTTATTTTGCCACTGGCCGTAAAATTTTTTAAATTTCCAAATACATACGTACGTGAAACAAAAAGTGTTGCACATTCTTAGGGTATAGCCAATATAATGTTCGTAAGTGAGTCTTATCCACCAGTCCTTTAGCTATCGAACCAGCATAAGAAGGTCATTAAAGATTTCTTGGAAGCGTAATATAACCGCAGACAACGTGCAGCATAAAGCAGAACAAGAGAAAAGCCAATGAATGCTTTTCCTCGCGAAGTTTCAATGAAAGATAGCTGCCATATAAACTGGTTTCGGCCTATGTTTTGCTAATACTTTCTGCTACGATAACACTCTTCTTGACCCTCGCCAAAGGGGCCTCTCGACATGAGCCCCATTTCCACAGCCAATGAAGGAAGTCCGCATTCGGATGGATTATGATGAAAGCAACAAAATAAAACAAAGATCTTTTAAACTGGTCCGGACTGCTCTCGGCAGTTTGACAGTGATTTTAATGCATGACCAAATGTGGTTACACCCACAGTTGTGTTTTATCGCTTTTACACAATGCGATTTCATAATTCTTGTTTCCATTTAGATTTTTTCTTAAGGGTTTTTACCAGACAGCCTACTCATAATTAGACTATGCCATTTTTATAATAAATTATATACTTTGTTAAAAAAACTTCCTTAAGTAAGAGTCCATTTTACTTTCTCGAATTAGAAAACAAAAACTATTTATTTTGTGGTTTTGTTACAAAGCATTTTAATTTTCAAAAATAACTAAACCGTATCAAGGAATTTTTGATGAAATAGTATATAGCCCCCAAAGTGGTTCCCGACTAGAGAACTATGTATTTCATATATAAATTTTGTAATAATCATATTTTGAGCTCACCAGAAACCATATTCATTTTCCTAACGAACGGAACTATTAAGATTTACTTAATTAGGAAAAATATTCCGTGCACTTTATTTTTGATCGTACCTAATAATAAATGCATATTGAAATTTATAAATTGCTTTGACATACAGTGGTGCCAGCCGAAGATTTTTATATTGATAAACTTTACAAGTCAAATACAATACGCAAACAATTTTTGAAATAATGAAAAATATTTTCCAAGTTGTCCAAAATTTCAAACATTCGCCTGCTTCTTTTAGACACAAACCGAATCATGAATGTAAATTAATTTTCTCATTTTTACTCTCGTGTATTAATCTGCATAATGCATACCTTGTTTCGTTGAGCATGTGAGTCACATTGTCTGGATAAAAAAGTTACAGGCGCTATTTAAACTTTAGCCAGTGGAAGTAATTCATGCATCCGCGTTGCCTTCTGGCAGTGTTTAATTGAATGAGAATTATGAGCTGCAGATTAAAAGCACATTAATCAGGTTCTGGTCGTTTTGAGCTCTTTGGCAAATGAGAAAATTTCATTTATACAGTTTTTGCTTAAAGTCGCTTCATGGATGTTCAATTTATTTTAACCCCTGAACTTAAGTATCGTTCAATTAATCTGGATTTGCATACCTCGTTTCAAACAGATTTATCTCTATAAGCAATCTTGTGTTACCTCAAGGCGACAGCGATTTTGCTACTTAACTAAAATCAATATAAATACCGAAGAAGTTTCTTCACACTTTATCTTCAGAATAAAAAGGCTCAGACCTCGACAGTGGTGCAATGGTATATCCATTTTAATGGAAACATATCCCCCGTAGCCATGTTGTAAAATTATACCTTTTACTTGTTTGACGATTTACTATTCACGTCGAATGTGGTTTTGTTGTCCATTTTTGCGGTTCACTTGCAATTGCCTGTGTTTAAAATTTTGCTTCAGAGCGAACAAGTCGTAAAAAAAATTATTAATTAACAAATCATTAAACTTTGCTGTAGAAAGTTGATTGAGATTGTGGATACGGCACTAGAAAAGGGCCAATTACTTATATACGTTGAACTATAAAATATTTATAATTGCTTTTTATAATTTTTTGCACCATTCATCGTTTTCTACTTCCGCGAACAAATTTCAACTATTAATTTGACATGGACAAGTGTCCTAAACTACTAATATTAAATTCTGCACTACATTAATTATAATCATTTTTCGATATGGATCATTTACGCGGATAAACCTAGTGAAATTTGACAGTTTTATTTAATTAATAGCTAATTAATAATCAAATGGTCAACAAGATATCGAAATGTATATTACATTTGTACATACATATGTATTTCCGCATTATATAAAGGCCTTTATAGAGTACCATCATGGGTTCAGTTCTGTTCAACACTATATATGTATTATCAAGTATATGTATTAATATAAAGAAATTTTGCTATGATGCATAAATATGACTAGTTAGAATTTAGAAAAAGGCTCATTTATAAATATCAGGATATAATAATAAAATTTCTGATAGTAATTAGTTAATATCAATATCTCTTTTCAGGATGATGCTGGAC
The DNA here is from genome assembly GCA_959613345.1 of Tolmerus cingulatus. Lineage (NCBI taxonomy): Eukaryota > Metazoa > Arthropoda > Insecta > Diptera > Asilidae > Tolmerus > Tolmerus cingulatus. Next base: position 14,533,418 of record OY390708.1, on the reverse strand, counting down.
GTTCTGCGCTTCATGAAGCCGCGTCGATTGGTGATGAAAAAACTCTTCAAGCTTTGTTAGCAGCTGGGGCAGATCGCAACTCAAAAGACATTAAAGTGCGTTTGCTAAATAGCTATAAACAATTTAATAATGTTTTTATTGTCCATTTTCAGCATGGAAACACTCCTTTGCATGAAGCAGCCTGGAGGGGCTTCAGCAGATGCGTTAAATTACTTTGCGCTTTGCCCCAACCTAAAGTTAGCAAGGATGTGAAAGAACCCAAAATAAAAGATGTTCTGCAAGAAACCCGGGGTGCTCTGCATAGTGCACTTTTGGGTGCCAGAAATGGAGGAGGGTTTTCAGCTTTACATTTAGCTGCTCAAAATGGGCACAATCAAAGTTGTAGGGAAATACTTTTAGCAGGAGCGGATCCAGATGTACAGAACAATGTAAGAAATCAGTAAGACATATTAAAACGAATATTTGCCTCGACATTCTTCTCACGATATCATTAAATCATATTACATCGTTATAATTAATCCTTTATTATTTTTGTATGAACGCATATAGAAGTTCATAAATTATTCTACTAAGGGAATATTATACTTATTTATTCGTAGGTAGTTGCTTTTGTCTCTTTAAACAAGTAGTTCTGATAAAAACGCCGTTAACATTTTAAGAATTGATGTTCGTTATTTAACTATTGTCATTTGAAAAACGTTTCTTTTTTGGGTTTTACATAGTCTACGGAACTTTCATTTAAATAAATGCTCTCACTTGTTTCTTTGATAATACACATGACATACATATATAATAAATTATTGAATTTATATTTTCAGTATGGTGACACGCCTTTGCACACAGCCTGCCGCTATGGCCATGCGGGTGCTACTAGAATTTTGATTTCGGCCAAATGTGATCCAAATAGGACGAATCTCAATGGCGACAGTTCGTTGCACATATCATGTGCTATGGGCCGACGAAAGTTAACCAGAATTTTGCTAGAAGCGGGTAGCAGCTCCAACATTAAAAATGCTCAAGGTGAAACTCCGCGTGATATAGCCCTTAGAAAGAACTTACCAGAAATACTGGAGATCCTCGACAATCCAGTGCCAGTGAAACCAGCAAAGGATAGAGATCGAAGTAATAGTAATAGCAAAAGTGCTGATAAAGCAGATGGACAAAAATCGAAAAGCCCTGGAAAAGGTACTGATTACGTCGCAAATCCTGTGAACTGGTCGCCTTATGGGTGTCACTATTTTCCTGATCCTCGTTCATTCCCATCTCCTAAACTTGAAACTCTACCAAAAGAGCCTTTGGGTAAAGGTGAGCAGTACTTCTTGGATCTAGCAGGTAATATAAGAAAGGGGCCTATTGGAGTTGGAAATACTTGCTATTGTGGTCCATTTTTTCGACATATTGAGGAGCGGATTAGTCGAAATCGAAAGAGTCTCCGAAAATACGTTCACAAAGCAACTGAACGCTTAGATAACAAAGTTCAGGCATTGGCGTTACGCACTGATGACCAAATTGAGCAGCTGACGAGGTCGATGATGGCTGAAAGGATTCGGTGCGAAGGACGACGTTTACACTTAGAACAGTGGCTGCGTCGAGGAGATCATACACGAGCAACAATCGGAAATCACTCAAAATTAAAAAAGAATCTTGATAACACGAACACTCTCACGCGGTGTCGCAGTTTGGAGCTTCTAGATGAAGAAGATTCTTTAAATGGCAAGAAAATTCAAAATTCAAAAAGTTTCGATATGCTAGATGAGGCTGATGCTATGACACACCGAACAACGGAGCGATCTAGCGACCGTAAATTGCCTTCGTCCTTAGACTCAGATCGAAAGACTTGTCGGACTTCTGGGAGAAGTAAAAGTAGTGGACGAGATGACAGAGATAGTCACTTGGTGTCGAAGCGACTTGAAGAGCTCCTTATTAAAACAAATGAAATTCTAGAGATGGAGAAGGTTGCTAGGCATCGCCATAAAGACTCTTTAGGAATAAAACATAAGCCTGGAGATACGGAAAAGGTTAAGTACTGGGTTAACTCTGAAGGACACCTCGCATATATGGAAAATCTGATGGAACAGTTTAAAAATGTTTCACATTCTTCAGACAAAGTCCCTCCTAAAAATATAAACGGAGCCCAGTATATTTCACAGGAAATGGACAAAATAACAAATTCTTTATCAAAAATTTCAACGATTGAAGGGAATACAAGCAGAGATATACCTCCACTATCTCCAGAAATTGCTAAAGATTTCGCAAGCCAGAAGGAGTTTGAACGGAAATGTGATCAGGAGCATGAAAAATCTAGCATAGTAAGTGGAAGCTCCCAGAAAAATTTAAGTTCCGGGGGAAGTGGTAATATTCAAGATACTACCCCTAAACGGAGTAGTAAAAAGTTATCTTTATCTGAAGGAATTCCCGACAGGCTGATGGGTAATGAACGAAAATCTGATCACCGAAATACCACGCAATTAACCCCAGAATATCAAAATATTCCCGAAGCCCAAGAAGACGAAGCTAAAAGGAAATTTAAAAATTTACTAACTGCCCTTAGGCGGGATTATCAATCTACTAAACAGGCGATACAGGATGAAATTATTAATCGGTCGAATTTGCAGGAAAGTGACTTACCCCCCAATTTCCACCCTTACTACGGTCATTCCGAATTTATTGTATCTGAAGATACACCAGATGCAACTACTATACAAAATGAAGCAGATAGAACTTATCAAAATTCATATTTTGAAGAACCTTCTAACTCAACAAAGTCTGAAATGTTCCAAGCATCAGAGTACAATCTGGTTCCTGATCCTGAAGATACTATAGAGCTCTCCGATATGGCCAATGTTAGTGAAATTAATGAATTAAAAAATAGAATACTTAATGGAACCAACTGGAAAAGTATCGTACTGAAAAAAAGCCAACAAATGCAAAATAAAGAAGATCAGGATAATAAAAGTGTGAATGGAATAGTACAAAAATTTGAAATTAAAAACAGTGAAATTAAGACGCTCAAAGCCCCAAATGCTGGAATCCTAAAACGAAGCAAAGTGCAGCAATTGGTGGCTAACATACAAGGAAACTCTCAAGATTTTGGCAAGCACTCGTCCGCGAATTCAGAAAGTAGTGAGGAGGATCAAGAGGACTCCACATATTATTCTTATTTGAATAAGCACGATCATTACACAAATGACCCAAATAGTTCATACTATTATCAAAATCGAGCACAACCACAAGTGGCTGCAACATATCAGCAGAGTTGTGAGGGCCTTGGTTTGGATCCTCACCAAAAGGGAGCTTCTCATAAAACAAGGTCTCTTGACACTCGAGACCTTATCCCCAAAGACGCTTACTTTCATGAACTGCCTAACAAGAATCGTATGAGACCTATTACAGATAAACTACCTGAAAAGCAAATGATCAATTTCGCTGATCAATACCAGAGTCCGCAATCGATGGTGGCTAGGACCCGAAATCCACTTCCATACCTCAGTGAATACGAAGTGCCAATTTCAACGAACGTCTGCAATGGTCCTTTAGAATTAAGGAACTCCCCCATGCCACTCCACATTCCCCTTCCCCAGCAAGTGCCACATCGGGAGAAGCTCCTGTCGCACCGAAAATTCGGGTTTCCGAGCAGCATGGACTACGAACTTTCCAGGACTAATTACGTACATCAGCACCAGCATCTGCCTCCTCCTGTCCAACAAATCGCCCCTATGACGCCAGAACAGGCTCAAATCGACAGGGATAATAATAACGATTCTGGCTACAGTACGAAGATTTGCGGCAGTTCGCACGGGCCCAGTCCAAGCCTATCTGGGAACACAGACTTCGGTGGACCTGGAGGGAATACGGCTTCTGATGTTCAGAAGGATAAAGTTGATACTAACACCGTTACCTACTTCATAGGAAATGTTGGAGCTTCCAGTTTAGTTTAAGTGTTTTCTACTTATTGTTGATCGAACTAAAATGTAAACTATAATTTTTGTTAATACCTCCTAGCGCTTTAAGCGAGTTATTTATGTAATTTTAGGGACATTCATGCTTCATGTATTCTTGTCGCTTTTGTACAAATCAAAATCAATTCTAATTTTTTAAAGTTGTGTTTTTCTATGGTTTATACTTCCATTCAATGGCCGCCGGACAGGCAACGTATACATATACAAACAATGCAAGCTAAATAAAAGCTTGTAAGAAAATGATTATTTTAAACACCTACAGACTATGTGATATACTTTATTTTAATAATATTAATAGAGTTAATCAATTTATTAAGAGTAACTATTACTTGACCAATCTATTTATTCTACACTTTTTCCATAAAATTGCCTTATGCTGCTATGATACAAAGGAGCCCCCTTTAAGACTTGGGAGTTAGAACTCGTTACTTTAACGGCTACAAAATCACCAGATTTTACTTCTCTTAATTCTGTTGAATTTTTCCCAGCGGGGATTGCGATACGGGGCACAATAACTTTAATATTAGCATCGTTCCGTCCATAGATCTCTTCATCCGACCGTTTGCTCGACCCCTCGATCAAAATCAACTCTTCTCGGCCCACAAACTCTGCCTGCAGCTGCTCAGCACCTTCTCTGAAAGCCTTGATCATTTCCTGGAGCCTCTGAATTTTAACAGGATGTGGTACATCGTCCTGGAACCTACGATGAGCAGTGGTCTTCTCCCGCATGCTGTACGCGAACAGGAACGCGATGTTGTACCTCACCTGCCGGATCAAGCTGATGGTGTCCTCGAATTCAGAGTCTGTCTCGCCACAGAACCCGCAAATGAAATCGCTGCAGAGCGAGACACCTGGGATTTTTTCGCGGATGTGGTCAACGAGTTGGACATAGGCTTCCCGAGTGTATCCTCGCCTCATACGCTCCAGAACGGCTGAGTTCCCGGACTGAGCCGGCATGTGGAGGCTTTTGCAGATGTTGGGGTATTTCCTGATGGCTTCAATAACTTCATCAGGGAAATCTTTCGGGTGGGGCGATGTGAATCTAAAGCGGATTTCAGGTGCTGCTTCAGCAACACGTTCTAAGAGTTCGGCAAATCGAACTCCTCCCACTTTCGGTTTGTACACGGTTTTAAAGCCGGGAGCTAGGTTTGTTTGTAACTTTTGGGGATCCGAGGATATGTCGCGGTAACTATTAACATTTTGGCCGAGTAGGGTGATCTCTCGAATTCCCTGCTCAGCCAAGCTCTTGACCTCGTTTTCTATAGACGTGAGTGGCCTAGACCGCTCCCTCCCCCGGGTGAAGGGCACTATGCAGTAGGTGCACATGTTATCGCAGCCCCTCATAATTGAAACGTATGCAGTTACCGAGTCCTGGTTTAACCGGACGGGCATAACATCGGCGTAGGTTTCGTCCAAGGACAGAAGGACGTTTACAGCAGATGCCCCGTTTTGGGTGAGTGCCAGCAAGCGAGGTAGGTCCTTGTAGCTGTCGGGGCCAGCGACGAGGTCGACACACTTCTCCTTTTCGAGCAATTGGCTTTTCAGTCGCTCGGCCATGCAGCCCAGGACTCCTACCTGAAATGGCCCTCGTTTCGTTGAACGGTTCTTTTTCATAGCGCTTAAGTGCTTCAGACGATTCCAAATCTTCGTCTCCGCACCCTCCCGAATCGCGCAGGTAATAACCAGCACTACATCTGCTTCCTTGATGTCGTCGCATTGTTGATAATCGTTTTTATTCAAAATAGCCCAAACGACTTCGGTGTCGTTAACGTTCATCTGGCAGCCATAGACCTCGAAAAACACTTTCCTTCCGTTTCCGGAATAGGCGTTTGGTCTAAGATAGGGAATATTCACATCTCGTTCAATTGGCAAGTTCTTACCAACAACGAGAAACTCCTTCAAGCCCGGGCCATCCGGCAAAATCGTCCGGGACCTTACTTCCTTCTCCTTCGCAAAGGGCGCCAACGATTTTGAGTTCCCACTCACAAACCTTTTAAGTGCAGGAAAACTGAACTGACTGCAGGACTTCTGGAATGCAGTTCTCATCGCTTGGCAGTACTGTTGCCGCAGAGTGCGCTAATTCCTGGTTCTCAAGTTGGCTCTACTGAAAGTGTTATAGAAGACGAAAAGTCGGCTGGACGAAGTTATTTGTCGATTATTTACTCAGATTTTATACCTGTTCAGTTAGCAAAAATGAGTTACCGCGGCACTACAAAAGACGAGAAAAAAGGTAAGAAGGTCCCCTGATGAAAAACCCCCAAAAAATCCCTCCGCGAAGTAAAAATTTTTAGCAGTCCCAAATGTGGCGTACCGATGTGACAGTCAAAGCTGTCAACTGACGGAGAAAAAACGAACCGCAAATGTCAATTTTCACCCAATGTAAAATTATTTACAAAATAAAATCTTTCTCCTGTTTATTTGAAGGGTGAAAATTAAAGCAGTTTTAAACGGCTCCAATTAATTAGTTTCCGCTTCCAATAGCTGGATAAGAAATGAAAGACTAGTCATCGAAACAAAATTTGCTAATTTTGATTTTTTATTTTACCACTTTCGCTTTTAAACCAGACTTTAATTTCGCCAGTAATTAACATTGCCAGGCTTTTCTCCGTCGTCTTCATCGAATAGTTCATTGTCCTCATCGCGTGAACGGAATAGGTCAAGCTCGAGATCGTCTAGTTCCCGGTCGCGTACACGGTCCCGGTCTCGGTCACGGTCTCGATCGAGATCCCCAATTCGTAGGCATGGCACGGAGACGCACAGACGATGGACAGGAAGACAGGAGCACAGAAAACACGAGGACAGGTTACACCAGCGAGAGGACTCACCCAGTGATCGTTCACAAGACAGTAGTAGGAGTGGTGGGATTTCTACTTGAAGATGTGTTATATTAACTGAAATTACCATCATTTTGCGTTAAAGACAAATATAGCAAAGCAGGAAAATCTGGACGAGCTGACGAAGACATTCCAAAGGCGCCACCGCCACCCAGAATTTCCAAGACGGCGATACAGTTTGGTAAGCCGGGAACAGTCGCGAGGGTAATTTAATTTTCAATGCACTTCCGGGACCGATTGCAATATCTGAATCTGTTTCTTTTCAGCCTGGCATCCACATGAAGCTGGCGCCAGTTAAGCAAAAAACGGAGACAACAAAGAAGATCACAGTAGCCAGTGCATTCAACAACGACAGCGATGAGGAGGTCGAGGAGATGCCCCCAGAGTGCAAGATGAGGATGCGGAATATTGGGAGGGACACACCAACATCGTCGGGGCCCAATTCGTTCGGGAAAACCAAGCAAGGATTCATTGACTCGAAGAAGCTCTTCGAGAAGAGCTTAAGGGAAGCCGCTATGGATTAGGTTGTTGAACTTTTACAATTCATAAGTTAGTTCTTTTAGATAACCACTTAGTGCTCGTGCATTTCTCCACGCTCCGTCTTCTGTTCGACTTGGATTAATATGTACTCTATCGAATAAAAGCTACGTTAATTCGATCAATTTGTTCTTTCAGTTTATTTGGCTGTTATATAGATTATAAGAGAATACGAATATAATTCTCTCATTACGTTCACTCGCTAAAAACAACACAGCTAGTATCTTGTACTTCTACAAAACATAGAAAGAGGAACCGTTTTAATTCCCTATAAAAATTTGAGTAACAATAAAGCTAGAATATAGAAATTTAAATGTACAAATCTTTGCATGTTCAATTCAGTGTAAGAATCCGATAAATTATTATTTCACTCAAGTTCAGGATTTTGTAATTTTTCGTAAAAAAGGAGGGGCTCAGATTACAAAAGTTGGCGAAATCCACTAACCAATATATTGGTTAAAAACTTCTTGAACGAAACATTCAGGCTTTTTCGTATTCTGTATTCTTCCAAGTGTAAATAGGGTCTTTAAAAGCATTTTCCTACCTTCCATAACTTCAAGGGATTTCTGAAGCAATAAGGGCGTTTACTTGTAAATTCAATCTTTTTCTTCAGTTTTCGAACTTTGAATGGTTTACTGATAGTAGCCGATGAATGAAAACACCAATCTTAAAAATCCACGTATCGCAATTTTTGAAAGGAGCAGATATTACAACACGGAAGCCATACAATTTTTACGAATAAAAAACAAATTTTCCCTTTTAAAATTTATATTTTTAATGATTTTAAAATTGCATTTACTTCCTGGCTGGGTTGTTCTGTCTAGCCATGTCCTTGGGGAAGGTCCTCACTGGAGGTGTGCGAATTCGTCGGGCTTCCTTTGACCTGTTCCTCACGACTTTGGAGTGAATAGCACACGAAACGCAGTAGTGAAGCTTAGCGTATAGTTTTGGGAGCACATATTCTGAAAAACAATAAATAAATCGAAAGTTAGGCATATTCTCAACGTATTGCATTCATATATATATGACCGGCGACTTTCAGATAGCAAATAATGTAATCATACACGTCTGCTTCATTCGAAACAAAATTGGTGGATTTGTAATTTTCATCACATTTCCTTTTTTAATTTTTTTTGAAATTTTTGAAAGAGTTTTTTAAGACATCAATTGTGGAACGATCAGCTCTGTTAAGATTTATATTGGAGATAAAGTGAACAAATAAAACTGAAGCTAATTTTATGCTCTGTGTCGTATTGGTGAGTTCTTGATCTTCGAATTAATCAAGAAATGGATAGAGAAAATCGCAGACATGAAAGTAAACTTATTGATTTCCAAAAGTAAGCATATTGTAATAAAATTATATTGTATTAGTTAAATTACTGTAAATAAAGCTTCATTCGAATTTATACTGAAACTGCAGTTAAGTTCTTTGCTCGGATTTTTTCAAATAAATTACAGGCTTGTAAGTTTTATTTTTGAGCTAGAGTCCCTGATTTAATTGAACGTTCAGCAGGCATTATGCAGGAAACTTTGGAAACTTTAATAAAATATGGAAACTAAACCGCGAATAATTTACACATGAATACAAAGATTTAGCTGAATCCTTCCACAAATTAATGGCCACTAATAGACAAATCCAATTGAGCCAATTCGAATCTTGTAAGACCCAAGTTTCTGGCTGAGCCTCTTAAATCTTAAAGAGACTTACCATTGTACATTGAAGCCTCCGTGATATCTCGCACCGCTGCTGCTTCGACGATGTTCCTGATGACAAACTTTTTGATAGCTTTGTCCTTCGGCACACATCGAGCACAATTTGTGCAGCGAACAGGCTTTACATGTCCGCGGTTATGTTTGCAGCGTCCTCCGTTACGGCGTTTCTTAGTCTACAAAAGTAAAAGAATATATTGTAATAAATTCAAATTTCCACAAATATATTTTCTAATGCAATTAAAATAAGAAACCTGCACAAAACTATAACCGGGGCTCGCAATGGCCTGTCATCGCGGCTATGAAAACGTGGTAACAGAAAACAATCGAAATTCGGCCGCGTATTATTGAATTCTATCATTATTTCAACACAAAACTGCTTCTCATTTGATTTAACTGGGTTTAAATTGAAATTGTACAGGTTCTTTTAGTGATTTTTCAACTTAAAATTCACAAAAATTATTGACGTACCATCTTGTCCAATCCTTCAGTACAAAAGAGCGGAAATAGAGACAGAAAATTAAGTTCTCTGCCATTATAGTCTGAAGTTGCTCGTAATTTGAATGGACATTCACGCAGCAATTGATTCCTTTGAATATTTTTGAAAAATGTTTTGTTTTGTTTATCTATACAAAAAAATAATTGAGAAATACGCATTTGTATCTTAAAACGAGTATTTTATAACTAAGAAATGCAACAATATAATGAAACTAATATGAGAAATACTTGTTTCATTTTTGTATTAAATTCTATTACGTTCCATCTTGTTTGACTTGGATGTCATTCAAAGAGGAAATGTCATAGTGTTTTGCGTCCCCCATGCAGGGTAGTTTGCCGATAATTTATGGAAAATATTTCATAACTTTGCGAGTTGTTGTTATTAAGAATTGTGCAATATATTAGTCGGTGCTATGAAGCAGTAAGTACACTTTTTTGACTATATTTCATTAAGAAAATCGCTGACATTCGAGATCTTAGTGTAGAAGCATCTCCAGTAAACCCTAAATACGTTGAGGAAACTGAATTATTTACGTAAAACACGATGGAGGTTATTTAAGGATTTTCACAAAATAGATTGCATTTAAGAACTTGAGAAAAAATGCATTGTCCCAGCTGTAGTCTGCAGGTTTTTCTCGAATAATTTTGATACATCGGTGCTGGCAGGTTTTTCACTCTAAAAATATGGGAAACTGCGACGCCCAAGAAAAATTAGCATTAATTAATCTAGATGAGTAATTGGTCCTTGGGAAATCCGTAGCGTGAATAACAAGTGTCACTGTGGGGCAAGAAAACTTTACTTTCCCGTTGCGCATAACGCTTTCCACTGTCGCAGGGCGCGGAGCACCCCTCCAGTGGTTTTACGAGTGGAACGGGACCGGCTGCTTGCCGTTCTTCTGACAGTGTGGATTGTGGAACCGATCCACTCGAAGTCGCAGCAGTGGTCCGTCGCTCCTCTACAGTAGGTCCCAGCACAAGTGGGAGTTTGGCAGTTTTTTTCGTTTCGGCTCTCGTTTTTGTAAAAGTGCTTTGTTTTTCTTTGAGTAAGCTCAACTAAAAGTCAGAGTATAAATCACCCGAGATTAATATGGCTTCAGCGCTCCGAACCTTCGTTCGAAATATGTCCTCCGGCCAGGAAATCAAGCACATCACTGTCGTCGGAGGCGGACTTATGGGATCTGGAATCGCTCAGGTAAATTAATAATTCCGAAATAATATGCTTGCTATGTTGTGTGTTTTGTTGCTTTTTGAACCCATTCCATTGCTAATTGGTAGTGCGGCAGGCACGCCGGTATCTTGTCTTATCAAAATTATCTAGGGATCATCGATCATTGCAATGGTCAAAGTACACGCCCAGCTGAGAAGCCGCTCAGAAATGCTGTGTTATGCGACTTCTTTTATAATATTACACAAAAATATCTCCCTCATATCGCGCTCCCCGCGAACTAAGAAACGACCTTTCGCCACTGGGGCTGCCATTTGAAGATCAAACACTTTCAGCAAATATTTGCTACAATTGGGATGCTTAGCGCACGTTTAGTTCGCAATTTAATGTGAATTAATCTGTTTCTGAATAGGAGGTGTACGTGATTTCGGATCGTACCTCACATGATATCGCTGACCGCCTTATCGCCTCCTTTTACTTATTAAGCCGGGCGCAGGCTGTACAAACAAATTCGATTTTGGGGTGAATATCCATTCGAATTGGAGTGATCTTGGCGTCTGAAAATCATTTATTTTTGTCGTGCCGGTTCATGGAGAGTGGGGAAGTTGAAATGCTTGCTATTTTTAGAAATCTAGAATGAAAAATGTTTGTCTAGCTCAAGGACAAAAAATGTCCAAAACAAAAATCTTAAATACCATTTTAGCGACATTTCTTTGTTGTTTGTATTTTATTTTTATGAATATTAATAAAAATAGGCATATGATATACTTATCATCACAAACTGCAATTCGTTGCATGATAGTTATGTAATATTTCATGTATGCAGATTAAGTATCTATTACTGTGGAATAAGTAAATGATAATAAAGGTCAAGGCTGCAAAAACAGTAGGATGGCAAAAATGAATTGCAAATCAAACTCGTTCCAACAACATTGGCTGTATTCCAAAATGGTCTCCCGGTGATTCCCCAAGTGTTTATTTTATTGTAACATGCTTCGCAGTATTTTGAAAAATGTAACTAACGTTACTTACAGTTGCAAAGGATTTGACTGTTTAAAACACTTCACAATTACGGTAAATAAATTTTTCATAGAAAACTATTAGAAATTTTGACTTTGATTTCCAATACTTTTTTACTATAATAAATATTTGAAAAGGTGATTAAATTAATAAAACAAAAACATTTTGAGCTTAAAGGTGCATTTGAAATGATGACAACCATTCGTTCGTGCAAAAATTTCAAATATTTAACCCGTCCAATTTTGTTATTAATTCACTTTCTTTTACCCATTTTATCTTTCATTTTCACGATCTGCATATCATAAAAGTAACTATAATTCAAAAACAGAAAGATGTAACATGCGGTGGTTGGTTAGAAATGTGTGATTCGATCCCCACATGAGCGCTTTCATCATAATTTTAACTCTTGGCATTCCTGGCAATTGCAAGTTCGAATGTAACTACCAATATCCGTGTCTAATCGATATTATACAAGTAATAAATTATTATTTACAATCATAATTGCCTCATTTTGCGGAATTCCTCATGCAGTGATTGACACAAATTAGGAATTACCATAAAAGGGAAAATTTCATTTTTGTTATGTTATATTGTGTATCTAACTTTTGCAAATTTGTATGGATTTTGTTATTCCTTATTTTCAGGCTTTTGAATTTTTGTTTAAGCTATTATAATTTTATTTTATGTTTGCAATTAATATTTCATATGAAATTTACCTAAACACCAAAAGATCAAATAACCTTTATACAACACTGGAAAATAAATAAAATAGTGTATAAAGAAAATGAGCATGAAAATGATTATTTTCGACTTATTTGTTCTGCATAAGTGCTGAGCTGTAGTCTGTCGTTCAGGGTAAGGTCCCAGATCTTCCACGAAATGAGTTTTATTGGAACACTGAAAGTTGCGAAAAATAAACAGCTTAAAAGCTTATTTCTTCCGACCATTTGCTCTTCTTTCAATAAAACGATCAAGTTATTTTTACATTTGTTTATCCATTGGTAAATAAAAAACAATCGTACGTGGAAAATAATTTTTAAACGAAACAGACATTCATTCTAATGAGAATCGAATAGTAAATTTTGTATCTACAAATAATTGGTCGTTTGTATGATAAATGTAATGTTCACATGTTAATTATTGATTTTTGAACAAATAAAATAACAAGTTTATCTCGAAATATAAAAGAAAGCAACAAATAGTGCCATAAAATTTACATGAAGCATAAAATAAAAATAAAAATTTTACTTATGTGAATAATAATGAGTCAAAATAATCTCAGTTCGAAATTATTCTTATTTTTTATTGTTTATTTGTCAAACATTTTATGCAAAAGAATGAAACATTCAAATAAAAAAAAAAATACAGAAAAGTTATAATTTTGTTTAAAAGATGAATATTTGTTAGAAGAATAAAATGAACTGATGGTTTTTTAAAAATGGCTCTGATAATAAATATGACTAAATTCATATTATATTTATATTGGAAATGCTCGTTATTAATTTACCATTCTTATTGAGTTGCCTCTTTTCATTTGGTTTGCCATTTATTTTGTTTTGAGTGACATGTTTTTGTTATATTGTAATCAATTTTTATGTTTTAAAACATTTTAATAAAATTTTAATTCTACAGGTTGCCGCCACCGCTGGATATGATGTTTCACTTGTTGAAGTTGATCCAAAAGTCGTTGAAAAGGCTAAAGAGAATATAAAAAAGAATCTTCTTCGAGTTGCCCGTAAGCAATTCAAGGAGAATGAAGATGCTCAGGCAAAATTCATTTCAAAAACAATGGCCCGTGTAAAGGGCAGCGCTGATCTGAAAGAGTGTGTCAAAGAAACAGATCTGGTCATTGAGGCTATAGTAGAAAATATGAAAATTAAACATGAAATATTTTCAACAATCGATCAGGTAAAGGGAAACCGATATTTTATTTACATCGTATTGGCAAAATAGTTTTTATAATTTTTCAGGTAGCTCCAAGCCACACAATTTTGGCTAGTAATACCTCCTCTCTTCCAATCACGGAAATTGCTGCAATTACAAAGCGAAAGGATCGATTCGCTGGGATGCATTTTTTTAATCCAGTACCAATCATGAAGCTGTTGGAAATTATTCGGATTCCCGATACCTCGAATGAAACATACAAAAAAGTTGTTGCTGTTGGCGAGGCTATGGGGAAAACATGTATTACATGCAAAGATACTCCGGGATTTGTTGTAAACCGATTATTGGTGCCATATCTAGCTGAAGCAGTACGCATGTTAGAGAGAGGAGATGCATCACCTCGAGATATTGATACTGCAATGAAATTGGGAGCAGGGCATCCCATGGGGCCAATCGAGCTGGCTGATTATGTTGGGCTTGATACTACTCAAAGTATTCTGAAGGGTTGGCACGAGAAATTCCCTGAGAATCCACTTTTTAACCCCATTCAGAAATTAAATCAGTTAGTTTCAGAAAAGAAATTGGGTGTTAAATCTGGCGAAGGATTCTACAGGTACAATAATAAGTAAAAAGTTAATCCAGTCTATTTTTTTCAAAACCATATTTGCATGAATTGATACAATTGTATACACATTAAAAGTAAATAAATTTCAATTAATCATTGCAAAACACGTTTTTGATTTTTAAGTTCAACATTGTAGGTGTGCGATATTTTCATATTTATCTTGTGCAATTAATTTTTATTACCACAATTGTAGCTTGTAAAAAGTGACCCAGAGATATGTCTGAATTTGATCCGGTGCTTGTAGAACATTGAAATCATAGACAACTTATGGAGAAACATGTATCGATAACCATCAAGTACCTAGGTGTTGCAAATATGGCTTAAAGTATAAAGAAAATCAAAAATAGTTATGGTTGAAGTCAATTTTACCGCCGAACAAATGAAAATCGTTTATAATTGAAAATTTTCGTTTTCAAGAAGGAACTGTTTTTGTCACCTAAAGCTATTATGAAATATTGAAGATTTATCGAATTATTACATAAGTGCTATAAAATTAACTTTTTTACGATAAACAGTAGTTTTTGAATAGATAATACAAATAACGACTGTGACAAAGAATGATATAATTTTAATAAAGTGAGAAAAGATTATAAAAACGAAAATAGAGAAAAAAAAGGTTTCATTTTTGCTCCCAATTATGTAACACTTAACAGAATTTCTCTGCATCTTGTAGCTTCAACGTTATCTTTTTTCTCCGACTCAATCCAGTTGATTTTGTAAAATCAAGCTGGAATGCTTTTCAGTTATTTCCGCTTTAGTAATAACTATCGTAGAAATCTTAGCTTTAATCTTTAAAACCTGTCATTATACATCCGGTTGGATAAGCCATATTGTTTTAAAGAGAGATTTGAAACCGAATTGGTAGTCTTTGAGTTTATAGGTAATATAGAAATATATTTTTCGAAATAAAGCAATTTAGATAAAGAAGTTTTTCCCTTTACAGTATAGCTATAAATAAACCAGGGTATATCAATTTCCGCGGTATTTATAAAGTAATCGGAATGGAAATCATGCAAGGTTTATCTAACTTTGACTTTCTCAGTTTATTTAATTTATAAATCGTGTTGATCAGAATTATATTAATCTCGTTTGATTCATACTACAAAATGATGGACGTTTTACGTTGTTTTTTAATCAAAAAGTACTGCGTCAGTGAAGTGGTTTTACAGTATTTTTATTTTAATGTTAAGTAAACGTGTCTACTTTATTTGTTTATTGAAGATTTATTTTCAAAACCAAATCGTAAGAATTTAGTTTAAATAATTATTAATGTGTGTTTTATATCTGAAAGGTGTATAAGCATAATAACGTGCGTAGCGAGTTTTAATGATATTCGCTCGCAATTTCTGATAATAAAAAGGTTTGTTTACAAAAAAAAAAAACACTTAAGAAGTATTATCTTGTTTTTGATGAAGACGCGTGGCTACTTCCTGAATTGCAGGGGGTAATTTTTTTATCGCATTTTAGCGCCTTACTTGTATACACAACATCAAAGTTCAATTTTGATTAAACTGAGGAGCAGCATAGTTGTTATCTTTTTGTTGAGTGCAGTGAATCAATCTCAAAAAGTGCCACAGAAAGAAAATATTTCGCATTTTGATTATAAATTCTATTCATACCAGCTGACTTTTGCTTGTTAGGTCGGTGCGATCGAACTCAGTTGAGTACTAGAGCAAGGACACTTGCACTTACGATCAGATTAATATTTACTTAAAAATAGAATTTGTAGTTGTGGTCTGATAAGAAATTTTTAGAAAGGGAATCCGTCATTGATTTGCGATTTCTTTCTTTTTGAGATGCCCATGAAATCTTTGTACTTATTAATATTAGTCCATCAATATACTAGGTGTTTAGACACATTGCACTCTAACCTTTACTTACGTATTGTTTATTGGGGCTTCGCGTGGTTATCTGCTCATGAATTGGACATTAATCTTTAGATCTTTTAATACTTGATTGCTACATTTTTATTTGTGGTAGAAGCTTATTGTCAATAAAGCAATTGAATTTCGGGAGATTTATTTGTTTTGAACCAGGAAAGAAATTTTTATAGCACTGTGGGGTCAATAGAGGGTTTTTTTGTCTTTGATAATGTCCAATTTTAGTATTTTTTCAATTTTGTTTTTATACTAAACATATTGAAATAGGTTGAACCTAAAAAATAATAATTTTTTTGTTGTTCTAAAATTTCAAATTATAGAAATTAGTGCGGTGTGAGTCAATGAATTTAGGAATATTAAGACTTATTTCATAAAAATTATGCAGATGAGCATTTCCATAGTTTGCAGAATAATTAAAGAGTTAGTTTATTTTATATCCAGTTGTAATAATTCTTATCTTACCTATCTTCACACTTAAACAGTGATTGTAACTTTCTATACGAAAAAAAGATTTTCAGACATAAGTTTTGAAAAAAGTGAATTTCGGCGACGATCGTTTCAAATATTCACTTTTGAAAATTTGTATTTAAAAGAAAATAAAATTGATTAAGTTAATCTCTCAAGAAATACATTTTAATAAAAGCAAAACACTATTATGTTGATATTTAAAGCTTTTACATTAGTCAATTCTATAAAAATGTTCGCATTTGAGTTTTATTCGTAAATACATATTTAAAACAATTTTGAATGTGCGAGAAGTAAAAGCGTCCTTGAGTAGCTAAAATTGAGCAGATTATTAAATAAGCGTAGCATGATAGTACCCTCACTTTGGTCAATATATTTCCTGACTTCTAGTTTTTTATTTTAAAATATTGAAAATATACGATGTTACATTAATTTTCCTAAACTTCCAACTTATTTAATTTTGAGATATGTATATTAAAAATGTTTTTCTTATTGCGATCAGCGTATTTTGCACAAGTAAAAAATTGGCTCCAAAAATGCTGGATTCTAAAATTTGATTCTTCAAATATGTATTTACGTTACAGCTTTAAAATTTTAGATCTGAAAGTTTCTCTTTTTAACTTAATACACAGAAAAGGAATGTGAGAAAATGTTATTAGTTTTACCATCTTGCGGTAAATATTTTGTGGCGTCATATGCATCATAATTAATACTTTAATTTTTAAGTGAAATATCACAAATATACTGAAGCGCTTTTAAATAAACTTTAATTATTTTCAGGAAGATGCTACCCTAACCTATAATTAGCTGCGACCTATCCCCGATTTTGAATTGATCAGTTCTTATAGTTTAAAATGACAACAAAAACGCCACAAGTGCCACAGCAATTTTTTGCAAATGGTGCCGTACCCCTAGAAAGTCAGGTGGCGGGTCACACCTTTAACCCGGAAACGAATTCAGTCGGCTTGTTGAAAAATGCTAAGGACATGATTGTTTTTAAGCCGTTGGGAAAACCTCAGTGTGGCATGAGAGAAGTACAATTTTATGAAACCGTCAAGGAAGCCACAGACTCTGACCTCATGGCAGTCAAAAAACTGATTCCTGATTACTACGGAGTAGTTAAAATGGCAGTAAATGGACGAGAGGTACTCTAATTAAGGTGTTTAAATGAAGTGACATATTTGAAAATTTTCAGTTAGAGTTTATTAAGCTGAGAGATCTGACCCACGGTATTCGCCAGCCCTGTGTAATGGATTTAAAAGTTGGAAAGCGAACATGGGATCCTTTAGCGACTCCTCAAAAACGAGTTGCGGAGGAAGGAAAGTATGCTGCCTGTAAACAGAACCTGGGAATGTGCATTCCAGGCTTCCAAGTGTACAGGTTAAAAACGGGAAAGGTTCAACATTTCGGGAGAGACTACGGCAAAGGCTTAAATGAAACCACGTTTAAAGATGCACTTAAACTGTTTTTGAACGCAGAGGTCATCATGTGCAAGCAATTGGTATTGCAAATCCTTTCGCAACTTTGGGCAATTCAGAAGTGGGCACGAACTCAAACTACAGTAAAATTATATGCAAGCTCTATTTTACTCATTTATGATGCAGAAAGACTGAGAAAGTATTTAAATATAAATCAACACCATTCTGAGAAGTAAACGATTTGGCGGGGTTTGTTGGGCAGCAATATTTATTTGTTAATTTTCGTTTTTCAGTTCCAATGGATGCATACCTCATCCCGCAGAGAGCTCTCCGTCCAGTGAAAATACGTTGTCGAAATGGATTAACAAAGATGAGGTTTGTAAGAAGTTTCATGATCACGATTTTAATATTTATTTATTATAAATATGTTATCTAAACTACATCATGTATGAAAATTTATAGAATATCAAATTGGCCGAATGTCTGAATTTTCTTTAACAATATAGGTTTTGTTACCGTTAAATGTAACCGATTTCATTTCATTGCAACTATTTTTTTTTTTATAAAAATTTGATTGGAATGGTGTAATAATTTATTTAGGAAATGTTGAATTATAAAGTTTCCCCATTTCACTTTTTTCCTTTGCAGCAAAGAAAACTATAATTTACACTTTTTGAAATGCTGTCAAAATTTTCTTATCGACTCAACAAATTAGCTGGCGTCCAAAAATATATAGAGTTTTAGTAGGACGAAAAAATTTCATTTCAAATTCGCTTTTTCTTCAAAAGTCTTATAATATTTGTATACATATCTAAAGCTTATAGATAATATTTGATTTGTTATGAATGCGAAAAATTCATGGGAAACTATACGCGTCAAAATAGTATCATACCATATAAAACGTGTCAGGGAGACGCTTTGTCGACATTTGTTTCAATGTAAATTGATCTAAAATTGATAGCAATTATATTCATATAATCCAAATTTGCTAATGTCTTACTTTTTACTTTTTATTGATAGTCCAATCACTACTTATTAGGTGATTAGAAACTAATCTTGTTTCTGAAGAAAAGTTTTCGGCGCAAAGAAAATCTGAGTTCAAATAAATTTAAAAATTGTCTCTACCATCTTCTTTTCTAGGAATTGCGGAAGATCCATGACAACTATGTTTACATTCAGGATAATAATGAGGAAAATGATGATACAAATTCATGGGTGCGCGTTAAGATGATAGATTTTGCTCATGCCTTTCTGTCTGATGATAATTCCATTGATACAAATTATTTATTCGGTATTGAAAATTTGGTGACCATTTTTGAGGGCTTCCTTCAGGAAAGTTATTAATATTAAACTAATAGTGCGAAAAAAAATATTAATATTATCACATAGGGATATTTATTTTGCTCCTTTTTTACGAAATGTAGAAATTAGCGATATTTGCAGATGGTACTTAAAAACGCAGAGAATTTTTCTCAAATCTGTCACAAGAACACAAAGCAATAAGCCAAAAATACTTTTTAAATAAAGTAGATGAGTTTTGATACTAATCGATGTTTGCTTGAGCAAGCCTCGTAAAATTGAATTATAATAGTTTATGTAGTCGTATAATTTTTTTCTATACGTTTGCATAAGATTAAGTTAAATTGTATGAAAACATTGTAATAAAATTTATTCTAAAAGTGGTCTCTGTCTTTTTCTGATACATTGTTTTTTTATATATGTCGCCGATAACTTCATGTTTGATAATCGGCAATTCTGATTAAATATTGTATTTTACCGGATACTCCATATTTTTGATATTAATCAACTAAGTAGTAAAATGAATAATAGTTTAAGAATACCGGGTGAGTGTGTACCTATTTTTAATCTATTAAATATACCAATTTTAGGTCAAAGATAATATTTGTGAAAAAGTTTTGGATTGTGCGATTAGAAAAATATTCCTACAAATGTAGGTAGAACTTACATAGTGAGTTAAAGAAAAGTATGTAATAATGGATAATGATAGGAGAAAGCGCTTGAGACGAATGTTGTTCACAAAAACTGCAGTAAGAAAAAGATGAAATTTTTTTTCAAGCGAAAAAGCATAGCAAGCAATGATCTGTTAAAGTATTTGAAAAAAAAAACTGCTCAATTGTCAGAGAAAATTCTCACATTCAGTGTAAGTTTTATCGTAATAGGACGTAACTAACGATGGACTTTTGTAGAATCATACAAGTTATATACTATTTCTTTGCAAAATATGGTGACATAATTGATCTGGTCATACTTTTGTCAATCGGGATCGCCTACTATTTCTATGTTGTGGAAGTAAGATAACGCATCTTTTTCATAAACAAATCCTTAAGGATTCTACCAGAAGCACGGGTATATTTCCCCCTTAACAGGACATTTTCTAATTATTTCAGCTGCCGTCTTCCCGTTCACTTTCGACGTTAACTACATGCAGAACCTATACCAAATTCAGGATCCCAGGCTGGAAGGACTTTCATGATGAAAGTGCAAAATTCCCCAAGTATTATAAATTAGTTAAAATTGTCCTGTGAAATAATTTTATTTTAATATATTATTTATTATATTTACTTATGTTTCTTTATTTCATATTGTTTATAATCAAAATTAAAAATATATATTTGAAAGGTAGATTTTACTGAAAACATTTCGAATTCGAGCTAAAATTTCTTCAAAACTTACTTGTCATAGGTTTAATTTTGGCTGAATAAATATATACATATGTAGATGCAATTTGTGACATTAAAATTAACTTTGTGGACTTCGTGATAAGAAATTTTTTTTAGTAAGCCAGTTTCTCTCATCCACCTGTTTGATTGGTCCAAATTGATTTTTTTTTGCAATTTTTGACTTTAGAACGTCCTAACTGAGGGGCTAATTCATCTACATCTTCTCCTCAATAGATTTATGACTTGTTATGCAATACGGCTAGACAAAGCAAAATAAATGTTAGCATAATTTAATATATTTCTACTTGTTTAAACAATTCATTATCTGCGAAGCTGTAAATGACCTTTCAAACGTGATAAAGTGATGAATTGCTGATATTTTTTAGAATCATCGTAGGTGATTCGAAATTATTTTATTACGTAGGATATTTATACTGCAATATTTTTACGACTATCTACTAAAGGAACTAATTTTATTAATTTTTTAAATTTAACATTAAAATACAAATGGGTAACTTTAAATTTATATTTCTTAAAGTAGTGGAAGTAGGTTCATTTAACACTTTTGGGATGAAACATAATATTTTTGTACCGTCCTTGGATTTTAATCTATAACTTCGTCATTGAGATTAAGG
The DNA here is from genome assembly GCA_959613345.1 of Tolmerus cingulatus. Taxonomy (NCBI): domain Eukaryota; kingdom Metazoa; phylum Arthropoda; class Insecta; order Diptera; family Asilidae; genus Tolmerus; species Tolmerus cingulatus. The sequence continues at coordinate 14,512,107 of OY390708.1, read as the reverse complement.
CTTTGAATTAAAGACAAACACATTACGATGTGGTTGCAGAAATAGTTTTTCGTATATTTATCATTAAGTAATGGAATAGGTATTTGCAAATGTTTGTAAGTAACAAACATGTAATATTTTTTTGATATTAAGCTTCGAGGTCGTTTTTGTTGTGCCTCCAGAGGTTTTACATTAGTAACTAGTTCAAAAAAGTCATAAAGGTAGAATTTATTGAATACATTTTAGATAATTTAATAATGTCGAGGGAACAGTAATTGTTTGTTTTTTCTTGTAAATGTTGTTTCATTTTATATTAAAGAGCAAACATAAACCATACTGACTGTATTTTGCCTTTATTTGAATTTTGTGGTGGTGGAAATAAAGTTTCTACCAGCAGAAAATCTAAAATTTATTAGCTTTTTAAGACCTGGAAAAGGACGATATGTTAAAGTAAAAATTTTGCATTAAAATACATAATTAAAAAAATGGACAATTTTTATTTAAATTCTAAATATCACAGCTTATCATTAAAATAAATTACATATCATTTAAAAACAAAAATTAATTATATGTGCTACTTAAACAGTATCTAATCTCGTCAAATTTGGATTAGTTTGTTTTCCAAAATTTTTATAATTCGTTTGGAGGATTTCAATAGCTTCTTTTTGGCTCTCCTTATCGTCATCATTTCTGCAATAAAAGAAAGTTATTATAGTCATTACATAAGAACGAATAAAGCATAAGCTTACCGAACATCCCTACTGTTAACAAGTTTAAGTAAATACACCTTGGCTTCTTCAAATTTATTTAACGCTATGTAGCATTTTGCAATCATTAGCCAGTTTAATTTACTAAAGCCGGGCTTAAGCTTTTCAGCTTTCTCAAATAATTCGAGCGCTCTCTCGAAAGTCCCGCTGATAGAATTCGACATCGCGGCGACGACGAGTTTCTTCTGGAGCCAGGATAAAATTGCTACGTTATATTCATAATTCGCTAGTGTGAACCAACTGAGCGGGTCCTCGGGAGCTAGTTCGACTGCCCGGAGCATGTGGACGTGGCCGTTGTTCAAGAAGCTTAGCGCGCTCGGGGACAGGTTGCACTCTTGGGCGTTTTTGCAGAAAAATACACTTAGCCAAATGTGGATAATGTGGTTTTTCGTTTCGTGTTCCAGGGCGCTTTTCAGCTTCTGGAGGCCTTTTGAAATAATGTTTTGTCGATGTGTTTTGTTTTCTGTTGTCATCGCATGTCTGTAGAGGATGCGACTTTGACGCCATAATATTTGCGAATTATCGGTAGCCTGGATAATAAGTTTAATAGTTGTTTATAAAATTTGCTGTGACACTTTACGAATTACTAGTGAACTAGGATATAAGCAAAAGCAGTAAAGTATTATAAAAGATAAACAATTTTCCGATTTTCCGAATTTCCGACGTTTTTGAGATTTCTTGTATGCATACATATTTATTTAAGATATTTGTTTTAAATCCCTAGTTTTAAAAAAATCTCAAAAATACCTTTTTATCAAACAGAATAATTTAAATGCGGTCTCTGTTGTCTTGGATTTTAAACACATAAAAAATATGAAAAAAATCCTCACGTACATTGTAGGTGATTGTCGAGACCGAAAATGTAAAGCCGATTAAATATAATATTTAAATTCATCTAATACGAAAATAATTAAATTTTGAGTAACTCAATCACAATCACTTGAAAAATTTCGAGTAATAATCGATAACGAGAAGTTAATAGGGTGAACTTTACATAGTTTTGTTAGAAACGTGTTTAAAATTAAAAATATTACAATATACTTATATAATTATAACACTCACTTTGTATTGGTTTAGCACTGTTAGCGATTGGTCATAATTCCCATTTTCGTACAAATTGTCTGATTTTTCCAAAAGACCCTTCAAATTTCTTTCATTAATTTGTCGATTGCAATAAATTTTAGCATCAGATGCAGCACTCATAAATTTATTCCGAAAGTAATTTGCATGAGCATTTCGCTGGTCTAAAATTCAAGAGGTATTAAATTCCATTAAAGTTAATAAATGATTAAAATTATTACTTTGAATATGGTTACCAAGTAAGTAGACTTGGTACGAAACCATGTAGTTAAGTTTCACAAAAGTTTCACCAACAAACATCCTTTAGCCGTTTCTACACTTTGAAAGAATTCTTTAAACTGGACTCAATGTCTGTCAGTCTTCCTTTATAAATATGGGATTCTAAAAAAGCTCCGAGACAAATTTTAGTATGATATGATAACCGACTCTCACTGAATTTTTATTAATTTCGTTGTTAACTCCCAGGAGGATCAGCTGGGACTGGACGTCGTTGGCTAGTGGGGTTAAATTTGCTTGGTGGCATGAATGAATCTTATCGATTTTTATTTACGTTTACGCAACTTGCCAATATTGATTGCTTATATTTCTATAATTGACTACTTCGCGAATTGGGGTAGCTGGTCAAGATAATAAACTGTGCTTTAGAAAATAACTTGCAAAAGTGCGTAAACGCAGTATATTATCTTTATTACTTTTATTTTGTCATATATACATTTGTGGGGTTTTATATTGCGCTTCACAATTTAAATAAATACGTTTCGCTTATTTTATAAGGATAAAACTGATTGTAGTTTACTAGATGCAATTGCTTTTGTTTATTTATTTACATCAGCATGTTCATGAATGGACCTCTGCGTAATTATCAAGGATAGCGAATTATCTCCAATTGGATTGGTATGTTATATGGTATCTTATAATAAGAGTATGAAAAAAGTTAGCCGTCCAAAACTATTTTTAGTACTCTATTATTATGAAATTGAACAATGAAGAAATGTAATATTAGTAGGTTATTTGTGTAGTATAATAAATACAATATGATTAACTATTAAAACAAACATTTATAATAGCATAATTGGGAATAAATGCATCGTTTAAATAGACAAGTTATAAAGGATTATACAGAGTTAATACTGATAACTGACATCGCTTTATAAATGAATGAAAGATTTTATCGACTGTTCTTTTGTATTAAAAAACGACATTTTGTTTTATGTAGGTGTACGCACTTGAGAACACGTAGAACTCCACGTGATTTAAAATTGAAAACAATTTCACACTGCAAACCTCGCTCTGTGAATGGAGTGCTATTTTCAGAACGCCTGTAGAGGCCGCATGCATGGAATCTAATTTTCAGTCAATATGTACGAAATGTTATATTGAAAATTGCAGTATTATAATTTTGATTGAGATTAATTCTTAACAAATTATATACAGATACATATGTATGTATATAAGTGTTATTATTAAGATTATAATTAAAAGTTTAGCAAAAACCTAGAGAAAATACATATTTAAATATTTAATTATTTGCAATAAATATAAAGTACGTACTTTGTAACCATTGACGCCATCAAAGGCAAATTTATACCATTACTTTTTATTAAAATTAAGTATTTAATTTTGGGATTTTAAATACAGAACTAAAATTGAAAATTTTTAAGTTAAAGTAAAGCATTGCTTGTTAATGGGCTAAATATTATTAGCTCATGGTGATTTTTTTTCGGTGCTAAAAGTTTTAAAATAATAACTTTAACATTCATTTAAATAAACCGATGAGGATGACATTCTTCTAACATATGCTAAAATATTTACAGATTAGTTTTTAACTTCTTTATGGCTTGAAAAGCAACTTGTGTTTTTAAAACAATTATACAAAATTTGAAATAATAGTTACAAGGTTTTTTTTTAGAAAATTCTTGATATTTACATATTTGCAGAGTAGAATGTAATAATATAAATATAAGGGTTTTCATAAACCTTTAAAATGAATATATATTTAGATTTGCGATTAGGAGATTAACTTCGTTTCTATGCTTTGCTATAACATGCATATAATGGAAATTAAAGACAAAAATACTAAAAGGACTATTATATATTTATTAAAAAATGCAATTGGTTTAGATTTAAAATCATAATAATAGGAATATTCATTGGATATGAGTTCTTATTACAGTTTTTTTAACAACTTAGTTGCCTCTTCTTTGCATACCTTATCATCTTCATTTCTGTAATGAAAAGTGGGTAATTAAGGATTATTTGGATTTAAAAAAAAGTAACGTATTTACAATGTATGACAGTTTGCTGCTTTCTCCAGAAATGTTTTAGCGTTATCCTTGTCTTGCAGGACGAGGTAGCATTTCCCAAGCATGAGCCAGTTCATACTGTAGAAGCCCTCCTTGATGCCCTCGGCCTTCTCGAAGTACTCCAGAGCCCGGTCGTAGGTTCCTGTGGGCGGCGTGGCGAAAATAGTACTTACAATTTTCCTCTGAATCCACGGCATGTCCGCGAGGCTGTACTCGAATTGGCCGAGCAGGTACCAGCTCGTGGGGTCCATGGGGTTCAGCTCGATGGCCCGCATCATGTGCTTCTTGACGGTCTCCAGCTGGCTGACCCTGCTCTTGATCCCGTCCAGCTCGGCGTTGGCGTCCAGGATGATCGACATCCATTTGTGGATGCAGTAGTCGTTCGCATTGCTCTGCAGGGCTTCGGAGATGAGTTGATACGACTCGCGGATCATTTTTGATTTCTCCTCATTGTTTTTGATCGTTTTGGACTGCGAGTAAAGGGCTCTTGCCTTGCGCCATTTGATTTCAGCCAAATTGGAATCCTGTCGGTGAGATTCGTTTTATTTTCCATTTTCATGGATATTGTTAATAATATTAAGCCTTTGCACTTCAATCGTTTTCTCAGCTTGCTCTCGACCAACTCTGATTTAAGTTTTCTGTTTTTGATATTACATATTAAATATGAAGAAATTCGTAGCGGGTTCTTAAAGTTTAATGTTTTATTAGCAAACTGAATTTTCATAAAAAATGCGAATATTTAGTTTATTGTAATTTTTATTTTTTTCATGTATAGTATTTTAGAGTTAGAAAATAGATGATCAAAAAACAATCTCTCAACTACAAATAATAACATTTGACTATTGTTTTTTACAATAAAATAGGTATGTATGATAATTCAGATGATTTAAAAGGCTTTTGTGAATATTCCACCTTTTGGGTTATATGATTTCTAGAGCTTATGAATCCGTATAATTCACAAAAAATGGATGCAAATTAAGTAAAGGCTTGTAAAAACTTTAAAAAAATATATATCAAAATGTTCTATAAACTATAAAGGATTTATTTCTGTAAACAACAAATGTTAAAAAAAATATTACAAACTCTACATAAAAAACATACATTATGTACATACATATATGCTCTCGGGAAAACAACATATGAAGTTCAAAGAGCGTTTCTTGGACGTATATATGTATGTTACTTCTTAAAAAGAAATTTAAAGTGTGATTTCGAGGAAAATGCTTTATATAAAATGTTATATTCAAATTGTGAAAAGCAGTAACAAATAAGGAGAGGTAATTACCATTTAAAATTAACTCTATTAAAGTTATTTAATTGTTTGCTAATTCAATTCATTCGAATATCTTATTCAAAAATTACTTCATGAGGAGAGAAACTTTCAAGGGTAATTTCAGTCGTAAGAAAAACGAAATTAAGACAGTAAAATCTGCGACCTTGAAAGCGGCTATTTTAAAATTTTAAAGAAAATACTGTTTCGGAGATGTGGGATATTAACGATATCTACTATAATATAAAAAAAGAGAATAGAAGCCCTTACCTGAAATTTGTTCAAAACCTCGCAAACCTCCTGGAAGTGATTCTCGTCGAAGAGCTGGTCAGCGTTTTGCAGGGTGCTCTCCAGCGAAGTCTCGTCGGACATTACGGGGGCTTTGCTCTTCGCTGAGACCTTTGCAAAAGAAAATAACGCCAACGAGGTGGAGGTGAGGACTACGACGGCGGCTTTCTAAAATTACAATAAATTATGGTTAGTAATTTGTGGAAAAATTGGGTTGCGAAGTGCTGCTCACCGACTGGGAGGATTCACAGGAAAAGGGGCGGTTGGGAGGAACCTGCGTGCTCCTGGGCTGGGTCTGGGCGAACGCTCTGCTTAACCTGAAGAGACCCCGTCTCAACATCTGAAAGTCACTCGATTGGCTGGCGAAAACGATAATTAATTAAAATCAGCACTGACCAAACGCCACTATCTGCTCGTTGGCGCGCCGAACTTTGACCCCTCGGTCTGGTTAAAAGACAGCAAACTCAGCCCCGCTCCGACTGACGTCCACCTGCTTCTTTGCGTCTTCTGTTTTTGTTTTCATTTCTTCACGACTCGAACAGCTGAGCGCAGAAAAAGAAATTCAACATCGCGGACACAAACCAATCAAATACACGCCGGTACAGGTAAGAGAAAAATTCGATTTCTGTAATTTCTGATTTGAAACATTGTCCTGGGGAAATCACAGGAAAAAGTAATGAAAATATCCCCCTATATCCGTTTTCGAGATATTTATATCATCATATATCATCAACTTTATACTCTTATACACATGTATTAATTGAGCCGTTTATTTTGAAAGTGGTCTAATTAAGCTGGCTATTTAAATAATTACATTTTTACGTTATCTTTACATTTTGCAGCAAATTGTACAAAATTTGTTTAAAATCATTAAGATTTTTTTATAACAAATATTAGTTGATTAATAAAATGACAAATTATTTATGTTAAAAACGCAAACCCTTAAATATCTCGATTTTAACATAAATAAAATTAGGCCCCTTTCAACATAAACGGCTCTTTGCTGACGATTTATTTCCTTTTTTTTCAAATTGGGTTACCGCGGAAATCATAATCATCTATAGCAAATTTAAATATCTTGCTTTGACGCCTCCTGATAGTTCCCACTGAAATTTGAGTGCATTGTTTTAGTATTTTTTAATATTTTAATATTCGCCGCGAAAAAAGCTTTTTTTGTAACTTCGAGCAAAGTTTTGACTAAATTGCTCCTGAAATAAGATAAAATCTAAATAATTGGCAATAAGTCATATAGTTCTACGTTTTCGCTTTGATGGTCACAAATAAATAGTGTTGTAATATTTTAAAGCCTTTTTTGTATAAAAAGTCTGGTATACAAGAAAAACATGTAAACTCAAAAATGTTTCTGAATTCAACTTAAAAAGTTATAAGAATGTTTAATAAAAACCTTAAAAAAATAGACTAAATTTCCAATAATGTATATGTACATGTATATAGTTATATACATATGTAGAACCTATTAAATCAAAATAAATGCAAGAATTCTGAAATTGATTCATTTAAAAATCGTTTAAAAAATTTGTTTCAATATTGGCTGTTGGAAATGATATTCATATATGTATGTAACTACTGTTTTGTAGTTTTTACTCATTTCAATATGGAGATTTTAGGGTCGTAAATTCTAGAAACAAAAATAAAATAATATACTTCTAGATACATGCTAAAATATGCAATTGTTGTTTATCGCCAAATACGGGAATCTTAGTTAAATAAATCAAAGACCCATTTAGGAACTATACAATATATTCTGTCTTAATTTACTTTACACAGAAATCATAATTTAAACTTATAATACACATACCCTTTTTCACATACATTGATAAGAAAAGTTCAATTGATACATAAAATTTCATAATTTGTACAAAATGTAGTCTCGTTTTCTGCAAACTTGATCTATTATTTTTATAGAAAATCTTGTATAAATACAGTAATTTATGAATATATATTTAATAGCAATTTTAAACGAGATACACTAAACAATGATGTTCGCATTGAAGCATTACAACTTACATAAACTGGAGCATTCAAGAAAATGTATGTAGATGTTTCCGTTTTAACTCTATGTATAAGAGAAGAATTGTTAAAACTAAGAACAGCGTTAATAAAACATCAAGTAGACGTTTTCGCATTTTTTACTGGATTTTGTTTTTGGTAAATTTTTAACATTTCGTTTTAGTGAATTTAAAGGTTTCATTTCAATTTTAAGGTACATAACAATGGAATTAAATTCAAAGAGTTCTTGTTTTTCTGAATTTTCGATCTTTCATAACCTTGACTTCGCAGAACGACTCAACAGAGCACATATTTACATATAAAGCATAAGTTCGAAACGTACAACCTCCTAAGTTTTGTCTTTTAGGCGTAATTCCATAAAATGCTATAACAAAATTAATGCGCTAGATATGTCCCACAGCAGTTTTAGTACAACCATGTTTCGAAAGGTTCTTTAGTACATACATACATATACATAATTTTGTTTTCGAAAGAATATGCGAACGCTGAGTCGATCTGACTGCATCGATGGAACTTTTTAACAGAGTGTCAACTCATTTTTCCATTCTTTGTGTTATATATAGGCATTGTATATAATTGCTAGGTTCTATCTAAATCATTGGGTCACCCTGTATATAAAAATCTACTTATCTAAGATACTATATGCTCTTTGCCCTCAAAGACTTTTTTTATGTTTAACGCTATTTTATTGGATTCGTCAGTAGAGCTATATAATACAAATAAATCTATAAATAATCCGCAACTTTTGTCGTTTTATTGTTATTAATTGCGATTGGTGTATTGAGTTTCTACTCTACGTCTAGCTATATCAGCACATTTTCTTAGAAAATATTTATTTGTTGCTACAGCTATTCACTTTCCGTAATACTTGAGAGTTGCACGTTTATCTCATCATCCCTTCATTTTTTCACATCAATTGATTACAATGGACTTAAATAAGAGCACAACCCACTTCGGCAGCGCGAAATGAGAAAAATTAATTAGACACAGATTTTCGATTTGCTAAATAACATATAATACTCCAATTAAATCTTAATAGAGAAAATCAATTTCGAATATGATATGTGGCAAAGTGTAATTTTATGATTGAACACCCGTCGAAATACTGATTATATGTTTAATGTTTCATGTAATCCACATCTACGAAACACTTACCCTGAAATTCAAATGTTACAAGTGTTCTACATACGTTCCAGAACGGTTTAACATCGATAACTGTGATATAATGATGCTAGAGGTCGCTAAAACAGTTAAACTTTTTGTATACATCCTATTTACTTCTGTACATGCTCTAACAGCCTTCACATCGAGGAATAAATTCATGAAAATATATTTTTATATCATCTTATTCGCCATCTATTATTCGTTCCATTTCTTGTACATTTATCTGTTTCAATTATTGTGTTAATTTCTGCTGTCACCTGAATTCCACCAGTGCTAATTTTGCACTCTTTCTACAAATAGTTGCTGGTCCGACCAAAGAGATTTAAATTATTATTGCTTAATTATTTTACTTATAGGGGAAAATAAATAAAGTTGCCCTGCGATTTTGGTTTTTCGTAGTTAATTTATTAAAAGCGGAGAACAAATTTCAATATACTTATTATTGGTTTGAATGGAAGTCAGATTAATTCTAAAGGAATTGCATTAAATGAATTCGGCTAAATAGAATATATAAAGCTGTCGCGTCAAAATGATTTAAAACATGCATAAATCAACATTTATCGAAGTCACATGTTTTACCCGAAAAATGCATATTCCTAATCTAAATTAATGTTTTAGTGTTTTGAAAAGGATTACATCTTTTAAGCAGTCATTCGATTAGTTTTTCATTTTTGTCGGAAGATACGAATGTATAAGAATACACTTCTAAGATTTGTTATTGAATATACAGCTTTTAGTAATAAAGCAAACAATTCAAGTAAATAAAGAAATAAAAATGAAAACTTCCATGATGAAGTAATTACTTGATTGAATTTTATTAGTTCTTAAATGCACAGAAGCATCATTATTTATTTTCTCCAGCAGATAAAATAAGGCCAAATGTAAAAGGGTTAACGAATTTAAAAATAGCAAAAGTCCGGCCTGTCCGCACTCTAAAGCGAATGATTTTATTGTATCTTAAAACAGATCAGTTTGTACGTGTGATTATATTTGCTTTTGACCCTTGCATGCAGGTCAAATTTCGTTTTTATTATATTTCTCTGGAAGACTAAATTCTGCTTTGCTTTCTTCTCTCCGGATATTAGAGACCTTACAGGCGGAGTAGTAGTCGTTTCGCAACAATTGCTATTATTTGGCAAGTGAAAATTAGTGTAATTTATTTACATCAGCGGTTTAATTTAACGTCAATTTTTCTTAAACAATTCGTTTGGATGCTATGCACACAACATTGATAATAAATATAAAAATGGAATGGGGAATGCTTACGTTAAAGATTTTCTTTTTATAAATATTTCCATTAAGCACAAAACATCGAAAAATATGTCATTTTTACAGTAAATACGAACTATTTTGATTCTCTCGATTTGCTTCAACGTCGATATTCAATTATGTTTACTCCTACGATGAAAAAGAGGGAAAAGAGACGAAATTCGAGTGGGCTTTATTAATTAATTATTGTACTAGGATGTTTCATGTTTGCCGGATTTCGCTTTTTTCACAAGCTCAATCGCGCCAATAATATGCGTAAAAGCCGATCCCCGGAAGCATACATATTATATGTACTATATATAACTTTGGAGATTTGCCTTATTTTAGTTGATTGCTTTAGTTTGTGATTGGCTCCTAAATAGCTGTCCTTCTATCTACGAAGATACTCCAATCTGCTGCTCTAAATCAAAAGCTGCCCGGTAGTTTGCATAAATACTGCTGAGATTGTAGATTCACGTTTAGTTCGAAAGCTCGTCCTACAACTGAACAACCGACTTTCTTAGAAAAGTAAGAATGATACTCGTGTCCTCCTAGCGTCTCCTTTGGCTCTTCGAGCCATCCCGTACTGTCACATGCTCCCCTCGGTGCTTGTTGTTGATCCCTTGGAGTCACCAATAGCTCCTGGACCACTGTCGTCATCCCGTGCCGAACCCGATGCTGCTCGGCCGGACAGGCCACTGAAGTCGAGTTTGTACTAAAATAGAAAAAAGTATATTTAAGACTTTAACTAAGTAAGAGTTCCAACAAAAGTTAATAGAAGCAGCTGAAATGTTCAACAGCGATGCATTTGCTTGCTTCTTAGTTTGGTGGCGCGCTACATTATTTTTTTTTCAACAATAAGCTTGGCGTCTGCGCAAAATACAGCGCCCGCTAGTAACTATTAATTTTAGCACTGATAAGCGCAATTACTGCGCAATAAATAGAAGCTTAAATTAGTAAAACTTTGGCGTTATGCATTTTCTTACCCTTGACATTTAAATAAACTTTTCCTCTAACTAGATATTTGTTAGACCACATTACCACATTACAGCTATTTACTAAAAAGAAGGACATGTAAACTTCAAATACTTGAACTTGTTAACTTTTGAAAAAATAAGAATACTCTTCGTCAAAGAATGAAATAGAGCTTTTGATGACTGCGTTGTGAATGTCTGACGTTAATTTTTGTGTTTGGTTATGTTAAGTAATGCCAATTAGTTAAATTGAAATTCGTATTCCGGATGTTTCGCAGCTAGTTGTTGCAGAAAGATGTCTAAAAGCGCACTAAAATAATATTAAGGGATGCATTAAAATATTTTTTGAAGCAATTAATTTTGGTTGGTTTCTTTTAGTTCTTAGAAGAAATTAGAACAGGGAAGTTAAGGGCACGTTGTCATTTAAAAACAAAGTTTTTATTTTGGTGGCGTCACCAGAATATCTTGAAAAATAATTCGGCTTAAATCTTGTGAATTTAATTCGTTAATATACAAACAATTGGTCTTAACTCTTAAATTTACTTCATTGCAAATATTTGAATTCAAACCTGTTTTTAATATTTTATCAATATTATTAATTTGTTAATTGTTCGAATTGTAAATTCAATTAACACTAATAACCTAATAAGTAGAAATAATAATATAAAAAAGGGCATTTCATATATAGATATTAATTAATTATTATATTTAAAATAATCTAGGAAGGAAATAAATGTCAAATATCAGTTTTAGGTTAAATATTTGAACAGCGCACTGTTTTTTATTATTATTAATTAATGTCAAATACATATTAAAGCAGTCGGTGCCTACATTTATAAGCCAAAAATCCTTGTTTTATGCATTGCAAGGTTAAAACTCGATTAAAATTTTGAAACCAACGCTGAAAGCATTGAATTAGTACGAATTGGTTCATATTAAATATGATGTTGACGTGTATATGCTTTTACTTACGCTCTTTCGAAATCCCCGCTATGCCAATTATATGAAGCCTTTCGAAAAACTTTTTTTTATTTACCCTTAATCATTCTTTGATTGCATTTCTTGTGGCATACATAAAAGATACTAAAAAAATAATTAAATTATAATGGAAATAATGAAAAAAATCCAAAAATGAGATTGAAATAATTCTGTTACATGCAACTTGCAAATTGGTGCTATGAGAAATGATAAGCGACATATTTATATGTATTTCTGTTTGAATAGGTTTCCTTTGATGTTTTATATAACAATATAAAGTTGAGAGTAAAAAAATTTACAAATTAAGTGCTTCAGAAAATAGTCTGTGACTGACAGAAAGATACTAATCGCATAAGTTTTCTGTTTTCTATAATATGCTTGGAAGTTTTCGAGTACAAAAATAAAAACAAAATATTGGTAATAAGGGCATCAGGTTCAGCAAGAGAAACTTTTTCGTGAATGCTATGAAGTCAAGCACTACCAGAAGGAAGGTAGCAAGGGTAAGCGGTAGAGAAATCATTTCTACTTATTATCACAAACAACAATTTGTTGTTTTTGTTTTCTTTCATAAGCAGAACATAAGCAGAACAGTTTATTTACGAAATTATTTGTTATATTTCTTTCAGTTTGCGTTAATTTTATAGTTTTCGTACAGCGTTTTTTCAAAGAGGAAAAATTTGATGATTGATTTGGCCCGTGAGAAAAAAACAATAGCAATGCATGATATAAACAGAAATTAAATTTTAAATAACCCTTCTTTTCAGTATTTCTTCAAGCGACAATTATGTGTATATATGTAGGCATAAAGAATTCCTACAAGAATTGTTTTATACAAATGAAACACAAATAATAGACACATGTTCTTTTTACAAAAACGTATTAAGTTCTTCCTTAATTAAGAGACTTTCAAATTCCTGGAGGTTAATTCCCAAATTTATTCAAAGTAAGATTTGAACAAAAAAATGTAACTTTTGAAATTGTTCGAACAATAAAATTAGAATTTGATATGAAAAATTGGCCGCACTGCATGTGTTTTATTGTCGTTCGATTGGTTACAAATTGTCTACACAATGCTTTTATTTTAATTTAAAAATATATGCGAGGACGTTTAAGAAATTGGAAAGTCGTACAATTAAAGAATACTAATATGTACAAATAATAATGATTGAAAAAACTCACCTTGTTGGCACATTCGAAGCAAGTCGTTACTACCTTATTGATAACATTCATCAGGTTCTTAGTCTCCCTGATGACGTGATCTACTTTGACGAATGTCGCGGCTTTGCCGACCGTGGGATCTTTTACAGTGAATTGAAGGGTTTGTACATAAGTTGGCACTTTGTCTAAGTGGTCCAGAAGTTCTTTCTTATTCTGTCCAGCGGGAACCTGTGAAAAAATGTTTAAGATATATATAATTAATCAATATTTTTTCTGTAGAACTTGTAACAGATGATTTTAATTTGTTTTTTCTATAGCCTTTTTTTTCTAGGACGTGTACTAATTTTGTCTAAAATTTAGTGTTTCAAGCATACGTGCGTGAATCGCGATTCCTGACAATTATTCACATCTTAATAAAGTAATGGATTATGTCGATCTTCTTACCTGATAAGAAAATTGTCGAACCACTTTATAGAGGCGGTTTGCTTCTTCTGCGAAATATTCTGCCTGTGTGAATAGGTCCTGTGTTGTTCGAAGGTTGCCTTCTCCTTTTGTAAATTGGTACATAGAGAAGGCCATGGCTGACATATTTTTCGCCCTTTTAACGATGTCGTTGTTCTCCTCCGATGCTCCGTTCCACTTATCAGTTTCTGCGTCCATTTCGTTTGTGAGCATTTTCATTTCGAGGCCAGCTTTTGCTATTTTTTCTTGCTCCTCTTGATCAAGGCGAGCTGGTTTTAGTGGCTTAGAAGTGGTACCATGCTTCTGGAAAAAATTCGATTAATTAAGGAAGAAAAGTGGAATAAAATGGTATTTTGAATACCCCAGGTCTTGGTAGACTCAAGTACTCCAAGCGATCGGGTTTCGCTTGACTCTGCGCCATTTCGACAACCTCTTTAGATACTGAAGAAACATCGCTAGCTAGCCATTGCCACATGTCGACAAATACTTCGAGATTTTCTTTGGCGATCTTGCTTGAGGGGTACGATGACAGCACTCGGGCGGCCGTTATCACCTGAGGTCCGTAAATTCTAAGATTGATCTCAGTGAATTTCGCTTGTACTTGAAGTGTTTCAGTCAAGGCAATATGCCTCAGTAATTTGCAGACTTCTAGTATGTGATCGATGTAATCGTGGAAGCGATCAGCACACTCTTGAAGTCGATCTAGCTCTTGATTGATGGCGATCGGTCGAAAACTATTCACCAAATCAATTCCTAATTTTATCACATGGTGCAGCTCGGATGTCTGGTCGGCGACAGACAGGGCTAGCTGCTGGGACAAGTCGTGAGCAGCTGCTATGACGTTGTCGATAGTCGAATCCAGGTCATAAGAAGGGTTTGAATACTGTTCCATACTAACTGCTACCCTTAAGCACTGATTCAGCTCTAACTTACTTCTATCACAGAGGAGTAGTATGTTTTCTCTGTTCTCGTGGCTCGTGTAGGCCGAGTCTGTGAAGTCTTGAGTTTTTTCAACAACTTTGTCGAGAGCAACCATAAGATGTTCCCGGGATTCTGAGTTAAGAATGGACATCTCCTGGTTGATTGCTTCCAGTCGAGGGGCGACCGCCGAGTTCAGTTCGCGATCTAAACTCATATAGGAACGGCCCTTGTGGTGGTTTTCTCCCATGTGCCGATCTCGAACACTATTGCTTCTCGTAAGCTCCCTTCTGCCGCTTACAAACTCCCGATCCCTTCGGTCGTTCCCATTCGACACATCCTTGGGATTTACAATCGCTAGGGCTTTTGGACTTACAGTATTGGCGTTGTTAGAAGATATTGGAGGTGGAAGATTATCATAGCGTGGCCGATACATTTCAATTAATCGAGTAAAGTTCCTTAAGGCTGTATATGCCGTGGTTCTTTCAGCGTCCCAGTCCGCGACGATTTGGCCACGCGGGGAGAGGCGATCCGATCCTGATTCGAGGACACCATCTTTGACGACAAAATGTATTAAGTCCATCGCTCGCCTCATTTGGCAGAATACTGTGTCCCTATTTTCCCTAGCACTACTGCACTCAGGGTGTCGCAGGCAGGCCTTCGATGATGTTAAAAGCATCATAGTCGATCGCTCTAGGACTTGTCTCGCAGCGGCCATCTGGGCCCGCCTTCGTTCGTCTTTAAGATCATTTTGCCGATCGCCGGTAACGTGTGCCAGTTCCACCATTTCGGCGCCGAAAACAGAAAAGGCCTTCACAAATTCCGTGAAATTCGCTACTGATTCTAGTCTACCTAGGGATTTGGCTACTTTGTCCTTCGCTAAGAGTAATTGCTTGACTACAACAATGTCAGCTAGAAGAAGAACTCGGGTTACTGAACTTAAAAGAGCTCTTGCTGCTCGAACCATTGCACTTCGGTCCGCCAATGGACCGTCAGGAGGAGGATATCCCAGGGGATCTGTTGCTGTTATTTCGCAAAGCCTTTCTATGGAGGACCCTGAAAGGTAGGAAAAAAGATATCCCATTAGAATGAAGTACGATGTAATATTAATCTTGAAATCTTTACGAAAAGGGTAAATTAGGATTTATATATACATATATACTGAAGTTTTATTAGGGGATAAGCCACTATAGTATACTCAAAAATTTAATTTTGGTTCGCTCGAATCACAAATCCTGGGAATTATTTAAAAATGTATACAATAGTTTAAATCATTACCCCAAATTTAAAATAGCTTTTTGTTAAAATTGAAGTTTTTAATTCGGACAAGTAATTACTCCAAATTGTTATGTTTTTTATTTCTTTGGAAGTTTTTTAGATATGTTATTATATAATAAGATTAGGTATATAGGAATTTTTCGATAAGTTGTAATTTATTGATGGTTAATTATTTCAAAGAAGCGTCTTTCTCAAATGGTGCTAACGGAATTTTAGTTTATAGCATTCGTTTTGCAATTGTAAAAAGCTACTTTATACTTTTTAATAAAATTGTAAGAATGTTTATTTACTTAATATTTAAAATATCCATTAAACATGTTGAATGCTTACTACATTCGTTTTCCTTTCTTCAATTGTTATAGTAAATTATAACATAAGTATCTTTTAAGAAGATTTTAAGAGCTTCATAACTATTTGTAACTTATTTGTGCTGTGTAGTTTATCACTGTGACTTTAATGCGTCCGAAAGGCCTTTCATATACAACTTACAATATGTATAACAACCAAGCATTAGTAAATCACGGTCTTTAAACAAGTTGTGCAATCAATGTTTAATTCATGTCTGTTAAAACATAAATTATTGGTGTTTAGTGAAATCATCTATTTAGGGGGACAATTATTTATCAACTTATTACCTATTATTACGAAAAGCACGAAAAAGTCAATATTTTCATTACAAGACAACAACAAAATAATAGTGCACATAAAGTCGTTTTATACGCATTTGAATTTTACTGCAACCATAACGCGCAAAAGAGTAGGTCATATACCTGTTGATTTTATTACCTTGGCACTGTTAAACTGAGAAAATGAGCTTAGACCCACCCGTTTCAACATTTTGCAGATGCAGTAAATTTAGAGGGAAAAACAGGTCTGTTATATTAAAGTAAAACTAAAATAAATCCATAAAAATGGTGCATTGTTATCCTAATGATATCCTATAACAGATTCTTAAATCACTTGCAGATGTGGGTTTATAAAAATTAAAAAGTTATATCGTACGAATCCATCACATAATCAAATTAAACGTACTAAATTGAAAAAAAGGGGTCCGGTTCGTTGCAACTTTTGGAAACTTTTCCTCATCAACATTTTGGAATTGGGCCATGAAACAACTTTTGGCTCATTGAAAACTCTGAGAGAAAATTAATTGGAACGGCGGAAATTTTAAGGCTTTTGCTTTTTTCGTGTTGTCTGCCAAGTGCCTTTGTTCAAGTGCTTCATAAGTCGAAAAAAATCTCAGGTCTTCCGCACAATTAAGTAAAACGCGGGAGAAATCAACACCCGGCCAGTATTGACTTAATTAAGTATTTAACTCTAAATTGATACATAATTATTCCCTTAATATCGTTAATCAGACCGTGGTAATAAGGGTGATTAATATCCGGTTGCCGCGCAAACTGAATTTTTAAACATTTTATAAATTACTTAAATCTTATATGCGGCAATGCACTGCGCGGATGAATGTGAAAGATACCCAGCGGCGTTAATTTCCTGTCTTTTACGGCCCAGAACTGATTAAGTGAATCCTTTCTGAAATTCAATATCCGACTACCGTGCATGATAAATGTGCCCGTGTATGCGGACAGGTAGAGCAAACGGGACGTTTTTGCCAGGAGCGTGTTTATTTTGGGCAGGATACTTGGCGATGCTTGTCATTTAAATCAAGTTGAAAACGAGCTAGCTCCGCCAAGCGGACAGATGAATGGTATTGAGTGAAATTGTTTAGAGTTGAAGTTGAAACTGATGAATTTTATATCTACGCGAAATCTGAGCTTCGGAAGTATTTTTGTTATAAAATTGTTTTACCCTCAGTTGTGTATATTTTTATACTTTTACTATATACATACACATGCATTTCAATTAATAGATTTTAGACCGTCGTTAAGTTCGTTAATTAAAAGTAATACATATGTACAATATCACTGTATGTACAATATCGTCAAATCTGAGGTCGATTGTTTTTCTATTTTGTTACGTATGGTTTGACAAATTGGTTAATTGTTTTCCGTTGTATTAAAGAAATGATTTCATTTGATAAACGGCTTCAAAAGTATCGAATTTCAATTTCAAAGAAAAGTACGAACAATGATATATAAATTCAGGCAAATCAGTAGGAAATTAAATTTCCCTTTTAAGGTTCACATATTTTCATAAAGATTGTTACTATTCTAATAAGTAATTTTCAAACCATTAGATATATATAACTTACTGCTAATTTAATAATGAGATAAATAAAAATAAGTCCGTACTACCTAGTTCTTAAAAGAAAGATCGGAAAATAATTTGGTGCTGTTAGCACCTGCCAAATCTTAGGTCTCTGAAAGGTGCAATACCGAGCAGCATTGTTTCACTATTATTGTACAATGCTTAATTTATTATATTGGAATATTGCTAATGAAATAAAAATAATAATAATTATTATATTTGTAACATTACAATGCAATATTTATAATTTCTATATAATGTAGAGGAACGAGTTAATTTATTGAAGTATACCTAAGTGCATTTAACGCGTACTAATTATTTTTTTTTTATGCTTATGAAGCGGAAAGCACTAGCTAAAATATGTATTGCAACAGTGGCACTTCAACGACGCATTCATCTACATATCCACACATATCAGATATATGTACCTTGCCTCCACAAAAATCCTTTAAAAGGGATTAGAGTGTACCTTAGGGGAATTTTTAATGAAGTATAGAAACGCGTTTGCTAAACACTCGATTAACTAACGTCCTATTTTTGAATCCATATTTCTAAGAGCTACTCTTGCACTTAGTTGAATACAATATGTTATTTTAAAGTGAACATCGGAGTGTACGACCATAGTATAAACTTCTAATCTTATTGCCGGCGTATGTACGTATTTATTATGGTGCTATAATAAAATGTAGCAAACGTGTCGTTCGTCCTGTGCTGAAGGTTTTATGATTACGAATCGTAAAATGGAGGCTTTTATAGCGTGGTACCGTGTAATAAGAATGTAAAAATGAAAGGTTTTAATTTACAATAAGTAGCTAAGTGCTTCATACACATATACAATGTCTTATAAAAATGTTAAATTGAATGCTTTAATGCCTTCGTCGCGGCATATAATGTATTGAGCTACGTGAAATTAGTTAAACTAAGTTTTATACATGCTCAAGAGATATGAAATTTGGACAAGTTTTAACCATTACGAATAATTGTAACAAAATTGTAATTTACGCAAAATAAATTTTATGTTTTTATGTATATTGTCAGAAAATTAAAAAAAAATTAAAGATATAGAATTGTTACCTTATCACTGAAAATGTCTATTTAATAAAACATTATTGTTTTGAAAAACACTGAGCCCTTCCTGTTGCTACCCTATTCCTTTTGCTTTGTGAATGAGTCAAATATGTACATATATTCGCATTAATATTATAAACAATTTCGAAAATAATATATTAGAGATGTGTCCTCCTTCAAAATGCACCGCAATAAATCTTATTGACCTCATCGTGTTTAAGCTCCGCTGTAACTATAAATTACAACTGGTGTCCTTCGATACAAATTGCTTGTCACAAATATCGAAGCAGGTTGCACCACCCTCTTCTATGTATGTCTATAAAACGGCAAAGACATTCTCATTACCGCTCACATCTCTGAAATGCCGAAACCTACGATATAAATAGCAAGATAACGAGATAAACCAATTGATACAAAAATGTCAATAAGTGGAAATTCCATTTAGGATTGATAAATAACGGTCAGGAGTTTATAGGGTGGAAAATGGCATCTAGCACTTTATGTCAAAGTGACATTCCTTCTACAGGGTTCAAAACGAGATGAAAGGGAATTATTAAACAGTTGCACAACGTCTAAGTTAAAATGTGAACTTCTTAAGATTCGTAATTTGTTTAAGGTCCTGCATATGCATTAGGAGATCATTATTTATGAGCGCGTTAAAAATTTATCGCTCTTTCACAGAAGTGCGCGTATAAAATTTCAATTACAGCATTATCATAACTGATCTTACAAAAAGCAATTTTTCAATAATCCTGCCTTCAGCGTTGGCATGAGATACGAGTAATTCTTGCATGCGTTCGTATCTTTTGTTTCATAATATATGCAGCGGAGCAGCACGTTATTTGCATAACATATGTGAAATCCGTGCTCCACGGGTCCAGTACCCTGTGCGTTTATGGTTTAAACATATCAAAATAATTGATCAAAGATAAGTCGGAGCATAATTTATGGTTCTGGAGGAAAACTTAAATAAAATTCCTTTGAGACCGTAGAAAATTGTTGAGCAAAGTATGAACATACACTACACTGTAAGAGTAAAGACTTTACAAGTTTTCATGAATAAAAAATGTTTTCGGCTCATGCAAAAGTAGCTTGAAAACAGGATAGTCAAAACAGTGTCTAGACCTCTTAGTAGAGGATCAATTAAGTGGTCTGATATTAGGCGGTTCTGGACATTTTTCAGGATAATTCGTTGGTGTAACTTTGCGCTGCCGTCCGTTGTTGGATGCGATTCGGGTGTTTGGCATGGCAAGGAGCCTGTCCTTTACCTATAATGAAGCAAGGAGGCAATTTCTAAACAGAAAATATTTTTTGAACACTTTCGCTAAAAATAGGTGAGGGTGTTGAGGCCCTGACGAGGAACTTACTGGAATACTCCGTGTGAATGGCGTGTGTCAATGAGGGCCAATCTACAGGAGCTATTGTTATGAGGGTCTTATGTAAATTAAATTGAGCGTGACATGGCCGGGACAATAAAAGAAGCTCTTTAGGCTGTTGTATTCAGAAAATTTCAAGATTTGTTAGGCAAAAGTACTATAATGTGGTACAGAATGATTTTATGATAATGTTACCAGGGGAAATCAGCTTGCTATTTTGGTAAGGTATTGAATAAACTTTACAATCTGAAGTTCGTGTGAAAAGAGCTCTGCAAAGGCGAACGGTGTAAAAGTTTGCACAGTTTGAAATTGATTTTTAAGAGGGAAAATTTGTGAAATTTGTAGGAAGGAAAGTGTCATGAATGTTTATAAACCTATGTATGTATGTATATATGCAAAAAGGAACAACAAACATAACCCAAAATAACGTGAAATACTACCAAAATATTTGAAAAGTAAGAGCAAGCAAAACTTTGTATTTTTTTAGGGTTTGTTATTTTTTATAAAGATAACGTACTGATATAGATTTTTTTACTGTTTATTTGTTATTTTATATTATGTACATACGCCTATATCATCATAACTCATAAGGACAAATAGTTTGAAGGAATGCATTAGCATTACACATATTATTATTATATTACATACTTTATATAAAAAGAGTTGAATATAAATGTTAAGTATTATGCATATTTTTATTCATTGTTTTTCTTACTCTTCCAATTGTATATTAAAAAGATAGCGCAATCTCGTTTTATGCTTATTATTGTTACTACAAATTATTTTTTTGAAAAGCTTCGATAGTCTCTTAATCTGAGAGGATTTCTTTGTGTTTATCTCTATCCATCAACAAATCAAATCATCATAATTTTGCCATTTGAGCAGCGTGGTTTAAATACAAAAATTCATGAACATGAACTTAGCTCTTTGATTTTACATCATTCGTTGTTTAAGAAAATCGTTTCTCAAATATGTAGAAATATAGTGTGACAAGGGTGAGGCGAGTAATTATTTACTCGGAACCTTTACATTTTTTTGTCTAACGACGAATAGTAAATTCTGTAAAGGTGGTAAAAAATTTGCACTATACTTTGCTTCAAACTTAACAAAAGGGTAGCAAAAACTCACGGGATATGCTCACAGGCATTGTTAGTATAAGTCAAAGCTAAATGTACTTTTTAAAAAAACTGTATTTTCAAGGACGGCTTTTTAAAAGTGCTCTGTGAAATTATCATCGTTTCTACCTTACTATGAGGGCGTTGTAAAAGTTAACCTAAAGTGGAAAAATCTATGAAACATGTGACCTTTATAAAATTCCTATATTTTGAAAGCTGTTCTTTCATGTTTTGTTCCGCAGATTTTGTGAGGACATTTTTCATTATATAATCGTTGGTATTTTAAGCTTTGAGAATAAAATTGTAATACTTGATTATGGTTACCATATCTTTGAAAATCTTCAAATCTTCGATTTGGAGTTACTATTATTTTCTTTTCGTCAGTATTTTGATTCCTGATGATTCAGATCTAAATTACAGTGAACACTTCAACACTGTGGGGAGTGTTGTTGGATTGACAATAACTTCTTATTAGCAATTTTACTATAAAAATAAGTATTGAAACTTCTTGAAGTATGGACTATTCAAATTACTAAAGTATTGGTTGCAAAATATTTTTATATTTTCTTAAAAAGAAATCATAAAAGAGCCTTTTTTTAATAACTAATATTTGTATATTTACTAATGTATTTAATGTAATGTTTGGCACATCACATTCATTGAAAATTTTATCAAGTTCATGTAGATTATTTAAATCATTGCTATTTTTATGTACATGATTGCATATGCTATGAGAGTAAAGTTTTCACGTGATATTACGAATTAAAATTAAGCAGTCATTAAAGTTTTAGGACAATTTCCGAATGCAAGGTTTAATAAGTTTATTTTACTATCATTCGAAATTGATTTTAAATATTTAGTTTTGGTTTTAAATTACACCCTGAAAATGCTTGGCAGGATAATTGAAATTACTTTTTAAACGTTTTTAAAGTAACCTGATCCATACATTTTGAGTTAACTTGATGATGTTTTTACTAAACCACTAACTTGCGTTTTAAAAAGATTATATTTGTACTCATACTCATACACTTTGTGGCCTCGAATTTTATTTTTAATGTCATGTTTTAGACAGCAGCACGCAGCACAAAGAATTTTGTTCAGCTTAAGTTATGTTTGTTACATTGCAATAATAAGAAAGGTTAACTCTCTTTGTATTTTTAATTAAGAAGATTAAGGCCTGAGTAGCAGAACACAAACAAAGAAATGAGGAGAGATTGTGGTCTTTATGACTATACGAGTACTTCGTACATTATAAATGCTGAAATAATATTTTTATGCAAACAATTTTTCCTTCTGTGCAAAATTAATTTAGGATCGGGAAAGGGTGGATGAATCCTCGTCATTAAGGGCGGATTCATACACTTTATCACGTATCAATTGGTGAGGCTCAGCCGGAGGAATTTTTAATTAAAATCCAGCCCCCACAGTTCAGGTGCTTTCCATTCATGCCGTTGTGTGGAAAATGCTTGTTCTAAATGCGCAGCCCTCATTTTAAGTTTACTTGAGGCAGAAAAGAATAAAAATAAAAGCTAACTTCATCCTTACTCAGAGTTCACAAAAGAAGTGGAGAAAGACCTTAACGCGTCATTTTGTGCGCTTTTTATCCAGCCCGTTTTGGGGCTCTACAGCCAAGGGGGCTCCGTCGTGGTATTTGCACATTGTCTCTCCATTCGGGTTTTGAAGGATGGGTGAAACAAGCAATTTAAAATGTTAGTTATGAGCCCCGTAAAGCGGAAGCCAGTTCGCAGAATGAAACTAACAATTTACATGAACGTTAAGTGTGCTCGAGGTATTTCAATGGGCGCTCAGGAAGGTAAATTTACTTTCAAGCAGGCAGGGCCCTATTTTTGAACACTTTCCTTTTTTCTCAATATTGATTAAATACAACGCGGAAGACGGAAACGAAATGGAAATGCCTTTAGGCGTTTTGAATTTTAAATTCTACCATTTGAGATACATAAATGGGAAACTTTTGGTGTAATAAAAATGTTACGGCCTTCATCCCATGAAAGGATGTGCTTAGATTAATATGGAGATATGCGCAATTCCTTTTATGTTTATTTGATTCAGAATCGATATGGAAAATCCTTAGTCAGTGTAATAAAAATGCTTGCTTGTAAAAGTAGTCCATCAATTTTGTTATTCACTGGAAATGGTTAAATTAATTTATGGGTCTAGCTTAGTTGTATTCAGTTAGCAGTAGTGTAGCCAATACCATTTTGTGAGCAACTACAGCTCTCATCCGAAAACACATGTGAAGTGCAAAAATGTTACTTAAGATTATTGCTATAACAATTAACATACCGTAATACTTTCGGAATTATTTAATTATTCTATAAAGGTTTTTTAAGTTTTCATAGTAGTGTGTAACATTGTGTAACTTTAAGCAATAAATATAATAAAATCATCAAAACTAGTGTAAAACGAATTTGAAGTCGAGGAATATATGAATCGTTGAGAATTATAGTGGCGTAACTCAACAATTTTCTAAAACTGATCTAAGACTAAAATCATATCACTTACCCATCATTCTGATAAGATACTATATTCGTGTTAAAAATTGAGTTACATCGTTATGATTTTCAACGACTCATATTTCATTGAATTTTATGCATAAAATATTGTCGCTACTTCGCAAACGAATTGTACAAGAGCATATTTTTTATTAAAATGTCTTTTTGTAAATATTATTTCAAACCAGTAAATTAACTAATTAAAGTTAAATTTATGTTCAACTTATTATAACTAATATTTAGGTACAGAAGCCATCTTTTAATTTTTAATTTAGATTTCAAAAGAACAATTTGTCAGGTTTCATGAATTTATCTATTTACGCAAGAGAAATTTGTGTTAGAAAGATGAAGCTGGATATTACGAAACCTCATATACGAAAAAGAGTAGATAGTAATATACTGCGATTATTTACTACCACAGCTAATTTTATCTAGTTTTATATTTTAATCTTCCTCCCGGCATTTGAAAATTAAACGCAGAATAAAATTCAAATTTGAAAATTGAAATTCAGACTTAGAACTCAGTTTTAATGAGTATACATGTAAAATGTAATTGTCTCACAGTAACTAAACCTTTGCTTTAGGCTTTCCCACGGAATTTCTGAAAACATGTCATCCCGCGCTTAAAATTACAGTCATTCCCCATAGACATGTCAAATCAATGTTAGACAAAACAAGCAAATAAGGCGGCTTTCATATGCAATAAAGTTCTAGTCTTTAGTCACTCCTACAGGACATTAAGGTTTACTCTGCAGCTAACTTAATGATGGTGTCTTGTTTACTCTACGACTACGTCTCAAGAACCTAATTTAGAGTAGGACGACTAGGAGTAATTTAGTGTTGAGCAGGAACAGGAAATAATCAAATGAATTACTACATAAACGTTTAATGGCCCATTAAAACCTAACAAGGAAGCTACAACAGTGATTTAAAATTTAGTAAAATTTAAGTGCATCGAGCAAAAATAAATCCGCACAGCTGGGAGTGGGAGTAGAAATAAAAAGCTCTGGTTCCAATTTTGATGAATCCTTTTACGGGTTTAATTCAAAAATTAAACTTGATGGAGCAAAAAGTGGAACAGCTTTTGCACCCAATCAAATTCCCTCGTCCAGTTTCCACTTATCGGCTGCCACCCCCGCGGAGTTTCGAGTATGCGAGAATTTACACGCGTTCACGTTCGGTTAGTCCAAACTCGAAACTCGTTTCCCCCGCAGTCGAACTTCCCACACCCGTTCATCCCCAAGATAAATGCTTTTCGAATTGTTTTATTGACTTGCGATATCTCGCCGGAGGACGGCCAGTCGCAGCATCCTTCTGCTCCACATCGCAGGACCTCCCCTGGCAGATCGCCAATTGTTATTTATATAACATTGAAAACTATCGGGAGCATGTTGCGGTGGGGCACAGCACGGCGTTCTCGGCGGAATCCACCGAAATGTTGTGTGTCATCGTTTAGGAGGGTCCTTTTGATTCTATTTATTATTAGGAAATTTGAGCGGTAAGCTAATTTTGACGTTGGATGCAGAAGCAGCAAAAATATAATTAATGTAATAAATCTGGCGTGCCACGTGTCCTGGTTTCCAAAAAGCTGAAGGTGTGGATTTTCTCAACCGTATTCAAAATTACGCGTACCAAATCTTATCATTATGAAAATATGTATATTACTAAAACGCTGCTAAAATAATGAGTGGATTAAAAAGTAAATATGATACATCTGAACATACCTACATAATGTACTTATTTCAATATTTTAATTGCAAATTTACTGTAAAATCTCAATAATCTTACCCTTAATTACTGTGATTTCAACATATTTTATTAATTACATTTTTTATGTGACCATACAAAATAGTAGAACCGCCTTTTTCTTGATTTAGGAAGCCATCAATCCTTATTTGTAAACGCATTATTCTATCTTTTAAACATAATTATTTGTAAGTACTTAAAGCATGAATATAAGTATAATACATAGTACTTTAAACCTTAAAACTGTAATCATATACAAATATAGTTTTCATTTTAAAATGAATATAACTTATGTATATTTGAATATTTTCCTTTTATGAAATATCTTTCAGAGTCACATCCTTTTAATGTTTGTAAATGCAAGTACACTATGAAATGCGTTTTTAAGTAAAGTAAGAATTATTTTATTGAAAGCTCGAAAGTTGTATTATATAATTTATTCAAACAAGTATTAATATTGAAAAGATGCTATCTAGTTCGGGATCCATTTAATGCACTGATTTAAATGTTCCAAATTGCAAATCGAGTCTTTGTCTTGTTTCAGTCTTTCAAATCGGGCTTTGATCTTGCTACCATAAGTTTACATAAATATGTACATATGTATCTATTGGTCTTAGTTTTGGATTTATTGTAAGACTAAAACCAAGACGGTGAAGCCAAGACCTTTGAGCAATGAGATTCTTAATTTTAATATAACAAAAAAGTTTATTAATGTATGTATGATATCATTTAATTTTTCCAAATGCAAAATTGTTAGATGTTTTCGTTTTCTTTATAGCTTCTTGCTATCTAATTAAAACTTTTTCCAATTTTCATTGAATTGCGGGAACATCACCGATCTAAATAATGTCAACCAGTCGTCAGCTTACTGAGGTGAAAATTAAGGTAACAACGTGAGCTACCTTCGAAAATTAAGCAACTTGATAAACCCCCTGCTTCCACAATAGACCGGAAATCGTTTTGAAGTCAATCATGATTCTACATAAATCCCAGGATAATTGTCGACAGGATTTGGGCTCACCTTGTTTCGATTTCACACTCTCAATGGCAAAGTGGGGGAACAATGCGCGGATGAGCATTCGAACTGAGCTAAACCACATCCTTCCGAGGCTGTGACGTCGTTCGAAAGAACGCACCAAGGGGCGAAGGAGGCTCAACTTTTATTTCAAATCCGCGAAAGGAGCAATATCTGGCGGATTACCGATAATAGAAAACGATTTCACGCACAGCTGCAGCCTTTATGAATGGTTAAATGTTTGAAACGTTTTCATTTGCTTCATGAAGAGTGCGCCGGCGAATAAGGGGCCTCTCGAACTCTTATGATATATCGGTTTTTGAATAACCAAGTCAGATGATATTGAAATCGATTCAGGAGCACTCATTCTCATTCAATGCTTTTCATTTCGCTGATGAAATGGATTTAATTGCCTCAGTAGCGAATTTCGTCCTGCCGCTTTAAACCTCAGTAACTGTGGGCTTTTAAAGAATTAAACATGGAATCGTCTATCAAAGCTAAATTAATTTTAAACTTATTTTGTATTTGTGGAAAGTGCATTTCCCTGGTTTGGTGCGATCGACTGTTAAATTGCCGCATTTATTGAAAATTGATTCGAGTTTAAACAACTTGTTCTTAATTTATCGTAAACCGGAGTGAGCCTTTGAAGCAAATACAATTTACTTTAAATACATTTTAGTACCATTTTACATAAATGTAAATTACAAATTGAACTGAATTAAGAATATGATGTGTTTTTGAAAGCTAAGGTTATGTCCTTTGTTTTGGTGCAGACGAGGTATAACTCCTTTTAGAAAAACCGAACGCATTTGGGATTAAATCAACTTATACATACATATACATATATCTATCGTCTGTATATACATTTTTTTTAAATTGATCTAAAAACATTTAAACGCTTTTTTTAAAAACCTAATATTTGGCTACAGAAACGGAGTATATCAAAACCTTGAGACCTTATCATCAGACTCATTTTGAAGTTTACACCATGCAATCAGGATATTAGTTCATGGAATTGATCAGAAAATGTTCCTGTTTTCTTATACATCAATGCTACTTTTTCAATCAGCCGCTAAAATAGGCAGTTTATGATTTATCTTTTCAAACGCCTACTGCATACATACATATTTCGTTAATTATTAATCCGAACAACAAATCTCATAGAAAAATCGTTTATCCTTCTATCGCATGATGGGTATTTCTACAAACTGGTTGAAATATAAAAAATGATGCAATTTTTTTTATATGGTTTTATGGCAGGTATTGAATCACACCCTAAATATTTTAATAGGCGTTTTTAATTCCACTTCAACCGCAGTATCCGAAATAGTTTTCAAACTGGAGATTTTCATTAATTTTATATGTCGCTAAGTTTAGTTCCAACTGCTGCAAACTTCGACTGCCTAAAGTACCAAATTCCCATCCCAGACCATCAGAAAATTTTCAGGGAGGTGTCGAAAAACTCAAAATGATTAAGTGCACACACTTGCAATTACAAACTCCACGAATGCTCTTCTATCATCTTTTACATACATATGGAAGAGAAGCGAACATCCTTTCGGGGCCAAAGACGTTCAAGCCTCAGGAGAAGTTGAGCCTGTGAGCACAAAAGCATGTTTTATGTATGTAGGCACTTCATTGGGAAAGTTTAGTCGGTCACAGGGGAATCAGGATAAGGATATTAAGGTCGGGGAGGACGTCTCTAAATCGATGTAAATGACTGAATTTTCTGAACCAAGTTACCAAGTACGTTTACAGCATATCGTACAGAGATTTTTCGCATAATCGTTCGCAACCAGGTCAGAGATTATTACCAATTATTTTCGGAATGTAATTAAAATCTTGAACATATCAAGGGCTATAGACATATGTATGTATGTGTATTTTCTGTATAAGGGTTTCTTAAACGATCTGAAAATTATTACTGGAATGGCTCATAAATAAGCTAGTAAAATTGATTAGCTGAGCAGCACATTAATGGAAGAACGGCTACCACAGTCCCTTATAAGACGTAAGAAGAAACTATTAGACATTTGTAATATGTGTGTATTCAAAACATTTGCTACATGCATACATACACGCCCACTCGTATATCACATAATATATTTTAACGTAGAAAGGAATTATTAATTTCGCAATTACTCTCTGGATGAGGTTTAGTAGCTTTAAAGCTAAATACAAGTCATGGTAACAATAAGATTTTTTAATAATATACCATTAAAAGACTACGCCTATTGTTGGCTCGATTTTTTTTTTATGTATAATATAATGAAAGATGGCTATATATAGAAAAAATGGTAAACAAAATCAAATGCATTTATTATTAATTACTTAACAAACTGTATTACAATACATTCAACATACTGATACTCTATAGTGAATGAAAAATGTTAATTTATTTATCTTAACAAAATAAATCTAGAGAAGAAGAAGAAGTATTTCCAAAAATAAATTATATATGCATATATTGTACACATGTATATGATAATCTCAATTTATTTTGAAATTAAAATTTCGTATTTTCTGTAGACATTAAGTATCGTTTAAGACTGATTTTGTCTTTTTCACAATTTTAAGAAAATGAAAATGTTATAATACGATGTTCAATGCTGTAACACACTTGCTTATACATTAGATTTTGTAAAAGTATGTCAATTTTAACAAATTCTAATTTTTTTTATTCCTGACGAAACTTTAATTGAGCTCAGAAAGTATTCATTGCAATAAAATATTATTTACTTATATATTCAACAACAAAATATAAAGTTTGTGTCCTCGTTAAAATTTCCTAAAAAAATATTTGCTGATATGTACTTGCTCTACAAAACCATCCACCACTAAGAAACTTCTTCTTTCAATTTAAGTTATTCCTCTTATCGTTGTTGTTTCATCCGTTCTACTTGCTTCATAAAACTTTTTCCCTTAAACTTCGTCCGCCAAAAATCTGCGTTTTACTTTCGCTGAGGTGCAGAAAGGGTAAATGAATAATTTGGATCAATTTTTGTTGTTTGAACACATAAAACAGATCATAAAAAGAAGTTTTTATAAAAGATTAGATCATTTATATCAGGGTAGCCATATACCTGAATACTTCCATACCTACATACATACATATATGGTTGCTGTATATGACTATCATTAATAAAAAAACCGGAAATTGATTGTAATTCATGCCTATTCCTTAAGCTTCCTGTATCTGATATATTTCATTTTGTCACCGTCAAGTTCGTATAGAGAAATTGAAAATACTTATGTTTAAGAGAGTCAATAATGGATTCAATTTTGTGAATGTTCTGCAAATAAAGAAATACTTCAATAAATAAGGTTATTTCTAAGATATAATCAGTGGAAGGTTTTGTAATAAAAGAAAATTTATTAGGTAAGTAACACTTTCTTCTGCAAAAAGATTACAGAATTGATTTGTCTAATTGATAATGTAATCAATGCAGTGTTAGGCTTCTAAAGAGAATTTCAAAATGTATATGAATATTCAACAGTAACCTGCATACTACTTATGGGGAATATTATTTCGGTGGAACTTTAGTTTAACTCCTTGTGACCATTGCGAACTACATATGTATGTATGTATGGTATTTTAAACTCTAAATCGAAATTTCAAGGAACAACAGGAAGCAATCGAACAATGTTGTGAAGGATTACTTAGAAGTCATTAATAGTTAAACTTTGATGCGTTCGCTCTGGCTGCAGTTTGAACACGTTTAAATCTACAGATGCCTTAGTGTTGCTCCTGAACGTTCTAACTAGATGTTTTCCGGATTTCGGATTAAAATTGCTGATAGTGGATGTAAGGTCAAAGGAGTATGTAAATTTCTCTATCCGCAAATATAAAAACTTATAAGTTATGGTTTTCAAAATAAAAAGAACTCTTAGGCTATCTCGTTATATCAGGAAAAGAATTACCACAAAAATAAGGTTTATTTTACTGGAATTCCAAGATTGCGATCTTTCTTTTAAGTACCAGATATTGACAATTTATTGAAAAATTGTTAAAAAAGTATATGTATGTAGGTACATATGTATGTCCTTTTTGGTTGAGTTATTGCTTATATATACATATATTTTCATATGATACCAAGTCAGAAAGTGTCAGTATCAATTTATGTCAAGTGTTCTTAATTTCGTCGAAATTTCCTTTCTTCAATTAAAGCTAAGTTTCCTTTTTTAAAAAGAACTTAATTCAATTCTGCAGAAAAGAACGCTGAACTTAACTTCAATCAGCTACTGACCATCGTAGCTCAACGGGCACTTGTTAGACTATCATTTAAGAGGTCAAAGTTCGATTTTCACTTGGAGTTGTGCAAATTGTGTAGTGAAGTAAAACCATTGCAAGTGAAAATAGATGCAAGAGAGAAAAATGACTGATGAGAAAATTGTTCTTTTGGATCAATTATTCCTTTTATAAAGAATTGGCTTTCTTAGAGCTAATTTATTGCAGAAATATGCTTATTTCTTATATTTTTTCCACCTTCTTTACTATCACAAAGATGTCAGTAGAAATTAGAGAATTATCTTGAACTTATATATTAAATCCGATACATGGTACGGTACACTTTATGTGTGAGTGAACCTATTCTGAGATTCACTTGAATCTGCTTTCATAATAGTTCAAATTATAATTACCAGTGTAGAAATCCCATCGGTTCTGTTTGCTTCGGAAGACGGTAACGTACAAAAAGTTGTACATTTTGAAGGATACCGGTGGTGACAAACATTATTATAACATTAAACATTACTATAACATCGTCGAAAATTAAGACACAAAATGATTACCTTGAAAATTACAGCGAACTGTGAATTGTGATATTTCTATTTTAATCATAATAAAAAGAAAGAATAAAACTGGATAAATAAGATTTATACATATATGTACGTACTCGTAATCTACATAGTATGAATTTTCAACCACAGTAAAATTAATGTTAGTAACACTTCCAAGTTTTTCCATAAAATCCAGATGTGATCAACTGTTTTCATTTCCACAGGAAAATTCTTGTATAAAAGTGAGATTAATGATTTAATAGAAATATTTTTTACAAAAATAATTTAACTTCTCTTTTTCCTGCAATTTCCCAGCGTACTATCATCCAGAACTCATAAAGAAGACAGGTAAAAGAATTATCCGTCCCACATTACAAATATTTATTTCAAGTGAACGTAAGAATGGGTAAAAATGTGGGTGTTTCCACATGAGAAATGAAAAAATTCACATCAGACGAACTGGTGGCTTGAATGTGAAACATTTTTGACGTGGATGCGATCTTAGAATAATTTTCTTTTATGTGAAGCGAAAAATATTTTATCTATTTGAACACTACATATGTTATGTTTGCATACTTAAGAAATAGTTCATCAACCTCTTGTATTTTTGCACACTTTATAGACACCAATAAATATTACAGAGAAAGAGATAACATTAATTTAGATTAGGATTTGCTACTATTGTTTGCAATGACAAATCAAGAGAAAATTTTGTTTGCGTTATATATTTAATACAATAATTTAATTCCATGGACAAACAGATAAATTTGAGTTTAATATTAGATGCGATTTAGGACTACACTGTATGTATTTGTGAATCATTCATACATATTATTAGCAACCATTGCAAAAGATATCGAAAACAAAATGTAGAAAGAGCAATTTTAAATAACACTTTATAACAGAAATATATTTTCCAAATTGGATTCATGTCCTTACCATGTTAAAGCAAATTTGTTTTGTTTTTAACATTTCTTGATTTAAATTTTCGAATAAATAGCACTATCTTCAGATGCCATACATAATTTATTAGATTTTCATTGACAATATATGTATGTACATACATAAAAGTATTTTATGAAAATCTTCTACCGCAAATGTGCCCAACTGAGCGAACCACCTGCCACCTGTGTGACGGCTTTCTGATACCATATCTTGCGCACATATTGAAATTGATTGACAAATCAAAGCGGGTGATTTATTCTTTACACCGTGTAGCTCGAAGTGCGTGAGTATGCATAATTGCTTAGAATTTGAGGTTATGAAAGGATATTTTGCTTCAAATTTGCGTTTAGGCAATGAGTCTAAATCATTCAATAAAAACAAGGTTTTTGCGGGAAACCTATTGATAGGAGACAATTAGGAAAGTTTTCCATTTACCCTACAATTATCGAGACTAATTATCGGTTGCCAACATTTCAGAACTTAGGTAAGATAAGTACATGTGCACATACCAGGAAAATGTCTACCTTTGTGGCTTAATTCATGAATAATAAAGCACCGTGCACAACTCACCAGCTGCTCTCGCCTCCTTGCACGCCTCATACATGTCAGCCTTTATTTCTGGATTATCGTCGGCGATGGTCTCGCCGACAGTAACGAACCGCTCAACCGCCAAATTCACAGCCTGTCCAACTCTTCCGATGGCCCGCATAGTCCTTTCCGAGGTGGCATGAGGTCGTTCGGACCGGTGTTGCACAAGTGTTGAAATCTGAAAGAAAACAGAATAATCATGAAATGGCTTCCACAAGGGGAGTCAAATTTAATAGAAATTCCTGGATATTGAAAAACCCACAGTCCTGTCAGCTTTCAATTTTGGTTAGAGGACCCCCAAGGAAAAGGGACACTCGAGAGCTCAGCACATTTAGGCGGACTGGATTTCGTACACAAACGATTTTCGTTCTTTTCTCAGATTAAAAATTGATGTGAGTCTGAAGAGTTTCATTTAGTTATTTATTCTATTGGGGTGATGTGCCATGAACCTTTTTCCTTTAACAGCACCCTAGAATGAAGTCGTGTGGAAAATAAAAAGAAGGGCGTGGGGCATGATTAAGAATTGATTCGAATACAAACATTCGCTTCGCATCTCATTGCTTTTCTTCTTGGCGAAGAAATGCCCAACAATTATGCTAACACTATTGCGCCAGAAAGTGTTATACCGAATTCGTGTTATTGAGCAATTAAGGACGAATTACTGGTTTGGGATGTTCAGCTGAGTGCCAATAAGCTTTTGATTCGATTCCCAATTTTTGGTTGGTTTACCAATTTGGAATCGGTGTGGCGCACCGATGTTTGAATCGGCTTTAAATATACTCTTTCGAACAATTGTCAACAACACCATCCGAAATGTTTATAATACTTTAATATTTTATTGTATGCGCTGTAACATCACAAGTAACTATACATATGTTATTTTAGCAGTAGATTTATATATGAGAAGCTGAATAATAAAAAATAATAATAATAATAATTTTTTCATAATCAAGTTCGTATCAGAATAGGTAGACAATTTTTCACTGCATTGATCTTTGGGATTTTAAAATTTACAAAAATCCCATTAAATTGGCATGCTTCGTATTTTGTAATTCAAATTTCATATTTTGAACTGAACAAATTGTTGAATCAAGCTTTTAATGCAAAGATAGGTATAAATCAAGATACTTTGATTTTCATTTCATTTAATTACCAAAATGACTAAAAGTGTTGACTAAGATCTTCTTATTATTAAAAAGCCAAAAACTCAGCTGTCGGCATCAATATTTTTGAACTATATATAATTAATCAGTTGGGTGTAAGGAAATCGCATTGTGTACTTACATAAATTGATTAAGTGTATAAAACATTTTTGTTATAGCGGTGAAATTGCTGAATATTTCTTAAAGTTTATTTGTAAGAGTACGAGATCTAATAATGGTTCCGGATAGATAGAGGTTAAGATAGACCATCATAGCATCTTTTTTCTGTGCCATCACAGAAGAAAGGGTCTCTGCATAAAATCAGTTCTTTGTCCCCTATAATCTTCGTTCATTGTCTCAAACGGCGGAATAAATTTTGGAGACACTTCAATACCAAATGGAGGGTAGAATCCTTTAGCATATGGTACCAAAAATTGATTAAAGCCGACATATGACTGTGTCCCAAATATGCCCTCTCGCACTGCCAGTCGAGTTGTCCTTATATAGTCAAATTTGCATTCGTGATGAGACAAGCATTGTTCTCTATAAAACTTAATCAAAGTCGGGCGAGGGAAGTAAACAAATTGGCTGTTCAGCACAATTTCAGTATTATACTTGGCCAGCAGCTGCAAACTAGGGGAAGACAAGTGGCCATCGCCATTAACCGCAGAACAGCCCCAATTGACCACGTCCAGGGGAGGATGGTTTGGCGTGACGTCCTCACGGTCATTCATTTTATACCGGGGATGACAAGAGGGGTGGCAACTTGACCAGAAATCTCGAATAAATTGAAATGGATATTCAAAGAAGAAGGTCTCAGGAAAATTTTGGTTTATGCGATAAACGGCTTTGGAGCCATCATATCCTCGTAACAAATGCGAGTCTCCGGCGAATTGGGGAGCCCTCGGAACATGGCCCGGCCATTTCGAGGTAATAGACCTTGAGATATTTCGGCAATTCCTGTAATTTATTGTAGCATATGCCAAGAGAGAATTATTGAATCATTTTTTAATAAGGGGTATATTCTTTGGAAACACCTGCATGGAAATATATCCCAAGGTACCATGGGAAAATTCCAGAAAATTCCAACTATCCCTCAGGATAAAAATGAAATGCGATGAAAAATGCATAAGCATAATAGGGGCAATTGGCATGCAGAGTGATATCAAAGAAGCTTAATAAAAATGTCCGTTTTTAAATTGGTATACGAGATCGATTTCCTTTGTAGCGTTAAAACTGCTCGTTATTTCAATTTTACCTTTTAAAAATTGCAAAAATTCTTTTCGTTTTCTATCTTCGTGATAAGATATGGTTAAGCTACTGCAGATCGTCTTATATCCGAGTTTATGTTAGATTGAAGTAATTCAGTTTAAATTCAGTTTTTCCTTTTTTTTATCTAAATGTAATATTTTTAAATTAATGTGAAGTGAACGATGATACTGGAATAAGCGAAGCGTTGCATAACTTAGTATTTAGTAGTAGTATATTTTAATTAGGAGGAGTTGTCATTATGAAATCCATTCAAATTGTATTGCGCTTGTTGAACATAATTAATAATAATTCTAAACATACAGTCGAGCACCGATCACTTGTTTCATGATGGCTAAACTTGTACTGTGATTGATTTGTACCAAAATTCAATATATGTACATATGTAATACATTTTTGTATCGTAGTTACAATAAAAAAGTATTAAAGAATTAAAAAATATGTAAACTAAATTTTGATAAATATAATCTTAAAATGATTATAAAAAAGTGTGCAAGGCATTCATAAATGTTCATTTATATTTGTATTGAATAAAGATAAAAATGTACATACGGTATTTGTGCTGTATGAAGTGGAGTTTCTCAAATTTACAATTGTTAAAATACTAGTTTCTCAGTTTGCATTCAATAAATATGTAATTTATGTTCCACGAATAGACAAGGTTCTGAATTGATTCTATTCCACCCTCTTAATAGAATTCTTAGTTCTGTGAGCTCTGCTTGATATCTTAATAATTCATATATGTACCTATGTATCTATAGATACATATGTGAATTTCTAATGATCTGGGAAACTATGAACACTTTTAGCTAATTGTTTGCAAAAACCTACAGTTCTGGTTTTTATAGTGTCCAGTTATATAGGGAGAAGCATATTTATTCATGCCTTAGTGTAGTAATGCCTAATGTCTTGCCTGAA
The DNA here is from genome assembly GCA_959613345.1 of Tolmerus cingulatus. Classification (NCBI taxonomy): domain Eukaryota; kingdom Metazoa; phylum Arthropoda; class Insecta; order Diptera; family Asilidae; genus Tolmerus; species Tolmerus cingulatus. The sequence goes on along the minus strand of OY390708.1, from coordinate 14,475,527 downwards.
ATGCATTTAAATTATTTATGGTAATTTATAGCACCAAGCAGCAAGTTTTGCTTGACAACACAACACCACGATTAGGAAACAGGAGGGCCCCTGAAGGAGCAGGGGAACTAATTAAATTAAGACAAACATTAAATTTACACCAAGGCAGCAAGCTGACTCGAGTTCCGGGGACATCAGCCAGATGGAGCTACCCTTGAGGAGGAAGGGTGGAAAGGACGGAAAGGACGAAAAGGGCGGAAAGGGAGCAGGAGAGCTTATTGGATGAAAAGTGTTTATTGATTCAAGTCTTGTGCTGCGCGCGAGTTATTGCTTGCTATCAATCACATTCATCGTTTGCGCCGCCCCTATGTTCCGGGGATTAGCCCCATTGCTTTTTGTAATATCAGCAAATTATTACGCACATTTGAGGCACTATGGGCTCAATCTTAAAGTGTTTTATCCGTTCTGTAGTATAGAATTTTTTAGATTTCTTGGGCACTTAGACATCCGCCTCAATGATGTTCTTTCGCTGGATTTGTTCGTCCATAAAACACGATAGCAAGTCAATCCACTTCTAAATGAATGGCACCATAAAATTATATGCAATGAATTTAGCAAAGGCGGTTTATTGGAAGCTTAACGCTCCTGGACGCCAGCCGGGATTTTATGCTGCTCGCCCGGGGGACTGGCACATTAGCTCTTAATCATCTGTTATGCTGCTCTGTTCGTGCAGTAAACATATTATGAGAGCTTAGGCAGATTATGCGCCCAGTTCTGGACAGTAAGCACTTGGGCCTTAAACGTAAATATGTGCTTTACTTCCTGGTGGGATTTTCACACACACGCCTCCTACACGATTTTTCACCTTTTCTGTGTGAAATTTCCTCTGGCATGAATTCGTTGATTAATTTGCCAAGGTGCCAGCGCATCTTGCATACGTCTAGCAGCACGTGTGGCCCCATTAGACCTTCCTCGACAAACAGTTCGCGTCACCTCGGCTGAAGAAAAGACATAGCTCCTGTGAATATTAAAGAATGCATACAAAAAGGACGTACGACTTTGCACTGGCAACTGTCACATACGGAAGTTGCGTGTAAATAACCTCCGGCAAAAGGAAAGAAAAATGTATATATATTATAATAATAATAATTACCCTTGAGAAAGAGTTCTTAAAAAATGAGCAATGTCAAGTCCTTTGATAGCTTTCATTAGCCTAATAAGACCCAACAAAGCAACAGCTATCTTCCGAGTGGAGGAGCTTAGTATGGATTTTAGTTCATCCTCACCCTGTGCTCGTTAAATATTTAAGACGAGCGACTGGGACTTGCACGAGAAGAAAAAAGGTTATCCTGGGAAGGAGCTGGTAATTGTTTACTTTTCGCTTCCTCATTTGCGGAGGTTTTGAGGTCCATAATCGCCCTTGAGTGGGTTGCAGACACTCACAATAATTTATTCATAATGGGGGGATTGCGGCCATTGCGGGTGATACCCGCTCTGGTCGAGTTACGGATGCGCACGCCACAGCCTCGTCTAATCTGTTGGATTAATCTTTGTTTTATACCTGCACTTAAGGCTCGATACAAGAACCCTGTCTCCCAAGACAAAGGGTAACATTTTTAAAACTCCTCCGCTATTACACAACGTTAATTTTAAATACAAGGCTCCCTTGTTCGCTATATTGGAGATAAGAAATCCGATGGTAAAAGTAAATAGCTATAATCTCAGATAAGCCTGCTTCTCTTATTACTTATGCATAAGAAATTTCGGCGATGATTACGGAATTTTTCGCTAAAATTTTACGATACAAAGGATACAATGAGCCTTACACACATACCCAAGCTCGGTGAATAGAAAAGGGATATTTCCAAAGCGAGTTAATTATCTAATTCTCTTCGTGCCCTTAAAATTTAGTGCCGATATGGGAGGTATTTTCTGAATTTGCAACTAACCCAGGGGTGTTATCTTTCAAAAGCCACTTCTCTATTTCACCTTTATCAGTTTGAGTGAAAAAATGTTCGCCTTAATAGGTCCCATTAATAATGGAATACACCGAGACCTTCCCCATAAACATTAAAAGTGGGGCGGCAATGAGTATCTCATTGTGAATATATAATTAGTCCCGGCCTTTGCTTATGAAAGGGCAATCCAACCCTGGGTGAACTATTTATCAAGAAACACGTAATTAATAGACCAAGTTCGTAAGTTCACCGTAGGCTCCATTGTGAATAGAAAGGCATAAAAGTTTGCGTTTAGAGTTATCCAATAATTTTTATAAAGTTAGCTCTTCTACGACCCTTCTAACGATTTTATTTAGGCGCCGAAACAATTGAAAGGTCGATTGGAGGAGAATTGAATACTTTGTTTTGGCAGCGTCAATAAAGATTGAAAAATAAGACTTATAATATTTAATAAGTAGTAAAGCAGTTTCCAGATTTTTCATTAGAACAACACATCGCACATAACAATTAAAAATTATCGTGTAAGCAAAGGTTAACGATTTCGTACACTGTAAAAAATTAAATTTTTAACCGATATTCAAAATATTTGCAGTGGTTTTTGTTATAAAGAACGAAAAGCACTATGTTTTGAAATATTTGTTGTCAAAAACTGCAATTTTAATTGTTTTATCATTAATGTGAAAATGTGAAAATTTTCACCATTTGCTTATATAAAAATGTCCGTAAAAATCCAGGGAAGATAGAAATTAAAAGCAAAAATCTTGCTTAATTTTTTTTTAAAACTGTTTACATACCAAAGGCGACAAGTACGTATTTGTTTTCAACGAAGAAATGAGAAGTTTTTCTTTAATTGGGTTATTCGCAGGAGGGATATGAAAGTACTTTGGTTTTCCAGGATGTTTACCAAGCGTGTGTGAATATGTAAAAAATGGTGAATGTAATTATTTTTGTATTCTCAACACATTTTATTTTAATTTAATGTTCCTAAAACGTTTTATTAAACCTTAGTGGGGAAACTTCGAATTATAGGCAAGTCCTAAAACGTAAAGATTTACTTCAAAACCATTTAAGATTGTTAAAGTAGTAAAAACTGAGATACAAAATCTTTATGACCTTGCTTCTATTAAAGTTCTTTGGAAGAAAAGAAGTCATTTCGCAAATTGAAGCTTCATGAGCCGTTAAAGTTTAATTTGAATATTTTTGGAGGATCCTAGTAAAAGCTTAATTTCACTGTAGCACAAACATATACATACTTATGGTAAAAATCGTGTTTCTGATTTCAGAGTAAATTTTGACAGTAATTAATGAACTTCTTTAATTTTCAGCCCATAATTTGTTACGCCCATTGAAATTCACAAAATATCTGCGTACTGTTCAGTTTTCGACTATAACGATGGCGAACTTTACCAAAAATCTGAGTGATAAATGAGAATGCGAAATGTTTTGCTCTACCCAGCGTTTTATAGTGACCGCGAACTTACCGAAACATACCTTTTTAGAAATGGTGAAATTAAAGCAGTCTTTTATGGGATGCTCGCGTTTCCACTAGTCGCTTTAGACTGCAATTAAGCTTATTTTGTCAGAGGACCTTGTATACTATATATACTTGAGTACTGAGAAATTTCGCCCACGTTGGAGTTGTTAAATGTTCTGGTTTTCTTAAAAGTTCTCGTTTATTTCCGAATTATTTCTAGTACATTTGCTGGGAGTCTTTTAAACCACCTCCAAAACGGGCACTTAAAAAGCTTTCTGAGAATTGTTCCAATTCTCCCAGGCACAATTTTGGCAGAATTGCTTCCTTTTACTCTGATTGCATTTTAAAATTTAATTGAATTCATAAATTGACGAAATGAAATAATGAAATCCTTATTCTTAAGGTATTTTTCGTATGAGTTATGTCTGAAATTACATTGTTGCAGATTTTCATACAAAGTTTTCAACGGAGATGGAATAAGTAAATTCAAGTCCTAGACTAGAACTAACTAAACTGATTCAAACAGAACAAGTATGAGGAATACAAATAGAAATGTAACGTAAATCAAAAGCATAAGCTACACTTGATTTATAGACGCTCCCCCGACTATTCGCGGAATGGTTGTATCTAGATAATGCCAGACTTTGGCCTTGATAAATGAGTTTCTTAAGTGCTGCAATTTGTTTCACTCAAGTCTTGGTCATTAGAACAGCGGCTGAAACGTATTTGCTCAACACACGATGAAAGCTCGGTGCGGTTTATTACGTTAATTAAAAGTGCGAGGCGATAAACTATATTAATTGCGAAGACAGTAGGACATCGGTTAATTTCGGTGAGTTTTGTCCTTCCCAACATTATTAGGGAACACAATGTAAGAGTACATACGTAAAAAAATACCTAAACCAAAAATGGATCAAAATTTCGGACTGATTTGGGGCAGAAATAACTCACTGTCACCATACACATTAATAAGAAGTTTGTACCTTCATGTTTTAGAAAGCATATGCGGAGGTTGTTTCCTTAAATTTGAAAATATTCCGTCGGTATTCTGTTTCTTATAACATAAATGTTAAAATTTTCAATAAGAGATTTAAACCTAGCGATCTTGAAAACTCATAGAATTTTCTTAAATTAGACTTTTTGAATTTGGGTTACCAGTGTCAGAAAAAAATATTACTTAATTATGAGTGCAGAATATATCTCCAATTTAAGAGGAATTACATATTGCTTAAGTAGTTAAACTATACACACTTGTATTTCAACATTTATAATATTTAATAATAATTGCACCGATTTTGTCTAGACCTAGATTTTGTTGATTTATAATTATGCACTTCTGAATTAATTATATCGAAATGCCAACATAATTTCATCTTGATATATTTCAATAAAATCAATAAAATTACGTAAAACTGGTAGATGACACTAGACAGGCATCTGATTTAAATAGAAAACTTTTTACTTTATGGATTTCTCAAAATAATTATTTAAAAGAGCTGTTTGCAAAAAATATTTCACAAATTAGTTAAAAGAGTTGTTTGGAAAACAACTTTTCACATTTTTCGTCTTGTTGACGCGCCAGACATTAGTTAACAGAGACATAAAGTTTTCTATAATTTTTGTTTTTTGGTTGGTTTTTAATTAGCTATAAGGAAAGGAAAAAGACTACTACTACTCCGCCGCCGGTGAGTAGATCTTTAGTGTAGTTTAATTAATACGTAAGAACTATGATTATGACAGTAAGGAAATTAGTTTGTCGCAAATAAAAATTATACTTGAAGATAGTTTCAAAAAACTGCGTGAATCTGCCAATTTAAATCGAGTTCACCACAAACCCAACATACGAACACAAATAACTGAATTAAAAGTTCAATACAATTTTATAACATGCACCGAAGGTTATTTTGGGTGTTACTCCTGTAATAAAAAGGCGAATAATTAAGTAGTAGAACAATACAAAACAATTTCAAATGAAATATGCAGTTTTATTCCCCGAATTGATTAATAATAAAGTACGTTTTAGCTCTAAAGGGAGATGTTGACCTATATTTGTGCTTAAACAAGCAAACCCTATTTGCTCCTGCATTTATGTTATTTGGAATATTCAAAAGTTGGAATTTATCCTGTGATCCTGAAACAAGTTTTTCTTAACTTGTAAAGGAGTTCAACAAAAATTCATTTTGTTTTTGTTTTTGAGTTAATACATAAATCATAACACAAATTTGTGTTCACTAACATTTGTTGTTAATTCATTTTCATGATAATTTTCAATAAGTATATAGGTACCTTTCGCAATCCAAAAAACAATAGTTGTAGTAAATATGCTGTGCTATAACTTGATTCAGTCAATAATAAAAGCAATTTCAAATTTAAATATTGAAATAGAGAGCAAAATTACTTCTGCAAAACATATAAACAACCCTTGAGTAAATAAGAGTAAGCCAGCTAGGGGAATGTTTGCCCATAAAGAAGGGGTTTCCGATGCTTCCGTCAAACTAAGCATCAAATTCGATATTCCCTCTTTATACGCGCGATGAATATATTCAATCTATTCACAAACCCATGCATGGCCAAGCCAACACTAAAAAATCAATCGAAATATTTCAAATCCATCGCTGCCGCGGCTATGTTCAGGGATGATGGGAGCATGACTTTTGGGTCTCCTACTTCGCATAATGTGGAAGGTGTTCGCATGCGAAAAGATGACTATGCAATAAACGAATAAATGTGTTGGTTTCCAGGAATCATTCAGCACGTACGTCTCCCCATACATTTATACTTGGGATAACGACTTATTGAGCTTTTCGTTTTTGTCTGCTCAAGGTGCGGTTTCGTAGTTTTTTATGCCAGTGACCGCGCCTAAGAACGGGTAGAAATGACCCACCGCCTTCCCAAGGACGAAGAAGTCTACAATCATCTGGCAAAAGTAAAAATTTTACGAGATTCACATGCTGCAAACTTTGACCGCGATTTTGATTAAATTTTTATTGACGGAAAGCGGAAACGCTATTTCGGGATTCTGCCGAACAAAAAGGTATGGTCGAGTCCTTGACATTTTGCAATTTTTTTAAGAGCATTGTACGATGGCGAACGTTATTAAGAGGAGAAATGGAGCAAGAAAATTTTTAGTCCCATAATTGCTGTGTGGCTTTGAGGACGCTTAGCGTTGCCTAGCACCACGAACACTCGAAAATATTTTGGGAAGTTCCTCTCTTTTCACGAAATCCTAGATGATGATGATAAATGGGAAAATGGCCTTTAGGATAGTAAGCTAGAGTAGACTATATGTAAGAATACGTAGAACGAAGAGTTGCTAATAACTTCGAGATTCAGTAACTTCTTTGCCGTCTGTCTCTTTCCGTAGATCTATCTTATAGGAGACAAATTTATTTTTGAGATGGAATTTTCTGTTCTCGCGGGGAATAATAATTGAGAATGTCTCCCTTGTGTAAAAATGGAAAATACGAAAAAGAAAACAAAACAGCTCGAAAAGTATTCTGGAAAATACCCAGTTTATTCGTAGTCATCATTTTGGAGCTAAGTTTGGATGACAATTTTCTGCTCCATTTTGTGAGAATCTTTCTAAGGGAAAAAAATATTTTTGCCAATTCATCTACATATGTATGTATAATACATGCTTATCCGTTTCTTTGTGTGTTTCCTTTTGATTCATATTTTTTTCTCATGGTTCAATATTTTAGCAAGGAGAGAAGGCTTTTGATAGAAAGAAAAGTAATTTGCTCAAGTTGTTTTCAAAAGGGGTCGGGCTTTGTGGGCTTTTTTGCAGTTCTTTGCTTACAATTACAAAATTAAGGAACAATTCCTTTTATTTCATCCCTCAAAATATCAAGATACCAATTTATACACAATGCTTATTTTTAATAATGTACGTACATTAAAAAGAAAAAAATCGAAGTGAATAAAGCTGTTCATGTAATAAAAATTACTCATTGTTGGAAAATATTCATAGTGAAGTTTGTAAAAGAAATCAGATCAATCTTCAGTTGAAATATCTAATATTTTTTGCATTCCTTCTCAATATGTAAAATTATTAGGTATATTTTTATGATACGTCCACTTCACACAACTTAAGAAAGTATTGTGTACTTCCTACCACCGGAAAAAATTATATTTAAAATCGTCAAAAAGTTGTAGAAAAGTTTATTTTGAAAAAATGTAAGTGTTACGATTTTTGAATTCAAAGTCGTAATTAAATGCCATATTTTGCCTTTGTGTTTCGTTGTTCCTAATGTCGTTTAAGCATTGGTAGTTTAATTTTGAACGCTATTTGGTAAAAGCACTGCCATTTTTTACATTCGTGTTTGAATATTTAAATCCGTATAAAAAATAAACGACAGCAAAAACCAAATTTATTTGACTTGTGCAAGCAATCCAACAAAAATATTTCTTGTTAAATTACACATTTAATGGACGTTACAAAAAAAGAAATCTTGGTCCGAATACTCCAATTGAGTGAGGAGTTAACAATATGAAATGTTTTTTCCAAACATCTAAAAAAAGACAGCCATGTCCATTTCCATCCATGCGGGCTGGGCTGTATGTAGATGATATATACAAAGATATTTATTGGAGTGCTTTATCGAAAACGATGTGTAATTGGAAACTGACGACACAAATTAGCCAATCGATTTAATCTTTCACTGAATGGCTGCATAAAAGTTCAGCATGTGCGTAATTAGCTTATCATTTATAACGCAATAAATTCGGTATATAGACCATTCGGACAACGATAATCCAATAATATTCTGAACAGCCCGGTTCCGCAAAATTTGCGATTCAAGAAATGGCTGGAAGTTCACGTGACCAACGTTATTTATGAATTCGATTTCAAGGTACTTTTTCAACCAGAGGTAATTACGTTTTCTCTTTATCTTGTTCTTTTCTCGTTTTAGTTGGCAATAAATATAGTCCCGAGTGTTGCATTGTAAATAGATTTTGCAAACGTTGCAACATGCTTAACTCGTTAATAAGTAAATCTCTTAGCTGTTTATATATACAATATAAATAAATTTTTTTCTGAAAAATATAACCTTCGAAAGGTCAGAAATATTTTAAAGTTGAAGAAAGAAATACTTTGATTTGATAACTACAAGGGTAAGGCTTAGTGCAAACCGTAGTCGAAAGAGTCTTGAACAGTCGGACTAGTGCAACAGAGAAATAAAATTGTTTAAAGATTCAGATGTTTGTAATCTGAATACACGGAATAAGCAGCGTCTTCCTTAATTTTACATTTATTGAAATCATAATTTCCAACTGGGATTTAGGTAAGCTTAGAGGACTTACCTGTCTTCCATAGGCAAGCGTTGCCATTATGCCGTCCTTTTCTGTTGCCCAGTAAGATACTCTTCAATAGTGTTTCAGTATCGAAAGCTTTGCAATTTTCGTAATCCTCTGCTAATTACTGTTGTTAATTTCCAAAAACTAATCTCATATAAAGCCACTGCAAACCGATACACGTACAGAAGGAAGCAAATTGTTTGGGCAATTTCCACTTTTACCGAGTAACATGTGTGGGGGAGATCGTGGTGATGAAATTGATATCAATTTATCCGAAGGGTTCAGTATCCCTCTCCCTGCCCCAGGATGTAATGCTATGCTAAGGGATGATTGTCCGTGTCAATCCTTCATGGATTTAATATTTCAGTGCCTTCCGGCTGGAATATTCATAAATATGTATTTCACTTCACTTAGGGATCACAACTTAGTTGATTGCCATAAAATATTCCAGAGACAAACGATTTTCTTCAAGTGAACTTCTAAATATAGAAAATTGTATTGCAGTTAGATGATTTTAGAACCATAATCGTTCCAGAGCTGCTACAGCTGTTGGACCTCTTTTCTTTGGTTTATGTGTCACCCTTAGGAAACAATTTAGAAATTGTGAAAGATGGATTAGCTTCTATTAAGCTATTGCGTAGTGTTTCAGTAACAAAAACTTTCCATAGCTTTATCAGCAATGTAATTATCATTTGTTATATTTCCAAGTAAATCTTTAACGATTTTAATCCGTAAATAAGGGCAATTTTGCAAGTAAGCTCCAAAAGACTAAAACGAAACTTACATAAACACATCTCTTTATCAGGTCCTGCTTTTTATGAAGTAGATTTTAGAGAACAGGCCTGTATTATAGTACATAAAATGCAAAATTAAAGGTATATAGGAAAAAATATTATATATTCGTATATTAACGGAAGACAAAGAATATGTTTCGGACAACGAAATTTTTCAATATGATTGAATATTTTCTAATTTTGAACTCTATTACATTCACCATTATTTAAATTAAGCTGCTTTAACGTCATTTCTTTTTATATCCAACAAATTTGAAAAATTGGCGTGATTTTTAATACCGGCTTTTTAGTGATTGTTATGAAAAAAAGACAATGTTCAAAATACCGAAAAAAACTTGAGCAATATTATGGACATAAAATATTGTCTAAGAAGAGAATAATAAATTTAGGCTTTTATGTTTATATTGCGTCTTGCGATGAAAGGTAGTATGAATTATTTTGTACATTAAATATTGTTATTTAGACGATAATTCTCACCTTTTTAGCCTTTACATTTGGTTTTTCTTTCTTCAAATAATATAAGATGGTGACATCATACATGCATACATATGTAACATACATTATATAATATTATAATGCGGAGAATTTTTATAGGGGATGCCTACAAGGTAAGTTGACATGTTCAGATGTTGTGAGGGAAAAATTGTTTGTTTACGTGCAAACGAATTTTTGCTAACTACATACATTTATTTCTGAAAAAATCGATAAAGCAGTATATTTGGTTTCAGAATTTGATAGCAAAGCAACCATGGTTTCTTGACGTAATTTCTTCCTTGAGTTGTGGAGGTTTAACAAATATAATATTCATTGGCATGGACTACACCCACGAAATTGTTCTGCAGATACCCAAATTTACATTATGTTCCGTCTTGTGCATTCTCTTGCATTTCACATGGCATAGTCGTCTTACTACAAATATTCTATCTCACTGAAATCCAAGATAATGACTCCAATAGAAGTTCTCCTTTCATCATATTTATTATTCATTCTCCTGAGGCCATGAACACTTCTGGCTCAAATCTAAATCTAAGGGAAATTTAATGTAAGATCTACAAGCTTCATTATTATACGAATGATTGTTATTTAAATTGATAATTTTAAATTATAAATTCCCGCCTTCTGTCAATTTCTACCAAATTTACGTTAATTTAAAAGTATTGACGTATTCATAAAAGTTTCCAAAATTGGAATTCTTCAGAAACACTTTCGAATGACAAAAATATTTTGCTTCCCATAATTCGTAGGGGAACCATTGGCAAATGGCCAAATCTATAAATTTAGCCAGAGTGCCAAAAATGTTTGGATCTGGGTTAATTGTTGCGGCTTCCTTAACATTATTTTTCATGTTGGTATCACTCCTCCACAATAAATAAGCAATTTTAATAGCGTTCTAAGATTATGAATTTTAATGCTTTTAAATTCATGGTCATGCCCTTCAATTTTAATTGAATGTCGTATTTTCAAAGATGCCTATAAAATTTTATTCGAAAAATGAAAGATGTAAACAATGTTGTTGCCGCTTTGAAGTTTTTTATATTAATTATTTTTTGATTTTGTAATGCTGACCGTAATTAAAAATATTCAGCCAAAATAAACACGAAATTACATTTTATGAAATTTTTAATATTAATTAGAGAAAAAGTTTTCAATCTATTCTGTTGTTATGAAAGAGTTTTTTATGAAGTTGTGCTGCAAAGTTGAATTATATGAAATTTATGAAGAATGCAAGTATATGTTTAAACTTTTTTAAGACGATTGGGTAATTTTAGAAATAGTAATAAATTTGTCTAATACGTATTCTGTACCTTAAATACCCATGGAATAAATGTTTTAAAGTGATCATAAAGCTTTCCTAATAGATTAAGAAATGGTTTGACGGCTCATTTTTATAAAATATTGCTTTTATTCTCCAATCGATGAACCATATTTGCCATTCTATACTCTAAATTCGAACCCATGACAACGGGTCTGCGTTTTTCTTATCTTTCAACCTTCCGCACGATTGGTTTTTACTAAGAGTTTTTTGTGGGTTCTTAACATTTACCAATTCGAAGCGATAAACTGACTCGATAAATCCAATCTTCAGTACATTCTTCGTTCATTTATTGGCATTTTACAGGGCAAGTTGGTTGAATTAACTGATTATTAGCCCGTTTGAGAATGATTGAAATATCTACGCCTTTTTAAAGTGTTCTCATAGCACTCAAAGGACAGCTTAAGTTGGAAATTGCAAGAAGAATAGGATAAAGATTTCCTTCTTGATAGGGCCATTCTTATTTTTCAGTTTTAAAGCATTTAATTGTGTGAGTTAATGTTCATCGTCATGCAAAACGAAAAGGGAAAGAACTTCCTTTTTGCTTTAATTTAAATGCGATACATTGCTGCCAACCTGAACTAATTGAAGGAACCTAATTAAGCCTGCGGCGGCTTAATATGCAATTTTACAATTCATCCACGGCCAAACTCTGTTGGAATATAAATTGCGTAATTATTCAATAATTAGTTCTTGTAGAAATTAAGCCCGTTTTTTAACTGAATTTCCAGCGTATTACAAAAATGAAGTTGGATTTGCAAAGGAAGTCCTAATTAGCGGACAATTACGTAATTTATATTCAAATAAGGTGTGGCATACTAATTATAAATGCACGAAATTGCTGCGAGTTTCATTGTTCTACTCCTCAAGGATGTTTTTAGGCTTTACACTTTTTTGAATTAACTTCTTAAGGTTTTTGCTAATTTTCGATCGTCCAGTTGCAAACAAATTTTGAAATTGTAGATTAAAAATATGGTTTGTAATATTTTTGTTTGAACCATTTAGGATTTCGGAATTAGGGAATGATGTATTTACTACAAAGTGAAATATTTATTTGAAGAAATAAACATGAACAATTCGACTGAAAACCTCCTTTAAATAAATTTAACTTAAAATCATCTCTCGTCAAGCTTAACGCCAATTAGGAATCGACAACAAGAGCCGTTCGGGCTAAAATAAAATGTGAACACGAGAATAAAGAATGTTTATGTAAAAGTGAACCTAAAAGTTTTTAATTTTGGCTTCACCTTGTTTTGTCTCTTGTATTATAATTATTACTAGAAGGACAAGTAGCTAAACCTTTTTAAGAAGGTTATATGAATAAATCCGATAAAGGAACTTTGTTGTTATATAATTGTCTGTTCAAAAATTAAAAAAAATTATAAGAATTATAGTCTCTTTGTTCTGTAAATCTTTAATTTATTTATAACAAATTCATGAACATTCTTGCATTAAAATATACCTTTTAATCAAAAAACACTGAACGATTTCTGAAAGTAAAAAAGTTGAACTTTTGATTTTTTCGACTTACAATTTCGCACGACAAATGAGTGCTTTTCGTTGTCGATAGTAAAAAAAATATGCTTTTAATTTGTCTATTTGAAGGTTTTCTTCCAGAAAGGTCTTTTAGAAAAAGGTGAAAAGGGCCGAAATGACGATATTTGATATTTGATTTAAAAATTTGAATACAGCCTTTGAACCTAAACTACCGTAAGAACAAAATACCTTTTTAAACCATTCAGTGAATGATGTTGTTTTGTCTCCTTATAGTCCTTCAAAAATCTTAATAAATAAGTGAACATAAATATAAAGAGCGTAAATTAAATCATCCACTGTGAAAATCGTGCAATATGATATTGGATAGGATATTTCCGGTGTTTAATTAAAAACCCATCGAAGCGATGAAAGCTATCTAGAAATCTCTTACTCAACTTTTTCTTCATTTTTACGTTGTTCCTTTCATTTGTCCAGAACGATTGATAATTTCCGTCACGATAGGGTGTGGCGCTTATTTTTGAACCATCATCAAATTCCTTCAGAAGGACTTGGACTAGGGTTAGAGCTAGGACAGGCACGCCCAGAACGTCTATTTCAATGGTTGTATAAGAGGCAAGCACAAATAATTAAGGAAAAAGGAAAACATTTCCTTGGTTGGTTTATATTTCCCAAAAATAGGAGTAAATTAGTGGTTCTTTGCATTATCAAATTAGTTTCAGAGTTGGAGTGGTTCGTTCTGTCTGTTGTTATCAGGAGAAGAAAACCCCGTGTGCGGGAATCGGCTCATTCCTTAAGCGCCGTGGCTTACCGCACCAAATTCTAAATATATGAGACCAATACACGGCACCGGCGTCCTTCGAAGGAGTAATGCAAGCACAGTCTGCTCCGATGTTCGAATTCACACAGGGTGGCACACAAAAGGGCTATTTTGCGAAAATAAACGGAAGAGCGAGCCATATCTCCCTTCCTCGGATATCCGGCATGCCAAAGACCATGTCAAATGTTTGAAAAGTTTTCAACTGTCTTCGCTTCTATGGAGTTCCATTTTCGGAAATAAACTTCCCTTGGTGTGGTTGAGAGATCATATACACACAACAATGTTATGTAGGGCGCTCCGCTCCTGTTTTTGAAGGGATGGGGCGCTCCTGGAACGAATTACTTGCCAATGGTTAGGGCCGGGAACTTTTTCATGGCAACTGCTGGTGGCTGGCGATTTATTCTTTCGAACTGAAAGAGCCACCAGACGAATGGGGAAGATTAGGAGTCACGATGCCTCCCTTTCGTGAGGAATACATCTTAATCAGGGGGAATGGGCGTCTGCCTCGGTATTAAAATATCTCGGCCTGTTGCATGCGCGAATTATTTATTTGCCGAATGATCAGGATACACAACTAAGTGAATCGCTTGTCACGAACAAAAAACCACTCAATTTATTGTCTTGTGCTGACTTCGCGCGACAAATTGGTAGAAAAATTTCGAAGTTGTTTTTTCGTTGCTCTTTGTCGTTTCACCCCAGAAAAACAACCCCTAGCAACCTTAGAGAGAAATTTGTTCAACAAAAACAAAAATTATGGACTCGACCTAGATGTCCATTCATCCCCTTCAAAAAATAATGAAGCGAAGATGAAGCTGCTTTAAATCCCTCCCCAGCTTCTGAAAATTGCAACGTTTTAATTAAAGCATTAGCCATGCAGTCCCGTCTCACTTGCAAAAAAGGGCAAATGCAGTCCCGGTGATAGGACGAGTAATTTCGCGAAGATATATGCTGCTCTCGCATTTTCGGGGATGACAAGGATCCTCAAGGGACAGCCGTTTCGGGACGATGAATAGCGCTGGGTTGCACCGTTCCTACGTTTTCATGCAAATTTTTTACACCAGTGACAAAGTAAAGTAAAAAAGTTGGACGGTTGTAGCCGGGCAACATTCGCATGATTGCTGGAAATTATGACAAATACGCCAATTGGAGCAACATTTTATGACAATTGACGGATTTATGTTCTGCTTGCTGCAAGACTGGAAAAGAAATCATGCTGCAAATGTACCGATGAAAAATCCCAAACCGCCGCACAATTTGTTATACTTCTTTATTACTGGCGGGTGTCCGTAAACTAAAAAGTTTTGATTTACAAGTGACATGAATCCTAAATTTACTGGTTATTAGATCTGGATGGAACTTTTTTTGCATAAATGAAAATGCTACTAAATTACTAGCTTTAAAACCTTGCCAAATTTAACGACCATTACAGAAAAATATAATATACCAAATATTTGCTCCTAGTTGTATTTTAAAACTTATAGCAATCGTTCATCAATATATGAACATATGTACGCAATTAGAATTACATTTTAATTACTTTAGAATAAAATTATTACAGGAGATTAAACGATATGAAAACGTCTTGTATTAATTTGTTATTGATTATTACAATTATTAGTCCTAAATTTAATGTCACTTCAGATTATGTAGTTAACATTAACATTCTAAATACATCGTATAATTCTGGACATAAATTTCAACATTATAATAGCTGAAAGTCATCGACTCAAACAATGAAGCCCAAATTAGTGCACCTGAGCATGTATGTATGTAATTGAAATCATTATATAAATATATGCCTTTTTCTAATAAAATTTACATATATTAAAATTTTTAAATTTTTAAATTTAAACTTAATAACCATTAACAAATCAGGGGTCCGATAGGTTGCTGAGCGAATAGTTAGAAGATAGTGTTTTTAAAAACAGGGATTTCACTTATAGCCTTTGAAAAATGTGCCCAATTTGGCCTTTTATGGCTAACTGAAAAGTGGGAGTATTATTAGGGATATCTATAAAGAAGATGTTATAATTTCCATAATCCTCATTTTAGAGTAAAGAGGCATCTTTAATTTGAATCATTACGTTACTTCTCAAGGGGGCTTAGAGAAAGTATTTTTAAAATCGATTCAATAGATTCCCCGTCAGAATTAGTTCCTCATTACCTATATAATCCCTGGTAGATAAAATGTATGTATGCAAATCCTCTTCGGCTATACTTAATCTCCATTTTTAATTCTTTGCAGACAGCGTTAAATTTTTCCGTCAGCTTAAATGATAATGTTTGTAGTTGGCGTTATTTGAATGATATCAAAAAAAAAATAATTTTATTTTAGAATTATGCTAAAGATTTGAATATATAGTGGTTTTCAAAACGTTCAATTAATGATATTATTTGTACTTTTAATTACTTGACCTGAGTTTACTAAGTAATGATCACGGACCAAGTTAGATTAAAATAATAAAATTACGGACGTGACAACCCTTGGTTTGGTAATATATTACACAACTTTAGATTCACAAGTTATTCTTGCTCTCCGGGATATATAGAAACGATTTGTGAAAAGATTTCCAAGTCTCCGGATTCCCCCTTGAAGTTGCATTGCAATTCAGACTAACAAGTAAAACTACTTAAAACGGATAACAAGTTTAAGTTGTTATACAGATCTTGTGTCTTGCTCCTTAAGAGTCACATTAGAGATTTGATCAAACTTAAAATTGCTTAAGTTTACCAGACTTTCATATAAAGAAGAAAAAATATATTAGAAGTTTTGGGTTCACAGCTAAATGAAAGGCTAATTTTCATAGTGGGTTTGATGTCAACTATTTAATAAAATTGTTTATGAATTTTGATAAATTCTTGAAATTCCTATGATACTGTTGAACTGAGTTTATAATTTACATTTTAATAATTGTTTTTATAGAAACTGAAATTTTAAATTACTTACATAACTTGATACAAGAGTAAGTACTTGATAAAGTAATAATTATAAAATTATTAGGAACGAAAGATTTCACTTATTGAGATACTATCATTTTCTTTTATATTTGCTATTGAAGACAATTTTTGAAAAAGAGACTTGATCCACTTTCAAAATAAACGCCTTAGATTATGTTTCATTATTCGAAACGTCTACTGATTTTACGACAAATTAAATTAACGTATTTTAGACGTGCTTTAATAAGGAAGTAATGTTTACGTTAAGCTGGAACATGTCTTTGCAACCTGGACTATGAATTCTAATTTACTAAAAGGCGAAGTGGAAAATAATCCATCTTTATTAGCCTTAAATCATACTGAGCGCGAAGGACCTCCCCGCGATGGGCACTTTTAGCTCTTCAAGTGTTTATTTGTAAGAGTCGAGAGGATCGTTCATAACACCGCGTCCTTTCTCATTTGCGTTGAGTGTACAAGCTTGGGCAGACTTGAATAAATTGAATGTAAGCCGGGCCTCAAATTTTCCCAAATGCGCGGGCAAACGGAAAAGACCCCTGCCAGTCGGGGGATAAATTCGATGCAAAAAATTTAATTTAATTTTTCATCGTCATTTTTAATGTGTCGACTGGCCTAAGACCCACCGGGTGGTGAACACAGCTTACCAAGGGGTCGTTGCTAGGCGCTGATAATATTGCCTGCGAATAATTCAAGTTGCCAAAAAATCTCTCTGATTGCCTTCATTTTAACTCCATTATGGGGTAGGTGATAAACATCAATTCGAGGGTTACATGAAATTTATCATCATTTTGCCATTAGGTGGTTTGAGTACGAAACTGCCATACATAGCCCAGTTAACGACGTTTCGCAGCTATGCCCAGCCCGCAGACAAGTAATTAAGCATAAAACTCGTAAAGAAAACGTTTCTCGTTTGTTGGTGGATTCAATAGAAGGGCTTCTATGATTTAATAGATCGGAATTTCAAAAAAGAAAAATTCCTTAAAGGAGCCAGTGAGTCGGCAAAATGCTTCCAACGAATAGCGCAAGCCATGAAGACAAAGATCGATAACGAGCCATTTGATATGAAGCTCTGCAAATCATTTCCAATCATTGATTTTGGAAAGTATTAAAAGAGCCGCTCATCCCCTATACTTGTTCAAATAACTTAAAGATTGATCTCATAACAAAAATTAATTAATTAAAAAACCTTAAAACATTACTTTAGACCTTTAGTTATGTGTAGTTTAAGTTTGCAGTTAAATTCTCCCTCAAAACAAAATAAAATAACAAAAATCGGAATTCAATTCTCAAACTTTTTTGTTTTTATTTTAGTATTTATTATTTCGACCGATAACTAATAATGATACGCTGGAACAATTGTTTACAATATTATGATTTGAACAGTCGCAATCACGGACCCCAATAAAATCAACAATCTATTTTTTACATACCCTTGCATGTATTGCTTTATAGAATTTATGGTATAATATAAGATAATTCAACTAAAAATAATTCTGAAGGATACCCTTTATTTGTACTAATAATCCTATAATCCTGAGCATGTTAGTCCTCGGTGATAGAGTTTCAAAGATCAACTTATTTAAATATCGGGAAATGAGTGTAGTTTTATTTGATTAAATGAAACTCCAATAAATGTGATCCTTCATCTAGTTTTATAAATTCGGTGTTATATTTTATGTTAACACCATTAAGAACTATATTTTATCTTACACATTTTTTTGATAATAAGTTAATTTAATTAGTCCTGTGCTAGTTTATCATACTCAATTCGGTCCAAAAACCTTGAAAACTCTGTAAAACACTCCTCTGATTTAGTACTAATTAAAATAAAAATTAATGACCTAGTAGAACTGTCTCCGTTGCGTCATTAATTTCTTAATTTCAAAAGGGAAGAACAAATTTTAATTATCGAGTTTTAGCGTACATATCTTAAAATGTTTCAATCTACATTATTTAAAATGTAAAACTTTTGATCATTTTATTGTTTCAAGTAAATACATCATAGCCAATCATAAAACTCTTCTTTGTAGCATAAGTTTTAAAGTAAAACCGAAGTTGATAGGAGGTATTTATTTAATTATTTTAGGAAAATGATAAAATTTTAAGTCGGTGCCTGTAAATTAAGTTTAAAGGGTTTTCATTTTGATGAAATTTGTAATGCCTGCTCATTTCTCTTACAGTTTGAAGTTGTTGACTTTCATTTACAAAAATCATTCAAATCTCTAGGGTCTATTCAGTTGCAAATAGACAAACCCATTTCCACCGGCTTACTAAGCACCTCTTAATTTGTGCAGATCCAAATATGTATGTCGAAAAGAGTAGATACATACTAAATTCATAAAAGGGCTCTTACGCCTCATTATTTGAAGTAATCTCCCCGATTCGACCCTTACAGCACGCTGTCAAAGCAAACAAATTAATTCGGGCAGCAATTACACCCGCAAATGTCTAAATTCGGGGAGTCCCCGTCTTGCTCCACTGAGTCCACACAATCGACTTCCGCAGCCCTAATCGATGGGGTTGGAGCAGTGCGTGAGCCTATTGCATTCAGGAGAATCCGGGGAGCTATGCATGCACCGAATGGAGCTGCATTTCTAGGGCCAAAGGAGCAAAGGTTGGGCGGGCTGGGAGGGTCATGAATACCCCGGGTGGCATGAAACTGCATGCATACGTGCATTGTGCCGACATGACCTCGGGTGACATAAACGGCGCATAATGCAAGCGTCCAGTGCCGCAAAAGTGCACAAGTTCCAGATAAAAAATCAGATGAATCATGCACCTGGCTGTCGGGTTATTTCGATTCCCCATAACCTGCATGCTTCCTCCACCCTTAGAAGTAATGGATTCCACCCCTGGTCTCGAGCCCAAAGTGGTGCTCAAAGTGCTGAATAATTCAATATGAAAATTAGAGCCCACATCGACCAATCCGGTGGCTTTTAATTGATCAGCTCCGACTGTAAAGCTGGTAATAACTGCGGCCAGTTTATGCTGCGCTCGAAACCATATTTCAGCCCTAATTGGACTTTGTCTATTTGCGTAGACTCCGTATAACAGCTACGCTTTTTGAGACGAGTACTTTACAATTTATGTCGCGATGTCGTGTAATTGATATTAGATTCGTGACCGCAAGTGCGCAATTATATTTCCTAAATACGTTTCAATTTACCTTTTCCACATTTTACTCTTACATAATTGGTCTTTCTCTAAGTTCCATGGAAAACGGACATGAATCAATGATGCAAAGCCGATAAATCTATATTCCCTTTAAATACTCGTACTTCATACATAACCCGATCTTATTAATATTTTACTCATATATTTTCTTTAGGTAATAAAACCTTATTATTTTATAGTCCAAGGAGAAACGTATCCCTATTTAGAAAGAGGTTTTGAAGTCCAAACATCAATGTAGTAATATTGTTTTAAAATTCCTTTATTTTGTTTGCACTAGTCACATATTGAAAAGGGTTTTAAGTTATTTTAACTGGAAATTATAAGAAAAGACGGACCTCTGTCGCAAATGTTCATTATAATGACTTGTAAAAATATAAGTTTTCATGGGCATGTGGCAATTTTTGAATATGTCATTTTCTGAGTAAATGGCAATCTTTTATTCAAGTTGGGAAATCCCCTTTCGAACATTGTATTAAATAGAAAAGAATTATATCGTATAATTTGCACTATGATGAAGAGAAATAATTATTTTTACTACAAATATAGTAAAATTATAAAATATAGTTAGAAATAATGAAGTAGAATTTGCATTAAAACTGTAGTAGTAGTATTTGCAAAATATATTAAATATTGTAAAGAAATAATAAGAAAAGTAAACCCAAATTATAATCTGAAAACTGAGAAAAGTCAATTACTATTACTTTTAATTTTTTTCCTCCAAACATAATTTAAAATAAAAAGTAAAGGACTTTATTATTTAAAACTACAGAAGAACGCAATCCGAAAAAGTCTTGATTTACGTTGTATCCAGAAGCTATTTTTATATTCATTCGTATTTATTCAACCGTGTAACAAAAAAGATATGACTTACTCTGAAAATGTAACACACTAGAAAAATGGACCGTCTACACCAAAATTTTACATACCCACAAAAAGGGGATTTCAACTCGATGAGAGAATAATCCATGAGCACCACAACAGAATGCAAATTAGAATACCGCCACAATTGGAGATAACGCTGCAGCGAGAATTCCCGCCTTTTATCCGTTTCGCATTTATGCAAAAGAAGCGAACTTTAATTAAAGCGTACAGAGGAACTGCTCCACTCCTATTCGGTTTAATGGCTATTTTCAGGGAATTTAAGTCACATATTGAATGCACTTCCACTCCAACTATACGGTTATTAGCAACTATTATCCTTAAGTGTGTAAGGACTAATCATGACTGCTGTCTGAATTTGTCCTTGGATTGTTTGAACGTCATGTTGGTTTTGCATTATTCTGAAAGTTCAAGATATTTCATATTTTGTGTCCCTTTCGTGTCTTGTCGTTGTAATATTAATGGATGATAAAACACATCAGACTAGGTCATGAATATGTATTAAATCATCTAATTTTTTCATTCAATCGATATATGTTAGTTACTTTAATAATAAATATTACAATAAGAAACATTTTTATGACGGCTATAAAATGGTCATTACAATAAAAATGTTTGCAATATACTAAAATAGTCTATGCATAGTTATGGTTTTGGTATCACTAAGATAGACGACAGAATATAGTTTTATAGTTTTGGCATCCACAAGATATATTACATCGACCTATATTTACGATTCTCCCAGAATTTAATTAAAAATGTCTTTCACCGGTATATTTTTTAAATGAAGGATAGGTAATATTTTGAATTAAAAGACATAGACAAGTACAATAGTTTTGAAGTAAAAACGTTTTAAAACTAGTTTTAACATTTTTTTATTTCTTGAACTCGATTCTATAAATTCATTACGGAATCTAGAATTTGTATGAAGCTACATACATATATGTATGTGGGATAAAGTACTCTGCTCCAAACAATATCTACGAAATCTTTATTATGCATGGTTATTATTATATAACTGTCAAGGATGGAATTGGGCGTGGAAATTGAAAGAGTTAGTTCAAACATTAAATAAATCGTTTATTAGTGTCCTATACACGGTTTTTACGGAGCTCGCGTGGCGCACGTCTTTTCCGTTGGGTCACGGTTTTCGCAGTCCTCTCTGTATCCCTAGCCGCGTTATCATGGAGGCATTCGTTAAGTTGTGGAATTGCCAGATCGTCTGACAGTTCGGCCCTTCCTGATATGGGAGCCGCCCCGGCCTCCCTCAATGGGTTTATATTTTCGTCCGGTAGGTCTTCATCGGCGGTTTCGTCATCTTCCTCAGCATCCAGTTCCGGACACAATTGACACCAAGGCTTCATGTTATCAGCAGCGAAAATCGAACGGAAACGGCGTTGTCTTCTCGGATGAGCCTCTACATCCTCGACGATGTAACGATCTTTTCCAAGCGTCTTAGTGATTATATAGGGACCTTGATAGCGCGGTTCAAGTTTATGTGGTTCACCTGTAGCGGTTGGCACGGAAGCCACCACCACCAAGTCTCCCCTTTTATAGCAATGCGGTGACTTATGACGTTTGTCAAACCTCTCCTTCCATTTTTCCCTTTCTTCGACAATTCGGTTAGCCGCCTGCTCGCGCCTATTCACATGATCGGTCGTTAATTCTTTCTCTTCAGAGTCATCTTGTAAAGCCTGTAATAATTTATTTCGGGTTCGGTCTCGCAAATCAAAGTCAAAAACGATCTCATTTGGTGTAAATCCGGTAGTTGCATTTCTTTGTGAGTTGATCGACCATTGCAATGTTTGCAACTCCTCGTCCCATTTCGTACGGTCCTCCACGGTGGTTCGCAAAAAGTTGAGAATAAGCTGGTTGGCCCTCTCCACTTGGCCGTTAGCACGTGGTGTACGCACTGCAGTTTTAACGTGTTGTATTCCATAGGCATGGCAATAATCGCTGAAAGCTTTCGACGTGAAAGCGGTTCCTCGGTCTGTAATAATCTTGACAGGAAGTCCAAAGTATGACGTTAATTCATTCAGAGAATTAAGTACCGGTTGTGTTTTTGTATTTCGTACCGGCTTAACTACAAGATATTTACTAAAAGGGTCAGATATGGCAAGTATATAGAAAAATCCACGACGACTACGCGGGAAAGGTCCAAGGTGGTCCAAATGCAACACGCGGAACGGTATTGGCACAATTTCACCACCATATAGTCTTGCCTCGGTCTTACCAGCGGTCTTTTTATTATAGCAGCAATTTATACAGGAAGCTATATAGTCCTTAACATATTTCCTAATGCGAGGGAACCAAAAATCCTTTTGGATTCGCTGAATAGTTTTTTCTAATCCAAAGTGTCCGGCATCATCATGACAAAACTTGACGATTCGCCAACGAACAGCAGATGGAATAACCAATCGACGTCCCTCCTGAACTCTTCTAAACAGACGATTGTTTTGCAACGAATATTCCTGTCTGAACTGCGCAGCCTGTTCATCCGCTACCTCTTCTCGCAAAGTCCTCATTATTCGTGTCAGTTTTGGATCCTGTTGCTGCATACTCACTATCCAGTCGGTATTATTGATTTCGACACGTAAAATATTAGATGCGACCGGTTCGAGTACTTTTGCGGGCTCGGCTGGCGCTCTACTTAGGGCGTCCACATGAAGCAATCGCGATCCAGGTCGATGAACGATCTCACAGTCATATTCCTGTAATCTAAGAAACCAACGGGCAATACGAGGAATTAACGGCTTTTTATCTTTTGTGGTACTAATTGCGGCACAGTCAGTAATGACTCGGAAATGCTTCCCCAACAAGTAAATTCTAAATCGATCGAGGGTCTCCACCACTGCTAACACCTCCAATTCATAGCTGTGATAGTGTTGTTCCACTTCAGTACAATGACGGCTGTAGTAGGCCACCGGCTTCCAAACGTTGTCTGCATCCTTCTGCAAGAGTACCCCGGCCAAACCTGAGGAGCTTGCGTCAGTATGCACCTCATGTTCACGACACGGCTCATAAAGAGTAAGAACCGGTGCACCACACAACACAGCTTTGAGTCTCTCGAACGACCGCTGCTGCTCGCTCCGCCATTCAAACCGTACACCCGCTCTAAGGAGTCTTGTTAACGGTCTCGAAATCATGGAATAATCCTGCACGAATTTCCGGAAGAACCCAGTAAGCCCCAGATAACGTCGAACAGCATTTACATCTGTGGGTACAGGAAAATCTCGGATGGCTACCGTCTTAATATTTCCAGGTACCACTCCCGCCGCGCTCACTCGGTGTCCCAAAAATGTGATCTCCTCCGCGAGAAACATGCATTTCGATGGTCTCAGAGTCAAACCGACCTGACGACAAATCTCCAAAAATCGACGCAACTTCCGAAGTCCCTCGGGTACATCCTTGCTGGGAATTATTACATCGTCCAGATACAGCACTATCTCTCCTGGTCCCATTCTGTCAGACAACTTATTCATGACTCGCTGAAATACTCCAGGCGCATTAACCAATCCGAACGGCATAAAATTAAATTCATAGTGTCCCTCATGTGTGCTAAATGCGGTGCACTGTCGCGAGTTCTCCTCGATAGGGATCTGATGATACCCGGCCATCAAATCGAGAGTTGTGAAGCAGTTATGTCCAGCCAGCAGCGCCAACTGATCCTCAACAATCGGCATAGGGAAAGGCTCCTTTATGGTTATCGTATTTAAGGAGCGGTAATCCACGCACAATCGATGTTCTCCATTCGATTTGCCAACCAATACGATGGGTGAAGAATAAGGCGATTGACTCTTTCGAATAATTCCGGCCGACTGCAACTCCGCCACAATTTCTCGAACCTTCTCTCTTTTCGCGAATGGAAGTCTATAGGGAGGAAGATTAACCGGTTTCCCCGAATTGAGTTGTATTTGCATTTGCCCGATATTACATTTTCCCAGCTGCATTAAATTTTCCGCAAAGCATTCCGGAAACTCCTGTATAGTGGCATGCAATTCGTTTTTCTCCTCCGGAAGCAAATTTGAGCCCACTCTCCCGTTTTCCCTTTTAACACCCTCAAGATGACATTGCCCCGACTCAATCACCAAGCGCACGCTCCCGTCGCCCAACACATCGATGCCAATCAAAACATTTTCCGGTATGAGGTGATCCTCGACCACAAACAACTCAACCGGTAGCCTCTGCTCATCCATCTCCAAAACGCACCCAATTCTTGTCGTTGCCAACATAACCGATCCACCGAACCCCTTCAATGATTTTTCCGTTGGTGTTTCAGGTGTTTTTAAAAGTGACAAAAATGAACGCCTCACGAGTGAGCACTCACTCCCACTATCAATCAACGCAGACGTTTTATTATTATTTACAGAAATAGTTTTCGTTATGATATCCCTGGGATTGGATAATGATTCAATCCGTCGAACGTTTCGTTCACTCGCCGGAACAATAGGCTTTTTATTTAAGGCGCAATCTTTTTCCTCGTGACCGGATCTCAAACATTTCGCACACCGAGCTCTACGCTGTGGCTTCGGGCACCGAAGTGACAAATGTCCCGGCTCAAAACAATTGTAACATACGGGTTCGGTTTTAACTCTTGCGACCGTTGAACCCGACGTGACTGAATTACTCGTTCCCGGCTGCTGAGCAGCTCTATTCCTGAAATTATTCAAACGCTGAGATCCTTCCTCATATTTCTTTGTATCGGTGTTCTCAAAGAATCGTTTAATTGAAATTAAAAGCTCGTTTGTCGTTACGAAATTTCCAACAGCAAGCGCATGCTGAAGGCCAATATGCCCAACACCCCTTCGAAAATATTTAATTATTGAAGCGTCCGATAATCCTCCTCGAGCGCCGCCAGCACACATTCTATAAAAATACTGCTCGACCGTTTCGCCCGATCGACGTGTAGCGCTCATCATTTCAATGTGTATATCCGCATCGGTGCTCACACAGGGAAAAGCACGCAAAAACTCTCCCACGAAAATATTCCAATCGCTGAATATCATCGGTACGCTGTCTATCCACAACTTAGCTGGACCCTTTAGCTTTGCTTGCACAGCAAAAAGAATCGCCCCCTCGTTCCACTTATAAGCCCCGATCAGCTGATTAATTCGATTGACAAACTGCATCGAATTCAACGAAGACTCTCTAAGTGGGTCAAACTCGGGCAAAATCTCGATAATATCTCGAATCCTATGCAGTGACGTCATTGAGGCAAAATCACCTGCCGATGCGCGAGATGTGGGACAATGACAGCCAGCACCGACAGTTCGTAAATTATGATCAGCGTTCCCCGCATTCGTTCCCTCCGCTCTTGTCATTCGCGACTGTCCACCAGAGGGTACCGAAGAATCAACCCCTCCTCCTGCCACATCAATTATCGCATCCGCAGATGTCGCTGAATGCTCGCCTTCCCCGATATTAGGTTGTTCTTGTGCAGCCGACGGTACAATAAAATCAACAATGTTTTGGCTTACCGGTGCCTGTAGTTTCTCCGCTAATACCTGGACCAATCCAGTCAACCTCGCAACCTCCGCCCGCAGCAATTCGACCTCATCCATGTTTGCTGCCTGTAGCTCCTCCAGCTCCATTTCGATCTCCTCACTTCCCAAATGTTCGGAGAGCCTAAAAATCAACTCGTCTCTTCTCCCTACTGTAGGGATGCCACACTTTTTTAATTCTTCCTTTAGTTCGCGCACTCTTAATTTGTCAATTTTAACGTGTACCATTTTCTTTACGCACACAAATTAACGTTTTCTCGGTTTTTCTCGTTTTTTCTTTTCTTTTTCGGTTATCGGCACTGCGTTTCTTTTTCCCAATCGATATTTTGAGTTTTCGGTTTTTCTTTTTAGGTTATCGGCACGGCGTTTTTATTTTGCGGTTATCGGTATTTTGCGTTTTCGGTTTTCGGTGCGGCGTTTTTCTTTTGCGGTTATCGGTATTTTGCGTTTTCGGTTTTGCTTTTCGGCTTTCGGCACGGCGTTTTTATTTTGCGGTTATCGGTATTTTGCGCTTTCGGTTTTCGGTGCGGCGTTTTTCTTTTTTTTTCCCCGGTTTACGATAGTTTGACACTACATATTTTCACTTCTGCAGCTGCGACACGGCTTTTCCGGCTCTTTTTCGCGGCACATGCGCCCAATCGAAAAATCCTAATTCTCCCACGCAAGCCAACAGATTACCACTTTTAAACAATCTCTCGAAATCCCGCTTTCTGAATATTGTCAAGGATGGAATTGGGCGTGGAAATTGAAAGAGTTAGTTCAAACATTAAATAAATCGTTTATTAGTGTCCTATACACGGTTTTTACGGAGCTCGCGTGGCGCACGTCTTTTCCGTTGGGTCACGGTTTTCGCAGTCCTCTCTGTATCCCTAGCCGCGTTATCATGGAGGCATTCGTTAAGTTGTGGAATTGCCAGATCGTCTGACATAACTATTGACCATATTTAGTCTATATTTTCTGGTAATGAATTATTAATATTTAAGGGCTCAACCATCATTAAAAACGTATTTTAAAGTGTCAGATAATACATGTTCCTAGAGTTAAGTCGACAGAGGTTTATCAAGGTTTATTTTTCGAGAAATAAACTTTTAATATAACCCTTTGGGAAGAGGGAATCTTCTTCTAAAAATTGATACTAGTTTAAATTTTTTTGCAATTTCTATAATGATATAAATCTACCTTTAAACTAAGCAAAAAGTTTCGTCAGTACTTTTGGAACAACAAATTTAAGAACAATTTCTTTGAAATAGTTAATAATCTTCTTGTTTTATGAGTATTTTAAGTATCACTAAATATTGCGGAATGGAAACTTGATTTTTGTATTAGAAATTTTTCACCTACTATAAAATTCGTAAAGTTCTTAAAAACTGTTCTGATTTTACATAAATATTTTATATTTTAAAGACAAAACGGCTTCATCTTAAGTTTGCATATGAATGAACATTCAAAGTTCCTTGTCGAAGTACTAAGAAACTTATTCAGGTTTATGGGTTTCCCGACGAAGAAACTAATGCAACGCCTTTATGCGGAGCATCCTTCACATAATGTGATGTTGGAAATCTCATTAGCAAACCTCGAATGGAACTTTTGTGCTTAACTCCAAGCAAATCCTTCTGTTTTTGTGTCGTAAACCGCATACAGATTGACTTAAATGTTAAAACTGTTTTGAAATTCTTTTTTAGTTAAGTTTGACCTACAGATATTTTATCTCCGCCCTTAAAACTACAACAACAGCAATTTACCCTACAGGTTAAATAAATTGAGCAAAGATCAATTTTATTGGAACAAAGAATTCATAAATATACAATACAACCTGTATATATTTATAAAAGCTTAATCAGTGTTATGACTACATTCTTTCTGCCACCTTGAAAAGGGCGCTAACCAAAAACTTACTGGCCGTTGGTCGGTAAACGAAGAAGCATGGGAATAAAGTTCACTTCCTGAACTGCTTCCTACCTTTAATTAAAACGTACGAAAATCGTTCAGATTTGCATTTTGCCTACTGAAGGTGGATTCTTTGCAACCAAATTAATTATCCCTCCTGTTCAGGTTTTTTTATATAATTAATCAGAACTAGGGTAAACTGTGCAACCCTCTCACTTATAGAGTTTATTTTTAGACCGAAACAGTGTCGTTTATTTATTTTATGGCAAACAAAGCCCCATGTCAACACCACCATGAAATTTAATGGACACGTTATGTGTGAAGCAAAAGCGCAGTGCATATAAAATTGCATTTTATCGGGGAAGGAGCAACTTCCTACTGAACTTTGCTAGCAGCTACTGCGATCAAAGTGGCTACGGGTATCTGGTGTCAGGATGCTCCTTTCTCGCTTAAGGTGAAACATTTTGTCTTATGTAATGGATGCAAACAACGAAGAGAATTCTTGAATAGCATCACCCTTTTACATTCTTTTCGGTTTCGTTCCTTCAAACAAGGACACTTTGAAACGTCGGCAAGGCTTTTATGAATTAAAATTAGCACTGGTTCGAAAGCGTTAAAGAAAATACCGTCTTAGAACTGCACTTTACTGAATTGTATCTGACCATGGCAGAAAAGATTTGTGAATTGAAACCAGGTACTAAACCTATGACACAAAAAATATTGTTTTGTAATTATGAGTCTACAAGTTTTATCCATTAAGGACGCACTATACTTATGTTGGAAATTCATTCGTTAATATTAATTGAAAAGAGTTTTATTTTAGAAAAGCAAATAATATAACTAGAAAATGAATAATAAAAATGTATACTTTTTAAAAATGAAATGTTATAATTATACAAATTATCTATAGGTTTTTGAAAAAAATTTGATATAATAATTAGGACCTATTTGAAACCTCTACGAAAGTTTGTTTAAAGTATTGTACTTTACGAAGCAAATTCGTTTACGGCAAAACTGCATTCGAATCGAAGATTATGGAATTTTAAGTAAATATGTATATGTGTAGTGTCCGAAATTTTGCTTTAGGAATGTTTAAGGTTCAATTAATATTTTGTTAAGGAATTTTCAAAGGTTAAAAAGAAACATTAATGTAACAATAATTTGAGATTAGAAAAATAGTATTGTAAGTGAATGACGATGTTTCTGAAATAAAACAATATAAAGTAAATTAAAATTTAATTAAATTAATTGAAGAAGTTTTTATTTGTAATAATAAATACAAGTAGACTTTGATAGTTTACGAACTGAATAGTTATACTCGAAACGTTGCATTTTTAGGATAGTGTGTTACTAATAGTCGAATTAGTTGGGGTAGATTTAATAAATTTAGACGCTGATACCTTCGTGTTTAAATCCGCATTTTGCTGAGTAAATTTCAAGAATTAAAGTTTTTCTGAGCTGTGTAATGTTAAATAAGCCAGAAGCTAATTTTATTTATTTTTTGGATATTGTTTCCTTGTAGAATTAATGTTCGTCGGAAATGTGACAAATTTTAGGCTAATAAAACTAGAGATAATTAGGTACTGTCTTAAAGAAACATATATGTCTTGAAAACCAAAATTTCCAGAATTTGTGTTGGGGAAAACTATTCGAATAATGGTCTGTGGTTTTGAAAAGATTGTAGAAGATTAACTTTAGAAAAGCAGGAGACGCGATATTAATGAATAAAATTTTAAAACGATTAATTATTAAAATGAAAATAACGAATTTTCAGACCAAATTCATCAATTTTTGGTTAAAAAACGAATGTAAAATTTCGCATTGAGAACACTGGTTAACTCGAACATTTTCCAGCACAAGCGATTTAAAAAATATTAGATCAACAAATGAAAAGAAATTAGCTTTTTGTACAATTTTTAAATCCAATAAAAGTTAATGAAGCGTCATAGAATTTTTTAACATATAAAAATAAAAGTTGGGACTGTATTCATAAAGTTTGATTCTCAATTTTCTTCGAATCGAATTTTCATCAGAGGCTTTGTAACCGCAATTAGTTGTATATTACAGAAAATTAACTGAGATTCGTAAGTTATTTTAAAAAGACATTTTTTTCTTGCTTTTCCAGTAATTATAATAAATTTTTTATCTATTTTTTATACATTTGCACATAATCGTTAAATATATATAACTCAGTTTCATAGTTGTTAGAAAGCCAATTAGGGACATTCAACCATAATCTTTGTAATAACAAGTCGGATTACCTTCTAAGGGTGAACCCTTTGCTTCACAGTAACGCAAACATATCCGACCACAGTGCCTTCATGAATACATTGACTAACACCTGTTGCCCAATTAAACCGAGCCCGAAGGAACCAACGAAGGTACAAAAGTAATTCAACTTGTGCACCACAAACCAACACCAGCAGATACAACAGGTCCAGGTCCTGCTGTTGACGGAGAAATTACGCTGCGGAAGATCTCAAAAGAAATTGAAGCTGTAGCAAAAAGAAGAAGGAATAAATAAGAAATTGTATTGGTGGAAGAGGTTTTCGGCGGTAGGAGGTTTAAAGTTAAAAGGATTAAAAGTCACCTGGCTGAGAGTTTTTGGAAAAAAAAAGACGAAAAAACGGAGGCCGCAGCCTGCGGCTGAAAGGTGGGAGTCCTTTTGTACAAAAATGCTTTTGTTAACAATTTTAAACCTTCTTGAGAATAAGTTCAGACACCTTGTCCCCCACTTGATGTCTGAAGGATTCTGGTAGCGAATGGAACCGGGGGGTGGCTCTGCTCCAGCCCCAGCTCCCAACGCACCTATGCACGCAAGCCCCACGGGTCTCGCACGAGTGTTAAATTGTTCGTCGTTAAGCTTTGCAGTAATTCTGACTGAAATTATGTTTTTCAGTTTTACACGTTCTGGATTTGAATGCGGGTGTGATGAGAGCTGGATGAGTGGGGGGCTGGACGGCACAGAGCCCCGGCGGGTACTCCCCTGACAATATCCACATATGCAGAATCCGAGCTTTTGTTCTCCGCGGGAGAGAACGAGGCCGTGATTGTTCGAAAGCTCCGCGCGGTACGGTGTCTGTCTGCAGAATCCTTCCCACAGGATCTTTGGTGTCTCCTTGATAAATTCATTCGCCTTGAAACTCGAACGTCAGACATGTGCGGGGCCGCGGTCGCCTCTTATTTGCATCATCATTGCTGGGGCGAAGAAAAAAATGAAATAAAAATAAAATGGGGAGCATTACAAGAGCCCCAGACTTCGGAAGGGATTAGATCTGATGGTTTTGAAGGTGTATCCCGCAGGTTTCCCATCGGAGCCCCAACCCTGCGCCACCTGGACCCCTCACCCAGGTGGCTGGAGCACCAACAACAACTGTAGCAGCTCGGGGATTTGTTTGGCATTTCCGTTTTTTTTTTCCCTCCCCTCCGGAGAAAACACTGAATTAGCTGAAAGCTCTGGTCGTCCGTTTTGCAGTACGCGCGTTTTTGAACTGAGACTTCATTAACCAGAGCCCCCCTCTGCCTTTCACCTGGGGCCTTCTTACATTTTCATGCCTCGACATTTTCTCAGCAGGTTTCACACCTCACAGGGAGCCGCCACTTATCCGAGAGCACCGAGACCACAAAATAGGGCCACACCACTTATTTATTACTAAGAGGCACACACTCCCGGCAGGAGTGGGGGGTGTTAATTAAAATTCGTTTAACTCAGCGATTTTGGAGCGGTTTCCACCCCCCTAAATCTTGTAGCACTCAATTTATAAAGATCTGATTTAAGATTTCAAAAAGATACCGCACCAAAACATTTCAACACCCACGACGCGCAACGGAAGACTTGGAGCAACTGAGGAGACCTCTTGTAAGTTTTCTTCTGCAGCTTGCGGGATTGGGGCTTCGCGGACAGATGCCCTCAACTCCCCCATAATCAGGAAATAAACACACGCGAACACAACGAAACTGTAGCTACAAAATGTACAAAATCCAGAGCAAATAAAATAATAAAAGCTCCCGGACTGGCGCTCTCTCGGAGCCTCCAGAGCCCCATTCGTGCGCTCCCGTCCCGGACTGGAAAAGTCCTTTCTCAATGAAAATCGTGTAAAGGGCCCACCAACACCTAGCCCGCCAGCGAAGGACCACACTTCGGAACGAAACGTCTGCTCCTTTGGCGACTGCTCAATTTTCGGCATGCGCGAGGGGGACGCATCTAGAGCCCCCGAAACGGGCACGTCTGGACTCCCACATCTCGCGCTGTCTTCGTCTTAGGCCCGACCAGCATCAACCCCCCTCGGCGATTTTTTAGCCACCAACAAAATCGCGGGGCTCCGACAAAATCCGAGGATCCGCTTTTTGAACTGTAGCCAGGCGTATAAGGCTGTATCCCGAAAATGTTCGCGGGAAAGAGCCGACTGCCCCCGCAATTTCCTCGCACGGTGCGATGAGTGCCAGGAAAGCACATGGGCAAGCTTTGGAAAGTTTGCACCCCAAGTAGTGGCGCACGGCCTCCAACAACACCATGTCATTTTAGAAAACTTCATGGATCAGCTATTTAACGGCTCTGGGTAAAACGGACCATAAGCTAAAATAACTGGTCAAGTGCGAGTTGGGCTCTCGCACAAATAGTTCCGTAGGTATTAATGAGAACTATAAAAAGTAGGTATTTATATAGCATATAGTTTAATTATGACTAAACATTATCTCAAATTAGCGATAATGTGAAATTTAATTCTTGATTTTAAATATGGAAACTGAAAATGTGTTCATAGATTTCGTACCTATTTACAATTTTTTTTCTATTGTATATTAAACTATTTCTTGTATTTATTGTCTAAGTACAGCAGCTGCTCATCTGGTTTTGTGTTAGACTTAGTAACAAAATATGTAATGTTTTAAAAATCATAATTTATATGGCCCCCAAAATGCTAGATTAAGTAAAAAAATAAGTAGAACTTCAATTCAATATCTAACTTCGTTTAAAAGTTAAACGACTCTGAAAGGCGTTGTCACAATAAACGAGTTTACGGTAGGTACGAAACTACAAGAATGTCGAAGAAGTCGATGTTTAAAAATTATTCTCTAACCATCAGCTGTTGCAGTTTTCGTAGGAAGAGGTCACAAAACTCAAGAGGCTCTTGGCAAACCCTAATGTTATTTGCTCGAGAAATTAGAAATTAGACATATTATTAAGCTCATTATATTCACTTTTTAATGGTTCAGAAAAAAATAAAAATAGTTCAAAATTTATAACAAACATGGTTAAAAAGCAAGAAAAACCATAAATAAAAATAGTTCATTCGGCTTTTATCCTTGGAGAGCTTCCTTTTAAGTGTCGCTTTAAGTTTTATACTTTCACTCGAAATTATAGTTAACAACATAAAACGACAACATTTAATAATTTACGGCTCAGTTTTTTCACTTTGTCTTAGTGTTTTTTCTATTATTATTCGAAAAATATTTTCGAAGTAAGACTCACTTAAGAATATCATTACTGTGTGTCTAAATTATAGAAGTTCTAAAGAATATTATAACTAAAATATTTTCAATAAACCTGTTTGTTTTCAAATCGTAATATCTTACTTCCGAGAATATTGATGAATCTTAAA
The DNA here is from genome assembly GCA_959613345.1 of Tolmerus cingulatus. Lineage (NCBI taxonomy): Eukaryota > Metazoa > Arthropoda > Insecta > Diptera > Asilidae > Tolmerus > Tolmerus cingulatus. The sequence continues at coordinate 14,441,901 of OY390708.1, read as the reverse complement.
TTAAATTGAATTAGAGCAGTTAATTAAATCAGATAAGAAATTAAATTTAGTGCGTGTGGAATCTGATAGAATATGAGATTTTTATTTATGCATCATGCTAAAAGAGATATGCGAATTTCTCAAAGTGAGTTAAAAATCATAGTGCTTTTAAAACGATTATAAGTCAATGTAAAAAATATTGGCCTAAATCTCATGTTAATCGGAAAGGCTGTCTGCGAAGTTTTCCAACTCAAACCTTATCACATTTTTAAAATACATTTACACCATGTTGGCGATATCTACCTCCCACATGACGTCATAATGAAAAAGCCATTATAATAGAGAGCGAAGGAGGCGTTCGTCGAACATTCTTTAAGAAGTTCTCGACAATTTTGCGTGCTTTTCCTCTCTTGAGGTATAAAGCTTGATGATAGGTGTCATCAAAACACTTTTAAAAATAAGGTCATTACCGTTTGCTGGCAGTTTTACGATTTTAATAAAAGAACTTTTCTTCGGTTGGGTGTAATATTTTAGTTTAATCTGAACTAGTTGTTTTTACACCCAAAACTCATTAAGTACTATCTTACTTTTGGAAATAATGTTTATCTTACAAATGTAATAAACTTAAAAATCATATTATAGTTTAGACAATTATAATAAATAAAATTTTGTAGAGACTGAACTAAATGTTATTCGTATATCAATAGTCGTTGGAGTCTAAAATACTTATGACCAAATCGAAATTACGACGTTAATTTATAGTTATAAGCAAGACCTGTCTGTTATCTTGTAAGTAAAAATAGTTTATATACGAATTATACTTACTTACTTTTTTTATTTTTATTCCAGGTTAAAGTTTAAAAAGTGTAAAATAAAGACCGAAACTTTTCGTTTTTTGAGTATTTGCCACGTTTTTACAGTTTTCTCTATTATCAATATCTTTTAGAAGTACCAGATTTGCGCGTAATTGAACTAAAAGGAGCGAACAATTAGCAAAAGAATTCATTTTTAATCCCTTCATAATTAAAAGTCTTTACAACAGCATTTTTGTATTCGGTTGGAGTATGTTACTGATTAAAACTGGCCTACACCAATTCAGTCTTAAAACTTATTTCTCTCTTAAACTCCAGAAATTTTTGAAGGTACATTATATGCTTTCCTCATTTTATTATCCATTGAAGAAAAGATTTCTCGGAATACTGAACTGACTAATTTTAAAAGAAGTTCAGTAGGATTTTGCAAGCAGAATTTTAATGAAACTTAGAAGTTAATAAAGCGAAATACGTGCTAAATGCCGCCTACAGACATCGCCTTTAGAAGTTCCTGAGACATAACTTGACGTTGCACGACAATAATCGGGTTACTCTATTAAATGTGCTGAAATATGTGGATGGCCAAAAGTTGCACATGACCAGAAATTCAATCCGTCTCGCTGCCAGAATTTCCCACAGTCCCCGAAAGTCGTGGCCGAAATATCGGCTAACGACTCAAGTACTGCGAACAGGGACATTTTTGCCCACCATGCAAAGTTACAAAGTTTTGGGCAACATCTCCAAATTTAATTTCATTCATCTGAAGCATAAATAACTCCTGTTGTTGGTCTCCTTGGTCTATGCCTGACCCAGAAAACGGGCTCACCTGAACGTGGGGGCTTTACATAGCCTTCGCCTTAACCGCCGATCCAGGTGGTATTGATTTTTTTATAGGGTACTTCATTTTCTTATTATGGTGACGATTTTCCAATGGCATAGTCGGCGTATGTGGGCTTAGGGGATTTTGGAAAAAAATATCGAAAAGTTTAGAATACAATTGAGTGCGTGTTCTTGTTTCAGGTCCGCAGCATGCGACGATGGATTCAACAGATGGCCATTTCGGAGCGAGGTGGTGGAAGAAACGCTTTTGGAAGGACATGCGCAGTGCAAAGGAATTAGTTAAAATGGTGGTTTGCATCGCTTTTAACGGTGAATCTACAATATAACTTCAAATCATATCCAATAGATGGCACAAGAAGCCTGATAGAATGAACCGTTAAATAGAAAAGAAAGGACAAGTTCAAGTAGTCCTCTTGCCTTAGGGTTCTATGCCGTTAAGTAGGGTGTAGAATTAGAAATTAATAATTTTCAAATTTTTTCTTTACTTGTGTTCAATGAGTTTATTAGAATGAAAATACATTTTGAAAAACCCGTATCAAATTTTTGCATTTTTTGCACATATAAATTTGAATTTCTCTGACAATGAGGCTGAGTCCGTATACTTTATTATTTGGTATTAATTTCAACTCGATACATCTAGCAATACAAACACAACAAAATACTAAATCGACTTAAAACCACGACACAAGAATCGATTTTAAATATGATGATATAAGTAATTCAGTTTCATACACATCGCAAGTTAATCGTCGTTAATATTTTTTAAAGCCTACGTATTACAATTATTTCAAATTATTTTATTTTATTTAACTCCATTTACAAAAAGAGTAGAATATATTTCCTTATTATAAATTTCCTTTTCAATTTTCTAAATCAATTGTATTATTCAGTTTATAACGTTAGCCTTAGTATTTGCATAATATGTTATTAAAGCATTTTTTTTTCTTCACCGGCCTCATTTTGCACGACATTCTAAATTTCATGCTGATGATTGGTTGCACCATTGAGGAGTAAAAGTGAAGCAAATCAACATATTTTCGCATTTGTAATATTAGTAACTAAGTTTAACGGGTAGTTTGATCATTTTAGAAAATTAAATGAAATCGAATGCTATAATATTCTGCATAGAACAGGCGGCTTAATTTAAATAAATAAAATTTCAAATCACGGCCGACAAATAAATCGTATGTAGGTAAACATATATGAATATATAAAACTATAAAACAGTGATTAAAACAAAGCTAATTACATATTGGCAAATAGAGCTTACAGCTCTAAATTTTGTCTAATGTGGGAGTCAGTCAGCACTCACCGATGTTTATTACACATGACTACCCGTGGCTTTAATGTTTATATTTTTGGGTCGTAAGGTCTTAAAACCAAAAGCCATATCAGGATCATATAAAATATTTTGAAAACATGCAGCGACTTAGGATATTAAGGAAATTAGAAAGTTCTTGAAAATCATTAGTTGTTTTGGCAAATTGTCAATTGAGACAGAAAACACGTCCAGAGCAATAATTAGACGATGATTCACTGCCTAAAAGCAATTTTATGTTTCACGACTTCAATTCTGTTTAGAAACTCCAGATAAATTTTCAATTTGGGGCTTACAGAAATTTTACTTCAAGTTGAAACGCGAAAGACATGTGCTGCAGTCTGACGTCACGATTAGAGGAACGATTTAAATTTGTTTGAATTTTCCGAGCCCCAAAGGAAGGAACGGTGTTGCCACTTTCAACGGGGGCTTCCTTGCCCCATTCTCGGGTCTGGGGCCAGGTTCCGTAGTGCGGCGGCGGAGCACCTGGCAACGCCCGCCCCGAGCCGCCCCGCGGCTGGACCAGATGGATCGCTGGCTTGCACAGACGACGCGTATTTTTGGAGCGGTTCCAACAAAAATAAAAATAAAAATAAACGACTCGAAAACCTTGTAAACTCGCCCCGATTTGCGGAGCGCCCCGTCCGCCGGGGCTTCGATTAATTGCTCGCTTACCTGCTTGATTAGCGGCAGGAGGGTGTGCTCGATGGATTTGACTTTGATCTCGTACCCCTGGAGCAGGTCGCACCCCGTCCGGGCCATCCTGGAGCACCTGGGAAGTGTCTTTCTGTCCTCACCGTAGGAAAAACTCGCGCTTATCACGCTTTTTTAACCACTCGCATCGGAGCACCCCGGGGGAATTCAATCGCGGTCCGAGTCGCCCAGGCAGGAAGTGGTGGCGCTGTCCGACGTCCGAAGATTCCTGGGAGCGGGGCGCACTAACGAGATTAAAAGATTGTTAATATTTGCCACGAGACGAGGACAACGGGGGCGGCCTCCAAATCGGATTTCATCCGCGGCTCGCCACCGCCGCCCGGCACACGATAGTTAAAAGCAGCGACCACTTCAAACGGGATCGACGCCGCGCGATGGTACAGTTACAGCGGTCGGGGGGCGCGCACTCGTTTGCATATTTCCGCGACACGACGGCGGCCGGTGCGTTCGCGGCCGAGGGACTAAATATTAAATGATGTCGCACATCGCTGGCCTCCACGTGACTCGGACGTTAAAAATATTTTCCGCCTTTCCTGCGGATCCGCACGCCAAGCTTCCGCTGAACACCCGCCGCAACTGAAGATGGCGCTCTCGGCGAACCGTTGACCGACACTTCCCGAACGGTGGACTGCTGTCAGCGATGATTTTCATAATTTTCCTCCTTGGAATTATTTTCCCGGCACCGTTTCACCGGAGCTTTCGCGGCCGACGTGCGGACACAAGGGCTTCAGTTGCATTCGCAACTCGCGGGGGAGGGCGAAACTAATTTTGGCGGTGACACGCGGAATTTAGTCCAGGAACGCCAAAGCTCATCAATTTTGCCAAAAAATGAGCTTTTCATTGAAACGTAGTTTCGGGCTTATTGGGGGCGGAGGCCGAGGGGCTCGGTCGCCGCCGGCTCCCGCATTTTGCGGCCATTCAAGGCAAAAACTAGCGGGTGCATTTGGGGGGAAGATGACACAGAAAAAAAGGCGCCTAAGACTGCAGCGTAATTGATTTTGCTATCCTTTCTTTACAACATAATTGCGGGCATTTATAAACAATTAAGATCCTAAACGGCAATTATGTTGAGTAGCTTTTACTTCCACTTAAACTTTAAAAAAAAAACTGATCAAGTGCAAGTTGGACTCATGCACTGAACTGAAGGTTGCGTAGGTACTATGGAGAACTCTAAAAAGTAGTAAGAAGTTTTAATCATGACCAAACATTAAAATTCCAATTCTTTATTTTAAAAAGAATTTTTATTTTTCCCTATAAACTATTTTCACCATTTGTTGCTATAATCGCTTGTGTCGTGTAGTCCAGTCGAGTTCAAGGGTACTTACTTACATTATGGTGTTTTATCATGTTTTTTCGTACTAATATCATTTTGGATATTTTATTGTAATTTATTTATAAGAATTTATTATTAACATAACAAATCAAAATAACAAGTAGTCTTAAGAACACAATACATTTGGAAGATTTTAAGGTAAAGAGTTCAAAACAAAGACCAAGTTTCTTGAAATAACTTATTTTTATTGTACGAAAGGTCAACGGATTATTATGTACTGAAACTAAAGTGCCATTAGTCACCGAAATCTTTGATTTGGTAGCACTCATAAAATTAGGAGCATCATAACAAAAACCTTTTAATGAAAATGGTTTATTTTAAAATTGTTTTTTATTATTTTCAGGCAGAATTCAGAATAAAAGTGCACATAATATGTAAATATGAATCAAAAACTGCTATCTTATTCAACGCATAAATATCCAATGAAATTATATGGTATCTGTTAAAATAAATAATATATTTAAAGAATTGGTGAATGTATATTTGCAATATTGTATATACATATGCATGCAATTGACGTTGAAACCTTAGGCAAAATAGTTGCGTTCATTCGAGAAGAATTAATAGGCCCTTAACAAGATTACCTTAAAATGCGTTAAAAATCAATAAATATGTATATGATATTCAAAGGTACATACATAACTGGTTGCCATAACTCCTATAAAACATTACCAATAGTTCCATACAAAAGCTTTTTTTGGCAATTTCAGTTTTTGATTTGTTTTATTATTAGAACACAATTTTCAAATTAATATGTAGATAAAAAATAATGTCATCAGATATCCTAGCTTGTAAAATTGTTATCCTAAATGGAAAAAAATGTCCAATTACAAAATTAATATTTCGAAAAAGGTAGATAACTAGTTTAAAAAAAGTAAGGTAACATTTTTAAGACGATTCTGTACGTATTTTAACAGTGCAGTATCTGTGTTTAATTTTCGTTCTATGAAAGTGAAAAGCTTGGAAAACAACTTTCTATTATTAAATTTAATTTTCTTTTCTACGTAAACTGTTATACCAGGAACGGAATTAGCGTAGAAGCTTTATATAAAAAGCTTCATTGTCCGGGTTTTAAAAAAGAATAAATGAACTTTTCGAAAATAATTCAGCACGTAATGACGTAACTTTGCATGGGTGCTGGATGGGCTTAAAATTAAGTGTTTTATTATAATGTTTCTATATAAAACAAATATAGGCGTATATATTCTTAGCAAATATTATGAGACCTACAACCTAAACACGTGCAGGTAGATACTACGTACATACATGTTTAAACAATATCGAATTGCAAAAAAGGCCGATATGTGCATATGCATCATTATGGCGAAAATTTATTAAACTTGGGAAATTTACGCTCAAGCTTATTTATGGTGAATTCGAAATATGATAGTGCATAGCTTAGATATTAATTGAATACCGGCAACTACTAAGAAGTCTCACTTCCTATTCAAAAACGAAAAGAAATTTGATGATTTCTAGAATTTATTTATTATAGCTTTTTTTTTATTTCACTTTAGTCTAAAAGAAATGGTAACATTAGGTACTTTAGCCTGCAAAGACTCGACAACGATGCTGATACCGATTGGTTGGTTTAAAACTTAAAAATACACAAACTGCATCACAAATCGAATCGAAATTGAAATTTAATAAGCGGAATATGTTGGAAATTATCTTCTAGTTGAATCAATAACATTATATGTTTCTTTTAGTGTATTTAATCAAAGATATTTTAATCAACATTCTAAACTATGAAGGCACATTACTTTCATTTATAATAATTTGAATCTCAGTGCAACATTCTTTCCCGAGTAAGTCTTAAAGGTTATCACCACGAATAAAATAAATATTACCTACCTCGTATCTCGTAAGTTGAATCGCCATAATTTTCTTGCATTCCACAATTCTATAGACTTCAAAATAACCGATGGAGTTATTATTGTTGACTCCATTGAGCTCCTGGAAGAACATTCTGTGCGAGACTGTTACGAAATTCACGTCGTTTTATGCACGCAAAATTGAAGGCACTCACGTGTGCACGCTTTCTTTCACCTGCAAAAACTAACCAAGTAAAAATACCCTTTTGTGTGGACATTTAAATAGTTACCTGTCAAAAGTCACTTCAAAGGTTTCTTCAGTTGTTCTGCTTTGTTATCTTGAAGTAAGTCGAGGGTTGTCGACTGGTCTGGCAACAAGCCCAGGGTGTTACCTTCATGCATAATTATGCATGACTCTTCCGCATTATGAAAAATTTTGTTACTGTTTGATGCTCAAATTTTCGATATTCAAAGATGAGGCATTTCTGAAATTGAAATATTTTAAATAAATTTTAATTAAGTAATTAATTAATTAATTAAGAAAAACAATTGGATTATTGAAGGATTAAAATGGCGACAGATAAGTGTTTATTTAAGATTAGGTTGTTCAATTGAAACATTTCATTTTGAATTGCGAATATAATTAAAAGAATCAAATCTCTCATATGTATACTTACTCCATTACTTTTGTGCCCATTGGAACTATGATGTATTAGAGTTATGATTATTTTCCTTGACCTAATAAATCAATTGAAATTGTATTGAGTATTTACTTTGAAGCGACTACGGAACCTTATTGTTTTAGAAAAATACAGAAAGGTCAACACACTCCACTTTAAAATGCTCTCAGTTATTTTCTGTACAATATTTTTTATTCGTTGGTTTTGATATATTTTTTTAACGAAACTGAAAGTTAATAATTTTTCAAACAGAATTTGTGTTTTTGGAAAAATGAATTTAAAAATGTCATAAAAATTTAGAATAATTTTAATTTTTAAACTGTATGGAAACAATAACAAGATGAAGTACTCGTAAGTAATTAATTCATAATTTTTATGAAGCCATTTTTCATAACACCGAACAACTCAAAACTATTATTAGTTCAAGATTTTATTTGAGTCTCTTTGTCATTGCCAATAAATTTAAAACGTTCGAAATAAATTCCCAACTGGCAAAAAGAAAAGGTTTTTTGCTTATCTACCCTTTTTTTTCCACTGTTGTTCTGGAAAATTTTACATTTTGAATTTGCAATCATATTAAGATGATCTATGACTTCTTTTCTCATATATATTTGAATGAAATCCAGAAATGTTGATTATAAATAGCAGCTGTTTTTCAATTATTGTGTTTTTAATTAGGTTAGGCTAGGATATTTAATTTATTAAAGCATAAGCGAAAGAAAGAATAATAAAATGTACTGATAATTATAAGGTCTTAAATAAAAGTTGTTGAAACTTACGTGAGTTCTCAAATAGAAAGAGAACTTGAAATACATAACAACTTCAGAAATTGTGTTTTAAAACATTACTAGGGTAAACTCTCCAAATTTGATTCTGATTTCATTTTCAGCGACTCCCAAAACTCCCATCTAGCAATTTTGTACACAAATCGTGGAATATATGAAAATACACCTTTGAGATTAAATATACTCATTTATTTACAAACCTTAGAATCACCTATGGACAGTTTTTTATATAGTACTCTTAAGAGTAGACGTCTAGCTATATAGTACAACATAAGAGTGAAATGTGGCAGCGGTTTTGCACTAGCGTGAGAATTCTACAGCGCAAAATTTCCATATTGAAAACATTGTGTACGCGTGGTGACGATGAGCAGCTTTACATAAGGCTTTTACCCTTTTGGGGCGGGGGAGGCGTGGGCGGGCTGATTCCTTTTCGTTTCCGCAAGGACTCAGTGGGTCCTTGGGTGGGTCGAAGGAGCTGCCTGAAGTTGAACGGCCCGAGGTAGGAGTGACCGTCACTCGTGCCGTTGTGGCTGTGGTCCTTTGCCTTGATGAAAATGTTTCGTTCGATTGACTCGATGGACGACTGGCTCCTGTTGCAGTCACTGGACTTCGAGATGAGGTTGGGCGTACTTCCGCTGTTCTGGACCCGGCTTCCGGAGAACTGCTTGCTCTGATAGGCGTCGATGTTGAGGTACTTCGAAATTTGCCGGTCGTTTTTGTTTCTCGCATTCACCTCCGCGAACGACGTCAGCATCACGTTTGGACTTAGGTGATGAACGTCATTTTGTACCTCGATTTTCGGTGCCCCTTTTGAAGGTCGACCGTTTTTGTCGCCTTCGTTGTCCGCATTCTTTTTATTTTTTAATAGAATATTAGTGTCTCCAAATTTTCTATATATCAAAGCCTTTTCAGAGTCCTTGAGGACTGAATCAAGAAATTTATTATTTTTCTTCTTATCGTTGTCGGGAATATTTTGGTACTCGTGGTGAGGTACCACCCTTTTAACAGGTACAATTATGTCGGTATTGTTAATAAGTTTTTCTTTCTTATTCAATTTCCTTTCCTTTTCGCGTTTCTTTGGTTTGTTCTTTAAGTTTTTGTCATGCTCCCTTTGCTTTTGGAGGAATCCAAATAAATATCTTGCGTTTACTTCGCCCTTCGAAGGTTTCTGCTCTGACTGATCCCCATTTTGAACAGTTTCTTTCATTAAAGGCCTATTTGCCTTTTCCACGTGTTGCTGGCGCTGGACATTTCCGGACTTTTGTCGGAGAGCTTCACGGAGGTTGGACGAGTGATTTAATCGAGAACTGGGAGGGTTCAGGTAGTTGAAAGCGGGAATTTTGTTGTGGCTGGAAATAATTAAGAAATTGTTAAGTTCTAAATTAAGTTGTAACATACGTATATGATATATACAATAGCGGAATGGAATGAACTAGAAGGAGTATGAAATTATTTTACTGGAAAGACGAATCTAGCAAAGCTTATATACATGTATGTATTAATTGTTGTATGCTACTTAGTTACACTATATAAACAAAACTATTACACTTAAAGCCAAAGGATTAATCAATGAGCATTAACATAACTAAATGGAGTAAACGTTTTTGTTGTTTATTGTGACATAAGTAATAATTTCATCATCTACGTAACATGTATGCGCCAAGTTTGATAGAAGTATAGAGCAGCATATAAATTAATCGTAATTTTAAAAATTGATTCAATAGTAATAAGTAAAGAAAAGTGCAGTAGACTCGCGAAAACACAAACTTAAAAAAACCAAGCTTGTTCACACTTTCGAGATTATTCACATTTTCAAATAGCCCTTTTAGAACAATAGTGACCAAACTTTTACCGACTTTGTATTTACCTAAATAACAATACGTAATTTTAAAAGGAAACAATGAATTTATTTGAATGATAGTACGTATAAAATAACTCAAATACTCGCTCACCTGCTAAAATTTAAACACATATTGCTATTTTTAGATAGTTTCGGAATAAATGTGATTTTGATAGTTTTTATTTTTAACGATGTTATGTAATGAAGATTAAGATTTGATTTTTGATTTTGTTGTAATTAATTAATTAGCAGAAATGTGTTCCGATAATGCATAGAAAGAAAGTAGGAAAAATTCATATTTTCGAGACACAAAGTGTTCATATTTTACAGTAGTCATTGTTAAAAAAGAGTGTTCACTTTTTCGAGTATGTAGTTCGCGTTTTCAGATCTTAATATTTTCGCGAGTCTACTGTATAAAATATTTTTGATTATTTTAATTTATAATATAAATCCATAATCAGTAGAATTTTAAAAATTTTGTTAAAGCAATTTATGAAACAACATCATACCTATTCTCACTTCTTTATTCTCTTTATTCTACGGAAAGTCCAGCAAAAATCAAAAGAGTACATTAATATTTATTTTTCGTATTATATGTATCAATTAAAAACGAAAGTTTTAAGGAACATTCGACATTTTTACAAAATAATAAATATAAAATTAGGACGTTTGCTTACATCATTAATTTAAGATGTATATTTAAATTATTTAGAGAATACTTTTCTCCAATTATTATATGATATTATTAGTATTAACTGCATCGTGGAAAAACTAAATAAATTAGGTATTTGAAGTGACTTTGTACTTTATATGAGGGTTTTAATACATATGATGAAATCCCCCCTTTAATTAAGACATGTCTAACAAATATTTCTTCAGAGAATGATAACTTTATTCCAGCAACAGTTTTTAAAATTGTTGTTCCATTGAACAATTCAACTAGAAAATGGCAATATAATGCGAAAGATTTTAAATAGGTATCTAGATTATAACTCGACTAAATTAAATAGAAGCAAACTAATGGGTTCTTCTTCAATTATATCCAAGCCCTCGTATCGAAATTATTTTAGAAAAGGAAATCTTTATTCTCACCTAAAAGGTACTCTTGGTTTATTGTCTTCACTATTTTGCTGTGCAGGAGATATCCTACGCAGGTGTGAAGTATAGTCCAATAATCTAGAATCGATTATGTCCTCTCTGCTAGCCATAATTACTTCATCTGAGTCATTTTGTCGCCTAAAATGAATTGTAGTAGATTATTGACTTATTGTAAAATTTTAATAAAAGTTATTAATTTTATTGTTGGACTAAATATTACCAAAAAGCTTAGTAATTTCTTTGTATTTATTTTAGGAGAGAATTAACTAGCCCTACATGGTTGCAAACAAAATCGACGCTTGAGTATTATTCTTTTAAGATATTAGAATGTCTATTAATATTTAGGATATATCACATAAGGTCCTACTAATTTAATAGCATTATTTAGAGAGTAGCAGAAAAACACCAAATGTGAATGAAGAGCGTCGACTAAGTACACACAACAGTATCTTAAAAATAAACTTAATGAAATTACTTGAAATGTTATACATAGTTACTTGTTTTTATTATTATTATTTTGTTGTATGATGCGGTTTTTAAAACTCAAATAAATTCATACAGTTGATGTCGTTCGAATAAAACTATAACCAGTACAAATAATCATACTCATGCTGCTATATTATAATAAATCCACTTTTTCCATAAAGTTAGCAATACTTGAAATGTTACTTATAACGTAAATTAATTAAGTAAATGATTATGAAAAATGCAATTTAATGAAATGAATGATGGATTCTGACTACTTGATTTTGGATAAATAAATTATTCGTGCAAGACCTGAGCCCTAAACAATTGTATTTTAATCTATATCTCTTGGAATGTATGTGTTATATGTACAATCCGCTAGAAGTGATTATTATATTCAACTTCGTTATCATACTCACCATGAACTACAAAACTTCATCGTTTTTAAAACTGAAATCTTAAAAATTTTGAAAATAATCTACAACTGGCGGATTGCGTTATAAACTTTACAAATTATGTATTTCAAACTCCAAGTGTTTATACTAAGTGCTAAGCATTCGAGGTGATATAGGAAAAGGGCATGTTGTCATTAACAAAACTGCACCTGTCTTGCTCCTTTAGGTTATCAATCTTTTGAGAAAATGGTAAATCCCAAGTATCAGGAATTTCCGGCGTGAGAGAAGGTTCTGGTGGGGGACTGAATAGCGTCCATTTGTAAGAATTGTAATGATAATAATTTTGTTTTTAAATTTTTAGTATAAAGGCATAATAATAAGAAAAGCCTACAAACCTGGGAATATCCAAAGTATCCATTGTTCTATTTTGGAATTCAAGTAGATCGGATGGGAGATTGCCGTTGTATCCTAATAATCCAGGTATAAGTACAAATCCAGGAGGAGCTTTATAATCTGCAGGTAGGTCATCAAGTTTACCCAAATCGATACCATCTTTGTTTTCACGGAGATTTTTATGTATATCCTGATTAAGCATGTGAACCTGAAAACACCGAATTATTTGTTTTTTAAATACAACATTTTATTATTTGAATTTTCATATTCGTTTAAACTTTTCTCTATGAACAACAAAGCAGGTAGCTACAAAACACAAAACATTATAGATGGTATGTGGAGGACCTATCCAAAATGGTTGAAATTAGCTCAAATGCAAAATGAAAAGTGATCTGTGTCATGTGTATGATTTTTAATTGCATTTGCTTCTCATTATTGCAAATATAATAAATTAATTTCTTCCTATAACTTAAGACGAAAAGAAACATGTTTCGATAGTGGTAAAATAAAACGGCAAGATCCGGCTGACTGAAACTGACCCAATCAATGTGAGTAGTCCGCTTTTTTGGGTTCAACTATGGCGACATATGAATTTTTTCTGAAGAGTTCTTAAAATGTTGATTGTATCAATTTTAAAAGCAATAACACCCTACGCTGTTAAAAGTGTATACCTTCTATGAATTAACCAAGAAAAAGATATATGTATAGCCCTACTATTGTGTGAGTGGTTTCCAGTTAAAGGCGTTGAGCGATTTTCTTCTAAGTATTTTCTTCCAGCGAACATATTTGTTATCGCATGGATTCTGAAAAAGTAAATGACCGAACATTAGAAATACCTGAGCAATATTTCAATGTGGTTGGCATTTTGAGTAGCAAAAAGCACCGACAGGTATCATCGACTAGACCCCACTCTAGGCTAAGCGCTAAACTAGTTTTAAAAATTACCTTTTGGGCAAAAGCAATGAGATCGAGTTGTTGATCCTTTTGAGATAGAACCTTTTTGACGGGCGACTGCTGATTTGCTGAATGGTTATCGACTTTCTTCTGGGCCCTGTAGAGCCTCTGAATGAATCGTTCCGCCTCGTCGGAACGGAAACCTTCCTTTTGTAACATTCTTTGCGCTTCCATTTTGTTACGGGCAGTATTAAGAATCATTTTAGCTTTAGCCTCTAGTTCAGGGCACTTTCGTTTTCTAATAGTATATCCTCGGAAATCTTAAAAATATATCTTCTAAGAAAAAATCATAAAAAACCACTATATTTACTTACAACTTTGTATTATGGTGGCAGCATGCTCCTGATTAAGGTTTTCCTTATCCTTTACAAACTCCCTTCTGTTCTCATTATTGTCATGTTTTCTATTTTTGTGGCGCCTTTCCGGTTTTGATTTTCGTTCACGTTCAATTTCTTCTAGCATTGCTCTTTCGCGCTCCTTTGCTTCTTTAAGTTCTCTAAAGTGACGTCGACTCAGCCAACCGCGGACATACCGTTGCAAAGTAATAGCAGATTCAGAAAGTTGTTCTTTAGATTTTTTAAAGTGAATCTTAGCTAACCAGCGACGTACACATGCTTGAATCATAATTATTTTTTTGACTTGCTCCTCATATAATTTAGCCAAAAATTCGACATGATAGTACTTCAGGAATACCTTGGATTTACCCAAGGCCCAACCGTCCATTTTAAGACGTACCAAAAGTTCTCGACAGTTTTCTCTATTAGCTGCGAGTTTTTCATCGATACCGAATCCCAAGAAGCAGTACCTCTTGAGAAATTCGGTAAAAGTAAATCGGTGGCTAAATCCAAACTGTCGAATTCTTATGGTCTCAAGGACTCCTGTGTACCGGAGCTGTTTTAACACCTTCGACGACTCAAAGGCCCTGGCCTTTTTGTGGTCATTTGGCTTAATGCAGCGTACAAATTGCGGTGATCCTGCAACCATTTTCTGAAGTAAGTCCATGAGCGAGTATCTAAAGTACGTGGATACGGTCTGCTGTGCTCGGGATTGCGATGCAAGTCCTCGAGAGTTGTACCTTTCCTGAATAAGAAAAGGATAGTTCTCAGACAGCACTTCGGACAAGATTTTGCTAACCTTTGTATCAGTCTTTATGGGTTTAGGTACATTTGTGTCATGGAGAGCATTGTAAAGATTACCAGTTTTGGTGATGGGACATTGGAACAGAAATTTGACCATTTCAAATTTGCTTTGTCGAACCAATTGTATCACTTCGGCGGGCAAGAAGTTACGATTTTTCTCCAAAAATGCATCGGCATGATAAATTACACGGCCGGCAAAGTGGTTTATAGCGAAGCAACAGACATCTGATTTGGGTCGGATATAGTACTTTGATTTTATGTTGTTGTGGCATTTTTCGATAAAGGACCGATCTGTGGCTCGTGGAAACCTACTTTCTTCGTCCAGCAGAGCGAGCAGTCCAAGAGGACGGCTAAGTAGCATATCCAAAACAGGACGGTTGTCTGAGAATTCGACCAAGTCAACAGGAATGCCCTCGGCCATGTACTCCTTAAAAATATAAATAAACAATAACTACATTACAATTAAAAACAAAAAATAGAAAATTTACGAACTGCCAAATGTAAGTAAAAATGTCGAAAAAGTGTGTTTATGAAGCATTTTCCTCTATGAATTTCACATCAAGCTCAAAACATGAACTTGCATTGCTTTCTCCACTACTCATTTTCCAAAATTGCTAAAATAATTGTCTTAATTTTTTTAGCCTATATTTTTCGAAAAGGTGATTTTCTTTAGATTTCAAAATTTAAACAAATATCTGTAAATCTGCAGTATCTCGAAAAATTTCCATTGTTTTTGTTTTGATTGTTTAAAATTAAACTTAAACTTACTTGTTGCTCCCACGTGAAAATATGTTGATTAAAGTAATACTGAATTTGTTCATTAGCAATATTTATGCAGAGTTGTTCAAAAGAATTTTTGGGAAAGTTTTCAAATCCAAATATATCTAGAAGCCCGACAGAGAGTTGATCAGAACTAGAAATGGGTTTAAAAGTTATTATATAAGAAATACAAAAAATAATATTTATTGCTAAATACCTTATAGGCCTATTAAATGCCAACAAAAGATTTATTTGATTAACCATCCAGTCAAAGAGTCGTCCATAAAGTCCCTTAGCCATAGCATCTCTAGCTGCAGCAGCTTCAATGAGTGTATTATTCCTTGTGATCGTTTCTCCGCGTGTTACCACCGAATTCGAAGTTAGTGCATCTAAAAGGTCGTTAGCTTCAACACCAAGCAACTTTGAAACTCTGTGGACGGGGGCAACGTCGATCACTCTAGCTTTAGGATCAGTATTGTCGTTTGCAACAATTTCCCCGAATTCAAGGTCTCCCAAATTTAGAATAGCAGCCAGAACACGGTTTACAGTATCTATTTCGTCATTTCGAAAGCCCAACACCTTAAAACTGGCCATTAGTTGATTGAAGCGATCGACATTCCCTGAAGAAGGAGTTTGCGTATCCCTCAGGTAGCGATGCTGCTTGCGAAATTGGGGATCTAGGTGATACTGGGAAAGGCGGTTTTCATATTCCAATCCATCGTATAAGTAGTAGAAGATATGGAAGTTCCCTTCGCCCCTATGAGAAAAATTTATTGATCAAAAACTAAAGTTATTCCTATGTTGACGAGCAATTGGTTGGTACTAATGATATTAAGAAAACTAGTAAATCGAATTTCTTAAACTTTACCCATTACGCACATTAATAAATTTATTTTATCAACAATTATTATATCCCTTCTGTTTACTTTATATTTATTTATTTCCGTTTTATCGAGGATTCAAGTTTTGATTTATTAGATCGTAGGACAATTAAATATTTTTTAGATTTGGGTTTTTGCTCTTCCTAACTACATATATTTTTATCACTATTAATTTGAATTTGGTGTTTTTGTTTTGTTTTTGAACTTCTAACATTTAATGAAAACTAATATAATTCAAAATGCTACTCTTTTCTTCCTTTCTCCATTAATTTGTATTGAAGCAATCTGTATTATCGTGCCCTATGTTTAAGTGGTTTTTTTATGAGCCTCTAAATTTTAAAAAATAGTAATAATTTCTAAAACGCATAATTATAAAATATTCTAATCCAATCTTTCAATAATTTTCTGAATTTGATGTTAATCTTCTAAGTTGAATACGATTTGAAGTCATGGATTCCATTTACAGATTTGCTCTTTGTCTCAATGGACTTTTCCAGACTACCGCAAATTCTATAAACTCAAAAAATCGTCCAGTGCATCCATGAATCTATTTACTCTTAAAATACTTTTTCATTTTGATTTTGGTATAGCCAATTTTGATCATCAACATAAAATCAATAAGAGGTGAATACTCACTCAGCTTGTTGCACCACACGACTTTGTTCAAGAAGGTAGACTGATATTCGGGCACCAGTCACCTTGCCGGTGCGTGTCATGGTCAAATCCAAATACTTCCCAAACCTGGAACTATTGGAATTGATGCCGGTTCGTGCATTCCCAAATGCTTCCATGATGGGGTTCACTTGGAGGATTTGATCTTCTAAGTTGCGATTGGGTGCCTGAAAAATCAACGATAATTCCTGAACCCTTTCGGAACCCACCAAATACCTTTCCGAGATACACCAGCTGCTTAAGGAGCAGATTTGCACTTTCAGTCTTCCCGGATCCACTCTCCCCAGAAATAACGATGGCCTGATTCTGTTTCTGATGGATAAGTGCTTGATGGGCGGCATCGGCGACAGCGAATATATGTGGCGGATTTTCTGATCTTGATTTTCCAACGTAACGTCGCTGCTGATGTTGGCTATAGAGCCCTAAATCCAAAAATGGATTTACGGCGACTAAAATGTCTCCGATGTATGTATATATCTGGCCGTTATCAAATCGCTTTTGAAGTTGTTCGACAATCGCGTCTTCAGTCAGTGTATCAAGCGCGGCTGGACACGAAACAAAGACAGTAATTACAATACATTAAACTGAGCAACGAGAAGGAGGGTTTACCCAGGTCGTCCACATAAATTTTTTGGGGCCGAGATTTCCTATCTGATTTCAATTTTCCATGCTTTGTAGTAACTTCGGCCTGCCTTGAAACTCGTCCTTCGGCCTTCTGCCGCAGTATCTCAACCTTTAATTCCTTTCTCACTTTCTCTTCAAAACTGTCGACATTTTGAAGAAGTGGATGCCTCAGCAATTCCCTGGCAAAAGGTCTCCGTTCTAAGTCCTTTACTAAGCAAATTGAGATAAAATTATTCAGCTGAGGGTTGTACAGCTCTGGCTTTGATAGTGAAGGTGGTGGGTTTCTTGGTATTTGGAAGAGTGCCCTCATTGGATGCAAATCGCATAGTGGAGGCTCACCCTCGGCAAGTTCTATTGCCGTGATCCCAATGGACCAAACATCGCATCTCGAGTCGTAGGATTGGTCTAATTGCTGTTCACAGGCTATTACTTCTGGCGCCATCCAGTAAGGCGTTCCAACGCTCGTGTTCCTTCGAGCAAGTGTGGCTGCTAAGTGGGAACTCACTCCGAAATCAACAAGTTTAACACTGGCGTCATCAGTCAACAGAATATTATGACCTATTTATTTATACGATATTAATAAAGTCCCTTACCATTAATTTGAAAAAAATGATGTTACCCTTGATATCCCTATGCATGCAATGGTTTTCATGAAGGTAGATCAACGCCAGGATAGTTTCTCGCAATATATAGGCTATTTGTTGATTTGTTAGTCTTTTTTCTTTTACGCGAAGGCCTTGAACTAAATCTGTTATAGATCCTCCGTCGCAGAGCTGAAACACCAAAATGATACACAATTCTAAAATTTCAATTTTAATTAATATTGATACTTTAGTCCTGGACTATAGTTTCTTTTTTAAATATATCACGCAAATTAATAAGATCGATATCTATTATGTGGTTTATTGGGATGTATTAGAAGAACTCATTTTCATTAATTGTATATGGTCAAATCAACAAAACATCAATAACGCTCAGCGAATATGCTATATTTAATCACGTTTCAGGGATAAAATATTATGAAATAACAAGAAAAAATTTTTAAAATATAAAAATTAAACTAAGCTGCTAATATAAAAATTTCAGCAAATGTATGTATACTTTTTTCTGGATTCTTCACATAATGCTCTATAAAGAAAATAACCTTATGACATTTCGATCGAGAGGATTTCTTTAAATAGATTTTCACACTCCCTTGAAATATTTTTAAATAGATTATTTCAATAATAGAAATTTCACACCTACCTTATCATAGCAAGCAAAATCGATGGTAATTGAGAAAACAATTTTCTAGCTTTTTATCCAATCCTTTTCGTTTCACACACACAAGTTGATATACATATGTATATAAATTAAAATTAGAAACAATTCAATTATGTTAATGTTTTTTACGAAATTGGATTTTATTACTTGCAAAATTTTTACTTCGATATTGCCTCCTTATTTCTGAATTTATTAGTAAAATAGAAAGCTTTTACACGTTTTCATTAACTTCCTCTTCTTTTATATTCAAATTTCTAGCACATTTTAATAGCAATTTGAAAACAATAACCTGAAGTTAAAAAGATTCGCTTAATAAAGACAGCATTGCAGTTTCAGTTGCATTTAAGAACAGAAAGTCAATTAAAAATACCTCATCGTTTTTTAAATTTAATTGTCTGATTCAAAGTATAAAATAACTTTTATTACGCCCATAAATTTTAGTATAATGTGTCTATGCAACGAATGTTGCAAAATTATCTGCTTCTCGATACACTTGGGCAGATAAAAATTTCTTTGAATGACGACTATGTATATTTAACAATGAGTGTTCTGAGCCCATTAACGTCTACTCTAAAGGTCACTCACATACCGTGGAGAAGCGGCGAGGAGCACTATTGATCGCGTCAATTTTCTGAACGTGCACCTTTTAATGATGCTCGTTTATCATGCAAACATGCAAACTTTGATACAATTTGCGCTGAGGTGGTGCGGAGTGCCGCGTTTGTTTGAGAGAAAAACAATCCCCAATATCTGTACCATCTCGGTAGTGAAATAATACGCTATTTGTTTATGCCGTGCAATATGATCTCACCTCCATTACAAACCAGAGCTGATCATCTTCTGGGACGACTGCTTTCTTCAGAAAGATTCCTATGAACTCCGGCAGATTGGGATGCTTCGACAGATCACGAAGCACCAGGTATTCCTCTTCGATTTCTTCGATGTTATCCGCGATCGTCTCCAGGATTTTAACTGCCACTTTCTTGTTCGCCTTCTTGTCCAGGGCGCTGTAGACTTCTCCGTAGGTCCCCTCGCCGATCAGGTCCACAAGCTGGAACCGATCTTTGGGCGAGGGCAGCAGGCTGAAGTTGATGTGGTGCGAAAGGTTCGCGTACGTCGACATTTTCTAAAGGAGATTGAACACGATATACGTTAGACTGAGAATGAGGTCAATCACTTCTTATACTACCGACTATCGACTATGGTTAGGCACTTCTTTATAAAATAACTGAATGTTAGTAAACTGTCTACTTGTAGTTAATATTTTCACAATATCTCAAGCAAGGACGATAACTCTCATTGACATGGCTCTGCAAAGTCCCTTTGTATCCGCGAATAATCAGTAAAATTCATCCTCCTCAAGGCGACGCCGAAACCGAAGTTCATCGCGAGGTACTTTTTAAGAGGGACAGTATTGCACTGAAAAATGTCTCGTCTAAGCACCGCATAGAGGCCGGTCGGTAATTGGATTATTCGCAGGTAGCACACTTTTTCTTTTTCGGCTTAAGGAGCCCCTTTCAGGTGAAATCGATGAAAATTCAAGGGGGCTGTACTGGCGACTCTGGCTGGGCGGGGGCGGTCATACTTCTCTGGTTTGGGTCTAAAAAAAATGTTTACTTCCCATATCCGATTAAGAGTGAAATGTTCAATTTATTTTTTTCTCCACATGCCTCATGTGGTCAGCGATTCTTCCGCAAAAACCGCCCTAATCACGTGATCTTAAATGCTTCTCAATTCTTAAGACGAAAAGATTTGACGTTGAACGGACGAAGCATGAAAGCTATTGATTCAAATAGCGTGTCTGTTAAGGGAATAGGAAAATTTAATTAAAAGGATTACTAAATTTTTCCTACGTTTCCTAGCACGTGAATCTGCACATGCGAAATTCTGTAAGCGAGTAAATTTCGAAATGTTTGTAGTTTTCAAATTTTGGTTATCGTAGTTTAAGTTTAGAAACGGTTTTGTAAAACTGATGAGTGTACTTTTATTTTTGAGCAACCCCTAAAATCAAGAAATTGTTACAATTTGTACCGCAAATTTTTTAGAATGAGTGTCTTTCGCATTTTTACATTGATGGTAAATTATTGTAGTTGAAGCATACCAAGTAATATGTACATAAAAAAGCCAAAATGTTCATATGATAACTTTTAGAAACGAAATATGTAATGTACAATAATTTGGTCAAACTTATTGGGATAAATCTTTAATGCAATATTTATAATATAGGGGATAGGGAGCATATAAATTTTAATATTTAATTTTACCCCGAACAAGTATCGAATAGATATTTTTTTAAATTTACAGACATGATTATTGGTAGATTGAATATTTGCAAAACGAAATATCCGCGTGTGTTATATCGTAAAAGCAAAGCAATAGACGTGATTATTTGAGTTCACATTTTCAATTTTTGGAGCGACTATTTGTTTTTTAAATTTTTATAGGATTAGAACTCAATAAAGAAAAATCTCAGTATTTTAACAAATTACTTTAGTGTTCCTTAAATTCATGTGCAATTTTTATCGCATAAAGAGCCAAATTTGATGAAATTTACTCTTGGTTATTTTTTGTAAATAATAACTTCGGAGTTTCTGTTAGAAGGCGTCGTTTTAGATAAAAGCTTGCTTGTAAAAGAGGATTTGTTCAAAGTAAAATTGATGTTAACTTGTTATTATAAAAATACAAACGAGGTTGGAATACAATGACGAATTTTATACATTCGTTAGTTCCACAGACAAATTTAAAATATTTGAATGATTTTTATTCAATTTATTTCCACCATCAACTACTGAAGATAAAAAATATTCCTATAAAATAGTGCTCTAATTTTTAATTCACTATCCACTTTCAAAGCACTACTTCCTCTGATTCAAATTACAAGTACCGAAGTCACATGGCACGTGAATCATTAGCATATTCAGTGAAATCATCTCAAATACATATATCGACTTTGCGACTGGAATATTTTGCACCAAAGGCAAGAGATGCTCGCTGTGAGCTATTGTTTTCGCAGCTGAATGGATGGACTGAATGTAGAACAAAAAGATATCTCTTCCGTGACGTTTTTAGCATTTTAAGCACGCCGCCACTGCACTCTTGCAAAAGTATTTTCACTTTTAATTTATATTCTCTCATGTAACTTGACCTATGATATGGATAGAGTGAAAAATTCATGCTTTTGGAAAAACGAGAGAATTTTTGGATAAAAGTAGATAGTACTTTGAAAGTTCTTCGACCACAATTAAAAATATTAGATAATTTATTACTTAAAAGATCGACATTTTAAAATACAAAAATTACTAAACTGATAGTGGTAGAAGTTGTTTATAGGTTACTTACCTCTTTAATTATTAGCCCCATAAAAATAGTATATAAAACGGGTAAGCATCTGCACGAATTATTTGATTTTGATTAAAATGACCGAGAATTTCGTAAAAAACATAAAAGTGGTTGCAGCTCACAAGTTTGGGAACAACGGGTGCGCATTCAAGCATAATTTCCAATTAAACTGCTCGTCACTAAAGCACCGGAAGTCGTTAGCCACGAACTTTTCACAGTCCCAGGCAAAATGCTCCAAAAATTAAGGTCCAAAAAACGTCTTACGTAAATAAATGAAACTTATGAGCCGCACGTTTTGCGCTCCTAAGCGTGGCTTAGTTTTGACCACTTCTGGTGACCAGGGCGGGGCGCTCAGGTGTCTTGCTCAACAAGTAGCCGCAACAAAATTTAATTGCGGCAACAGCCGAGTTCAGATGACACTTTTTCAGGTACTTTTCCTGATTATATCATTTTATTGAGCGCTGCACGGTCAACTACACCGGGCAAGGGTTTGATTGAAATGTGAAAGCAGCAAGTGGACAGTGTCGCACAGCATAATCGTCCGAATTAATTTATTGGTTGGCAACCAGTAAAAGGGTTCATCAAAATTTCATGCTTTCTGCCTCCGATAACTAGCTGACCTAAAAACATTTTATTTTGAAGATAATTCTCTTTGTTGGACTTCTTGCTTCTTTCGATTGTAATGAATAGCCCCATACACTACCTATGGCCGAAATGTTGGGCTTAACTAATTTGCCGTTTAGGGTAAAATTAATAGGCACACTACGATACTTAAGATTATTTCGTTAAGAAATTAGGTTTTAACTACATGCATACTGGTGTACTACTTTGAATTTAATATGCAGTCAACATGAAATCCATCTAACTACATATGCATCTTTATAATTGGCAGTACCCAAATATTACGTTGTTGACTGCAATTAAGATTTAGGTGAAAAGTGAATTTACTTACTAATCAGGTTTAACTGGTTTTCGCACCTTGTTTCTTGGGACATTTTTATATCAAGTTTTGCATTAATTTCTATTTGCCTTATTAAGCTAAAGAAAATAAAAAATAAGTAATTAAGAAAATTTCACTTATAAGATAAGGTGTAAGATCTACTTTGGCTAAAAATGTATAACGGATATGCATTTTTAAACATACATATATGTATATATTTCAATACCAATTTTAATCTATGATGCATTAAAAAAGATCGCACGATAAACCTTCATTTTAAACGAATACTGCGAAGAAAAAATTACAATTTTTGTTAAATGACTAACAATAAGTTAACTATCAAATTTGCAAATCATTACATTCGCTCTTAGAAGGAAAATCACATCATTAAATATTACAACGATTTCAACTATATGAAAATACATCCAAAGTTTGAAATGGTGAACCGAATATAAATAAATTTTTTTCGACAAATTTCATCCATCTTAGTTGGAAAAATACTACATTAATATTCTTTTTAATTAATTGAGTATTAAATAATTATGACTGATTATTAAAATTATCATAATTGTAAAAGTGTCAAATAAAGTTTAGTGAGTTACCTACATATTCCTACACTTTTATGAATTGCATAAAACATTTAATACTAAAATAAAACGCCCTAATTATATTTAACAATTTTAAAACCTTACTAGGAGAATTTAAACATTTTATACTTTAGAAATAAAAAAACAATCAACGTCATTTATTAATATTTGAACTTAACATTATTAGTTTATTGATTCTGCAAATAGGTTTTTACTGTGAAATATTCTAAAGAGCAGTTTGAAATATTTATTGTAAAATACATGAATAAAGTGCAAAATTAAAGAGGAATAAAAAAATTCTGTATTAAAAGGTTATTGTTATTACTGTGAAGAGCAGTCAAATAAATCTTCTTTTAAAAGGTCATATTTCGAATGTAGCTGAATCACCCACAACTTTTAGTCATGATATTTAACCTTTTAGACAAAAGATGACGGCATATTGCTAGCTTTCATAAAAATATCTTAATACCTACCTTAATTGTAACTCTCTCAACTTTATAATATAATAAAAGTCAATTATGTTGCATTTTACTTCAATGAATGAAATATAATAAAATAAACAGAATTTTTCAAGTTCAATATCAAGGCAACGCGGAATCTAGGTTAAAGCAGGCTTTCAGTAAATTAAGTGGTTTTCACCACAAATTTATCGTCTGCTGGTTTTCTGAATGAAATCAATGTTTTTTAATGTTAATTTTTGTTGCAGCTCAAGTGTTCAAGATTACCAAGATTCGATATTACAATGGTTAGATCCAGAGGGTATTTAGAGCATTAATTCATTAATTATTAATAAAATTAAGCAAATTAATATCTTTTATGCGCCAATAGAAAATGGTCGATGAAATTGTATCAATGAAGTAATAGGTTTTTTTCTGCATAATTGTATAAAGGAGTATGAAAATGTTGCACTTTTCCTGTACTATTGGGATTTTAATTGAATGGAATCTTGGCAAGGCTTCATAAGAATGCAAAAGGGTGATTAACTGAGAAAATCGAGAATGTACCACTGTAAGATAACTAGTAGGTAAAACTGTGATAACGCGTACATAGACTCACGCCTGATTGAAAGTATTTCTGAGTTCTATGTTGTTGATATAGCGCAACATTTCTCTCATCACTTGCATTTCGCGGATTGGCTTGATGCGTCCAGGTGCAATTTAACCAATCCGAAGAAGAAAAACTGGCTCATAGTCAGGGTATTTAAAAGATAAGCTGCCCGCCTTCTCCTCCTTAGCGTCAGTTTTTAATTACAAACGTCTGCAAAACGCGAACCTTGTCGCGCGGCTTATTGAACAGGTTGACTTGGATTAAAACGAATCCATCAGATCCAACCGGCGGCATTTTTTCCAATTCAAGTTTTTCTTGATTTATTGAGACAAAACCTCAATCAAGTACAGGATTAGCGACATAACCATGTGTCATCAAATTCATTTCTCCTCATTTCTCTTCCCTTTTGAGACGGCGTCAGTGCGAAGGAAGGATTCTTTGCGATAAGTTTGCCAATACTATATCTACAATACATACATATATAGTCAAGTCCAGTTCCGACGCCGACGCCAACGCCGGCTGTGCTCATTATCGCATTTAGATATTTATTTACCTTCAATTGCAAATGCAGTTTGAACGGGCCGCAGCCAGACTCTCATCCGGAACGCGGCATTGATTTTGTGATCTTCAAGACTTCTCCAAGACTTCTTCAAGAAAAGAAGATTCGGTGGGCACGAGGCGCGCACTGGTCGCACTCGAACGAGCCCAAATACAGCAAAAGCTCAGACTCACGGCGGGAACAATAATTTCCGCTTGCTTCAAGAAGCGGGATGACGCCGACTCTTCCGCGAAGACCCCAGGTGAATTGTCTTCTTTGGTGCGCAAAGTAAGAGATACTTTCCACCTGGTGGGAAATCGCCATCACGCTCGTCACGGAAAATACAGGTCATGGCGACACTGCGGTTCACGTTTATTAAACTTGACCTCTTTCAGGTTAAGCAACCTACATACATATGCTACGGCAAATATTGGTGCATTTCTGGAAATTTGCCGGATTTACAAATTTATTAAGATCGCTATTAGCATACCCACGTACCGGAAAGTTTTTAAATCTATTCGCGGTTTTGGAAAATCTAACTCAACTGGATAAGCCAGTGATCTTAAATAAATTTCACTTGTCTAATTTACGCTATTTGAAAACTAAGTCTTAGCAGTTAGTAATTATAAAATATTTCTAATATGGTTAGTTTCACGCGGATTTTCATTTTTCGATGTATCTGAAGCTATTTCGGACGCAACAAATATTATTCAAGAAGTCAGTTGTCAACAAAAAAAGTCATAAATTTTAAACTATCTTACGTTATATTATAAAGATTGGAAAACATGTTTTTCTTATACATATGTGCGCGAATTTTTGTTTTTCAAATTGATTTTTCAATAACTTATAAAGTTCATTGTATTGTATCATAATGCATCTCTTGAAAAACTCGATTTTTTCATTTATTATGTATAGATCGTACTACCAGTTGAATAACTTGAATAGAAGCCAGTTCGGTTAAAAGTTGGAACTGAAAAGAATTGTATTTCAAAATAGTCACATAAAAGAAATGATTATTATTTATCTATCTGTCCTTAAATAATATGTTTTCTCGAAAACTATGCACTAATTAGGATTCATTATTGTAATTTTATGAAATTTCTTCAAATAATTGATTTTATTATAGCACTTTCCACACCATTAAATTTTGCAATTACCTGTTTGTTTTATTACTTGTGGACAAATAAATTAAAGTCTTATGTACATATATCTACATATTGCTAATCAGTATTAGATATAAACTAATTTATGAAGCAAAAAAATAAATTTTGTTTATTTCAGAATACGATAACTGCTTACTTACATAATTTCTAAGAAATTGTTTAGTAAAGTTTTCATAATAAAACTGCTCGTTGTTTTTTTGGTGTATTGAACAACTCTTCATTTAGTAAGTAAATATGTATTTCCATATCATGTTTTTCATTAATATGATGAATTTAGTTTTAGCAATACCATTACATAAATCCATTGTAGTTGAGTAAACTGTTTTTTAGTACAATATGAATTTTATTCGCAAATCACGCAGGAACTAAAAATACAGTACTTTAAGATAAGCAGTTATAAAAATTGTGTTACTAAGTTTTGATTATTTCTTGTATTTGCAAATGTACGAACTCTAGTCAATTTTATTAAATTAATTGGTTATAAGGTCTGGGTAAAATAGTGCTTATATCATTAGAAAATTTTTAATTTTTTCTCATATTTTTCCTATCAGTAATATATTGTATGTATGTACGTATTTCGAGAAAAAAGGCTTTTTTACTTCCAATCGTATTTCAATACAAAAACTTGAAAGTGGTGACATTCAAAGTAGTCAAAGAGTTCTTGATAACTTTTATAGAAAGGGGTCGTTTACCCACTTTTCTCACCGCAACAAAAAGAGGTATTTGTGTCTCATGAGTCACTGGTAAATATATCCACTTTCATATTTTGATTGTTTAGCTCAGTGACCTCCACAGCCTCGTGATTGATTAAACATACTGAGAACATTTGTCTATTTTTTATATTTATCTTAGACAGGCATCAGAGGAACGTTTAAATTATTAGATATTTTTCAATTACAAATAATTTGTTTATTTCCACTCGAAAAGGCAATTTGTCCACTGAAAGCAGACACCTATCATTGTCGTAATCAAATCCACCCGTCTTTGCCATGAGCACTGGAGTCAAATTTAAATAGTTGCAGCGAGCACCCGACGAGTTTACAGAGCCCACCTAACCACAGATCTCCCCAGTTCTACAGAGACGTCGCTAATCTGATTCTATGTAGTGTGACCCTTGGCGGCAATAGAAAGACAGTGAAAAGTCGGACGGGTGCCAATTTACACAACAACGCCAGTTATTAATGCTTCCAAAAACGCTTGCTCGATTTCTGCCTTTTGTCTGTTCATTGTCCCATAAAAAATAAAGGTATACAGGTCACACCGAAAGCGATGCTTTTATTCAGACACATCGCAGTTAGAAGCCTCTTCCCGATAGGTAGGTAACGCACATCAACTGCCATTCATTATAGTATCTTATTTTGTCCGTACACATTTTATGTAGGTACCTTACCTGGTTAGTGGGTGAGTGAATGTGGGCCTATCTTTAATTTAAATAGGTAAGCGAAGTGTGAAAGTGAGATAGAATTTTACAAAATATAAATATTTCTAATTGTTGTGGGTCAAGTAGGTGCCTTGAGCCGAGAAGAACTATGTTACGCACTAGAAAACTAAAAATCATTTTTTTCCATTCAAAAATTGAGAACAAACGCTAATAAAAAAAAATGGGACAGTACTTGACTGAGTTTTTAAGGTTCATAAATTTAGTATTTTATATTTTTACGTAAAGTTAATTATGGTAGGTAAAGCTGCAGTAAGAGCACTGACGGATCGCAGTGTCGTTTTTAATGCCCTCTTAAAAGGAAAGTGAATTAGTATTTAAATTTTCTCCAATTTTATACAAAGTTTCTAAGAGATAAAATGATGTTTAAATATCTAACATGTATAGTATATATTTATAAATTTCGCGAAAAATAGGTATGTAAGTTTAAATATAAATTACCTGCTTCGTTGACGGCTGCACAAATTCGAAAACAATTTTAATTTTAATTATAATGTTTTTGATTTTGCTAAGTGCCGGTTGGTCACAGGTAGTAAATATTTTCACGAAATCATTGGTTTGCATGTTTTCTTTTAGAACTGCCGCAGGTAAGAGAATGCTCAATTTATGCACATTTGAAAAGGAATATCTTCGTGCTCCCCCGACCACAGATAATAAAGAAAATTTAATTTGGTGGATTTGCACATAAATGCGATGCCAGAGGGAGTGAATTAATTTTCTCCCCAAGATGATTGACTGCACACAATTATAGCAAAATCTAAATCATTTTACAACTCGAAGACTTGAATAATTTTGAATGTTACGTTTTAAATTGTGCTTTTCCATGAAAATCGTTTGGATTCATTAGCATACCCGTATTGAACAATGGACACCGGAACGTTTATGATTCTAATTTTTTTTAAATATGTGAAAGGATATTTTGTCCAAGCAATAAATATAGTAAGATGATAAAAGTCCTCAACTTTACAATTTAGCTACTTGTTAATTCAAAACTGGACACGGTTTTATTAATTTATCCTTACTTTCCAATTAACAACAAATTCATAATATATCTTTAGTTCGTTTACAAGTTGTATAAACACAATTTTTCAAAAAGTTCATAACGCGTCTGTGCAAAAAAACGACATGTTATTGAAATATTTTCATTAGGATATAAATTAACAAGTTAATAATAGTATCCATAGGTAACTTCCTATACACTGTTATGATTTCTACAAACAAACACATTTATGCAGTTTAATCTAATCGCTTACCTCTTAATTTTCGCTTACTAATGTCGCAATATTGAATATATGTAACTGTTGACTGTCCAGAACAGTTCATGAAGAAGTGTGTTTGAGTCGTTATCTTGTTCAAACTGCCAAAAATGCGTCATGATATCCTCTAAATATGGTAACGTAATTATCTGCCAATATGCATTTTCCTTATATTGGAAACTATTCAAGTTTGTGCTTTACAGAATATTTGATTAAATGTTTTAAGTGGATACATATTAATGTATCATATACCTAGATACAAAATAAGTGATGGTTATGAAATATAAGTTGTATGTAGTTAGTTATATGTATATTTACTTATAATCTTTGCTGAAATGAAGCTCACTTTATTTTTCCTAATCTCATTCTCTAGCAGCTAATTGTCTTCTTTCTTATTGAACTCTGATTTCCTTAAAAAAGTTGGGTTTTCTCCAGAAAAAAGTACTTGTCATTAAGTCACGGTGAGGAACGATAACACGAGCTAAATGTGAATTTTTGTGCGTTCACTTGGTTGATGCAGAACATGCAATGGCGCGTAAAAGTTAATGTAGTTTGAAAGAGAACTGGGAAACTCACGTCCGTATTCGTTCTACCTCTACCTACTAACAAAAGTTCGGTTTATTTTCTTTGGAAAGTAGGTACGTATTTACATTTCTTAACTAATTATGAACTGTTTGAGTGAGCATTATGTCTACATAAAATTCTGAAATGGGATAATATTGCAGCTTGTAGCAGATAGGTGGGTAGGTCAATGCTGAATGGTTTCAAAGATAATGATTTTTTATATGCTTCATAAAGATAACATGTTGGTTTTGGAAATAGGTGTTTATAAACAACAAGCTTAAAAGTAGAGATAACTCTAAAGTTTTTAATAGTTAAACGTGTCTTATACTAATAGTTATTTTTATAAATCGCTGTAATACATCAATTAACGAAATAAAGGAAAATTCAGTTGTTAGCTTCATTAGCAGGTCTCCGGTATTACAATTTTAGAGAATAAACATATGTCAGAGGTAAAGAAATAAGTAGTTAGTATACAAGTAAAGATATAATGTTGTAAACTTCTTAAAGAGGGTATAGATTGGAATTTTTAGAAACTTGATATCCAGTGTTCATTTCTAAATTGATATTAGTATTATTTATTACATGCTACCCTATATAATAATAATAATAAGTTTTGTATCTCTTACCTGTGGTTAGTGGACCAGACGAATAAAATGGAAAAGAAAACTTTTATATACGCGAATAGTCCAATTCCTGGTCGAGAAATGTAATCCAAATGTATTTTATCACATTTTACTAAAATAACACTCGATTTTGCGCGGATAGGGTATCACAGTGCGCCACGATATGCATAAAACCGAAGTTATACTTAGAAAACAACGAATTATTCACACTTGAAGGGTTCCAGCATCAGAAATATGATGCTTCACTCGCGTCCGTACCGCTCGCGGTCCGCCAACTGATCTGTTTTCTTCGCGAATAAATAGATCGAAAAGCGGCAACTCGCTGGCTAGAACATGCGCGCGCACCTCGAACTCCGCGACTCCCAGCTTCCAACCGTCGTCGACAGGTGAGCTCGTTAGACTGTACCGCGGCAGCATAAATCTCGAGCGCTAGACCCGCGATCGGCCGCTCTCTGGCCAACATCCGAAGACGTCACTGGAGACAGAAGTGGAGTTGTGGTTTGTGAAACTCACCTGGCGGCGCGATCGCCTCTTCTTGCTTCAGGAAGAGAGTTCATCTCACCGGCGACCTTACTATGAAGAAATGGCAAGGAAGCATAATCACTGTCTACAGTTACGATTCAAAACAAACACGTCTTGCGATACTGTTAGTGGATCTGATGAGCATACGCACAACGAAGCTTATTACAAAGCCGGAAGCTCGTCGTGGAGGAAACTTAAGGGAAGGAGCATTTCTGCTGATTGAATTTTCCCAGTTTCCATTTTCTTTCGTGATTTTGATCTTCAAAGAAGATCGTTAATTTTCGAATATTGTATCACATTTTACCACATGTAAATACTTCGATATAGTCTTATTCATAGATGCGGTTTTCAATAAAAAATTTTCTTTAATTCTATCCAAAGGCCGTTTTCTTAATCATTAAATAAATAATTACGTAGAACTTAACTGACAACATAATGAAACTAAATTTTATTTTAATTTGTAAAAACTAGACGTTACGTTTTCAAAGTAAATAAATATTATTCCAATAAAAAAAATGATATTTGAAAAGTATAACTTATTGGGGCAAAAGGCGGTTGTATACATATGTATATATGTATATACCTTTAAATAATTGTTAAATAACTATGTATTTAAGTATTCTATTCTATAATTATAATAAATTCGACGAGCTAACAAACAAATTGCACATTTTTTGGATCCAAACGTTTTAATTGCTTGCGATAGTGTGATATAATTAGACTTAGGTACTTGTTACTTTTACATCAAAAATAAATCTTAAACATTGTTTAGCTCCAGATTTAAAATTTGGTCAAAATCAAAATTATCAGAACTTCATGCACTATAATTGTTTATTGAATTGACGTTAAAAATTCCATTAAAATCACTTAAGAGGCTTAAATAGTTAAGATGGACTCACCAGAAAAATATCCATATTCTTATCATTAGTAAAAAATTTAAATCTGAATTCACTTGAAGCGAATAATGCTGGTAGATGTAGAAAACCTCCTTCAATCTTAAAAATGATGTTATAAAAATTATTTCCTGAAATCTACAGAACTAAAATTATTATAATATCTACAGAACTGAAATTATTTCCTTAAATCTACGAGCACGTGAGTAAGTTGAACATCAAAGGACTCCGGAAAAATCGTAAATAGTAAACTACTAATTAAAATGATTTGATTTTTCGCACATAACTTCAAAAAAGAAATGTTCTCTTCAGTAATTTATTCAAATATAATCAAAAATGTTTCGTCTTTCGCTAATAATGAAGTCATCCAATAAAAGTTCAAATTTTGTCAATGGACTCCTTAATTCTATCACATTGAATGCGGCAAAGGAAGCCAAGAAAACTGATTGTGTTAGTTCTGCGGGAAAAGAGGCAACTCAAAATACTACAGGAAAAACTGCAACCCCACATCCACCTAGAGATCCTCCTCCAAACTATGCCCCAACTGAGTTCAAGAATGAAAGTTTCTGTCCACCGAACGACTTTAACTTAAGAATTTTTAGACCTCTTAAAAAGGATGAGGTTTTGGGGCCTCAAGCCCACATGTGTGGAGACTACAAAAACGCTGAGTATTTCGCCTATCACAGGTACTCCTACTCGGA
This sequence comes from Tolmerus cingulatus, assembly GCA_959613345.1. Taxonomy (NCBI): domain Eukaryota; kingdom Metazoa; phylum Arthropoda; class Insecta; order Diptera; family Asilidae; genus Tolmerus; species Tolmerus cingulatus. Next base: position 14,409,532 of record OY390708.1, on the reverse strand, counting down.
TATCCTCCAAGAAATTCTTAAGTTTAGAAAGAGTAGTGCTGCGAAATCTGCACAATGCACCGGAAGTGCTGAAGCGGATAAAAAGGGAACATCTAAATCTAAGAAAAAGCCTCAAGAGTAAGGAAACTGCGAGTTTCCGAGGGCAAGGCAGCGAGTCGACTGATGATGCAAATTATATTTTAATTTTTAAGCCGAGGGAATCGCCTGACAAAATCGCGATGGAAACAAAAGTGTGAACGTCTCGCGGGGACGGCGCAAGAGGAAAGGAATCGTCTCAGGCTCACCCGGAACGGAAAGTGATAAGAAAAGTCCAGGAAAAGGCGATCCCATTTGAACAAAAAAATTGCACTCAATCTTCAACCTGACGTGAATGAGAAATTAAAATTGTCTTGCACCTCTTCGCTGATTCAATTCTTGCTTAAATCCTCGACATGCTGAGAAATCGGCGTATTCCCGAGATTTCATTTGAATTACCAAGACAAAATTACGTGAAATTTTTCTTTGTTTCCGTGGCTTCAAAATTTGTATACGGCGGAATTCTTATTTTTTATAGCAATTTTTATCAGTTTAATATGTTTATACCTGATATCAATAAAAATTTTACGGTCTATGAAAAAGGTTTGACAAGTAATTTAACTACTTTATTACTATTTTATATATTATTTAATAGATTTGTGAAATAGGGTCCTGGATACGTTTACTTAGAATTCGATTTACATGGATTTTTAAACCAGTTAGAAATCGAGTCATCTGATCACTCACCGCGGTGGGAACTTGAATATTCGTAAGAAATGAAATTAGGATATTAAGTTAATAATATGTTTGAGTTGGGTTTCTAGAAGAGTTTGCAAATCAAATTTGCTTTTCAAATAACATTTTTTTGACGTGGTAAGTTCCGACAATCAGAAGAAAGAGCAATATGCCGAAATGTTTCGGTGTTGGAAGTAAATGTGAAGGGATTGTAACTATATTTTTATTGGTAAAAAACCCTTAAAAATTATATACGAGTACTTACATATATATATCATTGATGAATATGTATTTAAACACTTCTATAGAATACAAATCAGTAAGCCTTTATTTTAAAAATTGCATGTGTTTAATATACATTTCCGATTTTTGAATGTATTTAACTCGAGCTAACCTTTTCTAGATCGGCAATTTACTTGAAATATCGTAATCAAATTCAAATTCAAATTGATTGACTATAGCATGTAATTCATGTTTGCCAAGTTTTCGAAACGATTAACATCGAAACGAAAATTTAATAGTGAAGTTCAAGTTACTACATGGGAGATCATAATTGTAATTCGTTCAAATTTCTCCTCAACCCTTTTACGATAGAATGTTAAAAGTTAGAAAGTGACGAATATGTAAATAATTTATCAGATAAAAGTGGAACACATCCGGTTATAACCAAGATTTTAAAGGCGATTAAACTTTGGGAAGCAATTTGAAATGAATTTGAATACTTGTATACTTTTATAGATTGGGATTACAATTTTAGAATATAATAATTTAAAATTAATTGTATATAATAAAATAAAAATATGCTTATATAATATTCCAGTAATTACTTACAACTGATATATAATTCGTTGAAGAACATATTAAAATAGTTTTACTATACACGGTAGACAAAACGAACTAAGTATTTACACGATTTCGATTTTGGGAATTTAAGATAAATTTGAATGTATGCGGAAAAGAAATGAGAATTAAATGTAAAACAGTTCATAAGCGACCAAATAAATGCTAAGAAAACATTACTCCACATAGCAAAGAAAATTATGCTTTATATTGCGAAAAAACATAAAAATCATGTCATTTAATCCGGAAATAGATAGGATGAGGAAGTCGTGACGGAATTTAAAGACAATCCTGTTCAATATTTCATTATTTATCTAGAAACCAACGTCACATTTATTGTGGAATTGCATGTGGCCTGGTTACTTCCGCTCGCATCGATTATTATCCTACCCCACTTTTCGATAGGTTAGTCCGAGGAAAGTTCCTAAAAGCGACAATGGCATTCCTCCCTGTTTTGGACTAATAAATTCCTCCCGGATTTTATTTGCTTCCTTGAAATGACTCGAAGAAATATTCCCGCTCCGGGGACCTTCACCCTGCCTCAGTACTACCGAGTATCAGAAGACGGCCTTTTGCAGGCATTCCGGCACACACAACTCCTTCTAATAGAGTAGGCTAATTTGATTCGGTGGTGACTAGGAACTATATGCTCCAACTTTATGTTTTAAAGACAATACCTTCCACTTGAAGTAACCTCCAACCGAAACCATGTTATTCCGCCCAGACTTTGTCAACACAAGAGTGCGAAGACCCTATAATTTTTGGTTCGTTCTCCTGTGTTCACTGCTCGAGATACTCCGTAGCTTGTGTCTAAAATTAGATCAAGTTCACAGAATGTTATATCGATGCAAAAGTAACCCAGGTGACAGTAAAACAAAAATCATAAAAGTGCAAAATTTCCTGGAGAGAAGTTCCTAGAATTGAAAATCATTCAGCATTAGGCTTCAAGCGGTAGAGCTTTGGCTCAAAAAAATTCTTGTAGTTTTTACAAAATTATCTTGTATCGGGAACGAAAAACTTTCAAAAAAAGTGCACAAATTGTGAAAAAAGTACTTCACATTCTCGGATATTGAAATATCCCCGGGATTAAAAAAGGTGTATACATTAAAATCGATATTGAAAAAAAGGGAAAACTGAAGCCTCAGCAAGCCCAGCAGAGGAAGGAATAATCATTTTTTGAGCAAAGAAGTACACTTGAGAAAAGTAAGGGCGGAGATCGGTGGATTGAAGACGTCTCACGACTATTCTAATTTCAGGAAGATGTGCGATCCGTGTGGCTCCTGCTGCTCCCCGTGCGGTCCCTGTCTTCCAGAGGTGCATATTTGTTATCATTCCCATTGCTGTTATCGTTATCGTTGCTATCGGCACTCCCACCGGTGCTGCTACTACTGCTGGAGGCACAAGTGCCACCTTTTGTAAGGTCTCAGGGGTTGAAGATGCCCTCGTCTTGTTTCTCTCGTTCGTTCTGCGCATTATGGGTCTCGTTCTGAAGGACAGACAACTATAGTCAGCACTGAGATTTCCTGACCGATTTTCTTCGACCGTTTTCAGGCAGTTTGAGTGTTGGTTATAGTTTTTTAGCTGATTGGTAGATGCGACCACTTGCAAGGGTTTCACTAATGGAACTCGACCACAAGTGGCGGCTAGTACAAAATTCGTAGTGTTTTCTGGTATTAAATGCGCACATTTCGTTGACTATACTGCCAAGACAGAGTTTACTTTTAGCAACCTTGTCTAAACCCAATCCTTCTACTCCCGTCATTCCAACAATCGCGAACTTATACTCAGGATGACCTCGATAAATAGGCGTAAAATAGCGACATTTTCCATATCGATTATACAGTGATAATGAGAAAAACTAACACCTCATTTCTCCTTGACTTAATATAGAAAAGATATTTTAGGAATACTCAATTCATATTACTTATATTTATTATAAATTCAAAATATTATTCCCTGCTTAATTATCTTTTCTGAAATTTATGTGACTATTTCATTTTCAATATTTTTTCGCTTGGACATCTAGGTTTTCAACTTTTTAAAGCCCAGTATTAAGTTTTGGTTATGAATTTAATTAACCCATTTTAGTAGTTGATATTAACTTAGGTCTTGCAAAATAAACCAAACAACGTTTAGACCTATTGAATAAAAAGGTTCAATTGCTATTATCATCATTTACGTAAACCAGAAGAAGTAAATCATTTTTAGACTGCGCATATCTTTTCCTTACAAATACAACAAACTCGAAAATGTAAATGTTTTCTAGTCCACTTGAATTATTAGAATCTTCTGATAGTTGAATTATTGTTGTATTTCTAATTTTTTGCAAGGATGCGTATGCATCTAGCAGTTCAAAGTCTACATATTGTTTTTATAAAAACAATTTTTGTTTTATTATTCAGTCTCTAATCAGAAAAGAATGTCGTTCAGAAACTCCTATTGAGGCCCCTTTCAAGAAAACCGCCTTTCAACTTCTCCAATGAATTAGGCAGTAAACCTTTAAATTCTATATATTTGGAAATCTTTTTAAATTAAACATTTTAAAGTTAAAAACTATAAATCCTGAGTTAAGAATAGTTATGTTCAATTTAGAATTTAAGTGTAGAAACTCAAAAATGCAATTTAAAATAATGCAAGCAGTGAATTTATGTTTGTGAAAACGTAAGATACGATTTTCTAGGTCGCTTGTTTAAATTTCCCCATCTTGGTTACAATAGTAAAATTTCCAAGAATTAAATTAAATGATTGGAATTTTTTGTGAACGTCTTTTAACAAAGGATTGACTGGCCGCGAAAAAGAAATAAAATACTTGGGTGGAGCGGTGTAACCGTTCCCAAGATAAGATTGTTCGTCGATTGTGATTTTAAAAAAAAGCAGCATATCACGACAACTACTAATTTAACCTAATAAGACTACTTATAGTCTGTTCCATTTATTATGACATAATTGTAAAAATTATGGGTATTCACGCTTTGGTGCAAATAGGAGGCCTACACTATTCCATCGCTCTGTGCACACATAAGCTGCAAAAGGATCGGTTGGCATACAAACAAATATTAAAATTAAAAATTGTACACTCAGTGCAACGATGCAATAGGACATGTAACAAAGCGTGATTACCACTAGTGTAAAATAATATATTAATGATATTTTGCTTATAGCTGAATTGCATGTAAAAGCATATTCAGCTATAAGAAAGTCAATACGACTGCATTTATCACTGATAGCTCCCTACTTTTTGCACTTATGTGCAATTACTTACCAGAAAAACATTTTCATTTTATTAGTTTTCGCCACAATGCTACTCTGGAGCTGAATTAGAAAAGATCCCGCAATGTCCTCCTCGAATGCCACCGCCAATGCCGAAATGTATTATGATTCAGCAGCCTCCTCGAATGATCTGCAAGAAACGGGTCATCTTCGTCAAGAAAGCAGTACCAGAGTCACAAGTAGTATACCGCTGTAAACGCGTTGTAATACCAAAAATTGTAGAAGCAACAAGAGTTATAAAGGTGCCGAAATTAACGTGGTATTCACAGTTGATAAAGGAACCTCGGATAGTCTACTATCCATCGTTGGTCCCAGATCCATATGTTGTGTGCTGCACAAAAATAGTTGCTGAACCAAAAGAAGTTTGTCAAAGCCTACTTTGTCAGCCAAAGCCACAAGTTATAGATGTCCCACCACCTTCAGAATATTGCTGCTATCCAACTGGTCCCTTAACAATGGGAGCAAGTTTTCCTTGCCCACCATGTCCTAGCCCACCAATACTACCTTGTCCTGAATTCAAGCCGTGTGGTGCTACGTCTAGTAAACTATTCCCATGTGGTCCGCAGCAGTGTCCATTTTTTCCATGGGCACCTTATTCATCTTGTGGTCCATGTAGTCCATGTTTACCATGTCGTCCTTGTCCACCTTGTGGTCCATGTGCACCTTCTGTGCCACGTCCATCTTGTGGTCCATGTCCACCTTATGGTCCATGTCCACCTTGTGGTCCATGTCCACCTTGTGGTCCATTTCTACCTTGTAGTCCATGTCCACCTTGTGGTCCATGTCCACCTTGTGGACCATTTCTACCTTGTGGTCCATGGCCACCTTGTGGTCCTTGTCCTCCATGTGGTCCTTTTGGCTCTTGTTCACCATGTGAGCCATACATTTCTTGTCCCCGTCCTTGTCTGTGAAGTTTGTCTGAAATGTCGGAGCTGCGTAGAATCCTCCAAGTCGGTTTCCTGCCGCAATAGATGCTTTCAAAAATTGAAGACTGCCAATAATCGTGAATTGTAAGTATAAAAGTGAATATCAGCAAGCTCCAACTTTTTACTTTTACGATTAAACGTAAATGTATTAATTAGTTTTAACCTTCTAGATTTATTCAAAAATGGAAAAATTGGATTTCACATTTTAACAGTCTGCGCAAAGCATGCGCTGCAACAGCCGATCACAATAATTGTCCATATATAATAATGTTTGTTTTTTGTCGGTCTTGTATTAAATACGAAGTTAGTCGAGAACATTTTGGTTTTAATTATAAAGTACTTTTTTTTCGAATTAGAACATGTTATTCACGTGTTTTTCAGATAAAATCTAAACTTAAATCAATGATTTCATTATTTTAACTTTAAAGAAGTACCTCAATTTGTATTAGTTACTTTATATATCTATCCTAATTTTGTTTTAATGTGGAATAATATTTTGTACTTTCATCCGCATTAGTCCAGAAGTCATGATCGGAAACAATTGACTGACTCTTTCAATAAATAATTCGTTCGTAAATATATTTTCTAAAGCATTTAAAAATGTGAACGTTTCAATGTTTTCAATAGGTGAGCTTAGCCAATAACTTTATTTGTCAATGTTCTAACCGAAAGAATATTTTTGCTTTATCGTTTTATTGTTATATTTATTTGTCAATTCTTGATTATTACACTTTTAAAAAAAAAAAAAATATCGGTAATTATTACAGCAAACTCAACTTTGTTTAAATAATCAAATGTCATTTTAAGTAAATTACAGTCATTATTAATATTAAATCGCGTTGATGTGCAACTAACTAATGAATGAGATTCAAGACTTCTGGACTGCTCTATTAGTAGGTTTTATTTATTTTTATTGTTTCTCTTACCTCTCCGTCTTTGGTATATGTACATATTATCAACCTGAAAATCCTGACAGTTCAATCGAGGTAAGTATGTTTCCCATGAGTAGTCCAAAAACTTAACATGTCTTGTTTGAAATTGTAGTGATCTATAAATTACTTCTGCGATATACATATAATGATTTGTTTGACCCTTCGTCCTTTTTCATTCATATCTTAATTATTTGCGGGGTTATGGGGTTTTGTAAAAAGCAATATTTTATGACCTTTCAAATTCCATAAACATTTCTTTTAAGTAATCGACTAAAATATTACATGAAAGTTTTGTAATATTCAAAAATTTGTTATATTCTATGAGTCTATTTGCAAATCATAACATGTTCAAGTCACTGCTACAAAACTCCACATTTCCAAATAAAATTTAAATAATTTTCCTTTTTATTTTACGTAATTATTTTTTATACATAAAGTATAAAACCAATTTTCTTACTAAGAATTTATCTTAAAGCTCAGAGAATTTTGTGAATTTTTATTTTATTTCGAATTTATGGACATGTTAAGTTTTGCATATGGACTATTTACTAACACAACATTTTTCATTCTAATAGATGTAATCTTGCCTTTTCGTTTTAGGGAAACAAAGGTGAGGTCCGAAAAATAAGAGGTGGAGTTCTCGTTTATAGGTGCAATTGCGAAAAAAGGAATGGTTTGCAAAACGAATGCCCGCTGAAACCTAAAAGCAAGTCGAAACATGAACCGCAACTTACAACCGAAATTCAAAGTTAGAAGCCAGGAAACTGCGACACTGAACTTTGTAATCATAGTTCCAGTTTTGGAACTTCATTTTTTTTAGCCTGAATCAAGATTTTCTTACTGCAAGGATATCAATGTATGAACGTTTTTGAACTGTCAACATACCATAGAAATTCTTGTTAATATTAATAATTTGGCGTACAAAATATATCTATCAATTTAACCAAAACATGAGAAAGTGGGTAATTTTAATAAATCGAAAGATTTTAGGGCCAGGATCACCTTAACAAATGAGGTTAATGTTCGCAAATAGGTTTTCGAAGTGCTTATAAATATAATCAAATACATATATTACAAAAATTTGAATACAATTATATAAGCCGTGATAAGAAACGCAACCTTCAAAACTTTTCAATCTTAAAGGTTACTGCAGCAAATTTTACTCCCATTACCCCCATTTTATAATTCTAACAAAATTCATTTCAACAATCTTTGGTTTCAATTAAGAAGTAGAATTAGGAAACAACAGTTATTTTATAGAAATCGATATACTTTAGATTTTATTTGCCTAGCTATTTTTCTTCTTACCATAAACATGCATTTTCATTAAATTACTTCAACATATTAAATATCATCCATTTTTACAAGATTTAATAGTCTCTGGAATTTTTTTAGTCGATATATTTATGCAGCATCGATATGGTAAAATAGTTATCAATTTCCGAAATTTGTATTTCGGTGTATTTGAGTCTTAAGTAAACTTTACAGGGTATTTAAATTAAATTACCTCCTTTTTATTCCATATGTGTCACTAGAATACCCCGGTAAATTTTAAAATTCTCAACAAAACAAGCGAGTAAGTTCGAGGTATTTGAATACCCCAAAAATTGCTGGGTAATTTCAATTACCCCTTTAGTAAAAAATCAACTGGTACTCATTTCCAACGCGAATGCTGTAAAAACTACCCTACGCTATGTGTATCATAAGTACGATATAAATTAAAATGTCATACTTCAGTGTTTTAGAGGTATTCATTTCTTTAGAGGAATTAAAAAGCTTTAAAGTTTTATATTTATTATCAAGTTAAAAATTGTTTTTATAAAATTTTCCTACCTTTTCGAGACCTACTTACTTTACTCGTCACACAATAGTGCTAAGCTCGCCACTTTTTCTAGCCCTCTTATCCCACATTCGAGCGGCTTGAGCTACGAACCCAGCTTTAATGGGTTTATCAGCATTAACCTCTTCCACAACGTACTGAATCGTAGAATCAGTTCTATACGACGGAGGCCGACTACTGTAGAAACTTTCATTCGAGTACACCCTTATCGGATGAGCCACGCTCGTCTTCGATGGCCGTTTCTTTTCCGGCATTAAGACCTTTGCAAAGACGGGGTGTTGTGCAACAGGTAAGGTTTTGGTTTGAACCACATCGACCTCATCTCCGGCAAAATAGTCGCCATTTGGTGGTACAGATCTCACGTCAGGAGATGGAGTTGGAGTTACGTCCAGACGCAGGTTTGTCACATTCAGTTCCTTTATTTCGGCAGCTTGTGTCTGAGTTGAGGATTGCGCAAATGAGGCTTGTTCTGTTTGCGTGTAATCGGACGTGTGGCGACCCATTGGATCCATTAAATCGACAAGGTATATGAGCCCTACGATGAAGGACAGTGATCCTAAAATTATAGCATTTTCCTGCAGCTCCAGTGGGACTTGGTCTATTGAAGCGTACACAAGACCACCTGAAATGTACTAAATTTTATAAGTAGCAATATCTACTAAAGTAAAAGTTACCCATTGCAAAGAAGAAAAGCATTCCTACTGTTATAAATATTTTCTCAATAAGTGTTGGCCGTGATTTGGCATTTATGCACCTGAAAGTTAAATATCAAAAGTTTTATCAGCCTTGGTTAAATTAGTTATTTACGTGTATTTATTAAAGCTAACAGACTAGAAACCTAGTTCTTTTATAAAGTGAGCTGTCGCAGAGACAATGAATATGTGTACCTAATAGCAGAAGATTCCTTGCAATATTCTATGAATAGTCGATTTTTAGAGACGATAAGCATTTATTAACAAAACACATGAGCAAAATTCGAGTTCACTTTGATGATTTATTTCTCCATTTAACTGCTGACTTAGGTCAATAGTCGGAATTTTATGGACTAGCTCCAATTATGCCTAGAATAAGATTTAGCGAAAGTGAAGCAAACATCTTACATCTATTTATTTTTTATTTAAATTAAACTGAGGACTCCAGAAGAAGAGTACCTACTTGTATCACTTTCAAAAATATGTTCCTCAGTCACAAAACGCACTAAAAACAGCAATGCATAAAATTTTAGTATCAAAACTTACCCAAAAGACACTATTAATTCAGATAAACAATGAATTTATAATATTAAATTCATATTGTGATTTTGAAGTCACAACCGTTTGCAATATTACACTGTTATTATTAGATATCGTTCATATTATTTATTCTTATTCCTATTTTCTGCAACTTCCCAACATACGAGTATAACCTATTTTGCTTATATCTTTTCACCCATTTTTAAACTATCATATTGATTTGAAATTCTTCAATGATGACTAACAACGCGTTTCGGCTCATTTAACTTAACTTTATTGTTATACATACGTATATGCAATTTCTTATTCATTTTTGGCCTCTATTTTACACATATATGTACATACATATGTACGTATAAAACTAAAAATAAAAAAAATGCAGACATTCTACCTTACCATTATAGCCCATTGTAACTTTAGTGTACAAAATTGTATTTTTCACAATGGATCCGATTTCAGGTAAAGCAGGTAATTTTCCACTGAATTTATGAAAACGTGTTTATTTTGCAAAAATAAAATTTACAAGTACTTATAAATGATGCACTTTTCTCAAATTTTAATATCTTGATTTATGGGGGGGTTTTTAAAATTCAATGCAATGAAAGTGTTGCTATATATCTTGAACCTAAACTATCTGGACAATTTAATCATACGCAAATAAATATAACACAGTAAAGGGCCATATTACATGTAGTTAATTTAACTTTTTTTTTGTAGCAATTTCGCTTTGTTTGGGTTAGAAACGATAACTGTTACGTAGCGTGTTACTATGTAGATAATAAATAGATATTTTTTAATACCCCATCTTGTGAAAACTAACTAAATTTTTCAATATGTTACACGCGGAAAGCTTTTGTACTGTTGTTGTTTAACTTTTAAGATAGGAACAGTAGATCATTTACCTTGAAATCATCAGCAAGAAAGTGATTAATGTAAATCCTCCATAAGTGATATTCGCAAAAGCGTTGCCTTCACGTGACCAAGTAACATTGCTGATTAAGCCCCATTCCCTCGAGTACTTCTGGTTGCGGATGGATATCCTGCGGGCTCTCTGGTCAGTCAAATTCTTGGTAACCACACACGTAATGCACCCGATCTTTGTGAATAAATGATAAAGGACTAAGTCGAAGATGACTTCAAGCGAAAAGGAATTCACTTACAACCTCAAACAACTTTAATAAAATTCTCACGATCGGCTTGAACATTATTCACAACAGCCCTGGCTCGATTTCAAATCATTTCGGGAAGACATTCGCATTTCGCGGGTCAACTGGGATCCTTTTAAGCTCGACAGGATCGCTGTTGAGAAAACGCGTGCAACTACTCTTCCGGAAAAACTAAAGTCGGAGCTCAGAACCCTGGGCGGATCCCCCTGCGATCGAACTCGTCTGGCTGAACAGTTTCCCGCTGGTGGGGAAAGTTATTATCTTTTTTTTTTTGTTACTGTGTTTGGAGCACAGAGCAGTCGAGTTCGCTTTCTTATCACCTGAGGAAAACTGACTCCGGCACCGCTGAAGTTTACAGGAATCGCGTTTTCCGCAGCTACTGCCCTCACCTCTGCCTCGCAATTACCCAAGCAGAAATCACATGTGAATGCGAATTGGAATTACGCGGGGGGTTCTTTGAATACGCCGCCGCACCTGTGGGAGTTTTCGTCAAGCGACATGTCGGAAAATTGTGTAATCCCATTGTTGCGATCTCCGGCGTCTACCTCAAGTTCAGGTAAATTTTGTTCAATGGGGCTATGGGAGCCCACGGAAGGCAGGTTGCGACCTTCGCCATTTTTTAAAAGAAACTACTATAAACTGCCAGAATAGTGTTCTTAAGTGGACACGATCGCAACGAGGTTATCTTGAAATGAAACCACGCCTAACCGCGTTTTTATTAAGATTTTTTCCCCGAAAATGTTATATGTTGAATCAAAATGCAAGCACTTAATCTTAGTAAAACTAAAAATTTCCTCAATGAAGCAGGGAATTTATTTTATATGAACGAATAACTTGTTAAAGATATTGAAAAATAATCAAGAATTACATAATCTATTATTGGAGTTCAAACAGAATTTTCATCCCTGAATTATTTTAAACTACCTCTAAACTTTCAGCGTTTACCTGCAATATTATGTTTATAAATCACATTCAAAAAATAATAAACTTTATTATCAAAACTATCCTTGCCATCTTTTTTGTGTTTTTTCTATTACATTAAAGGCACACAAATTTGCAAATTTATGCGTTTATATTAGTTATTACTATGACTTGATGTTTGCACATTTATTAAAAATACATGATAGAAAACGCCTACAAGAAAGAAAAATCAAATTTAAATAATTGCAGATTATCAAAAAGGTGAATCTCTAAAAAGAAATTCCTTATGACCTTGTTAATATTTTAAATAAATAAGTAAAAAAATTCTTTGCGTAGAAACCTTTGAAATCGAGGAGAAGCCCGATCATTAAATCCGTTCAAATCAAATCGAGAAAGGAGCTTATATAACCCCCTTTGTGGATATTTATAGCACATTGAACCAAAAAATAAATTGTCAAAATGCCATTTGCCCTGATATCATATTTCCTGGAAATTATCAAAACTCCATTTCAAAAATACTAAGTATATTCATGTCGTCACTACAATAATTTTGGTTAATAGTTACAAGTGATAATCCAATAAAAAAAAATTCGGGTTCCTTTTGATGCGTTTCAAGCGAGAAGACAATTTTGTTAATGATGATTTTGTTTCTTTTTTTCTTTTTTTTTTTTTTTTTGTAATTTATATATGGAACAATTGTAGAATAAACTTACTTCAGAAACCTAAGATTTAGAAAGAATTGGGTTAGTACAATTGTTACCTGTACAAAAATTAAGTGATACTCACATGGGAAACAGCTGGGTGGACCACATCCCCATAAAAGCGGATCTGGAGCTCCATACTCTGGCATTATTGGACAGGTTGTGCAAGGTCTACAAACATCCAGTGGTATTTGAACATTACCGCAGCAAGCAATTTCAGGTGGAGTCGGTGGCGGTCTGCATGGGCTGCAAGGGCCACAAGGACCGCATGGAGGACATGGACCACAAGGACCACATGGACCACACGGGTCGCAAGGACCACATGGATCGCAAGGACCGCAAGGACCACATGGCCCGCAAGGACCACATGGCCCGCAGGGGCCACATGGATCGCATGGCCCGCAGGGACCACATGGACCGCATTTAGGAGGACATGGTCCGCATGGGGGCGGAGGGCAACATTTCATTAATTGTCTTTTATCTATGCCCATCGTCATAAATTGCAATTTTAGCGGTAGACATGAGGGACTACATGAAGGAAAAGGACAGTTGAGACACCCAGGGCGACCTTGGCAGCAGCTTCGAGGGCAATCACTTTGAAGACCATTTCTTCGGACGCAATCACAATTTGTATACAAGATTGAAGATCGAATCTCACGGTCCTTGCATCTTCTCACCTGCAAAATACAAAGTTCAGTTTTAGAAGAGACTTTGCAGATCTGATGCGAAATCAAGGTAAGAAATGGGCACCACATTCAACTTACCTTGATTCGCACCAATGGATCCCATTCTTATTCAGCATATTACTTCAGTACATCATCAGCAGACACGTGATGGACCACATGGAGTACAAGTCATAAATGGAGGAGCAGGAACGCATGGGGGACCGCAAGGACCACAAGGGCCGCAGGATCCAGGACCACAAGGTCCGCAGGGGCCACAAGGGCCGCAAGGACCTGGACCACAAGGTCCGTAAGGACCACAAGGCCCACAAGGACCGACAGGTCCACAAGGTCCGCAGGGACCGACGGGCCCACAAGGTCCGCTCGGGCCACAAGGACCACAGGGACCACAAGGATTGCATGGTGCAGCACCTGTAGTACATGGGTAACTGCAGGGACCACCGCAAGGGGTGCAAGGGTCAATAGTAGGACAAACAGGTGGATTTGGTGGGCATCCTCCCATCCCACAAGGGCGGAACTCGCAAGGTGGGAACCTGGGTGTCGTAACGCAGGGAGGGCACTGAACACTGGGCCTTAGTGTTGTGGGGCCAGTGGGATAGCAGCAATATTCCGGTGGTGGTGGAACATCAATCATTTGGGGTTTCGGTTGGCAGAGTATTGTCTGACAAACTTCTCGTGGCTCGCATATTGTTCGCGGGCAACATACAACACATGGATCGGGAACCATCGAAGGATAGTAAATGATTCTCGGCTCCTTGATCAACTGATTGAGCCAAATCAACTTTGGGACTTTAACCACCTTTGTTGTCTCAACAACCTTAGGAATTTGAACCTGTTTGCACCTATTTATGACTTGTGGTTCATTTATAACTTTTGGGACAAATATCACGTTCTTTTTGCATATAAGTCGTGGCGGCTGTTGGATCGTTATGCACTTCGGTTGAGGGGGCGGTGGCCTAGGAGGACATTGTGGCAAGTTTTCCAACTCGATACGAGAATAGCATTGCGGCGAAGGCTGAATTAAAAAAAAAATTAAGAAAAGACACAAATTTCGTATTCACGTCAAAGCCCGATTTTCGATTGTCGATTTTCAGGCGAAACATGAACTACAAGGAATATTTCAATATTTTAGTTCCCAAATTGACTAAAAATCCTCATTCGAAATAGGCGTTTAAATTAAATTGAACTAATAAATATACCTCGCAATAAGGTCCGCCACAAGGATCACATGGAACACAGCATGGTATACATGGTGGTACAACGCACGGATCACACATAATGCTAAGTAAAAAATAATGAATACAATATAATTTAAAAATTCATAATCTTACCTATATTTTAACCGCTATTAAATTAACACCTCACCAAATAATAATTCCCAACAATTTTCCAATTCCACGTTTTTAACAACGTATTTTTATATATGCTTTTTATTTTTATTAATTGTTCACAATATCTTTTTCCTTTTTTTTTATTTACTTTTTTTTTATATTTTAATCCATGAAAATAAAATTACTAAAATTTTCTGTTCTAGAGCTAATGCAACTTATGAAATATATATTAGAATGGCGATTTTTTTTTCATTTTCTTCCAATAATGATTTTGTTTTTTCAGAGCGTGCTACGTTATTTATTAGGTAAGGTACGATATCGCCAGTAGCATTGCTTAGCATAGTAGGCGTTTTATTACTGTATGCAAAGGTATTTATTTCCAATTCCAAAATAACTTAAAATTGCTCATCTGTATGAAAATAAATAATTGTTATTATAAATTAATATTCTAAATTTCAAAACGCGTTTAGTTCATTTCAAACAAGTTTGAATGTACTACTCAAGTAAATCAAATTGTTCATATCAACGTAAACCCAAAATTCCAACTTAAACAAGGCCAAATAATGAATTGAAATACATATTACCAATTATAGTCAACAAAATAATAACCTCCAATCGAAAAATTCATTAGAAATATTGATAACGTTATATTTTGTGCATGGTATTCAAACTTTTACAAGGTCTTGAAATCATATTCTCAAATAATTTTAATATAAACTATTGTTATCATTAACAGATTAAAATACACAACAATAAAATAAACATTATATTTCGTCATGTTTGAAATTAGAAATTTGTAACTTTTAATCATTTTGAGATATGTTCTAATTAAGAAAATTTGGTTTGGATTTAATGGAAAGAACGAAAAGTTAAATTTAAAAAATTGCACTGAAAACAAGTTTAAAATAAAGAGGCATTATATTTTACAGAAAATCTAAACTGATTTTGTTGAATTAAATTTAACTCGTCTAACCCAAAAACTATCTTTATTTTGAATTGCAAAAAGAGAAACGGCAATAAAAGACATTTGAAGTGCGTGAATACATTTAGAGAGTTTAAATCTTTGCTAGTTGTTGGGGTTTGGATACAAAATAAAAGTTATTGCTATAAAAAAATGGATGCTAGTCATCGCTTGAAGTTGGTTTATGTACGCAGTTTTAATATGCCCATTTATTACATTTATTTTACAAATTAATGATAATTAATTTAGATTTTAAAGTACTAGCACCGAAACATGTGCAATTTAAAATAAAATATGTCCTCAAAACTAAAAGGAATAAATAAAATCTGGTTAAGGATTATTACAATTTGGTATTCAGAAAATAATATCAATTACAAAAAACGCAAACGACTTTTTCTGATTGCAAATTAAGAACCCTTGATGAGACTTGCATCACATAAACATCTGGAAGTGCAATCATCAATGTCTTCGCATCTTCTCGCGTGGATGATGCATGTTTTTGTAAGATTAAAAGTAGACTGATATAATCCGCATGACTTTTCCTTTCATGGCCACTGCTCTCAAATTAAGCTAGCACTCCAAACGATAATGCAAGATAATAAAAGAGTTGCTTCCCAGATTAAGGGATTTTTATAATTCTCTATTCACAGTCATTATTCCTAGGTAGGTTTCAAAATATATCCATTAGGGATTTATAGATAAGCAAAGTTTAAGCCCTAACGACGTTTTAATGTTCGCTTTATTTTTAGAATTGTGCATCATGTCTTGTATGCGAACTTCTTTTCTTTCAATAAAATCCATAATTTTATTTCATTTAGAGTATTCGGATATTCATAAATTAATTTTAAAAAAATATTAAGATAGTCAGTTCTACGTTATCATAATTGTTTTCAACTTTTATAAAATATAAGTAATATTTGAAAATGTTGACCCACCGCAGAGCATCAATAAAAGCTAGTGTTATACATATCTGTGATAAAGTATAATCTGCATTGAACAAAGCAGTAACCTGATAAAAACAATTTTTTAATATTATCCGAGTTTTGTGTTCTCTGTATATTCGATCATCTATCAGGAATATTTTAGCGCATCGAAAACTTCGACTAGAATAATGTAATAATTTCCGCCCGTAAAGCTTCGATCGAATTCAATTCAATCGGCGTAATGTAATTATTATTATTCCAGTCGTCACATTTGATCAGTTTCTTAATGAGACTTAACAATGAGCGGCATTACTTTCACTGCACTGAAAAGTTCATTTTAAGGGTTATCATAAATCATTTGCATTGATTAATTAAATTGAAACGTATTTTAAAGTTTAAACTAATAATAAAATATGACTTCATAGTAAATAGTGGCGAGCAAGTAACATTATAGAATTTGTTGTTATTTAACTTAAAGAAGGAAAACTTGATACACTTAAATATTATAAGTGTAATAAGAAAAGTAGTTGAATAATTAAAAGTGAGTGACATTACTATGTTCATTCATTCATTTATTATCTGTCCAACTCCAGATTCCTGGAGAAATCTTGAAATTACATAAATTAATCTTATGCTCAGTTGGCACACAGAACCTTCCATCGCCGCAATTAACTTTTCTAATCACTTAATTGAGAGAGGTGTTATCAGTACACCTGGGCATTAACATATCAATAATCCCCACACACGAGAGGGATTTATCAAACCAACACCAGTCCAAGAATTTTGCACCAAATAAGATTCAATCAGCATCTTGATTCCGAAGGCAGTTCTTCTCGAGCGACTGCCGCGGAAGCATCTTAACGGCCACTTCTAAACGTATTCTGACCGCGAGCGAGTACGCGCGATTTCAATGCGAGGGAAAGTCATCCGCGCCTTTAGTCCAATAATAAATTGTTCTAAAATACATAAACAAAATTGAATGAGATAATAATTTAAAAAAAAACCGAAAATTGGTAGTCATGAATATTTGGCTGTGGGTTGTTGTTACCATTTTTGGCGTCTACAGCAAAGGTAAGCAGTCAATAAATTTTGTTGTGTGTTAATTTGTTGAACCGTTCCGTGATTTACGTTAATATTGCGCAATGTGTGGTATACCAATATTTACCTGTTTTGAAGGAATGACGCTAATTAATGTAGTTTAATTTACTCAACTTATTAATCACAGCGCAACCTGTTGAAGAGCAGTTGAAATTGAGACCCTTTCAGCGAATGTTATTTTCAGCGAGAATTTTGTATTTTTCGATTTGGGAAAATTTATCTTTTTCAAATTATCTCGGCTTTCATCTTTGTAAATCCACATTCTCTTTTTAAAGAAATTATTGGAATGTTTACGTGATCTGTAAGTGCTTGAAATAAACAATTGAAAGTTGAGTGTAACAATTTTAAGTGATGTGAGATAAGATTGTAAAGAAAATATTTTATTTGAACTGCTCAGATAGTTGCGACCTAGAATTTATTATTTTTGCTGCCCTTAATTTGATTTAAAGCTTTAGCTCTAAATACTTTGATCGTAAATCATCCATAATTTTAGTGTATCCCTTGAAATGAAGTCTTGTAATATTCTCCTCGAAAATTTTTATTTTAATAGAAACGGATAAGATATGAAGTGCTTATACTATTTAGAATTATATTTTATTATATATAAACTACCAGAAAAATAACCAAATGAGCTTTAGGTAATACATTAAATTTTATGTTTAAGGTAATATTCGGTAGAAATTCGCTAGCTTCAAAATAATTCAACGATTAAGGACATGTACCATATTCAAACGTTTTGCAGATGAGTATTGATTACAGCCAATTCATTGCTCTCTAATTGATTTTGAGTGCGGCGTCAGCGATTAATGAATTTATTATTCACATAGAATAGCCATCTTTCGACCTATAACATAATAAATTTTCAAAGAAAATGCATCTAACTTGCATTTTTTATTGCACCCATTAGACAATAGGCAGTTAATAAACTGCTGCAGAAACACTTGCAACTCGCAAAAAGACTTTTTTCATACTGTTGACAAGTGTCATTTATTTATTGAAAAGTGAAAATAAGTAATTACACCTAATCTTTTACTCTTGAGGAACTTTGAAATACATATTTAAAGAGATTCATGAGTCGCACGAACGCCAAGGCTACATATTCAAATGACTGAGTGCGATTTTTTCGTCTCATGAAGTCGTAAGTATGTGCTTAGATTTTTTTGAATGTTTTTTCGGTAATGCCTATCAAGATAAATCGTGCGTAAATTCAGAGCAGAGGAGTGCTCGGAATGGGGTTCATACTTAATTGGAGGCATTGTTTTCAGATAACCTGTCTGTCAGTAGTTATTGGAACTAATTTGTCTTGAAATCCGATACCCGGGACCGCCCAAATAGTGAAAGTCAATATAAAATAAAATACCAATTTAGAGCGCTACTGGGGAAGTTGCCTCGGGTTGCCAAGAACATGCCATAAATTTTATATTGATCATCCCGTTTCAGTAGTCTTAATATCAAAAACTGTAATATAATAAATAATAGAGCATTCAATTACTTTTAAGTTTTACAATTTGTGCATTTATATGTGTTTTAGTAAATGTTATATACATTGAAGAACATAAAACACCATTATTAAAATGTTTTTCTTTTCTATAAATGTTAAAAAAGAACATACGTAAATATTAGTAATGTTTCTTCATTAAAAAATTGTAATAAAGTTATTTTTATAATGTCCTGTTGTACATTTTCGTTTCATGTAGACCTTAGAACATCCACAGTTAGAAATTTGGTATGTTGATTCGAAAAGTAAAACATAAATTCTGATGTTAGGTAGAGAAAATTGGAATTTAATTACATTCCTAAGCTCTCAAATTTAGTTTTAAATTTAAAATTTACATTTATCCACCTTGACGACATTATCACAATTATAATGTGCATTATATAAAATTGTAAAAACCCTTTTAGCTTAAACAGTTTGAAATCTCTCTTAGAAAAGGATTGATCTGTAACAAGTGATAAAATGTTAAGTGGCAAAATAAATCCTTAAAGTGAACTTTGTATTTCATTGAGAGCAAATGTAAGAAATTATGCTGAACAAATTGTTATTGCTTTTTAAAAGCACTAATAAAATAGCAAAGCCAAACCATGAAAAAAATTATAATACCATATAATTATGTTATCCTAAAAATTCTTGTTTTTCTGTGATTATTTTATCACTAGACATTTTCTAACTACATAGCTGAGTATCTTGTTACAAAAATGATATATGCAAAAACGATTTAAAATCAATAACGCTTGTAATCCCGGCGCCACACAGTAAGAATATTAGTTATGAATAAAATATGAATGAATAACCACACAATCGTTATCGAGCCTTTTGTTTAGTTATTTGTTCCAAAAGTTATTTTGTGAAACATATCATATTTCGTGCTTTTATCTGGATTATTATTATGATATGAATATATTTTGGAAAATAAATTTCGTGCGTGAGAGTCACATTTGAAAATCGGTTTGAATATTTAATGCTTAAACTAAAAGCTTTTAACTGTTACGAGAAAAATTAATTCATATTGATTTCTTTTCCTGTGTTTGCTATCTTCATTAGCACCCTCGTATATTCACCGATTTTTTAGAAATGATTACTAAATGAGATATAAATAGTTATGTTGAAACCACCTTAAAATCCGAAACTAATCCTTACTAATAACAATAATAATAATACAGCTGTTTTCTGTCAATACCGCCATAACTTCTAAGACTCTCAATTGTTTTTAATGACATTTTATATACAAACTACATACCTTAAGCCAAGGTTTACCGGGATTATATTAGCTTGCACTGAACTTATTAAGATTTGAACTAAATTTAAGCCGCATTGAAATTGATCACATACATAACTAATATTAGAACATCACAGCTAATCCGATCATTTGTTTACATTTGTAAATGGGTGTCCCCTTATAAAGCATTAGATTCATATTTATACATAAAAGCAATACATAAATCAAATAATGAGTGCGGATAATTATGAGTTACAAGACCACACTTTCAGTGCTAAGTATGAAGTGAATTGTTCTAAAAATATTCAATCAAGAATTCGGTCATTGCATAATTTCAAAAATATTTAGCCACACGTCTGCAGGTAACACTTTTAAACTCTAAAATATAATTCGTTTAATTCTTGCTTTGTAAAGCAACAGATTTAACAGAAAATTAATCACTACGACCGCAGACTTAGGGGAAACAAAATTCATAAAGTGTGTAACAAATAACTTGAAACAGTGCCAAACTATGTTTCCTTGACAATGAAATTTTGAGCACAAAAATTAATATGCAATATACGCAGTTGCGTTGTATTTAATATTTCTGCCAGCTTTCTAGATGCTTGAGCAGATCAAATAATGATTTGACTGTGGGGAAAAGTGTGTACCAGAAATATGAATGAAAAATTGTTGTGGATTCGATATTTGCAATAGAAAAAATATTCAATTTATATATTTCCTTTCGTGTTTCTTTCAGAAATATTATCAGAATACAGCGACCAAAATAAATATAATGTGTATCCGTACTCAAATTCAATTACAGGGTAAGTAAATTATTTATTCTTTACTTTTTGGCTAATTGACGTACACAAATTGGAGACTGTTTCTTGTTTATTATTTCTTTAAGTTTTATGTTTGTTTTTATGTAGTACATATTCCAATATATATGCCAAATGTCTGTTTAATTCCATAAACAATGTTCTTGTTTTAAGATGCATTAAGGTACCGTCTTGCTAAACAAAATTTTATTTATAAATTTGATTCAATTTTCAGAAAATTCCGTGTGAAAATCGGAATTTAGGATATTAGTTTTTACTTTCATTATGGCAAATCGCTCATATAAATAACATCATAAACTGAAAAACAAAAATAAAATTATCGACTCGCCTACAAGTTATGTTGCTTCTCATATTGTGCGTGACCTAATCTGGGTCAAATATAGCGAGAGAAATGCAGCAGACATACATATAAATTGTGTTTAAGCGGCTGACCGGAAATAAAACCAAATCGCATATGTAAAAAAATAAAACACAACAAATTTATTGCAAAGAAACCATAAATTTAGCATGTACCAAACGAAGATCTTTTTTTGATATGTCGCACGTACTTAATCCTTGAGACCCAAATTAATTGGCGAAGTACTTGTGATTTCGCGCCATAATGTAACTCGATGCAGTTAATTTAATAACCCTCGAGAATTTTGTATATGACAAATGTTGTGATTTACAGCCATGCAAATAGTACGCTTAATCAAGCGTTAATTACGCCGCGGAAAATGCAACACCTAGCCGCAGCGGGCAATAAACGTATTTCTCATAAAATAAGCATAAAATAGTGATATAGGTCGGCGACGTAAAAGCTATCTATCCTAAAATAAAATGTATGAGTTCAACAAACAGTTGGGTCATAATTATAGCTTTTAATTAACATTCCATTTTCAGGTCCATTAAAACACTTAAATGTAAGCAATTGTACTTTCCTCCACATAACATGAAACTGGGAAATGTTCTCCTCTATAAATATTCCACTGCTTAATCAATCAACGACAAAATCAACTGCTTACATTTAACGTATATTTTGAAGACGCCAATTTTACAAGTTATCTACGGAATCTTTTTATAAATTTAAGTAAACAAAATTGAAATTTTGTTCCTACTTTTGGCGGTTATCTAATTGAGATCATACTACTCAAACGTTTTTTGTTTGTTTTTAATTAAGAAATGAATTTACTATTTTTATTGGATATATTTTATGTTTGTTGAAATAGTAAATTACGTTGATGCAAGAAATAACAATTTCAGTGGGTTTTTTTAATCGAAATTGTAAAATTGTATTTTGATTGCATTAAAGAACAGGAAAATCGGTTGTTTATCTGCTCTTATGAAAAATTACACACTAAAATTACATTATTTACTGTGTAAACAAAAAATCAACATATTTGTTAAAAAGCATATTTAAGAAAAATTGGACAATATTCTTTAGACTATTATTTAGTAAAGTTAGTTAAAGCTACACATTAAAATTAATTTTGTGATTTTCATTAATTTAGTCGTTGATCAATTACATCAAGGGTTTGTAAAATTATGCGATCTTTGAACCACTTAAACATTTAAACAAAATTTGTAATAGTGCATCTGGAATGTCAAATTATCACTTCAAAAATGAATAATTTCAGAACAATGAAAATGTAAGATTACAAAATCTTGAATTGATTGATTGACTGATTGAATTTTGTTTCCTCTGATATTGTTAGGAATTGTGGTTGATATTGATAATAAAGAGAATTTGTCGTACCATTCCGTATGAACAAGTGTAATACAAATAAACAATAAGTCAGAACGACTTTTCAGTTTAATGGATTTATGCCATGACTAAGCGAGAACCTAACATTTATCATATCAGAGCAGGTCATCGGGCTACGACATCCATAAGTCGTTCAATTTGCATAAATAAGGATTTAATCCAGTAAGTAATAGTTATATTATGGAAAGTGCAATCTATTTAGTCTAATTCTATTCAAGATAGCAGATAAACATGTCACTTAGGATAAGCTACTCGATCTGTACAAGTGCTCTTTTAAGCAAACTTTGCTCTTGAACCCAAAAGTCCTATTCCTGGGGAGTTATTTACATAAGTAGAATTTACTATTCCGCAGGTGGGACATACTCTAGTCTGAGACGGAACCTTATGAAATGTTTGGAAAAACAAGTGTGGCATGATGAAGTAATCCAAGTTAACTCTTTGTTAGAGTTAAAACCGATAAATTTTATTTAACGCATTAATCAGAGGCGCCGTCGTCGTGGCAACTCACCACTTAACGATTGGTTGGCACACGCCAAGTGTAAAATCTAAAAACTTAAATTTATCGCCAAGGTGCGAATGCAACTCCCTGGAGTTAGATAATGGGAATAGGACCGCGCCGGCTTTTATCTTTTATTGCCGAGTCGCGCCAAGAGTGACGAAATTTGATCGACGGGAGATTCGTGCAGTGCAGTCACCTACTTTTGCGTGGGTGGATTCGCGGAGCTTGGCCCGACTTCTGGCTGCATCTGGTGGAAATTTGCGATGCAGATTAATAATGCCCATGTCTCGCGCAATGGGAAATTTATTCGGGCTGCGTGTGAGCCGCGCTTTTATCGTGAGCTTCACTTGTTTCTATTTGTTGATTTTTAATATATTGTAATGTCTTGCATCCCTGCTGGGAGTTTATTATAGGCGGTGACACGATCAATTGGGGCTGCAGTTTGAATCAATTGCAAATGTTAAACTACTGCCTACTTTATCGCACAGAGCTCAAGGCATTTCGCTTGAATTTTATCAATTTTACACATTTTTCTATTATTTAAATATAAACAAATACTATCTACTATATTAAATTCTATGAACATTGACGACCCGCAACGAATTAATTACCGCATATTCTAATTGCGAAATAAATCATCTTAATACACTTCCACTTTTAATAAACTCTAATAATTGATATTGTTTTAATATGTGTAAAATTGAGAAACTTTATTCTCACGAACGAAGCTATACCGGAACTTGAAGGAAGATTGTCAATTATTGTTTCAAAATTATACAATAATTCTTCTTTATAATATCTTAAAAATTTGTTTCCAATTAGTAATCAAACGTACACAATAGAAATATAGACACGTTTTTAGTGCAAATAAAACAATTGTGTCAAATACTCTTTTCAATACTTTATAACCATAAAGCGGACTTAAAGACTTTTATTTTAAATGCATAAGGTGTGGTAGTTATAACTTTGTGAATGAAATAATCATATTTCTTTCGTACTTAATTTTTGTAATTTATCACAGAGACATTCTGGAGTTTTTATATCTTCTCTAAGAATACAAATTGCTGTTTTAAAAACATTTTTAATTTCCGATGTAATCACGGTCATAGTGGGAATAAATAATAAATAAAATGAAAGTGAAATAAGCTATTTGATAAAATGTTGCTTGAGAAATAAAAGTTTGTCTTTTAGCAACAATAACATTTAATTATTCAGTTCCGTTTAATTAATTAATGAAGGCGCCTAAATTAAAATATTTCTGATAAACAGGATTAATAAAAACAAATTCAGTTAATTGACTGAGATGCTTATCAAGGCTTATAAAA
Source organism: Tolmerus cingulatus (assembly GCA_959613345.1). Lineage (NCBI taxonomy): Eukaryota > Metazoa > Arthropoda > Insecta > Diptera > Asilidae > Tolmerus > Tolmerus cingulatus. The sequence continues at coordinate 14,384,852 of OY390708.1, read as the reverse complement.
GAGGTAAAAGCCTAATAAAAATGTTTAGATGGTTATAAATTTAGATCTATTCACATCAAACCATCGTCAATTAATTGGATGTTGAAGTATTTTTCTCATATTGCGTTTTAAAAAGAGTAAAAACTACATTTAATACTTAAATAGAACGACGCAGGTAAAAATTAGTATAGCAAAACTGAAATAATTACATTTGTGGCCCATGAAAAATAAATATGCTTAAAGTTCCATTTTCATGACACAAAACTTACCTTAAAAAAAACTTCTGAACTAGTTTGGGAAGAAATTAATTGAATAAAATTCTGGGAATTTCTTTCCTACAACTGCATTTTTAGATTATTCGAAAAGTTTTCCAGAACTGTGAGCTCATGTGATTGGAGTGGCAAGAGTGTTTTATTTATATTCTTTATCATACTACTTTTCATTTTTCCAAACAAATTATCAACTTGTATTATTCAAACTTAATTTGATCCCACAATCTCAATAGAAATTACACATAAATCTTGGAAAAATCTAAGGCTTTGATCTGGGAATTCATATTAAATCGGTACTTAGACTGAACTAGTCGCACTTTAATATATCATACGGCTTATAACGAAATTTTGAATAACACAAACTAACCATGACCCATAACAAAAACAAAACATTCATCATTCGCATCAGTGAGAATTAGAACCTCTTTGTTGCTGATCCCAATCGCCAATCGTTTATGTTAATATAATAACACTAAATCAATATTTCTTCCAAAACTGGCAGATTTAGTATGGTGGCTTGGTTAAGAATTATAAACTTTAAGAGATTGACACAAAGATGGGTTGTTGATTGAAAATAAACAATATAAACAAAACTTTTTGTAGCGAAATGCATAAGAAAATGTTTATGATGTGTTATATAAAAATTAAATAGTACTTAAATGATAAATGCGTTAAAATACTTAAAGGAAATAAAACTAAATTCTGCTTCGTCAATTTGTACATTAAAATTGCGTATAAAATAACTATACAATAAAAGCAAGTATAGTATAATATATTACATACCATTTCTTGTTTACTCTTTCTAGTGATCGCTCCTTCGGTTACCCGTATAATTACCACCTGCTAGATAAAGAGAGGTAATTTTTAATTAACATTCCCTGTTTAAATACAAATATAATAAATTATAACTACCTTATTCTATTCGAAGGTATCCTGCACAGGCGTCCAAAACGGAGTACGGGCTACACACAGTGCAGACAGGAACAGCGTACATCACTCCAGGACAAAATCCAGCCAATCACATAGTACCTGAAAGTAAAAAGACTCAGCATTATTTCGTGACAACCAACACAACAGTAAGCAGTTAAAATTTTAATTACTTTCGAAGCCTAATTTGAATTTATTTGTGCAGACTTTCTATGTTCCAGGGAAAGCGTTTAGACGGACGTCAAGCAATCATACTTCGGGATCGCAACGTCGAACTCAAAGTCATCGCCATAGAGGTCCTGTTAATTGCATAAGATGTCCTTCTGAAAAAATTCTAATCGCTCGAAAAGGATTAGACGGCGTCTTGATAGAGCCTCCCAAGCTTCTTTCTTGCCAAAATCGCGTGGTCTCAAGCGAAGTGTTTCAAATCGAAACTCTTTTCGGGTCTACTTTTAAATTTTTATTACCGCATGGATCTCATTCTTTTCATGGCAAGATAAAAAACAAGCGAACTGGCAAATACTTGCAGACCTGCATAATGCGGTATAAAGTTGTGGTACAGCAGTGCGGCAGATACTTCCCGCGAGATGAAAACTTAAAAATTTCATGTGATCCGGGATACATTTGGGGTTCTAAGTGCCGCTTCACTTGCAGGACGGGGTATCTGAGTCATCAGCAGCCGATCGTTTGCGGAGACAGCTTAAGCTGGGAAGGGGATGAGCCTAAATGCTGTGAGCTGAGATCATTATTTTTTAGTAGTTTTTTAATTAATCCATTCTTGCTATTAAAGTACCACATCAACGAAAACGAAGCGGCAATTGCGACTTTTTAATGATTCCCGATCATGGAAAATTTTCCTGTGAGTACCCAAAAGGACCGAGACATGAACAATACGAAAATGAACTAACACTGCCCGAGGGAAGCATTTGCCGGGTGATTTGTGATCACAATTACGAAATACCAACTTATCTTAAAGATTATGGTGTTTTTCACTGCGAGAGCGGAAGATGGAACGTAACTGCCACCAGCTTGTGTCAGCCGAAAATTAGTTACAACTACTAAATTCGGTCTTAAAATTTGTTTGCAATAAATTACGATTTTTTATAAGTACCTTTGCATTTTATAATTCTTATGTACATTTTAATTTTATAAAACAAATGAATTATTTCCTACAATTATGAACTTTTCAAAATATAAAATATGTCTTTAAATAAGACGATTTTCCGGGAAAATGGTCTATAAATCAATTCGGAACTTATAAAACACGAGGCAACATATGATGGGAAATCGGGAGTTGAAAATAAAATATGTAACTCATCTATTTTATTTGGTAGAAATTATTAGCAATAAGAGAAACGAAAGTAATTTATACTATTTAAGATGGGTCAGCGATATTTACGAAGTCGTAAATTGGTTCACTTTATTTTCATAATGACAAATACAAAGCCTACAAAAAAAACAACATTTATTTGAACTTCATTTTGTTTCACTTTAACAGAGTGATCACTTAAAGTATTTCAGTAGTGTTCGGCGATTACCCGCGTAAGATTCACATTTATGCCCCCTGCCTTTTGAGCTTCCAGCTCTTTAAGGATAAAATCTCTTAGCTGGGTGTAAGCCTCCTTGAGCTTAATATTGTCAATGACTGCATGAAAATTTCCTGGTTTCTTACCTAAAGATAGGTTAGTATTGTAATGATCAACAATTATAATTATTTAATTAATTTTCATACACACCGTATTCAATTTCAATTTTCGCAGTATCCAAACGCTTTTTCAAACTTTCTTCAGTTTCAGTATTTCTTCTGCGAAGCCGTTTTTCAAGTTCGCTTATTGATGGTGGAAGAATAAACACAAGAATTGGATTTAAATCAGAGTGTCGAATCTGCTCCACACCCTGAATTTCAATATCCAAAACGCATACTTTACCTTGAGATTGTACGTGGTAAACGGCCTGTTGGCTGAAAGAAAAAAAGACATGATGTCAAATTCAAAGTCCTCCAAAATGATTTGTACCTGTTAATATTTAAAAACCTGTTTTACCCCACACAAACCCCTTAAGACGTAAGCACAGATTATGGCGGTTAGCATAAACTGTCTCATTTACAATCAACGGAGATCTTTTGAAAATTATTCTGAATTTATACGATAATATCCGCGACGCCTTTATATTTCATTTTCGAAAAAAATTCAAGTAACGTGAAAATGACATATACGACTTATTTGCATGTACCATTTAATTTGTTGATATTCAAAGTTGTCTGACAACTGACAATTAATTTGTCTAACTTTTGCTAGTTTCAAATTGCATTTGTTCACATCAGTTTCTATGTACGTGGTTATATTGTAATATTTATTTGTAATATATGTGTTTAATTTTACAATAAAATGTATGCTAATTTTACGATAAATATTTCAATACTTAATAACGCAAGTTTTTTCAGAAACTAGTTTAAAAACATAATCAATGGAATCTCGTCCATTTGTTAAAATACTGGCAAGATTTTTATTTTACTGGAATGAACTTTCTACTTTACGTATTCCATTTATCCACTTTTCATTACATAGCACCATTCCAGAAATCGTGATATTTTTTGCCACACTACTTGATATAATCCTTCAATATAGTACAAAGAACTAACAGAAGTGCTTGAATCGCCTTTGTACAATGCACGCAACATTTTACTTTACTTTATTTTATTTTACTTAACTAAACTTAAGTGCTATTGATGTAATTGAGTCTGTAAGTGCTATTACCTTGTCCCGTACATATTTCCACTGAAGGTGGCGGATTCGATGAACTCGCCACGGTCTATGGCGGCCTGCATTTCTTCGCGAGTCACGAAATTATAGTGGATGCCGTTCTCCTCTCCAGGTCGAGGCTGGCGCGTCGTGTGTGAAACACTGCCGAGTGTGAATATGCAAAAATATAATTTCAGTAAAGGAGATTTGTGATTAAAAAAATAAATTCTTTAACCTCGTCCTACACAAACTTTAAAATTCTTTTCACCGTTCTGACCATTACGCAAAGATTTAGGTAAAACAATAACATAAAATAAAAGAGGTTTTGGAATCGATACCTTTTGTTGTTTATTTCGATTAGAATATTCGGCGCAATTTTTAAAATGAGGAGAGTATTGACGAGGTCAAATAATTATTTAGTAAAAAAGATTCTCACCAGAAACCAAAAGTATCGGGAAACTCTTTAAACAATTTTTTTAACAGAGTACTCTTCCCAGATCCGGATGGGCCACAAATGACCAGAGGACGAGGTCCTTGTTTAGACATTATTGAGCACGCTACAAAAGCATTTAGAGAGCAATTAGTAAATATTCAAAAAAACGACTAGCTCCATTGATCTACTGTGCAAAAGTGCTTGAATTGTTGAGGAGCATGCAAACAAATGAAATTAAACAGCATTCAAAAGTTGATAAATTAAATGAAACAACTGCATATTCACAAAACTAAAAATCAACCAATTTTCTAGAATTTAGCAAGACACACAACAAAGAGCTCCCCAGGAAAAAGTACCTTTAATTTAAAGGCGAGACTTCTTTTCTGGTTTGCCTGGAATTTGAAGTACGCACAATTTTAATAATAACCAATTTTAAAACAACTAGAAGCTGGCGGTTGCGAAAAACAAAAATTTCACATTCAACGAGCCCGACTTGTAAAGAAACGCAGCAAGCAGTCCTCTGGCGCCCAAAAGTATGCTACGAATTGCTACAGACGATAAAGGGCAAATACAGCGCCCGCCCTGCAGACTCACCCCTCGCAATTAGCGTTAGTAAAGTGAGCATTTTAACTTTCTTTTAACTTTCACGCGACAGTAATTAAGCTATTTTGTTGACAAACAATGCGAAAAGTGGCCGCGAAGCTTCGGAATTCCTCCAGTTCAGTGAAGCAGCGGACCTCGCCGTTGGCCCTTGTGCTGTTGGTCAAGTGAGCAAATTCGAAGCCTTACCACTTTACTTACGGCGCAATTTCACAAACTCTCCCCAAAACCTACGAGCTTCAAGCAAGTTGCTGAACTTCGCCGGGTAAAACCGCAAAACTAATTGCATTTAACCGAAAAAAACCCTGTTACTACACACGCCGCCACCAACAACAGCAGTCGCGAGTTGAAATGTCAAAAAATCAAATGACGGAACGGGTGCTATCGGAACTTGATATTTCACGTGCAAATCCATAGCATTGCCAGATGTATTAGTTCGAGCTGCCAACTTTATCGGCCTTATGTCGTATGCATTTCCTTCTACTTTCGGTAATTGAAATCAATAAGAAGTTGAATTTGTTTTATATTATTTAATAAATAAAAAATTTATAAATTATATATGTGTACATATTATTATTATATTACAATAACATTTACGCATTTCAATGAAACATTTTGACTGGTGGACGTAAATTAATATTCAATATATTTACAAGGTACAAGCGGGGTTACCGGTTCCAACCGGTGAACAAATATTTTGGCCGCCTTATTTGGTCCGTCATAAAAAAATTCCAACATTTTATAGTAAATTCAAAACTATTTCAAAATATCCACAGTACTTCTTTTCTTTACTCTTTATAATATAAAAATAAAATAATATAAATATAATATAATATAAAATTAATATAATATAAAAATAATATAATATAATATACAAATAATGTAATATAAAAATAATGTAATATAAAAATAATGTAATAAAAAAATAATGTAATATAAAAATAATGTAATATAAAAATAATATAATATAAAAATAATATAATATAAAAATAATGTAATAAAAAAATAATGTAATATAAAAATAATGTAATATAAATATAATATAATATAAAAATAATATAAGATAAAAATAATATAATATAAAAATAATATAATATAAAATTAATATAATATAAAAATAATATAATATAAAAATAATGTAATTAAAAATAATGTAATATAAAAATAATATAATATAAAAATTATATAATATAAAAATAATATAATATAAAAATAATATAATATAAAAATAATATAATATAAAAATAATGTAATAAAAAATTAATGTAATATGAAAATAATATAATATAAAAATAATATAATAAGAAAATAATATAATATAAAAATAATATAATATAAAATTAATATAATATAAAAATAATATAATAAAAAATTAATATAATATAAAAATAATATAATAAAAAATTAATATAATATAAAAATAATATAATATAAAAATAGTATAATATAATATAATAAAAAATAATGTAATATAAAAATAATGTAATATAAAAATAATATAATATAAACATAATATTATAAAAAATTAGTATAATATAACAATAATATAATATAAAAATAGTATAATATAAAAATAATATAATATAATAAAAAAATAATGTAATATAAAAATAATGTAATATAAAAATAATATAATATAAAAATAATATACTATAAAATTAATATAATATAAAAATAATGTAATATTAAAATAATGTAATATAAAAATAATATAATATAAAAATAATATAATATAATATAATATGAAAATAATATAACATAAAAAAAAATAATATGGCAATAATAAAATATAAAAATAATATAATGTAAAAATATAATAAAAAAAAATAATATAAAAATATTATAATATAATACATATAATACAATATAATTTAATATAATATATCCATCCGCATACAATGTGGCATCCGACTGCTCCTCTATTTATACGCTCGCCACAGTTAGGAAAGGGTTCCCGATCCAGGCTCGGCTCAACAGCTGCCCGCGGAGAGCCCATCCAAGTCAACCTTCCCCGATGGAGTCCCTGAAAAGACTGAAGACAAAAGCAGGCTGCTCTCCTATTTATAAGCGGACCGCTCACAGCCAGGAAGAGTCCCGGTCCAGACTCGGGTCAACGGCTGTCCGTGGGGAGCAAACTCAAATCTCCCGAGGGCTAGAGACGATCGGCTGCGGTACTGCCATGCTGCTCCCAGTTGGGGAGAGCTCCCCGACACAGGATGAGGTGAGGAGAGACCCCTCTGGCTGCAGGGGTTCCAGTCCAGCTTCCGGGTGTTCGAGACCCCCGGCCGGTTCCAGTCTCAGTCCAAGTTTGTTTAAATCCTACGCGGCGGCCACTCGCTGGTTGTTTTTCACACTGATCCTGTTTATGGATTTATTCTTCCCGGTTCTTCAACACCTAGCGCCTTCGCATGTCAGAGTCTTTATAAGCTAATACCTAATTTGTTTTTATTTTTATTAATTTTTTTATCTTTTATCTTTACTAAAAATAGGTATGCAAATTAAAGCTATGAAATCTACTAATTTCGCAATTTATAATACATATATTTAAAAAATAAAGAATATTCAAATCAATATTATTTTTCCATCCTAGCTTTTCTTGGTTTAAATTATTTAAAGTCGTTTATCAACTCGTTCAACCTTTTAAAAGTACTACTCTGATTATTCTTTAAGTTTTTTAATAAAGTAATTATTTAATTCATGCAAAGAAAATGTGCATATTATATTTTTTAATCTTCATAGGTACATTGCTAAACTAAAACCTGATGCCCAGCTGAATTCCCTCTCGTCATACTTTTTTAAAAACTCTTCGGTACTAGAAACTTTCCCTTCTAAGATTGGAGATCTTCTCCAGTATATTTAAAATGAAGGAATCGTTCTTGTAGTGAGATATATCCCTTTAAAAACATATGTTAATTATTAATTTCCTGGTATATAATTATGTATGAATTCCTCATAATATAAATTTCATTTCTATTCACAATTTTTTTTTTTGTTTTTATTTATGTATTTATTTTTTCATTTGAAAAGAAAAACTAGTGTATTGATAACCCGTACTAGTTTTGCATGTTTATGTTTTAAACTTGTTTTGAACTAGCACAAATTACTTGTAATAAAAATTTAAAAAGATTTAAGACAATTAACATAATAACAAAGTTAGCGTTTTGAAGGTTTAAAATTTATAAAATTTGACGTTTGTTCTTTATTGGGTGCAATGTTAAATTAATGTAAATTAAATTATCTTAATCGTTTACTTTTTGTAAAACTAAAGGCTAAAGAACCTTAAAAATTGTAAGCATCTAGCTCTTCAAATTCAATGTGAAATTTTTGTAAGTACGTACATATAACAAATCATTTCGGAAGCAATAGTATCAATCTGTAAAAAACTCTGAGTATGGATTTCTGCAACTGGTATACCGTAAATAGTGGACTTTTTTCAAATGGGCTAAATCAAATAAATTGTGTGGATATACGTTCGGAAAATTTGGTGAAAATGGATAACAAAAGGAATAACTTAATTCAACACACGCTAATTAGGGATTTTGGATCAAAAGATGACAGTAAAAATTCAAAACCAATGGGGCCAAATGATGCCTATAACATTCTGTGGAAAAGCTTTCAATTTGCTAAAGGCCTTGAAGTATTACAAAAAGTATACAAAAAACTAAGAAATCAGCCTGACTCCGAAAAAAAAGTTAACTTTCTTAAAAATAGAGATAAATTAATGAAAGAGAAACCGTTGAAAGTGATGGGCCAATCGGTTTCTTATTCGGATACAAGTTTATCAATATCAATTGAGAAAGAACTTCCTTCTTTTAAGAAAGCTCTTTTATCTGATACCTTATCAACAGAATTTAAAAATAAAACTCAAAAAACTAAAAAACCAGAAAAAGCTAAACGAAAGGAAGTTGTTGAGAAAAAGGTGGAGGGAGTAGCTGAGGAAGAGCGAAAGGATCTTGACGCACATGTTATACAACCTGGTCGTACTACATCAAGTAAAAGAGATTATCAAAAAAGTAAGAAAAAGAATATAGCTGATTTAAAAGACATCTTTCGCGATCGACCAATAAAAATACCTAAAAAAGAAATAGAAGAGAAAAAAGAACCGTCCATTGAAGAAGAAATATATCCAACGCCGGAAGAGGAACAAGTCGCTACTGAAGAAACAATTGTAGAAACGATCGAAGATGAAGCACCACAGAGAGATATAGAAGATATAAGTAAAAAGACCTTTAAACCTCCAAAACCGAAAAAGCGTACGATTAAGAAGATTAAAGAAAAACCAATAGATCCTCCTAAGCAAGAGCCACCTCCAGAGCCCACATTCAAATTAAGAAAAATCTTACCAACAGACAAGCGAAGAGTAAGTGAAACTGATGCTGTGCAGAAAGAAGAAAATCTTAAACAAAGAAAAAGAAGATGGTCAAATGATGACAGGTACACTTACAAAGGTAATGTAGATTTATCGCCCCTGAGAAATAAGATGCCCCGAAAAAGTTCCGACGCATTTGACCTAAATAAGATAAAACTTAAAAAAGTTGATAGGAAGAAAGATGTAGATCTGTTAAAATTGCGGGAAATAGAATTAGGAGATAAGAAGATGCCCGGCGGAGCAAAACTGTTAGCTACGAGGGGACGTTCAGTAAAGCATTTGGTACAAGCAATACAAGATCAGAGATTCCAAGACGACGAACCAGTAATACCCACAGTCACTAAGATAGAAAAAGCAAGTGTCAGGGAATTTGTAATTCCAAAAGAGTAATTATTTATTAATAGTTAAAGCCTGAGATCGAGGAATTGCAATAACATAAAAAGATAAATAATAACTAAATAAACAAAAAAAATACAAAATAAGAAAATAATAAACAAAAAATAATAAATAAATAATAAACAAAAAATAATAAATAATAGATAAATAATAAACAAAAACATAATAAATAAATAATAAACAAAAAACTAATAAATAATAAATAAATAATAAACAAAAAACTAATAAATAATAAATGAATAAAAAAAATTAATAATATATAAGTAATTAAAAAAAACAATTAAATAACAAATCAATAAAAAAATTAATAAATAATACATAACTAATTTATAAAAAGTAAATAAATAAAAAATCGCTAAAAAATACATAATTAATTAATAAAAAGTAAATAAATAACAAATTAATAAAAAAATTAATAAACAATACATTAATAGTTAATAAAGAATCAATAAAAAATAAATTATTTAATAAATCAACTTTTTAACCCTCACAAAAGGCTAAACTCTAGAGATAATAGATGAATGTTGTGCTGTGTCATTAGTGCTACTGTGTAAGTCGGAGTATTTGTAATAAACACGTAATAAAATGTTCATAATAAAGTCTTCGAGAAACTTTATTTATTGTAGTTGCCATTTACCAAATGCTTTTGTAGTTTGTTCGTACCCAGCAGTTTTTAGATTTATTTCTTATAATATGTAAATAATAATTCTGCCGTCATTCTATGCTCCGAGTTCTCCACACAACCTTTTACTTAATAATCTAAAAATTTGCACCCTCCCTCACTATCAGGTGTTAGAACAAAAAAACAATCATATACTTCTTTTTTAATTTTCTTTTTATTTATACGCTAAACGCTAAGACTTTGAAAAGCATCTTAAAATTTTTGTGAGTTATTAGTGAGTGAATGAGTGACTGATGAAATAAAGGAATTTGTGTATTAATAAAATCTAAAGTAGCAGGACTATAAGAATGAGATTTGGTGTATTTCATTAGTTTCCGACAACATTCTATAAGCTGATAATTCGAGATTTAAAATATTAGGTATTTATATCAAAAATTGGTCATTGCAGATACTAAGCTTCCTAGAAGTAGAAACCACAGGAAAATAATAAAAGTCAAAAAATGAAGTCATCAAACGTAGTGTGATTCTGAAGAGAACAACATGCAGCATTTTATAGGTACAGGAATGACACAAAATTGAAGTCTTCGGTTTAAAGTTTTTTCTAAAATTATTTCAGCACGACAATGAATGATCTATTGCATTTGCAGAAATTGATGATTGACTTATTTTATTAGCGATCTTCATCCTATTGAGAATTTGAGAAGTAAGCAAAAGAGATCTACCAGAACGCTCATCGTCAATCAGCGAAATGAGAGTGTTCTGAAAATCTGGAGCCGGAAGATATCCATGTAAATCGTTTTGACCAATTAAGCTATTAAAAGCCATTCCGACATAGGTCGAACGATCTACATGACTATCACTTAAAGAGCCAAGAAGAATGGGAACGTCAATAAGAAATAGTGGAGATTACACCAGCTACTGCAGGACATGATTACTTATTGCACTATTATTAACTCAAACCAAAAATATGTACGTACTAAAAATTTTATTGTATGGCAGCAGATTGTTAACATGATATTTTTTCGAAGATGATTATGAAAATACTTTGAATAAAAAAAGCCTTTATACTACAATTCACTGTTAGTATTACTTTTATAACACACTGATTAAAATATTTTGAAAAAAATATTTTGTTCAGTTTGAACCCTGTGCTTACCAATTGTTATTAACCCACTATTTATTAGAAGTTCACCGAGGTTTTTGATAATGAGTTAGGTAGTAAAAACTCCAAAAAATGGGCAACGGGGAGTTAGGGGTTCTCATGTTTTGAAGGCGGTTTTAGTGTTGTTTTGATTTTCTAAGATTGTCAATCAAATTATGACTGAAATTAATCGAATTTGTAAGATTTTTTTTAACATTCTCATATTTAGTAATAAATACTGCACTAAAATATATTTCAAAGGATGCTTTAGTGTTTATAGATGTCATACCTGTCAGCAAAATTTTAATATTTAGTGCAGTTTTCTAATTTATTGACTTTAACATTCTTGGCAATTTTGAGGCAATGTCATGTGAAATTTAAGAAATGGATAAATTTGTATAGGCAAGAAGCTATTTAAACAGATTCGAAACGAAATTATGCGGCGGAGTACACAAGGAGTAGTATGGTGTTTTCCCCAAGAGAATATTACTTTTTGTCAAAATCGATCCGATCAAGACTTACCACTGCAGGAATATAAGATGGCATTTGCGAATTATTATTGTCAGTGCGAGGAAGATGAGGAGGACGATGGTGCTCGCATCATACTGTGGCCAAATTCAAAATTGTTTAAGAATTACACACCCGATCAACTTAAAAGTTTGTTTGGAATGGGTGGGAGAGATTCAAACGCGGGTCAAAGTCATATAGCAGCTGATTTTGAATACCAAAGTAGATTTAAACATGGGTCTCAAGGAACGGACTCTAACGATGCCAATATTAATGAACAACGTGCCAAAAAGAAAAGGAAAAGAACTTTCCTTGACTGGCTTCTGGAAGTTTTGCATATAAAGCAAGATGAAGAAAGGGAACGACTAAAGAAGGAAAAGAAAGCGGCGGATATGAAGGAAAAACATGGGAAAGAAAAACAAGGGAAAGAAAAACAAGGGAAAGAAAAACATCAAAACGAGAATAAAGAAAGCGGGAAGCAGGAAAAATCTGAAGCTTAGCATCACGAACACCAAAGAAAAGAGACACTTTACAACAAATTCTAGAAATAATTAAATTGGCTCTATCGGTCCAATGAATGGAAAATTAAATTAGTTTCTCAAGACTCACCTCAACGAATGACTAAAAATGTATATCCGTATACAACACCACATATCATCGGATAGATAGTAATCAATAGTGAGAGTCGCTTTGTAGTTATCTCGATAAATCCAACAAGATATTAATAAATATCTTTATTTATCAGTTTTCTGAAAAATGACACTCATAATTGGTTCCTATATTATTTTCATTTCAAAGTTCATAAATAAATTGGAAGTTTTCACTAGAAGAATCTTTACTATACATAAATTTTAAATATTAAACACCATCAGTCATTTCGAAGTAATTTGCTGAAACTATATACAATTATTTGCAGCTTACCTTTTTAAATATTTCAATTTCTTCCTTTGGTTGGACTGATTAGCAGCACCCATATTTTTTGGACTTAACACCATTGTAAAATTTGCCACAGTTGTTAGTAAGTTTTATTTGATGTTTTAGAAAAAAAAAATGTAATAATAATTTTTTACATTCGGAACAAGTGTTTGGACAAAAAAAAATTAAATTCTCCAAAGCAAAAATGGAAATTTGACTGCAATTGATTTAGAAAGATGGATGCCCCACTTTGCACTTTCAACTAATATATTTATTACGCATACAGTCAGGTTCAAATCTAGTTCGATTTTAATCCGGATTCAATTTCATTATGTATGAATGTACACAGATTGGATTAAAATTCGATCGATTTGACTTGGCCCTCCATTCTGCCGGTTTTTCTTTGTATGGGAGATCTGAGTTTTTGTGTTTTTCTTTTTGTGAAGAGCTTCTCTGTCTTATAGCCATTCTTAGAAAACAGACCACAGGATCATACCCTCCAAATTTTTGTGACCCTGAGAAAGATGACTCTGGTAGCAAAGCTCTTTCCAATGATTTGTGTGCTATTGTATCGCATCGCATAAATATAATTTTAAAAAATTACGCTATATAAGGTGAGTATACTTATATACTGTATAAGACACAAATTTTTTCGAGTAATATATCTTGAAAATAGAAAGGATACTTTTGAGTTATGTAATAGATCAGGCCAGGATAATATCAAAATAGCAGCCCAAATTTGCGGATGTGCTGGCACAAGTTTCCAAACGGTTGGATTACATATGACATTCAAAGATTATAGTAACATAATAATACAACATTTGCAATTAAGTAGTATTTATGATAGGTTTCAAGTTTCATTAGTAGATTGACGTTTTTAGATTTTCTTTAGATCGAATTGAGTAGAAAATTAATGGTGTTAGCTCAGCCAAATACTGGTATATATGTAAATTTAAAATATAAACACACTAAGAAATGTTGTCACATACTGAATGCAGATATAAATATCTTATTATCATATCATATACCGTTTTTAGAAAGATATCTGTGTGCACGTGTGTGCTTCACGTCCGTTTCGAATATCTCAAGAACAAATAATGATATTGATGCAATAATAGTTGCATAACGAATATATAAAAAAATATTGTTAAAATGTTTTTCAAGGGCACCAAAGGTAAAGTTGACAGTGTGGATAGACGTCGCATATGTCCTCTCTTCTTATAAGTATCTTAAATTAAAGACAATGGCGCTTTATTTGCAAATTTCACACAAGTGTACAATTAAAACGAGTTACAACCAATGCGAAAACAACAATTTTTCGTCTGACATAAAATCGTCGATAATGGATTGAAACTTGACCGTTTTTTAATTGAGTGGCAAATTAATTCACATGAAGAAACTACATATTTATTTTATCGCTAAATTTACAATTGTGATAATATTGAAATGCGTGAAGTCGCTGAATGACGTTGTGTTTCATTTGGAATACTGTACTACGTTAGCCGATGATCTACATATATGTTTTGAAGGGCCGTAATTTGTTTCTCCTTTGAAGCTTGTCAATCCTTTTCAGCTAATCTTCGGGCAAGGAGATGGGCCTTATAAGTAACATCCTTTTCTTATTATAGGTAGTATGTGTGCGCAACGATGAGTGGTTTTCTAGATACAAGCGATGATAGAGCGCATTCTTTCGGAGCTTTTATATCAGTTTATTCATCCTTTTGCTGCAATCTATGTGGAAGGACGTGTGGTTTTGTAGACGGTGGAGGTGGTGGAGCTTGTTCTCTCAAAGCCTCAGGGTCACTTTCTTCATCCTCTTGGTGTAATCTATGTGGAAGGACGTGTGGTTTTGTAGACGGTGGAGGTGGTGGAGCTTGTTCTCTCAAAGCATTAGGATCACTTTCTTCATCCTCTTGGTGTAATCTATGTGGAAGGACGTGAAGTCTTGTGGACGGTGGAGGTGGTGGAGCTTGTTCTTTCAAAGCCTCAGGATCACTTTCTTCATCCTCTTGGTGTAATCTATGTGGAAGGACGTGAAGTTTTGTAGACGGTGAAGATGGGGGAGCTTGTTCTTTCAAAGCCTCAGGATCACTTTCTTCATCCTCTTGGTGTAATCTATGTGGAAGAACATGAAGTTTTGTAGTCGCTGGAGGTGGTGCAGCTTGTTTTTTCACAGGTGCACTTTCTTTTTTCGGCGCCTTAATATCAGTTTCTTCTTCTTGTAATCTTCGGGAAAGAACTTGTGGTTTTTTAGCCTCAAGTGGTGGTGAAGTTGGTTTTTTCGTAACCGGAACTTCAATTTCTTCTTCGTGTAATCTTCGGGAAAGCACTTGTGGTTTTTTAGCCTCAAGCGGGGGTGTAGTTGGTTTTTTCGTAACCTGTACATCAATTTCTTCTTCGTGCAATCTTCGGGAAAGGACTTGTGGTTTTTTAGCCTCAAGCGGTGGTGAAGTTGGTTTTTTCGGAACCTGAACATCAATTTCTTCTTCGTGTAATCTTCGGGAAAGAACTTGTGGTTTTTTAGCCTCCAGTGGTGGTGAAGTTGGTTTTTTCGGAACCTTAACATCAGTTTCTTCTTCGTGTAATCTTCGGGAAAGAACTTGTAGTTTTTTAGCCTCAAGCGGTGGTGAAGTTGGTTTTTTCGGAACCTGAACATCAATTTCTTCTTCGTGTAATCTTCGGGAAAGAACTTGTAGTTTTTTAGCCTCAAGCGGTGGTGAAGTTGGTACTTTTGAAACCTTAGCATCAATCGCTTCATCCCTTTGGTGTAATCTATGTGAAAGGACGTGAGGGCTTGTAGATGCTGTTGGTGGTGGAGCTCGTTCTTTCAGAGGGTTCACATCAGCTTCTTCATCTGTTTGGTGTAATCTGTGTGGAAGAACGTGAGGTTTTGTAGACGTTGGAGGTGGTGGAGGTCGTTCGCTCGAAAGCCTGCTGCCAGCTTGTGCACTTGTTTTTGAACTTTTTAACTCATCGTGACCTTTGGTTGAGAGCTCGTTCACGTTTTGTTTTTTCTGCTTAGATTCTATATCAGAAGGTTTTGATTCAGCAACTTTTTTGGGTATCTTTTCCTCTCCGCCATCTGCCATCTCTGTAGGCGAAATTTTTGGTTCTTGAATTGTTTTGGGTTTCTTTCCTTTTTCAGAATCACCAATATCTTTAGCAACTGCTTTTACATCCGGAGTAGTTCTTGGTCCCTTACCCTTTTGGGTCTTGTCTATTTCTTTGTCAGTAAAATTTGGTCCCGCAGTAGTTTGGTCTCTTCTTTCACCTCTCGGATCTACAACACCTTTAGCAGTTAATCTTGGTTCCTCTGCAGACTTAGATTCCTTTTCATCTCTAGGATC
The DNA here is from genome assembly GCA_959613345.1 of Tolmerus cingulatus. Classification (NCBI taxonomy): domain Eukaryota; kingdom Metazoa; phylum Arthropoda; class Insecta; order Diptera; family Asilidae; genus Tolmerus; species Tolmerus cingulatus. The sequence continues at coordinate 14,368,603 of OY390708.1, read as the reverse complement.
TGAAACTCCTTTAGTAGGAAATTTTGATTCTGAACCAATTTTGGGTTTTAATTCCGCTTCAGACTCTGCACTTCCTTTACCCGGAAAATTTAATTCTGGAGTAGTTTTGGGTTTACTTTCTTCTCTAGGTTTTGTAACTTCTTTTAAGGGAACAGTTTTTGCCTTATCTGTTCCTTTTGGCTCCACAACTTCTTTAGCTGGAGTTCTTAGTTCCGAAGTAGTTTTGGGCTTTCCTTCTTCGGTAGATCTAACATTTTCTTGAACTGGAGTTCTTAGTTCCGAAGTAGTTTTGGGCTTCTTTTCCTCGGTAGATCTAACATCCTCTTTAGCTGGAGTTCTTAGTTCCGAAACAGTTTTGGGCTTCTTTTCCTCTGTGGCTCTTGCATTATCTTGAGGAAGAGTTCTTGACTCCGGGACAGTTTTAGGCTTCCCTTGATCTGTGGGCTCTACAAATGTTTTAATAGGAGCAGCAGATTCCGACTGCTTTTCCCGTGTATCAGCTGCTACAGTAGATGGAAATGACACATTTTTCTTATCTATTGTGGATCTGTGTGGAGATGTAAGAGACTCTTCTCCTCTCTTTAAAATTTGTTTTATTTCCTCGCATGTGTATTTTCCATATAAAGCAGAATTGGGTAAAATCAGCATATCCGAACATTGCATAGCGTTCTTAAGGAGAGGAGACTCAGTGATTGGAATATTTCCAATTAGTTCTGATCCTTGTCTCGCTTTTGATTGTGTTGGAATTGGAGGGAGTTTTGTACTTTTGCCGTCATCAGTTCCTGAGCGCGGTATTGCTCCATTTTGAGATTTTGCAGATCGTGTGGAAACTGGTGTTTGCTTTGTAATATTTGCTTGGTTAGGCGTTGCGGATGTGAATGTTTCCATAGGATATTTTTTTGGTTCAGTAGAATATGCTGTTGATTTTTTAATATTTTCTTGACCAGTTTTTGAAGACGGTACTGTTCTTTGTGGTTTTAAATATGATCCTGGTTCTGTTAAAATTGGGGATGATTTTGTAGTGCTTTTTCTTCCTTGATCAAGCGTTGCAGGTGTTATTTCGCTCTGAGGTGCTAAATAGGATCGTCTCAATTGGCTAGGTGGAGCTGCCCTACTTGCTTGGCTTTGTTTCGCATATTTTTGTGTGTAAGGTTCTTGGACTTCTGGCATTCTTTCTGGTTCGCGTTTGAGCTGCGGTCCAACAAAAACATGACCACGGGTGATTTTAAGTCCTTGCACTGATCTACCCTTGGGGCTTCCTACTGAATCAACAATATTCGCAGATGATTTATATGCAGGAGTTTTTTGTAAAGAACCTTTAGTTAGTCCTTTTGTTATAGAGGTTGCCCCAGGCTCTGCAGTTTCGTTAGTTCGAAGATAACGCTTACATGGCTCTACCTTCATATACTTGTATGCAAAACCAGTGGGCCGAGGTTCGCTTGAATTTTTTCGGGTTGTAGCATTGTGGGGTAAATAAGTCCTGTAGATTGTATTTGAATTTGATGCATTCTGACTGAGCGGCGAAACAGACGCGTTTTTGCAAGACGAATAAGCACAAGTACAGGGTCTCCTCGTTTCTTCTTGTCTTCTTTTACTTGATCCTGGTCTTTCTCTATTCATATCGTTTTAAATTTTTGCTGAAAATGTGTTTTAAGGGTGACATAAAAAAAAAATTAATTAAATAAATGAGAAATATAAACTATTTTATGTTTACCTACGTCGTTTTAGTCACCATTGTCCTTAAGTCAGTCTTCAATTTAGATTTAAATCTTAAACGTTTCGGTCCTAAACTAATTTATAAATGAATGCATAACTGACCAAGTGTCACTTCACATTACTTCAATTTAGCAGACTAAACTCAGTAATATTTTGATAAAAATTAAAGTACATAAATAAAAATAAAACTTACAATCTTCCGTAGTGCTTGCAAACATACATTGTACATATGTATATCATACAACTATTCTTTGTGCATTAAGCTGCTGCAATTTTACTCAAAGAAAAATATTCAAAGTTCTTTTATGTGTAGTGGATTTGTGCAAAACGTGCTACCTTGACAAGCAGTATTTAATATGAAAGGTAAATAACAATTATTCGTTTTTTCGTCTTCTTGGAGATGTTGAATTTCTACAGTGTTCGTTATAATTTTTGTTGAAAGTACTAACAATGTCATTTAGGAATTTTCTCAGATAGTTTATATCGATCATTTAAAAGTTAATGGATAAAGAACGCTTTGATGATTTTGAAAACAAAAATGTTTCATTACCGAAAGGCATTTTTAAGGCACAAACATGTTAATCAAGGTGCGACCAACTATCTACTCTTGCATAAATTCTGGTAATATTATAATACGTAATACGTAATATTTACGAGTTTTTGAATATTAAAAATATTGAATTTTACGCACCTGATTTGAGAATCATAGTACTTAATTTTTAGACGTATACCAATCAGTAAAATATGCAGTTTTTAAAGATTTAGCTGAAACTTTTGAATAAGGAGCATTGTTTTGTAATTAATAAAATAATATAACTATAATATAATATAAGACATTTTGAACAAATTATTTCATCTGTTTAAGAATCAATTATGCATTGCAAAAAGCAGATTGAAAGGAAACATGTAAAAAGTTTTAATTATTGCATAGTTACTTATGTAACTACTTTTACCTTTGTCTTCAAATGACGATATATTGCGATATGTACTACCTATATTCAATTGATGTTAATGATTTTTATACTATATATTTTTTACAATATTTTATAGACCATTTTTGGAATTTATTCTATATGCTTTGAAATTGAAAATAAAATAATATATTTTTCTAAATTTAAGTTTTTAAAGACAAAGTAAATGATAGTTGTATTATAATTAAAAAATGTAATATTTATTCTGAATGCAACTTTAAAACATAACAAGTTTTGTTTCTGAAATGAAATCTCGAATCGCGAAGAGTTAACTAGAACGCCCGAAACTTTAAAATTAGAGCAGTTTTAAAGAGATACACTTATTTTTGTTATAAAAGTATATCTGCTTTAAGCAAATGAGAAATGCCAACGATCTGATTGAGCAATTTCTCAAGAGGTGCTCCAGTTGTGGAAATGGAGCATAAACCGCCTCAATGTTTCAGCTTCATTTGGCATAAAGTGCAAATGTTTCAAATGTTCCCAAATGGCATGAAGCAATTACTGTGAAAAAGGTGATATCATAAAAGCTCCAATAAAGTGGAAATTCGTGGTAAGGGCAAGCTCAGAAAGCTTCCCAAATGCAACACCCCCGGTGCGCGCACTGTCGGCGGCGGCTTACCCATCAGCGACACATCGCTTCACTTCCGCACCCCCTGGGAGTGCATCGCACCCGCTAAAGTAAATATGGGTCGTCTTCTTCACCAGGGGGTGCGGGAGAGACCCTAACATTTTTGCGGTTTCGTTGTCTTCTGTAATCATGTAAGACGTAATCACTTTCTTCGTCTTCGAGAGCCCCAGCTCCCTTTCAACTCTGCCGGTTTCAGTTTCCAGCTGAAGTAGGTACTAACGAAAGCGGGGAAGATTGCTGTTGATTGTAGTCGTCGCCCTTAGCCAGCAAATACCGCCCCCTAAACACCAACAACAACACACCCAAAGTTTACTGATAATGTTGCTGGGCTAGTGCTCGACGTTCGTCTAGTCAATTCTTTGGGTCTACCGGCGGCGGTTTAGCCGACAGCTTTTGTTGGTATAGCGGTTGCCTTTGGAGATTGTTGATGATTTACATGCCAATCAGTTTTCCAACGTTTGTTCCGTTAGACGGACGACTTACCGCGATTTCGACCTATAGAAGATCTTTTCGGAACAATTATATCTTCTCGCACGTCTTAGTGGCGTAAGATATTTACATACATATACAAAGCTTTCATCCATGTTCATATCTCCCAAAAGATACGGCTAATTTTAGAGTGAATTTTCGTGTTTCCCATTACAACTGCCATTCCCGACTTATAAATAAAATTTATCGATAAACAATAATTCTTCTAGCTTACTAAGCGGGGGGATTTGAATAATCCCCTCGAACAAGACCCTGAGCCACGTGCTAAAGTTGAAGTGTTGGAGACGACAATCAGTGTCCGGTACACCGGCGAACTAACCTTGTCGTGGAGTCGAGGGTGCATAGTTTCGAAGTTGTCGCAAGGAGTGGAAATAAATATAAGCGAAAACGGGTTGTCAACTCACCCCTTCATTATACCGGGGGACAGTGAGCCTAAGACTGCCTCCTAGTGGTGTAGTTAATGTGGTGAGTATTTAAAATAAATCGGTCTGCGATGGCGAAAAATATAAGACATTGAGCTACGAATATTTTATGATACACCTCCACAACCCGGCAGAATTTTCGTATATTATAACAGCCGTGAATAAATCGATAAGGAAAAGACAGTAAAAAATGGCGCTTAATACAAAGGCCTCTGTTGAAATACGACCAGATGACTAATTTTCGGATGTCGTGCTTATTGATTCAATCGATTCTCGACGAACGGTGATTGTTATTCGATTTTAGTTTTCAATCGCATTAGTTTGTTCTATAGTCGACTAATTCGAGGATAGGTTTTACTTGTTGCTGCTGGGCACCCTGCCAGCTGCAGGTTTATTGGCTTGCAAAATAGTACACCAAAGATAAATAATGAGCGATAAATGCGAAAGGCAAAAATGTTTTCAAGGCTGTAACTTGCTCTTATCGCAGTGTTTCAGAGAAGCGATAAACGTATACTTTCGATCAATGCAGTTTAGCAAAAAATCTGGGCGAATAAAAATGTTTGTTTTATTAGTTTACGTTTATTTAGCGTATATACATACATGCATATGAATATGTATTAATTGTTTTTATGCAATATGACCTTATTAAGGTTTGTTGTAATTTTGTTGAAACAATATGGTAAGTGGATGCAAATATTACCTTTTTCAATTGTATATACCATACACTTTCAATGGAGAATCAGCATAGATATCTTTTATTTTCTTAATTTCTGTTTATTAAATATATACCAAATGTGAGACTTCTGAACAAACATATATAGAAATCAAAATTTCTAAACATCAAAAGGAAATTTTAAAATTTAATCTATGTTCAAATAAACTGTAATAATTTTTCAGAATCTATCATTCATCTTAAACGCGATGTTTCCCTCAGGTAGATGGTAATATTCATACTACACTATATTAACTACTATTCTCATCAAAGTTTCATGTATAATATACGCTACGTAATGAACAAAAATAAGAAAGGCTTTTTGTAAAACAAAGGAACAGTAACATTTGTCAGATTGCACATAATTCTAAAGACAAAAAGTATGATTCTGAGTAAACATATACAAGACACTGCATGCAGCATATTTCTTAATTGATATGTTGCACTTCAACATTTTACATTTTCACGCTTTTTATGACATTTTATTGCAATATACACTTTACTTAGCATAGTTCGCGCAATAAAGTGATACAAATTACAATTTTATTTCGCATACTATATGTATCGACGTTTTATCTTAAGAACTAGAGTATCTTTGCGAAATTTTAATGGTATAATAACAAAATTTTTATCGCTCTCAACTATGTATACTGCTGAGCTGAGATTAAATTTCATTTGGCTTTCTGACAATTTCATTCTGCTTTTGCAATGTTGAATACAAAGAAAGTTATTCATGAAGAAGTGGAGGAATCAACGTGGAGAAAATAAAATATATTACAATAATAAATAATCAATACCAAACAAACGAATCTACACGTTCTCTGATGCGAATCTTAAAATAAACAACTTGCCTTAATGCACTAAAGTTTTGGACTGAAAAGTTTATTTGAAATCTATGGATAAAAATGAAGTAGTATGGATCTTAATTATTATTGAGAGTAAATTCATCATTTCATTTAATTCACTTTGATGAAACACTCGTTAAAAACTTCATATAAAACAACTTGCATAAAGCAATTTTGATTTATTTGGAGTGCATTGCTAAAGATTCATTAAAAAATTCTGAATAAGCAGCACTATTTCAATTCACACTTTTGCTACGTACAATATTTTAATCAACAACTTCCATTAAAAGAACCGAAGAAAAAATTATATGTTTGAAATCATTTTTATTTTAACCCGAATAAATTCCCTATATTTACTAACAGCAGAGAAAAATCGTACAAAACTTTTACAAAACTTTTGTGCTGTGGATTTGTCATTCCTTGAATTACGATTCCCATCCGAAATCCATGCGAGGCGATTATCCATTGCGTGCTCGAAAGAAATATTTTTAGGATATGGATTCAGAATAATTCGGGCGGAAATATCTGAGCAGTGCCCTATTATGGACAACGACGCAATAACTTCCAACCGAGGACGAGTATTTCAATTACATTTTTATTTCTGATCCTGAATGCTTTGTTTTTATTTGGTATATGAATCGTAAGAAGTATTTATTTTTTTAACAATATGGCGAATTCGGAAGACTAGTAACTTTGAACTCAAAATAGGAAACCCTAGTTAACCGACTGATTCTTCAATTACTTTTCATTTAGCCATTGTACATAGTAAATTTAAATTGAATTGAAATGTCTTACAATGATATCTGAATTTTTCTTCGTTAAACAATTAATAAAAATTCAAATGCATAGACTTTAATTTAGTTGATTATTGAGCTATCATCTTTACCAAATTTATTATTAGAGTAATTGTTTCTAAATGTTTGAGCCAACAAAAATGCAGATAAAGGAGAGAGGAGTTTTTAATAAATGTTAAGACTGTCCTTTTGCATTTCCATTACAAAATTCTTGATTGACGTAAATTAATTCAATTTTTTTGACAAGGTATGATGTGGGAAGGTACCAAATTCGTTTAAAAAATATGCAAATATTACCTTTACACAAAAACGGTCTTACAAATCAAACAAAATATTGTCTGTCTGACTGTATATTTGTCCGTTCTAATCTCGGGACTTTCATTCAAAGGTAGGGAGTCTGTCTTATCGAGTATGATTCATGTTCTCTCAGTACAAAAAATGGAAAATTAAACTTTTGGAAGTTGCAATAAAAATCCTTTTTACAAAAACAAAAATGAATTAAAGTTATTTCCCGAGCGCCACCAATGCTTAAATAAATTGTTACAAGCCAAACCTGATTTTAAGATAAAAAACAAAGTAAATTGCACACAAAATGAATTTATTAAATGTGTGCTTGTCGGCACCAATTCTCTTCGCACCACCAGTTGACAATTAATTTATGATCCTCGAATAAAGTTTGGCCGGTAAGATATAAGCATATATTTATTATTCTCGCAATATCAAGTATATAAAAAAAAACATATTTATTATTATTAGATACTATATTATTTTTGTGTGCAGTGGTATTGTTAATATTTAATGTCCTTTTGATTTTAGATTTCCTTTACTGAAAGAGACTTGAATATTTTTTCAAATTTGGCGTAAATAACGTTTTGCACGAACTGAGTCAAAGTACGCACATACGAGTACATATTTAATTTAGATTCTAATAATAATTCGAAAACTGTAACAGATGTAAAGATTTGTCATTTATTGCTTATTTCGCTTTTAATATTTTCGAACTCGAAGTCTATTATTCTTCCCATCATACAAAGTTTTTGTTTTGTAGAACAGTATTTGCAAACGGCTTGACTACACTCACACAAGAATCTTTTTAAATATTCAACCCTTATTAGGTCCCCGATAAAGGAGCAGAGTACATTGAAACCCAACTGCTCAAACTATTTTACCTGGATTATTGCAAATATGTATGTTCCTTCATATGATCAACTGCCAGGTAGCAGAACTGCACAAAAAGTTGATTGTCTGGTCTTAAGTTTTACTACCTACCTGGTCTCTCAGAAGTAACTTTCCCCTTTTGCAAATTGAAGAGGTGTTCTTGTGTACAAAGACGTGATCGATTGTGATCTACAAGAATATTTAGATATTCATATGGATATAGTATAAATTTTTCTGGAATTGTTTCACAAATTGAAGATTGTTGCGACTAAATACGCTGATTCTCAGGAAATTATGCAAAATTTTGCTCTAATAAATTGCATGTGTTTATAAACTTTTATTTAAAATAATATCAGAATTGGAACTCTTACAGGATTTTCTTAGGAGAAGCTGGTATGCGGCGGAAAATTCCGCTAAAAAGAAAATGTTTTCTTCACCTTGTGGGAAGTGCTGCCAGCTCGATCTTTTCACCCTTCTGTTTATATGTTTTTTTATGTAAAATGTGCATGATGAATTATGTAATGAATTTATAAAACATAAAAGTAGTTATTTCGAGCAAAATCAAATTAAGAAAATACCTTATGTTATTCGATGAAATTAATACTCGATCAAATCTACTGGGAGACGCTTCGTTTTAATCTGGTAACTCAAGCACGGCGTGCAAAATCCAGAAAAGCGGGCATAAAAACTTCTGACGAAATGGAAAAGGCTGAGCGTCGAACCGATCCATGACGTAAGAAAGTGAAGAAGACTGCAGCGCAATCGCAGAATGAAGCATCTTCTGGGCCAAAGACGTTCAACTTCTTCCCGATCACTTGAAGACGCGTTCCTATGCAGACCAGATACGAAGCGATTCTGGATAGGCGTCTTTTCGCGTGCAATTTTTATCTTCGAAGCAGATTTTCGGCGTCATGATCGATTGATCGTGCTGCTCGGACGTAAAGCAATAGTGTCTTGTGCTTCGAATTTATTTCTTTGAAGGGTTACTTAATTTAACTCCGTTTGCGGGGAAACTGCCTTATCGGCGCGATTTTCTTATCTTAGCTTTGGATTACACGATAAATGAGCGCAGCATTAAATTTCAATGGATTGTGTCCGGCGCTGAAAGTGTTTCGCGGTGTGTGGCTTTATGTTGCTCCGGAAATATTCGCGTTGTGTTTGTTGTTCTAATCAGTTGTAATTGCTCATTGAGATGGTGTCACAAAAGTTTAAGCCGTGAGTATCGTCTGTTGATTCAGCTGCCTTTATGAATGGATTCTTTTCGCTTTCTGATCGCGCTAAATTTTTGCGTGTCGTGAAAATTGAGTAAGTTATGTTTACATTCCTTTGTCTGGCTTCCACTTTTTCTTAGGACCCCAAAACAAGTTCAAATAATCATTAAGAAGTGCCTCTAGAAAATTTAGAACGATTCGCATACATGTGCCGTGCATACATAAAATAAATTTTATTTTTCGCATAAAACTTGATTTATTATTACTTTATGACTTAACATCGAAACGCTTTTAAATTCATACTCGTAAATGTGTACAGATACACTATTTCTTATAGCACTTAGGTACTTCATAAAAAGCATTAAATTTACATTTTACGCTAGACTATTGTGCTTACAAAAAAAAATATTTTCTTGTAAATAATATTACTTCTCAATATGAACTGAAACATTGAAATCATATGAGCAATTATTTGCTTCGATATTTTTGAGGCCACAATTTATTTCCTTCTTTATAGAGAGGGACAATATGTATTGGTTGATTCAATGACTTTCATTACTTTCAAACAACTTGAAATGGAATTGTGAGGGAATTCATTTGAAATTCAATTACATACATATTTCACAAACCTTCAATGTTAGCAAATGAAAGTTGCTGGTAGGGCTTCCGAAATTTTGCTGCATTTGCTTCTTGAAATTCGTTACCTTAAATTAATTTTTGCACTTTATAGACACTTTGTTCTTTTTTCTGCTTTTATTTATTGTGTTAAATTTGCTAAAGTTACCAAAATCAAATTAACTAGTTATTTTAGGAAAAAGGGTTGATGTTTAAGAAATTTCAATTAATCTACATATTTGGTAGTGTTACCAACTTATAATTATTTATTTTCATGGGTAAATATAGTGATTAAGATCCTCCCTGCGAATTGAATGAAACCTAATTTTGGTATACATATGTACATACGTTGAAATAATTCTGAAAAACTATACATTCCTCATAATTTATTTAAATATATTTAGTCGCTTACTGTATTTTTATAACACAAATAATTTATATACATACATATATACCTACTTACCTATATGTATGTATATATAAATATATAATATCATAGTAATATCTTTGACAATAAAAGTTATCTTACAAGTTACGACTTCATTCATTCAGCTTTCGTCGTCGTTGTGCAAATTGTTGCAAAACTCTGTCAATTTTTATCAATTTAGCTGTGAAGTGTTAATTTTATTAACACATTTTGTACAGAGGTATTTGAAACAAATTTTTCCATTATGCCAGTTTTTGACATCATTATTGGGGAATATTTAGCAGTGATAAAAGTAATTCCCGAGAAACAGGTGGAACAATCACTTCAAATTTTTTCGCAATCTGCTACGATTTTATGAAGACAAACTTTATTTTAATGTAGACAAATTTGAAAGACAGACGAAATCATTATTAAGAAGTTGACTAAACCACGTTTGCTGTATAGATTTTTCAGAGCAAACAAATTAAGTGAACGACAATTTGAATTCTTGGTATTGGCAAGCCAATGACGCATTAAAGTTTGTCTTGTATGGGCTACACTGTAATCTAAAAACTAGAGGTGTTAATAAGGTAGAAAAGAATATTAGTCAAACAAATTCTTTAGGCCTTCTAATATTTTCGTTGTTATTCCAGCATTTAACAACAAAAATTTGAAATAAATATAACATCAAAAATTAATTGTTTACACGACACAAATAAAATCAAACTATTTATAAGTAATTAATTAGTGTTAAATTGGACATAAGTGTTACAAAAAATCAGATCCTTAACCGGGATTTGAAGCCATCACAGGATGACTGGAATGATATGCTGGCTTCAGTTTGACTATTGTGTGTTGTCAGAAAAGGCTAGGTTTTAAAATAAAAATTCTTAAATAATTGTTGTCTGATTTGTTTAAACATTTTTCTGTCATGATTCATCTGCTTCTCTTCTATTTCCTTACTTAGGGAACATTCAATTTCAAATAATAAGTACTCAATTTTAATTTCTCATTATATGTATGATTAATAAGTTTAGTATTGCATCACTAATCCTCTAATAAAACTAATGCCTACTATATTTAAATAATAATAATAAAAAAAAAAACAGCCGTTAAAACATATTCGGAATGTGACTACTCCTTTAAGTAATCTAATTTTACACGGTTTGAGCATCAAAAGGGTTGTAGAGACCAAAATTGGGAGATGTCATCAAACGCTTTTAATATTTGATGAAATGTTTTGGGACTCATGGGAATTTTTCAACAAAATTCACTGTATGGGCATTTGAGTAATCTGGTTTATCTCAATTTCTATTTCAGGTATCTGCACACTGGTTGACGGTGGATAATATGCGAATACTACGTGCAGTGCAGTAAGGAGATAATTCGCGCGAAAAAAAGTTGATTTAAAATTAAATTTGCGAAAATCAGGTGCATGAGTGAAGTGAAACGACTTTAAAATGCCGGAGAGGTTTAAAGTCACAAAAGCGGAATCGGTCGCGTCCTCCGAGCCACTGAGGGGTGACGAGGAAGCAGCCAGGGGTAAATTGTTGTACGAGCAGCAAGGTGAGTTCGTTCACTTCTTCTATATATAGCTATAAATTATTTTGCGGTAGTGTAACTACGTAAATCTGGAAATATAAAAACGGAAAAATAATTTTAATGAGATTTTTCTGGAAAAGTGTGCGCTCTGCGGAATTTTTAATAATGTTTTTCCCTTGTTTCACTGGAACCACATTTTGTACCCTCTGTCCCACCCCTCGAGGAGCGTGAACTTTGCAGCGTTTTTCTTTTTGCAGCCGGGTTTGATCCACTTTCGTTCCGTCTGGCCAACTTTCCATAAGGCAAAGTTTTAATTGTGCAAAGAGTTTTAATGGTTCTAAAGTTTTCAAGGAAACTCCTATTGCCGGGATTAAGGCATTTTTTTATCGATTTTAGTTTATTTCATTGTATACTAGCAGCTCGAATTGTTTATTCATGCTGGAGCAATTCTCAAGCTTTAATGGATTTTTAAGCAAGTGAAAATTGAAAGCAATACAAAACATTTGAGCCTCAAACCTTCCTAGTTTAAGGCCTTTTTTCCTCCATTCTTTAATTTGTTTGAATTTATGCTTTGATATTATGTTACAGAAATTCAGGCCTTCGCACGGATGCATTTCAGCACAGAGTACACATGGGAATTTTTCAGTTTTGTATTAATTCCAAAAATAGATCCGACAGATTTGTGTTTCGAGGCTTCCTTACGACGAAAAAATTCAAACGAATTATTCAGTTGTATTCTCATAATTTATGTTTATTACGTGGTTCATCCGCCAAAGCTTTGGGAAGTATACTATAGTGGTTATTTTTCAAGTATTCATATTCTCTGAGGTCTGAGAAGAATTAAATGAATTTGATTTATATGAAACGAAAAAAGCCGGTTAAACTGGATTATTTCTCGCATGAAAAGGGGTGCATGATTTGGCTACATATTGTATGATTATAAGAATGCTTAATAAAAGTACCCTTTACATGCTACATGAGATAAAAATTAAGTCCAAATTTGTGCATATCACATTATAGTTTTTATTTTATTGATTAAAAGATACCTACGAATGTATGTATCACTGAAACGACCTTTAGAAATTCATTCTCGTGGTTCTGGTTCTGAATCAAAGTAGGTACATACCTACTAATTTTTATAAAAAAGTCAAGCAAATCTTATTTATGGTGCTATTTGCTAAAACCTATTTGTTGTCACGAAAGCAACAGAGTCTTCGTGTCTAATAAGCCTTTAAAGGTTTCACTTACAATTCTCATTGTTTTGTCACGTTATCACCCCTCATGATATATTTTCTAGATTCAATTTTGAATTTGCAAAGTTAAAATACTGACGAAGTTTTGACGTGGTATTATCCTCGATTTGCTATACAATATAAGGACTGCCGCCATAACAGAAGGTCTCACGCGATCAAAACTGGATTAAGACTGGCAAGGTGCTTATGAATTCAACAAATATCGAAGTCCTTAACTCCAACGCTGGCTGAGGTCATGGTCAGTAGAAACCAGGATATGCATGTGGTTACGAGTGTAGATATAATTAGATTTTGGTTGGGATTAATTTTGAAATTGCATTATGTAAATCGTAGCCGTTGTTGCGCCCATCCCCCGCGCCATACTATATGTATGTGCACCCACATATTATCGATTTAATCACCAAAATGGGTGGAAACTTCCCAATTTCATGCGAATGGCATTCCTGAAGGATTTCGTGCCTCTGCGTCGCTCGGCCTCCTTGCTTTATATAGTAACGTATATTGTGGCTATCGATTTTCGGTGATGGCCTGCTCGTGAAAGTGTAGTTGCCTTTTGAACATCACTCGTCCCATTCATTACGTGAACAATCCATTCGAAGTGCCTAATTTTGTCATAAAGCTAAACGTCATGGGGATTATACCAAAGCTAAACTAGAATTCGCGGATCTTGGGGGTTGTAAGTGGATTGTTAATTAGATGAGTGAGGATTTTAGAGGTAAACGCAGTATCGATGGATGATATATTCCCAGAATTGATGAGGATTAATTGATTTATGAGCATACTGTTTTATTACATCAAGTACAAGTGCTCCTAATTATCATTAATTGATTATTATGATCCACTCTCTTTTGAGTGTCATTTTTTGAACTACGTAACTACCTATGATCCATTTTCACTAACTCTTTTAATAATATGAAATGAATGAAAGGTTGCGAATTTCCAAGAAATGCATATTTATTTGAGCAAAGAGAAAAATCTTACTGTCTGACATTCCATCAAAAGGATATTTCTTATAAGTTAATTTATTTAAATCATTGTACTAAAGTTCCCGAAGACGGTTCATTTTCGGTTCACTGGTGGCAGCAGAAAGTGAAGGAAGCTCTCAGCATTTTTAGTCAAAAAGCTTAACAATTCAAGAATCAAGGGCGCATGGGGAAAAAAATTTAAGGCATTTGGAGCTCTGCCAAAAATATGATTTAAGTGGTTTCTGACAATGAAATTCTTCCTTCACACTAAGAAGTGATGAAAATTGAATTTGCCGTGATTCTAAGAAAGAAATTGGTGAAATAAAAAAATACTCTTTAAATAAAATAGCTTTAAAAGATTAACATTATGATGAATCATTAGGTTAGAACATATTTTAGGAATAATTAACAATTACACCATTGGGGCTCATCTTTTTTAAGTTGTGGCGATACTGTACAGTTGTCTTTTATATATTACCAGATATGCATACCTACTATACATTCAAGTAAGTAGATTGTTTATACATAACTATATCTACATATGTAATTAACGTCTACTTTCCTCTCTTATTAAAGATAAGGAAGTCATATAAAAGCAATATTAAGCACTATTGGAGAAGTGTGTTAGCAATTGGTGCTTTTAATTAATACTGAGTTAATTAGAGCAGAATAATATATACTATATTCAATAAGTTTAATTTTTGGAGCGAATTTCTCATAGACAAAGTGTGGGTACTTGATGCATGTAGTTGCTTACATCTTATAACTTTTCAATAGAAAGTAAGATTTCGTTAGGTTTTGTAAAGAATATTATTTATTCTTTAATTCCTCGTTCCAATACTTTCGACCTGTCGGTCAAAATATTTGCTAAACAGTTACAAAACATATTGACTAAAAATACCTTCATATAACTCAAAAATAAAACTACATACTGTATTTATTTCAGATGTAGAAAAATCAACAATAATACAGAATATCTACATTAATTAATACCGATTATTGCATTAAGGAATCTTCGTGATATGAAAACTAGTGTAGTATTATAAATTAAAAGTTTAAACACATATCTCCTGGAATATTTTAGATAAAGTGTTATTTATTGGTTGGTTTTTAGTTTAAAGTCGTTTATGGAACTAAGTTAGGATCAGGAATTCAATTCCTGATTATATGAGTAACAAATGAAATCTGGAAAATCGATCTTGCTATGACACACCTTCCCTTATTTGACAGAGCTTAAAATTTGTATATATATACTTATATACGTTTTTTTTAAAAAATTGATAGTTGTTTTTATCTAAGCTTTCTAATTCAACTACTTTAGTCGATAAAGAAAGAAAAATCGTTCATAAAGTCATGCAATATGATGCCTATGTACATATATGATAGATCTTACAAATTAGAACATAAAAGCTTTCAGATATTAGTAGCAAACATTAAATGAAGCACATCTTACCTGTGGCTATTATTAATAAAAGATCTTGTTTTAAAACTAATCTACATGTGCTCATCTTCTCAAGATGTCTGAGTGAAGTAGGTATCGCCAAGTGGCTATTAAAACTCAATTATATAGCAAGAAATTCAGTAGTTCACACATAATTGAAGTGGTCATTAAGAAGCTGATAAATGTGAACAATCACTCTGATATCTTATCTTACAAAACCGATCAACTTCTTTGAGGCAGTCGCAAACAAAGTCATAAAAGCCAGTATGCTGGGAATGATTAAGCTCGATTACGCCAACTAATCAACAAAAATTGAAATATTTCCCCCGAATCGCTTAATCTGACGTGGAGTTTCGGCAGATATGAAAGCGTGCCCGGCGGGTCGGGTGAAGCACTTCTTGTAATGATACGATCGCTCGCGGGCATCATTGTTCCGCGTCTCAATTGCACAAGTGATCTTGATGGAATTGTTACTTTTAATTGCTGGCATTTAATCTATTAGAGCAACTGTGACGCAGATCACGCACCTCCTAACCGCGGGAAGAATACGCGAATGGACCCCGGCGATGCGGGACCGGCAATCGAGTCATTTATACCCTATTGTCTAGTTCGAGCAGGCTTTATTTTGTTTGTTCTGGTTCGATGCGGTTTGCCAATTGGTGCGATGGCTCCTTAATTGGATTGCAGTTTGGGGAATTAAGATATTTTCAAGCCGGCCAAGAAGGGGAGTCATTTTATGATAATCATTGAATAAGATGAATGGTGGATAAAAATAGAATTGGATGTAAAATGAAGTTATTGTTTGAACGAAAAAAAAATTATTAAGCAATATATTATTATATTATTTCTGCTTATTTATACCATAAGTTAGACTTTATTTAGTAAGCAGTTCGACATTTGAATAGATACTTCTTATAACGCATAATTTAATTAAAAAGTAGTGACCGTCAACTGACCCAGCTATTATTCTTGCTGCTAAAACTCTAAACGTAAAAGAGTTAGTAAAATAGTCTAATAAAATATACATTAACTGACATGAATTTAATTTTGAATTGTTTCCAAAACTATCAGCCAGATATTCGAGTCTGTAATAAGTATCTGAAAAAGTGTTTATGCAATTTTCGTCTCTTTAAATAAAAAAAAACATCAATAGTGCTACTTTTCTGAGTTGCATTTGAGAAATACTGAGTGTACTTGTACACTTAAGAGGAATACAAAATCAGATTTTCACTAAATCTCAATCAATTTTGTAAAATTCGATAGCATTTTTGTTTGGAGCACATTGGACTATCAAATTGTAAGATCTTTCATTTTAATTCTTTCATCTTTAATCCTGAAAACCCGGATTTTCCAAGTTAATATAGAGAGACACAGGTAGATTAAAGCCAATGGATTCCACTTGAGTGTACATAAATGAAGGTCAATTTGATATAAAAGGTAAGCAGAGAATGAAAATAAATTCCGGATTAAGATTATAAGCCTCGTGTTGCTCTTAAATGGAATATATCCAAAAATCGGTAGTGCCGTAAATGAATTCTTTTATTGAGAAAAACGAACAATTTATTTATTTTTGGGAATGAGGTACTTGCTACTAATGTTATATGAAGCAGGAGGTGTACATAGTGTATATTTTTGATTTCTGATTTATATGGGGACAAGTTTAAGATTCAGTCTCCTTGTTATATGCATTTATGTATGTAATTATATTTGGAGGAAAACTGTGCTTGCCAATACAATTTCACAGATCCCACCAATTGTACATAGAGCACAAAAAAAGTTGCCTTCCTTCCATGGTTGCATCGAAAGTATTAAATCTGTTATTATAATAAAATTTTGTTTCACTGCTTTCTGAGTAAACATGTACTTCCGATTGGGCAGCAGTGAATGAACTCATATTGTTTAATAATTTATTTATTTAATTTTAATTTTGTCACTAATATATTTATAATGACATTTTTCAGCTACTTAGTCAATTTTTATTATTAATTTTCCGGTACATCAAATTTGAATATATCATAATAATTTTTTTGTGATTTAATTTATATAGTTTGGATTATTGAGAATTTTAATTTATTAACTACCTATACGACTAAAATTTTTTTAAGTTCTAGAATTTCAATAATATCATACAACATAGACTTAGCCGCAAAACTGTGCTCTATGATATGAATTATATTTTGTAAATAACTATGTATGTTCCCTTGTAATCAAAAAGCAGATTCAATTTTGTAAGCCAACATTCATATGCAAACTAACGACTTTATATTAAGGTATTTGTAATTTATTTATAAATGTACGCGCACGTTCAAAACAAATGGCATCTGCATAGAATATTAAAGTTCGAAATACTACTTTATATGTAATAAGCCTATTTTCCAGGATTAGATTTGATATTCTGTTGATGAATTGGTTCCAGAGCTTTGCCGTTGTATTTAAGATTTGTAGGCAAAAATCGTGCGTTCTACCTATGCGTAAAGAATATGGCTTGAAATTTATTGGGGTTAATTCTTATTTTCCATTTATGGGAATAATGTTTGAAGATATCTAGTCCAATTGGTAAATTTTCATAAGGTTCTCATGAGAACGGAAAATTGCCGTGTCATCGGGACGAGAGAAAATTGGGTATATCTGTATTATGATAATGTTTTTTCTATACCAATACGATATTGTTTCTTTTCGCTGACTTCCCAAAAAAAAGGAAGTTATCAATTCAACCCGTACGTATTTATGTTTGTTTTTAATGTCTGGTCACGCATAACTATGGAACGCGTGAATCGCTTTTGATGATTCTTTTTTCTTGGAAAATGTAAAATTTTCCGGGGGTACAATGATATTTTTGAAAAACCTGATGGGCCAACGGGCGCCACAACAGAGAGGTAAATCGAAATAAAAATGATAAATGTCCCGGTGCCTGATTGCGTGAATTCAGAATGGCGGACAAAAAAATAAAATAATAATAATAAAACCGATTCCAAAATATCCCAAACCCTGAAAAGTATAAAATAATTATATTAAAAGTCATAGATTTTTGAAGTCGGTGTGAAAACCTGACTGATAATAATCGAATACTAGGCAATCAAGACAATCTTATTAGCTTAATTATTTTGTTTTGGATTAATATATGTACATAGTCAGATTTTCACAGCGATTTCAAAAATCTAGGAAAGTCATGTATTTAATGTTGACTATAAATATAATGTTATATAAATATTTCATACTTTAAAGGGCTAGGGATTTTTTGGAATTAGTAATTTTTTTCTGTGATAGATAAGTATTCTTGGGTTTTTCTCTCCGTGTTCGCAATTTAAAAGTCTCGTCTTTGAAGCTAAGATAAAATGTTGCTGTTTATTTCTTATAAGGAATATTAGAACCACTTACCATTTAAAGTTAGGAATGTGTAACACTAATCGAATTTCCACAAAATGACATACCTTTAAATTGAATTGAAGCGGAAGGTAGTTAATTAGCGAAAGTACCTACCAGCAATTAGAGGAATGTGACACTGTAATCTGAGAAGCTTACACTGAAACCGCAGTTCCAAAGCAAATAGAACAAATCTAGGGGTAGAAACAAAAGCGTCTCCTTTCTAATTCACATTTCAAATTAATGCAGACGTGGCTGGCACCCAGACGAGGCGCTGGGTGTAAGACAGGGGTGGGTTAGGAGACAGCGAAATTATTGAATTAGAGCCGTGCGGTGTTACGTTAATCTAATTGCGTGATGAATAGCGTTAAATGGCAGCGGTTAGTGGGACACGAGGTTTCAGGTTCTATTTGAAACCCACGACCCCGCACCAGGTTGGTTCGTTATCCTCTAGCCGGGTCACTAGTTCAGAGGTCAGCCGCGGGGATAATAAATTTTGCTCCCGGTTCTGGAGCGCTGGGAACATGCAACACAGAGCAGCGTGGGCTTTCGAGTGCACCAGAAGCGCGGTAAATTTCAGCAGATTACAGGGACTAAATTTACATCGCAAAGCCATAGTTATGCAGACATTTATCCTTGCCGATGCATTCGAATCCATCCGTTCACACCCAGGGAGCGCCGCCGTTCATTTTTCTTCAGCAGGGAACAAAAAGATGGAAACACGGAAAGCCTTAAGCTTACCGATTTCCTTTTCTCTTCACCCCTTTTTCCAGGATTTTCTTGCCTGCCTCATGGGAAGGTTCATTGATTTGCAAATTTATTCAACAAAACGCTGAGATTTATTTTGCTTAAGAGATAAAACCGGGGGGGCGCTGGGGCCTTAATAAAGAAGTGGATTAACTATGCCCGCCCCCTGCGCACTCGTCGGTGCGATTTTTAAGATGAGATAAAGTCAAAACTGTGTAAGCAAATTCAGATTCATGGATGCAGAAGAGACAATTTTCTTTCTCCCCCTTGTAGCTGACGAAGTCTATCGAGAAAAAGAAATTCGCTGTCTACCATTATTGAAACAGAATTCTTAAATCGGTCGGTTAAGGGAATATTATGCATTCGCGTAATTATGCGAAATTTAAATGGGCTTCCCAAAGCAATTAAATTTTGCTTCATTGGCAGCGCTTCCATTAAGTAATGAGATGAAATTGAATTTCGGAACCTCATACCTTGTTAAAAAGAGCTTAACTAAAGTAAATATGCCGCAGAAATTTACTGAAAATGAAAATTTATTGTATGTAGTTTGTGGTAGAGAGTTTCGGAGAGTTACTTTGTTCTAATTAATTTGGTCTTAATCGAAATGTTTAAATTTCACTATCGGTAATTGGGACTTTGTTTAACTTTTGTTTTAAACCAATAAGGTTTACCAAATTTTCAAAACTTTTCAAGTTTAATCCAGAGAAGTTTTTAGTTTACATATTTTTTTTTAAAACACACTATATTCAAAGTATTTCATCACCATGTTTTTGTGCCCACCAAAGGTAAAATTAAAAGTATAAGAGTTAGTACCAATAGTTTAGTATTTACTAAACTTATGTATTTCAGAAGCAATTTAGTGAAAACTTTGGTTATAACTCAAAGGAACCTATGAACATTTTCTTGGCGTTTTTTGGCGCGTTTTATGAAACTGTAATAACCGAAATTACGATGCTGGTAGGATCAGTTTCTAAAAAATTAAAATAGGGGTGTTTTGTACATACTATTAGCTAAAAAATCGAACTTCGCGTTGCCAAATAAAAGGTTTTTGCACAAAGAGCTAGAATTAAGACCGCGGTTAAAGACAAGCTGATGCTTTTTTCTATTCAATTTTAATTTTCTTCGCCTTTCCTTAAATCATCTTAAATTTTGCCGGAATTAGAAATAAATAGATTTGAAAAACAATTAAGTTGAAATTAAAATCTTTTGCAATCGAATCGTTATTCATCAACCTAAATTTATACGTTATTGTGGCGATTGCGAGGCAGCTGTTGAGTGCAAAGGGTTGAGATACTTGTCCTATTTAAATATTTGGCTATTTTGCTTTATTTAAGATAATTAGATATTTTGAAGGATTGGGTTATAAAGGAACATTAGTCTTGTTTTTTTAGAAAGAAGATAATTAATTTTAGAAATATACAGTCATTAAAGTTAAAGCACTATTTATCTATTATTGGAAATTACAGGATAAGAAATAAATTCATTCGAGAATAAGGTTTTGAAACCAGAACAAATCAGTTTTAATGTTTATACATACAATATTTAATCCCAAATTAAAAGAAAATTAAAATTGATTTCCAGACTGCTTTATTTTGAAAGAGTACAACTTACTTTTAATAGTTAGTTGGTCGAATTTTTGGAATTTCTTTTATTCCATACGCAACGTGTTCTTCTGTTCATAGCCCGTATTCTCTATATTAAAAAAATATATTTTTTTTTAGAAATTTATACTAATCTTAAATATTACTTTATATCCGTAATGAAATAATAACACTTTAGTTGACAATTTTAACCAAAGTTTTACTGAAAAACATTTCCGTCACAGTTTCATGATTTTAAGAGCAATATTTCTACTTGACGCAAAAATATATTTTGTAAGATAAATATGCTAAGTACGTGAGATACTATAAGAAAATTTTGTACGAAACTTCTGAAACATTTTAAATTGGAAAACCTAATTTAAATGACAGCCACAAATTATAGCACAAAATTCATTCATTCCAACATTGCACCCACAAAATTGTGCTAATTAAACTCCGTCGCTTAGTGATGTTCGTTCATTCATCATAAAGATAAATTTGTATGAACGAAAGGTAAAAATATAAAAATAGCAAATTGGGGTATGAAAACGCAAAACAGCCGCGACATTTGACAGATATCCAAAAGATAAAAACCGATGGCACGTTCACGGCCAAGTCGAAGGAGTATTTACACTGTACGTTCGGAGACAAGGTGTGAAATTGCCAATGCCGCGGAATCGGAGTCACATTAGCCTACAAACGAATAATAATTGCTAAAAATAATTGTTTGGTAAACACACTTATGTCTCCCAAAGATCTTTTTGCCGCACGTAAGACGGCGCGGGCAGTTCAAGTGATGTATTTGCCAAGGCTCATATCTTTAAGAAGAAGGAATTTTCCACAAATTTATTAGTGCCTTCGAATTAAACTTTGGTGCGTCCGAAAATAAACTCGATCAGACGGCACTTTATAGTGGCGACTTGTGACATGCATATCATTCCTACGGACGTAATTCCTTGCAGTGATTTCTGCTCACTGACCTTGATCGGGGCTACAGACCTTATATTTAGAAATATGCATAGAAAAACGAATCCACCGAAGGTGGTTCGCTTTCAATGAGTGCAAAATGCATCACATTTGTTCATCTACTATAATAGATGATAATTTTTGAATCTAGCCAGACCAATAATTTTAAAAAATCAAATAGATTTCCAAAACATAACAAAATCTTCGAAAAATATGTACATACTATGTAATGCATAAAACAGATATAAACTGGTGCCTCCTAAGAAAACTTAAATTACGTCATTGTAATGACTTAATAAAAATATTCAAAGAATGTGTCTTCTATTGAATCAGTGGATTTATAACTACATATGACTAAAACAATGTTTACTACTCTGTTGTTGTTTACTTACAAGATGTGAACAAATTTCTTCTCATTATTTTTGTTTAGAAAAAGTATATTTCTGGAGTGACAAAAATATCTAAAATTAACTCAATTCTATTTCAATTTTATGTTCTTACTTGATTATTCTCAAAGTATGAACTGAAGTGATAAAACGCAGATAAAATTTTCTAAAAGAGCAACTCCGTCAAAATCGCATTCATAATTAATTCTTGCACTTACGAGTAGAAACCTGTAATAGTAAATACATATTTTCCGTTCAAATCAGGATAACATTACAATGTAGGTACATCACAGACTGCTGCGGCTTGCGAAAAGAATTTTGCTAAATGATCCTCATCATACTGCAAATATTGCGTAATCGTCATAAAATATTGTCGAAAAGTTATAGCAGAGTTAATGCTGAAAACACAATTTTACAAATTCTGACAAAATATACATAATATTTCCAAAGAACTTCAGAAAGTGCTAAGTCCTTTTAAAATTTCCACGTGCGTTGTTGAAATTGTTGAAATATGAAATTGCCCTTGAAAACAAAGCAAAAAATAAAAATTATTATACGAAAAAGGTTAATGTGCGTAAGCCCTCTTCATAATTCCAAAACAGAACAAATTGTTCTATCATGCGTACAATTTAAGGGCCGACAGACATTGTGAAACCTCATTTGGCCTCATTGTTGTTGCAAATGAGTCCCATTCATTTGAGCCTCTGACCTTTAGAAGCTAAATGAGCGCATTACCAGTTGCTCGGTAAAATAAATTAAAGCGGCGATAAATCCAGAAATCAGCAATATGTACAACTGGTTGTGCAAAATAACCTTCAGTTCGGATCATTTGGGAGGGAGAGATGATAGCCCTAATCTCATTAAAGAGGGTGGGCTTTGTGTTCGACCACCTACTTTGCTCCTACATAAACCTTATGGGGCGGTCGTGTTCAACCCCGACACCCCGTTGGGTTTCCTAAGGTTTAGGACGAAAATCGTACAGTCAAAATAGAGCAAAGTGCGTATATCTGAGAAAGCCATCAAGCGTAATACACGAGCATATGTGTCACACGTTAGGATCATGGTTCCTGTCGTTTCCTAGTCACCTCAAACCAATTTAATATTCAGATGTGGCCAAAATGCGGAATTGAATTATTCTGCAGTTTTACCATTTGCATAACATACACTGGTCACTAGAGATTAGGATTTACATCTTGCGCAGGGCCGTGACTTCGTTGCGGTCCAGATCTCCTCATTGTTAAATATAAGCAAAGACGGATTAGTCAGCTATCAGAAGACATCCATCAATGCCATGAAAGCTATAGCTTAGAAAGGTACGTAAATTCAATTACAAGGGAAGATGATTTTTTGCTCAACAAAATGTGGGTCAGACTCTCCCCTATTTATATAGTAGGCAATTTCTCAAAAAATGTAGTATAATAAAAAAGGTTAGGCCTTTTAAATCCCTAATATAAACTCATCGAAATTGATTAGCTTTAGATCTTATAAATAAAATTCTGACGACAAATATTATATCACCACAAAATGGTGAAGTACCCCATATTAGAATTATGTAGTTTATTTTAACGACTTGAAAACAAAAACTGATTGAAACAAATGTTATTTATTTCTATGAAGTCGATCTGATAATAATGACTTATTTAGAAAAATAAGACGTGTTCCGAAAGTTTACCAAAAAACTACAATTTCACAATATTTATTTAAATACTTCATACCTTTTCATAACCTTTTTAATCAAAGTTTGAACCTTAGTGATTGTTGACATTTCACCGAGCTTTTGAGCAACTCACAGTTACTTTGTATTTCTTGAATTCATTATCCAGAAATAATTTTTATTTTATTGTACTTTATTTCTGCTTACATAACTATGACCTAATTCAAAATTTAAATTTAAATTTTTTAATGACTTTTATATAAAAGGCAAAAAATTAAATTATTTGTAAAAAGCACATTTTTTTATCATTACTGTAGTTGCGCTCATGAATTCATTCAATATATTACTTATTACTTCATATATTACTTATAATAAACAAAAATAATACTGGTATCTAATGATAATGAAATCGTACGTATTGATTTCTAGGAAAAACCATATAGAGAAAATTCGTGATTGAAAACTTCAAACTCCAACGAATATTGTTTAAGATAAAACTGTCATTAAAAGCTTAAAATCTGAATTTCAAGTTTTCTTTTTAATTATAAACATAATATAATAAAATTAAGAATAATGTTAAGATTTAATTGCAATACGTAATTACTTATTACCTACATGCATATGACTTTTTCTGTGACATATAATGTATCGATTTTGTTAATCAAAATTTTCTACATCCTTATTTTTAATCCCGGTTTTTGAAAGATTTTTAAAATTTGATAACCGTAATTCGAAATTCGAAATAAGCGACCATGACGATCAATAATATCTGGAATATCATATGCTAAGTCCACTACTTAAGATCTGTAATTTTGAATACTAAGTTTAACTTAAACTTGACATAAGACTATTATTAGAATCAGTTTAGTTAATGACGGAATTATTTACAGAGTGGTTTTTATTCCTTTATTATATGTAAGTTTATAGCGACTTTGCACGTTCAATATTTCCATTTGTTTTAATGATATTAAACAATCGCTATGAGGTGCGATGCAACTTTTCACAACGTTTTACCATTGAATATCACAATTTACCAAGCCAAATTCGCATTATGAGTAACTTCTTAATTAGAAAAAAACACGTCACACTCTCGCACAAGGCATTCTGTCGTGTGTATAGTGAAAAGGGGAAAGTACCCTTAAGGAATCGTGTGACCTCTATCGAAACGCAGATGGCACGAAAGCTCGCACACAGTTTCCACCACGAGATAAAATGGTGCTATTGATCCCAGCTCGCTGCGGCTGTCACTGGTAGCCGACGATTCAATTATGATTAACTGCTGAAACCCACTCTTTGCAAAATATAATTTAATTGCATGACTCCAATTAAGGCAATGTCATTGTCCCAGAGGAGTTACCTCCGGTGCGATGCGCAGGCATTCTCCACAGTTGCAGGGATCATGTTCGTGACGTAAAATTCTCTCATCCCCCGCAGACCTAGTCGCAGGGTTGCAGACGGCGCTACAGAGGCGAGCTTTCATCCTGGCGCCCACGAATAAAGCCAATTTTTCCAGGACTATTACCTTTCGACACTGGGGAAAGTTCTATAGAGTTTTGGGGAAAGGTAATTGCTTCTCGGGGCTAAGTTGTAAACTATGCAACTTTTGAATTCAATTATGTCAAGGAAAGGACCTACACTAGGGAAGTAAATGACTTGGGCAGGACACACCTTCTGATTCGTTTTCCGAGGCCGTTCTCAAGGGCTTAAAATAGGGCGCGCCGGCGATATTGATGGCGATTAGCGTCACAAAATGAGATGCAGCACTGAACATTATGCACTGACCCATTCTAAAATAAATGACCTATCGGAAAAACTAGGACTTTCCAGACAGTTCGGTGGCGAGCTTTTGCACCTACTTGGACGACCACCAGGTTCTGAGGCTCGTTTTTAGAGACTTTGAGGAAGGAAAAAGTTTTTTCACTATCCTTACTTTGGTAGGGAGACAACATTCTGTCGGGATGTTGAAATAATGGGACAAAAACATGATTTATGACAGTAATGCGGAGCCAAAGGATTGAAAAAATTTGTTGCACCGTACTTTAGTTGTAATTCATTATTCGTGACTACACAGAGTTTATGCTCCTTTATACTGCAAATTTAATAAAAACGGTTTATATAATACTAAGCTATCCATGAAAGGCTAGCCGGACATTGTTAGATGCTATAAAAGGTTTAACGAGTTCGCACTCTAAAAAACAGCATTCTCCTTTAAAGTGGTGAAATATGGCACAGAATGTTGGGTATGTCGCTCGTTTGAAAATATTTCTTTTATAGGGACCGAGCAAGCATTGCATAGTGGGTGCTTGAGTTTTAAAATTGTGATGGAGTTTTGTATATTTTGCGCATTCAAGATGACCATAATGTTGAAGTTGGGTATTTGTATTTTTGCAATTTTTTATTGTGAAGTCGTCCTTTAAAAGGGGATTCTGGATGTTTTTTAAAATAGAAAATTAAATTAAATTTAATTGTATCATGCCCTACTTTTGGCATCCACTTTAACTCATCCTTAAAAGGTTTTGCTGATTTTGTTTTTGTATTAGGCATGGATGAATTTTAGAAAATTAAAAACAATTTTTATTTTGTAAATAGTCCAGCAGCATCGTTGACCTAAAAATGACATATTACCTTTTATAAAACGTTCATCCTAGACTTTTATGTACAAAATTGTTGTGTCCCTAATGGAAAATGGAAAACCGTGGAATTATTAAATAGAGATAGTATAGAAATATTTATTTTTCAAAGGGAGGACACCTTATCTTCTGTAGGTTTATTTATATTGTTATTTGCTTTGTGATGAGAGCTGGAAGATAAAGCATAATGTAATATAGCCATAGATGTTTCTAAGTGCAATTAAGATCATTTTGAAGCACAAAATAAAGTTTCATGAAATTGTACACTTAATTTAAAGTTTCAACAGGACTTCTGCTGTTCATCTCTGTGTAAGTCCATTTGTACATAAAAGGTCTCACCTACACATTTTTTTTATACTCATTACTATTAACAAAACATCTATCTTCGGAACCCTAAACTTTTAAATAACGTGCTGGACCGCGGAGAATGGGAAGCGAATTTAGAGATACCAATCCAACTTATTTGTTGTCCTTCGCGATTTTCTTGTTTTCTTAAAAAATTTCATAGGGTAGACGAATTCCCTGAAGTTTTCTCGATTGTGGTCTCGTTAGTCGTTGCGGATATCAATCTTATAAGATAAATATCTTGAAGTCCAGAATTTTCTCCACATATTTGAAATCATCAGTTTTCTCCACTCTCATGGAAATTCGTAAAAAAATCAATAAATTTAACCAAGCTCGCAAAATATTACGTTCTTCTTTTGTTTGATGAAATTGATAGCAATATTTAAAGACAATATGGGTACTTATGGTTTGAAGATAAAAAAAAACGAAAATAACTTTTTACTGTGAATACAGGTCATGGTTACGTATACGCCTCAGGCGAGTAAACACTGTTTTCGTAGAATCGCGTATTTGCTTACTTAATAGAGAAAAAATATTTGATCGATTATATTTCCCAGATTTTCCCTATCAATTACATTATCAATCATTGCCGATTAACTAAAACCAAGTGTTGCATTTATACCATTATTATGTGAATTTAATTAATTTGAGTGTTCTCTGGTGAACTAGACATACCGAACAAATACCTACATATGTGTGTACATATGTATTCACATGTTACAAAACTCATTAATTGCTTGTAAACACTTCTTACCTTATTGTAACCTCTTCTAAATAGATTTGTTAAAAGCATTTTAATTTTTATGGTTCTAGGAACCTGAGAATTGCGACTTGGGAGTCAGTAGGTGAGGGAAATCAATTTCTTATAAAATATTGTGATAAAGACGTAAATGTAGAAGAGCAGATGGGTCTGATACACCTTCTTTCCGTCTTACACTCACGTATCACAATATCAGTATCAATTCCTGGAAAAATTTTAAAGTCGATGTTTTCAATCATCAAGAGAAAGTCATCTCTTTCATGAAAATGTGGAAGACAATATAGAAATAGACAATATTAACAAAAATTGGATTATTGTGATATGAAAATATAACTTAACTTACTCTAAAAAAAAAAAATGTATTTATTTTCAGTATCCAATCAAGATTCAACTTTTCAATTGAAAATCAACTTTTATATTCGCTAGTCAATAACTAAATAAATTAATTAAAAGAACAATAGTTAGAGAGCTACAAACAGTTACCTTTTCACTACTTTCTTTACGTCTCGGTTTTTTTTCTAAATAAGTTTTGTTCTTTGGGCCTATAAAGGCATTGGATAAACATACTTGTGTGCTAAAAAACTCACTATTTAATTCAAATGTCCACAACATTTAAAGATTAACATTGTTCTAGCAAATAACAATAATATTTTCTACAAACACAAGTTGGCTGAACGAAAATCTGCATGATTTTAAATATTGCAGCGATATCAGCAGGTGGCGGTGTGTGTACTTTAATTTGTTTTTTTTTTCAATACCGATTCCATTAATACGATATTTTGCTTTCAATATTTTTAATCATATTTCATATTTCGCACTTCGGCTACCATGGCTTTTGTAAAATAAGCAAATTTATGTTAAACAAGCTAACTTCACCATAGCTATGTTTCTGAATTATTAAGTTTAAATATTCAAAGTAAAAAAATATTAGAACTCGTTGACAAGTTCCAATTAAAATGAATACTAGTTATTTTGACTAATTCTATAACGTCAAAATTATTTGTATAATATTGAACTAAACTCAATTTTTTTATAATTTTACGATTAGTAAAAGTTAAAATAGTTTTATGAAAACAAGAAATCTTATTAAATTAAACTTAATTCATAAGCGAAATATTGTATATATTAATTGTATAGCCTTGTTGTTTGCACAATAAATCTATGATTGTCTTTTAAAATGAGGACTAGAAGTCGACCTTATACCCTGTTTTTTTATGTCTCTTATTTTGTAATAATAAATCTTATGTTTTAGACAAGATGAACTAGAGAAGATTTACAAGAATTCATAGTTAATTTTACAGTATAACTTAAGATCTTTTTTCAGGTTTCTTAGAAAATTGTTGAATCTACTTTTGCTTATTTCCTGAAGCGCTTTGGCGATTCTATCGATTTAATTTATAATACGTATTTTAAATGCATCGGCATACATATATCACATGTAGACAAAAATACATATATATAGTTGTATTTAATATATATAATATGTATTGAGATATTGCTATATCAGTGGATCAACTATGAAGTCTTAATATTTTTTATTCGATACTGCGATGACTAAAGCATCGATACCTCTCCTCGAGATCGTATCCCTAGCCTCGTTCCTGAATATTTTATCTCTTATTTAAAAAGAAATCATAACATTTTCCCTTGCTACCCCCAATGACATTCAATGAGCAATTTATAAGGATCCGCGAACATTCCGCCCCATTATGAATGTCTGTGTTATTAAACATTTGTTTTCTGCCACAGTACCACCGCCCAAGGCCCGCAAAAGTTGGATATTCCATTGTTTTTGATTCTTCCGCTGTCTACATACAACTTGTTCCGCTCACTGTAACCCCTTACCACTTCGAAGTTAATTTATTTCGCAGAACGGCTCATGAATTTTGTAATTTGACACAGCCATCAAGGTACAATTTTCGGCGTCGAAGGGGTTGCTCCCGCACAATAAGATATAAGGGCTGGAAACTTCTTCCCTTAATTAGACTCTATGGCTTTCCGTACTAACAACTGTACGCGGCGCTGAGCCCAACCACTTCGCTCATTTATCTAAGAGCTCCGTGAAGCGTGATTGTTTTGCGTTCCCATTCATGAAATATGGACCGTTTTGGTGAATGATATTGAAATTCCCTCCACGCGCTGCTCATGATTTTCAGAACCCCCCAAGTTATGGCTCCACAAATTTGCCAGGACTGTTTATTTAGAGGAGTTGTTTTGCATTAGGTGTTATGTTAAATGCCTAGATTTCTCAGCGGAATACCAAGGTGCGCGAATTGTTGCATTGTTTCCAGACACTTCCTCAAAGTCCAGGGGGAAAAATATTTCTGGACTGAGGAATTGATTGATGGTGAATTTTCCTGGAGCCCAATCTGTCTGGGCTTTAACATGGTCCTTAAAGAGTTCTGTCCTTTGAATAAATTATTCATACCTCCAGTGACTTCTTTTCTAACACGAGTTACCTCGTCGCCTGGCCTGGATCGCCCTGAATGGGAATTTTGTTACCTTTTACCAAGATTGATTGTTTTTCCTTTATCTGTTTTAGCGAAAAATGCTTCATAATAAATCACCAATCTTCCATGACTACAGAAATTTGGACTCTTTAACGCACTTGGAAAGATTAATTTAATTTTTGTTTAATTCCGGAAAATATAATAATAGTTAATAAAAGAACAAATCTATTATTCAATTCAATATCAATATCCGGAATGGTCCAGAGACGTGACATTTCAAGGGGAGTGGACAATGATTGAGTTGCCAACAGTTCATGCGAAAGACGGGTAATTGATTGCACAATCAGGCAAATTATGAAAATCAATAAATCCCAGGGAAAACAAAAGATCGGATAATTAAAACGAGAATATAAATATAAAAAGCCTTTCAGGTACAAATGAGAACAGGGGGGTCGCATTTTACATTAATCAAGCAATTTTTTGTATTATAAAATTTGATAAATGGAATAATTGGAGGGATTCATTTAGAAAATCGAAGCATTAAATAGCACTGTATGCAGCTTTTTTTGTTCCTACTCTCTTTACTTGTTGGTTTTACATAGAAAAATAAATTTACAGGATTTGAAATAGAATATATGATTTTTTTACTTGCCAAACGTTTTTTTACGATGTTATCATGTGTTTCAGATTACATATAAAATTTTAAACTTAAATGCACCTACATTTTTGTAATGTAGAATTAGGAAAAACTTATATGCATTATAGCAAAATTAGTAAAGTATTTACGCCGACATAATTCACTTTATAGATTGTAAAATTAAATTAATTAATTAGCATTTCTAAGTTGCCTAAACTTTTTCATAAGTATATCTTTACGAAGTGCAAATAGACTAGCCTCTCTTCCCAAGTCGCGAATTGCACTTTTAGTAACTTTATTTGTCGATAATAAGATAAATCTATTTTTCTTTAGATGTCGACACCTTTGCAAACTATGGCAATCTAAATTATTGCTAGAAGTTTTCTTTTAGTTAAACATAGCTGAGTGAACTTACGTTTACATAACGCATTAACCTTTCAACTCCATCATTGATCCTATAGCAAAAGTAAAGCTTCAACAACACTAAATTCAATAAAACCGAAAAAGTTTTATATCAAATGGTAAAAATCGCTCTTCAGCTTCTCCATTTCTTCTGTGAACAATCTTCAAAGGGTTGAGCAATCGAATTTGTTTCAGAGGAAGTGCATGTAACCAGTTTGAATGGCACTCAGGTGCACTTAAAGATGCTGCAGAATTTAATCAGCTTCGAGTTAAAAGTCACTAATTAATGCAACTTCCGGACCGAGAAAAACGTTCCACAGTGAAGGATCTGAGGAACTAATTTCCTGTTTCCCGTGGGATTTTCTCCTAATTGAATTTTACCGAGGAGGGAGGGCGTTTTCAGATTCATGAACAATTACTATAGAACCTGTCGCATCTGGCAAACATGCAGGTAAATTAGTTACTTTAAGCCAGTTTCATGTGTGATAAATCTTGCTTTCCCCAAGGTCCCATGAGCTTAATGATAATTTTCCTTGTTTAATTTCGCAGCGCCAGTAAATTAAAAACATACTGCCGGAGGGAGAAAAAATTCCCCAAACCCCCAGAATTTGTCCAGAAGTGGGTGTTCGTGTTAGGGAGCCTTCTCCAGCGCCACTTTTCATCGTGTCGAACCCAGACCCAGAACTACTTCACTTCCCGGCTCAGTGGGTTCATTGGCGAAAATCGATAGGGCCGATACTGGAAGCAGGGTGCCGTGCTACAGGTTACCTGGATCGAAGCAGACCGGCGGAGCTCCCGTGGGGCGCGTCTGTTTACACGTGCCCCCATTAAGGTGAAAAGATGAAGCACCCGCTCTGGACCCGCCGAGGGTTGGACGGCGATTGCAACGTAATTAGAGGGATAGTCGGTTTATTAGCCCGCTGAAGAGGGCTCCTGGTGGACAGGGCAGTTCTATTAGCGATAAATCAGAGGGCTCTTCAAAGGGGTGCAGGCTATATACTACCGGGTCGGGGTATCGGATCAAAATCACTCAATTTTTCCTACCACACACATTTTACTGCTGATTTTACAATTAAAATCGATGATGGAGGCCGATATTAAAAGGATATATACCTAGTCATGAAAATCATACAGAGAGCAAAATGATTATATTTATGAAGTTTAAAAGGAAAAGATCATCACTTTATACTAAGCTTAATTAAATTATTTCATTTGTAGCCTTACTTAGATTCAATAATATTTGGACTATCTCTTTAAAGAATCGAAGGACATCGCAATTATTTTTACAATAAATTTTAATTTGTCATGTTAATTTTTTCATGCATATCAATCATCTCGCAATATCATATGTAAATGATGGGTTAATTTATGCTTTTCAGCGTGATTTCAATAAAAGCGTCTGCTGCAATTTTATTAATAGCGTTGAAACGAAAAACCGAATCAATCCAATTTAAACAAAAAATACCAATCAGCCATAATGACTTCATGTTGTCATAAATATATGAAACCAAGTAAATAAAAGATATAACATATTGAGTGCTTTTGTTTACACACATTTGTTTCGCATGTAAACGAAGATTTACAAGAAAACTTTTATGGTTAAAGTTACTCATGCATTTGAGTGAGACGATGATAACGAACTAGTTTAACTGGTTGTACCCATATGCATATTGATCCTAACCTAAACAAACAATTGTAAAGTTCTAAAGACGAAGCAATTATTTTGTTATTAAATGGAGTTAGGTTTATATTAAGATCTATGAATACACTAAATATTGTATTGTGGACAGCATCTCTTGTGTAATAGTATTAAAATAGATGTTTCCTTCTGGTATCCGAAAATAATGATTAGGATATTACAGGACTACATCAAAAATTCAGCGTCGCTTTCTAATTGGGGAAATGTGATGCTACTTTTTACAATCGTTATAAACTATTCTTGAACTTTCTCGGACGTTTCGACTTTTAAATTTTACCAGAATAAGGAATATAGCAAAAAGTTTAAAAAAAGGAATAAGGAGTATAATTTTTTCATATGAAATAATTTTTTATACACAACGTTATTTCTTGTGTCAAAAATCTAACTCTCACGCTTCAAAAACTATATACCTATGTGTATAATTATTCATATAACTGTTTCATCTACTTTTAAACAAGCAAAACGTTTTAGTCGTAATATGTATTATATGTACAAGGTACTCCTATTTTATTTCTAAATTGCTAAAAAATTACTTCAACAAGCATCATTGAAAACAATCGTCGATAGATTTAGTTGCTTCTACATACTCTAATGTAGGTATGCATACCTTTATTAGTATATTTTTCAAATTTGTTTCAGTTTTTTTAAATGGTCGATCCAATATGATTTCTATATAAATAAGTACTTAGGCATAAGCTTTTCGTGATCGCTCTTATAGAGTAATTGCTTTACAATTGAGTAAACTGTGTTAATTGATTTGATAAATGAAAGTTATGAGATATTGAACGATTAGTGAGATTTCGTGAGAATGACGGGGTGCTTATGCCTTACCAAAAATGAGAAATAATTTAAGCAAAGCGCTAATATACAGCATTTAACAGAAACTAATGGTAAATAAGGAGCAATGTTAATTTAAATATTGATTTAGATGTAACAAAAATAATAATATAGAAATGGGACTGTTGTTAATTTGAAACGATGATTATCAATGTTGTCTTTGTACATTTGAACAGAATTGAATCAGATTGACGTGCTTAAGTGTTTATTTCTAGGCATGTAAACAACTGGAGGGAACACACTTTAAGTCGGCTAAAAACATCCTCAGCGAACTAAAGATAACTCAGACGAATGGGGTTTAAGGACCGACTAAGCAAATTTTCTCATTTGTTTTATTTTCGTACCTAAGGACCGGACATTTCTTATCGTTCTCTTTACAGTCGAGCTAAGCTAACACTTGGATTCCCAATACAAAGAATATTCAGTTTCAAAAGCCAAACCCGCCAGCGATGACCCAAAGCCTGTTCCCTACAGGAAACTTAAACTCTATTTTTATGGCACATGGCAACGTAACACGTTGATATACTCCCTCGGGAAAATACTGGGAATTCTGCACTTGATATTAGTCGCATAGCTGGCAAAAAAGTTGAATCTCCCGGGCGGAGGCTGCATTTCATGCCTGAGGGTGGTGTCAAATGCATCCGCATTTCCTTGAACAATGCGTAGTAGCTGGACCGAACAGAAAATGTTCTCGTTGCAGTTAATTAATATCTAACTGCGGATGATAACAAACTTCAAAATTTTCCATTTAATGAACTCAACATTTATGGTTTGTGACTTCAATTGCAACAATCTCATGTCATAAACAATTATTATGGAATATTAATAATTTAGTTCAAGTCAGTTACATAGTTTCTTCCTCATATTGAGTGAGAAAATGGAGATTTTCATAGTTGTTTTCTATGGCAATCGATTGCATGCTAAATCTGATCCGGATCCAATTGTGTGAAATACGAAATTAATCTTTTTCGTTTACAGCCATGAATAGCTGGACGGATAAAAATATGTAGGATTTGAGCTGACTTCAGAAGGAACAAAAGTGCACCTTCCAGAGATTTGGTTATTTTCCCAAAAACAGTAACAGTTAATGAAACATAAACAGAACTACATTGTTGTTCATACGAATATGTGAGTTCCTTTGATCTTTCAATTTTGGAATCTAAGATCTAAGGATCAAGATTGTTAAATCAACAGAAATTATTATCACATAATTAAAATAGAACCATTTTGGAATTTCTAAACTAATTGCACTTCTGCAAAATAAATTAAATTTCACGTAGCTATACGAATTTTAGGAAACCGTGTCGAAAAACATTAAATACCTATAAACATATTTTTGTTTTCACAACTAAAAATTCCAGTGAATTGGATCAGACGTACCGCATAAAATATTTGTTTGTGAATAATTGATGGGCATTATTTATACAAAACCAAAGTTGATAGCATATTTATATATGCATGTACATACATTGGATTATTTACATACCGTCAATGCATACTTATAGTAAATTTAAAGTGAAATTAGTTTTTCACGTAGTTACTTTTCTCCTCTAGAGCAGAAAGCATACAATGTATAAACATCAGAATTTGCATAAACATGAACTCCCGAATTTACATTTAATAGTTTTAGCAAATACCATGTAACTAAAATTGGCAGCAGTTTCTCTGAATCGAATTTAGTGAGATTTTTACTCAAAAGAATAAAGTATTTAATCTGTATTTTATGACTTAGGCTAATTATTTCAAAAATATTCTTCCGAAAAACGAAAAGGTCGCAGGTTTAAATTAATTAAGGAACAACTTTTGCACTTTACTAATCGATTATTTTTAAACTCATTATATTATACATAATATGCATGTAGAAATGCTTGAATTCTTGAATGAAAAAAATACAAAAATAAAATTTCTGGTAATATATCAAAAACGACTTGTCAATATTTCATTCAGGACGAACAGCACAAGTAAAACAAAAGCTCGTATAAATGAGCATAACATTTTTTAATATTTGGGGAAACACAAATTTTGCAGTTTTATCGGTATACAATAAATGCTAAATTTTTAATATTGTTTCTTCTTGAATTTATGCCAAAGAAACACAAGATTAAAAATGAACTACCTTTAAGCTGTGCGGATAAGAAATAGCCCCTTTCTGTATAACGCTATCTTTCTAACAACATACAAACGTAAAATTTGCTTCAAGGATTCGGGTTTTTGTTCAAATGGTTACCTTTGAAATCACGCAATACACTTGACCTTTTCCACATTCGCATATGGGTTCTGAATGTTGTTAATATCACAATGGCGTGCTCGATGTACCCTTTTCTAACTACGAAAGATAATTGAAAACCAAAAGACAATTTGTAAGTCAGCCCTGGGTTGTGAGGAAGGTTTGCAATTTTCCATGTGAGCGCACAATGTGCCAGTAGGCTAAAGGATATGTGAAACAAATTACTCAAAGCAACAAGCAAATCGACTTTAATGTATGCAGGAGCGCCAATTTGCACAACAACTGGTAAACCGATTCTTCCCTTTGGAAGAATCAAGAAACATGTCTAGTTTCAAACCAGTGGATGCGAATCGGCCTAAAAATAGCAGAGCAATTAACAAGCAGGGACGTCACCCAGTGGTTTTCAACTGACATGGCATGAAATCGAGATAATCCCAATTTCTAAAGGAGTTGTCGTTATCCTCCACTGCTTTTCATTAAAATAATCTGCCTGTGGTGTAAAACATCCTGAGTGTTTTGAGCCTCCTGGAATAAGATGTGGGGTACGCAGTGCGCCGCCAGAGGTGCGCAATTAGAGCTTAAGTTATTCATACCCCGGTAAATTTACTCGGGGATCCGAGGCTCGGGGGTTCTTTTCCTCACCTGCCACCCCCACTAGGGTTCGATCAATTATTCATCGGTATACCCATTGTTGGGAAGAAAACGTATATTGATTTCCCGTAAGACTCTTCCGGCTGTTGCCTTTGAAAATTTTGTTAACCTTAGGCTATCGCAGTTTGTGGTGCTAAGGAGAGGTACTGCGGCCGAAGCGAAAAGGCGTGTTTCCATCGAAGAAACATACGACGAGAAAGGTGGAAAACGCGCTGCACGAGGCGCCTCCAACGGTCATGTACACCTTCCTTGATGATGGAAGGTGTGGGGGTTACGGCAAAGGTTTACGTATAGAAAGTGCCTCCAGTTACAAAACTGTCTAACCTCTAAGCGCCAATCCAAGGCTGGTTTCGGGTTAAATTCCTTCCATTTGTAGGCAAGGCAATTTCCATTTTGCGGCTAAGGACACCGAAATTTGTTTACTAAGCACGTCACTAGTGATTATCATAATTTCGTGTTACACCGGTTTCTATTGAAAGAGGTAGGGGATAGGCAAAAACTGCCTTGAAAGGGGATGAGGTGGGGGTTAACGTGGATAGAACCCAATAAAGGAAACCTACCTCCGGGTTTGTATTTTTCTTCGAAACTTTTTCAGTGCATTGTGAAGGGCTTTTTATTCTATTTTTCCTCCGAGGTATTGTTCACAGGGGGGTTGCAGAAGAAAGAGAAATGTGCTTCCCATTGTTAATTGGAGCCCATGCATATCAGGGTCGATAGATGGGAAGGGAGGATGTTGGGGGGTGGAGGAACTCCGGACTCTTTGTGCTTCTATAAAGCGATTAATCCCGCCTTTTTCAGCTTCAACATTTCGCTTTTTCGCTTTTTGTTTACCACCTTTAGTTGCACTGTATGGTGCTCACCTTAATCCCGGGTGTCGACAAGTTTGGGTCAAAGCACATATGCGTCCACCCCTAAGGTGCCATACGCTATACAGTCCCATTCAAGTTGATAGTGGAAAAAGAAATACTTAACTCACCTTGTGCCCTGTGCCTGTTTTGTTTAGCAATCTGCAAGTTTTATGTAGATAAAAAAAAGAAGCGAACTCTTGTTGCTCTTCCCTCTGAAACTGGCCATATCCCAGTTGCCTTCCTGTTTGAAGAACCTTTCGACGTTCCCGCCCGCACACCGGCACACCACCCCTGGCCCAACAGGCGCTCCGCCAGCTGTGTCGTCTAAAGCTCCATCCTCATCAGTTAGTTACGATTTTTCATGGGAACGTGCGGGTTCTTGTTTTTCGAGTCGAACGTGAGTTCTATATTAATTCTAGGGGTGGTCCATCAGCCAAGATTGCAAATTCGACACGAATTTTATAGTTTCGCTCTGTTGATTCTCTGACCGTCCAGACCAGCCCCAAATCTGTGTCTGTTAGCCCCCGCCACCCACCGCATCGCGTTGTTTGAGGGATTGTTTCCAACCCTTTCCCTATCTACAAAGTAAGGGTTTGGCTCTGGGTGCGGTGAGAACTTTCGACAAGTTGTTCGCAGGGCACGGTGCTTTGAGCACACCGCACGCGTTGCGTTCCGATCAGTTTATTTATTTTCAGTGTCGGTTTTTATTCATACTGTCAAGATGCTAAGAAACCTGACTGAATTATGAGGCGATTTACCCTAGTAAGAGAGTTTTGTGTTCGTGCGACTAGCGACTGTGTGCGTGAACTGTGCGCTTAATTGATCCTCTTTGGTCCAACGGACTATGAGAAGTGGTCGATAAATTGGTGGATTTTGTAACACTATTGGCGATAGTTGACAGTATTTTAGTGTACTTTAATGATTGGTTATTACGTTGATTGGATCGTTAATTTTTTTTTTTAATAAGTGATACTTCCAGTTTAACGAAATCAACCTTATCATATAAAACATTTCACTAACTTTAAATTATATTAAGTTAAAGATGGACCTATTGAAATAACTTGCATACACCAATATAACGCTGGTCCTCGATAAATTTAAAGTGGATTAAGAAACTTTACAATTCACACAAAACTATGCGCTGGTGAAAATATAGAACTTAACGAGCATATATGCACAGGGTGCACCGCATGGAAATTTCCCTGCCACTTTAAATAAGTTTCAAACTAAATTTTAATTCGGAACCAGACAGTTCTAAAACCAACAGAAAACCCCTCCTTTTCAGTTTACTTCCTTCTAGTTGGTGCTCCTCTCTGTTGTTACCCAACTGCCGCACTTAACTCTACCAGGCAATAAAATATCGTTTTGGAAAGGATGCTTATATCTGCCTAGGAATAGGATCTCCACAAGCCCGACTTGATTTTAGATTGTGCTAATTATTCACTAGACTAGGTCCTTAAGTAATGGAAACTTTTCGGAAGTTTCAATCTCGCTAAAAGGCTGGGAAGCTTTAAAAATGCACAACTTACACATCCGGTTGTTTCCCCGGGTTCATTTGGTATCCGGAATAACCTGAAAGTTTTCAGATATTTTTGCAATACCTTTCTCCCTCGCTTATTTCCTATAAAATATTTGTTTTATTCTCTACAAACTTCTTGAATAAAAATGGCATTTTAGGTAAAGCTTAAATATAATATTTCAAAATTTATATTTACTTTTAGTGCGGAATTTCATATCAGTCTACATAGTATCGGTTTTGATTAAAATAGTTTGAAGATAGAAGCTATAAAGATAATCAATTTTGAAAAGTATCGACAGATGTATGTATATGTTTACAATCATTTAGCTTAATATCAATAGTTTGCACTTGCATATTTTAGTAGTGCGAAAGCAGCAACTCGATTTTCAATCAGTAGTCATTAATATTAATTAAAGATATTGGTAATGAAGTTTTTTTTAGAAGGAAATATTAATTTTCAATAACTTTCCAAAATAAATTAAAATCTGATTTGTAAAAGCTTTTAACAAAATGAAACTTAACGCTTTCTTCCTATGGAAATTGAATTCTCTATCTATCGGATTGTTGTAAGAACTTGTAGAAAAGTTCAAAAGTTCAACATAATAGTGTTAGTCCTTATTTATTATTTTAAAATTATGTTTAACAAATTTCTTCCAATTAACGAAGTGGTGTCTGTATAATATCAAATTAGGTAACATAAAAGAGTTATTTAATTTGTTTACTTTCAGGATTCACATATAATAATTTACTTGGAAACATACATATATCCCTTTTTCTTAAATTTTTGTCAATACATTATGGAAAGATGTATTAAATCGTAACGGAAGGTTGCCAAAAGTTTTAACGTTATATATTTCGGTTATACAAACGGTTGACAAAAGATTTTCTCATATTGGCCACTTTCGTCTCCGATTGAACGTACTTGCTGTGTTTCATCAAAAGTTGTTGTTTTGTTGAAGGCCTCATATTAAATTTATGAAATAATACAAAATCTAAAGCCTTGGCATATAACAAAGAAGTACTACGTCTAATAACCAAATATCTTTCATTTCAATTCTCTTACTTAGACTCAATTATTGCGATGTTAAAAGACACCTTGAAGAAGCACTCTTCATATTTATTTTAACACAACAAGATAATGTGATTGGGATTTCTTTATAAATAATTTATTAATAAAAGCTGATCTAAAACTGTTTACAGATGAAGTCTATAGAAATATAAAATACAACAAAGGAAACTTCTGCCAGAAATATTTGTAGATGTGGTATATGATGCTTTTCAAATAATACATATGTATGTGTAGGTAAATGGTTCTGAACAGAAAATATTAATCTGTTTTGGAGCTGCTAAAACTTATTTAGAAAAGTGTAATACAAAATTTGGTTGTGGTATGTCCTACCAGAGGTTAAAAAATTTTATATTTGTTACTTATAAAATTTTATATTTTATAATCTCTGGTACTATTTATCCACTGTTTATTCAAGGGACTTTTAATTTTAAGCATTTTCTTACATCAGTCCTAAAATGTAAGAAAATTCAAATTTCAGTTACACTGACACGATTACATTATAATTCGATTTCCGAAAAACTCTAAAGCTTCCAAATAATGTAAAAATAAGTCAACAGAATCAGATTTTTTTAAAGTTTGGAAAAGGTTACTTTAAGTTCAATATTTCTTCTATACAAAGTTTTAATAGCTATTGTAAACGAACTCAATTATTTTACTCCTTATATTCCCGTTTCTCTGGTTTTCCTCCTTTTAAAAATGTAAATGGAAATTTCATTTTTGAACTTTTGTTTTTCTCAAATGTTTGTGCTGCTTTTAGTCGAACATCAAAGGAAGTGTGCCTTTGCATTATTCATTTGTATAAGTTGGAATTTCCAAGTTTTAATTTTAAAATTTAAAACCACTTTATGGATTTAACTCACTCCGGATAAATTAAGTCTTCGTGAAATTTTATGACTATATATTTTGCTTTGGTTGGGGTATAATATCTTGCGTGAATGGAACTTTTAAAATTTGACAATTTTAAACGAAACCATTTGATACGTTCAAAAAATAGTTCTACTTATATTTTAAAGTAAGAGCCTTTTACCTTTACTTTGAAATTAGAAGTACTTATAGTTTATTAGAGGATTTTATCGTGAAATCATTTTACACGTGTAAAAGCATAATTCGTTAAGTGGTAAAATTGTGAGTTCTTCGCTGTACCGCGAAATCACAAGTCTACTTATGTTTATGACTAGTTTCTAGAAGGTCACATACTTTCCACTCAGAAAGCTCATGGAAACTTTCAAAAATTTGCATGAAATTCAGGTAGAACTATCTCTATACGAAGTTCATTTATAAAAATTATTTGATATATTTTTAGATATTTTGTCATCATGAGTCCTTAATACTGCAATAATATTCATATACATGTCTCTTTTACTTATATTTCCAGAAGTTTATATTTATCTTCCTCACCAATCCTATTATTTCTAAAATATTAAGTTTACTTTGTCTACAAAATCCTTTTAACTACTAAGTAATTTTGCTTTATTTTTTCATTGTCATTTCTCTTTAGTTTTTTAAGTCTTATTTAATTTTTTTCTTAGCATGTCAAGTTTTTGATTGAGGGTCTGTAAAAATCTTCTAAAAGCCGGGATCTTCTTCTCTATTACTAATTTTGTTTTACGAATGTTCTCTTAACTAGTATATAATGGGACTTTGTCTGTTTAGTACTGTATAAACTGGTGAAATAAATAAATATATGTATATCATATAATTTATAGAATTTTTCAAATATACATAATTGAAAAATAAAATCGGATATTAGAAGAACTACATAAGTAAGAAATAATTGAAATAACAAACAATAATCTCCAAATGTTTCGTGACTAAGCCATTTACATATATCCAGTGTTATGTTAAATATAATGCTTTACTTAACTATATATATATATATATATATATTTAGGTTTCAGACGACTAAATCATATTACTGTCGAGGGCATAAAAGCCTTCGTAAATATAAAACAAAATCTCACTTTTTCAGAACTTCAAATCATACTTTAACCCCCCATTCTCCCACAAAATCAAATATTCCGCTGAGAACTTTTAAAAAGTTATAGAGGGTAAAGCGAATTGCTTCTGCAATTTCTCATGACATATCCGAGGAAAGCATTTGCCACTGTGCACATTCTCGGCAACTGCATCCATAATCTTGTTGAGAAACTCTTCTACACGCCCGAAATAGTTTACATTTCTGCGATTCTTTGAAAATAGAATAAATTTTCCTTGAGGTGGAATAGATCTATCATTCTACAGATTGTGATGTACAAGGTTAAATATCAATTTTATATTTCAAAAAGTGGTTCTTCAGAAATGTTGAATACTTCACTTCGAGAATGTGAACTTTTGATTACTTCACCTGTTTTGGAATGATTCTAGCATAGTTTATATAAATATACCCCTTTTTACTTACATTTGCTTAATTCTTGAATAACATATTTTCGTGGTTATTACCTTCATCAATTTGAAATTCGGTACATACATCTGGGTATTAAAGGCAAGGGAAAAATATAGACATTTGATATTATCGAATAATAATTTTTGATTATTACAGCAGATACATATGAGCTAAAATTTCAAACACATTTGATATATTTAAGACATCAAGTACAAAAATAAAAAAAAACGTATTATTGTTTAAGCCAGTTAATTAAATTAGTTGATAGAACTAAAACAGTGAAAAAACACATTTAGAAAATTAATTTATTTCTCAACCATAAATAGAAGAGGGTGCTAGTACTAGTTACGCTAACTTAGCAATATACATACTTGCATTTAGTTCTAGTCTGACTTAAGTTAGCAATTCAAAATTTAGTGAATTAAATTTAAGTTAACTTTGGCTTAAACATAGTTTAATTATTCACAATTTCAAGAACTTATACTCTGGTAATATTAGTATAAACTTTACTCGGATATAATTCGACTATACGAACTTTCCTAAGGGTAACAATGTTTAGATAAATCGATTTTTCGCTCACTTACTTTACAACACCAAATTCATGGAACCGTTTTCCAGACCAAATGTATACTTAGTATATGTAAGCATGTAATGCAATTAATTTATCTTTATGTTTAAATAAACAAACGTGACTTTCTCCATTTAAAGCATATATTTTTGTAATAGGATATGCCACCTACTAAATGTATTAAATATTTTTTCTACTCCCGAATCTGAACACAAACATTCTTCGAATGTAGCAAATAATTATGTGAAGTGTCAGTGCATACCTACTTAAGCCGTTTCTGTTGCTAGTTATAATTTTGGCTTCGAGTGCTTTTTGTGCTTGTGTTCTAAAAGGAAAACAAAATTGTTGAAAAGAAAAGAAAGTAACTTGAAACGCCAGGCCATGGGGAAGGAAAACGCCGAAGAAATTGAGATGGAGACCTACGAAACAGACGAAGGTGAGTACATTTTCGATATAAGAGAAGCGTCGGGCGTAATCAGATTGAAAGATAGGTGTGGGCGTAACTGGAGCGGATTAATTTGCTCTGTCACGTAATTAGAATCCATTAGATGCCACTTCGCATTTAGCACATTCGGTTGGCCCGCCTGATTCCTCGCAGCTTCCGACGTATGGCCAGGAATTTCGAGCATCTCTGTTATCCCTCAAAAGCAATCTCAATCCTGTCGTTAGAGCTCCGCGTTATGTTCTACTCGAAAACCAC
Organism: Tolmerus cingulatus; assembly: GCA_959613345.1. Lineage (NCBI taxonomy): Eukaryota > Metazoa > Arthropoda > Insecta > Diptera > Asilidae > Tolmerus > Tolmerus cingulatus. The sequence goes on along the minus strand of OY390708.1, from coordinate 14,325,014 downwards.
AATTACCAGGAGTAATATTCAGGCTCATTTTTCATGGTTGCAAACTAAGCTGCCGGAAGGGTTTAGGAGGTTCATTTTCCCACATATGTGTAAGAAACACCACTTTTGGCACGGATATCCCTCCAGAGAACGCCCCGTAACTTCGAGTTCTTTGGTTCAATTTTATACAGTCTTGTATTCAGGCATTATGCTGAAAATCTAACCTCGTGCAGGAGGAGAACCTTTTCTCGCAAGCGTCTAGATTCGATCCCGGGCTAAAGTGTACACCTGAGCGAACCCGGGGCTAAACCCATGGAAATTCGCATTTTCCCAACAGCATCTGATACATCAAAGTGATAGGAGGTACGTCTTAGGGCCATTGTTAGCACCACCGGAGAAGAAGTGTGCCAATAAGAGCTGCCAGAACCCACATACATTGTTACCTGACCTTTTCCCGACGGAAATTGGTGCGAAAATTTCTCGCCATGGAGCTTTAAAGCGACAGCCGATTCCATTATCCTCGCCCGCCGAGCTACGAATAGAGAGGACGTCACCCGTCGCGGGTGTAGCCCCGTCGTTAAGGGAAAACAACCCCGAAATGGGATATACGAAATTAATTGCAGAGGCGTTACGCCCCAGGTCCCACAATACCCTGGAAATGAAATTATTAGGTGAGCTACCCCAAAGCACCCTGTTCACTTACGAAGGATTTTTTAAGGCCACTCTTGCTAAGACTTATCTCAGTCTTTCGCTTCGCTGGGAATATAAATTTTATCTAAGTTTTTCCATGTTGGTTCTCCACATATTTATTATTTTTTCAAATGTGGCTAAGCGGTAATCTGGGTTAAGTTATAGTCAAATAAGCCTACACCAAATATAACTTGCATTTTCAGTATAATAAATTGCCGACGATACAATCAGTTGTTTATCAAAATATATAACATGCACAGAAAATAAAATTTAGTACCTAGAATACCGTGCTTTATCTGGCCTGGTCCCGAAAAATCAAACATTTTTCGGATTTAGAAAATGTAGTTCGCTTGTATGTAGAATTTTTCTTACATATTAAACTCGGCTTAAATTATGTTTCAATCATATTCAAATCTTTCTAGCTGAAATTTTTCTTGGAGTTAAAAATATTATACAGGCCGACAAATATTTAGAAATCGATATGATTTTGACGATCGATTTTTTTAAAGCTTATAACAATAATCGGCAAATATCCAATAATAGTTTGCAGATGTTCATGTCTTACAGTATTTGTAAAAAATGTTAGATTGAAAATTATTCACAATTCGCCAATATACAGCCAATTTTCGACGACGGTGTTTCGGCATCGCTTGCAATGGTCACGATTACTGCTTCACAACTTATCTGAAATCAAAACTCAATTAGATTATGTTGTAGTATTATCTGAGCGAAGGTTTTGTTATAATTTCAATTAAATTAAAAAAACAAAAACTTAAAAACATTTTTAACTACAGGACATTTTTCGGGGTGTTCAATTTTCAATTTTTTGACAATATATTTAACGAAATCATAAATCCTTAATTCAGGCCTTTTCTTTTATCACAACAAGCAAGGAAAGAAAATTTGAAATCTATTCCTTTCATAATTTTTGAGATATTGTAATTGAGACTTTAAAACATGTCGTTTTGTTTTGAAATGAAGTTTTAGTTTCATTACAAGTAACTGCGTTATGCCTATATCTTTTAACGCAATGCGTAAATCTTTATGAAATTTTTAAGGAATATTCTTGAGATGATTTACTAATGGAAAACGCAATAAAAATTTAATTTACGACTAACCACCAGGATGTATATGTATAACCGTTTAAAGTTATCTCACACTTGCTCTAAACATGCAATAGTTAAAGGTTATTTTTAGCTTGACTTAAGAATTTTTAATTCTACAATCGTTGTAATTTCACCCTATATGCCCTATTTATTCACGAGTTGATATATAGGTATTCTTGCTATGTAGCTTAGCCCTAGGAAACCATCCTAGGGTTCCACCAATTCTAAGCACAACTATTTATGTTATAATGGTGGGTATTAAAGTGTATATAACTTGTACATATATAAATAAAAGGGAGACTAAGTTCCTTTCGTTCTTATTATCCTTTTAATTGATTTAAGTATTTTGGATGAATTTGTAAAAATAAATAAATAATATCATCTAGCAAAATACATATTTGCATACTAGAAAGCACCTTTATCAGAATATATAGAAATATCGTCGCAAAGATTTAAGGCACAATAAATAAAGGAGAATAAAAGGTACATAAACCCTTTTCAAGCAAAGAATTCTAAATGAGCAATAGGAAAAACGAAACGAAAACGCAAGATGAGAGTGAACGCATTGCGTATGAAGTTATTGAGGTACTCGAACAAACAAGAATATAAATTGTGACGGTATCCTTCATGTATCCTTTCCATTAAATTAAATTACGCGATTTGCATTTTAGCTCTAGTGTGCTTAGAATTGCGAATACATGTGTACGTTTGTAACCTGCTGTGCCTTCTTTCATTTTCAAGGGTATTATGAAAAGATTTATGTTAATCACTGCCTTGATCGCATGCAGTGCCAAGATTTTCCAAACAATACTCAACTTATGCGGTAGTACCTAACTCCTTCAAAATGTTTTAACATTCTTGAGCAGTGCTTTGCGAAGTCGCACTATAAAAACTTTTATGTGTCATACATATGTGAAGCTTCTTTTATATCTTGTGATTTGTAATATTTAGTTTACATTATCCCAGTTTGTATGAGAGCTTTTGTAAATAAAGCGGGTGTATTCAGTGGTCGATTTTAAATTTTGTGTATTTATCCTATTTAACCAACATCAACAGTTGATTTCTATTCAAGTCAAAAACACGCCAAACGCTGATTTTAATATACAAATCATCAGATTTTTATTTTTGGCTCTTTTATAGGTCATAATGTGACAAATGTTTGGTGCTTTCGGAAAAATTCTTTATAATACCTTTATAAAATTGATATTTTTCGATAATTCAGCATATTTGAAGAAATGAAGAAAAATATTCCTTTCAGGCTTAATTTACGTAATTTTTAGAAATAGTACTTTAAAATTCTTATACATATGGTACATATGTAGGTTACGTTTTCCATTAATTATTAAAAACGAATTTTACTGCGAAAATATTTTCTATTTTATTCTCAATGATCTGAAACTGAAGCAACACTGAAGTATTACTATTAAAATTTTCTTAGAATGGTTTAGCACTCAAAATTAAAATTTCTAATAAATAAAATAAAATAAAATAATAAATTTTTAGTAAACTAAATAAATGGTTGACTTAACTTATTTATAAAATGTACTCCGACAAAAAATATTTTATAAATCTAATTTTTTCAAATAAATTTCGTGTTTCCAAAATTTTTCAGGAAACGTTATATTAGTTTATTGATAAAAAATAGGAATTATATAATTAAATTATGACGCAATACAAATCTATGGATTGGACAATATTTTTCCTAATTCATTTGTTTGTAAAATAGGAAAAAAATTAAGATGGGAAGAAAATTATCACTCTCAGTTCTTATCTTTCTTAGTATAAATTTCTTTATACTTGGGTAAAAATCCTTTTTTTTTCTTAAATACAAGGGTGGTAAATTATCTTGTTGATACATTAATTAAATATTTGAAACCAGCCAAGCCTTGCTGACTCTGCCGAAACTTTCTCTCGGGTAAACATTTGTCTTTACTTTATAGTCTTTAAACTACGCTCTTTCTTTATTTCGAAACCAAAACAAGATGGAATTGTTAAGTGAAGAAATGCTTTCCCCTAAATATGTATACGAGTAAAAATTAATAAATTCAGAGGAAAGACTTTGCAGACAATGCTCGAAGCCTTCTAGCGATTCTCAAGAGGTTCGTTATAATATATTTTAAGTGATACGAGAAAGAAAATGTAAACTGCTGCGAATTTAATTAATCACTTGAATTACGAGTCCCATTTGGTAGAAGCCAGGGTTCATTGCTTCGCCTGCTGGCCACAAATAATTTTACTAGGGATGGAAAAATTCGAAATGCGTCGGGTAAAGCTAGTATTTTAACTATATATGTACTACTAATATTTGCATATTTAAGACTTAACACAGTGAACTATTATTCAGCTTAATTATATCTATGTATCTTTTTCATTTCAGGTGAGTTTACAAACGAATTGCTTACGTGAGCACCAACTATGCCTGCTGAGAAAAATGTAAGCAATAATAGCAAATATTTGTCGAGTTTAACCACCTAGTTAGCAAGATGATTGTTAAATTATCATCTTTTTATTGGGCATATACGAAGCATTCCTTACGAAATATTTTTTTTAAACAAATGACGCTACGCATTTGACAAAGAACGTTTGGCTTTCTTATTAAATCTTATTTACTCCTTTTAAATTCGTATATAATGAAGGAAATGTAAGAACATTCTTAAATTCAATGTTTATTCTCATTTTACCACAAAAATTATTCATCCCTTGAAATAAGTCATTTTATCGTCAGTGCTTGTATATTTAAGAAGCGTTCTGGTTTACCGTCTATCATTACACCAAATACTTGTGATGTGTAATTACTTCGTTAGTTCGAAAAAATTTCAAAAAGTGAACGTGAAAAGAACAAGAAATTTTTGAACAAAAGTTTTAATTTGTTGCTAGTACTTACTCATAAAGTTTTACTTTCTATTATATTGCCAATATACGGGACACAATTGAGAAGAAGTGTTAAAGTAGAACTCATAAACATATGAACAAAATAAATCAATACCTTAAAAGTGTTTTATCTTGGTGCTGAATATTTTTACGAGTATATAAACCAAACAGAAATAATTATTAGTGGCTCGTTTTATTTTTGTGTAACTATTTACATATTAGAACCAAAATAATTATGGATTGAATGTTCTTTTATGTATGGATACCTACTTTAATTAGATTTTTAGAAAATTGCAATTCTTTCGATGAAATTTCATGATTTACGATAGAATATAAAAATATATGGACGAATTTTTAATGGTTTAAGCATTTCACGTTAAAACTTTCTTTTGGCGTCCTAAAAGAATTTATTAGAATTTGGAGCATATTTTACATATTTTTGGGAAATACTGGGGAGAGAAACTTTATATGATTTTATAAATATTAATCAATCCTTAATACCTAAAGGGGGTATTTGATATTAAAACTTTATTTTTTATTTTAGATGAATTTTTCAAAACAGGTCAACTTATTTAGAAGTATGAAACATCCAAATCCAAAGTTAGGGATAGTTGACGTCTTTCGATGAGATTTTCTCAGCCAAAATTTAATTCGATGTACCTATTTGAAAACATTCCCTAGAATTGAATCGATCTTTTCAAAAACCAATTTAGGTATGACATTAACATGCTTTACCAATCAAAAAAAAAACTATGCAATATACAAATATGAGAATTTTCAAGGGTTGGGTATAATATAGTATTAAGGTTTCAGAGCATATATGTAATTTGTATGTAATAATCTTATTTTATGAATATTTAATCAAGGCATATATACTAAAAACTGTTTTTGATTTATATTGTTTAAACAAGAAATAGAGTAGTATGCATATAAAAAAACCATTTTCAGGTTCTCCAGTTGGTCGCTTAAATGTACTTAAAATAGATATACTCTTCTAGGATAGTATCCTGCACTCATTTTAAATCGTCGATTTTCTTAACTATTATTAAGTTTTTGATTCTATGTTTTGGTTAATGAGGAGCAGGATATACTATATTTTCTTTAAAATGAATTTTTCATGAATAACACTGGCGTATATACACACGGTTATGATGGTTCCCTGTGTTTTCGTATCATAATGAAAACTCATATGTCAAATGGGCAAGCATATCCTTTTGATCTTTTATAACATTTTTCCCTTACTATTTTGTGGATAAACATATTTTCTTGTAAAAATTCATCTTCCATTTTCAAATTCCAAAACATACATGCGTATCCTTAAATTTAAGCGCTTCGATTGTATAATGTAGAACTGAACTTTGTGGCGAAATCAAAGAATTCTTCTCGAACATAGACACAATACCATTCTCCCACATTTCTTTTAATAACTCCAAGTTCACGGTTATTGGATAAAAATTTATAACCGCGTAGGGGAAAATACTGATGAACTTTTTCAAAAAATGTTCGTTTGAATGGAATAGGATGAAGCGACTTATGTGATTATCCAGATTGTGAGTCTTTCTATAAGAGTATATTTGCAACAAAATAAGAGTGTTTGAAAATAATTTGACTTATGGAGTTTTTGAAACGAACGATTCAATTGCATACATATAGGTATGTTATGTAGTATACTTATTTATCTTAAAACTCGAAAAATTAAGACTTGTTCGTATGGTCGTTCAAAAAAAAAATGTTTAATATTAACATCGTTTACTCTAACGAAGAACTTCAACTTGGAAAAAACCGTGAACGAATGATTTTAAAGGGGATAAACTTATGTATGTTGGAATAAGTTTTACCGAAAAACCCTGTTTAATTAAAAAATGGTCGGAAATTTGAAACAAACATTTGTTTTAAATGCCAGACGTCACTACTCATGTAAACTCTATTCACTATTCCTATAGTTTGTTCTTTGAGAGTAATGCTTGCACTTATTTTTCCTTTTGTGTTCATTTCAAAGATATTTTCAAAGCAGAAGAAATACTTACAATTTATGTTGTCTCATTTCTCTTGCACATATCTCCTTATTTTAAAGCAACTGCAGCAACTTGGGCTAAAGGTCTTAAGTAATCCGTCCCGCTTACCTCATTTATTTAATTAAGGAGAAGATTAAACCGCCGCCGGCAATGTGTGTACGGTTGGCCGTGACAAAAGACGAGCCTAGCGTCCTTTAACTTCTAAATTAAATCAGCGCGACTGAATGAGTGTGTGCCTGGCAGCGGTTCCTTTGTGTGCAGCGAAGGAACGTAATCACAGGGTGACGGAAAATATCATATTAGGAGAAATATGTCATCGCAATAGTTTTAAAAGTTTGTGTGCTGTTTAACAAGTCAAGGATGTGCAGGCTACAGCTTCTGATGCTGAAATCCTGGAAGCTGCTGCTCCACATGAGGAATAATAATGTCAATGTGTGCTGGAAATCGCACCACATGCTCCAGTTCGTTCTTTAATGGCATCCGTAAATTGCAATCGATCGAGGCCGACAAAAAATTGTTCATAAATCACTTGAAGTCGTATTAAAGGCGAACATCAACCGAAGTAGTTCAACATGTTGTTAACTAAATGGATTTCGCGGATAAGCATATCGATCAGACACAGTCCGTGGCCCTAAGTTTTGGTCCAGCGTCCGGTCGGACAGATTCATATTTAGGTGCGCCGGATGTAATCGGATTTGACTGCACTGGCTGTTACAAGATTTTTTTGGGACAAGGATGCTCATATTGATCCGTTTTACTTTTTTCACCGCGAAAAAATTATTCGATTTAGCTTAGTTGAGCTATTTATTCTCCGAAATGGCTGAAGGGCGACGTGAAAGTTTTTTCATTTGAATAATCGATTCTGTCGAAATAAAGTCGTTTCCTGTGGCTGCTCCCTGAGCAGCAATTACTTGCACTTCTTGCCGATCCAGCTAAGAAATTTATATGAACCGCCGAAATACTAATCTCATTCTAGATAAAGTTTCATGTTGGACGAGTTCATTAAGCTCAAAATAAACCGACTAAAGTTTCAGGAGTTCATACAGCTGACAGTCTAATGTACTTTACTACTAAAAGCTTTTCCCATTTGTGGTGTACCCCAAGAGAAAACTCCTTTTATGGACAGTATTCTTTTGGGGTTGCATAAAACCAAAATACATTTTAAAAATACCTGGAATAATCAATTTTTTTCTGCGAATTTGGGCAATGATATAATATTTCTTTTCCTAGCACACTACCTTGCCAGTAAATACTTTTTACGATAAGAATGGGTAATGATTATTATTCCATTTGAATTAATATCAATGTAATTTTTGATATTTGAACTCAATGAAATAGAGAACCCCATTAGCTTGAAATATTTTATGTTTGGTCCAGTGTATTTAACATCCGTCAATTCGAATTAAATTAGAATTAAACCGTACCATTGAGTCAGTAAATTTTACAATTTCATTTAATTTTGCACTATATTATATATTATACATATATTAAAGTGAAAGTTATACTTTAAAATGAATATACTATTTAAACCCTTACTTTACGTTTTGCAGCGCACAGAAAGCCAAATAAAATTTGTTGCTTGTTGCATTTTAATAAGCTCCAGTCGGGTTTGCTTTTCTGATTGCAAAAAATCCTTAATCGATTCGTTTTCCACGCCTATGTAACACAGTACGAGAAAAGCCGCAGACGAGTGTAAAATTCTGGCACGAACGCAGATGTACACCATGAAGTCTAATTAAACTCGTTAGAGGGCACTTTTACAGCAGCAGAAAAAAATGCCCTTAATTGGGGTTTTGCGGCGATTTTTTCTCTCAGCTTTTTCGCTCCTAATTGGTTATAATGGTAGACAATTGAAAGAAAAATGAAAATCTTAGCTGTTGTATACAGGAGGGTGAACTCTGCGGAAGGAAAACTGCAGTAAATCGCTTAACGAGTTACCTTCTTAACCGTCGTAACCATTGTTTTGTTGCGGGCTTTCTATTTCATAAATTCCAATTTAAAATTCTGTGAAGGGGACATCTACCCTACATCCTTCTCTAAAAAAAATTGCATGACTCTCCATAGTTACCAACTTTTATGAACATTATTTTATTCCATTGTTACACAAGCCTTCATCTCTTTGAAATACTCTCTGGAAGCCCTATTCAGACTTTAATGAAATGTTTAGTTTTCCTGGAAAGGGGTGTCAAATTACTTTGGGGAAAGCTGATTTCAAAAGGGTTTGTGTATATTAGGACTATGTCGAAAAATATCACATTAAACCACACAAGCGTAAAGTTGGATGCCCATTATGAAGTACACCCTCCAAAAGTCTCATTCAAAAAGAGTTATAAAATTTACAAAAATATACCTCCAAAAAGAGATATTCGCCCTATAAAATATGAAATGGTGTGAAGTGGAAAGAGCTGTACTCTATCATCGTAATACCCCGTTTGCACATCAACGCAGAATATTCTGGTCTTAAATGCTTCTCATATCCATTAATATAAATAATGGAGCAACCTTGTGCCCCGTCCCAAATCTTAATTTAGCACAAAGTGGAATTTCCGGACGTTATTACTAAAAAATGGGTACTGGATACTAGAATATGCGGAAAAAAATATAGACCCATTAGAAAAGTAATGCTCAAAAGCGCAATTTGGCCTCCGGCTTTCTATGCACTTTAAAAGCCTCTTCTGTGCCCTCTTATATTCGAAAGAGGTTTTCATATGAGTACCTATACGTGCTCTGGTTAAAACACAATGGGCTGAAAACCACATCATCGCTGTAAACTCGTTTATCGATTTCGACTAAAAGCAGCTTGATCCGAAATGGACTTTCTAGTCCATCGGAAATGTGCATTCATTTAATTAAGAGATTTACAATTTATTTACTAGCACTGTCCTCGACAGAGGAGGATGCCATCGATTTTAGCCTGTTCTATTTGTAACATGTGAAAATGCAACATCCCGTCCTGCTGCATTGAGGATTTAGTAGTTTTAGCTACTTTTTTAAACTTTGATAATGGAAGCGAAATTCTCATTCCGCCCGGAAACTCAAATTAGGCGCAATTCTTCCTTTGGTTTGAAAGCATGGAAGGATAACGTAAATCATATTGATTATTAGTTCGATGACTAGTCCCCAGGCGGCCGTAAACAACCTTGAATGCCCATTTTGCGTACGATGAATGAACGCAAAGCTGTTTGATAGCCTATCCTGGTTTCACCCACAAATAATCCGCACGAAAAACGTGGGGCATCCGGGGCCATTTTGGGGTAGGACGCAGTGTTAAGCACGAAAGGACAGCACGGTTCTGATGGTTCCGAAAATGTTTATATTTGCCTAATTTGGGATAGACATGGAAGGATTTGTAGGCCTTTTGATTTGATTATTTTTATTTCAAAATTTTCTAATATCATCGTCTACCATAAAATATCTGTTCCTTCAGGTCGAGTTAACATTTATTTTGCTATCGTTCCTAAAGGGAAACTTTTGGGGTCTAGGTATAAAAAAGTATAGGAAAATTGTTATACATTCTAAATAGGATTATCCTTTCAATAAATTTTCTAATAAATAATCATACAATTTCCTTGAATCGAATTATTAGCAACTGTAAAATATGGGTTTCAAATTAATAAATTCAAAAAAAAAAACAATAATTATAATTTACTTATTTATATAAGTATAATCGCGGGCAACCAAATCGACTCAGAGCATCATTAAAAAACATATACTGAAACAATTTGGATGATAATGACAGCAAATTAAAACTGTAAATTTAGACTTGTAGTAACCTTAGCTGAAATTTCAGATTTAATTTGGTACATTATCATCCAAAGTGATTCAGTACTTTTTTTTATTAATCGGATCTGAGTCGATCTCATATTAATATTAATGTTAAAAATATCTTATATATTTGTCCGATTCCTCAAAAAATTAATATTTTTCATTGATTTTGAGCAGAAAATAATTTTTAATGCTGGAAAAGTTGTTGCGCATGCAATATGTATACAGCAGTATTAATATTGATACAACTTGCCACACAGGCACAATTTATATGATAATATTTCAATTTAAATAAAAATAAAATAAAAATTAGGCCAATGAATATTTTAAACTTCATTTCATATATGTATAGTAAATGAATATATATACTTATTATAGTTGTATGCAGTACAAGTGGATATACACATATTGACTAAATAAATAAACAGATTTGAAGCTTTTATATATGAAAGTAAACTTTTCAACTTAACAAATTCCTAAAATCTTATTTTAAAAACATGTCGTATGACATGCTTAAAGGCACCGCTATTTTACTAAAGGGTTTAATCCATGCGAAAAAGGGAAAACATATTTGTTAAACGTTAAACCTTTTATACTTTAACATATTCATGCATTGTATTCTCAAGTTCGTAGGATTTAGAAAACAATACGAAATTTTTCTTCGACCCATAAAGCTACAAAACTGGTATATCGTACGATTTCTGAAATATTTCAGAGCCCTTTTTACCATATTATTTCTAGATCCTTTTACTCCTTTTATCTGCATCAAAAGCAATCAAAAGTGAGTGTCGAAGGCATTTAAGTTATATAGCAAAGTATGAAACGAGTTGTCCCACACAAACAAAACGTCAATTTTGCCTAGGTTTTGAAGTTAAGCTGACATACAGTCGTCACGTACCCCGGACAATAAAATGTTTACTGTAAGTGCTTCATGAAAAAATTGCTGTTCATACACTACTTTATAGAAGAACATAATTTAAAAAAAATAAATTAAAATAATACTAATGAACATAAAAATAAAATATGGGAAATACATACACATATAGAAGATATATTAAACACTCAGCTAATTAAAATCAATCTAATTTTAAAAACGTTGTATACAGGTAACCTTTCGATTCAATGTGTTTTGGAGACGTTTTTTAAAAAATTAACTTTCAGAGTATCTTATTTTTGTTTAATTTCACTCACAAAAATCATTGTAATATTCTAAAGCATTCATTTTTTCATAAAAGAAGGTTTCATTTGCAACATTATCTTTAAAGCTACGTATTTTATTTTCTCTTGGGTATTATTAAGATGATAATTCTAAATGCCCCTTTACCCTTTAAAATTTTTAAAACGTCTAGTTTGTCATTTCTTATCAGTGTAGGTACCATAAATCAGTCACTTTTATGACGGGTCCCATAGTCTGCCCCTTAAATAGTATTTGCGTAAGCTTAAAACCCGCTTAAACTGAAGTAAAAATAAACGTGAGGCGTTCTGGTCTCCTCAGTATCAACTGCAAAGGTTAAAATTAATCCGGGGAAAGGACATTTAGAAATCTTCAAAACAATCAAACATTGTGGGGTGAAAGGAATTATCTTACCAAATTAGCGCATCCCTGCGGAAACGCAATTGTCCCGCTAACTAAAGCTAGTAAAAGATGTGTGCTCGGACGGGGAACCTTTGTAATTGTGCAAATAATCCGCTCATTTTCATCCCTCTCAAACCGTTTCAGTTTAAGTAAGCATGACCATTTGTTTCACGAAATTATTGGGATGAGAAAAGTTTTATCTCGGAGCTCTAGAAAGTACGTCCGACCACGGATGTAACCTGCAGGATAATAAATCACGGCGCGAGGAGGTTGGGCGCGGGCAGGCTCAGTTTTACTATTCCCCCCAATAAGCTCCCGTCTGGCTCCGATACGGAAAAAACTTCTACGAGTTTATGAAAAAAACGAGGCCGAGACATCTCTTTGCTGTCCTGAAAGCTACTGAGATTAGTGTGTCGCCAAACTGATAAAAGGAATTCTCCAGACGCGGAGACTTTTGCCTCGCAGGTGCTACCTACCCCATTGATTTCATTACGCTAGCCTGGGCGCTTTCAGGCTAAAACTAGGTCGCGAAAGCGACGTGCAGATGAAGGGATGCTGGCGCTGGTGCTGGTCCAGCAGCCGAAAAGGACTCGCAAGCCTGCGAATTCTCGGAGATAAAGCTCAGACAAGCTCGCTCCCGAGGCTCGGTCTACAGTGAAAAGGGTTCTACTTCCACAGCGGCTAGGTTTCTCTGTGAGGTAGACTAGGTCAATAGGAAAACCCTCCGAAACGAGCACACTGTAGAATAGTTTTTGCAAGAGGTTCGAATTGCAGTTTACGACTTCTCAATTGAAAGGTAATTCGGGCTTTTTTGAGAATTGTGTTTTATGGTTTATAGATGCTAAAAGTTTTTAGGTCAACAAAAATGTTCGCATACTTAATTCAGGGCTTATCGAAATATTCACTCTAGTCCTAAATATTATGCCAATATGAAACTTGCAATTTGTAGTTATCCTTCCTTTTAATGATAAGGATAAACCCACTAATAGAATATTTAATGTCTTTACATAGTATCCTTCCGAAATAAATTCAACCGCGAACATAATTGGTTTCCACAAAATTTTTTTTTCCACGAAAACAAAAAATAACCTAACAACGTTTTCAACATTGGATAACACATAAGGATAGAAAATCGACTTTTTTGGAATATTTTTTATGCATAATTAAGAATATACATATTATATGTTACAATAAACAGTTTTTTTTTAAATCTAATCAAAGAAGCTGTGTATACTCCTGAATTAATTCTTAAGTCTACAAAATAAAGACTTTAAATTTTAAAAAAATGTGTCTGGAAGATCTAAATCGGACCAGTAGTCTTGAGATATTGTGGAGACCAGTAGTCTTGAGTTTTTGTGGAGACACAATGATAAGAAAATCACTTTACCTAACTCCTACTATTTCTATAATTTTTGGAATTATGAAAGCTCTCACGATAAGGACTAAGGAGAACTTCAATAGCAAGGACATTCAATAATTATATTATCATTCTAATGAAGACTTTTTACCTTTTGTAAATTGCAGTCAAAAATATAAATTGAATATAGTAGAATTTTTCTTTTTTAAGCTGTTAAATTTTCGTATTGAACATTTTATGCTAATAATAACTTCCAAGAATATTTAACAACTAGCTGGAGAATTTTGATAGTAAACTATATTGCAAAATGTTGAGCTTTGATTTCTTAGTATGTAATGTTTAAATTCACCATGTGGATATCCTCTTGAGATTTCAAAACAAATTTTATAATTAGCACTATAAAGACATTACAATCAACATAAAGTTGATAATGAAGGGGTCAATTAACACAAGGTGGGGAAGCTGAGCAGTTTTTTGAATACACGAAATTTTATTGAAGTAATAGAACTTTTTAACTATCCTTCTTAATCGGAAGAGAAATAACACCAGATAATATTTCTTTGTTACCCTAATGATTGTACGAATCTTATTTCTTATGCTTAGAACAGAACATCACTGTGGATTTTACTTTTGTGACAGAAAACTCATATTTCGTAAATTCTAATGGTTTTGAAGATCGAGAAATAAAATTGATTCTCAACGTCTTTGTTTTATTTTAACTTACATATGAGCAGAATCAATGTTTTTAACTCTTCTTCAAATGCTAAAAGCTACATATTCTGTAAACTCATTGCTCCCGCTATTGAAGTCTTTCATTTTAATTTATTTTTTTACAGAATTTCAAGATTTCTAGTTCGGGGTAATGCTTTGATTTCTGTTAGGGACTTAGTCTGTCAGGATGGATAAACACTTTACAAGGCTTATCTTTTTATTGGATTTAGATAGAGACTTGAATCTTTTACAAGACCATGAGGCTGCAGAATGTAGCATCTGAAATTAATTTTATATCGATACCTTTAGCCATTCGTGACAGAAAGGCTATTAGCGAACAGACAGAAAACAAAGTGGTTCTAGAGTCTGCAATTTTGATAAAATCGTTTTATTTTTATAAGAATATTGACGCTGTTTTAGACATTTTATTCATTCATGAAGTTGACATCATACTTACTGCGTGATGAGCGACAATTCAAAAATGCATGAATAAATCAGACGATGTTTATGATGGAGGATCTTGAGGCCTTAATTTACTGGTTAATCACAAGGATTGGTTTAAGTACGTTGCGTCCAGAAAAATTAAAATTATCATTTTCACCAAATAATATTTTGGACCAAAGGGAATACTTTTAAAAATAATGGTTTTATTATATGAATGTATCCAAAGTACCACTATTCTCTTCCAAAACTTGATTTTCGTCCTTCTCAAACAATATCATCTTAGCACATTTTGAAAACATTAAGGTTAAAGTGTTATGTACTCCGCTAACGCGATGCAGTTGGGAAATAAACACTCTACTGAGCGCGCAAATTTGAATTTCAAAATGAAAAAACGATTTTTTGATTAATTTTCGTAGGGTAGACCGTTAACCATTGGAAGTTGTAGCTAATGGAAAAGAATACGTATATTTCTAAATCATAAATTAAGTGCATTAAACTGGAGATATCTTTCTTAAGTATATAATTATCAGCATATATTACATGTACAAATGGTGGAAATTGTTTTGGATTGGACAAGACCAGTGGGCTACTTCTGTAATAGGCCTGATTTATTTCGATTTGAGGTAAACTCCTTCTATGGTTTGCCCAAAAACTGGGTTGAAAGAGATTAGGTGCCAGAAAAGGGCTTTGTGTATATTGTCTATGTGGGAAATGCCCGGGCCTCCGTTTAACAGTGTACTTATTTACAGTACTTATTAGGGTTATGAACATGCGCCAAAATCAGGAACGTTAGAACGGCGAACTGCGAAAATCCCGTGTCGTCTGCATGTCTGAAATGTCGGCCTCTCTCACCAATTTTTGGGGGATTGATAGATGCTTGCACCATCGAAAGCCCCTGCGAAACTGGAGCACCTCGCGAGCCCGTCGTTTGCCCAGGACCGCGGCGCGAGGCCCCCGTACACAAACAAACAAAAAAGGAAAGCTCTCCCGCAGGAGCGGCGGCGTGCACCGACGGAATCCTGAAAGTTTTAGAGCAGCAGGTCATGTACCGTCCGCGAAGCTCCCGTTATCATCCCGCTTACTGGGAGTGGCTTCCGGGGATGCTCTCGGTGATAAGAGCGCCGAGCAGAGCGTGGGTCTGGACCCAGCATCCCTTCGCCTCGGATACTGCAAATTATCTTGGGAGAGCTCGGGGAGAAAAGCGAAAAGCTCCCCGCCATAGGTACCGTCCTCCACACAGACGAAACGAATTTTCTCACTGATCCAGAATCTCGAAAGATTTGTCCCAGTCCTGTTAGTCGAGCGCTGAATTTACATTACGTTCGAAGTCGTGCGTAAATCCTTCGATTTTAAGAGTTAGGCTCCACTGCAGTTCTTCCACCAGCATAGGAGCAATTGTCGCCCTGGAGCGACGGTGCACCTCATTTCGTTGATCAGTCGTCGCAATTATTTGTCGAGCTGCACCAGACAAACGAATCCTGGGATCATCTGTCCTTTGGAAAGACTTCTGTGATTTTAGTGTTGTTATGTGTCATTTGTGTTCCTAAGCCCCTTTTCCTGTAGCCGGGTTGGCCGCGAGACACTGCAAGAAACGAGTTAGCTAAAGTGTGATGTCTGGCTAAGCCGTAGATGCAACGATAGGTCCTAACGACTTTGCAGGATAATCACGTCAGTGTCAAAAATAAGTGATAGTGATAGGTTCCTGTCTTACATCAAGAAAAAAATTATCGTGTTTGCATGTGTGCAATTCTGTGCCAAGTCTGCCAGTACGCGAGAAATACTTAAGGGGACTTGTGTTGGTGACCAGCAGCGCACAGAAGCGATTGTGCGCTCATGTTGTTTTCAGTTTATAGTCGACTTCACATTTAGTCCATGCAAGAAATTTTACTCTCCGAATAGACAAAAAATTTTCACACTTTTCTGCAAACTAACTAGAGGTGACAATCACGAATATTACTCTTTAAAATATACGTTTCGGTAAATGTCATTTCAACTGGAAACTTTAATCACTCGTTCTCAGAAAAATTCGTTCTCTAAATACATACATAAGTATTATATTAATTAAAAGATATAAAGGGGTTTAAATATGTTAATGTTATTATCATTCCCTAAATTTCTACGAAATGTAATATCTCCTGGTTAAAATAGTCTATAACCTTAAAACAATTAGTCAAATGAAAAGTCTTAACACCGGTTATATGTACACCCCTAAGTTCAAAAAATTCGTCATATTACTTACAAACCCCAAAACCCAAAATGCAAAAATCGGATTAAAAAAAAGCTTTTGGCCCATACAAAATCTGATACTATTTCTTTTTATGTTTATACCATAAATCGCCGTCGTCGTTTTGGAATTTTTCTAAAAACACTAACACTAATATCATCAGATGAAACCCACAAAAATGATTTATTAATTGCACGAAAACTACAGCCGCAATCGCATGAAATGGCAATAAATCGCAACATCTCGGGGGAGAGGTGCAGCTAAACGACATGTACGTGGTTACGTAACATTTTCTGGCATTTTGAAAATCAACTGCTAAACGTGCTCTAAGAGACCTATGCGTGGTTTTGGCCTCCTAACGAGTTTCTAATGACCTCTGCTCAAATTTTTTAAATTTTCTAGCCCTTAAAATTCAAAATAGTTTGTACTATTAGATCAAAGTATGTAATACATATTATGTTGATAAAATTGTAGCTTTAGGTTGTCATATTTGAATAATAACTTTTTTAAAACTGATAAAAAGCATTTATTCATCCAGTCTTTCTAAGAACCCTTCTTTTCAAACTATATATTGTAATAACCTTCATACTAAAATTATTGCTTATCCAATTTATTCATACATATATCACTAAAAACTATGCTACTATCTTGCTATTAAAAACAAAAAACGTTGTAGCTAAATAGATCAAGATGGCGGCACTCTCTCAACAACAAATTTAATTTTCTTCAAAATGACTTTTATATTACTTATTTTTATTAGTACGAATATATTAAGTTGTAGGTGTGTGCTAGCTGAAATATGTACATGTGCCAGAAGAGATTAAACGTATTTTTGAGAATTTTCCTCATTATGATCCTTCCTGACCAGAATCAGCAAAGAATTTGTTATCAAGATGATAAATTAGAACTACATAAATTGATGCGGGCTTGCAGATTTGTGATTCGTCATCTTATCTGACCGCGTGAATCGGGCCTTTTGTAATTACCATCCTCAAAGCGTCTTGCAAAACAATTAATTTTCATTTATTGAAGTACCTATAACATATTAATTTTGCTGCCGAACATGTGATAGATCCTTTCTTTAGGATTTCTTCCGTATATTATTATTATTCGTAAAGTCATTTTCGAGAAAAAGGGACTAAATTGAAAAGTACAAAAGATTATATTTTGACCATTTCTCAAAAATGATAATAAAATAATGGATTGATCCAACAGCTATAATACTATATAAGAATACGCAAAGCTTAAAATATTGCGAAATAATCTGAAAATTTTTCTTTTTACTATAAACTAATACAATTCATAGCGAAAACATAACGTGGCATGCGTACATTAATGAAAAATTTCTTCGCCAAGATGTTTATAGAGGTAAGTTGTAATTTGTACTCCTAGACTAGGATTCAGGCTTTCATTTTCTTTGAAAAAATTTTATAATATTTCAAAATTCGGTCGTCGGTATTCTTAACTATATTTTTAATTTCAAATTCATAACTTACGGAATAAATCCAATAGAAATTATCTAACGCTTTTAAGACAACAAATAAAATTTTCATTTGTTGACCATCACAATCATCTGAAACTTGCTCGAAACATAAAACAATTTTAAAAACAATCGTACAAACAAATGATTGATTGTTTCGATAAATTACGAAAGAAAATTTCGGAGGTGTTCAGAGCAATTGGTTTTGAACATATCTGATGCAGAATTCTAACATCATTAATCATAATACATATTCATATAATAATGTGTAAATTGGAGCTCTTAAAGTTTTATTGCAAACTGATCAAATAGACATAATATCTAAATAACAGGGTGCAAGATTTCCAAATAACTACCATAAATATGTATGACAAAAACCTTTCCCTTATATCTATCTATCTAAGCATTTTAATGAAATGTTGTATTTGTATGATTTTATCAATTTGCTTTAGTTATTGCAAAGCAACAATTAATAAGGAAAAGTAACCCCAAAAGCTTAATAGTGGGTAAGTTGTAATCCTCCACCGAATAAATTTTGTTACCGGTTATTTGTAATTGCTTACGACATTCACATTCAAATGAAAGATAAAATCTCCGATTGTTAATCATATAGCTCTAACATAATGTAATTTTACTACTAACAAATATAATTGATGACTAGTTAATTTTAATAACAGGAGGTAATTTTTGGAAAAGAAATCATAGCATCAAATATTAGTAATCAAGTGATAGCGTTTTGCAAATTGAATATTTTTTTCTTTTAATAAAGAGTAATACAAAAATGTTGTTCACTATTTTATTGCAAGCTATCGTCTTTTATGAAAGCAAATATACATTTGCAAATGATTTTATCGATTATTGTAATTAGTGAATTATTACAAAAGCTTAAATAAATATGGCTCAACTTATTTACACCGAGTATGATGAGAAACAATATTACCTAGTAATTTATAATAAATTTGAAGTACCATTACAATTTCTGTGTAACATCACAAAGTAATAATTCTTAATACAACATAGAAAATTTTATTGTAATTTACACGTTTTATTATCAGCAGGTATGTATCATAATTTGGTTGACCATTATCATATGTATTTGGTTAAATTACGAAATAATTAAAGTGAACCTGAAATGCAATAAAAATGAGTTCTTGCATTCATTGTGAGCCACCTTTGTTAAAGTTTTTGGTATAATAGTTGTAAATTGTTCATACTTACAAGTTTAAAGTAAATCACCTCTTGGTCCCATTTTTGTGTGTAGTGTAAATACCAAACATTATAAATATTTAGGTAACTATTATTATTAACTTAATCATTTTCATAAATAACTTTAGACCAATTAAATTGTAGTATCATTCGTTTACCTGTTTTTTATTACTGGCTATACATTTTGTTTTAAACATTTTAGTTTTTTTAATTTTACTAAATATATTAATTTTTAATGGAATGGTATAATATTTTGAATTTGGTGCACTAAGCCGGATTTCTCTATAAATTAATAATTTATGAAGCCATTATATGTACAATTGACCCCTCCGTGATTTAGGCCAACATTTTACCTCAATGTACATATGCACAGAAGTACCTGAAGCAAGAAGCAACAATAAACTTAGCCATCCGGAAACAAGGGATAAATTTGAAATCTCTGAGATAAAGCAGTGGTTGTGCCCTAGGGAATTTGAACCTTCGACACGCTTTTAAATGACATATGACCATAATTACTTTCAGGTTGTGTGTTGGTTTCATTGTGCAATCTGTCAAGTAAAAGCGTATAAAGTTCAATATCGAACACATATACATACTCCAAAATGCTTTTACGAAAGATTACTTTTTTTTAAAGATGAAACGTATATGTAGATAGCTTTCTTATAAAGTTTTCTAATTTTTCTTAGTAAGTTCCTCCTATACGTCAATTTGGAGCCAGTTTTTATTAGTTCTTTTCTCACTTTAGGTAAATGTCGACCAGAATGATAAATGGCTCATCAGTCCTCTTACGATAGTAAGATAAAACTTGGACATATCTCAAACTAACTTAATCCTTATGGGTTTACCTAGTGTTTTTCTCTCCCCTATAAGATTCCAACTTGTCAAGAACTCTTTTGGAGTTCGCTTGATACTTGAGGGTTGAAATATATAATAGAATTATTCATATGAAGTGTTTTCCAAAGGATCAAGAAAAAAACAGGTACAACACAAGTATTAGTGGCGAAATTGTGGATTTTTTCATTAATATAAAATTTACCATTTTAAGGACAACCTTCATTTTACTAATTACACTTGTATCACCGAGTTTCCTCTAAAAAAATGTTAATTAGTTCTTACAGAAACGGGGAGATCGTTTTTTAAGTTAGTTTCATCAGCAATATATATATCATTCATGGTTGATAAATAATTTATATGCTACTGACTTCGTTCATCGCTGTTGATTTTAAAAAGTATTAACTGAATAAATTTGTATCCACCTTTGAACGCAGTCAGTATGTTCACATTCCTCTTGAGAGAAAACGGAAAGACCTGAATTAAGCGAATTCGGGTTTTTAAAAAACAACCTTCTAAAAGCTCTATTGAGATGAAAGAACTGTCGCTGGGAAATTTTTAGTCAATGGTTACAAAACCCGGCGGCATGAACCCAGCTCAAGCCATTATCCTTTTGTTGATAATTTTGTGTTTATTTTAACAGCCATAAATTTAATTTTGTATTATACGTTTCTTGGAAAAGAAAACTTTTAAAATGCAAAATGAAAATTACTACGGTGCTTTTATAAACTTGATAATTGTTAATTAATCATTTTTTACTAATGGGACCAAATTCATGAATGAAATAATAATAAACTCTTAGAACTTGGGAACTTGGCAAATTTAAAAAAGAAAATGCAGATTACGCTAAATTTAAATGACTTTGCAATTACTTTAATGGGAATTTATAAATAAAATTAATTCGAATGGTTCTGATTGATTTTGCTAGAAATTGATTACATTTCACCAAACTTACATTGAATGGTATACAATTGATATTTCAGAAACTTAGTTTCAAGGGATGCTGACAACTCAATAATACTAAATTAGTCAACTAAATATTGTATTATGAGACGTTCCCATTACACTTAATTATTCAACAGTGCCAATGTAACTGCTTTATTTAATTACAATATATTCCATATAAATATTTTAAGTTGAAGTTAAATCATACTTGACTTTAATAACAACAAACCTCTACGGATCTTTGTGAACAGTTTCTTTGTAAGTAAAAGTCCTGCAAACTTATTAACTAAACAAACCGCATTTAATTTTATGCCAAATATAAGATAGACCCTAATAATAATTTTATGGTAGACCGGTGTAAGATAGTCTAGTCAGAAGTAGTAAATCTCAATGAAATGCTCTCAAAGAGCTAAGTCGGGACGGTTCTGTGAAACGCTACTTAAATCTTTAGACTTTTACACAAGATAACTAAATTAGATTATAGGGAATTAAGAAATACAGGGACACCTATTAGAGCGGTTTTTACTACTTATTTAAAGCTCAATCTTAAGGGACCGACAACATAAAAAACTCAATTTACTGGCTTTTAATGAACAACAGCTTAATAAGCGGCGGCGCCCCAATAATCTTGCAACCAATATCCTCAATAAAAGCCGGTAGGTAGTAAACATTTACATCCTTATTTAATAAGGTTTTTGTGAGCTCTTGCCGAGAAGGGCACGAAAGAGGGAGTGAATTAGAATTTCTTCCATTTTATGCCATACAAATTGCAAATAATGAAAAACTATTTAATGAGATAAACTTTTATTAAATTTTTATTAGTTTTCGTTTTCTTCAAAAACTTTGGTTGAAGGTATATTTACTTAGCAAAAATTTATTTCCTACATTGTGTACCTTGTAATCTTATCGTCAGTCTGATAGTATTTGACTATGGTTATTTTTTAATAATCTCATTGGATTCGACGGTAAAATATTATTTCGTAAAGAACAAACAATTCTCAGTTAATGACTGCTCTGATATATGCTCTGTAATTCTTGAATGAATCTGACGGGGAGACGTATCGATCTGGTTTAAGAGCACGCATTTTCTGAGCTCAATATGTTGCTTTAACCTAATCTCTTCTTCTGGCAACTCAATTTAAATCAATGCAATACTTCAAAGCAGCACACAGGCAATTATAAGTGTATTTTCTTACGAAAAGGAAAAGAACAAACACAACATAAAAGAGTTTATAGTCAGTCATGCCAAGGGGAACGCACACCTCATTTAACTCTGAGAATAAATTGAGACGCACCAGGAGTATGTTGGTAATTTAGAACTCATTAAAAACTTGTGTGAAAAGAGCCTTCCAAGAATCTTTCATCAGCAATCAACTGAAGAATATTTTCCCCCAAGAAGGGAGCGTTTTCAGAATACGAAATGCCGTCGTCATTTTCAACCCCGTCTACACATATGCGCTTCGAGTTTCTTGCGACAACGAGGCCTGCTAATAAAAATGAAGGGTTGACTGGGTCCAATTGACGTTATGGAGCACAGCATCCAACTATGTAGGTCAAACTTAACAACCGGTTGGTCGTTCAAAGTTATGAACAAATCCTACTATCCATCTACTATGTATTCGTCCGCCTTCTTTCAAGAACACCTTGCAGTCTTATTAAGGCTTTTCAGGAGGCCTTATTTTCTATCTTATATTAACGCATTTTTCACAGGAAGATCCTTATAAATTTTCGAAGGTGGCCAGCAGGATATCATATCGTGCTGCTGAGTTTGATGAATGAGCCTGTGCCTTTTCCGAAGATATTGTCAAGTTTAATCAGACGCATCGGAAAAAATTGTGTTCAGCTCTTGGGCATTTCTCTTCGTGTCCATGAACCTGATTAATGACGGTATTTAGACAGATAAAGTTTGTGTCCTCATTTTGTCTGCGCGAATGAAAGTGGTTTTCTGGCAACAATACTCAGCTACTCCGCATGACTTGTGACCCCCCGAGCAGCTTAAATCATCCACAAAATTATGCAAGATAAAATTGTTCATGATTTGTGAAGGAGCTTTATGAATAATGTGATTTCACTCGATGATAAATAGTTCTTTTTGAAGATGGATTGCGGAAATTAAGGCATAAGTAATGCAATAAGTACCATTTGTAAAGCACTGAGCAATAGTGATGTCACACAATAATAATATAACAATCGTAATCAATTTGCTTTCCGACCTCATTATTCAACTACAGACGACGAACAGAACAATACACAAACCACTTTAACACTTTTGGATTTTGTAATCACATAATACATGTATTATAACCTACAAACTCAATTAATACTTTTTTGTGTCGGCTAAATTTATATAAAATATTTTCTATTTGTCGTTGTGTGAGGCACTCAAATCGAAAAAGATAAATTAAATGTTTCACAATAAATTGATTTTTCGAAAGTAGTTATTGTCAATGCGTAGATATTTGTTTATGTGCTATAATAAAAATCAAATTTCCCGAATCGTATTTTATTAACTATTGATTGAGCTGTACGGATGATTACTACCGAATTAAACAGATAATTGTTAAATCAATAGTATTCGATATTCGAATTGAAAATCTTTACGAATTTTATTCATGCAGTCCTCACACGCTTTAATATTTTAATATCAATTATAAAAGTAAAAAACACTTAATATGTATACTTTAATAAATACATTTATAAACTTCTGTTTTGAAAATTAACGCAGAGTTGAAAATACTTTACCACATATCCACTAAGATCGATGGTATGATATGTAAGTATATCCAAAAAAGTAAGATTACAATTGAAGTAAAAATTATAAATGTTGGGGTTATTAAAAATATACTAGAACGTTTTGGAGTTTGCGATACTTA
Organism: Tolmerus cingulatus; assembly: GCA_959613345.1. Taxonomy (NCBI): domain Eukaryota; kingdom Metazoa; phylum Arthropoda; class Insecta; order Diptera; family Asilidae; genus Tolmerus; species Tolmerus cingulatus. Next base: position 14,300,941 of record OY390708.1, on the reverse strand, counting down.
ATAAAAAGTGTTTTGAAAATCACATGTAATTTATAAGCGTTTTTGCAAATCATTTATAAGGAAGATAACCTTTTGTTTTTGAGCTTAGTATTTTTTTTGCTGCGTTATTTACATAATTAGTCCTAAATGCAAGCATATGAAAGATTAATCTGATCAAAAAAGTAGTATTCAAGACTTCTTAAAAGGTTAGGGTCGTTTTGTGAAAATTGTAAGCAAATGAGGACAACAAAATGTCGTTAGTCACAGATTTCCACCCTAATGCAGATTTGAATAAAGTTTGAAAAATGTCGAAAAGGATATTACAACATTTTCTATACGTATAACCAGTCGTACATACATACCATATATTAATTTATTTTTTATGATAATGGATTTATCCATGATTATAAACTTGGTGGTGCGGAATCGATTTTGTTTTGTACAATATATTTTACGTTCCATACTTTTTAAAGCAACATTTTGATTGTTCTTAAATATGGAGTATCCTATCAAAAACATTTTGTTTTAAAAATGTAGCCAAGACTCTAACGACAACCCTTTTACTCTTAAAAAAAAGTTATGATATTTCAGGTTCAGCCAAGCCCTAAGAATGTAAATTTACATCATAGGGAAGAAAGTCGTAAGACGTGGCCGTTTCGTGGAATTATTACCTACATTTTTTTTGTGTCTTAACTTAGTATCTCATTTCTTCAGGTTGCCTGTAGCTGCCCGTAGTCAACAATGGAGACTAGAGGTTCTTTACTTTATTTTATTTTTTGATAATAATCCCATCTTCATTTTATTCTACGGGATGGAGTCTAAAACCTTTTATTAAAAATTTGCAAGTAAACCACCCTTCTACTGTAAGGCTAGTTTTTCCCAGGCTCCATAAATTTCAGCTTTCTCAAGTCTATAATTTCCTAAAATGTTAATGATTATTACGTTCCCGAGTATGAAAATATGAATTAAATTTGCATAGTAATAAAAGGTACAGTAACAGGGCTATAAAAATGGTGCGATCTGATTGCTATATATGAATTATGCTGAAAATTTTAGGTCTGAAGTACCTATTATTCAGACCGAAATAATAAGGGTTCAAAAATACGCCAAGTAGCTTTGATAAAAGGCACTGCAGTGCTCCGCTCGTTTATGCGAAAAGATGTAGGCTACTTGAAGACCCCAAAACTTGTTTTTTAACATCATCAAAATAATATATTAAGCTTTAAAAATGTAGTCAATGTGATCTCTAAGAAAACCAGCTGGCAAATCGTAAATAACATCAAAACCCGTGAAGGAACTCTCACCCCTTATTATAGAAGCATAAGGTGCTGTGACACCATTCGCTGAGTCGTCTATAAAACATAAAGGATAACAACGTGAAAGAGCCCAGTATTTCCCCTGTCAATATGAGAATTGGATGACTAGACAGACAACAGCCGGTCCTGAAAAATACGATGTGGGATATATTTTCACAAATATCGAGCGTTCGTCGTCGTTCAATCCACGCATAGGGCGTCTTCACCGACATTATTACCTATTGAATGCAAATGACACAGTGTTACAAGTAGCTGGTAAACTGCTTCTATGTTGCTTATTTGCATCTGCCCTAAAATCATCCGAACAACAAACCTGCAGTCGACTCTGGTGGAGGAATGTTTTATGGTGCAATATTGCAGCGACGGTGATGCAAACAGTTGACGAGTGCCCTTGTTCCTCTCATTTGCCTTGCATCATATTTAGAAAAGTTTAAGCCAACATCCCCAAGTGATAGAATGTGGGGGTGGAAAGCCAGAGGTCTATGGATCCCCCGTCCCATCTTCGTTGTGAATGTAGAGGAAGGGCTGCTTTGAAAAATTTATGCCATTTTTGAAGAGACGTGCAAAAGTCGCTCTCGATACAGGGCCAGTCCCCCCAGCACTTATGCATGCAAACAGTTATGTAAAAGACACCCCCGAATAAGAAATATGCTGCCTTGAAAACAGTCTCAACTATGCTGGCCCCCCCACCTTCGCCTTTCAACAGAATCCAGGACAATTTTTTTTCAGTTGTGTGGTAGCTTGGCATACTGAGAAAACTTTTTCAAGGTTCATCCTCCAAGGGTGTGGATGTGTCATGCATTTGATTTTCAGGTGGTCCCCGTAAATGTGGTAGGCATCTCAGAAATTATATTTTGCCCCGGTTACAATTTTACGGATGAAATGACAAACTTTTGTAGTAGAAAACCCCTCCGGGAATCGTACAAATTTTGGCGAATGTTAACAACTGAAAGTATGAAGCGATGATAATGATGTTCGTCTGCTCGAGACTCTTGTGGTCCAAGTAAAGACACCTATTATTATGTCATCTACATCAATGCACAATTACGACAAATTCAAAACTCTTTACAATGAACAAACCGGGAGAACGTTCAGTCCGTTGAAATGGCATTTTGTCCCAAATTAAGCTAGAGAAGTAATTTATAATCTGAATCCCATACAGGTGTGTCTAGGAACTGTTTTATCGTTATTCACGAAAGTTAAATGAAATTTATAGTGAAAATCTACCCATCTGTATATTAACCATACAAATTAGCTAATAACCATTTTGAACAGACTCAAATAAAACATAATTCTACAAATACAAAAATGATATAGCAATACAATTCCCAACATGGAGGCGACTAAGGCCTTCAGTGTTTCCTCGTAAATATTGTAAAATAACATCTTAAAATTCATTTTCTCATAAATCAAAACGTAAAAGCTTATATAAAATAGAAAATCAAAAGTTACTGTTATACAAGTAATTTAAAACTAAATAAATAAATATTGGAACATCTTAGCATTTGTTAAAATTCACCTTGTTAAAAGTAGTTTATATAAACGACAAACGAATTAATAAAACTTAATAAATATAGAACATTTGTGTAAAAAGTGACCGCAAGTGTATTGTAGACTAGGTGTTTGTGCGACGTGGTAAAATGGCTGGTGAGGATTTAGAGAAGGCAACACCTTCCTCCACAGGAGAAGAAAAGAAAAGTGAAAGCAAAGATCAAGCTACAACTTCACCAAAAAAATCTGCAGGTAGGCTGCTTTTCGTATACTGACTTTTAATTTATAAATAATAAGTACACACATATGAATCTATTCTTAAGTGTACAAATGAATTTATTTCTTATGTACTTTTTAAACAAACAGATACTGGTAACAGTAAAAAAAATAAAACAATAAACACACATAATCTTTATATTAACTTGCTAACTTAACGTATTTCAAATTATCGAATTTCTTTAAGAACATAATAAGTGTAAGTAATCATATCATTTATAATATTCTTTTATTTATTTGGATTGTTTTGCTGATAGGAAAAATTGAATATAATACGATATTGAAGATCAACATATTGGAACTTTGTAAAAACGTTATGAACTCGGTAACCATTACAACTTCGAGGGATTGCAATTGCTATAATAATGATTGTTCAGCAGCAATTGTTATTATAAATCGTTTTAATTAAATAATAGAAATATGAAATTTTAGTCTCCATTACGATTGAACCCAATAAAAGATAACACAGTATAAAGTTTAAAAACAAAATTTACAATTTATTGATTTAAAGGTTATATATGTATAATGACAATATGTATACATACCTAATATATACACACAAAAAAGAATATATTATTAATATTTTCATTTTTTTCTTATTTACATTGAATAAAATGGTGTTAACTTTTACTATGGACGTATTTAATGGAAGCTTAGGACTTCTGCGAATTCAGACTAAAATTTGGACTCTGTCAGATGGAAATAACAAAATTTTAGTAATTTGATATATACAAATAAACGAATGTATTCGACTTGAAGAAAATTTAAACAAAGCAATTATTTATGTAACTATTCTGATGCTAGCAAAAGTGTTTGTTTATCATATTAAGTCCATCATTCTGAAACGTCAAATGGTATCAGCATATTAAGACACATATGTGACATAAAGGACTAACTAAATTATATTTCACCATAAAATCATGAGAGTATAGATGATTAAAAAAGGAGTTATCTTACTTTGCACAGCAGAGAGATGTAAAAACGGCATATTGTTTTGACTATTATTAAGATATTTTATAATTTATACGTAAATGTGACAATAATTTACACCTTTTTCGGAGAATGAAGTAGAACATTACACGAGACGAGGGCTTCAATTGCGAACTATCACGAGGCCTATTTCGAGCGCACCTATTCCTAAGATAATCACCTCATTACGCCCAGCCAGTTGATAACCTGCCAGTCGTAGGACCTTTTCGATTATCTGCTCCTCTCGGCTGGTAATTTCCATAAAAATACAATAAAAGGATCTTGCCGCAATCAACCGCCCTACGTTATTCTACTGATACCCGGACCGCCACAAGACATCGTTGGATAAATTGCAGGGAGTGAGCGTATTACTTTTCCATTAGTACACTAATCTCCCAAATCAAATACACTTAATGCGATCAAAGAGTGCGTAATTACGCCAAAGTTGAGCCACTTTTCCCACGTTTCATAGAACGTCTGTTCCCCTTTTAACTTCCTGTGTCTGGGCCAGGAACAGAGCGCAAACTTCAAAGTAAAAAATTCATAAGGCATAGCGCGAACAGGAATTACACAAACAGGACTCGTCTAGAAAGAATAGGTCGTCGTCGTTCCAGGTTATGGGGCTGAATAACAAACAAGTCGAGCCGGAGCGCACACAGGAGTCGAAAGCCAATCATTTCTGAAAAAAGAAAGTGCCTAGGTATCCTACGTGAGACGCACGGACACCGTTCCCGGTGAACTTCAAATTATATTTAAAGAGATACGGGTAGAATCAAGGAATCCAGGGCCTTCAGGGAATTTTCGCCTTAATAATTCTTACGAATACTAAGAGATTTTAAATCCCCAAATATCCAGCTAAGCCCTATTCCATGACTCGTCTGCTAAATAATGTTCTAAATAAACACACGCTTCAGTTAACTTTTTCCGAATATAACGACAATTTACTGCTCTGGCCCTCGGGGTGCTCCTGATTACCTATGATGAGCTCCTAATATTGTTCCTAATCCTGTCATGCTCCGCTGGATTGGCAACATGCTGTGACAGCGATTCGCAGTAATCATGTACTTCTGCATTGATTTACTTTAGTACCTTGGTTTCCAATAACACGCTCCTGTGATGTTGATTCATCCGGCTTCGTCATAGTTGAACGAGCACACATTTGCAAAGCCAGGAAGCATCATAAAAGATATTTTGCGAATAGCTTTCTATATAATCTCTTTTGAAAAACCATAAATCTAGCTACTGTCTTCCAGATTGCATTATAGACAACGGCAGAGCATAAAATTTCTAAAAACTCAGCTTTTCCCATCCCGTAATATTTTACCTGATCGTACACGTATACAATATTTGAATTTCATATTTCCTACTTCAATTCTGATGCAAACATCAAAACTTGTCTTCTACAAGTTATCAAGGTAACCTTATTATTAATTTAATCCGTAGCCGCAAGTAGGTCAAAATTATTTTATGATATTATTGGATGAATTTTTATGGCCATATTTAACAAGTAGTAATCAACTTTAGACGAAATCATTAATACAGATTTTTACTTTAGGTGGTTACTCTAGTTTCGTAATATAAGTAAGCACAGGACATCCTCGAATAAACAGTCTGTGTTAATTGTAAAGTTAATAGTGTACAATTTGATTGTATCCCTACATATATATATAGTAGGTACGGATTGCAAAATTGTAGGTTACAATAAAATATTGCGTCAGACTTGTATAAATTGATTTTCCATTCACAAAAATCATCGAATTTTTCTTTTAATAATAGTGAAAAGATACCTAAAATAACAAATATAAATGTAAGGAGTTATTATAAATACTGTGCTCAATCGCTTTTCCTATTTGCTCATTTGATATGATTTCACAAAGCCACTTTTGTCTGAGTGTATAGGTCCTACTCTTTACATACGCTTTCACGATGACAACCAACACCATGAAAATTTAAACCTTAGGTAGTTTATACCAAAAGTTTTACTTTACGAGAAAACTGAATGAGTCGATTAAAATAACTGATGCCATAAACTCGAAAACTGACCATTAAACTGCCACTAGTCCATATTAACTTCGATAGGCGTTGCCCATCAAACAAAAATTTCAGCCAAATTGGTTAGGATGTGTCCCATTTACGCCACAAAACGTGTGGGGTGAGACCAAATAGCAATTTTTTCGTGTTTTGTAGACTGGCATATTATGAATGAATTTCCGAAAACTATTAAATTAAAATGATCCTATGCTATCGCTTTTTGCAAAATTTAATCAAACACATTGTCGTTTCTTCTGGCTATAACAATTTTTGTGAACAATGCAATGCTTGCAAGACGTAATGATTTATACGTATAATAGCCTTTTTTCATAAGAACAGCAAAGCAATAATTAGTTATTGGGAGAAAATACTACATTTTATTTAAAACTCATGTATGTATATCATCGAAAGAAGTCGAAACGAAAGCCGAACAAAACTTTTAACTCTTATTATGTTAGCATTTTAAAGAAGTACCCTACTGTGTGTTTTGCTAAAAAATCATCTTAATTTTGAAGTATCATACAAAATATAAATAAAATACAAAATGGCGCCCACCATAGAGACCATGAGTTGATGAAAATTTCATTTCTGTGCGATGTAGTGCAGGAGTTGTCATAGAGATCTAAATCAATAATAAATTTAAAAACATTTGTTTAGTTTAGATCGCGATCAACTTCAATAACTTAACTTTAAAGAACAATATTCTTTTTCATAATATGGCACGTATTTGAAACTCGAAACATCGACTTTTAAGCATTTTCGAAATGGAAAAAAAGTTGTTATTAAATTTAATGTTTTCGAAAAAAATATCAATAAGCGTTTATTAAAATTTAAAGTAATGTTAGGCAACGAGATTTCGTAACAACATAGCTTTTAAAATATAACTAAAATTTCAAATTTGACTTGAAGTGCACTGAGCATGGTCATATGTAGTAATAAAATATATTTATAAAAACAATTTATATTACAAAATGATTCTACGTTTTACTAAAATTGCAATATGGAGGATTCACTAAAATTGTTGTTTTTGTGTATCAGGGTTTCCATAACACAGCAGTGTTTTTGATAACATATAAATTTTAGAAATGGTCACTATAAAAAAGAAATCTATATCTTTATTTTTTTATGTTGTTTTCCATGAATCTCGATTATAAATATTTTACATGCGTGCCCATTAACATCAGCAAAATTTAAGAAACGTCGCATAGCACATGTCTTCTTAAAAAGAAAAACTACAGCTTAATCGTATTAAAATGGCTTTTTGTGTGCACGCCCATAAGGCAAACTTTTAAAGTACAAAATTTATGGCGCAGAGACATCAAATCACCGTATATCGAGTTGGAATATATTTTTGGCCACAAATTTCGTTTAACCGCACTCGAGGGCAAAACGACACCATAAATTTTGTCCCCATCATCGAAAATTTGCTGAGAAAAGCCCGTTCAAGTGGAAAATGATAGAAAATGAGATTTCTTGGGTGTTGGGCTGACGAGGGATAAGAATTCATATGGAACACTTGTGCCAAATTTGGAAACATCCCTCCCGCGGCGCGATATTAGAAATCGTTCGATGCAATTTAAATTAGAAATATATGGTATATTTATAAAAATATATAAACATTAACTCGTCAGTGCTTAGGAATTCTTCCATTCCACCGAATAATATTTTTCAGTCGACTTGTGATTTCCCGAACATGGCATTTATATTCATACAAAAAAATTAAATTCCAGTATACTTCAGACGAAAATCCGGGGCACAGCATCCACCTCTTGCTCAATGTAGGCAGATAATGAATAATAAATTTGAAATACAATCCGTCAATGGCATCAATCATCCCTCATTGTCACATTCTTTTGGCCTTCCTTATATTGAGCACATTTTCCTGAAAAATGTTATCGATTTATTTATTTCTTAGCGAACCTTGATTCTATTATTATAATTTATTATTCATTTTTCCTTTCCTGAATATAAATAAAGTGAAACTGTATCATTTCTTTCCACAATATCTTTTTCCTGAATTCCAACTTATATCTTATCTGAAATTTTGTAATTCATAAAGGAATAAGGGCCAGTTACATTTGATATTAAAAAAATGGAAAGTTTCATGCATAAAAATAGAAGAGTTCAAGTATCATGGTTCAGTTAATCCCTTTCCTTGGAATTGTTTTGTAATTTTATCAACCAAAATGAAAAGAAGAAATATATAGCAAGGCATAACCTTTTCAAACTTTACCTTCATAATGAAACTTATAAAAAGTAAATTTCATTTTCAAGGCTTTATCTGCAGGGAAAAGTCTTCCGCAGAAAACATCCAGAAGTTTTCAAGGAACTTGAACTGAATTTCAATGGTTGGTACTCTAAAAGATCTGATATTTTTTAAAACAGGGAAATTTCTTCCCCTTTTTTAATAATATCTTAAAATTCCAAACTTGTTCTTGTTTTATTCCTATAGTTTTCAGTAATTCCAGATATCTTGATGAAAAGATTTCGACAAGATTGTCGACCTTAATAAAAATTTTCAAATAAAACTCAATCCGTGCATACCCCGACCTTTAAATGTGATAAAGTCCCAAAAAGTTTCTACATAAATAAAGCATCTAAGTCTTAAGGGTTGAACAGGGTTTTGATGCAGGTAAATTTGAATTTGAATTTCTACTGGCTGATTAAAATCTCTCTTGGGCTGTCTACCTATCAGTTTTTAAAACAAAACTGCAACTTTTGTAAAAAAAACTTGCTGTATACATGTATGATCTATTCTCTGTACTCACAAAAACATTTGAAGTTAAATTTCATCCTATTTCAGTCTATCGAAATTAAATATAAATAAAATTAATTATATAACTAGATTATAAAATACAATTTTCAAAAAACTAAAAACAACACCCTTTTTTGTTAGAGACGCACCAAACAGCATTTGCTTCTATACAATGTAGAACTGTGCTCTTAACACATTTGTTGTGAAGAAAAAGTAAATTCGCCATTCTGCAGGTATTCGTCATATTGAATGTAGAAAGATATTAGACATATGCACTATAGTATTGCGCTATCGTCAGAATTGTATTCATTCCAACATTTCAGATCCGTACGACAGTTAGAAGTGAGTAAAAAGTGAATTGCAAGATTTTTTACAATGTTACTAAATTATAGAAGCGAGAAAATTAACCTGTATGGGATTTTTTCTTTTTCTGTACTTTCACTACACAGTTCTAAAATACTTTATATATATGTAAGTATTTGAAGGGGAAAAACATTTTGTATGAAAATTTAATGAAGAAACAAATATGTTTTTGAAGGTTCAGCTTTACATTAGTTAATTACCATCATTTAAAAATTTATATTTTGGTGGTATCGATTTTGTGTCTGCACTTGTCAAAAAATATACCAATTCAAAATTAGGTAATTTATTAAAGAAGACTTAAATACCCATACAAAATATAATTCTCCTATAAGCACACGCTTAATCCACAAAAGCTATCCAAAATTGTTTTTCTCCAATTAGATATGTCGTATAACACATTTCTTTTACGCAAGAGAAAAATGTTTTCCCTTATTTTCGTTTCACATCTCCTTCAATTTATTTATGTTATATTTCATAAGTAATTCACTCAAACCACTTCAAATACATCAAGGAGTACAAGAAAACTTAATTTTTATCTATTCAAACTTTTATTTCAAAAATTCAATAACATCCATTATGTTCATATATCAAGAAAACGGAAGAGCCCAATTTAAAAGGAAGCACATTTGTACAGGCAGGTCATTACTACCAAATTTTTTTCTTATTCCAAAGGAGTGCCACGACCGTAATTTTCTCAATTTTACGGCCCTCTACGACAAGAAGACATCTCCATCGATATGAAATAAGTCCCCATAAGCCAATAACCACTGTGTAAAGGGTCGATACGGGGGAAAAATAAAGATAAAATTTCTAGGGTGGGAGTTTGTATCTATAGATAACAAAATTGGAGTACCATTCACCTTCGGGAGTATCTTTTCACATGAAACGCACAGACACCCTCTCCCAGTGATCTAATAAAAATCTTATTATTGTCCACAAACTTTGGTAATTTTATATAAACTTTAAAATTGACATGGTGTATTGCAATAAATGTTTGCTTTCATAAAACTAAAATAATCTAAAACAAGAGCGGACAGAATTTCATGTGTACTTTGAAGGAATAACATTGGAAAAGGAAATAGAGTTAAAAACTAACTACCGAAGGCTAGGATTATCTCCAACGCACATTAAAATATCATATTTCAAATATCGCACACGACAAAAAGTGTGAAAACTCATCTATTGTCTGTAGATATGTGCGACTGATGCCAAAGTTATTGATGCTGTATAGTAAAAGTAATTCTAATATATATTCTTGAATGGCCCTATAGAGCAGCAACTTGATGACCAAACGACGAACAAATGAGATTTTAATAGGCATGGCACAATCCATCGTATCGATTCACCTTTTGAATATTTAAAGTGATCACTATCGCGTTCACTGAATACGAATTTAATGGACTTCCATGGACTATTTTATTTACTGATCTCAATATTTAGGCCCATGTAAAACATAAACATTACGGAACAGTCCTGTAGAATTTTAGGTACAAATAAAAAAATTTATTTGTACGTATTTTGCAAAGATTGTATTCAAAATCTTACAGGTTTTTAAGTGCTTTTGTAGATTTCGCGAAGTTGGTTTCACAGCCCGCGCTTAGATCATATGGTCCATTGTATAATACAAACCTCGAAAAGAAAGAAAAACTTGTCATACGATTTTTTTACCTTTCAAGAGTATGAAACGTCCCTACAATTTTTTTGTTAAAACATGATTTTAACAGGTAGCTACTATCTTTGTAAAAACAAATAAACTCTTGATGTTCATCTTAGAAATTCAGTAAATTACATTACATTAGTATGTACCTAAAATTTTAAATCAATGAACGCTTATGAAATGCAATTTAACAATATCAATCAGCTCTCAGCAATTAGCATTTTCCTTAGCTTTAAAATTCGTATAAACAAAAACTCCGAAAATGCTGAGTTTACTTCAATTTGAAAAGGACTGGGAAGAGATGGAAATAATATCCTCGAATTATAATCGCTTTCATTTATTTAATGAGACTAAGTTTCAAAAGCAATTATTTCTCAAAGTATCTAACGTTGGCATTCCTCTTCAATAATTCGTAGTAGGTACCTAAATTTTGTATGTGGCAATTTCAATGCAATTCATTTCATATTATTTTCTCCAGCGATGGACGATGAGAAATCCAAAAAAGCAATTTTTCACCCAGACATATTGAGGTCTTACAATTTCAAAAGGGAAAATATTCTGATTAGCTGCAAAAATTGTTTTTAAAACCCTAGAGCCAATTCAGTTTAGTGCCAATAAGATTTTCCATTTGAATAATGGAAACTTGTAAAAACTAAAAGGCTGTGGAGAATCAGCAAATGTGCAGGCAAAATTCCTGAGGGTAACGTATGTAAGTATGCAAGTGGTCCCCGGGGATGTGAAGTGGCATATAAAAGCCTCCTTGGTGTTTCTAATGTAAAACTAAAGGAATAAGATTCGCTGCGGCAAGTTGAAATTGGGGTGGCACTTCAGCCTCGGGGAAAACGACGAATTCGAGTCATGAAGGCATATTGCTTCAACGGGGCTCCAAAGAGTAAATTGCCCTCTAACGAGGGCGACAGTGGAATAGACGTTCAAAGTCACAATGGAATTCTATGGAATGATGATTGGATGCTCAGCGAACATGAAACGAGTTCTGATTGTAATTACAACATATCTCATCCCTTTTGAATTCGCATGGTTGGTTTGGGGGCTGCTGCAAATGGCGCCACCCTTCCCTGATTTCAAAATGGAGTTGGTGTAACCTCTAAAGTTTTTGATTCCCCTATAATGATGCTCCGTGTAAACATGAATTTATATGACATCGATTTACGTTCAGCAGGTTATAGTTAAATTCGGCGTTGTTTATTTTAAATTTATTGAGTTAGGTTAAACAAATATGAACAAAGTAAATAACTCTTGTATTGAAAAAACTGATGTATTTCATGATGGTTTGCATAATTCAATTGACTCAAAATTGAATAAATTGCCAAAACTCAAATACAATTTACTTTATAAATAAAGGATTTTAGATCGGAATTTAATTGATGACCGATTTTCGAACATAATCCAATAATTCTGTTTACGCGCACACGTCGAACTTAAAATAATAGAAAAATCTTAAGGACATTTTCGTACGCGAGCATATTACCAAAGAATTCGCTCTCAACGGCAAGGAAAATATTCACATCATGTGTCAAGGGCTATGTGGCTTACAAATTTATGAGAGTTTTCCTTCGTCTCTAACACCATCGCTCAATTTCCAAGAAAAGAATTAAGAAGAAATGCTAAATTGTCTGTCATTCTCTGAATACAAATACACTTCCTGCAAAAAACGAGACACGCTTAGAATATGCATAGCATACATTTTACAAAGCCGTTTTATGCCTAACTGAAGATTTTCTATCCACTCAAGCTTTTCATAACTTGGCAAGGGTATTGAAATATATTCCAAGCAACCCCGACGAATTTACCATATAGATTTACTTACATTTTTGACAACAAAAATAGCATGATTTACGCTTAAAGCAATTGGGCACTATAAATCTGCTACCGCTGGTGTATTTCCTTTCTTCTTTTCTAAATTGGCGGAGGAATAATGATAAAAAAGTTGTACACTTAGATAAGCCAGACCCACTTTTTGAACATCATGAAATATTTCATTTTACCAGTTTTCTACTTCCCAATAGAATAAGTTATTTCCCCATCTGTAAAACCATCATACAAACATTATTTACACATGTATGTATATGCTACATTTATTCAACATATATGAAAGTGAAATAATAAAAATATAACTTTAGTTTATGCCAACATTTAAATAAATTTTATGATTTTTGACTGTTTAATAAGTTTTAATTTTAGGCTTCGTTTTGGGTCCGTAATACGAAAGAACGGAGAATTGATTAACTAGGTTAAAAATTGTTTCGGAAAAAATTGCTAAAATAATGCTTTTGTTGAGATTTCAAATATATTTTTTTATAACTTACTAAACACTTATAATTTTATTTATAGAATAAATTTTCGAGTACGGAAATTAAAGATATTTCACTTATATTGATATGTAGACAATTCAAACTTAAATAGGAATTGAATCGTTCATTTCAAACATCACATACTTATATAAGGTAAAATACACTTTTCTTTATTGCAAGCGTATTCTGATAGAAATACCCAATCTGGGTAAAAATCACATCAACATTCTAAATAATTCAAACTTAACTTTTTTAGAAAAAATTGATTAGCTTTTTCCCGTAAATGGTCATGCATTTTTACCTAATAACTGTGAGTTTGAGTTCGATACTAAAATAAAGGTGGGAGTATGTGATTGTGTCTGAATTCCAAAAAAATACTTGAATGTGGTCACAAAATCCAGTTCCATATTTAAAATCCGAAGACTTAAAACTAAAGACGTTTTTAAATTTAAAAAATGCTGCAAGACTTACCACAATACAAATTCAATTCGTGAAAAGGTAAATCAAAGCACATACTCTGAAGTAAAGACAGAACTAGGTAAAACTGCAATAAAAGACAATAATGATATTAAAACGAATACAGCTCAACTATCAAAAGGTTGTCTATCCAACCTATTTCAAATGAAGAGACAATACCGAATCCAATTTACCTAAAACAATCTCACCTTTGAGGTTTTAAAGTAGTGTTTGAAATTTTAGTTAAACTGAACATCAAATTCCTTCCCACATCCATTCGTTATATAACATTATTGAAACGACCTATAGATATAACCATTAATGCACTTCCCAGTTCTAATGAGGTGGAGATAGCAGAATGCCAGCGGAGTTATCTATTGATTAAAAGCCTCTCTGCAATTTAGCCTCCACCCCCAGCAATTTTAAACCTCAAGGCTTTGTACTTATATCGTATCTGCCGGGCTTAATTAAGCCTGAGGAAGAGGAACAACCTCTTAACTAAATCGATCACTCCCTAAGTATCCAGTCAACTGCTTGACCTAGTGCACGCTTCCGAGTCTGTCAGGACTTTATGGCTTTAATGAATTTTAGCGTAATAGATCCTCAGTTGAGATTCTCTTTATACATTTTTAAGATAATTTTTAATGCTAAGATGGGACTTAGATGCCTTTGTGGGTTTTCTATGTAAAGAATGTTTGCAAAGTCTTAAATGTTGTGGCAAAGATGCCATTTTACATTACAACCTAAAAACACAAATAGAAGCTGAATTTTACAGGATTATCATTTAAGTTTAGAGCTTATATTTTATATCAATAATATATATGTATGGAAGGTGAAAAAATGCACAATTTTACTTAAATAAAAAAAGAAAACGAAACAATCGTTATTCATTTTAAAACATTTAAAAAAAAATTTAATTTAAACGTTTATCGTCCCTATTTCTATGGTTTAGAATCATACTTTTAGACATTTTATAAAAGTCTAAACATGGAACATTTTGATTTGCTGAAGTGACTATAAAGCCACCAACTATGGCCAAATAGAGTAGGTATGTTAAACAAATATTAAAAAAATCTCCGTAAAATTAGATAAACATCTTTTGAATTTAAGGGGCTTTCAATTTTAAGAAGTAGTCAAAACATTTCAACAAATTATGAGCTTTAATTTTGTAAGTAATTATATCAGTTCAAAACAAGAATGAGTTGGAGTTATAAAAAATGCATATATAAATTTTCTTTCATTTCATCTATAAAAATATATTACATATTAGTAATAAAAAATACAATTTGAACGGCTCTTAAAAGTTTTCTTTTATATTGTAAGTACTTTATGTGATGCAGACAAGTTTTGTGAACCTTGCGATCATCTACGATAAAATATTTCCATTCGACAAAATGAATTTTACATGAACGTTATACCGTGACATATGACTTTAACTTTCATCTTTAATGCAGGTCACGAATTCGATTGAAACGCTCATGCCTGCCTCCATAAAATACCTTCCTTCCACTCAATTTTATTCCCTTGAGTTAATCCACGCGTCGTTCGCACCGCTCGTTCGTTCCAATAGCATTTTATTTCGCTGACAATTATCGTAAAAACGCCGTGCGATGTGGTTTCAAAAGTGCAATTTGGCAACTGCTCTCGTGGCAATCAAATTGTATTGCACACATGCCCGAGATTGAGATGAAACTTCAAACAAAACCTTATATTGATTCAATCTATTCCTTGCATCTCCTCAAAACCTTCCCTAATTCGATCAATTTATTTTTTGATTCAATTCTGCAGCCAATGCACTTCCAAAGGAGCTCCTTCCCAGCTCAATTATGTAAGTGAAATTTATGCATATGTCTGAGGATTGAAAACTTCATATAATATAATGTGATGCACATTTCCATTGACCGACTTCGTTCGAATAACTTATATTTGTAGATATATCTTATTCTCCACAATTTTATTTTCGTTTTATTGAAATTTCCCCTTGTGCATATGCATAAAAACTAAAAACAGTTTTGTGCATATGTATATGAAAGCTGTCCTAGTTTAGTCTCGACTATTCTACCTTTAATAAAACTAACCAAAATAACATAATAAAAAAACAAGCTATTAAAATGCCTTTTACAAAACCTCTCTCTAAAACCTGTGTTAAAATTTTACCAACTCCGATATGAAATGGAAGTTTCATGCTCGTGTAATTAAATTTATAAATATTCAATTTTTATCAATTTTGGACAGAAAAAAGTCCAAAATGTATTGAATACATTTGAATTTATCTGAATGCACAATAAAACGTATCGACATGTGTATGTGAAAATCATGTTTAATTCGACGCTCGCAGGATTTTGCGGATTAACATTTATGACCCACAATAGAGTATCCATATTTATTTTACAAAGCTTACAGTGTAAGTTCCTCTGTAAAATCATGTTGAGATAAAATTCGAAAATGTTTTAACTCTTTTTTCTTTTTAAATGTTCGTATGGGTTTTCCACAAATTATTGAAATTTTTCAAGGAAATGTATCCCACACTTCACTTCCCTTTACTCACAATATTGATATTGTACATTTTATATTTTTGAATTGCGGCCTGCTCTTAACAATCATTATAATTTTTTTTAAATATACATTGCAGAATATTAACGCCAACAAATCTTTCATAAAGTATAAAAAGGGATAATGTGAAAATTATAAAACGCTTTCAAACAAAAACCTACTAGATTTACAAAAATTATTATTTATGCATCTGCATCTGAAACAATGTCATTAAGTGGTAATGCATTCATGCATACTGTCACTGAAAGTAAAGAAGTGCATTTTATACAATTATTATACATATACTTACAAAATATGCAAACGAGATATACCAATTTTATTTTCATTCGACGATGTACCTACCAAACTGAGTTGATTAAATTGCACCAGCACCCAAGTAGATTTTTGATAGTTTGGCAGTTATAACAGACAAGAGTAAAATTGAAATGCATGTATGTATGTGCGCGCTTGCAAAATTCAGCAACGTTAAAAATTGTTTCAAAAATGTTAATTAAAACGTTTCGTGGTTTGTGCAGGCACAAAGGCTTTAAAAATTACTTTTCTCATAGTGCATGTAGTTCGCCCCTTCAATTAATATCCTGCATACAAGTGGTATAGGGCTTTAGTTTTACTTTCCGCTTATAGGCTGCTTCTGCCGAAGTGTGCGGTTGAAGCCCGCAAATTTATAAAAACAAAACGAGTTTCTCTGAGTAAAACTCTATAGCATAGTAAGACACGATGGTTCAGAAATTTCTAATGAAAAGTACACAGCTAGTTTTTCTTGAGTGAGACTTGGGTTTGGGATTTGTTACAGTCGGTGCTTCGAGAAAAGTTATTTATTTTCCACTATGTAGTCATGGAAAGGACGTGAAGCGGGTAATAGCAAGGAGCGTCTGAAAACTTCGAGATCTGTGAATCCTTCCTCATTTTTTTTCTTTTTCTTTTCTTGTCCTACTTCAATGTTTGCAGCTTTTAACTATGTAGACATGTTTTTCTCAGTTCGATGTATGAAGCATTGCCTTTAACGACAAAAGCTACCTACTGAAGTGCAAAGCCACGGCTGGCTTCTATGTTATTCTAAAGTAACAACACACACAGGTACAGCAAATTTGCGAAATTAAATTGCCTCCTTTCCATTGAAGGTCTACTTGCTGACGTGCATACGTAAATAGGTCTCGAAATGTAGGGTCTAGAGAAGGAACAGAAAGTACGCAAAATGATTCGGCTCAAGGGCTCATCTGGACCATTTTTCTCCCACTTACTGTGGCCGAGTAATGAGCGTTGCTTAATTAAATGATTCGGTAGAGCAATTTAATTGCCAAAAAGTTCTATTGCTATTTAATCAGTATCCCAACTCGTAGAGAGCAATTCATCCAGGTTCCCTCAAAAGCACATCGTACACATAGCCGAAATAGTGCAAATTTTGCGGCAGGTGTCGAGGCTCAAATACACCCAGTAATGAGGGACACGTAATTCAAACGAGGTGCCATGTAGGTTAAGAGCCGTTCGTGTTAGTCATTATGGTGGTTTTGCTCAAAATGTTTCACCGCACAGAAGGGAATCTTAGAAAATAACTTAAGGAACACTTACCCTAGACTTTGTTCAACCTTTCTTGCATTGTGGATTTCAAATAAAATGCAAACCTTTTATCTACGTTTGCTTTCATCATCAAAGTGAAAACGCATTTGCGAAATGGTCTTATTTTAATAGTTATCCATTTACAAAATCGCTTTCTGCATGTAAAAGGAAAATTCGCTTTCAAATAAAATGAATAGTACTTTTGATGATTGACTAATTGTTTACAGAGATCTTTTACACAATAATTTTCATTCATAAGGCTTCAGTTTGGTCAATTTCACTTGTGCAAATCAATACAAATTTGAAAGTAATTCTCATTTTAATGTTTCTATACTACTTTCAAAAATATTTACTAATATTGTTAAAACCTCATTGAAACTGTAAGTAATTTTTAATCGATTTCAGTTATCAGTTGATTTTTCAAATACTAAAAAGTAATCTATAGCTTTTAGCACAATAGAATTCGTAGAAGAAATTGACTCGCAATTCCAAAATAAACCAATATCTCAAGACGACATCCGGCTCTGAAGGTACATACTTATGACGGATTAAGTAAAAACAATTCTCTTGTGTAATCCGATTTCCGTTCAGCACGTAGTCTGAAGGTTTAGAAAATGTTATTTAGTCGTACAGTCAATCAGCTTAATAAAATCGATAGTGAGTATCCAAGTTTGCATCCCAAGAGAAGTCAAACTGCTCATCGATTCTGTGTTTGAGTTCTAACATATATTTGTACGAATATAACTTGTGAGAGGTTTGCACAGTTGTCTTAGCAATTGTGGTTCAGAAAAATTAATACAAAATTGAATATCGCTAAATATTTGTATGGTATATACAAATAAAATGAAACATAAATTTTCACCTCTTTGTATATTATACACACCACATCTGTTTTACTTTTATAATAGATTTAGCAAACTTGGAGCACTAATTGAATGTGGGCATACCACCATCTAGTTTTATTTTATTTGCATCCATTTATTTCAATAAATGGTCACTGTGAAAGGAAATCAAATGTATATGTAATTAGCCTAAACCCAAAATCCTCTGTAAAAATCATTAAAATTTAAATATTTTGCACACAAAAAGCATTAGGTAAATTAAAAGCCTTGATATCATAACGATGGTGCCGGTTCATAAATCTTTTCCGGGCCACTACCCCGGGCTATTTACATACACACCCTCACTGAAAATTTATTTTACTGAATTAACCACAAACGCTGCGTTGAAGTGGCCGCATTTTTTCACTTTTCTGGCAAAATAAATTTTCCTTAATTGCGCTATATAAAAAAAAGTAGATAGGTACTCGTTAATAAATGACAGTGTTTAAAAAGATCTTGAAATCAAGCATATTAAATCATTTGCAATATAGTTAGTTAATCTCGAATTTCGAAATTTAAGAGCTTTCCAACATTTGTTAAAAATAAAATTGGTCAATACTAAGGAGGACTTTATTTTCAGTGAGTCTACCGGAATGGCCAAAATACGAAAATTTGTATTTTTCAACTCTCTTTTTGTGGAAATAAATAAATTCTTATTATGAATTATGAGAAGTATGTATCCTATATTCCAAAAATGATGTTAATTTAATTATTTATTTTTATTTAATTTACAAAATGTCTACGCTTAAAATTACACAAAATAAAATTAATCACTTTTTACCCACTTCCAGCAATCGATCACAAGAATGTGAAGCTTTTCTCTGTGGCGTTCGCATAATCCACTTAAAGCAATTTAAATATTTCGGGAGGTGTTGTTAAGTGTTCTGGTTCTTTAAGTATGTGGTTTGCAAATCTTGTTGCTGCGTTTTCCAATTCTTCGTGGGTACATCAGTAAAAAGTTTATGTCATAACTAATTCATGTGACATTTTCAGAATTTAACTTCTAGGTAATTCGTTCTTTAAAGGTTCCTGAGTTGCTTTGAAAAGGGACTGTTCCAAGAAGGATCTTTATTCCATACATATTTAATAAATTGAAGTACAACCGTCGCAGCCAACGCATTAGGTTATTTATTCATTCCTTTTTCCATTTTTAAAATATGCCTACATTCGCCAAGTCCCAAGTATAAATAGCTTTGCTTTCGTATTATGAATTCCAAAATAAAAGTATAATTGTCACTGTTACTGGCATACTTAAAATTTAAAATACTCTTTCTGTACCTGTCTAATAATAATAAGGTAACACCTAAAGTAAAATCAGATTTTCGGTTTTAAATAAATTAAACAAGAAAATCCCGTCTTGCTTCGCTATGTACTTATGTACATAGATACAAAACTATGTACATATCTCTTGTTTTTTCTGGATATTCTCAGTAGATGCCTGTTTTTGACAAAAGGGTCTCGTACAAATCTTCTTTCCTTAATTATTTTAATGAACTTTTTTTTAAGGACAAAGTATTCTGCTATAAGCATTCTAACAAACACAATTAGGGAAAGTTTTGAAGGCGGCAGGAAAATTTGTTTTAAATAAATTATCGATTTTTCCCAACTCCAAAATATTTTCATAAATCGAATTTGTGTACTTCAATCAAAGTAAACACAACAAAATTTTCGCCTCGTTTTCATTCCGAACTTTCATCGACTTCCGTAGACACTTAATTATTTTGCCTGCTAATTGCCTACTCTTAGCTTCCCAGCGAAAAAGAAGCTGCCAAGAGGGGCTGTGAAAAATATTCTCTCACGATAGGGGCGCTCCAGGACTTGTCTGTTATGAGCTTAAATTGTATTTTCTTTTATTTACAAGTTGATAAAGCCCAGTTTAATTCAAAGAAATTTACCTCATTTTTACCGACACGACAAAGCCAAAGGAGGGTTATGATTTTAGCAGTCTATGCGGCTATATTCATCTGTACCTCCATAGCTCCTAAAGTCATCTTATGCATTTTAACAGTCCGATGTGATGACGAATATTAAAAATAAATTTCACAGTTCTACAAAAACTTTTGATCCTTTTGATTTATTAGTTATCATTTTAAGCTGGATGGCAAAAATCCAGATTTTCTTTAAGTATGGTCAAATCGAACTCAAATCAAAACACTATCTGCGAAGAAGAACAACATTTTCCAAATGATTAAGAACATTCTTAGTTTTAGTGCTTTTAACATTCTAGTTTATGATTTTCAAAAAAGAAGGAACGCTTAATTGAAGTTTTATTTTGTAATCTTGATTTCAGCATATTGTCTTTAATCAGTGATTTGACAATTACATAACTACTTTTAATTTGTAAATATTAGACTTACCCAGCTAAAATTCTTGGCAAACCTTTCCCTGCTCCCCGCGATTTTCCAGGACAAATTCGATCCACTTAAACCTGAAAAGAAAACACCTCGAATGAAATTTCCCTTCGAAAAATATTTGGTAAGTGACTAAGACCAACTTCATAAGTTTGATTAAAAACTACTGAACTAATTTTTAGTAGTATTTACCCATATCAATGTCGAAATGTTGGAATAATTTTATCATAATTTCACATTATTCTAAATGCTACACAGCTTAACATGCCAGTAGCTTAAGTCACCCTGTGCCAGTTATTTATGTAGCAAAAACACAAGGTATACATGAAAAGAATTTGAAAAGACAATACGCACAAAGTTTGAAATTTTACTGCTTGGTTTTTCGTGTAGAACTTAAGAAAGTTTACCCTAATTACCTTTCATAAGTGAGCACATAAAGCACAAAGTTTTGTCGTTAATTTTTGCAGTTTTTTTGACTCCACAAGCCCCATCGAAATCTACGACTCGTGGGGAGCAGTCGAGCGCAAAGGGTATAAACATAAACATAAACGTTGCTCCTTTGAAAATAGCACTGGATGTGACCTACATAATCTATTCTTACCTTTCTCAGCTTAAATCCCTGAAAGCTCTCCAGAGCTCTTAAATATGTGCCTAAAAGCCAACATACTGGCAAACCTGTGGAGAAATGAAATTCTTGCAAATTGTTGCAAACATAGTAGTTGCCACCTCTACCAGTGCATTGCAAAAAACAATTTTTTTTTCCTTCCCCAGTTAGTTCGATACAGCCTTGTACATGATTTATGACTTCTGGAAAACAGAGAAAAATCTTAAAAACTGACACATTCTCCTCTGACTTTGTTTAACACTGAAAGAAATACATTTCGCTTCGCTCTTCTTATTATGCGGAGAATAAAGTGCATTTTTATCGATTCTCATTACGTAAGTGTAGACATAGTAAGTTTCTTCCTTCACTTGGAGTAATTAAAATTTTCTTTTTTTGGAATGTAGGAATATCGCAGTATTTCCCTAAAGCGTTATTTAAAAATAACGTTGGCTAACGTGATGGTACTAAAAGCAATACACAAATATTAAAGTGTCAGCCGTTACGCATCGTTAGACGTACTTATTTGTCCATTCCAAAACCACATTAAAAGGCCTATTTTCAGTTTTTAATCAGAATTTCTTGTCCTTTACTATCCAATTTTGGAACGAAATTACAAACTTCCTAAGTTTATAACCTCAAAATTAGGACCAGCTTGAGTAGAAAAGCCTAATAAAAGATTAACTAGTTCTTCCTTATCAAACTTTTCTAATATTTGTCTTCGTTTGAGACAACGAACTGTGGAACAGAAAGACAGAAACTAATAAAACACTGGTCGTAGAAACAAGACCCTACCAAAGGTAATACAAGCTCAATTTCACTCTGGATTCGTTATAAGCAGTGATGTCCTGGCGTCCTCCGAGTTCCAGTCATTTCCCTGATATTTTAATAAAGTTCTCCTCGGATAGATAAAAGAATTCCTCGAGCGTTGAGCGGGAAAAAAATCGATAGAACCAAATACTTGACATAATTCCTCGATAAGGAGGCTAAACAAAAGATGCCTCTAAATTCCATTGGGGGTGAAATTGTGTTAAATCAATCCACGTTCTACGAGACATTTATGAAAAAAATATAGAATAGAACGTGGTACTGAAAATTCGACGAGACGAGGTTTCAGAGGTTTTTGAGGTGCGAATTTAGCATATTTGTACTCGAATGCTCTTTCTCATTCGTGCCTATAATTTCGGGATCGATTTTACCCTGGAGGATAAGTAATCTCCAGAAGGATGCTCTTGATAAGGGGAGCAAACATTCTACCCCAAATTAAATATACCTTGAGGGCGGAATGTGTCAGAAGTATGTAATTAACATTCATATTTTGGGTATGTTTAATTACATATGCATAAAAATAGGTAGAAGTGAATGTAGCACTTCTTGGTCTACTTGGAATCAGCAACTAACACTTGACCTAGTCTATTTTTTCATTTTTTGAAGAGACTGGTGAAATACCAACTTATTTAAGGACATATTGCTCCATCTGAAGCTGTAATGATCTCATGAAGAGCTTTAGTTCGCTTTATCCTATAATAATTATTAACAGCTGAGGAAATTTTTGATTATTGCTTATAAAAGCAAAACTCCATGAAAGCTAGTAATTCCACCTTTACGTTCTCAAAAATAACATGAAAAGGTTTCTATATGGAGTGGCTTGAATATAAATCGTTATGTGATTAAAACATTTGCGGATGAATAGCATACCAACATACCTCTTATTTGAGCCCATTCATCTCTGATACCAACAATTCATGTCATAAAATAGTAATGCAATATACTTTAGAAAAAAATAACAAAAGCTTTGAAAAGGATTTTCTTTCTCCTGATATGAGCACAATGATCATCAGAAAATTTCTGTGCTACCTACATTTCCATTTTTCAACGACAAAAATTTATTAATTTTATAAGTCCACATCATCCAGAAAACGGGGTCTAATAATTGAGACAATTATTGATAAATATTTTTAAAAAACATTTCAAAATTTATTAAATATTTTAAATGATTCATTTTTTAGAGGGTTATTTTAGTCACTCAAGCATGTAGCTTTTAATTTAAAATATGTGACTAAGTACATCTAATTAAAGATTCGTCTAAAAATACTATGAAATAACTCCTATTATTAATAATATTTTCGTTCGAAGTCTAAATTTAAATTGATTTTCTATTCAGTAAATCTCTCTGAATTTTTAAATTGAAGTATTTAATATAATTTCTCCTATTAATGTCGCCATTAAGCGCTTTTAGTTTTTCTGTAATTAAATGTGATAATAAAATTTATTTAAGATATCTTATTAGATACTACAACTATATACATTTTCTATTTTGTTTTATCCTAAACCATGATGCAGTAAAGTTTTCAGAATACTATACATTAAATTTTCCATTTCGTTGTATAATTGAATTAAGTCACTTTTAATTAAGCGCATTCAAATGCGATTACAAAGAAGCATGTTTTTGTGATGCATTAGTCATTCAAGCAAATTAAAATATCTTTACAATGAAATAGTTCTAATTATTCTTATTTAAATCAAGGTATTCATCAAACTGGGTAATCTTGAGTAAAATGTCTAGAAAGTTATGATTAAATTTGAAAGTTAATTAGAATTCAACCAGCAGAATTTAAACAATTGCCATGAAAGGATTTACGATTTTCTTCATCTATTTATTCGCACAAAGCTAGTTAATGAACAAAAGTCCTTGAGGCGGGTAACTCATAATTAGTTTTAACGTTAAGTTAATGAAAACTTCAATTTCGACTTCTTAAGTTCAAAATGAGCCTAGTTTTATTTACGTATTACTTGTAAAGTACTATTTTAGAAGAAACAAATGCCGAATAATCCTTTCATGTCACAAGAACAACTCTTAAGTATACTCTTATGATGGATTTGTTGTATGATTGTTCAAATTAATAATTATGATTTAATTCCCAACTGTAATATCTATTTTCCTCAAACTCAAAGATGAATTTAAGAAATATAAGTGCTTACGCAAAGGTATATACCTCAGTTATTCATATTGCAATTTATGGAAGCATTTGGCGAAAAGGATTTCTCGACTTACATATATTCAATTGTTATTTATATGTACTCAATCATACAGTGGAAAATCTCAGAGAATTAATTCATCACGAAATGTGTTAAATATTTACTCCGTTGATGCTTCGGACATAAAGATATTTCCTCCCTGTTCGGAATTCCAAAAAGGGAAATTCAATACGGCGGCCAATTAGGTGGAGTCGGGTATAGGTAACTTCTGGCACCCTCCCAATTCTCCAGAAATATTTTCTTTGGCTGTCTGGGCCATAAATCCCCTCAAGAGATTCTTTAAGAATTAATTTCCCAAGTTCTTGGTATACTCTTCTTCCCTATCTCTCTCTCTTTCTTCGAAATGTCAGTAAATTGGGGGTAAATAAAATGATCTTCGTAAAAATAGGACCAGGAAAAAAAATTATTGATTCCTTCCGGTTGTAGCGCGGAAAACTCATTTTAAAGTCGACGGGCTGAGCTCTTAAGTAGTTCACTGATTCATGCAAATATTTCGGAAAGATGATTTGATAAAAGCGTTATCGTAAATATGACTTTTCCGCATCGATTCTTGAGAGCAAGACGTTTGATCTAAAAAAAATTATAATACATTCTTTTTTTACACGGTAGGTACTCTGATGAAGAATAAATCTCAATCTAAATTACGATTCATTACTGCTGTTTCTAGGGTTTTTCATTACATATTCGTTTGAATTCTAATCGTATCGTAACCTAAATCAAATTTGTTATACCCTTTTTGATTTTCTTTTTCATTGCGTATTCCATAGGAAAACGTTGGGGGAAGAGAATAATATTCTAATTCTGACATCTAATTTCTATGTCATAAATAACAATATATGTATTTTAAAATTTGGGTTAAAAAATTAAGAAAATAAATAATATATGTACTTAATAAAAGTAAACCGTTCTGGTACGAGTATAATAAATTTTATAATTTATCTTCATTAGCATAAGTAATAAATCCTATTTGTGTTTATTACTTACATTAAGAAGAATTTAATTACTTTTTTAATCTGAACTCATAAAAAAGTACAATTATGTTCGCTGTTCACAAAACTCAAATATTTTGCGAAAAATCATTTAGATTTTATTGTTTCTGGGAAACAGGCACAAACCAAAAGTAAGATATGGGTATTATACGAATTATACCCGTTCTATGAAAAAATAAATAAGATGTAATTAAGAACAAAACAATTACCTTTGGGAAGGTATAAAAGGATTAAGGAATGATATTAAATCACGTTTATATTAAATATACGGCGCTTACGACAGGGAGATTAATGGTTTCTAATAAAGTTATATTGTATATTAGTATCGTAAAACAAAAACATTTGTCATATTTAATTTAATATTAGTAGAGCTCAACATGTGGGAGTTCTGTACAGTTTTTGTTTTGTTTCATAAGAGAAATGCAATAACAAAAAGGTCTCATTTTTGTCAGCTCGTAAATGTTATAGTCGTTTCTGGCTTGTCTTACCTTCAGAAAATAATCATCTTCCACCAGAGAAAGCTTTGAAAATAAAATTAATTAATATCCCAGAAAAATTACTAGACCCACATAAGTTTTGCTCACACCTATTAATGTTTGATCCAACAATGGTGGAAAAGAGTTTTATTCTGAAATGAATCAAAATCAAAAAGAGACTGATGGTGCTATGTACTATAAAAGATTTTTTCTGAATATTACTGGCTTAGACATTATCATCCTTTTCTTAACACTTAATTGTGCCTACATACATTTTAAGATTTTAACTGATGACACAATAGAGCATCTTTGTCTTGATGTCGTGGATGTCTAATTTGATAGAGAACTCTCATAATATTGACAATTTAAGTTATTACAGATTTATTCAAGTTATACTTTTCGCATATGTAGATAAGTCCTTTTAACTTATATCCCTCTAAAGTCATAACTAATAATCTGCTTTGTAAATTTGTTGCACTTATGCATCTTTACCCACCTTAGCTAATTGTTATTTTACATTACTTATATTGGTTAAATTAGAGTACGAAATAAATACTTTTTGCGGGGTGGAATCGTCTGAATTAAATATGAAACGTTTAACATACAGGTTTGTGGTTTGGTGTAAAATTCTTTTATTTCTTCTAACATTGTACACATTTATAAAAATAAATGTAAAATTGAATTAATAAAATATGTGAAATAATCATTTATAACTCAGCGACGTTACAATTTTCTCCGATAGCTCGAAAGCCTTTTTGGTAATACAGGACTTCTTGAATATGTGTCAATTTGCCAACATTTAAATTTCCTACCAGGCGTAAATGAATGAGGATCAATTAAAATTGGACGAAATCTTTTTGAAATTTGACAAGCTATATTACAATTTTTTACAGTGAAAATAGAGCGGAATAAAAAGTGCTCTTGGAAGACTATAAAAATGAATCCCCTACGGAGTGGCCCAGTTTCTATAGAACTCATGTTTCTCTGCTTCGTTTTATGATTTATATCAGATGTGGATTTAGACATCAACGACGACAATTTTAATTACAAAAAAATACACTAACATATGTATGTGTGAGTTACTAATATAATTAAATTTGCTTTCCGTTACAGATGCCAATGACGAACAGCCCTTTGTAGGTAATAATGAGAAATCAAGTTATGACGCAAATTTGTACCTGTACGAAGATGAACTCGACACTCGGCCCCGCATATCAACGTTTATATCATCCCTGGCTAATTACCAGAACACAATTCCCGCCGCCACAGACCCAGATGCCAAACCCCCGGCCCCGTCGGCCCGGATGGGTAAGCGAAATCCCAGTCGAGCAGGGCGCAAATTGCGACAGTAACATTCTTCGTTTATTTCTATCGATTCCAGGTACTCTCATCGGGGTCTATCTCCCGTGCATCCAGAATATTTTCGGTGTCATCCTTTTCATCCGTCTAACGTGGGTGGTGGGCACAGCTGGAGCCATTTTCGGTTTTCTCATTGTCCTGTGTTGCTGCTGTGTGGTGAGTTTTAACTTGCTTTTGTTCTCGCCTTTAATCAAGGATTTAATAAACTGAAAGAGGGATCAAAGGAGGGAAAAGCTGGTGTATGAATTATTGCGCTTTTATTGGTTTTTGGTAACGTGTTTGTTTTTATAAAATAATAAAATGGTTTTTGTCTCTATTGAGGATGCTTATCAAAAATAATGATTCCCTCTCTAACATGACTATGCACATTTCTTCAAAATAGAAATTGTTTTCTCGCACTTAAATTGAATTTGCTGCATCACTTATACAAACAGAAAAAAAACTGCATTTTCCAATTTTAGATGATGAAAGTTAAATTGAAATTGAATTCACGTTTTATTAAAATTCCCTATTTAAACTAAAAATAATTTCAAATGTCGATGAAAATATTTTGTCCACATATTGAAGCAAGTTACATATATTCACGCAAACCTACCAAACGTACTACATAGATACTCTATGCAAATATTTTAAAAAGGAAAAATAAATATAGATCTCAACAAGACACCAGCCTTAATTTTGACTAGAAGCGCAAAGCTTCATTTTCTATTAACGCCAAATTTAATTTAAGTACCCCGAAATTTCTTGATCTGACTCAGCAAGGAACCTAGTAGTTAATGTGGACAAAACACTGAAATTTTGTGGCATATAACTACATACAACTTGAGCAAAAATAAGCGTCATGATAGAAATCATGTACCCATTTATTTAAAGACGGTCGACATTAAGTGCGGATAATAAACGCCTCATTTACAAAGTTATGTCAAGCAGTCATGCTGTATGGAGCTGTATTCTGCTTTCAATGTGTATTTACGTATGTTAACAAATTACGTACTATTTGCTAAAACTAAGGCATTATTTTTGTCAACATTTATTTAATAACTACCAAAGTTAATAACAACTTTTTATGTAACATGTGGAATAGCGGAAATACGTTGAGTGGGCAACTCGTCGATAGTTAGTCAATAAGGCTTGGGTTAAGTATAGATATGCTAAAAAAATTTCACTAGGTCTTAGAAAGAATTAGAGTACTTTTCCTAAAATAGCATATAAAATAAAATTTTACTTTGCAAGACCACTTTATAAATATCATTGATCAATGAAAAATGAACTTCCAGCAGTAAATTAAGTTAATCCTATTATGTATACAAATTAATTCAAATTTAAATAAATGAAATCAACTTATAATGATAGTACATATAGTAAAACTTTTTCATTAAAGTACCAGCAAACTTAAATCGAAATCATTTTCAAGTCAAATTCCAAACCTTTTTGTTTCCGTGTCTATAGGTCTATTCATACTCAAGAAAACAAAATAACTTGCGAGATTTCCAACAATTTTATTAAAATTCATTTTTACTTTATAAGTAAGCATCTGTCGTAAGTTTTTTAATCAAAACGACATTTTAGACCTATTTATTTTAATTTGTCTTGCCTCGACTGAAAATCGACTTTCGTAATAATATTCCAAAATTCCCATTTACGTACACACTAACACGCAATCATACAAATTTAAGAAGTTTTTCGTTAATTTTTTGTAGACTATGCTTACGGCTATATCAATGTCTGCGATTGCGACGAATGGAGTTGTGCCGGCGGGTGGAAGTTACTTTATGATATCAAGGTAATTAATTATTTTGGCAAATACCTGCATGGGATATTTTCCCCATGTGCTTTCAGCTGGGAATTTGTATGTGTTGTCCCTTGTACAAAGCGAAAACAAGCCGTTCTTACATGACATCATAATTTATTTTTTCTTTATAGATCGCTGGGTCCAGAATTCGGTGGAGCTGTGGGGATGCTGTTTTATACAGGGACTACGCTTGCTGCTGCAATGTACATCGTCGGAGCAGTTGAAATTGTTTTAGTAAGTGCTTTTACCTGGAAGCAATTACATTGCACGGTTCACGTAATTCAAAATAAAAAATTACCGACTATTGAGCAAAAGAGCGAAATGCAATATTATATCATCGTGCCTTCTGACTTGATTTATATGAATTTATTTTATTGATTTATTTCAAAACAATAAAATATGTATATGTTATTTCATTCATTCATTGTTATGAATATTTGAAAATAATAACATGATGCCGAATTAAATTGTTTTCCCTTTCCCCATTTCCGAAGTATTTATTATTCATATAACTTGAGTACTGTTCTTACTTTCTCGGGCGAAATTATCAGCTTCTTACCTAACTCCAAATTTCAAACTTTTTATGCTAAAAGCATTTATTTTCAAATAAATTTTAGATCTTCAGAACATTATAAAGAAAGGGAAAATTAAATTTAAGGCCGAAACAAAACATTCCCAAAATTATACATGTCTAGAAGAAATTGGCATTCCGCCAATTCGGGACGGTAATTTTTAATGCATCCTATCTCAAATTATGCAGTTGCAATTTAACTTAGTTAAAAAATCCTTTTCTTCTTCGTTACTAATTGCAGACATACATGGCGCCCTGGGCATCAATATTTGGTGATTTTACAAAGGATGCTGATGCGATGTATAATAATTTCCGCGTTTATGGCACAGGACTTCTTATTATAATGGGTAAAGATCACGAACCCGTTAAAGAATGAAATGATATCAATTTCTATTTTCCGCAATCAGGTTTGATAGTATTTATTGGTGTAAAGTTCGTCAACAAATTTGCTACAGTTGCTTTAGCTTGTGTCATATTTTCCATAATCGCTGTATATGTTGGAATCTTTAACAACATCAACGGAAATGATAACCTTTTGTAAGTAAATTTCATTTGATTGAACCATAATTTCTTTATTGCTATACTACTTAGTATGTGCGTTCTCGGAAAACGACTTTTGAAAGACATCGCTATTGACAATTGCACAAAAGAAGAAGGTGGACCTCTGTGGAATATTTTCTGCCCAGAAGGGAAATCGGAAAACTGTGATGAATATTTTAGGGGTATTGACTTAAATTTAAGTTGGCTTCACACTTTAATTCATTTTCTTTTTACAGATCATAACACTTCAATAGTAAAGGGAATTAAGGGTCTGGCAAGTGGTGTCTTCTTCGAAAATATTTACAGTTCATTTTTAGAGGTAAGTTCAATTTCAATTTTCTATAATAATTTGATTCAATATTTTAATTTTAATTGCATTATTTAAATTAACTTTTAAAATGGCTGGAAAGCTTTGATATCCCAAAATTTGATGGATTTAAAGATATAAATTAATATTTTTATATTATATTATATATATCGATAGCAATTTATTTATTGATCTTATATTTTACGTGAAATAAAAATTGTATGTCTTTTTATATGCTATAAAATTACTTATCACTCATTTTATATTAAAATATAACAAAATTATAATTATTAGTGCATCACTATTAACATTAAAAGTGGCTGTCACTTTTATTATCGCTTCTTCATTAAACCCAAACATTCCCAAATAAGACACGCTCTAGTTTTACTTGAAATCGCCAATGAAATTTGACGAGGACTTTGACTTCTAAAGTTACTTAGAATTTTAAATTACAAAAAATAATTGTACATATATCATGCTAAATTGTCATTGTTTTTGTAGCGCGAAAGAGGTTAGAAAGGTAAAAGAGGTTACAAAAGATTTAATATTTATAATAAATGTACGAAATGCGCACCGTTGGAAATTCAACGTAATTTTTTTACTTTTTTGCCCTTTATTAAAGAAAATCATAGTTGAAATTTTGAACATTATTTTGCAAATTCTACTAAAAAAAATAATTATACTTGCCAATATAAAGGTAGTTTGTGTTAACGTAAATTATTATAAACAGGAAGGCCAATACATTACATATGGAAGAGAACCAGTAGATATTCAGCAACTTCAACGACCAACATATAACCAAGTGTTTGCTGACCTTACGACCACTTTTACGATTTTAATAGGAATCTTCTTTCCTTCTGTTACAGGTAAGTTAATAAATTTGAGTGAATTACAATTTTAGAAAAATTCTAATAATTCACCATAAAGGTATTATGGCCGGATCAAATCGATCTGGTGATCTTGCTGATGCTCAAAAGAGCATTCCCATCGGAACAATATGCGCAATCCTAACAACGAGTACAGTCTACTTGTCTTGTGTGTTACTATTTGCTGGTACCGTCGATAACCTCCTTTTAAGAGACAAGTACTTTACCATCTTTAGGAAATGTAAGAAAGCGTCTAAAGATATGTTTTCACAGATTCGGTCAATCAATCGGTGGTAAATTAGTCGTCGCCAATATCGCGTGGCCAAACCAATGGGTCATTTTGATCGGATCCTTTCTTTCGACACTCGGGGCTGGCCTTCAGAGTTTAACAGGCGCCCCAAGACTTTTGCAAGCCATTGCAAAAGATGGAATCATACCATTTTTAGCTCCTTTTGCTGTTTCTTCGAAACGAGGAGAACCCACCCGAGCCCTTCTTCTCACCGTTTTAATTTGCCAATGTGGCATATTGCTAGGTATGGTATTTGCATTGGTTTTAGATTACAAACCTATAATTTAATAATGTTTTTCAGGTAACGTAGACTTGCTAGCTCCTTTGCTATCCATGTTCTTTCTTATGTGCTACGGTTTTGTCAATCTTGCCTGTGCCGTGCAAACACTTCTTAGGACGCCAAATTGGAGACCTCGTTTTAAGTACTACCATTGGTCTCTGTCCCTCATAGGACTAACGCTTTGCATCTCTGTAATGTTTATGACGTCCTGGTACTTCGCTTTAATCGCCATGGGCATGGCTATTGTCATATACAAATACATCGAATATCGAGGGTATTTATCATTCAGTACTAACTTCGGTAAATTTTAAGGTCTAATGAATTTGCAAATTTAGGGCTGAAAAAGAATGGGGTGATGGTATTCGTGGTATGGCCCTTACTGCAGCGCGATTCTCTCTTCTTCGACTCGAAGAGGGACCACCACATACAAAGAACTGGCGTCCACAGATATTAGTGATGGCCAAATTGAATGACCAAAACACACCAAAATATCGCAAAATCTTCTCTTTCGCCTCACAACTCAAAGCTGGCAAGGGTCTTACAATTTGTGTGTCGGTCATTGCTGGAGACTACTCAAAGATCCTTACAAAAGCAGCTGAGTCAAAGCAAAACATAAGGAAAATTATGGACGAGGAGAAAGTGAAGGGCTTTTGTGATGTCTTGGTCGCGCGAACAATATCTGATGGACTTTGTTCTGTGTAAGTTTTTTTTCGTTAAATTTTTTTAATACCATCGAAGATGGGGCTAGGAATGGATTTAACGAAAGTCTATTCTGCACAGCATCCAAACCATTGGTTTAGGAGGTATGAAACCAAACACAGTTATTATTGGCTGGCCCTACAGTTGGCGACAAAAGGAGGATGAAAAAAGTTGGGGTGCCTTTCTGCAGGCTGTACGAACAGTTGCAGCCTGCAGAATGGCGCTCTTGGTACCAAAGGGAATTAACTTCTTCCCAGAATCTACGCACAAGGTAAGATATTGTTAAAGTTTTGATTTGTATTTTGATTTATATTATTTCATATTGATTTATTTATTTTCCGCTTTTTCCCCCTTTTCATTGCAAAAAAAATACCCCAGCAATTATTGGGTCCTTTGCAGATTAGTGGCAACATCGATGTTTGGTGGATTGTGCACGACGGCGGACTTTTAATGCTGCTCCCATTCTTATTAAAACAACATAGGACATGGAAAAACTGCAAGTTGAGAATCTTTACAGTAGCTCAAATAGAGGATAATTCCATTCAAATGAAGAAAGACTTGAAGACGTTCTTGTATCACTTGCGAATTGAAGCTGAAGTTGAAGTTGTGGAAATGGTAAGTTACAAACATTGAGGTGATTATGTATTTAAAAACCTATTTGATGACTTTTAACACAAATCTGTTTTCGCAAATTCCATTGATTATTTTTAATTAGACACAACCTCATTTCAGATCATAACACAAAATTTTAATTAGATCTGAAATATAAGGAATGCTTTACAACGAATAAGCGATTGTAGATTTTAACTACTAAAATGAAAAACAAATCTACCATTTGAAAAGTATTCCATGGCCAAAAATTCTCAAATTTTTTTCTTTGGCCATGCCAATAATATTCAGAAATTTCCGTTGTACCAATGAAACTTCGACTTATTAATTAATACTTAAAAACTAATATCAGAAAAATCTAAAAACAAAATTCTTGTTACGCATTCTATATTTTTATATCCTCTAAATGTGCTGTCTACTAATATTCACAAATTAAAATTTTAACAGATGAACAGCGACATATCAGCATACACTTATGAACGCACACTAATGATGGAACAGCGCAACCAAATGTTAAGAGAACTACGATTGAATAAAACCGAACGTCTTGGTGTGGTAAGTATCTCTTTTAATTTTTTCTGAATGCTCAGAATACACTGGAATATTTAACTTTTATGTGTTTACTAATATAATTTTAAATACATATATGATGGAGTAACCCAGCGATAAAATATATAAAATCATTTTTCTTTTACACAAACAAGGTGCAAACTTTGGTGGATTTCAGCGAAGGCACAGGAGAGGATAAAATGCCTTTGGTAAAAAATGTACCTGAAAAGAAATGTGCAAAATTTAGGCCCAAGAAAACTCATAAAAATACATTAATATTTTCAATTATTTTCATTATTCATCGAAAAACGATCATTTCTGTGTTTCACCTGCATTTAAACAAAAAAATACCAAAATTTTATCCAAAATTTCAAAATGTGTCTTCAATGTTTAGAAATTTGTTAAGATATATTCGCTATTTGTGTTAAATTCAGAACACTTGTTCATGATTCACGCTATATTTCATCGGTTATTTCATAACACTATCATAAATTTTTCTGAAATCTCATCATATTTTCGTTTTGTTTTTCATCATATTCAGCTATATTTTGTTTTGGTTTAAGATTTTTACTATATGTGTGATTTTGTCGTTTCCTTTTCTAATTTCAATCATCGTTGGTTTTCCTGTGTGTTTTAAAATGACTATAAAAAAGATATTAAAAAAAGATAAATTACTAAACTATTATACTTATAACAGTTGCTTTAAAACCAAAAAGTGTAAAGTCGTAGAACCCTTTTGGTATGATTATTCTTTTATCTAAATTTGACTGACTGCTAATCAAGGTGTGGTCGACATTTGCTGTGCAACACTTACTTTCTTCAACCCAACTCAAATATTCATACCAGCCACATTCGTTCTACAGCACTGTCCTTTGATTTATAAAATTTATTGTATTCCATGTACCCATAAATTTCTAAAAATATAATTGGTATGCTTTTATCTTTTGTACAAATTTTAAATAAAATTCCTTCAACATTTTTGCTCCACATTACGTGATGTTCAATTTATTCTCTTTGCACTGTTGTAAAAAAATTAAACTTCATATGTAAATAAAAAAAAAAGGTTTAAACATCGACTTTATTACTTAGATTTCTTCTTAATTTTTCAAAATTTGTATCATCATCCTATAAATTTCTAAATCATCATTCATGAAATCGACCCGATATTCACATACACACAGATGTTAATTTACACATCAATATTTTAAATTAATCGATTTATTTAAGAACTTTAGATGTTCACAATTGTTGCTTGATGTTGGTTTACGATATGGCAAATGAGTGTATTTTATTTAAATCACATGTTTATATGTTTCCTTAAGTGAATAGGAAAATTTGCATGTGTGTAATGAGATAATGTTTCCGTATTTTATTGATTTTTTAAAATATTTATCTTTCTTTGTTCTTTAGCAAAATTATGAGAAAAGATTGAATAAATAAATCGCATAATTGACAAGTATAAAACATACAAATTATTTCTGTTTATAAAGGATAGATCCTTTTGCACTAGAATCTACATTTAATGTAAAAGTAACTTGGATCTACTGTAAAAATTCTTCTCTCACATATTTTCTCATCTTTTGGTACATACCTGGTGGTAAATCCAAACTACAGAAAATTTTTATGATTCATTCCCAAAATATGTATTTCTATTCACTTAACTAGTTTTTCTACAAACGTTATATGTACTAAAGGACCAAATATATGTACATACGAAATATTTTAAAAATCAAAATCTGTGGAACCAATTTTTTAGGACAAGGGCTACACTATAACTTCAATATCATAAAAACCTTTGAAAGTATTTTTCTTCATTACGAAAACTTCATATGTATAGAGCCAGTTGTTAAATTATGCTTAGCTTAATATTTTCTTAACCGTGTGGTCGAGGTGGTTCCAACGTAACAACTAGTCAGATTAAATTATTCAAATTACCGAAATTTAAAATGCGGATATTTAATTTTTGGTTTTTGGATAAATTTACTCGAAATTCTTCTACCAAGAATTATTTGTTAACATGTATTCGAAAAATTAAACTTTATGAAAAGAGTATGTTTG
Organism: Tolmerus cingulatus; assembly: GCA_959613345.1. Classification (NCBI taxonomy): domain Eukaryota; kingdom Metazoa; phylum Arthropoda; class Insecta; order Diptera; family Asilidae; genus Tolmerus; species Tolmerus cingulatus. The sequence continues at coordinate 14,264,970 of OY390708.1, read as the reverse complement.
AATATTCTTTGTACTCAACTTGAATTTTCATATAAAATACCGTACAAAATTGAAACATATTTCCAATAATTTCTGAAATTGTAAAAAGACATTTAGGATTCCTAAAATCTTCATCAAAGCAACCTAAATGGTATACGTTTGATAGACTGGAATCAAAATATCATTTTTCAACATCAAACATTAAGCTTTGTAATATTAAAACAAAAGCAATGTGGCGCACTAAAACGGAAAACATATGAAAACGTTCATAATTAATGTTTGTTCATTTACCCCGTTTATTAAATTTGTCCCTCTGTTATCAATTTGAAGAAATTCACATGAATTTTAAACTGAATTTTCGTGTGGTGTCCTGTATACTGAATATGGCGGATTCAATTTTGTAAAGTGAAATTTTCCATACCTAAAATAACAATTGGTTGAATAATAATATGTATAATATCTTTGAATTCCTATCTGGAAATCTATGAGGAAATAAAGTTGAATCTATTGGTTCCACATTTCCCCTGAATATGTGAATGAAATATGGCGAAAATAAATCACAAGTATTAAATAGGTGTAATGCGCACATAATTTCTTCACAGACAGTCTAATTAATTCTGCTTTATAGTTCCCTTCACCCACAGTTTTATTACCTATATTTTTAGCAATTTACTCAGACAACAAGGCACACTGGACGTGTTGAATACCAGTCCTCACGGATTTTAAGGGTAAAAGGAGCCGAAATTATCTTGATTCAACCCTCTTTATAAGTGACATTAAGCAAACAAATACATAAAAATTAAAACGGTAGTTGAGTAGCATGAATTTTACTGATAATGTTCATGTAACACGACAAAGGGCTATATTTTCGTCCCCAATTTTGATTACTAAATGGGCATGTAAACCATCACGAACAGCAATTACGCAAAATTGGTGATTTTCATTGTAATGATACGTCTTTGCAAAGTTTTTTTACTAAATCAATATTCAATCCGTTTATTTGAGATTTTAGAAATTTAAAACAAAATCTACATCTTATTTGCAACAAAGTTACAACAAAATATAAAATAAGGTGGCAAAGACACCCGTAGAACAACACTTTGCTCTTTAAGGCTCTTTGTTTGTGAATAGGTAGGTACTACACATACAAAAAATTGAAATCGAAAGATGCAAAGCTCTTAAAATCCTTTGTGAGTAACTCGATTATGTGCCTTATGTACTACACAATAAGATGCAACACCTTAAAGGGTTTTCCATGTTATCAAAGTTCTATTTCCGAGTAGCATAGTTGGTTATTCTTATGAAAGGAACCATATACTAGGGCTGCAAACGTGAAATATTTTGCTCGAATGGAGCACCCGCATCATCGATTGGCTCCTTTTTGGAGCACAAAGCACAAAAGATATCTTTTCAAAATATGTTCATGCATTCGCGAATTTCATGGATAAAGAAAATTTTAATCGTACGCATGAATGACTCAAGACATGCCAACAATTGGCTTATTATTTACTTAACAGAGGGCGACCTTAGAAAGATTTATATCCAGATATCGTCCAGTTATGAATTTCATAGAGAATGTTTTGGACATGTTGAAAAAGCGAATTAGATAACCTAAATAAACCATTCTCGAACTTTATAAACTTAAAATTGCAATGCCTTGCAGCATGTAAAATGGCGTCCAGGTTGAAGGGACGTTTTCCTGTTGCCCTGATTATTCTGTCCACTAAAAACTATGGAATATCCGAAGTGATTCTTTACATTCAAAGCTCTATCTGGTATTATTAATCCCTTTTCTAGATTCTGAACTTAAATCAAATTCGATCGAAACGTAGGAAATTTTAAACAGACACAAGCATCATCATTAATCTGTGAAAAAATCTTTACGAATCTCTTTAGAGTGGACTCAGCCCTTGAAGCACCACTTTAAAAACCACGCCTTAATTAATATTTTTTTTTTTTAAAATCAAAATACTCATTGTTACTTTACTGACTCACTCAGTTACTAAACTCGCTAAATTGTTAAGACTGATGTCATAAAATTAGTGATTAATACGAATATATGTATGTACATCTCAAAACAAGGGCTCATTAAATTCAAATATCTCAGCAATATTTTTATTGTTTTATCACTATTGGTAAAATTTATATTCATTATAAATGTATAACATATGTACATAGATTATATCTATCGTAACTGAGATATTGAATTTAAGAAATTATTATTTAATAATGAAAACTAAAACATGTGTTAAGAAAATCTGTTTTTTTTTTTGAAGGATTCATTAATAAAACCAATGTCATGCTTTGGTATTATTCTTCATAATTGTACCTAATTAAGAATTGCTACAATTTATAGGAATTCATATAAATCATCGTCATGTAACTCTTTTTTATAGTACATGGTATTGTATATAGTATTATTTTCATAATTAAAATTCACTCTATAAATAAATTATTTCGTAACCAAAAACGAAAAAAAGAAAAGTACTTATGACCGATACATCGGATTCCAAGCAAAACATAATTTAAATATCGCTTTCGCACTCTTAACCCTCAGTTGGACTAATGTAATTGGACTTACGTCGTTACTCCACGAGGTTCAAAACACTCTCAGATTAAACTAACTCTATGCTGGCTTTCGTAAAATAAAAATTGGTAAAATTAAAAACAAAAACATGAAATGCTCTAAAAGCTCTAAGCATTCTATATAGTGAAAACATTGAATAAGAGCCAAGCTAAGCCCGCCCAGTTTTAATCAAATATGTACAATTTCCTCGATTGGAATTACTGTGATATACCTACATTTGTCTTCCTTCTTCGTCTATTTTTAAAAATACGTAAATCGAGCAATATTTTAAAATATTTCCATACTTTTGACCTCTATGGGGTAACTGTGGGTTAATATCTAAAAACTCTAATTTTAAGAATATCAATTCGCAAAACCACCGAAAATTCTGATGGATCTACATATAATGTCATAAAACATAAAATAACTCTCATTTTGACTTTTACAATTTACAGATATCTTTAATAAAACCTTTCAAGCCCAAGGTGGGGTTTAGTTCGCACTTGGATAAAATAAATCGTAAAACCGAAGTAAGTTCCATAATATAGAAAAAACAATAGTTCGCCTAAACTCAATTAAATCTATCGTCGTAAGCAACTCGAAAAAGATTTTTAACTTTTCAGAAACTACTCTTTCAAATTAACAAAATGAATAAAACATCATAAGCCTTCTCTCTTAGTTAATGCACAAAATTATATGTATGTATCTACGTCTATTATTAGAAGTAGAAGTCATTTCTCTAATCACACAAATAAAAAACCAAAATTGCCAACGCAATGTATTGAACTTTATCCATCGCATTCATTCGCATAAAAGTTTGCTAGTTTCGAATTAGCTAAAAAAATATTGGAACAGGTGCACCTAGTTACTGGATATGACCCTTTTATCAAGCTGAGCATGGGTTTCACTGCCACAAAATAAAAATTTTGTTAGTTACGTCTGTCTGACTGTTGCTATATTTCACTTAAAATTAAAAGCTACAACTGCTGCAATGAATTATTTTTAACTAAAATTATTTGCATGTTTTTTTTTCGTTGAAATTTTATTCTTTTAGCTGACCTAAGTTCCAAGCAAAATGTTGTTACAATTATTTCGAAAACAAAAATAACTTTATCAATACTTTTCGAAATATTTCAGAAATTTAATGTTTCCAAAAGAATTGATGTGTCTTTGTGGAGTCATTTAATTAAATTCATCTTGTTGTAGGTGTTCTATAGTATCATATACCTCATTTGATTTGCTTAATTTGAATGAAATAAGTAAGAACCGAGGTGTTCCATTTGTACTTATATATATTTAACTCTGACTTTGGAGCTTAAAAATTCAACCGCTTTCTATTCAAGTGTAATAAATCTCCAATTTCGATTGATTAGAGATAACCATTAGTTGGAACAAAATTTGATCTCAGTCAGTCCAGTTATTAAATCCAATGTTCAACTTTTAAAATTACTTTAGTTTTAAAAAGTAACGCGTCTTGAACATTAAATCTATTGGAGCTCTTTGTAAGAAAAGGTCATCATATACATATTTTTCTTAAATTCAGTCAATGTAATTTCATTGAAACTAGAAGTTCTTTTATACTTTTTTAAACTGCTATACATAAAAACTACTAAAAGATACATCAATTTTCTTGTTATTTGAAACATAAATGATAGAAATGTAATTTTTTTTTAAATAATTTAAATTATGAAAAATGAGCTATTTGAAATTAAAAACGTTTGTTTAGCTTTTGATGTATCCCGTAACTCATCTCACAAGAGCAAAACGACTTCCTGTTACGCTTTTAGTTCGAAAATGGAGATAGTTAACCCTTTCTAAATTCATCAATTAATTCGCAGGTGCAAGCAATCGTAGATCATCACCACGATGCAACAAGAACAGCAACTAAAGTGCGTTTTGCAGAGACAAGTGAAAATAAGGGCGAGCTATTCAACAGTCAAGAGCCAGCCAATGATGACAACAAGGACACGGTAATTTTACCCTTAGAATCCCACCCTTCATTTTGCATTTCGATTATATGGCAGGATAATTCGCAGAGCAATTCACCTAAATGCGAAGACGCTAATGGCGCAAAGGAAAAAGTCAATGACTGTCCTTCGCCCAATGACCACTCCAATGACCAAAATAAGGAAGCGTACAAAGCAAAAGAGGACGAAAAGGAAAAGGGACAAGAAGAAGATGAAAAGGAGAAAGCAGATAAATTACCTGAAAACAATGAAAAATCCAAACCAAACCAAATTAAACCGTAAGTTTTTAGAAAAAATTAAATTTCTATTCGGTTAAAGAAACTAAATTGAATTTGTTTTGAAAATAATTTTCATACACCAACCCTCTAATATTCATTTATCACAATGTTCATTCACTTTTTCGAATTTACTACATTTTGATTAAAAATAGATATTCACACATACCTGCAACATAAAGTTTATACTAATTTTTAAAACCATTCCAAACTGTCTATGAAAAATATATAAAGATGCATATTAACAGCTTTTCGAGCTACAATTTTAAATGCCTTTTCATAATGGTGAACAATTACTTTTTTTTTCAAAAAGCTATTTGGAAGTTTTCAAATTAAGTACACACAGGCATATTGAAACACCAATAATATGTATAGGAGGTTGAAAACTCACAAAAAATAAAATTGATGGAAACTGTATGCAATAGATCGAAATAACATTAGAAAATAGCAAAATAACCCTAATTAAAATTGATTTTTTTCACAGAGACGAATTCAATGTAAGGCGGATGCATACGGCTGTGAAACTTAATGAAGTTATTGTAAATAAATCACATGACGCCCAGTTAGTAATACTTAATCTACCCGGGCCTCCGAAGGACACCCAATTAGAAAAGGAGAGCAATTGTAAGTTTACTATTCTAATATTGATTGGCAAAACATAAAAAATAATGAAATTTTCTTCCAGATATGGAATTCTTAGAAGTACTTACTGAAGGATTAGAGAAAGTTTTAATGGTAAGAGGGGGCGGTCGAGAAGTGATCACCATCTATTCTTAAGCAGATCGAGGTCATCTCTGTGAGCGCGGCACAACATCCCGCAGTCATGTAACACATTTAAACATGATTCAGATCCATACGAAACGAAAATTCGGGTTAACACCCGGACGGGTTTTTAAAATATAATTTTAGGAATAAAGAAATTTGATCGGAAATTATATGAAAACTTAACAAAATATATAGTGTGTTATTGTTTTTTTTGTAACGTTTTGTGTTACGTTGAAATCTTTTTTCGATTCACCTTTGATGCAAAGGAATGAATTTTTCTGTAACAGAATGAGTAATTGGACCACAAAATATCGATTTTTTAAGGAATTTTGTGAATTTTATGCCACGTAAGTTTTATTAGTCTTTACGTTAATTATTTTTGATTCTATTCAAGTTTTATAGATTGTACCAAATTTTATAAAACCAAAGTTAATAATAAAAAAAACGCCCCACTGGGTAATTTGTTATTTATTAGCCATACCGCAAGATTATTGTGCCATCACTTTGTAAAAGTGAAAATTTGTAAATTTCAAAGACGCTTCCATTCCACGTAGCTTTAGATAAAATACCCGCTAAGTGCATGATTTTGTATTTTTGAGCGTTGTAAACTTACATCTCAATACATCAGCACAATCACCTACTAAGTAGGAAAGCAGGCGCAATCAATGTCAGTGCACTTGTGTATAATTTTAACCTACATTAGTTCCTTTTGCTTTATATACTATATCAATTTAAAAAACACAGTTTATAGTAAACGAATTTTTAATAATCCGTGCATTAAAAGGTGGTCGTGTCAGTTGACAGTATTCTTTTCCAATTTCGGCATCATGTACCCATAAACACAATTCAAGTAATTTATTTTAAGATTTCTCGTTAAAGTGTATGAATTAATATAAATAATAAAACTCGAAACTGCCATTGGAACTTTAATTCCTCTAACATGAAAAAGAGATAGATAAAAATCTAGGTATTAATTAAGAATATAACAAATGTAAAGTAAACAAAATAGCATGAAAATGGCAACAAGGCCTACTCAGCACTTTATTTCGTATAAATTATAATACATATTTCTAACGAAATAATAAAACTAATTGTGCATGAATGTACTGTAAGACACATCCATATAAAATTAATTAAAAAACATAAAAGAAAAAAAACAAGTGGAAACAATTCAAGACTGTAGCTAAACCTATAGAAAATTGTTTAAATCGTATTCTATATCGCATTGAATCATTTTAAAAGTTTATTTTCGTTGTTGTAACTCGTTGCATCACATTGTTAAGATTTCTAATACTTGTTATTGTACAAAATCAAACTCTTTAAAGAAATGTTCTAGCTATATTTTAAAGCAGAGGCATTTTGAAGTGGTGATCGCTAATTATAACTTGTATTTAGCATTTACTCAAATGTACATACATACATACAAAAAATCCTAGCATCAAAAAGGGAACGAAAAACTAGATATAATCATCTTGATTAGGAAAAGTTTAATCGATTTTACATAATAAACGGTAACAAACGTAGGACTTATAACAATTCATTTTATTTATATTTGTCTCACATGTTTTCCAAGTCTAACTCCAAGTTACGCGTATATAACATCTTTTGGAATACATTTTCTTCGGTTATCTAATAAAATTTGGAATGTAGAACCAAATAATAGAATTTCATGAAAAATATTCCATTTTTATTCCCACTTAAAGATTTAAGTTTAGCTCCAAACTCAACATCCTTCAACCGAAAATTAAACTTCACCTTTCTATTTAAATTCGTCTTCTATCCAATAAATAAGTTTACTATAAACTTAATCTCAAAATATATTTGGTCCCTTTAATTTTAAAAGAACAGTAGAATGAAATTATGTAAACAAATAACTACAAACAGTTGAAGAACTCTCAGTTCAGAGTCAAAACTATTTATTTAGAAACGAGTTAGGCACTTGAAAAACAAATATAAATAAAATAAAAGTTATACCTCCCACAATATTAAAAAATAAAAAAAAATAAAACATTTTAAATTAATATTACATAGTAATTAAAAGATAGTGATTTCCTTCGTAGCTAACTCAACATAAAAAATAGTTGATCGTTGTCTAAATAGTGAACTCTTGATAGAATATAATTTCGCATTATATTTTTCAGTTCTATAAAATAATGATAAACAAAGCAGAAATAAAAACAGCTCATTTACTGTGAATCAAAATATTTTTTATCGAAAAAGAATAAAAAACTAATATAAAGCTAGCATACGAACAAAATCAACTCAAGTTGTAATATAGGAGTTAGATATATAAAAATAATTTTAGAGTTTAGAGTTAATCCGGATAGTATAAATTCAAATTTAATTGTCGCTGTATGTATGAAGGCTTTAGGTGTTAATTGACTACATTCTGAGGCTGATACGGGAGTAACTAAATCAATATAATAATTCCGATTATTTTTTGCAAATTTTCATTTCAAATAATTCAGTTGATTTTTAGCTACTTTCCAACATCTTTGAATGAAACTAATAGTCTTGTGTAGTGGCTGTGAAAATCGACCGAAAAGTATAAAGTTTACGCTTTTTTTAGTATTCTTGTTTTGCGGAAATTCGACTCAGTTGATCCTAGATAGATCTAGCTAAATTACTTCTAAATCAACCCAGATAGAACTTAATTCAAAGTTCACTTCGGTTTTTAAATAATTAAAGACTATCTTTCGCTCATTTTATTCTGATCTCATTTGATCGAAGAGTGGCTTTATCATTTTTCTAATTTGGATGCCGTCAAAACACAAGTTTAAAAAATAAGCAGTATTAAATTTAATGAAGCATTAGTGCTTTGACGAGAAAATTTCATAGCCTTCAGCTCCACTTTTACTTTTCACTAAAATTTTATTCCACTCGAGTTCTTAAATACTGGTAAACTACTACTGCTAAAAATATGACCTGATGCAATACTTTGGTTAGATTAAATATTAAAGTGTTTGGCACTTTCGATGTTATGCTAATTCGACATTACCAAACAAAATATTTTTTCTTCAATTCTAAATTTGAAACCCAAACAATTTTGTTGTAATTAAATAAAATACGCATATTTGTCGAAATGAAAAGTGCAAAAAATAATCATCAGGTAAAAATCACATTCCTCAAGCAATAACGTCTGGAGCTTATGAAGAATGAAAGAAACGAATAGTTGACGAGGAGACATCGTGCTGTTGTAGTTAAATTGACTTGTTTTAAATAATTACTTACGTAGTTTGTACCTTTGTAACCTCGTCCAAAATTAATTTTATAATTCTAGATTTTAACCATGGGTCCCAACTTATATGTAAAATTAGTGTTTTATTATATTTTAATGTGTTAATTTTATATTTGTTAGTATTATTTTAATGTTAATTTTATTATTATTTTTTTTTTAATTTAACATTATTCTTTTGAATTCATTATCGCACTACGACTTCTCCATGTTCACAGAGTTGTATGAATGCATTTAACAAGTGAAAATGTTTAGGAAAGACGGATCGAAGTGAAACTTTTTGATAAGGAGTATTTACATATATGAGTGATTCAGCAATTGGACTGTAAAAATCCGGTTCGGCATAAGTTAATGAAATTAAAACCATAAAATTAGTCTACAAAAACTGGCGACTTAAGATCAATTCGTATCCCATAGAATTCTGTAAAGAATAGTTCGAATAAGACTAGGATTAACTTCAAAAACAGTCAGCGTCAAATTATATGTGTTAGTTAGAATATATGACAAAAGTGCATACTTAGTCTAAGTGGAGCCTAAGAAATATGGGAAGAATTTTTAAAAAAACAAAAAGAAAAAATTGCGATATTAGTTACGAGAACTAAAAAAATGTTGAATATAAGTGTCTACGTAATCATATTTTAAATTTAAGATTATTCGTAATTTTGATGATATTCGTAAATTTGAATTTTGTGCGGAACAACAATTCGAATGTGAAGACCGGGTGGTGACTTATACAATGCGAAAACATCAAATTTTAAACATAAAAATATAACGATTATAAGAGAGCATTAGTAAGATATATCTGTATATAGAATTTGTGCTCTTATTAATTCACTCAATCAACGTGTGTGTCCTTTTTGAAAAATCGCATGATACTTTCTCGTTTAGGTGTCGAAATATGTTTTATTATGCGAAATGAAATTTTCGACCTTTAGATGTATATGATTTGCATTTTTAGACTAAATTAATTACGTTCTGAGAGAGGTTGATGCAATATACACAAACAGTTATTTATATAAAGGATAATAATAAAATATATAAAATAACTTGTTTCAAGACACGACTAAAGTTAACCAATTTAATTAAGTATTTTACACGATTGTGAGTGCGAATATTGCTTTTGGAACGATTAAGCGCTCAATCGTTTAAAACCTCAGCCCATAATCTAAAGAGAACTATTACATTTTCGGGTCTTCTCTATTTCTTAAAACAATAAAAACTAAAAATAAAACACTTTTTATCTGTGTGCGATTGAATTTCCAAAAGCAATGTCTCACAACTTACAACGACTTAAGGAAGACACAAAATAAAAAGTAAAACATATGTGTTGATTTTTGCGTTATTCTTTGTAAGTAAAGTTATATTCAAATGTTATGTATTTTTAGAAAAAAAATATTTAAAAGGAAAAAAATTCTATATAAAATCTTAAGGAAGCAAGTTGTATAAATGTAAAATTAGAGAAGGTAAACATTTTTTATTACACTTTTGCGTTAATTAACCATAAACACCACCTTGACTTTTGCATTTGTATAGATCCAACGACTAAATGCCAAATAAATTTGATTGTGAATGGAGGAAAAATAAGCCGAAGACGAAATATTTTTAAAAATATAACAAGAACAACTAAAGAAAGGGACGTAAATGAAAAACAACATTTATTTCTGTTATACTCGTCTTTCTAAAAAACAAAAATAAAAATTATTTACAAATGGTGACTAGGTCTAGTGAACTACTCAAATTTTTGAAGTTAAATATGAAGAAAAAACACAAATATAGACAAAGTAGAGGAATCCAAAGTTAAAGAAGAGTACAAAGTGCTCAAGTATTTCGAAACATATAAATTGCACAATTATTATTGATAGTAGATTCACCGATAATCATAAGCAACTAATGAAAGATATATAGAGTAAATTAAAAGACAAAAAAAAACAAAAAACATTAGAAATAGCAAGTTTATCTCTGATGATTCCCCATCACCTCTTACCTGTGAGCGTGTGTAAAATCATGCTATAATTAACTCATGTACAGGCAGGCCGAGGACATGTTTTTAAAATAAAATCGTGCTACCCAAAAATGCGCAACAAAGTTCTTCTCAGAGAAATAATAACAATTGTAAGTCCTCTAGAAGCAAAATCAAGAAAACATTTTAAGAATACATAAAGTTTAAATATATTCGAAAGTAATATTTCAATAAAACAACAATTATTTAAAACTAAACAGTTTTTTACTCACTTACCTATTTTAATTTGTCGAAATTTTTTTAGCTTCGTACCAGTGTTATGTTACAGTCAAATTTTATGCAAAGTTCTGTTATTAATAAAAATATGTTATTTTTCAAAATTCAGTGTCGATGGTAGAAGACCCTCGACCCTCGAAAAATTTGATTTACCTCCCATCCTAATAATTTTATTTTTTTTTATTGCATCCTATCTAGTCCATTGCATAAATAAAAGCCTTAATTAAGAGTCAAAAATAAAATCAATCCAGTAATTTTGTAATTTAAATTTTTTTGACGTTCCAGATGGTCTGGGAAATTAGAATCCTCTGTAACTTCAACAATAAAAAAAGATGATTAAATGAACGTATGCCTTAAAATAAAAATAAAGGTCTTGAATTTTGAAACGTTTAAATGATTAAATGAGGAAAAGGTACAGAAATTTAAGACTCAGGTATTGAGAACGCAATCCGATCTCTTGTAAAGCGAGCCTCAGGAGCCATGAGAGTGACAAGTAAACAAATTTTTAGCATTCAGCCTTTTAATATTTTTATTACAAAAAAAAAACTTGTACAAAAATGTCTTAGAAACGCATTAAACTAATCACTTATATTATACTAGAGAGCCTTAATCTCGCAATAGTTTTTGTTCGCTACAATTCTAATAATATTCTTAAATAAATAAAGTACGAGCAGACGTCGCTACAAATATTGTTTGACAAAAAGGAAACAAGAAGGAATACAAAGAAATGCGATGTGTGTTTTATGTGAAAAACGAACCTGCAGTAATACTAATTCGGTGAGATTACAAATAGAATATTCGAAAAGAATAGATCAAACAATAAACAAAAACAAACTCTACGCAAATGTTCGGAACAAACTGGGTTCAGGGCACTTTGAGTACTTCACATGTAGGCAGAGCGGAGACTCGATAGTTAGAAGCAGAGCCTCTTCAAGGACTTACGTCTATTCGTCGACTTGCGACTGCGCGAAACGGAGGAGCTCAGCTGCAGGATTCCGTTCTGAAGGTCCTCCTTGGAAGGCGACACGGGCTCGTACAACTTGCACGGCCTGCCCGGGTGGTAGTCGCAGAGACACTCGAGGCAAAATTGGAAGCCACACGCCAACCCAGAGCACTCCGCGTAAGGTCGAAACGGCGACGACAATCTTCGTTTGTAGAAAGGAGTTGCTTGGAGGATACCAAAGTCCACGGAGACAGACTTCACAAGCTTCCCGGGGACTTTGGTTTTTGGCACATTGAATGTTGGCTGAGACAAGGACTCCGCGTTATTGTTGTCGCAAGAATTAGGTGCGTTACTTATACTATGCAAGGTACTTAACGTTGAATGGAATGTTTCGAAATGACTACTTTGACTGCTCTGGCCAGGTTGAAGTGGTGTATCGATGATCCGGCTCGACTTCGAACAACGCGGACACTTTGTAAGCTTCTCGTTATCCTGCAGGGTTCGTACAACCTAAAGATATTACAATTTCACCATTAGGTAACCTTTGTTGTTAGGAAAAGGTAGTTCAATAGGAGAAGGGAAGTGAATTATTAAAACAAAAATAATTATAACCTTGTACTCTAAATCGATTCAACTTTAATTCAACAGGATTAAAAATTCTAAGACATGCGAATTTCGATTGTACTATTAAGATTTGGAAGTCCAAGCAATGAATAATATGACAATCACAATTTCTAACTCAAGGAATTGTTGTCGAAATGGGCTTTCAGTGTTCTGCCCAGGATTAGTAATTCTAAATTAGCAAATTATGTCTACTACTCAAAAACCCAACGGCAGCGACAATTCCGGATCAATTGGTTTACTTCCTTACAACTGCTACACCATGGAATTTGGAAAGTGTTTTTATTTATTTATTTAGCACAGTTGATCAAACTTCTGACTGCATGCAATTAGACCAACACAGAAAAAAATGAAAACAAAAACCGCAACAAAGTGATTTCTAATACAATAGTAGTGAAAATCAATACTTCATAAATTAAAAACGTGCGACATTGACGTAATAGGCTCAAACTTCCCATAATTCATGCGATGGAGCAGGACGTGAAAGAATAATCTCTCAATGTATGTACATCACTGTAAACTCACACGAATAATAGAATGATCTCTTACATCAAAAAACAAATTTGTTATACAACTTATTTGAAATTCGTTATCCTGCCACCCTACCACCAAGGTATAAATCAGAAAAATTTGAAGAAAATAGAAAAGATCAACTAGAAGGTGTAAATAGAACAAATTAATCACGAGTACATTACTCTTACTAGTTTGAGTGGGTGCTAATGATTGATTATATTTTCTTTTTCTACATGTTAATATAAAATTTAAAAAAATCATATTTTGTTTTTTCAATTTGTTGTCAAAAATAAAGGAAAAAGAAAGTGAAAAATAAAATAAAAAAGACTTACCTTTTGATTCTCATGAAATTTCCTTTTGGATGGGCTTACAGGCGGCGAATGCAATATCGTCAAAGACCGTTTTCGATCGTTTTTATTACTTGGAGCAAAAGGCGCCCTAGCTAAAGACTCGTTACCCTTGACGTCCTTTGCTTTTATGCTGCTCTTCGCCACACTATAGATTTTGTATTCGCCATTATTTTCCTTGCTCAGGTTGCACGCTTCTAAGTAGCTCCTTAATCTTTCATTAGCTCTTGTATGGGCACGAACAATCCTTCGGCAACTCCTCGATGTTTGTATTAAATTTAAAAGATCTTGACTAGAAAGCAGTTCGAAAATTTTTTCAAGGACTAGTGTATATGGCTCAAGTTTTGAAATTATGTTTAGATATGTTATTCCATCGTAAAACTTGCGAGGCTTCTTTTCGAGCTTCTTCTCAGTAACTTTCTTCTTGTGTAAGACCTTTAAGATGGGTAACGTTTTTGACGGGGTGTAGGGAATTGTAGGATATAAAATTTCAGCTCGTTCCTGCTCAAGACAGTGCAACTTTTGCTTCTTAGGAGTTGGAGGAAGTCGAGCCAATTCTTCAAATTCGTTCGCACGCTGCTCATTCGACTCCAAAGACTGACGTGTTGACTTGACCGGTGTAAATTCACACTCAATAGAGCGATCTACTCGGAGATCATCATTTGATTTGATTGTGTAATTTTTATCACCTGTGTCGTAATCACGCTCTTCCTCATCGGATGGCTTTTGTGGTAATTTCTGATTCAAGGGGCTTACTGCCATATCAGTACCAGCGGTGTCGTACTCACTTGTTTTGTCAACAGACAATTCTTTCAACATATCAGACTTTAAAGGACTTATCTCCATATCAGTGCAAGAAGGAGCTATCTTTAAAATGTCTAGAAAGCCAATAGTTTTAGAGGTAGTTTGATGCTCAGACTTAATTATAGGTGTTTTTTCAGTTGATTTTACATTTTTGATACTATTCAAATCCGCTTGTCTGGCCTCTGCCACTTTTCGTTTAGCTATCTCTCTATCCTTTAAAACTGAGAAAACTGGGAAAAATTTCTTGTACTCATGAAGACTATAGGTCTTGCGAATGGCACTTGCGCAACTAGAACTAGCTGCATCTTCTGCGAATGATCGGGTTTCGAGGGATTTTGATGCAAAATTCCCAATAGGAGAAGGCTGATCTAGCAGAGCAACATCCGCTGCATCAGCCTTCTCCTCTTCGCAAATGGCAGGTTTTACCTCACTATCGAGCAGACTCTGAAATTGTTGATCAGAAAATGATAGGAGCTTTTTAACTGAATTTGCTTTTTCCCTCACATCAGTGGAAACTAATTTTGGCCTGTACCCGCAGGACTTCGGTGTGCTGGACTGCAAATTTACGTTCGTGTGGCCAAGTGGTGTTCGCTTTTCCCTGTTGTACGATTTACCTCCAATGGGAGATATGTCGCTGGTTTGCGAAGAGAAGATATTCTCAGAGTCAACATCTTCGAAATCTGGAGCCGACGCTAATTTGTACCTGAAGGATTTCTTTCGCAGATGCGATTTCTTCAATCGTCTCGGAGTATTATCCACGCTTTTAGTAGAAGAATCATCGACTGAGTTTTCTAATTTGATCTTTTTAGGAGTACTCTGATATTCCTCAAAGTAGAGAGCAGTTCTTTTTTCTCCAGCCGTAGAAAAGTCCTGCGATTTTGGAGTAGTTATGTGAAATTCGTTGATTTTTCGTATGTTCTGAGTAACTGGGGTAAGCTTGGTTGCATCCGAAATTTCAGGTATTGTGATGAGATTACTGCTGTTACCGAATCGCTGAGGTGTGGAGTTGATTGATGAAAAGTTCGATGATGTATTTGGTGTATTGTATGGCGTAACATTGTAAGACGATACGTAGCCGCTGTCGAGGGTGTGGTACAAACTGCGATCTGCATTTTTCGGCGCTTTGCTATGATGATTGATGTTGGGGAAAAGGAGGTTAGAGGGTTCTTTCCCCTTGGAGTCGGATAGCGACTCCATTCTGATGAGATGGACACCTGCAATTTTTAAATTTAAATAAATTAAAATACAAATGATTTTCGACTTGTGACGATGCTGAATACTGCATCGAAAAATATCAGATTAGTCGATAATTCTAAATTTTATTTTTCTCCAAACTTCATATGTGCCAGACCTAAGTTAAGCTTAAACCGAGCTTTAGACAACAAAAAACAAAAAACTTCCAATCTCGCTGTACGCGCTTTATGAGGCCTCGCATAATCCCCATTTTATTAGAATATTTATCTTATGGAATGCTTAAATAAAGCAAAACTACAAGAAACCAAAACAATTTTTAATTGCCATTGCAGTTTTGATTTATTAGATTATAATATGTACATGAAATATTAACCGAATTTTTTAGAAGTGCGAAATATAGAAAGTAAAATTTTCAGTAATCGAGGAATATTTAAGGTAAAATTATGTATGTCGTTTTATGGAGGATTTCCTTATTAAATGGTGATGTATTTAGAAATATCCTGTAAGAACACTTTTGGCCTCAGTACGCCGCCCTTAAATAGAACAAAACGATTCCTAACTCCTAACTGGTTTTCAGACAGCACTTTACTGATGAAAAAGTAATTTTTCTTATATGAAATCAGCTTTTGTGATTCCTCTGAAAATGTTTGGGTTGTAATCAGTTTATTTTCAGAAGGGATTCTTGAAATCAAATTAGAACCAGTTGTGGGAATCATTTAATAATCATTTTCAACTTTTATTAAACTCTCGTATATGCGATTAAATAAATTCTGATTCTGTAATTTTAATTCGCATGTTTATTTTCACGATTCCAAAATAAAGAAGGACCGATTTCAATTTTTATCTGGGCTTGTAGTTACAGGAGAGAAGCAATTTTATATTTATTTAGATACAAAATTATTTTAAGAGATATTCCCTGACTGAATTTCGAAAACGAAAGAGAAAGTTTTTAAAATGGAAATTTGATGAATGGGATTAAGCAACAATTGGTTGGCTTTTGACAGCAAATTGGGCCGAATATTTTAAAGGCTATTTCTTACTGAAATTGCTTTAGAACTTCCCTTGCTTTATTACCTTTACTACTCTCAGATTTTAACAGAATGCAAAGCGAAAATTAGTTTGATAAGTGCAGATTTGAAGCGGAGAATAAAAATCACTTTTGGCCAACTCCCGCTGAACTAACGGAGCTGTTAAACTGTTCGACCGGACGGAGCGCGGCTGATTTGCGTAATCGCCAAGGTGAACGGCGAGCGATAGCCTCGGAACTCATGCGCGAAACTGAAACCTCCTTCCCTAGGGCTGCAGCGGGAACTGCTCCGGCGATCCCATTTAAAATTAGTTCTCCACAGAATCCTGAAGCGGTTACCTAATAATTCAGAATTGCGATTGGCGACGCAGCCGTCCACCGGGCCCTGACCGACGCAAGGCGGCCTCTCGGCTCTGACCTAGAACCAGACGCGGCTGTCATTTGGGTCAAGGGGGCACAGTCCGCGGAGCGTCAATCGCCACTGGAAATCGCCACTTTTCCGCAAAATCACCGATCGGAGGCGTGCGAATTTAAATTGGCATTTCTCCAATTATGGGAATGTAAACAAACGACGCACAGTGAGTCGCGGGGGGCACAACAAGAGAGCGAAGCTCGCACGCATGTCCGACATGAATGAGACCCTCTGGAGTTGCTCACCTAATTCGAGCTGCGAGGCGAATCTTCCACTGCTCAGCACATCACACGGCACTAAGTAACACACAGGTGAACACAATCGAACAAATGGACATCAATAATTCAAAAACATTACACAAATTACACACGGCGTCTTTTCTGTTAAAAATCTCCTCTCCACTGTGTCCCAACAAGTGGCGAGCTCATTTCACCAACTCACCAACGCGACGCCATTCGACGTATCGTTCGGGTTCAAGAATTTTGCGAATGATGGCGCGCGTGGTGGCAAGAATGTTTAAATTTTGTAAATGTTTTCAAAATATATGTCAAATCTTAATCATTTATCGCACAAATTCCGTTAATTCCGCCTGTCTTTAACACTTTTTACTTCCGCAATGAGCGCAAATTGCAATATTATTTATTAAAACAATTTAGACCAAATTGTAATATTAAATTAGTTGACAGCTGTCACTTTTGTTGTCCGGCTCAGCTGCTGCAGTTTTAAATTGTTTAAAAAATGACTGATTTTGAGTGGCCTTGGGAATACACTTTTCCACCCTTTTTCACGTAAGTATGCCCTCATTTTAATGAACTAAACTGGAGCTGAAATATCCCCTCTGAGAACTGAATGAAATAGAAAATAAATCATGTCGATTTTTGCATGATTTTCTTAATCGCAAATATTCCAATTTTAACAATTATTTGGTTTTAGATTGCAGCCCCACGCAAAAACAAGGGAGCAACAAATTTCCGTGTGGTCGGATTTAATTCTAAAGTACCAAAGACACAAGAATGAGGCTGCACTGAACATTCACGAGGAGACTCCGCTCTTTCACAACAGCGCTATCAACAGGAAGCTCCCCGTCGAAGCCCGGCAAGTGATCCTGGAAGAGCTCCAAAAAACAGGCCACGCCAATGCCCTGGACAAACGCAAAGTCCAGTGGGAGGTTTACTGGCACACGCTGGACGAGTGGGCCAAGCTTATCTACGACTGGGCGGTGGAAACGGGGCAGACGAACACCGTCTGCACGCTCTTCGAAATAGCGAACGGCGACAACAGCACCGAGCAGGAATTCTACCAGCTCGACCAGGAGGTGCTCCTGAAGTCCCTAAAAGTTCTGCAGGATAAGGGGAAGTGCGAGCTGATGATGTTCGACGACAGTCACGGAGTTAAGTTCTTTTAGAAACTCTGGGAGCTCGCACTGATCTTCATCGGTTTGATCTTGGCACGATTGAAATGGCTGTTTTATGCATTTTTTATTCTAACTCCTTCTTTTCCGAATATTTTAATAAAGTAATTCCGGCTAATGTTAAGAGAATCGCTGTTTCATACAGAAATAAAAGAGCATTGTTAACTTTTAAACGATTTTTAGGCAATCAGCGTATTTTCGTTATTGTTGTTGGTGGAAGCAAAGACGAAGTTGCAATTTTAAAAATACAGGCTCGTTGTATACGAGTATTTTAGATTATGTTGATTTTCTGATCATAGTTTAATAAATATGATTTTTAAATACCTTACTAATCAACTTTATTACAAATAATAAAAAGAAAGGCCCAAATTTAAAGGTTTTCTAAATTTTATATATATTATAAAGCATTTTCTGAAATTTTTAATACCCAAATGAAATTTTTCGTCGAATGATTTACGTTACTTTAAGTCACATTAACGCTGAATTCAGTCTTAAAATTCCAAAAATGGTACAATTTTCATATTTTTTCCTATAATACTGTGTGTAATATTCAGTTTTTAAACTTTCTTAGGTTTTGTTTAAATAACGATTTTTGAGGTATTCGCGTGAAAAGTGTTTTTCAACCTCATTTATAAATAAAATATTAATAGCAACAAACAAAAATTTGCATATTTATTCAGCTTGCCATTTTACCCATTTAAAAATAAATTATTGAAATCGATTAATTATTCAGAGCTGTAAACTAATTTTCAAATTTTAAAAACTGTTAGCTGACGGAATAATATAAAGATTTGGGTATCATAAATAACTTTATTCAGTCAAATTAGCTAGCAGTCGATTCCTTTTGGAGCAACTCGGAGACCTTCTCGACGGTGGTCACTCCCTTGCTTATGAGAATCGTCTTGTGGCGGGACTTTGAGCCCCGGTCCAAGCTGACATCGCTTTTGCGGAGCCCCAGCAGCTTGGACAAGTACTTCACGAGCTCGGTGTTGGCCTCGCCCTCCACTGGGGGGGCCGCAATTTGGACCCCGACGCCCTCCTCGGACACGTCCGTTACGCCGTTGTGCTTCGAGCCCGGCTTGGCCAGGACTTTTATGGAAATATTCCCGTTTTTATCCTGAGCAATGGGTCCGGAATTCGGGAGTACTGCTTCGACCTCTTTTCCTTTACCCGACTTTTTGTTTTTGGACATCGCTGGCAGCACTCTAAATGTTCTCTTTATCATTTATGTTTAACATTTCCAGGGAGGACTAAGAAAAAAGCATTCCCCGGATTTGTTTACCAAAAAGTGACAGTGACAGTTTACATGATAGAGGTTTGTTTACACCGCACCACACCAAATGCATTTTGATTTTTTTGTTTCGGATAATTCTGTAGCGGATTCAACTTTACTCAGTGATAACTATTTTACAACAAAAAAATTATACAAATATTATTGGCCTAGGCCTAGAATAGGGTTTAAGACTCGATTTAAATTTTTTTAGATTGATTTGATAGGTGTAGTCTTAGGAGTGATAAATAAGCAAGAATTTTGTGGCAGTAACGTTTAGTTTTGGAGATATTTAAAAGAGCTAAAATTCGTTTCGCCTTAAAATTCTTTCATTTTTACCACTAATTCCTCAACACTTTCTAGCCTTAGTCATTATTTTAGACCTTAGGACATTTTTGAACACTACACGTGCAAGTAAAGAACGAAACACCCCATATATAAATATTACTATTTTTTGCAAAATAAAAGTTTAATAAAATAGGTAGGTACCTGGCTGCCAAAATTAACGTTTCGCGTTTGAAGGCGAAATGTTGAAAAGAAATATTATTTTCCTTTTACGAAGTTTTAAAAAGAAATATTTTTGTTTTAAGAAATTTTAAGACGAAATATTTTTTTCCTTTTACGAAGTTTTAAAAGGAAATATTTTCCTTTTTCGAAATTTTAAGAAGAAATATTATTTTCCTTCAAACGCGAAACGTCAATTTTGACCGACATCACATGGAAGCAGGTACATAAGTATTTCCAAATGAAATTTGTAATTATTTATTTTTCAGAAAAAATATACTATTATACGGTGCGTTTTGTAGTGCGTGGGTGCGTAGTGCAAAAACAGGCTGTAGTTGTGTATTTTTGTAGGGAGGAGTGAAAAATAGCATAAAAATTTGAAAAAAAAAGATTTTAATTTTTGGGAAAATTCTTTTAAAATTTATTTTACCGATTTAACTTTTTTAAGCATAATTGCATGTCTCCATCAAATTGCGTTAACATGCAGGCTTAAACCTTATTCTAGGCCAGTTCCTTCACATATTGTTTTATTATGTGTTAATTGCCATTTTTGCACCGAATTAACTGGTAGCGGCATCATCCGCGGAAGCACTTTGATTTTGACTAGCTTATTTTAAATTAAACTAGGTGTAGTACGTATTTCGGAATAGGCGTTGTAAAAAGTAAAAAATTATTATTATTGAACTTCAGTTTTTGACTCGTGAAGGTGTAGAATTTGGAAAACAAAATTAAAATATTCTCTTGACAACAATTTCATTTAAAAAGAAGTTTGTTTTGAAAATAAGGGATGTTAAATCTCATCATTGAGAAATAAATATAATTAATGTAAATAATAATAATAACCTCCACTTAATGCAATGTTAGAGCAGGCTAAAAAGCTAAAAACGAATTTGAAGCCTATCTGTTACATGGCAGTACAGTTGGCAGGTGCACCAACGTTTAAAAATGAAAAGACTTTTTGACGTTAATTCTCGCATGCCTGGCATCTCTCTTTTATGAAGTTGTACGTCCGCGACACGCGTGTTCTGTAACATTTCACACTTTTTAAAGGTAAATATCGCGAATCCCTTTAGAAATTGTATTGGAAATGGTGCGATGTAATTCCACGGAATGATGTGCGTCAATTTTGCTCAGGATTTCACCGTTTTTAATGCAAATAAATCAAGAATTATTTTGCTAGGTTATGTGTGACATTCCGTGAGAAGCGCTCCAAAGTCAATGCTAAATTCGTTGCTTATTACACTGCTTACAAACACTGTACTATTTGGAATAAAATTTCCTTAAATTGCAGCCCAAAAATGTCGGGAAACACCGCAACAATCCGCACCAGAAAATTCATGACCAACCGGCTGCTATGCAGGAAGCAAATGGTCTGTGATGTCTTGCACCCGGGACTGTCCTCTGTGAACAAGAAGGAAATCCGGGAGAAGCTCGCGGCTTTGTACAAAGTGACCCCAGACGTTGTTTTCGTGTTCGGCTTCAGGACAAACTTCGGTGGTGGTCGATCCACAGGATTCGCCCTGATCTACGACACATTGGACCTCGCCAAAAAGTTCGAACCCAAACATCGTCTGGCCCGCCACGGCCTTTACGAAAAGAAGCAACAGACCCGCAAGCAGCGCAAGGAACGCAAGAACAGGATGAAGAAGGTCCGGGGCACAAAGAAGGCAAAGGTTGGACAGGCATCGAAGAAGTAGATGTAAAAGTGCGTTTCTTCTTTTTAATAAACATTCACTTTTAAAAGACTGCTTCTGTTCTCTCCTGGGTGACCCCCTTAAATCCATGTTAGCGAGAAAATCCGCACCAGGGTCCGAGCAAAAATTACTAGTTTCTAAAAGCCAGGTTGAATTGCTCTATAACGTTTAGTTAGTCGTTTATTATAATTTGAGAAGGGACTACAGAACTAAACCAAAATAAGTTGGGGATCCAACTTTTCAATCCCTTCGAATCAAACTGAAAAGAACTACCAAAAGCCATTAATTCTTTAATGAAATTCATAAAACTCTCACAAATTCATCTAATTGACTTTTGATCTCAATTATTATTTATTTGTACTGAATCCTTCTACCTGATTCGAACGACAAAGACAATTTGAACTAAAGATAATTGAAATGGATTTGTTAAAAAACTGGAAATTTACTAGAGAATTCCAATTCAAAAAGAATTTCAGTTCAAAAGGAATTTTAGTTGGTTGTTTTCAATTTGTTTCGAACGGATTCAAGAATATGACCCCTTAGAATATTTAGTTAATTTAGTTTTCTAAGTCCCATTTTAATAAACTGAAAGTATCCCCAAATACAATATCCTTAAAATTTACGGGTTTTCCGCCTTGTCACATAATCTTCGTATTTTTACGTTAAGTAAATTAGTTTTAATTACTGTAAAGGGAAATAGCAAAACATCGGAATGCATCATGTTTTTTTACAATTTTCAGTAACTTTTTTCTTACGCAGCTAACGCTAAATCTAAAAAATGTTTTTAAAATTTGTCTTCTGGAGCCGGATTTCTTGCGTGAAACTAATGTAACAGCTTTCTGATTCGTCTTGTGCATTAAGCGACAGGTTCTAGTTTTAATCCCGAAAAACCAAAAGATATTACGCAATTTGTTTTACTTTCGATTTTTATTAGCTACTAACATAAATTGTAAAACAATCGTAAAAAGAGCCTTTCTCTCGGGTTTTATTTTTTTTTGCATTTGTCACTTTTACTTGAATTCAAATCTGGCATTTTACTCTTAAAAGTAGGTCTATAAGCATTAGTTAGCATATTTTTCTTTCTGGCAGTTAAAGGGTGAAAGCCGTAGAAAAAGGACAATAAAGTGATGAATTGAGATAAGGTTCAGAGTTCAAAATAATACTTACTTCCTATTATTTTCAATAGTTCCAAATTTATGAGGAGCAACATTTTGTAAGCTGCATATTATATTTATTTGGAATTAAGTTTTATTTCTCATAAATAACTAAATGCCATAAACATCGTCACTTTGTAAGCAAATTCAATTTCTTTATATAACTGAACAAACTCTTTGCAACCTAAGAAAGGAACGAAATAAATAAAATTGCTCATTTGGATATTGCGTAAAATCGTTTATCACCTCATAAAGATGTAGTTGCAATATTTTGTTTTATTATTGAACGAATTTGTTCTCATTCAGAGTAGAGTATATTACACCTATAAATTCTCAAGCATCAGTGGAAATGGCTTTCACAGTTGTAAAGTAGTAAAGAAAGCGATTCCCACTTTATACGAAAGGCTTGAGCAATAGGCGAAGTTGAGAGTTAAATGTCTGTCGCCTTTTGTAGGCCAAACGTTGTCAAAACACATTTCATTTGGGATAAGGGAAAAGTGCCCAAAATGTGAAGTGCTCATTTTCACACGTTAATTACTGACTCATTATTGTACAATAGTTACGTAGCACGAAAGCGAGGTACGTTAATTGTGGCGCCTGGAACAATAGCGATGTGAAGTAAGTCGTTATGCAAAATCTTTAATTAGAATATGAAAAAATAACGCCTTTTCTTAAATGAGGTGATCAGCGTTTCGATAGATACAATATATTTTAAAAGTGTACATCCTCAAAAAAACCAAATTAATTATAATAATTAATTTTCCTAAATATTGAAAAGTCAAAATGGTTTATTAAATTATAAATAATTAACTTTTAAATGCTAGGATGTTTTCAAGTGGTACGTTTTTTAGACCTTGGTAACATATATTGTCTTACTCAAAAATATGTCAAAATTCAAAAGGCTGCTGTTAAAATCTGAAGTTAAAAATAGTATCATTTATCAAAGGAATTGTTTTATTTTTGTATACAAAATAGGAAAAAATTGCAAAATTTCAGCTCAATGGACTAACGAGCAGGGTGTGAAAACCTCGTTGCAAAATGTTATGAACATTTTTTTTTGGACAATGCCAATTTTCAAGCATTGTATATGCGGCCTGATGCCTCATATAATTTGCCTCGAAAATTTAATGTAAAAAAGGAAGTTTCATTATTCAAATAAAAGTAACCGAAAAGAAAACTAAACCTTATTGTCCTCGCTCTGTTGATTGACATCATTAGTCTTTAGCTTATAAGCTATGTATGATATAACGAAAATGCGACAATAAGATTTTAATTACGATTTTATAGGGGTAATCACAGATTTTAACGGAGACATGTGTGAACAAAGATTGATCAAGATACGATATATATTAGTATACGATACTCTTAAAAAGAGTTTTACCATCATACATTTTCCGAAATTTTTTCATCAGAAATTTCATATGAAAGTTATTTTAAAAGGTCATAATAACTTTATGTATTAACATTCTTTAAATTGTTTTAAAACTGGCAGTTGTTAGAGAATGAGTTTTTCCTATGCATGCATGTTTTAATAAAAATTAATTATGTCATGGCAACAGTTGCACAATTGGTTTTTAAATAAATTTCCATTTCTAAAAACTTAAAAATATTTGAAAAGTAATGCAATTTTCATTAATTTGATTACATTTCTCAAGAACTTTTCGCATTCATTGAAGACTTTAAAATTGTTTGCATTCTTCTGAATTCGCTAAGGTATGGACTGCATTTCATTTGATTAATTACGTGAAAGTTAAAAGTTAATCAAGTAATTATTTATTTCATTCATGTTTTTAATTAGACGTAAAATGCCGTAAATGCAAAACGTTTGTATTAAAACTAACAATCCCTGATATTGTTTTCGCAAGCCGGAAAGACCGATTAAAAATATGCAGGTATAGGTTGGCTAATGCAAACTTTATAAAGATTGCTAAACAGTCATGGAGATTTCTAAGATAATAGATTGATTTTTGTTATTCAGCATTTGAAAACAATAAAAAAATATGCAAAAAGCGACACAATTCCGAATAGTTTCCGCAAAAGTGGGCAACTTATGCCCCAAAGAAGTGTGAACAATTCTTAAATCGATTCAAACTGGACACCCACAATAGGATTTGGATAGTGCGATTAGCGCCAGTTTTCTCATTGGTACCCTTCCTGTTGGGCGGGCATTGATTCACCAGTTAAATCAGTTAATCAAATTAGTTCCACAGTTGCATCACAGAAAAGTGGAGCTTGTGAGCGGAGTCAAGGGCGCTTGGCTGGACTTCAACCGGACGGCTTCCAAGACTTCGTTAATTATTTTGCTGCAATTCGGGTACTTCTGGCAAAGCGCATCCGGCGCTCATTGCGAAATGTTCTCTAATTGAAGGGCACAGCCTTTCCGTTTCTACTTTCGCTCCAGCTAAAATTTTATTGCCGTGATCTTTGTAGTCCTATAAAGTCAGCAAAGTGAGACGTTTATTTGCAGAGACCTGGGAACTTTTCCGGCCGAAGAGCCTAAATCTCGGCTGCCGGTGTAATATGCAATAAATGATAATAAAACCTGGTCATTTTCCTCCCAGCGGTCTACGAAATATGGAAATTCGTGCTCAAGAATTAGTGATTAGTGGATGCTATCGACGCACCTTTAAGCAAATGCGATTTTGAGCTTAGTCAGTAAATCATTTTAATATTGAATTTCGAGCCCATGATTTCTATGCCCAACGTCTGTCTATCCGGTTCACGGATAATTGGAATCACTATATTTATTGTGACTGGAGCGAGAGAACGTTGCACGTAGAACAACAGAGTTATCGAAACCAAATATGTAGGTAAGCATTTCAGAACATAGTAAGCTCTTCCCAAGGATTCTCAATTAAATATAATCAATGATCATGGGTGAGGACTCTGTATTAATCTGGACCTGGATGCCTGGAGGCTTGGAGGTAGTGCTCAAATTAAATTTAGAAAGTAGAAAGGATCCTAACTTATTTTTATAGTCGGGTTTATTAATTTGGGCGAAATGCTTGAATGTACCTACTCCGAAATGGAAATACCCTTAATTGCACGGGATGACTAAATTGCTGCTGTTGGGTTAAGAAGAAAACTTAATTAGAGTTCAATAGCTCAGCAAGCATTTCCAAGGTTTCTGGTTCTGAAATCATACTATTTATGTAAATAATGTGTTTAGTTTGTTTTATTTTATTCTAAATATACTATATAATGTCTTTTTTCAGAGGTTGCTTAATTATAGAATATGCCTAATTTCAATAGGTGTTTTGCTTGATTAACTGGCATTTTTTGTAATCTCTTCTATGCTGATAATTTTTAAAATTATGTGTATAAACAAAATACAAATGACTATTAAAACAGACAATATAATACAATGTGAAACATGCGTTTTTCGTTGGCTAACCCATTTACATTCGAGAGTCAAACTTCAATATTTCAAAGTTTAAATAATGTACAATAGGACAGCTTAAAAAGGACTATCAATTTTTTATATTTAAAAATTATTATATACAGAATCTAATTAAACGCTTTTTTTTCTTTAATTTGTACATTAACTAAATAATAAATCACAATCAACTAAAAGGAAAGGTTTGCATCTACATATTAAACTTTATTAAATGTGGTGAGAAGAGTTATGCATTACGTATATATGTATATATTAAAAGATATATTCAAAATTTTAGTGCGAAAACGCTATTAATGTTTTACGGCACGGTATTCCCCAGAATTATGAAATACAAATAAGATATCCGCTGCAGTTAACAAACATCACAATGTTACGCATATGGAATTTCCTTCCACAAATTGGTCTTTGGTATATACATAATTAGCGTAAACACCTGTCTTGGCAATATTTTCCATTTAATTTGGTGCTATTTAACACCTTCCTTCTAATAACGTTAAACGCTTACGAGAAATTTCAAAATTTGCAGCGATCGAAAAAGATTCGTCTCCGTAAAAAACACGTAATTGAGCAAGATGACCTTAGCGCTGTGCTAAATTATTCAACGAACGCGTGAAAATGTCTGTAGATAAAAAATGCATAGGTGAGCTCGCACGCAGCAGCTTTAACCTCAATTTGAAATTTTCACACGGGTCAGTGTACTTTTTGCTCTTTAACGCTCTTTAGGTGGTCACGCCTCAATTCCAAAAATGTATTAGGCCTTTTAATTCGCTTAATTCACTTAAGTATTTCAGCAGTGGCTTGTTCATTAGATGGAAAGCGAAAAAAACTTTCTGCTGTACTAACGGCCTTAAATGGTTAAAAAATAAATAAATCAAGTCATTGTAACCGCGTTGATTCGTAAAATTGATACAGGTGAAAACGAATTGGGCACGGTGGGAGCGGAAGCGGCGCTCAGGCCGGGGAAGTGCAACTATGTCTTAATTATTGCGCACGCATCTTGCAAGATGCAACCACTTGCGTTTTGTGCTGCACTGTACGGATTGCGAAATTGGCTTGCTGCATCTGGAGTCTGGAGTGGTTCATATTCCGCGGAATGCGATTTTTTACGTCCAGCTCTTTCCTCCTCCGTGTTGAAGGAAATGCGCGAAGAGATAGTGCTGCAGTGTCTTGCGAGTTGCAACTTTGCGACAAGTCTTGCAAGTTGGACAGAGGCGGACGAATACTCGTTTCGCTGCAATTGCAAATCCGAAAACCGCGCCGGCAACAAAGCAGTTAATATGACAAAATGTAGGTCATTCAAATGGTCTTAATTCGGATTTTGGTTTTATTTGTTGACACGTTTCCTCAGGTGCTCTTCCGAGGATTATGCAACCTTCGTCTAGCAGGGACCAGCTCGCTGCATCGGGCGTGAACTCGTTTTTTAAAATGTAAACAATTTCACTTTCAGTCGTTATGGACGTGACAAACTTTTTCGCCGTCTGATCGCACGCGAAGTTGCACTGAGTCC
Source organism: Tolmerus cingulatus (assembly GCA_959613345.1). Taxonomy (NCBI): domain Eukaryota; kingdom Metazoa; phylum Arthropoda; class Insecta; order Diptera; family Asilidae; genus Tolmerus; species Tolmerus cingulatus. The sequence continues at coordinate 14,237,149 of OY390708.1, read as the reverse complement.
GTCGAAGACTCTCGGTGCGTTTGTGTGGCTGCAAATTGACCGACTTAATTAGTCGCGTACTTTGCCATAATGTTGCGAAATGTCTCAGTCGAAAATCCGGCAGATAAAATTTAAAACAAAAAAACGAAACGATGTTAATCCAAGACGGTGGTACAGTGCTCGGATGCAGCAGAGAACAGAAAGGTCTATAGGATTTTATGAGTTCGGCTCAGTACCAGACAATATGCATATTTTGTATTTTATGGAACTTATGTAATATAAAATATTTAGTTTATCCAAGATGAATTCTGGTGAAATAAAATTGTTACAAGCAGTAGACTATAAAATTGAAATAGGGTTTTATCCAAAATATTTCGAAATTAGAAAATGTGCAGTGCATCTCCATGATTCTGTTTATCTACATAAATTTTCTCAATATAGCCATGCTAGTTTCCTAACTACCAGTAGAAAAGTTTATAAATAAATTCTTGCCACAACTTGCTCGCTCTCGATAGAAAATTTTAAAGTTTCAACCATTTCAAGTGCATAATTCTCTCTGGCAAACTTTAAAAATCATATGAGGGCAACTTTAATTTAACCAAGTTTTTATCTTAAATTCTCTTCAAATACTGGAATCGAGAATTTCCAACTAAATTTTCTTGTTGAAGAATTGTTGTAGGATCAGAAATTATTTATTTATCTAAATAATTCATGCGACAGTCAAATTGACAAAGGTGCACACGTGCATTAAATGTAAATGCTACTTATGTAAATTCATAATTAGGTATGCCAAAGGAGAAAAAGAAAATTAATTAAATTTGATTAAGAAACACAAGTAGGAATGAATCTAATAATCAGTGTCGGCATAAACCGACTAACATTTAATGACCAACATGAAAATTGAATTACACATTGTAATTTTATGTATTATTTTTATGGCACGGCTCGTCATGGTTTTGGGCTTTGATTGCGTTTGCCAGAAAATGCTGTGGGTGAATTGATATTTTTTACTCGTGAAAAGTTTGGAAATTTAAGTCACATTGTTTTTTAATCAAGACAGAGTATTTAAATTAATTCATTTCTCAGATATATGTATGTATGTATCATGACATGACCAATCAAACGATTGAAAATATTAATCGCCAATTGATAGTCACGAGTAACTATTTGGTATTCATTTATTACAATCTATTTAATTGCTTGCTATCCGTGCTAATAATTACACATACATTTGTATATTACCTAAAGAACGTAAAAAATCTAGGTAAATTTGTTTACCTCAATCGGTTCGAACAAAAAGGCTCTCATTCAATAAAACAATTTTAAATCCTTCGGAATCTAGGATTAAAAAGTTCTTAAGTAAAAGCGGAATCTGGCCAAGAAGGGTATATATACAATATAATTATGCGAAATAATTTATGTATGTATATGTAACATACAGATTTATAGTGTATTTGATATTCTTTTCAAAACCTAACTAAAAGTTCTTACAACAGCATTCGAAAGCAAACTGACTTTAGTTATATTACCCTATAATTTATAAGCTACGGACAAATGAGTGTAACTTATCTCTTTTCATGCTTCTCTGAGTCCTTTCAGATTTTTTAGAGTATGTTGAACTTTGTGGCTTAAGCTGTTTATTAAGCAGGCGGTAGACGATGCGATGGCAAATTGCTTCTGCAGTATGAGTGCAGCTTAACAAATCGCTTTATCCATGGGCAGCATCAATATAAAGATTACTTCGGAAGATGCAGTCGGCCCAACAGACCTAAAGTTCGTTTTTTATCTGAGACGAATTGGCAGACGTTCCGACTGCGATCCTTCAAGATAATGAAAAACTGTGAAAGGAAGTAAATTTTATATGCTGTCCTTTTCCGGCTATGCTTATGGTACTTTAATGGCCTTATAAGAAAACTATTAATTTTCTATTAAAACACTTTAGTTGTGGGCGCTGCAATTTAAATCTGTCCGGTTTTCCATTTGATTGCTGTATCCGTGTATTATTTTTTAATCAGATAATTTAATCTCATCATTAATCATCAATCATTTCCTAGTTTATAAAACAGTTGGCTTTTGGAAAACCGATATGAGGTAGTTTTTTAAAAGTAGCTTAAAATAAAAACACGTACACATAAATTGCTTTAAAGCTATAAGGGACCACGTAATTGAAACTGGCATTCATTTCGCTGCACTATAAATAATTTCACTGATTAATTTTAGGGCTACTCTTTGCTAATCCCAATTTGTGCTTTTGCGTTCTTTTTATTTTATATTAAGTTTGAAGTTGAGTATTTTGAAATGAAAGTCGTGGAAGTGGCCCGCTTAGTTTTTTATTAAAATGTAAAAAAAAAAATAAATTCAAAGAATCGAGAAAATATCTACGCTTTTTATCGGAACATCATTGGCACAATAAATGTGAAAATATCGGGTTTCAGTATGATCTAACCATTTTTGATTTATCAGGTTTGTTTCGGGCGATCTTTTTATTGATTGTTCCGTTTGTATAATTAAATTATGTTCTCGCAGTTAAAACTTTAATGGTCTTGTTTGGTTTAATAAATTGTAAGACTTTTGGATTGCCTTGTTTTGTTAGTTAATACACACTTTTGTGAATAATATATACTGGTATTGCATTACGAAAATAGTATGCTGTATATAATTATAAAAACGTAAACAGTGTGAATTAAGTGTATTTATTAAGTTAAACTTAGTCCAGTTTTCTGTAATTAATAAATAAAATAAACTTAAACTTCGAGTAGACTTAATACGACAATTGCAGCGAATCTGATCTGTTAAAAAAGTTGCACTTAATCAGGTGGGCAAAAAATTAGTAATATTAAGGAAATGTCTTCTAGAAGGAAAAATGCTCTATTCTTCCTATTACTTTGTACTTTATTCGATAGTATTATTAAAAATTTAAGTTTTATTCTATATATATATGTAAAGTACAATATACAACATTTTTATAAGTAAATATATCGAAAAATTGCTGTAACCCGATGGTCCTTTTTGTTTTATTTACCTTGCGGTGACCACTGTAGTTCGGAGCTAAATAGTTTAATCAATATTGAAGTGTTTTAACTTCTTCAAATTTACTTAGATCAAAGTTAAGTTTTAAACGATTAATGTGATTTCCTGACTGGGCTTAGAGCTTTAGTAAATTATTGGAGGGTTCTATGTAGCCTATTCAATGCTTAACTGTGTGTACACTTGTTACTGGTGTTTGAAAATTGCCTGAAATGCATTCGGAACAACAGTATCATTAAACAAAATAACAAATAGTTCATCAAGGTATTTATTAATAAAAGCATATAAACGAGATGTGCAAATACACCTAGACTATGCTCGAAACGGAGATGTTCACCATTTTTATTTAAAACCGGATTTGTCCATATTTTCAAAATAAAAATAACTAATATTATAAAAATATATTAAGTAACAAATGCCTCTCATTATTTTACTTGTTCATATTCAATTCATATAGTAGTTAACCTGAAAAGTTTAAGTAAGAAGTAAGTACCATTATTGACTTTTTGATTTTCCTGTAAAGCCCGGTTTTGTTCCCTAAACTCTTCAAATAGATCGATAATTTTTCGCTAAATTTTTCTTGTAGATAAGTATATGGGTTGAAAATTTGGCGTTGTGTTAGAATATGCTTTTTTGTGTTTTAGATATTCTTTGGTTACAAATTCCTGAAAATTAGATTTAGGAGATGAGATCTATAATTCTTTTTTAGATTCTTACAGTTAGCCGATTTTTCGTCCGACCTGTACCATTTTGCAAAGGCTTTCCCAGTCTATTCTTCCCATGACTTATTTCTGTCTGGAAACCGGGCGCGATTTTTGATCATGCCAAGTTGGCCACCTCTCAGAAGCCGTGCTTTAAAGCTCGATCAGTCGGCGGCGGCGGCGGCCTCAATATCCTTTTGGGAAAATTCCACGCCGGCGACTCGAAGCCGATCGGCGGCGCGGCCGCGCTAACTGTACTTCGGCGATCGATGATCTGCGCGAGATCAGCTGCGGCGGCGCATGCGCTGATCTTGAGCAGCCGCCGCGCCAGGCTTTCGATTTCATTCCAGCTGATCGCGATCGCGGGTCGCCGAGTTTTTTGCGGGGCCGCGACTGTCGGGTCAGTTCTTGTTCGCATTTCGGGCGCGTTGGTCGGCTGGCGGAACGACGGTTTTCAGGTGGCTCACGGCGCTCCAGAGGCAGCGACTGATCGTGGATTTGTTTCCAGGCAATCTTTTAACCGTTTGGGGTGGCGATCGCGCCAAACAGGCCAGCGGAACTTTTATTTCTCCGTAATATTAACGGTGAGTCTCGGCTTTAGGGAAGTCAAACGGTGCGGGAGATCGCGCGGACTTATGACAGTCTTTCTTTTCTGGCTAGATCGTAGACCCGCCACTTTTTCTGGCTGAAAGTGAGTCTTGTTTACGTCGGTCAGATGGTCACAGTGCGGTGTTATAAAAAATCGAGTTAAGGTGTTTTAGAGAAAAAATCGTGAAAGGAGGAGGAGAAGAAGATCAGGTGAAGAAAATAAAAAAATTTAGTAAATCCAGAGAAAACCAGTGCTTTTTATGTGTTTAATTGCCTGCGCCGGCACCCTAACATTGCCGTCCGACGACGCGGCTCTCGCATTAAATTTCTGCGGAAAGTGAAATCGTATCTTCGTAAAAATTGGATACTCGACACATTTGTTGCTGATTGCACACCGCCACAGGTGAGTTCGGCTGCACTTACTACCACTCAACAAATTTAACGGCCGCCCTCCTGGCGACCGTATCTCGTGCGGTCCAGGAAAACTGGATCCTGCGGGAGCGGGTTGCCCAGCGGCTAGGCCGGCGAGCCTCTTTTTGCATCGATCTATCGATTTTGAAAACGGGTTTTACTGACTCGATTATGACTGGAGAGCTCCGGCAAGTGGTCCACGGTTTAAAACATACTCCACTTTGCATAATCGGAACTGAAACGTGGTCTCCGCTCCTCTTCGCCGAAGATTGTGATTTTCGCGAATCGGCGTGCTAACGATCAAATAGGTCTTCCCGGTTGCTCTAGCAATTTATTCACGATAACTTTAAAAAATTCGCCTTTTTGCTTGCTGAATGTATTTTTTTTACGGAACGAAACACACTATCTATTAAATTTCCCAATTCCATGTCTTAAAATTGAGAAACAATTTAGCTGATTGTCACGATTTTATCGCAAGAATTTATTCAGATTAGAACAACAGCATATTCACCGAAACACATTAAGTCATGCGTCTTGCATTACTTATTTTATTGCAAAGTACGAAAAACATACAACATAATATTTATAAACATACCAAGATTAGTAATAAAAAACAAAGAGTCTCTGATTTTCTAAAAATTTTAATTTCAATTCTGATTATTTTGATTTATACCTAATTCTCAATATTCGCCATTTTCTTGAGATTTTTCTGACCGATTCTGTATTATTATGATAACGATGCAGGACAGCAATTTCTAGGCGTCTTTCCTCAAAAATGTTTAAACAAATTCATAAGAAAAATATACAAAATATATTGTTGAATTCGTACTGACATCCTATATGACGTCCTTGCAGAAAGTACCTCCATAAATTAAACCTCAAAAAAACTTAAAAGTAAGTAAATTTTCGAAAAGTTAAATAAACTTATATAATTTTTAGGATAACATTCTGAACACCTCCTTCAAAAATTTCACTTTAGTTTCGTTTTCCTTGTGTACAAAATTCCGACTACGTGCAAATTAATATGTCCAAAACGCAATGCACAAAGTTGCCAAGACGATGAATTTAATGCAAGAATTTTAAAAACCGAATTGCAAAATTTTTAAATATTAAATAAACATTCCCTTTTCACAAAAGATAAAAATTGGAAAACAGAAAACTGAAAGCGGGACGCTATGTCTGCTTCGCATTGGACAGACAAATTAAATGATGTTTGGACATAAATTAAAGCTTTGATTTAATTTTGACTTAATTTGATGAGAGAAGCTGTGGGGTATCGCAGCAGCAAATATGTGAATAAATTTCAAAACTATGTTTTGACAAATCGCCTCATCAATCTAGCGCAGAAAAGAATTTTTGGTTATGATTAATATACAACCAAAACTCTGAAAATGAACAAAATGAAAATAAGTGTAAAGGAATAAATGGAAGTGTTTTCAAATGCGTGTAATCGTTGCAGTAAAGCACTATATAGAGACATAACATATATATATATTTTTTTAAAAAACAATGGTTTACGTGATTTAATATAGTAATTTCTTTCAGCTCCGAAAGCTGTTAAAGCAATAGTGAACTTAGATAAATACATATATGTATAGTAGGACAATCTCACATTTAAAATCCACCTTTATACCTTATCAAAAAGGTTATGAGTTATTCAATTTTATTTTCAAAGTAAAGCTTTATTTAAAGCACCCTTTTCTGATAGTGTTAAATACCTTAATAATATTCTAAATTAAATAAGCCAAATAGCGAAATCTCAATGTTCACTTAAAACGAAAATAATGCACCGCAAAATCACTTTTAATCCAATCAAAAAAAGAAATCGTAAAACATTTTCTGCGCTTTTAAAATCTTCATTTCCCCCTGTTACGAAGACCTCTAAAACATGATTAAAGAAAAATGTGGGTCATTTAATCTATGGGAGGTAGGTTAACATGTCGGGTCTTCAAAATCCATTAATTATTTTTTTTAAATGTAGTTCTTCAATTTGTGATTAAATGGAAAATATTTTTGCTGCGTTGTGCGTTCAGGGAAAAGTTACTCATAAAATAAAAAATCATGTCATTTTATGCGTTGAAATTAGGTTTTTTGTTATTTATATTGCCTTTTGCTGAGTAGAAAATTTTTAACTAGCTTTTGATCCTATATCAATGCTGTATACGTAATGAAGTCTTGAAAAAATCCATTTTTGTCGAATTGCCATGAAACGGAAACTGCTTATTTCATTATGTCAGCACAATATTAAATAACTCCTATCCCTTTTGGATTTTGAAGGCTTGTAATTGCGACCTCTAGACTGATACCTTATTAGCCCAGATTCTCTTGACTATCTCTACTTAAATATTTGTGCGAATTTTTAAAAAATCCCGATCCTCAGTTTTCATAATTTGGTTTTATTATTTTGAATCAAAAATTTTATGATTTTGAATCAAAGTTTTAAAAAGGTAAACAACAAGATATTAACAATGCATACCTCTGTTTTAACTTTCTTTCACTCATGTGCTTCGCAATTTCAAAATATTGCAGCATCCCACGAAAATGTGGGCAATCCCGTGTCAGACACGTACCTATTCATTTATATTCATGTTTTATAGCTTTCATTATGTAAAGCACCGCAAGTGTACCGGAACGATAACCTTTTATTAGACATGTGTTAGAAGCGACATTTCACTTCTTATAGTTACATAAGACGGTTAGAAATTACGGGTCTGTTCCGAGCTGGAATTTTGAGATAATTGAGTTCTTTAGGGCTAATGGGTTTATAACACACAAGTGGTCCATAAATAACTTGGCCTTGTCTGTTGACCATTTTAGTGAAAGATTTAAGTTCAAAAAAATTAATTGATAATTTACATACTAGAAATTCCAGTGTTACAGTATTTTGAACTGAACCGCAACATTGGTGCAAATCACATTAAATTTCTTTTGTTAAATTTTAAATTCCTAATACAAAAAAGATGTACTAAAATTTGCAACAACTGTTTAAAGTTGCTAACCACTTCAGAAGAAAGATATTAAAAAAAATAATATTTATTTTCATATTTTTGGATTTCAAATAATAATAGACAAATATGTATTGGGAAGGTAAAAGACAACGTAAAAACAGTTGGAAGTCGAGTGTAAATTGGAAAAAATTCTGTTTGGAAGGAATATAAAGCAAAAATTACTAACAAATTTTGAAAAACGTTTTAAGTAATGCAATTTCAATAAAAAATCCAAAGAATTAATTTCTACATTTTCCTGGGAAGCTACACGTGATTATAATCAGAGTTTATTTGTTGGTTTTTTAATTATACTGGAAACTTTCTATAAAAGCCATAAATTCGAATGATAAGCCGGAATTTACATATAATGTAATATTAATACATTAAAACCAACATTTATGAGAAATACATTAATGCTAAATATGTTTACTCGCCACCACGGTTCATTGAAACTGATAAGTATCAGGAAAATATATCACGCGATTAATTCAAATATTATACTTCGTGCATAAGGTGCAAAATTGGGAAATTGGTGAGTGAATTTTAATTTAATTTAATAACACCTTTGTTTGAAGTAAAAATGATTTTGTTTAATATAAGGACTTAATCACAATGACCTTCCATTATATGAAAAGGTTTAAGGTGAATAGTTGTTCGTGAGGAAATATTAATTAAGTTTCACCCTGTTTAATTTCTTGGCAAATTATAGTTTACTATATATGTATAGAGCAATAATTGTTAAATACTTTTCGATACTTAAAGTATTTTATAGAACCGACAGACGAATGATTGTATGATCATAAAGTTTTTGGATTTGGAAAGGAAATTCAGTTCACATTATTTAAGCATTATAAGAATTTATAAGAGAATCTTATATTGGTAAGTTTTAAATGTAATTTCTTACTTTTTGTGATATCTAACCTGAAAATAATTAAAATAAAGTGAAATCGATTGGCATGCGTAACACTGTTCCGATATTTCTGACTTGAATCAATACAGCTAAAATACGTACATAAAGTAACTCAATATAAAGAAAATGAGATTAGGAAGGGATGTGATTTTTTAAAGAACGATTTCGGTTTGCACCAGTTATTTAATTTTTTACAATACTTATAATTTTAGATACTACCTTCTAGCTGAGTATAATTGAATTACCTATATCTTGCTTCTCAATTAGTACACTTGTTTTTAGTCAAAAGAAGCATACAACACTATCATTGTAAGATAATCTTTTAAATTTAATAGATATGTTATGTATAAGTAAGATTATTTAAAATCTAATTTTTCATTTTTCTTCTTTCTCGAGTAGCCTTTTCTGTTTGGATCGATTATACCGAAGTGAAGAACTATGTATAAACACTTATCTAACTTTTTGAAGAAACTAATAATAAAATTCCAGGTTTTCAACTCATCTTTATGTTAACGAATAAAATTGAATTTCAATTTCTATCTTGCAATTAACCTTTGTAATGAGTTATGTAAGCTATAATTCTTAGAAAAGTTCATGTTCATCTAATTTTATCATAAAAAGCAATTGTTCAACAATCATCATACCTATTCTTTGAATTTGCCTCATCAACCGTCAACCGTCAACCGCAACTCTCAATCAAAGTGAGTAGACACAGAACATGATTATTGCCGCCACTTAATTAAACTAATATGCGAAAATGCAAATATGATTGAGTTACAAAGTGGCGCTAGTAGGAGCCGCGCTTTTCGCAAGCACCTGGATTTTCGCACCGTTTTTAATGGAGAAACTCCGCCGTCGGATGCTGCGGGGCCCCTCCCCATCCCTCCAGGCGCCTATTGCCTGTGCCGAATTCTCCGTTTATAAATTGCAAAATCCAAAGAAAGTTTTATGCAAGCGAAAGACCGGTTTTCGCGGCTGCTTTTGTCAAGCCACGTGTTGGAGGAGATATGTTTTATGAGCGTTATGCTGGGACTATGTGCGGCAATCCGCGGTCTCAGCTCGCGACATAAACTCCATTACTCCAACTAAAGTTTCGAGTTTTTGTTCTTAAGACCCAGCAGCTGGCAGGCGTCTGGAAGAAGCGTCGTCTGGCAAAGTTCACTTATCGCAAGATTGGGCAATTGCTTCCAGCAATTGCGTCGCGACGTCGCTTTTCATCGGACCCATTTACTGGTGTTATGGACGTGCACCTCGATGTCGAATTTCGAAATGCCGTGCTTTGGGCACCGGGGCGTGAACTTGGGATTTTCGCGTGGGAGAAAATTCTTGGACCACGTATGGTCCAGTGTCTTTATTGTCCGCGTGAACTGGGAAACCACACGTCCGTCATGTTTACAGAAATCCGCAGATGCAGCCAATGAGGAAGTGATAAGCTTGTTTTGCTTAAAATCTGCTGCTTCAAAACTTATACGTGACATTGCTGCGATTTTCTTTAAATTGCATTTATTGCGCAATTTATTCTCACACTTTTCCTTGAATTTATATTGAGGATTTTTTAAAGGAATAATATCAAGTGGGGGTGATATCGCAGCTGCAATCGTGCATTTCATTTTGCTTTAGTTTTAACGATAAGGAAAGGAAAAATGACCTCCTTTAGGAAAAGATTAATGAATGATTAATAATTGATATGCAAATTTTACAGGTAGAGCGAAAATTTCCCCCAAGTCTGTGGAATTATCTGGGAATTGCATGATGATGTCTTGATGCCTGATGGCTACTTCAAAGAAGTGTCCATTAAGAATATGAAGACAATTTCTGTACCCATTATTTATAAATTTATAATTAATTGTTATTTAACATTGAAAATGGATACGAGTGTTTTCCATGGCGAAAAATGTAAAGCTTAAAATAAACTAAATTTTTCTGTATTAAATACATTACATGTACGGAAATCAGACAGAAAACAGACAAGAATCAAACGATTTGACATTCGTTTACAAATTTCTGTCTCTTGATGATTCAGTCTTCTTTCCTATTGGGGTGACAAAATAACAAGAAAAAAATTAGTGTAGTATAATTTGAAAAATTTCGAAATGGTATAGAAAATGTCCTTTATTCCAAGTAATTTTTTCGATTGCAAAATATTTTCGTCTCATTCCATATAACTTAATTATAACGCCTACTAGACTGATCCGGTAAAAACTTAAATGTTATTTTTTTACCTCAAATAAAGGTTCATTTATTGCACTTGTGTAACTTTTCCAATAACATTCTGCACCCTTATGTGCGCACAGTATTTGTAACAGTTAATATTGATAAAACCAAAGATATATAATATTTTATGATTTTTTAAATCAGTTACCGAATTCTTAAACTTACGGTCATGAAGATTAAGTTAAATTATCATTCTCTGTACAGGAGAATAAAGATATTCGATACTATGTTCGAAAAGAAATAGCAAGCGTTAGATAACAAGATAAGATTTCATTATGAAGTTGTGGTAAATTTTGTCAAGATAACTTGATGCCATGAATATATGTACTTTGTAGCTATTATATGTACATAGGTAATGCACTTAATTGGTTTGGTTTGAAAGAAAATACAACAGTAATAATTATCAAGCATTAAACATTTTTTAGAAACATATCATAAATTACGTGTCAAATAAACTTCTCCAGAGTTATTAACATAAATATGGTCTGTTAAGACTACCAACTTCCGGATTGCGATTTTCTGCTTTATGAGAATTGTAACTATTTAGAAGTCAGCGACCTTATCATGAACAATGTCACAACGAGTCGTTTATAAAATGTAAATTTTTCGAACAGACAGTTTATTAATATTTAAGGTTTTTTTTCCGGCCAAAACGCACGTAAATAATGCTAACGCCCGAGAAATGCGCGAGTTCGCGAGAAGAACACCTGTACGTCGCGGCGCGAGCGGCAAATTCCATTGAAGATCAGTGAACTAGTCAAAGGTTGCATGCGCTGAAATGTCATGAAGCCCACCTTCGATTGATCCGAACAGATTCGATGCTCAGGTGCTTCGGCATTAAATTAAAAGACGCCGGAGACAGCAGAGCATTCTCCAGATCGCAGTAATGTCTTCGAATTCCGCTGACAGAAGAGAAAGGAAAGGAAAGAGACAAGTAAGCATGTAAATACATAATTAGCGCATAATTTGCTGCTTATTGAACTCTCTAACAATTCTGCACCTTGTAGGAGTTTGCGTGCCTGTAATAGATGCGATGTGCATGCATCGACTGCAGAGATTTATTTCCTCGTAAACCATCGAAGCAATTTTGCTTCACTGTCCCCCATTCCAAGACGTTACTATCGTAGTCATCGACGACCTTCAAAGTAACCGTCCAATTTTCCCACTTCGCGGGAAGCCCACAGGTCTTCGCTGCTTTTAGATAAAAGTTTCCGCCATACCCTGGAGTCCTGCTTAAACCTGCGATACCTGTGATACCTGTGGTACCGGCATTATGCATAACAACAGACTTCCACCGCTGCCTGCAATTTTGAAACTATACATACATATATCTGTTATCATTAGCATAATTTATCTCGGTCGCCGACGGCCGAGATACAGATCGAGATGCTGCTAAATTTGATTATGGCCGGAGCGTGTGCAGGCTGGCGATTTTCTTTTCGGCTTCCGCGCTAAGCTGCATCTGCTATTTTAGTTGGCTGGATCGAAGAGGGAAATTTAAATTGTTAATAGGAAGCGAACCTTCCGCAACTGCCGACCAGACTCCTGCAGAAGGAGCATTTGCCAACGAGTGCTACAAAAAACAAATTTTGCGTGAGCAATTTACATAGAAAATTTATGCCGGTTAAATATTCTACTTTGCAATTTGTTGGGTCTTTTATTAGTAAACGAAGATTTTGGTAAAAGCACACACATATTTCCTATTTAATTTTCCCCTGCCGTTTATTCACCAAGTTATGCTTGAGGCGATAACAGAAGCGAATTTTATTACATAAAAGTAAATGCGAAAGTTTCATACTCATATTAGAAGTTGTTGAATGCAGATAACATGCAATACATACATTAAATGTAAAAGTTTACATAAAAACACAATTCGAAATTTCAAGAATCTGTGCTACCGATTAAATTAACGTCTAAACCCGGTTTATTTTAAGGTTGCCTTAAACTGCACTAAAAAAAGTAGTCAATAGAGGCTAAAATATACGTATGTACATACAAAAGATACAAAAATTGTATAACAAAATTGAACTGTCATTTATACATTTGTTACAAGGATACATTCGTTTATTAAAAAACGCAATCTGTGATAAGTGTTTTTTGTTAATTGAATGAACATTTTAATTATAAATAGAAAATCTCAATAGTTATCTATAGCGCTTTCGTTTCTTGTTTTCTGTTTTGGACCCCAATAGAAACAAATCTGTCATAAAAATCGTCTTCATATGCTAAAATTTTTAACCTCTATGTTACAACTAATGTTCCAGTTAATATATGTATGTATATAGTAATTTTAAAAAATAAAACCAAAAATTTTGCAATCGACAGAGAGCAAAATTTTTATTGGTCAATTTTATTACCATAAATGCAAAATCTCCTTTTATTTCGAAATTTTGACAACTATGGAGTTTTTGTAATTATAGAAGTTTCTACATTTCTATAAAATATTAAAATAATAAATTATTTTGCATTTAATCAAGAGATATAATGGAAGAAAAATGCTTCTAAATTACCTTGACGTGCCTTGTTTAACTTGTAAATGAGTAGACAGAATTAGTTTCCCATGAATTTTAATCGGATGAAAACATTTAAGATATTGCAGACTTTTGCACTACTTTTCCCCAAAAAGATACACGTAAAGGAATTTTGTGGTGACTATCTAAAGTTCCATAAAAGTAAACATCATCTAATTGCCTTCCCAAAACTTTCCCTAAGTGGCGAAATTGGCAGAAAGTAGAGTGTTTGCCTTACTGACTTACCGAAAATCGGTCAAACTTTTCGCAATCCTAATTCCTAGGCGAAGTCCTTTCCAGCCATAATTGGTCGCGGCGACCATAGGGAAAAAAATATTCAGGACTGTTGTGCAACGACGAAATTGGCATGGCGAAATATTTGCCAGTCGTCCAGTAACCAGCAGGGAATATGTGGTTTAACAGCTTTTATGTAATTCACCCTGCACCTCGACGCAGCCGACTTGCCTCTATTATGCGCTTGAAGTGCAAATTAAAATGCAGTTTGCAGCAATAGCACACCGCGAAAATCCAGTGCACATTTCTTCATGCAGAACAGTTTTGGTGGCGTGTGCTTTCATAACACCGCCAAGAAAACCTGGGAAATCAATCGACCGGCGATTTTATGCTGCTCAAATAATGGGCGAGAGGAGCTCCAGATTGGACGCGGCCTCCAAATGGGGGAGATTTGCAACATAACTCCTGCACTTCTTTCGCCAGATCGACGGGATGCTGGATATATATCTTAATGCTTATCTTTGCTTTGATTTGCCAGTTTTGGGCAGACGATTCCGCTTTGGAGAATTTCTTTTGAGTTGGGCCTGGCTGGCTTAAACTTGTTCCTCGACATACCCATTCAGTCATTCAGAGCTTCTTTTTCAGGCGGCTTAATGATCTTGATTTCTTCAAGTTTTCGGAATTGCTACAAAATTGCTGAAAGATCGCTTCGAATGGTAGAAGTCATTTTAGACAAACAAGTTGCATCAGGTAATATATAATTAATTTGAGAGGTTTCGCGTTGATTCGATTGCGTCCCAGTTCCGGTAAAAGTGCAGCCGTCGAGAACAAGAAATAACACCTTTAACATTTTCCTAACAATCGGCATGATTATGATATCAATTAGCCACTGAACGCAAGCGCTCACTCGCAGTGCAATTTCGAGAGCGATTTGGATAAGAAATGATTTTAATTTGCAAGACACTGTTTTATTGGGGCAACATGGAAATATGTTTAATTTCGATGTAATTATTCATTTCATCATCAATAATTAGAGCTGTCGCAACGCACTTTTATGGGGCCAGTAAAGAACTGCACTTATTCGGCACACAACTTTTAGAAAGTCTTTAAAAGTCAGACAGTTTTGAAACAACGAGATCGATTGTAGGCTTCTCTTTAAGTGTTTTAAGGTCGAAAACGAAATTTCGTAACTGGGTTCTTACTGAACTACTCAACGCACAGAGCACGGTAAAAATAGTGAATGTGTAAAGTAGACTTATTTTTGCAAGGGTACCTAGTTTAATTGGGAGTGACTCAGCTGTTAAATTACTTGCTAAATTGCGATTATTTTGTGAAATCGAGCATAAAACTTCTTAAAAATTCGAGGACAGATAAACCGCCAAATCTATTTTTCCCAAACTAAGTTGTAATACATATATTATGTCAAATTAGATTTAATTCTACCCGGAAGTACTTAAATATAGAACAAAACTGTTTGAATTAGAAATTCAAATCTTTTATGCTTGTGGTATTTTTTCAGTGAAAATATTTCGCTTAAAGGTTAATCATACACTTAACAAAAAAAAACCTCTGTTGTTTGAGACAAGTATCACTTTTTTGCTTATCTTTGTCCGCAAGTTTGTTTCCTTTTGAATATTTAATTTTGTCATTCGGCTAGCAAAGAAAATTGTAAAAAAAGGCCTTAAGCACTTAATTCTGAGTGGTTTTGAGACGAAATATAAAATACTGGATGCAATCACCAGTATTTCCGATTTTTCCCAAATATTTATATGAAATAGAAGAAGGATGACACTATCGAGCGATTTTGTTTGAATTCAGATTTGGACATTCAGCAATGGAACAATGGAAATTTTCATAATCAGCAAAGGTGCCGGCATTTTACAAAGAAAGGCAATTTATTCCACATATTGGGCCCAACAAGTTCAGCTGTGGACTCGGATCAGCCTGTTATGCAGAATAAGTTTTTCTATTGCTTTTGGATATTTCAACAGATTTGCCCATCTTATATTAAAAAAACAAACTTATTGACCTTGTCCTAAGTGATCACCGTCTTAATTTAGCGAACGTTTTTACGAGGGGTTGGATTTGTTTTAAAATTTAAAATGAATGAGGCTTTAACTGATATTTCGTATATTCAAAAATTGATTTTAACGGTTCGGATACTTTAGTTGGTTCATTTAATTTGGCGGAAATTATGTACCTAGTAATAATAAGAAAAGAGAGTTAAAAGATTCTTTCAACAACAAAGGTATCAGTTACGTTCTGTATTCTGTACAATTAAATTTATCTAGTTAGAGCTACATACATATATGGAGATATTAATCCATTGACATAAGAGTAAAGCAATCTTAGTCTTGAGCAAAAAATCCAAAAATAATTGAATAAAATGACTTTTGTTGCATGCCTATCAAAAATTATGTTCAACAGTAAATCCCATGTAAGCTTAATTACTTCCTTGACTATTGTCTAATGACTTTGAACTTCAACCAATAAATTTTTCAATTGCATTCATAGTGGTAAAAACATTTTTAAATGACCAAAACAAATTTATATCCGCCGACTAAGTTTGATTTTTTATAACCATAATTCGTGGTATGCGAGGTTCACCTTGTTTTTATCTATGGCGTTTACTGGTGGACAATTTTTAATTTATATCTTCATGTTTTTCCTGCATTTCACAATTATCAAGTTTATATATCAAGGCTAAAATCGGTATCAATTTTTATTGAATAAAAAACAATAAAAGATGGGCTCATATGCATGCAAATGTTGATTTTACTGAAGTGCACATAATTGATGTTTTTTAGTGAATGAATTTTCTAAATAAAAACACGTTTTAATCAACTGTTTTTATAATAAATAATTCAGCAGGGCCAAATTGAACAAATTGTTTTCATATGTTGTGATATAATGTTTATTTTCTCTTCGAGGTCATTTGCATGACTCAGTAACCGTAGGAATTCCCCATGTCGTTTAGGTATATTTAAAAAACTATTGTTATTCAAAAAGCATATCGATACACACAAATTGTATTTTATTTTCTTCTACCGATTGATCATATCAAGAGAAGTATGCTTGAAACTTTTTCAACATGTATTTTGTCATATTTATTACGATTTTTTTTACTTTAAATAAGTTTTTAAACAAGTTCATTTTATCTGTGGAGAGTTTAGTGCTTTTAGTTTTGCCAAATTTACATACATATATCTATATTCATTTTAAATGGCGAGTGGACGCAAAGAAAAGAAAATAGTATCATTTGATACACTAAAATATTTACATAATCTATTTTTAGCTGCATTTTGCATGAATATACATACATAAAATTAAGAGACCTTTTTTAAGACCTTAATTTATAAAGTTTGTTAGATTCTCTTAATAAAACTTTAAACTTTTCTCTTCAGAAAAAACAGATGCAAAATCAAAAATATTATTAATTTGATAGTTTGAAAACAAAGGGAAATAATATTTAACATGCATAATATTAAAATGAACACTTTTTATTTCGAATTTCATTGCTTATCAAATAGTGCAGGTGAATTCAGCTTTTCCTAAATGTGCCGCTTTTGAGATTTTTGGTTTCAAAGTGTAGTGTTTCTAAATATGTACGGTAGCTGCTAAATAAAAATAATGTATTTGTTAGCTATCGTCATTTAAACTTTTCCAAGAATAGTTATTTCGAGTTCTGTAGAATTAATGCTGACCTAGTCTGTGGAATTCTATGCTTTATTTGGCTACTATCATGTTTATAGTAATTATTTTAAATACAAAAATAAAACGCCTTCATTTAATTTTTTTTCAGTCAAGTTACAACGAAGGAACTCATTCAATTGCATCAATGTTTGAATCAAACGTTTCTATCAACAGAAATTCCTAATTTAAAACGATCAGCTGCACTCGAACGAAATGCCAATATGTGAAAATAAACCTATAACAACGCCAGTTACAACTGAAGAAGATCATCATGCAGAAGCAGCTAAAGTAAAAAAGTCTCGCGAACAGGCCTACTTTAACTCGTATGATTTTGATGCGATCGAAGTTTTACCATCCGAAGATGAAGATATTGAAGAGAACAAGGAAACAGTCGCCAAATCTAAGAAAATATTGTCAGATAGTAGTCATCAAACTGGTGCGATTAACAACACCTATCTAAAGCGATTAACATCCTATTTCTCGTCGAATAATAAGTTTAAAAAAAATGTTAAGAAGCGCCCTAATTCAGAATCTGTCCATGGAGAAGATAAGAGCAACAGCAGTAGTAGCAGTAGTATCACTGCAGATTCTTCTAGTAACCTGTATGGAATTAATCCGAAGGATGTGGAGGACAAAAAATCAACAAATAATTTTTTACTACCACGCGCTATGTTAAAATATCAAGGGTAAGATTTATTTTTCATTATTGTTAACTTTTTGTATATATGATGTTATAATATATCACTATGTTACCATTGTGTTACAAATCCTAAACTGGTCAGTTCACTTCGCGTACTTATGTTCCTGACATCACAGTCTATATTTTTACAAAGCAAGATCATTTTAGCAGAAAGGAAAGAATGATTCTATAGACAGACTTTTTACATATAGAAGATGACATAATTGTAATTTGGCGATTTTTGGATTCCGTCATTATTCATTATATTCTCATTTTCTAATTAATTATGAAAGGATTGAATTCTTGTATTATGCAGTAGAACTGATAAACCGATTATTTAATGAATTTTCGAGGCAATACCTTGAATAAGATCATTGTACTAGAAGCCTTTCCCTTTTTCTATAGAACTATTAAATAGTTAGTTCTGTAAAAATTGGAGCTTGGTCGTAATAATGCCACAAAACCTCGAAAGCGATATCGTGGAAAACGATACTTCACAATCCATAAACCTTCTTCGAGTAGAAATCAACTTCTTTCGAGCCCTCGTCAAACGAACAGACATAGTGGCACCTACCTTTTCATCTTGAGCAATGAGCGATTTGTGATCTTTTAGCGACGACCAACGAAAGATTGGTGCAACACCGCTGAGGATCGTTGAGTGAATCCAGGGCAATCCGGAGTGATCACTCATTCGAGGTCGACTCAAAAATAGTCGCATCTGTTGTGACAAGTTCAAAGTGTTAATTTTGCCAATTTGAAGCCGGCGGTTGCGACATGACACACCTATGTATGAATGGAGGCTTCAAATCTAACTCTGGATTGTTATCGTTTCGTTATTTATAAACCGACGTTGAAGGCGTTCGTTGGGCAACCACTCGGGATGATGGGCATAATAATTAATGTTTAATTTCCGATTATTCATGCAGTCGGTGGCCTTTGGCGGACCCATGAATGAAATTTGGGGTTTCATAATTTTTGAAATTGGTATGCGCTGTGGGGCGTAGTTCCCTTGCCCGACTAAGACATTAGTTAAGCATGAAAACTAATCAAAGGGCATTCAAATATTTTCGAGGTTGAGGAGATTGTGAGTTTATTTAACAAATATAAATTTATTATGGTTGTTAAATTTTTAAACAACTTTAGAAGCAGAATTTAAAGTACATTTGTTTTCATATTAATTGATTTTAAATAAATACATATGGTGAAATAATATAGAATATATGTAGTTGCCACTCTTTTTTAAAATTGTTTGATTTATTTATTTATCTATTGCAATCTATTGCTGCAGGATGTGGCTACTGCTAAACTGAGCTAACAAAATCAAATAATTTAATTACAAGTACTTTAAAAATAGTTAAAGGGATGCAAGAGGGATTTTAATGCAGGATAAGTACGGAAATAGTTTGCTCATGGGACGTTTATGTAATATTATTTTTATCCTTGAATTAAATTCATTATGGTAATTACGATTTTGCTCTTTAATATATGTAATTTCTTTCTTCATAAAAAATTTCAAATATTGGTGTTACAGATACGTTATATTATTAAATTTATCAGACTTAGGCACATAGCTTTAAATTTTGACATCCGGTTATAATTGGAACTAAAAACTCGATTCGATGTACCAGTGAAGCTTATTTGGAGTTGGAGGGAATGTCAATCACGAATTTTCCGGGGGATGAAATTCTTGTGCAACTCGTCAGATTGAGGGCAAAATGTAGTTTAAAGAATGCCTGCACCCCAGTTTTCATCAGAGTGTCGGGGGACGCCAGTAAGCAGAAGTGAACGGGTGCACCAGGTGTGGGAGGAAGGCAACCTCTGTTTAATTTTGAGAGCCTTTGATCCCAGTCAACTTCAGTCCACGTAGTGCCAATCATTTTAATAGCTAGGACTAAGGAAGGACTAGGATGCACATCCTTGTGATGAAGAGAACCGGTCTAAAAGAGAATAAGAAAATAATATGAATTTGTAATTGAACAAAATTTCAGTGTGATGGTCTTTCTGGATTCAAAATTAAAATTTTTACGTAATTATGAGTTATTCAACTGTAATTGCTTCTTTCATACAAAGTCTGATCAGAATCAGAATTTCAGTTAATAAACCGATGTACTATATAGTAAAAACGCCTGACCAACACAGTAGGTTTGTAGAGTAGACTGCTATCAATTACAGGGTCAAGGTATTTGAGATTACACTATTCGAAGGTAAAAATATATATTTTCTTCTCTGGATAAAAAATACTTGTATGTATAGCTTGAGTTTTATTAAATTTTATTTTGAATACTTACTTACTAAAGTAATATCAAGCTACTTATATTTCGAACAGTTTTGAGATTGGCAATAATTCTCCATCCTTGCTGATCAAAAGAAATCATTCTTGATTTTCCCTTGATAAATCACAATTTGAGATTGATGCGGGAAATCACAAGAATGAATATTTTACAGGATGCCCAAAAAATGTGGTGTACTAGCAAGGGTTGTATGCAAAGAAAATTCAAATTATCGATGCATACTTCATGAGGAAAAGCTAATAATTAGTTTTTGTTGCTTTAACTTTTAAAAAACCAGCTTTGGTCTTAAAGTGGTCTTAATCAGGAAAGTCTGTTGTTGTTTTTAATTTTTAATGGTTTAGAAATCTTATTTTGGTCCATACTCGAATCTACCTAGAAAAACCTAATTCTAGGTAAGGTTTTGGGATTAGGCCTTCTTGAGGTTAATTCTGGTCGGAAAGCCTTTGACTATTTTCAAAGGAAATATTGTCATATGTTAAAACTGTGATTTTAGAATTTGAGGGGTGAGTTGTCTGGTTAAAAATTCAAAGCTTATTTAGTGTGAATTAACAGAAAATTTAGATAAGAGTATTTGAAAACGAAATAGTAAACTAAATGAAATTACACAAAAAACCATTACACATTGCAAATTTTCTTGTGTAAACAATCTGAACAATTGCATTACATAATCTAAATGCCGTATCGTGGGAGTTTTCTTTGTGAAAATGTGATGGAAACTGAGACGTCTAACACTCCTTTACCTGCCACTCGGCATGAAGCGTCCCTAGCCAGAGACTCTTAATTAACTCTCTGGCACAGCATCCGAAAGCGAGTATAATGACTGTCTTTGTGGCAATTGACATTCGCCCGTCGAATTTTTTCCCATAATTAGGTTTATGTGAAAACACCGGGTGACAATTCCTTGGGTCTGGCGGAGTTAATTAGGGATTACCCAGAAGTTCATAATCGCCATTAGTGCCTCTGGTCATTAATCTTCATTTGATTATGCTTCAGATGCCAGGACTCCGGGTCTAATTGAGGCGTACAGCGACTTAATAGCTGGTAACATTTAGAGGCGGTTGACCTACTCCGGGCAGCACGGCAATGACCAATGCTAGTAACTATTCAAACGACATGTGATTTGCCGCGCAGCCTGGAAATCCGATTTTATTTATAGCGACAAATGTAATTGCAACTTAATCGCACCGGTTTTATGGCGGCGATTACCGAGACCTGCACAATAAATAGCTGCTCATTAGTCAAAAGATTTTGCTGAATGCAACTGGGAGCGAAGCTGCACTTTACGCTTTACGCGATGTGCGACAATGGCGCCGAAATGCTGCGCTTTAAGATTAAGATTAAGATTGAGCCGGTCCCGCTCCGTCGATGTTTTAAGATTTCACGTTGCGCCGCGGACTCTTGCGCACCCGCTCAAAGTGTTTCGCAATCGCAGCCACCTTCGCAGCGCTCACGGCGGGTTCTCGGGTCCCGACCAATTCACATTTTGACAATAATTTTTGCATGCACAAGGCTTCCCGGCCGGCACGACAACCTTTGGGGGTTTTTGTGTCAACTGGAAATTGCGTCGACGCCGTGTAGCAAAATTGCAGCGTGCATTGTAATTCATCCGAATGGATCTGCACGAATGTCCGACTGTCATCCTTTGAATGCTTACCTGATGCTTTTGATTATGTACTCTGTAAAGCGTGTCCTTCGGGTGCCAAATTATTCCGCAATAATGCATCTTACAAGCATCGTTGTGACGAAGACGTACTCTGATCCGCAGAAAATTGGACAGCATTGTGGACAGAAAAAATCCATTAACGCGCCTTTATACTTACTAACAATAAGTCATGAACAGTATTTTCTTGGAAATTCTAGTCATACAAGAGCTCTTTAATTGAAGGTAAAATTAAATTTAGGTTACGACATTTTATCAAAAACATTATTTCGTTGTGTATTTTTCTGTTACAGTCTTTTAAACTGCATACAGTATACATACATAACATACAAAGAATAAAGAATTTTTGGTATGTAGTATTATGCTTATAGTACATACATATTCTGCAAAAGTTTCATTTGAATTCTTCAATAGCTTTTTCAAAAATTGAATATGAACTCGAAAGAAAACAACATTTCAAAAAAGTATAGTAATAAAAGTATGTCAAGCAAGCACAAATGTATTACATATTAGGCAACTAAAAGGTTCAAATATCTACTTTTTTTAGTCTTAACTTTATTTTAAAATAATTTTAAAAGTATATAATATTTCATGAAAAGGATGAGAGAACAAGCCGATTTTCAAACAAGAATTATTTTAACATTTTTTCTGAGTGTTCATGATTATTAAAAATATTTCATGTTTTTCTTATGAAAGTTATACTACAAAACCTCAATTAAAATGTTATTACATGTTCTATCAGAAATCCTACACTACTTGTAGAATAAAACCTAAAACCATACAACCGATTTAGTTAAACTTTGAAGTACGTCTTATCTCAAATTTGTTTAAGGGGAATATAATTACCTTGGGTATTCTCCTCGATAGGTATTACATCACTAAACAAGAAAAGTAATAATACGAGTATTTTAAGTACTAATAAACTCTAGCGGCGTGATTAACTTCAAATGTGCGCGCATCACGGCAAACTCATAACTTTGCCATTTTTAAAACTTATAGGTGTTTAAAAATAGGTTACATGGATTTTGTACGTAATATTTGGGAAATTGCTTTTAAATGAGCTTAAACTCTTAATCATAATATTCATTTTCTGGAAAAGACTGTAGTTTAAAAATATACATTATAAAATCGATCGTTCCATTATACCAAAACCATTAAGCGTCTTATCGTCAATTATTAAGTACAAATACAAACTTCTGCTTGTGCGGCGTTAATGTCTAGAATAAGCTTCAGTTAATTGAAGTTACATGACCCCGCTTCCTTTTTATCTATAATAGTGCAATTTTCCATTAGTGAAATTGCAGCACTTCTATTAAAAGCCAGAGAAGTGCAAGAATAAGAAAGAATCAAGGACAATTAGAGAACTCTTAAGAATTTTGCTGGGTTTATTCAAGGAATCATTTGCTTACTATTTCTCTTACCTCAGGAACAAAGGGATGAATTTATTCCTCCTTAAATATATGTAAATATTTTTCGGTTGTAAATCTCAATCCTTTCTTAATGTTGGAAACCACGTATTGCATAATTTAAAACATTGATGAATTGTTGAAATAACCTTCTGTTAACATTCGCCTCAATTAGTAGATGTAAAATTAAATATAATTTTAATGCGCTTTCTGAAAATATCAAAGTATTGCCTTATTTTCATTTATGACAGCGCCTTTTATATAAATATACGGACATTCTGAGAATTTAAGTGAAAAAATTTTGTCGGAACAAGGCCAACAGTGCGAGAATTTGAGAATCTAATTTTATAAAGATTTTTCAACCCACTTTATAAAATATATTGATACCTTGATTGATATGACTTAATTAACATCTAATTGAAAATTTGCTCTCAAAAGAAGATGAATTTCATCTGAGACCAGTATTTAAATTACGAATCAAACATTTGCATGCAAATATCAACGCTAGAAATTTCAAAAAAATAATTTCCTTAAACAATGGCGAGGTGTTTCTCCTACAACTCGTGCACCCCGAAAATGTTCAGTTTTTCGGTTTTGTTACAAATGCCAGGGCCACGCAGTATTTCAGTTAATTACCCCTCTGTCGACGACCGACCTTAGAAGGTTTTATTTGTATAATTAAGGCTCATCGAACGACACGCAGGAAACCGCGAAGATGCACAAATTAAAATTTAGAAAAAACTGTTTACGGATGTCGAGGTCTATTAGGTATTGTAATGAGCGCGCACCTTGTGAAAATCTCGCAAAAAGAGCGTTGGCGTCTTGTGGGTGGACTTTAATTTTGGAGAAAAAAATTCCAAGTTCAAATTAGGAAAACTTTCCCGGATCGTTTTTGTAGATATACCATGAGTTTTGAATATTAGGTAACAGCAGAATAGGACTAATGTCTGATACAACCGTCTAAAATTATCAAAAGGGCAAATCATATAGTTTTATGAAAATTTTAAATTTTATATATAAATATAATATTTATTAAAAAATAATAAAGGAAGTCCTCTACCCGGTCAAGTGAGAGATGAACAGATGATACAGTGCTTTGAAAAGTTTTAGGATCATTACAATGCTTCGAGAACTTTTAGTTTTTCGGAGCATGCTTTTTCTATGGTTGGACAAAGGCGGAAAGTCAATCCTTAGAGTGTCCTTATGTATTAGAAATCTGTAATGTTTTTTAAAATATTAATAAATTTATTATTAAAAAGCGGTAAAACAATTGTATTTCAACAGTACTGCGCTTATTTCAAATATGTTTTAGGACTCTGGATTCAATTTTTGAAAATAAAAAGTAATTTGTTAACATCAAAAATCAATTTCGTTTATTTGTCTATTTTTTTAACTTATTAATGTTTAAAACCTTTGGAAAACATAACTTTTAGACTACCCTGATTATAATTTTGATACAACATTTAATTGAAAATCGAGAAACATGTTTTAATTTTTTGTTTGTTTATCTGAAAGTTTTTAAAGAAATTGTTATTCCAAATCAATACTAATTTTACAATTTATTTTGATAATTTCTAATAAGCTTGTTATGCATATATATACGTAATTTATATTGCCTCAGAAGTAATCAGCTGGTTATACTGCAATTTCTAATTTTCATCATCTTCTGATGCCTTAGGAGTACTTAGTAAAAGTAATCGGATTAAATGTACACCCTTTTTAGATTTTATCATCTAGTTGCTCCATATACCTAGCTCTTTTAATCAAAACCATTAACTTATTCGTAATACTTAAAAGTCGCTTCCGAACTTCTTACTTACTCGATGATTTGCTTTTAAGGTATTGCATTTCGTCTATAGTAAAAAATACCGAAGTCCACCTATTACGTAAAATGTTACACTTTCCGGAGCCAAGGTCTCGCCTCGACTCAGGTATTGGCGAGGTATCTTAGAGCCAGAGAGACGGCTTCGAGAGGTTTATCTTTAAAAAAACCACAAGATGTTGCTTTACAAGAAAGTGGAGTGCTCGCCGGCTTTATGGTTTTACCGCCGAGTTCGTTACGCAATTGACCATTAATGACTTCTTAGATTGCCTTACTGTCCTTTGGCTCTCGAGGAGCCTGAACTTGATACATATACGTTATTTTTTGTGCGTGCGTTCGTGAAGAAAGTGTGTTAACAGAGCGCAGAGCACTAAATAGCCGTCGGGCGGAATGCAGATCGCTGCAATTTTCCAATTAGCGATCCTCACACGTCTCGGGCCCAGTAAACCAGTTTAGCAGCATTTCACCGGATTAACAACATTTCTATCTCATTTGCAAGGCTCTCAAATTATATTAGTTTTCTTTTTCTTTTATAGTTCATTGGCGGGAAATTCAATGCCAGTAGTAGCAAATGCGAGTGCTTCAATTAGTAAAGTGCACAGCAGCATCACACCGAGCACCAGTGGCCTCAAAATCCACCATCTGACCAAGACTCCAGGTGGTGCTGGACGAGTCCAATATGACAAAAGCGAGCGGGAACGTGGCATATCCTCGTCGCATTATTCCACGGACAAAAGTGGCTCCTCGGGATATTACAGCACTAATCTTTGCTCGGCAAGTTCCGTAGAGGAGCATATCTACAGCGAACCAGTCATAGACATCATAGAGAGTCGCATCCCCAAACTGAATACCCTGACCAGGGGGTTAGTTAAAGCAGAAGTCGCTCGAAAGGAGTTCAACTCAACCCTCAACGTGGACAATTTAAATGCCGACTTGAGGGTTCTGGAGACGAGCATTGAAAATCTGGACAGGCACCTCAAGAGCTACCCCAAAAACTCCCAGGACCGAGCCCACCTCCCGGACTGCCACCATGGAGGGTATGAGAAGTCCAGGAGTCAGCAACTTCCGACTATCATGGAGGGCATCGACGGGCAGAGTGTTAAAAAGGCGCCCAATTCCTGGTCGGACGAAATGGATGATTCTTTAGTCGATATCGATTTAGACTCCTTTCTCTTAGACGGAGACAGAAAAAAGCAGGTGACCGGAGCTGTTGAACCCTTGAAAGGAATCGACAACCCCACATTTGAGGACAGCAAAATCCTCGATGATAAAGATCTTGAGAATAATTACAAATGCTCGAAATACGTCAACTCGTGCCCGGAAGATGCCTACAACGTTGAGAGTGTTCTTGGTAATGAGGCTGAGGATAAGTCGCTCGCATTCTTTCTTAAGAAATACGAAGATCAAATGCATTTCCAGAGTACAAAGGAAATGCTCGAAGAAATTCGAGATAAACTCAGAACATTGGCACAGACCGCTGGCGGTGATGATAGGGTGATACCAAAAGAATTGGAAAAAAATATTGCCTCCTTAAAACGAGAACTAGAGGCCTATCTAAGGCTGATGAATCGTAGTAATGAAATGGAGATAAAACATTTTTGTACAGGCGTTCTCAATAATCAGAAACTTCTTACGATGACCAAAGCATTCGAGCGACGAAAGTCGATTGCTAGTGAAACTGACTATGAATTGGCATACGAACCCATCCGTTCTCGCGATGGTGCCATTCAATACAACGATAGTCTGGAAGACGGCTCTGTAAGATGCAGCGATCCGAACTTCAAGCTCAAGAGGAAAGCACTTTCGGATGTCTTTCCTACTACCGAAAATGACTGCTATAGTGGAGCTAGTAATAGTAAAAATGAAAATGAAGACGAAGCAGTTCCTTGTAGTCGGAACTCGGCAAGTGGGTCTCAGCTGCAGCGAAACTTGTCCTTTCAAAGACCTACACTTGAAAGGACTCAAAAGACTGAGGAAGACAGAGACTCCATGCTCGAGTGGCACAAGAACAAACCTAGCATTTGGGAGCTGTACTATGGAACCAATCGGATTAATCAGACCTTGGTAGGGAAGCGCGGCCAGCTTGTCAAAAATGCATCATCGCTGATGTCTTATGTGAGTACCTTTTACTTAGCATTATTTTTACACTGTAATGATTCTTTCCCGTTTTTGTTTTCTTTCGTACTATTAGTACAAAAACCGAAACCCCTTTTTAATTTTTGTTATTATTTTTTTCCCATTTGAAATACCATCAGGTTTTAAAAAATCATATACCTAAATTTCAAGAGATCTACTTTGGTACCTGAAAATGTTAAAAGTCACATTTGCCACAGAAAGTTTACTACGTAATCGCTTATGAATTTAAATAATTATTAGAATATGACATATGTACATATAAACGAGTAATATACACATTTATAAATTAATAATATAAATAAAATGAGTCCGGCCAAATCTTGTCATCCTCAGAAAACGAAGTAGTTGTTTTTCATTAAAAAAATACATCTGATATATCAGAGACATTTTACAAATGTTGTTACCTGTAACCTTTTTATTAAAATTTAATTTACCCTTCAAGGATAGACAGAAAATAAAATTTATTAATTTATTATCGCCGTGGGTCTGATGTCTGATGTTCATAGACCAAATTGAAATGTGGTATATTTTATGTTTTAATTTGAAATTATAAATAAAAAGGATAGAATAAATGTGGTAATAATGATTAAATTAAAATTATTATTCAAATTGTAAGTATGATAATATGCGCTTATACGGAAGTTAATAACCAATACTGGAATGGTATTTTTAATGAGCCTCTCCGAAATGTCTGCTTGAACGCAATGCTTTTATCTTATTTGATTTTCCCACGGTACGTTTAGAAGCAGTTTCATAACAACATAGAGCAGATTTTGCATATGCCTAAGAAACTATGACAAAGTCAAAGGTTAGCTCAATTAATAAAGAACCCACGGCAACAGGAATCCAGAGCTATTTGTATCACCTTCCAGTGTGAACACATGTGTGGACTAGACCGGTAGATTGCATTAATTGGCTCGCGGCGCATAATTCATGCTATGCTGCATAGCTGTACCGTACAGTATTGCATAAGGTAGCATTGCACTCGGACTACACTACAGTCAATTTTCTTGGCTGTGAAACAGATTTGCTTGTCAAATGTGAATGTGCTCCGATAAGTCAAACTGGTTCCGCGGAGAATTTTAGACTGAGGTCTTAGACTGTAGCTTATTGCGAATGCAATCAAAAACTCGAAAAACTCAATGCAATGCTCAATTCCAACAAATTGAAGAAAAATTGTACCTTAAATATTGACAAAAATATAGTATGTAATATTAAATGGCACTTTAATTGGTGGGTTTGTCCCACGCAGGCAAGGTCGAGGCGCATTTGAAAGTAACCGATTTACTTACTTATAAATAAGTTCGAAACAATTCCTGTTAAAAATTATATTTCATGGTTTTGAAAGTGCTGGTTCATGTCATCTGATACATGAGAAAGTTCAACCATTTTATTATGAATCGCTAAAAAATCGTCCTGATTTCTTTAAAAAGAGGCAACTCTACAAAACTTTCTCACAAAAAGCGATAATGTTTGCATAAAAAAATCAATGAAATGATTTTCGGTCTCGTTTTACGGAAATATTACACAATTAGGTCAGTCATTCACGGAAGAGCATAAACTTTGCTCCAGATAACATTATTCCTCCACTATTTCAATTCAAATTTAAAGACAGATGAAAAAAACTTCATCAGATGAAAAGTTATGAAGATATTTAAAAACTTTTCAAAGGAGTGGACCGTGGAGCAACCGAACTTTTGATGGCTTCATATAAAAACTTATTGAGCTGACTAAATGCAGTGCAGGAAAGTTTTTTGCAGAAAGTTAAAAGTGCCTACTCGACTTTAAGATGCAAGACTTGAGAGGACTATGCCATTTTGCTATCGAAGGAGAATGAGCTGGCTTTAACCTTAATAGACAAATTATGTACATCCTTATTTACCCTCTTCTCAAGCTTTTATGCTTCTTAGTTAACAGATTTTGTTGGTTCAAGTTTCTTGATCTGGGTAGACCGACCCAAGGAAAATAAAATCAAACTTTTAAAGATGACTTCGATGGTTGCTTCTTTAAATATATTGAAACTTAAGCAAAAATATTGGGATTGACATACATATGTACATATTGTACATTACTAAACAAGTAGTTTGCTATAATTGAAAAAATTGCTTTTGTCTGTTTTCATATCATTTCATTTGTTTGTAATTTGTAATTATTCAATATAAATAATCTTTTCAACTTTTTTTTAATACATTTCGACATAATAAAAAATTATAGAATTTTTAGTTTGCATGGTATAATTATTTATTATTAATAAATTTTGGGTACAAGTTCAATTCGGAATTTCCATTTTTTTTTTAATTTGTTAATTTTCAAATTATATCTTATCTATGCATGGGCACTATACATACAGTACTGTAATTAAATTCGATTTCTGTATTAAAGTTCTTGTAACCTAATGTTTAGTTCAGTGTTGAATAAACCTTCGTATTGTAGTAATTTAATGAACACGATACCAAAATTATATCTCTGACAAAAAGTAAAAAATTAAGTGTTTAAGAAATTTAATATAAAGTAACTCAATTGTAGAATAATATTCCTCATTTGCAAATGAACAATAGCTTCAAAGTTTTCTTCTTATATAGAATAATGGAGAATATGTTAATAGAATATACATATGCATATGAATCGTATATTAATTTTTTTTACTCCATGAATGTACATCTTCAATTTTACTACTCTTCCGTACAACATTTTAATAGAAGTTGATGATAATCTTATCTCTTTTAAAGTAGTTACTAAAGTCATTTACTATCTTGATTTAATGTGGGCGTATCCCTTAGTTAATAATAAAGTATGTCTACATTTTCTCACTTTCTATTTAGGACGTGACATTCATAAAATCACCATACCTTCATTAATTTCTTTGAATATGAAGACGTTAAGAAAACGTTCATGGCTGTGCCTTTAGATGGGACACACCTTTCTTATCTTCATCCGCAGTTACAAGCATCTGCATTTACTTGTTTCATTAAGAAAGGTGACAATATTTTAACCAGCGAAATGTTCATTGAAAACTTTCACCGGCTTTGTGTGATCTCATCAGCAAAGTCCTGATCGCATATTTCTGTGCCAAAAATGCTACCTGAGATTTGCTTATTATTTTTAGACCTGACAGAGAAGAAGTAAAAAAACTAAAAACAATCAGAGCCCCCGAAAATCGGTGGGTTTCTTGTGAGTTGATTGAGCGCGGCTTCACACGACAAAGGTGCAAATTAATTGAACATTGAAATCTTTTATAACTGGCATCGCAATCGTCAGCAAAAGGAAATGGTTTGATGCAGACCGGTCTTATTAACAAGAACATGGAAATTTGGCATGTGCTGAAATTAAGATTTTATCAAGCATAATTGCCAGCTAATTTTGAGAGTCGTTTAGAGAATTAATCGATTACAAGAGTGACTAAAAAATTAAAAAATGTAGTGCAAAAAACATTTGTATCTGAACATAAAAAACAGAGGAAAACAATTTGGATATAAACTGAATCAAAAGGGAAAGTTTGTGATTTTAGGGCAAAGTATGTCATCGAAATTAAAATGAAATAACCATCCTTTGGATTGTCTGTCCTCGTTTAAAAAAAATGTTGGCAAATTGGCTCAGAGAAAAAACATTTTGTTCTAAACTGAATTAATAAGCCTCCAACTTACTGCACATTAATTTATAATTAAAACTTTATTAATCAATCATTTCGTAATATACTATATTTATATTTTGCTGTTCCATAATGCAATGATCCATCAATCAGAATGAAATATTAAAAATTTCTGCAGTTGCATACATCGTAATTTAATATTTTTAAAATAAAACCTCTATAACAGCAATGTGTCTAGCTTAAAACATTATAACACGTTGCTTTTTAACACTCTTACAACTAATCTAATTGAACGAAGGCAACGTTATTAATTTTATTTGAAATATGGCATGTTAAAAGATAGTAATGCGTTTATAACCACAATTGGAGGAACAAATTACTGAAATGGTTTTTCACATATTATACAACAAATGTTGATATTTTGTTAAATAGTCTATAAATAGCTTATAGTGTTTTATGAAACATCTGTAATTTAAAGTTACAAAGTTAATTGGAACTCAAATTATAAAATTACCGGATATAATAATCTCCTTTCCTTTCTCACTTATCTTGCGCTAATAGTAAAATAAAATCATTCCGTGATCGTTTTTATAGTTAGTTGGCATTAAATAATATAATTAACGCCTTTAATAATCTCTAAAAGGAATAGCCATTGGCTTCCTGGTCGACTTAGTACAATACGGGTGACTTTTACTTTGTTAAAAGCTGCAAGTGCCGTCGGGGCAGACCTCTGGTACTTCTTGACTGCCTAATAATTGCTTAGTCGTGAGGTTTGCATTGTGACTGTTTTTAAACCAGCCCAGAGGAAACTAGTTTTTCATTTAAACGTGCCACGTTTTCGCCACAATAGGCAACAATCTTCGGGAAATGCGGTTTCGTCACAAATCGTTTTCGCCTTCTAGGCTTCTCTTTTGGGGTATGAAAAACTAATGGGGTAATCAATCTGGAGCTCCCTTTTCACAGCTTGATTTATTATGCTACTTTATATATTAAATTATATTGAGTTTTGAGAAAACGTTTGCGAAATAAACGTGATTATGTTTGCCTTTAACGTGATTCACATTTGGAACATTTAAATTAAATACAAGCGTTCTTCATTTAAATATGCAATATAAAATAAAATAACATATTATATACACGACTTTAAAACTGAAGTTGATGTCACGGGGATTACGTTGCAGTCAGTTAGAATGAAGACAATACTAACAAATAGACACCAAATAATTTAGTGAATTTATTTCTATCCCTGCATACATATGCATAAATTGCAAATAACAAATGTAGTACTTATGTAGGTATGTTGGTTTTCACACATATAGATATTTCAGTAATAACTAAGTCGGCTAAGTTGCATCATTTGAAAAATGAATTAAGTAAATAACGCAATTGCGTCGAAATATGAATGAAAATAATTTTATGAATCAAAATACCTACGTGAAATTAATTAAAGATCAATCACAAGGTAAGGTTTTTGAAAAATTTAAGTTACATCATAAAATGAAATTGGTATTCCAACGTGCTTTGGTTTTGTTATTTAATCGATTTGTATTACTCTAATGAATTCTCTTTGGGGTGCCACAGTCAAAAATTCATTGAAGAAGAGCCATGAAAAGAAACACCCTGCACTTATTTTGTTTTTGAAATTAATATATTCACCGCAAACAACTTAAAGAAGGAATTGAGAAGGTTAAGTGGGTAGAGTCATTTCATATTCTGATTAGTTTGTTACTTTTTTGAATAAATACAAAATTAAACAAAACAATTTTTTTGCTCAGTTTATTGTTATCTTAATAATAAAAAATGTTTTTTTTAATACAAGAAGCGAGTGAAAAATGAATTATTTCCAACTGCACATACATAACTTGCTTTTAACAATTTCCGTCACGGTACCTACTATGTTTATGGACTGGATATAAACCAAAGCTCCAACACTTTCTTCTCTAAAATAATGTAATTAAATTTTCATACAACAGAAGAGGTAAACTCACTAAACGTACATATTAAAATTACAGACTGAACCAAAGCTTAATGAGTCGTTTCTTGCGTAAGTACCTCTGTGAGTAGTTAAAGTGCAGATGTGCCACAAAACAATAAGCGTTAAAATTATGTATAAATTGCCTCAGACAGGCTTAATAGCGTAATAATTTCGAGCAGTTTTCTGGTTACTCGTAAAAGACATCATTTAGCATTAAATTGCTGATGCAAATTTTAGGAAACGCTCTAATGCGATGAAATTCTCCAAATTGAGTCACTTTTGGGATAATGGAACCGTGCAGACTCATTTCCTGTGCTTCTCTCCTTTAAAGGAGCAAAAATGAAATTTTGAGTCTGCAGATGAAGTGTGCAGGATGGTGACAACTAATCGAAGATTTATGAAAGTGACTTCAACAGCTTTACAGAATGTGAAGTCATTGTGATTTTCGACAATTTATCGCAGAAAGCAGTACCTAATTAGAAAAGGTTTAAATGCCTCAATTTCTATTTCTACTTTAGCTTTTGCACAAATTATCGGGTTTTAAAACCCAATGAATCATACCGATATTTTATTTAAAATATAGTGGGAAGGAAAAGTTTATTTATTCCTCAACATTAGCATATTTTACAAAAAAATGTAGCGAGCTTCGCATGAATCATTGCTGACTAAAATATTCCTTTTAAGACAAATGACGGCTCGTTGCGTTATTTTCATAATATGCATATTATGGACTACCAATAGCATCGATCACGATTTGTAACAGCAGTGCTGATGCTCAATTCAGTTGATGCTCAAATTTGCATATTACGTTTACGGCTCAGAAAATTAATAATAGCGCAATATATTTTCCTGTCAATTGACTATAACGCATTATTCTATGTTATTTAATCAGTGATATTTTAGGTGACTCCACTTATTCAAAATGTCATTTAAACAACATACCCAGTTTAATTTTAACATGTAGGTTGTCCTCACGCGAAACTATTTGAATTTATATGTTTATATTTTGCTTTAAAAAATAATGATTCATATAATGTGTGATGTGTTGTTATATGCACATTATGTAGATGTTGTCAATTTAAGAGAAGCAGCATAAGTTACACAAAGTTCGCTTGTCATTCTATTAATTGATTTTCCCAATATTGATAAAATCTTAATAATTTTATATTTTTAATGCATTAATTTATTTTTAAGGACCAAGCTGTCAATCGTTAAATATTTTTGTATGTAAACGAATTATTTTTTATATTTTTTTCTTCGTGTTAAATGATGTTCCAATGCAAAATTTCTTATGATTCTAAGATTTTACGGCGAACTTAAATGTATAAAGAAAAAAAAAGGACATAATAAATGGATCAAAAAATGAACTATGTATTGAGTGAATAAAAAGAGTGACAACTTACAACTTTCTTTTAATTCTTAAACCGCTACTCTTTCCACCATCCAAAGATACTAAATCAGAAGAAATCACAAATTTTTCAAGAGAAATTATGCAATATGGCATTATTCATTCATGCAAATATGGTATGCTTTATATACATGCATTAATTTATATTTACATAAAACATGCAAAAAGAATTTTTAAAAGACATATGCTCATGCAAAAGGAAGGATCCTTAAGAAGCAGGTTATCTGCTCGTAAACAAAGATTTTATCGAAAAATTTTCCATCGCCAATAACCTTAATATTCGCGATAAGCAGCATAAGCAGAATAAATGCAAAAATTGCACGGGCAAGTGTGAAAGATGTTGCCGTGCGAGGTAATTAACATCTTCAACACATGAAAGTGACATGGCATAAGTAACGCAACTCACTTCTCTAAACCGGTGTGGAACGACCTTTAAGGACGTTGAGAGTTCGGCCGGCAAAACATTCGCCCCCAGTCGCAATAAATAACTTTGTGTGTCACTCGCGGCAGTGCAGTGATAGCATTATGCGCCGCGAGACTCAGCTGCTGCGCTGCGAATGTTTGTGGACCACTCTAAAATGAGTTCCAGGTCATACGTACCTGAGATCGCAACATGATGCAAAAGCCAAAAGAAAAAAGGCTTTTAATGAGATTTTGCGCAATTATGCTCAAGATTAAGATTCCTGCTAGTCGGCCGGAGTGTCGTGACGCGATCCGTCGAGCCTTTGGTTTGCGACTCTTCGATCTTGCGAAGGCACTTCAATTCGCATGGGATGCTGGATGGGAGAAATGCGATCTTGAGGGCGCTCAACGATAGGTGAAGAAATAGTGGCCGTGATCAATTTATCTTGAATTATCCTACATTTTTAAAAGATTGCAAATTTACGAGGCTGTTGCAACTTCAAGTGGAATTTTGCTCCACCTATCCTACGATGATACGCGGGAATAGTCCTTTTATTTGCAAATACTACTTACATATGCTTATTGTGAATAAAAGCCAGTAAACAATTTTATGGTTTGAACATGTTGACATATTGGCCTAGTTTAAACTTGATTACTTTCATTGCCTATGCAGATAAGTATGTATAGTTCAGCAATACTTCCTTTTGTACATTTTAGTCTTACTTATAAAACTCCTTAATTGACATTTAAATAGTTGTTATACCTAGTATAACTTTTATCATTTAATTTGCTGCTATAGTTTCAAATTACCATTTACGTAACATCGGAGCCTTTTTTAATTTTCTAATTAATTTAGGGCCTTTACCTTAATTCATATGTATGAAATAGGGTAGAGGTAGTCAGCGTTTTCGATTTATTAAAGTGTAATATGTTGAAAATACTCCGAACATTTTAAGCTAATCATAGGATCTTCTTGCCATTTATGATAAGTATTGAAACTTGAAATGCGTATTTATCTCAAAACAACCTCTTACGAATGATATGTATACACACAGCAGATATATTCTGGACATTAAAACCTAGTACCTGATAGAAGAATTTTTTTTTGGTGAATCAGAAATTTTAAAATGATTATGGTGGAATTAATTTTTTTTAAAAATTCGTAATAATTGCTGAATACTTATGCTAAAATTGTATAAATACTGCTTTTAGGATTTGTGAGAAAACTCAATAAAAATGTTTAGGTACATTTTAATTCGAATTTTCAATATTTGTGTAGCTGCTCAAAGTCTACTGAAGAAAGTTTGGTTCCAAAATATTGAATTTGCACAGCCTTATTATTGTTTAGTACTTTTGAAAATGTATTTATTTTTTTGATAAATTATATGATTCATAAAAATAAAAGAATGAAAAAAGCATGAGTAAGCTACTACTAATTTTGCTTGAAAACGACAAAAATAAGCAGTTGCCCAGAAGAAGTCAGTTAAATCACGTTTCGATGTCACCACCCCCTACAAACCTTGGCGCCGCGACTTAAATATCGCTTAAAAGTAATAAGCAACAATCGATATTTATATTCGCTTAATCTGGCGAATTTATTACAGGAGGTGATAAAAACGATTTTATTAATAGTGTGCCAGTAAGCCGGGTGCACGTTACCGCGCGGTTGACAATCATATGCCAAGGAATGCGGTCAAGGATTAACTTAAGAAAAGAGATGAGCGCCGCTGAGCAACTTCGCGGATGTGAGTACTTGTAATTGAATTTTTTTCTTATAATTTCCACTTGCAATTTGCTAGACTCTAGAGGGCTATTACTAACCTAGGAGATATGCAATGAATTTCTCTGCCGTTCTACCGTCTTTTTGAGCTAGGTAATGTAATTACTGCTGCAGCGCAAGAGATTGATTAACTTCCTTGACCAATTGTTGCATAAGTTCAACGACGGTGTGAATCAATCCACCGATTATTTTTATTGCTGCCAGCACTTGGCCGCTATAGGGAAAATAAATAAAATGAGAAACCAGTGAAAAGGAAGTTGGAAAATTTTCCAAGTGTCTCACTAATGGATTTCCGTTCAATTACCGTGTTTTGTTCATCCAAATGTGTTTTCGACACTTCACAATTTTGTCGCGAAAATTCTCGTATAGGCGCAACATTTTCAGACGTGCTTCACTGGCGATGTTGCAAATAAAAGTCGACGCGAAAAATCCTGAATTTATGGGAAGTAATATGTCAGTCATGTGCTGGCCAAATGGCGGCTGCTGGACCGAAATGGGCACACGCAATTTGTCGAATGAATTGCTGTTTTAATTAAAATCGATGAGCGCAAATGTGTTGCAAAACTGGGAACATATATTTTACCGGAGAAATAAAAGCAAAATTGCGGTTCAGCGGGAAAAATATTGGCAAAAATAGGAAAACCAACGTAAGCGTTTCCTCCAAGGTGAAAATATTGGTGAAGATTGCAGAAATATGAAAGGTTCACCTAATTGCTTCGCTCGAGTAAACGCGGTAACAATTTGTCGTGGAAATTAGGTTTAAATAAGTATTGTAGTATATTGATAACGGCCATTTAAAAATATCTTCTTTTAATAAAATTTATTCGAAAAATTCGCGATTTGTTACATTATTTTATAACTACCAGGTGTAAAATTTACTATATTTTTAAAGTTTTACTTCACAGCAAACAAAAGAAAACTGTTTCGGTTTCTAATAATACCCAAAACCTATAAAACATGAAAATATGGTTTTCAGTAAATCTGATAAAATAAATTCAGTTTTATGCAAGTTAGGTAAAATAATAAAACAAAAGTTAAAAAGCATTAGTACATACATATATTATTAAATGATAAAATTATAACAATATACATATACGAGTATGTGTTATTTTGGGTGGGAGAAGTTGTATTTGTTCAATGAGATGATCACCTTTAATTTAGTGAAAGTCGTTGAAGGAGAGTTTAAACATACCTTCAAACATAATTTTGTGAAAATTATTTATTATCATCAAAATTCGAAAACGCCTCTAAATACGGTATATTATTGTATAGCGTCGTTATGCTACCTACATACATGGTCAAAAATTAAAAACTATATATTACAAAATATAGAAATGGATTTTGGTTGGAAAAAATCGAAAGTTTAAGATCCAAAAGCTAAAAAATAACTAAACGCATTGATTAATGTGATACTATTTAATAAAATTATTTTCAAACGATATTCTATTTTTTATGTGTAATTACGTATATATCCTAAGATTTATTAACCTTCCCTCAATTAAATGTGTATTGTATTCAACAAATTTTCTAGGCACTTAAATGCGGTTGGATTGTGAAAATTCGCAACAAGACTATTGGGAAATATGCGTCTATCAGTTGTCAGAAAAATTGTGCATCACTAAAATTTACTGCACAGCTTTTGAATCTTACGCAAGAAATATAAAATTAGTTATAAAAATTGAAGGCCACGTTCCACGCTGATTGTTCAGATCCCGGCGAGATAAGCGAGTGAGTGAATTATCGCAGCTGCAACAAGCGCATAAACGACCAAATCGGATTGAGCATCGAAAACAAAAAACATAATAAGATTGAGAGGCGAGCTTAATTAGATCTTTGAACCGCAGAAATTAGTAAAAGTTAACCAGCTTTTTATTTTCTACTATAATTCGAAGAGAAAAAACTTGCACTTTTGGTCGAACACCGAAAAAAGTGATTTGCGCTTATTTGATGGAGCTCAGAAAAAGGCGCGAAAGACTCAAGTAAATTAAATATGAAATTGGCCGGTTGTATGCAAGTATTGAGTTATGTTGTAATAGATACCGGCTTTGCACAATTTTACTTGGGAACAAAAAAGCGTTACCTCTTAAAAGTCAAGTGTAAGATGAAAAAAATTGTGTGTCAATATCAAACTTATGAAACTACTCCCATTCATTTTAGACCTTAAAAGGTTAACGTAAAACTCCACGGATGAGTTACTTACAGGAGTGAGTACGCAAATACGAGAAAGTATAAAGTAAACAGATTCATACTTGAGACGAGAAAGCGAAATCATAGGAAGAAATGGATAATTGGAAGTTATAGCAGAGTCTGTATTAAATTATCTTATTATACAACAAAAAATATTGTTTTATTATGAAATAAATCTTTAAAGAGGAAAACAATCGAACAATATACACAGTGGCAATAATACATACATACTTAAAGATTAATCCACAATTTTTCAACGGCCGAAAAAGCAACATATAATTTTTACCGAGAATCATAAATTATATACAAATTTATAATAAATTTTAACAACAATTATTTATTTGTCGTGGGAATGATTATTGAACATCCTCCTTTTTATTAAATTTACTTAAATAATGGTTGTTTTAAAATAAAATGTTATCAAATTGTTGAAATTCTAAGAACAATTGTAAAACGGCTATGCATTTTAAAATTAATCAATGATCTTGAAGATGTATCATATATAAATTCAATCTGAATTGTTGTTATGGGATCATGTGTATTTGATATTGACAAATTCAAATTTTTCATAAATTATGCTAACTTCTGTTATGATATTTTACTATCTATATTGTTAAAGGAATTTTAAAGCTAAAATAGTAAATTATGATACCTGAAAGAAAAGGTTTTCAATAAACAGTTTTGATAATACTTATTTTCAAAATTTAGCAAGTACACTATGCACTTAATAAAATAAGAAACCCGTTGAAAACATGTAAAACTTTAATCACTATATGTATATTTCGAAAGGTGTAACTACAGAAGAACTAAACAAAATTAATTGTTGGTTTAAGGCTTTAATTATAAAAACGTTCTTGAATTGAAAATACCCAAGATTAATTCTCAGATGCCTGGGAAAAGCCGGCATACAATACAATATGTACGAATTAATTGTGTAATGATTAATAATTTTTACTTCGCGCGTAATGTGTCGTTATACGATAAGATTACGTGATTGCAACAATAGTCTCGAACGTGCATTAAAGGCGACTCTATCTACCATGATTAATTTGCGTGTAACTTATTAAATATGGCAAAATAACAGATTTAAAATGCAAAAAGTTTTAATGAGCGCTGATTGCATCTTTAGTTAAACATGTAGATATTTAAGCTTTTCTAGTGTCGGGAATTAACAAAAGAAATAATTGCAAAATTGAAAGTTTTATTGTTATCGTGTGTAATTTTTAATAGCGCTGGTGGTATAAATTCAGTACGTAGCTTCAGACATAAACTGCAGTCAGCTCAATTTGTCATGGTTGGAATTGACAGACATGAGGAGTATAACACAAATGCTAATTAAAATTTTAAATTCTGTATTGTAACTTGTTGTAATCAATACGTTAATTCAAAAATTTTTAATCTATTTAGATGTTTTTCATGTGTATAGTATTTGTTTCAGCATATGCAAATGCTTGCTGAATCAAATATGCACTCAATAAACTGTTTGCTAAAAAATCTAAAACACGAAGGTTGCGTTTTGCATTATTTAATTGCACTTAATGGTGAGTTAAGTCTTAAGTAGCCTTTGAAGTGCATCAAAAGAAGAGCTCGCTTAAGATTTCCTTAGGTTTGCTTTAGGGAAGTGACGAAACGTGTAAGCACGCCAGTCAAGCGCAGTACTCATGAATAATAAATAAAAATTTAGCTCTGGAGGACGTGCAACCGTCCTAAAGGTATCCATGCGAACATGAAGTGAAATTTCACTACATCCAGGCACGGATTTAAGCAAATGAAAGCGCAATCGACAATCTTCCGCGAATCAAAAATATTCCGTCACCGTCGAATAGGCGCGGATGCCCACGACGTTTCTGCGGTGCTATTTGCAAATTATGCTATGTTTGTTCGGAGGGGTCCATAGGCTCATACCGCCGACGACAGTTGCATAACGACACTTTACACTTCCTCACCCATTTGAGCACATGCAAATTTTGTTTGCCTTTTGTTGCCTTACAACAATCCTCGTTCACGGCATATTAGTTGTTGGCCCATCTGGGAGAAAGCGAATATGTATTATATATTTGGACCATTTGCTCCTAACGTGGTTATCATTACGTGAACATGTCTACAATGCGGGCAGCGATAAAATGAAATTGGTTCCACAAAAATACATTTAGGTAGAAGTTATTGTTAAGATTTAAATTTTAATGTTTTCGGAAATTATTGCTCATTTATAAGAATTATCACTGCAGATTGGATTCATAGTTTCCAACCATTTGTATGGGCAAATTTAATTTCTCTAAGCTTTTTCAGTTTAACCTTTTCAAAATATTCCGTACAATTTAGTTTTACTACGTTTTTACTTATTTATTCCTTTGACAAAACATAAATCAAACATTTCATAAATTAAAATTTTACGTTTTTGTGCTTTCTTTCTTGAAATACTTCAATAAAATTCCACATTTTTTAAGGTTTTTCAAGTTTGTATTTATGGAAATATTATTAAAAATCAGGATAGTAGATTCAGCAACATAATATTAAAAATATGTCTGTTCTTTTTTCAGTTCGGAATATAATTTCTCTTGAAATACTTGTGGTACATATTTGAGCTAGCCGACTTAAGGTACTTGAGGTACATATACTTGAGTAGGATTAACTCATTACGCTATTCAAAATGTTTGTGTACAAATTCTGGTAATTTTGAACTGGTATTGGGAATGCTTGAACTATTCGGCTTGTACTGGCACTAAAATCAAATCTACTTAATACTTTAAAAGCCTGTTGACAAGAAAATAAAATTGTGTTTTGCCTGCTAATGCAAAAAATATTAGGCAATTTTAGGGTTCTCTAAAATCTATTTCAGAGTGATTCCAGATAGTCTAAGGGAGTAAATTCCAGTTTAAAATAATTGAGGCATTTCTAAGATAAGGACTATAAACCAATATGCTGAAAGAAAATATTAAATGGGAAATTTATCGATGAGACTTATAGATTAGAGAACAGTATAACTTTACTTTCTTCGAATCGTTATAACTTCATCAATTTTCGCAATTATGAGGACATATTTTTGTGAGTCTGTACTTTAGGAATATGGAAAAAGTAATCAATATTTTAAAATTTCTAGACTAGTCGAAGTCCAACGTAGACTATCGATTTCAGTATTTTTTATTTTTGAGTGAGACGAGATTTTTATTAAATTTGAACATTCTTAGTTTTACTTTCATTATTTCAAAAATTGTTAATTGAAAGCTATTTTAATAACAATTTATTTTCAAACAATCGATTTAGAAATGTTTATAAAATGTCGGGTATGATTCAATCTTTAAAGTTTAAGGTGCATATAACTATGTACAAAACTTATTGTCCTCTATTTAAATTAATATTAGGGAATTAATGTTTCAAGTCCAACACAAGAAAATATTAGGAAGTCGCATTCTTTTTAGCACTATCGCAATCCTGGCTCAAAATAGCGCCAAAGTAAAACTCACCGTCCATGCGCGGCGCCGCCGAGATCGATCACCTTAATCAAAAGTAACCAACTTCACACTTAAAGCGACCGTTTTTGCACTTGTTAAGAAACGTGCCAAAATGTCGCAAAGTAGAATGCAACGCTCAGCGCTGCTTAGGAAGCGCCTTTCCGTGACTTTTTCGCGTTTTGCTAAAACTGGCACGCAAACAGGTCGCGGAATTCAGTTCAAGTGCACACGCATAATGAATTCGCGGCGGAGCTGTCCCAATGGACCTCAAATTTATGACGTTATCAATTGGCCAATTGAAGCGGGACGGGCGCCTCTTCAGTAATTCCCGGCTCGCGGCGAACTTACCTGATTCCTCGATTCACTCAAAATTCACTCGAGATACCTGCACTTGAGCGAAAACTGCTCAAACCCAAGACGTGTTTCCGGAATCCGTCGCGGTCGTGCCGCCCTCCGCGGGAGAAGAAAGACTTCGCGGAGCGATCGAACGGATCAAAGCGCTCAATTAAATCAATCAGCCGATCGTGGTTAATTAGGCAGGCACGAGAAATTTGGATTATTTGCTAATTCGCGGATTGCTTTGGCCCAGACGTCTTCGAAGTGACGAAAAGGCGGATTGAATGTCGGATTGTCGCATTAGCAGTCTGGTCGTGTTTATTGGATTTGCATTTTCGATTTTATTGAAGCTTAAGGGGACTTAGTAAGACTCGAACCAATTTAAGGTTGTTCTGCTGCTCGAGAGCTGTACGCAGACATTTTTAAATTCACGGGGGATACAAGAGAAGGTGGCTCAACAAAGTATTGGAAATAATTTTAGATGAGCTAACTTTTGTGGATTCAATAAATACTAGCTTTAGAGGTTGGGGGGTGACCATTAAGTGATGGCTTTTATTATATTTCTAAATACACTATCCATTAAATAAAATTTATTTATATGTACATACTTCCTGGTTTATTGTAACTTTTGTGTCTTATCTTAGGATTAGGATTAAAAGACGCCAGCTCAATTTACTTAGAATGCCATTGACGAAAATAGGTAACGATTTAAACAACCACTATAATGCAAAATCTGTTAAGGGACGATTGTTTTCGTTTTTTGTACTTTAATTGTGGCGAATATGCGAACATTCCAAAAAGATGTGGTGTCCGTAGTCTGGAGAGTGGGGAAGAGTTCTTCCTCAATATTTGGGTCATTGTATTATGTTGTATTTTTTTCAAGCCATTTAAATAAATAGTGAAATTGTAGGAAAGGAATATTAAATATATCAAAAATTATTCTTGTCTATACCAAATCAATAAAATTGTATTAAAAACTATCCAATGTATCGGTTGCATCACTAACATCACTAAAAACTCCAAAATAAAAAAATAAATGTTTAAAATATTGTAATTTATATGATAATTTATAATTAATTAGAAGTATAAATTTTAAGTTGTGCTTCATTTTGAAAAGTTTTGGAGCCGGCTAAAGTACCCACTGATATTGCTTTATAAATTCCGTCACGACCTTTTAGTAGCGTAAGCAAGCCCATATTGACCGCCATTCCTTTAACATATCGGAAGCCACTTTTATAGGGTGGTTCCCATTTTTCAAACTGCGGATAGTTCGAACAACCTTTAAGGTTATCCATCAAATATTTTTTGTAACACTTGTTGAAAAACTCAGTTAGGTTCTGCTTATTTAGTTTTAGTGGGGTTAATACGAACTGATTATTACCCCTAGCACTATAATATACATTACTTTCTATCTGAAAAATAAAATATATAAGGCAATTATCACTTCTTTATAAATATTTTGGTTACCTCAAATGAATCGTCTAGGTCTTTCAATACAGTTGTGTTCATATTAACAGCATATACTCCCCGCTTAATACGATTCAGACTTTCACTGTGTTCAAAAATATCCTTAGCAAATACTTTTGTTTCAAATTTTATTAATTCATATTCGAATCCAACGTCATTTGCTCCACATAGGCTTTTTAACAACACTAAGAATAGTGCAAACTTAAACATTTCGATCTCCAAACGTTACATATACTGCACGATGTTTTTGGCGCTATTCAATTTATATTTATTATTGCGTGTCTTTAATAATGTAATGTAATTGAACAGATAGGCATTTTAATTATATTTTTATTATACTTATGCTTTTTTGTTACATTTACTATTGCGTGTCTTTAATAATGTAATTTAATTGGAAAG
Source organism: Tolmerus cingulatus (assembly GCA_959613345.1). Classification (NCBI taxonomy): domain Eukaryota; kingdom Metazoa; phylum Arthropoda; class Insecta; order Diptera; family Asilidae; genus Tolmerus; species Tolmerus cingulatus. The sequence continues at coordinate 14,192,906 of OY390708.1, read as the reverse complement.
ATAAGTATTTCAACTATGCGTTTTTCACTTTGCGTGCAATGATCTCGTTCCGGGGAATACTGTATTCTAAAAATAAATTTTTCCATATGTACTTATACACAATTCTTTTTATTACGCTCATCCCAAAAACATCCATCACAGTTTTATGAGTACATATTATCTTCTTAAAAAAATTATTTTAATTTTATAACTGCTAAGAAATTAAGGCCAGTAAGAGTTGAAAATCTATAGATTCAATATTATATTGCAAAAACTAAAAAGCATTCTTTATAACAAGTGAATTATTTCTTTTACAAAAATAAAAACGAATTGAAAAGGAATTGAGATACGATTTCAGGAATATAATAGAACACCAAAAAGAGATTTTTAAAGGTTTTCTCTGTCTGTCTGTCTGTTCACGCTAATCTCCGAAACAATTGAAGGGATTTTATATTAGTATCAGAAGGACAAAATGTGAAGATCGTATATAAAGATATTCTTTAATAGTATTTAAAGTGTCGAACATTAGATAGTGGTTTTTTCTTAGTAACGAAATTAAAGAAAAAGGTAAAATAGGAGTGCGTCTTTAAAACCCAATTCCACGTGGTCAAAGTTGTGGGCAACAGCTAATTTATAATAATAAGTTAAAAATTGTCATTAATTTTTATTTTAATTAAAAGTTGTGTAGGAATGTTTAGTCTACGAATTTATTCACAAAAAGTTGTCAAATTCTGAGGTGCAGGGTTCTATAACTAAAACACTTGGAAGCATAATGGGTTTCCTTAGTGAAATATTAAAAAATGGAGATATTCATTCTTTTCGCAAGAAGCCCCTTTCTTACTTTAGTCATATTCTAAGAGTAAGATAAAATTAACTCATTTTCTTAAACCCTTTGATGTATTCCTTAGAAGGAGTGAAAGGGTTTAATTTGTGAAAGAGAGTTTCACGTCCCGCGTAATGAGAGGCTCTTGGGTCCTTTACAGAGTTAAAAGTAAAGTTCATTCCCTCCACTCGAGTGTTAATTTTCTCTGCAGTTCCATTAATAACTATGAAAACGAGATTTGTGCTCGAGCGATTTAATAAAGTATCTTTTATTTTCCTATTCTTACATGTCACGTCCGGGGTGCTACAACAGCCATCATCACGTCCTGAATCGGATTTCACGTTGGATCTCCCTAGGGCGGAGCAGTTGCGGTTGAAAATGGAAAAGGAGAAAAAGTTCCGTCAGCGGTGCCGCATCCTTACAACTTTCCTCAGCCTGATTTTCTTCCTTCTGACAGTGATGGTGGTCAGCTTGGTCCTGACCAGGGGCAAAAGGATGTTTGGCAGCATGCTCTGACCGCGCCAGGAGACTGAATCTAGTGAAAGGAGGCCTCAAAACGCCTTAAGACCTCAACTGCATCGGCACTTCTGGGCCCCTTTTTGCCCATAATTTCCTTACTTTTAAAGAAACCTTTGAATCCCTTAGTACTCAAAGAATAGAATTTTAAGGAAGTGCCTTTCATGTGATAAAGAGGTAAAATAATAATCGGTGTCCGCCGTGGACACTTTGAAGGGCGCCAACCAACGCTTTCATTTGAATTTTGAGGCTTTTGTGAATTTTACTATCCAAAGTACGATTTTTATTTCAGACGGATGTTGCAATGGAGAGTACAACAAAATGCTGTGCTGTAGTATACAACTTTCGTGCGCTTCTATTTAACGTGAGGTTTTGCCGAATGACTTCCCTCCACATAATCAACTAATTAAGCGTTTAGCCTTCCCAGCTTTCCCAAGACATCATCCTTGTGCGTTACCATTCACCAGTATTCTTAATAAATTATTTGTGATGCTAGTTTTAAGACAGTCGACTGTAGACCTTTTAATGTATATAACTTAAGAACACTGTAATAAAATAACTCTTCTACTGCCCAACGGTTTTTTTATTTCGTATACAAATGTTTATTACCAAGATTAATTTAGATCTTCATTATCAACTAAATAGTACATATTAGTGATCCTATTTTGAGATTAAAAACGTCTTTTAGTGAACAAGTAAAATTAAAGAAGGGACAGGTAATGCAAGGAGCATTAAGCCTTTTGATTGTTATTTTAATAGGATCAATGTATTTTGTGTAAGACTGGGGTATTTAAGAGTTATAATTTTTTATTAACACCGGCGATACTTTAAATATATATTTATTTTTTAACTAACATCAGGGTGTCAAGACCTGTTAAAACAAATCTACTATTTTTTTTTAGTTTTCTTAGGTAAGGTAGATATACTTCAGACTGAATAATATTTTCTATGTTGTCACTAAAATTGAAAATTTCTGCAATAAATACTAGAAGGATATTGATTTTAAATATTTTTTGGAATAGAAGGAAATTTTCAACTCGCCGAAACAAATTACAGTGATTCTAAAAGCGCTAAAAAAAGAAAACAGTTCCATCTAATATTTCTAATATGTACTGAATTCCATTCACTAGCTCTGGTAAGACTGATTCCGAAGCTTTCGATAAAGCTCGGAGATAACGCGATCTTCGGCGAGATTCCGATTTGCAAAGTTTGGAGAGCGTCAGTGAAACAAGTTCCGGCGTTAGTGTTGGTGCTGCCGGATTTTTCCCGAGTTTTCTAACCTGGACATCTTCCTGGTGGTAAGTTGGACTTCTTTAATGCTTCTTGAATCAAATACAAATTTGTTTAATTATAAAATAAAATGAATCCCTCGCTTTATCTTTTAATTTCACTGCATTAAGAAGTAATAAAATAATTGATATTCCATATTCATGTAACTCAAAAAAAATTGACATATGTATTTGCGACGCTATCTGTGTTATCAGATTTCGCTTCTAGTTACATGTTAATTCGTCGAACTTTTTTCTAAAAATATTAGGCTAGATTTTTGAATATACTGATAACTTTACTTTTTAAATAAAAAATCAATTTGACTATTTTATTCTTTTGAACTCTTTGTACTATGAAGCATAAGTTTATATTTTGCAAATATATTATTGACGCATAATTTTATATCTTTAAATTTTTATTTTGTAAATCTTGTTATGAAAATATAAATTTTTAGGATGTACAAAATAATAGCAGAGCTGTTTGATTTATAAGAAAAGGAATACAATAAGATAGAAAATATCTTGTTTTCGAAATATGTAGGTACTTTATTTTTAGTAGGTTTAAATTATTTTGCAAAGAAGTAAACGTTGAATATTGTAATTTTGATTTATTTTTTATATACGAAATTAATAATGTGGTTTGTTATTTTCCCTAAGCAATTTCGACGACATAGGACATGCTACTATTTTACATGAAAGTGAACATTGCTTCTAAAATTAAAATTTTTAGATCAAATGTGCTCGCCACATTGAATTCATTTTGAAAATTTTTAAAATTGAAAATCAAAATCGTAATCAAACGAATCGGAAAACTTATGATATTTTAAATCCATAAAAAATTCACTTTTCAATAAGAATTTTTAACTAATATTGATGTTAAATTTGTAAAGTATAACATTAAAACCTGACTGACTATGTATATAGTTTTAAATCTACATTAATGTTTATTGGGTCAATCGATTGGTATGTATGTATGTGTTTGATTTGAACATTTATGTGGATACTAAGCACTAATAATACTTCACTGTGGTTACTAAACACTAATACTTTACTGTGGTTACTAAATACTAATACTAAACGCAATTATTTTTCCCTTTATAATTCAGAAAAAAATTCATAATTTGCCACAACATTTCTTTAATACCTTGTTCTACTTGCGTTACTTTTATACCGAAGATTTTTTCTGATTTATCTAGACTCCAGAAGCTTACAAACATTTCACACGTCAATGTCAATCACGGGAAACCTGTGTAAACGTTATATTAGAGGCTTGGCTTTAAAAATATTTAAAGGGGTTTAAGGAGGCAAATAATTATAAATTATCCGTAATTAGTCTAGAAAACGCGCTTTTGGGTCGACCACATTTACGTTAGAGTCTATCTTTATTTATCTATCACCCTACGATTTTTAATTCGCAGAATTAGGCCTATTCGGAAATGTCTGCGGCTGCGAATCCTTTTAAAGCGGCTCTCCGTAAGGAAATCAAGGCAGCCGTGAAAGCACTTTCGGCAGAAAGGAAGCGGCTTCAATCAGAAGTGATAGCGAAGAAGGTGAGGAGCCCGATTTTCTATTAGTTGCACAGACCTATCTCCATTTTTTCAAGGTTCTGTCGTCGGAGGCCTTCAAGGGGGCCAAAAGGATCAGCATTTATCTGAGCACGTTTGACGAGGTAGACACAATCGATATCCTGCGGGAGATGTTTCGGCTGGGGAAGCACGTAAATATTTTAAATAGATTGCAGTAGTCTGCCTAATGAATGGAAAATTCGTTGACGAATTCTTTATTAAAGATTTTTGTCCCAACGTATAAAGGCGAATTAATGGAAATGGTGCGTCTTCACGGGATGGACGATTACGAACGGCTTCCATTAACCAAATGGAATATAAAACAGCCCAATTTTGAGGAGTGTAGGGAGAACGTTCTAGACAATGGTAACGACGATTGCCCTTCCAAAATTGTGCAAATTCTCATTCGCACCCCTTATTTTAAGGTGGCCTAGACTTGTGCATATTGCCCGGAGTTGCCTTCACTTTGGACGGAGGTCGTCTGGGTCACGGAATGGGATATTACGATTGTTATTTGATCCGACACTTTGAAAAGTACCCGAATAAGTTTGCACCCGCTGGAAATATTTCAGAAAAGTTGGCTGCTAAAAAGACCATTTTGGTTGGGCTGGCGCTGAAAGAACAAATCGTCGACAAGGGTAAGTTGCCACTTGAGCCCCATGATTTTCCACTAGACGCTGTTTTTACTTCTGATTAAACGTCTCCTTGGATAAGTCTGGTCTTTCATTAACCTTCATACACCCCCAAAATATCTAAGAATTGCTGTCTGTGTTGTTACAATCTTGGCAACTTAAATTTATTGCCGACGAACGTTTCAAAAATAAACAATGGTCGAAAAGATTGTCCTGTAGGACCTTGGTTTAAGCTCCTGATCGAACTCAACTGTTCCCAGGGCCGTACCCTTTTCTAGGAGTAACACCACCCGGGCGAAATTGAGTTTATAGCAATCGGGGCAGCGAATTCCTCATTACTTTAGCGTTTATCTAAAGAAACCTTTTTGGAAGGAGTCGTAAAACCGACTCAGAGTTACTTAGAAAGATAAAAATATAAGGGGAGTCCCGAGCCCTGACGGGCTTCAGATCTCGGCGACTACAGAAATGATTTCAGTGAAGGGGCCTAATAATGACGTTATAAAAGGATCACAGGATCTTATCAAATTTGCATGATATTGAATCAGTGGATAACTCTGCTTGAGGAGGGTTGCGCCCTGTAGCTCCCCCATTTGAACGCGCCGATATTTTTATCTACGTGCCCGTCTTCGTTCGAAAATAGATGACTTCATCGTTTTCTAGTCGCCAGGAGAAGAATATCCAGACTTGCTGAACACGAACAAATTCGTCTTTTAGTTAAAGAAATGAAATATGATTATTGTGATTGAGTCGCTGACTGAAATCATTGCAGGATTTTAAAGGAATTGCAACAAAGTCGTTCATACGTTTTACTTTTCTTCGAGTGCAGACGACTTGCAATTTTATTCAACTTGAAAAATCTCTCGAACTTGTCGAATGCAATTTGTTGTAATTTCTATTCAAAGTTCACTGGGCACGAGATTAATGGTTCTAGTGACCATGGATCGAAAGAATCTCAACTGAATCTTCTTTTCAAAGGGGATTTCCACATACCTACTGAACTTGTAACAATTTGTAGTTTCAAGGATTTTGATTTTACTTTTGTGAATTTCAATTTATTCTTATATCCAAGTAAATTTGTTTCGAAAGTAGAGACTAGAGAAAACTATATATGAATATAGGTGCTACAAGTATACAAATAATTCTTAAGTTCATACAATATATTTATACTGTATGTTCAAATAAATTTTAAAGAATTCTTATAGTTGCAAATAATTAATTTATTTAAAAGTGTTATAATAATGAATTAGAATTATGCCTAGAATTAGGTAGTTGAAGATCGAATCAATCCTAAGCCAGAAATACGTATGATTCTACTAATCTATGGAAAAACCTCTCTATGTATTGAAAAATACTCTGTAATGTATTTTTTCCTGGGAAGTCTGATGAGCTCAATTATAGGTATCAATTATCTGACTTAATTTTACCTCAATTATAAACTTAGACTTGATTTCAAAATTTTTTCAATTATCGCATTTTTTAAACTGTTTTTGTGCACAGTTACTGCAAATGGTCCTGATTTATTGATTTACACAAAGACGAACGATCAACAAACTAATTAACAAATATTCGTACAATGAACACGTACAATTTAATTAAATTAATTCAGCATATAAAAAATGGTGTTTCCAGAATTATTAGTATGTATTGTTTAATTAAATATTTTTTGTAGTCAGTTTCAAGACTCTATGTCAACGGAAAATATCCTGCAGGTTTTGATGTTTCTGTCGGTAGGGACTTAGTCTCTTTTTGCAGGACTATAACTGTATTTAGACTTTACTATTTGGTATTAATTTAAATTCGATCTTATTTCTTGACATCGTGGATATACCAAATGTATAAATGTACTACTATGTAATTATCTCAAATTTTATTTTGTTCGGACATTGTATTTCGCAAATATCAAACTTGTTATATGGCTTTGTATCTGTTAATCGCTTTAAACATTGTAACTTTTCGTGCTCACCGATAACTGCCAAGTTTAGACACCCTTGAAAAAATAAATTAACATCCGCAGACTAGAATTTATGAATAAATTATCGAAGTCGGTCAGAAGTATGTGCGCGACCCTGCAGTGATTAAGGACAAGACCATGTGCTCCTTCCTGGCTACAGTCACGCTAATCGCGGCGTCACGGCGCATGGCAGTCCCCACAGGATCCGCTCCTGCAGAGCCCACAGGACTGGGGAACCGGCTATCTGTTGACTAGAGCGAAATGTTCGTTTATACTTTCATTCTAAGCCTGGCACTGCAGAAGGAGCAACTCGCTTGAGGTTGGGGAACAGCAGGATAATTCTACAGAAAATCGTATTTTATAGAGACATCCAGTTGAAATTATGGCGTAGAACCGGAAAGACGCATGTCTCTTCCGGTCAAACGCCTAGTTAAAGACGCCAGAAGTGTGTCAACAGCCTCGCCATAATCTGAAATCGAAAGGGCAACTCCAGCTGGTCCTCCTTGTAATTTATAGGGTAACTCAGCACGGGGTGGCTCCAGCAGCATCTTGAGATGCGGCAGGAGCTGGATCAGCGATCAATCTCGAGATGACGGCAATTCGCTGCCATTCATCTCAGATAATTTGGCAAGTCATGCTAGTCTTGAATTTTATGGTCCTGTAGTACTGCATTTTTTTGCACGCCTATGTCAGCAGAAACTTGCAGCACTGCGTTTACTTTACGAATTTCTGGAGCAAAAAGGGTTTGGTGCAATGACAAAAGGGATTCTGTCCTTTTACGTTCTTGCGAAATACTTTGTACGAAAACTACTTCATAAATAAGCTGCAGATGACGTTCTTGAAGTGCAAACAGTTTCTTGTTGATCTCTTTAAGACGCAGGTAAAAGGATCCGATGCAGGGATATACATCTCGTCTGAAGAGATTAAATTGAAATAGATGCAGCCGCCGAACAATTTCTTACACTTGGATTTAGTCGGGAAGAGTAACTTTTCCCTGTTGCAGAGTAGGGCTGAATTTGAATAATCTGCTGCTTCTGCCGCAATAAGTTTTCGGGCTCCCGCATTTTCGCTATTTATTCCTGCAGCTGTGAGAAAACTTTGGTCTGCAAAGGCAATGTTGATTGCATAAGTCATTAGATTAAAGAGTTTCATTGAAAACTTCTGTTTAATTTGTGATTGTTTCCTTTAACCTCAATTTCTGACTATAAACAAAATTTGTAAATTTACTCTTTGTTTCAGGGGTACAATGGTAAATATATGTATGTACATGTGAATGTAGAGAATTAGTCCATATTTTGCTTTCACTTTGCAAATATATGTAAGTACCAATTCGTTTATTTTTTATATTGTATAATTTAACAAATTTTAATATATAGCAATATTCGAATTTTAGTTATTTATGCTGGGGTTTCAAGTATGTACATCCCAACAAAAATATACATATTTCTTTTCATACAATCTTTTATATTTTTCTTTATTCAAGTCTATGTATCCATGATTTGGGGATTAATAATTTTATTTGTGATAATCATTAGCCGTTATTTGTTTGTTAGTATATTTCTTTTGACCATTGTCTTATCCCATTCAATATTGGTATAAAATTTGAAAGTGTTGCTTCAATGTTATAATTACCCTTATTTGTGTAATCGTAAGACTAATTCAAATATGTTTCACAAAATATTTCCACGGTTGCTTTGGTCAACATGTATGGGATTGAAAGTTCAGGACTTCAAAAAACAAAATTACATTTACATATTCGAAAAATGCACTTAATTCGAAATTAATCTTATATACCTATGTATATTAGTTCAATTTTTAGTCAGTTAATTTAATATGTAATAAAATGCTTACTCAGTTGACCTTCCTCGATTTCAGTTTCCAAAATCCAAGTTGTTTAAAAGTTAATGCGTTCACATAATGTTCCGTCGGTTAACTCGTAGACCCAAAAGATCTAAGAAGTTCAAATGCTCCATTACACCCAGCAGTGGATTTCTTTGCTATATAAGACGAGCACACGAGCGGAATTTAATAAAGGGAAAAACATCCGCCCTCAGGAGGAAAGTGATAAACCATAAAAAAGGGTAAATAACAACCTAAAAATTGGGCGCAATAGCGTGAAGAGCCTCCAACGAACCTTCCTTAATTTTATGGAATATCAAAGAGTGATAGCGGGAGCATCCGACCATATTTCCCTTAACTTTTTCTAAACTTGAACTTAATATTCTTGCGAAGAATCAGAAGTGTGGAAATTTGAGGGTGACACCAACTGATACCACCTTTAGCAAAATCATATCTAGCACATGTGCTCAAGTTTACGGACGAATTCTCCATTACATGGTCTACATGAAAATGCATTTTATTGTGAAATGTGCCAAGTGTGTTCGCAGGTAATGCGCAACACGTAAAAATTTAAGTGGTTCTCACCTTTTTCAGAAATTGGTACTTTGTCAAGCAGGTTGGCAACTTGCGAAGACAGCAGGTGAAATCCATTAAATATTTACAACTTTAATAAGGTGAAGGCTTAATATGATACTTTCTGGTTCATTTTTGAAAAAAAAAATATTTATCTTTTATACTGTCTACTTTGCAATCCTAGCCGTATTATGTTTAATGGGTTTAACCCTTCAAAGGTAAAAACTTTAGGGCTTAACATAATAATTTATGTGTAGGATGTATGTAGATTTTTTTTTGGAAAATTATTTTTCATCATTTAAAATTGTAAGCAATATCTAAAAAATTTAATTAGTTAAATTTCGAGCTCCTAAGACTTTTGGTCATTTTAAGTATTCCACATAAAAAATGACTATCTGCTTTTCACAGAAACCTACTATGGTAAATTTAATGGTCTGCACATTTTCAACAGATAAAACTTAAAAAATTTGGACATATTTTCTTGGTTTCTGAAATGCTTTATGTAATGTTTTCGACATCCGGAACATTGTGTGAATTCAAAGCGCTGGATATGAAGAGTCCAAAATCTTAATTTCCGTAAGATAGTGCGATACCTTTTCAAAAAGGTGTATCAAACAACACGAGCTCTCTCATCCACTTTTCTATCTTCGAAATTACTTATAACGATGTTCTAATCTATTGAGATCTTATAATATTCTATTACTAGATCATCAACAACTTATGTAGAATAACAAAAACTAAATTCGATAATCACCGTTTGTGTTTTCGAAAATGTCATCTTTTATGGGTGGTTTTTTAAAACATAAAAAACGTAGAATTTTATTTATTTTGTTATTCCAACTGATAAGTATATACAATATAAATCACTAATTTAAGTGCAAGGATCAAAAATTTAATGACCTATATTATTGGTTTGCATAAATAAAAACATGTGTTTCCTTCGAGAAAAGCGATTTTTCTTTTTTCTTAAAAATTCAATTTCACGTAGAATGGAAGTAACGATTTTTTTAATACCCAACCATTCTTTATCCTGCATAATAACCAAATAAAACTTTGATCGCACCAATGTAACTTCTTTGAAAGTCTTTAATCTCATGTCAAGAATTTCCAAAGCCAGATTGTTTTTAGATTATCCGATGAGAAGCTAAAATCTAATTAATTTCAAACTAAAGCTGCTCATCTCTGAGGTAACCGCGAGCATCACGACTACATCAAACAAACAGTGTTTCTTCATGTGCACTAAAGTAGCAAAAGCCAATAAATTTTTACGGCCATTTCCCTCAGAGTAAACGACCAAAGGAGATTAGATTGTGATTCTTTATCATGAAAATTTTGGGAAACTCACCTGTGTTTCATCCCCCATTGATTTAAAGTTGAAAGAGCCAAATACAATTTATCTGCGTGAAAACTTTTAATGTACTTTGGGCTTGGTCATCGCAAATCTAATGGCCTCCATGGAAAAAGAACTTTAAAGAGACGTTAAGTTTAAATTTACCGCCTTATCGGCTGATATAAGAAAACCCACCTGGAAAAAGTTTTTCCATAAAATTTCTTGTTTAGTCTGACTGGCAAGTGTATGAAGAAAACTTTACTGATAAATGGACATTTCAGTTCAAGGACGTATCTATATTTATTTATTCTAGTATAATTTGATAGATTTTGTTGACATTTTTCAATACTTATCTGATATTTCTTTTAAAATTTTATATATAATATGTTTAAACTTTTCGGTTCAGCTAGAATTGCAAACCTAAAAGATAAAACCATTTTTACACATTTTAGACAACGTAAAAAAAAGGCATTTATGGTTAAACTGACGGAGTTAAAAGTTCTGACAGTTTCCACCTAATTTGCTAGAAAAATCCATCCAAGCAAGGTCCGACTCCCTTGGTATATAATAAAGTTATAAGAAAACAACTTAGAGTTAGAGATAAGCTCCTTGTTGTTTTTTTGCTTCCATCTTACAAGGTTTTCGTGACTTGCAACTTCATTTTAAGAAACTTTGCCAGCCGTCATAAAACCGCCAAAGCTTACGCGTGGCTAATTCACTTGTTTTGCAGTGTATTTAAGGGAAAATTGCTCATTTTTGTAAAACCCCTAAATCCCTTTACCCATCCTAATTGTAATTTTCATAGTACCATTCACAGAAAAGATTTTGTTTACTCATTCACCCTCTAACCGAACAAGGCCGCGACTTTCTTTATGCCCATAATTGAAAAATTGTAGCCTATTAAGTGCGAAAGAAGTTATAAAAGAAAATTCCAAAAATTTCATGATAATAAAATTTTTTTTATTAGAGTCAATTACAAAAAATGAAAATTTTGCAAATTACTAAATTTACTTAAATATTATTATATCAAGAAATTGCTTCTATGTTTTTATAAAAACTGGGGTATCTTCAATCGCAATAAATTAGCCGTAATACCGTCATTTTGAGAACGAATATAAACTCTAGCGAATTCTCAATAACTTCCCTAGTGACAATAAAATTTGTACGCCCTCCACAAGTAGCCCCGTATTTCTTAACTTCGCAGTTGAGGTGACTTAATCAAATTATGTTTGGTTTTGATGCCTACGTTTATAAAGTTTATTACACTTCCTCCACCTTAAATAAGACAACGTTTTCCATTAAACCCTCTCAGGTTGTTGTTAATTTGTAAACATATTTTCTCCCTTCCAGGTAAGTCTCTGAATCACTTTAAGGATTTAAGGAGTCGCCTATTTAAGAGCTCGTGACTATGAAATGGGTTGTCCTCGTTATATAGAGCCGTCGTGAATTAATTTGCGAACGGTGCTTTAATTCACTCGGTACACAGCTAAATTTTAACTGAGATAACACCTTCTTTTCTAAGGTAGTAAAAGTTATCAAGTGTTGGAACAGCAAAATGTTTAGCTGTTATGTTAAAAGCACTTCCTTAAAATAAGTAACATGATAAATATGCAAGCCTTGTGAATTTTTGAAGGTCGTTCTAAGTCCTTCAAAAGGGCATTTATGTATATTGCGATATTAAGGACGGGTTATAGCTTACAAAATGTACAGGACATCGACTGCTTTTTTATTACACTTATTAGCACAAAATACATTTTACGAATTCAAAGTGATTTTTAAGTCGCTGATCATTTTCAGGATTTTCTCATTTTTCAAAAAAATTCCATGGACAATTTATAAAAATCACTAGAGACATTTTAATAAAATTTGAAATATTCGAACATGTTAATGTAAAGCTGTGTGTGAAAGTAAACTAAATGCGGTACTGTTTTTAATAATCAAATCATATCACTTATTCCTTAAAAATATATTCAAAGAACGCATTTTTCACTGCTTTATGCTGAAAATAATCTAATTAAAAAATCTTTTTTATTCATCTTAAAACAAGGATAATACAGGAAATGCTGTTCCATAAGCTTTGGACTCAATAAATGTCAAAGGGGAGCATTATGAGTTCGAGACCGTCAACAAAATTTAATTCTGCTGGATTTAATAAATCCACTGAAGAAGGAGAGTAAATCAATGGTGCTTTTATTACAGTGAAGTGTACCCATTTTAAATGCTTGAACAGTATGCGTTTAATGGCCCTTTAGGAGCAATAAAATTTGCGAATCGACTTCGAAAGAAACCTAGTGAGAGCCATTATTTATACGAATTGAAGAGTTTTCACTGATTTCTAAATATAAATTGAAGTACATTTCTTTTTCTTTTATTGACCTTTAAGGTTTTGGTAACGTTTGAACTTACTTACAATTCTTTCCAATTCTTTTATAGTACCTTTCCATTTATTTTAAAGCTCAACACAATCTAAACATTTAGTAACTACATAATTTAATCTTTACTGGCGTAGTAGTAAATTCAGCAAAGGAGATTTAATTTAAGTGTTGACAACACACTGAAGAACAACAATTAAATCAATTGTTTCATTTGCTTAAAGCTACTTGTTCCACCAAAAACCACACACCCATCAAAAAAGATGCCCCGAAGGCAATTCTACTAAGCAAACCCTCAGAGATCTGTGGAAAGGACAGCAATCATAAAGTCAACAGAAGAAAAATGGGTTTTTAAGAAAACATTTGCGCACAAGTGCGAAAATTGACAATGATTTAATTTAGGGACCCAGGATACACCCATTACACGGGTCATGGAAAACGTTGTTCACATAATAAAGAGAACTAACTTTGATAAATTTTATTCAAGGAATAATTAACGGAAAGGAAGTACAGCGATTACACATTTATATTAAGGATTTAACATTTTTAATCGCAATTTGTTAAATCACTATTTATAATTTATTTTACTGATATTCTTCGGATTAGTTGTAACATTTTTAGCAAATCACTAGTTTTTTAATTGGAAGCTTGAATGAATGGTTGGACGAGACACTAGCTGTTTCACATTAAAAATTAGAATTTTATTTTTTGGTAAAAAAGCCTAAATTTTTTTAAAAGACGAGAAGACCCTATAGATCTTTATAATTAATATATTATTAATTTTTAAGATTTGGTTTTATTTATTTATGTATGTGATATTATTTTGCTGGGGTGGCAGATGAATTTGTTTAACTTTTTTTATTTTATATACATTTATTTATGATTATATTGATCCTTTTTGAGATTAAAAATTTAAGTTACTTTAGGGATAACAGCGTAATCTTTTCGGAGAGTTCATATCGATTTGTGCTTTTAATTCAAAAAGTTTGTTCAGTTAAGAACGTTTTTGAGAATAACTATTTTCAAATTGTGATTCAAAAGGAAGATCCAAGTCCTTGAGCTTAAATTACAGATTAATACAAAAATTTTAATTTGAAAATGGGATTTTTTAAAATTGTCATGAAATGTTTAAATCTCTGTATTGAGGATGAATTACGCTTCGTCTGTTTTTAAAAACAAATCTGTTTAATAGATGGAAATCGATCCTATTTGTTAAAATAAGAATTATTGATAAAGGCCTTCTATTGAGAAAAATTGTGTGATTTTAGTTTTGAAAGATTTAATTAAAGAATAATAAGGGTTGGTTTAATTTCTAATGTTGATGAAATTTAAAACTTTAAGCTATGATTTCTAGTACATTAATAATAGAAGTAGAGTAGATAACGATTATACATGCATAATTAGTAGCAGACATTTAAAATGAGTGATTATTTTCGAAAGGATTAACACTGCCAATATAATTATACTAAGTAAGTATATTATAAAATCGCTTTATATCACTTTATTTTTGCAGGAGGACAGTGATATAAAATGGATAATTATTGTAATGAAATTGTCCTTAATTACTTAATTAGGCAATTGACTCTGTATTATCAATGCATGTGCAATCAGAGAGGGATGAATATGAAAATCTTCAATTACTCATAATGGTAATGGTAAAGGTAATTATAGTTGACTTTTGAATTGTCGAAGGTTACCTTTTCAACTTTCATCTTATCTTAGCTAGAGTGTTCTTTGATACGTTATACATAATTCTTCTCATTTACTAAAGAGCTTATTCCCTAACTTCTAAAATTTCCTTTTTCCAGCCATTAGCTCTTTAAATGGAAATACTGTGCGAATTCGGGTATCTTATTCAAGTGCCAGGACTCAAAGCATTGAAAGGAAAGGGAATTAGCCGTATTAAATCACAGCACGTTTGATGCGTACTCAATAGGAAAAGACAGCTTCTGTTGAAGAGCAGATAAAACGCTTGCCACCTCTTCAACATAGATATATAGGGCAACATCCGCCCGCCCTTAACGTTTCAACTAAGTCAAATTTCACTGGCTCCCGGCAAGCAATTTTGGGTTGAGTGACGGTCAGCCAGTAAATGAATATCCGCAGTGGTCGATAAATTAGCGTTTTCATGCGTAACTTGCGTAACTTGACAAAGAGAATTTGTGAAAATCTGTGGTGGGTTACAGGAGCTTTGTTTTTCCACGACTCGTTGCAATTAATTAAATATTTTGAATTTTATAAAATTACTCGAGGAAAATTGCACTTCTCTAGTTTGGAGAGCACAAATAGAAAAATTCTTTTAACCTCAACTACCCTAACTCTCTTTGACCCCTTAAGCATTTATTTTTCGTTAAATTCTTTTTCATGGGTTTCTGCAGCGCTGGAATGCTGAAGATCTTCAAACAAAGGAAGTCATTTTGCTTACTTTGGCTTTGTGCAAGCTCAAGGATGATGGCATCCTGTCCTGGTTTAAAAAAGAAGCACTCTGCGCTCTTTTTAACTTTGTACCCTTATTTGTATTTAGCCAATTTTGAAAAAAATATTTGTTTAATCGATCTTTTGCTCCTAAATTAAGGAGTCGACACTTCGCTTAAAGACATAAACCTATTTTTTAGGTGTAAGTACCAGCAATAGATAAAATGAAAACTTTAATGAATAGATTTCTCATAGAAGTCTGTCATCAACGTATTAATATTTCTGTTGATTCGTTGCAAAAGATGCCATTCGATTTCTAATTGTACAACCTGTAAAACAACATCAACAATACTTCTATTGGACCTTCACGGCTTCAAATAATTTTGAGTTTTAAGAAAAGTAGAACACGTGCACGTGCATTAGTCATAAATTTATTATTATTTTTATTATACTTACTATGCGAATTTACATACATAAATATAACAAAAAGTTTGCGATGCACATCTTTTTCTTTTAAGGTATATTGCGAACTGCAATTAACTGTTATAAATAAGTTAAATAATATTTAAAATATTTAAAAAATACTTATTTTTAATTTTCATCTACAACATTCAAATGTGAATAGAAATCTAAGATCTTCTAATTTTAAGCAGGTAAATAAAGTAGCTGACCCAAAATTTATAGTACAGATACTTGTTTAAAAAAGTGCAGAATTTTCTTCAAAATAATCCGATTATTAAAATGAAGGTAAAGGTGCAAAAAAGGGATGAAAATCTCTTTTATGGACGAAAACTGAAACATGTCTCCTTCTGTGAGGGTTTCTTGAACACAAAGAAAAGATGTTTCCGAAGCGAAATTTTGTTGCAGAAAATCCTTTACCGCACTTGTTGTCAAACAATTCATAAAGTTTAGGGGATACTTCGTGGCTTACGAATTATGACACAACTTTTAATCTTTTTACATTATTTCGAAGAACTTCCCAGGACACTATGAAACATTACAGTGTAGCACTCGCAAATATGGGGTCATTTGGTTTATGTTTCCTATCTGTACGACTCGTTGGATATTTATGGATAATAATTTCGTATTTTACTAATTAGAGTGCAAACAGTAAATCATTTCAGCAAAAGGCTCCGTTTAGGATTACATAACATTTCAAATGGATTAGGGAATTAACTGTGTACATACATAATAGGTATTCATTGGTTTTTCGCTATATTCCCAAACTGTGTTGCATTATCAAAGTTGGTATTAGGGTTTGGATATTTAAATCATTTTACAAAATATTGGGAATCACCAAAAGTCCTTATAACTTCAAATTAAACGGATAAAATAAATTAAATTTAAGAGGGCAAACACGTTTCATTGACTTGAATGAAAGAATATGAAATAAATGACAAGTAATTAAAAATAAAACTTACGAAGATATGTGAGATTCAGATAATAATTAATTGGGATTAGGGAATTACAAATGTGTAAAATATTTAGAAGGTTCGAATGTGTATAGTTTTTTAATAATGAACCCCATAGTAAGAAAGTATTATAATTTTAATAAAAACATTAAACCTGTATTGAGGATGTTAAATACTTGCAAGTTTTGATTAAAATATGTAAAGTCAGTAATTTTCAAAATTTAAACTGTCAGGATATATTATATAAAAAGAAATCGATTTGTGAAAACTTTCATAGTAATATCTCCTTAAGCATTATCTGATGGGAACAGCAATCAGACTTTATCGAAACAGTGATCCAGAAGCAAAACAACTGTGACCTTAATCTACAAAATGGCTTAAAATTAAAACTTGTTCGCGACTTTAATCCTTGGCCATGTGGGGTAGCAGTTTCCGACGGAAAGCGGTTTAGTTCCTGCTGAGCGGAGTCCTGGAGCTTTAAAAATCATTTGCATGTTAAAAGGCAATTTAGAGTAACTGGAATTCAGGTTACCCTCAGAGGTTTTAAAACCTGAAGGCCCTGTTGATTTACCATGCGATGCCGTGAACTGGCACTGAACTTATTTTGCATATCACTGAAATGATGTCCATTTACGAGCCTTTTTATGTTTTCATATTTTTTGTAACTAAAAAAAATATTGTAACGAATCTCGGAGGCTTCTATGCGAATTTTGCTCATCACGCTTAGAAATTCAGACATTTCCATTAATAATTATTGAATTAGGTATTCGTCGTAGGTCTTTTTGTGCTGTTCAAAAGTATCCTAATTCACGCCCGCGGCAATACTTTGATACGCTCAACCGGGAGAAAGGAAATCGATCAGGAATCTCCTGAATTATAATTAACGTCCCGGCGCCTCTGCTTTTATAACAACTCGTTCCCGCGGAAAAAGATTTTGTTCAACCGGAACGAGTGCCCTCTTTTCGGCTTGAGGTGGTGCGCGGTGGCGGCTTCAAACACCCGCAGCCCCGGGCTTCCGACGAGTTCTGGAAATTGATTTATCTTCTAGGAATTTTTGGGTCTGAAGAATAAAGTGAAAAGTAATCTGGCCCTAATCCCGCAATATCCGTAATTGGCAGACGTATCTGGAAGAATGCTCAGATCAGAGCCCAACAAGATGGGTTAAAAGTTAATGAAGATATCATGATATGTGTGCTTTGGGAGCGGGAGGAGAACCCTCAGGAAACCTTTTTGAAAACGACTACCAATGGGGAAAATGTGTTTCGAAAACAAGGTGCCGTGAGCGGTGGTACGCATAAGGAAAACTCATTAGAAATTACGAGTTAATTAGATTGGTCTTCAAGAAAGTGGCAAGTTTATTAACTTTTTCCCTCAGGATATGACTCCATACCACTTATGTATACCAATGATTTTAAATGCGGTTTGATTATCTTTTCCTATTCATAGAAGGATAGTAGCAGAATAATGTAATTAACTTCAAAATAAAAATTTTCATTTGGTAATTAGGACCTTTGAAGTCGTTTCTACATTTTTAAAGTTATTATAACATCCTCCTCTTGGGATGGATTTGCTCGTTTAAAAGATATATTGCATTAAAATTTTAAATCTGGCAAATTTGGTTAAAATTAAATAGCAATTCTGAGTAACTACCTAGATAATGCCTACCTTAATCAAGAAAAATAAATGTTTTCCTTATCATCATGATACTGTCGGTTAAATTGTGTCATGTAGTTAATCTATTATCTTGAAAGCTGTCCTAAAAAACCGAAATCTGATTTAAGAGGAAAAATATAGTTACGAAAATGTTGTCAAATCAAAATGTTTAAACATCACTTGCTACTTTAATTGGTTCAAATTTAAACCAAGTGTCGCTTTAAGGATTTAACTTAACTTTAAATTGTGAAGAAACTGATTATTTTGTATTAGCATTTATTATTTTATTTTAAATATTTAAAAACAACTAGCAAACATTTTCATTGGAAAGGTATTAGACTTTTAACGACCAAGTATACGAACTGAGTTCCGTGGTTTCATCAAAACTTTAAACGCATTTTTCTCCGAAAACATTTTTTCAATGCGGTATATACATGTATCTAATTTTCCGTTGATGGATTTATTCAAAATTTTGTACTCAATTTTTATATTTACAAATATGTTTTCAAAAATGTCTATCACATGCTATCATAATTAATCCTTCAATCCTGTTCGAATGGGAATCAGCTTGAACAATTTATTTATTGTTGAATACCATAGAAAAGCATGAACTTAATTATTATTTATCAGTTATAATTTAGATGTAAAATTCTATTCATAATCTATTTTTAAAACCACTTTCCTTTGATTTTATTTTTTAAAAAAGAAGTTTTCGAAAGAATAAAATAACTCAACAGACTTATAAAGCAAATTAAATATAGAAAATTCTTAATTCACGACTATAATTAGTCACGGTTTTACTAATATTGTAATGTTTAGGAGGACGTGTCTATTAAAAATAATAAATTTTTTATTTGTAGAGTAGAGTTTTTGTGGAATTTGTGTAAGTGTAAAATAACTTTGTTTTAAATTGAATTTTTTGGTAAGAATTCTAGCGAAAGAATATGAAATAGTTTTTTTTTCGAATGTGAGGTTGCTAAAGAACATTTTTTTTACATTTCTTAGCTTTCGGTTAAAAGGAAAATAATTGACAACAAAAGTCGTTCCCGCGAGTTTTAGTTTTCTACGCCAATTTCCCTTGATCAGCCCTGCAGTGAAAGGACGAAAATTTAGCGCTCGAACGTCCGCAAAATAACTCCCGCCAAATTTATTGCATGTGCCCAGGCGTTTTCCCCAGCCCCGAACCAGCGAGCGCGCACGGCGCAGATGCCTCCCTCTGTGGACACCGGGGAGAAAACCGTTTGACAGCCGACGGTCGGGCTCAGTTGTGCGAAGGTGCCGAGAGGCGTCACATGTTTGCAAGTTGTCACTGAGGCGATTGTCAAACCAAAGGAGCCAGGACACCCGCATTCCCCCCGGCAAGGACTGAGAAGTTCCTGACTGACCGCCGCCGGTGCCGCTCTGTTCGCGACCGCCAAGACCGCGGCCCGAATTCAAATCGAAAATCGTGAAATCGCGAAATCGCAAAACCGCGCTCCGTCGTCGGAGGTGACAGCGCTGTCCGTGGCGCAGGGTGCTTTTGTGGTGCAGTGTCGAAATAGCCGATAAATCGGAAATCGGGGCCCCGGTGCACGTTTTAGGGGTGAGGAGTGAGTGGTTTCGGTGCGAGAAGTGGTGCCCCTTGTGCGTGGAGCGCCCCTTCGGGGATTCCGCCGCATTCACCCGTGGACCAGTGGGCCACCGCACAGCGAAAGCTCCCCGAGTCGCAGGAGCCGCGACACCCGCTGGAGCCCGAGAATTAGGTCAGAGGAGCACCACCAAGCAGGTACCCGAACTAAAGTGGTTTCGCAGTGGGGCCGAGTCGAGTGCGCCCCCCGCTCGGCCCGACTGGGAGTCAAAACAAAGGCGAGTGGGGCGCGTCTGGCGGCCGTCTAACCAGCCCCGGGTCTGTCGGGTGCGCCGCCCGCCCGTCGGGGGCTCTGGGTCAGGGGGTGTTTTGTTTGATGCCGATAGGACCCCGAACCATAAATTTACCAGCAGGACTCGATAGGCAGGATAAGGGCGGTGATTACGAGCAAAGTCCACCGCTCGCGGGATTTTGGGGCCCCGGGAAAGCATTGATTCCCGAAAACTGGTAATCCTCTGATTGATATTTCCCTGCTGGAAGTGGCGCGCGGACCGATAACGCTCTTTGCTCATCCCGAAATAATTTGTTTGCCCTCTAAGCCCTCTTAAGCATTTATTTTAGAGTTTTCGGCGAAATGTTTTGGCTGGGATTAGGCCGGTCACTTCCTGCTAATCCCGGAGTAATACACTGGAACTACCTCCCCGACAAATAAAAGCAGGGCAAAACAATTTTTAAAACAAAAGAAGATAAGCTCACCTCGGGTGCTGCAATGAGACGAAGCTGTAAGTCATCATTCAGCGTCTTTTCTGAGTCCGCTTATCTTTCGAATTCTCTGCCATTTTCCCCCGCTGCTAAGATAGTAAATAAAAAAGTTGAGTTCAAAAGCAACTGACTTTCGTTCGTGTCTTAACACTTACTGGTTAGTTTAGGCGCCTAATTTTATAAACACTCAGAGACCAAAGAAGAAAACATAGCTACATGTTGATATTTATTATTAATTTTTCCGGATTCACAACTATTGAACCTAATATTTAATACCTCCTTCAATTAAATATGTTGACAATCATAAGCAAAAGACTATTAAAATATAAAACTTTTTAACACCTTCTGATACAAATATAAATCGGCCACAGAAACTGGCAAACAATTGTTTTTATTTTTCTGACTGAAGCGGCAGAATATAAAACTGCTGATCGCTTAAAAAAATAAAATAATGAAAAGCGTAAAATTATCCGTCTTTAAATATTCCGGAATAATAAGGGGGTTTTCATTATAAATGTTCGTTATTTTAAAAGACCGTGATACTCATGCATACTAACTATAGAATTTAAAAATGGTTGAATACAACGAGTTTTATATCTTTTATTTATGGCTTTAGTTTAGGAGAACCAATGGATCAGGAATAATTTTTCTCGCTATTAAAAAAGAATCTTGTGTTTTTCAGGCAAACATTCTAAACTCTAGCTTACTTTGATTTAAGAGGACAAGGGTTCGTAAGCACATTTTAAAAGATCTTTTGTAGGGGATTCAGAAAAAAATTTTTAAAGAGACATAAAAACCAATACATAATTTTCAAAATTAAGGTCTAAAAGAGGTATTAAAATATTTGTGAAGTTATTAATAACTTGACGAAAAACTGGGGAATTATTTCATTTATACTACAACGATGTCAGAGCCCTTCCAATGGATAAATTTAAATATTTAAAATTTCTAATATAATCTCTTCACTTCTATTTTCATAGAAATTTTTCCGAAACTTCTCAGTTAAATGTCGCAATAACTTTCAGATTAGTTAGTTAATTCATTTTAAAAGTGGAAAAATGATATTGAACACTTGGTAAAAGTGCTGATCCTTTTGCTATCTCGATGAGATTAATTGCCAAATACACTTAGCGAGTCAGTAGACACACTTCGTGCGGTAGTGATACATATTCTAGGCATTTACGAGCATTAATTAATATTAATTGAGTTGTGCTAGTCAAGCATGTTCTCCAGAAACCTTAATAGGGTTGTAACTCCTTGTTATTAAGGCTCACAAAATGCCTCGGAAAATTGAGTATTTAACTAAACAGTTCAAGTTGGAATATTAAGGTAGTCTTAGGGCCGAATTCATAAACGAAGCTTTGCCTTAAGTTGGTCATAGATTCTGTTTTGATGTTTAGAGTCGTCTCAAGATTTTCAAGATTAAAATTGATCATAGGCGCACAGCATCCTAGCTGAGAGATTTTTCATATTAACATTAACCACGATTCCAACGTAATTTTATTTCCGAGTGAAAATAAAAATAAACTTTTCGCAAAAATTCTCACTTAACTCAGCAAAGATATAATTATAGTTATTGGATTAACTATCTTTATAGCTTTTCTAAAAGTAAACTCAGTATGCTTACTTCTGGAGTATTTTCCGTGTAAATCAGTAAGAATTCATGAAAATTAAAACAAAAATTAATCGATTGCCAAAGTGCATATAACATTATATCTAATATCTAACAAATATCTTATATTTAAAATTTAAAAATACTTTGAGTCGCTATTAAGGTTATTAATAAATAGTAAGTGTGTTACTAAATATTATATGCAATTACATACTCTTATAAATCTATCTAACTATTAAAAAGGTTATATCTGTTAGTGCTATTTTTTTAAAGATTTGTTATTGAGCCCAAAAGTAACTAAAAACGAAAGTTGTAACGAAATTTTGTTCTCTCGGTGTTTTCGGCGTGCCTCATCGATTTTGATTTGAGATCTGTGCGGACATTTTGTAGATGATGACTGTAAATTGTTAGCCCTATCTTAGCATTAAAAATTCATACTAATATTCCCCGCTTTCGTAATAAAAAGTTTGGCAAAAAAAAACTTTAGCAGTTTAATCTTTTTTATATTAGTTATACAATTTTTTTTCCATCTAAAACATTTCTGCTCAGTTCTCAAATCGAAATAGGCACCCCTGAGACCTTCCCTTGTCATTTGATAGGTAATAATAAGGGTTCTCATGAGCATATTTGTTCCGGAATGAAATACATTTTTTAGGGGGACTTTGAGTTTTCAATGCATTTAAAACAAGAATGTTTTTTATACCCTTCGAAAACTCTTGGTGTTTTAACTAGGTACATGCTGTTCTACGATAAAGCAAACAAAATTTGAAAATTCTACGGCCCTGATTCGTCATAAAAATTAAGTACTTGAGTTTTATGGGGCGATTCGTTAAAATTAAAGGACGGCGAACCCGACGGTAGGACGCTGGATTTAAATTGATTTATAGGGTCATTTTGAAAGAGTTCGTGAGTTGAAACGAGCCCAGCACTTCACCCGAGCAGCTGTCCTTGGCCCTAATAAGAGCGAACGAAAACAAGGACTCCAGGGACCTTAATTTAGCGAGTCCGGCCTAATGAAGGAGCTTCTCGCGATAATGGGTCAGAAGAACCGGGAAGCGTTATTCATCTTGCGATGCAGTTCTATTAGATTACTGAAATTTTCCATTTAGCGATTCGAGTTGTAAAACTCCTAAATGCAGGTGACCTCATTTCTCCGGGAGTCTGCCCCTGAGCCTTGCAACACGTTAAAAATCAATAAAACAAGATTTCCTGGCATGGTTCGGAGGTAGCAAGGTTTGCGGCTCACGTGAAATACCAAGGACACGCCACCGCGCTGCCTCACCTGCAATAATTCAAGAGCAGAATTCTAAATGACTCGAAAGACCTCAGCACGAGGAACACACGCCATTTAATCAATAAGCGGAAATTACTCCTCTAATAAGGATTTTGCCATTACGGCGCAGATCCTCGCCCGCGGACAGCCGGATTATCCCGGAGACCCGGAAGGCCGGGACCTACGCCTACGCCGCTGATGTGTGTGATGTTTCCAATTTCGGAAAATGACTCAATAAAATTTTAACCGGATGCTGATAAATGACTTTTCAGACGATGCGATTTATTATTTAGCATGCGAAGGAGTGGCGGAAGTCCTTCCAGATGAAGGCTCATTACGACACAATTACGATACTGTCGAGCATAAATCTTTGAATATGCCTCCGACTCTGTGTTTGGGATGCTCAATAATTTCCCACAGTAGATCCTCTGCTCCGCAAAACAAGGTGGATAAATTGATTACACCCACACCTCGTGTTGATTAAAATTTCTGTCATTTGTATCAACTGCTCGCGCGGGAATATTGAAATTGGATTTTTGGCGCGAAGCATGTCCTACTAACTTTAGACCATATTTGTTTGTACATGTGTTGAAAATTAGAGGACACACTCAAATATGCAAATGCAACGTTGTTTATGCTATGTTTCAGTAAATCGAAGAACATCTTGCAACTGCAATATTTCCAATTTTCATACCGAAATAACATAATTTGTTTCTGCATATCACTTTAAATAAGTGTCATCGTCTAATTCGCTGTTGGGATTAATATTTTCACCTGATGCAACCTTTTTATTCTCTGGGTTTAGAAAAATGCTGATAAAACCAGGAGTTTTATATTGCAGTTTTGCTAACATCTTTGAGGTCTGTGAAACTCTTTTACGTCTTTTGTAAAAAGTTTGATTTTCGTTTGTCAATAATATGGTACACGAAGCTGGTTCTAACGAGTATGGAATTCTAAAAACTACTTAAAATGAATTATTGATAGAAATAGAAGTATGCTATATAAACTTATTTTAAACTCAAAATTTGGTTTAGTTCGTTATTCACAGAAAAAACAAAAAAAAACCAATTTGTTATTAGTAATTTTTTATTTGAACTAACTGAATATGACTCGGTTAAAAATTTATAAAGTTTTGTTAGCTATACTTATAGATCGTCAATACCACAATTTTGAAGCAAAATAGGGTGCAGTCATCAAACTATTTTTGACTAGTCTTTAGTTTTGGTATGTAAACATTTTTCGACCATAAACATTTGAAATAAAGTTTTTTTCGTAAAAAGCTAGTCTTGACCAAAAATAAAACTTTGAACAGACACTCTACATTACCTAACCTATATATGTATACAGTGGTAAATGTGTAACAACGCTTCTTGAAAGAAAATTGTAAAATTTATTAATTTGAGCTCCGAACTAAAAAAAAATCCAATATACCTTTTATAGTTACGTAAAATTAATAGAGAACATATTTCCTGCCAAAGTGCAATTCATGTTTTGAAACTTGCAGAGCTATGCAAGTTTTAGTATTTCGAGATGCAGATAAACTTTGTTAAATCGTTGATTTTACACAACACGTCCTGGAGGGTTTGCATACAGCTCTTGAAGCCACAATGACGAGTTTTCAAAATCGACTTGTCCGCTAAATACAACTGGGAACGTTGCTGTCCTCTGCAGCTCCACGTGACGAGCATTCCCCAGTACGAGTCCTTTTCAGAGCAGTTCCAGGAGTCAGCCGGGACGTAAAGAGTGCAGTCTTATGCGCGGCTCTATAAAATTATTGGATAAGTTTAGAGCATTGCAACAAAGTGGATTGAGCCAAGCCAGGATAGGCCAGACCACGGTTATCTGGCAAGTTATATTATTTATGAAAGTTCTCAGAAGTTGGGCATTTCTTGTTTCCGTAGAACAACAGTTTCCAGTTGAATGCATCTCGACGAACTTTGCAAGTAGTTTTCCTCATTCGAATTTAGTTCGCATTCATTTTCCTTTACACGCCACAGACCCGCATTTTCCGAGTGCCCATCGCACTTTGGCTGAACAAAGAGTACCAAATCCGGAAAAGCGAAAAATTAGTAAAGAAAATTGACTTTTCAGTACACAAAACAAATGGATTCCATTTAAAAAAGAATTCTTCCATTTTTGTTGATTTAAAGGCGTGGTATGTTTTGTAAGAGGACTTTAAAATTAAGTTTTCATAGCCATCATAAACTTCTGCCCTGCACACGTGTTGCGCTGCAAATCGTATCTTATTGAGATTTTGATTTTTTGAATTGGAAAACTTGAAATAGGGTTGATTTTTACTGGAAAAAATGTTCGAAATTGTTCACGTACGTAGCCAATTCGCCCCCGCCTTTATTGCTACACATGGGGTTTTTATGAGGCTTATGCATAGAAGGAAAAAGTTTTATGGAGTTTTTACAGGGGCAAGGCTTAACACTAATTCGGGTTTATTTTCATTGAAGCGTTTAATAAAATCCTGAAAATTGCAGTTTTTGTAAACAAAATCATAAAATAATCGAAAATACTTGTGTTGCGAAGTTTACAATTTTGTAAGGTTATTGTGAAAATTGTCAAATTAGGTTATTTATTTCAGATATGGTCATATTATTATATCACAAGTACCATATATAATTTGTTTTTACGCAAATAAATCGGGAAAAACCTTTTGGATTTTACGGGTATTTTTTTTAGATTTAAAATGATTGAAAGGCTTCGTTTATTAAAAAATCCATCAGTTTTGATTGCTTAAAAGCTATGTGACTAAACATGGTAAATAGTTTAGAAAATTACTAAATTTCTTTGGTTAGAAAAAAATTGCTTTATAATACGTGCTGAGAAAATTAAAAAATGTAATTCCTAAAGGTATAATTTAGAAATATAGTGCTGAATAAAACGTTTTAATTTATGAGTTTTTATATGTTTGCCACCCATTAAGAAAATTTTTTATATAGAACATGTAACCACTGGAGGATAATTTTAGAATAAAAATATGCTTAAAGTAGCCACGCATTAATTTTGAAAACAAATCCATTTAATTTGCGTTTTTCTAACGAAAAGAGGAGATTTCGGGTTCTTACGGAAAGGTAAAAAGTTTGTTTCTCCTTCGAATAAAGATTAATACATTTTGTTGGGTCATACAAGATGTCTGTTGAGTAGTAAGTGTTAATATTTATGAAAAATTATTCTGTTTAATGTAGTATAATATTTATCAGTAAACTATTCACACAATTTTTAAATAAAAACATAAATTTTTGTTCCAGTTTTAGCAATAATCTGGGTCGTTACTACTAAAAGTTGTCACTTCAGTTCCAGAATTTGTTTAATCTGGCTACTGATATCTACTATGAGTTACTACTTTTCCTTAAATAAATGCTCTAAAATCTTAAGCTTGCCTTTGTCTGCAAAAAATACACTTAAGAATATATAACGAAGTTTGTATCAATGACGTCGAGTTCGTTATAATGAGGTTTTGTTGTATTAAATACCGAACTTAATACAATTTTATGTTTTTATATGTAAACGTTTTGTGCCATTGATTCGGCCATATACCGCGATTGTCCTCTTCTATTATGTAGTAGAGTTTAACTTTTTCTTCAACTTTTATTTTATTCATATGAATGCAAATCATAAAAAGTTCGTTCTCGGCTACAAAGAGCACTCACGAGCATTCGTATTTTTCGTCTGGTTTCACACATATTTTGAAATCCTACCCGCATACGTGGGTATTTTAATCGATTTTATTCAACAGGCGTTTTTCGGCGGGCGCGATTACGCAAGGACAGGAAATAAAAAAGTCAAGATGTTATTGTGGGTGTCGCAAAGGCATTCGAGCACACTCGAGGACGGACTATAACCCATTAAGCCAGATTTATGGTTAAGCCCTTCTCTGCGGAGTAAATGATCTGCGTTATTGATGTCTAATTCTTATTATTTCGCCCGTAAATTCCGGGACTGAACAAGGTCCCTGAGATTTTCACGTAAGCTGGAAGAAATTTGATATAAACCCCGGGCGTTTTTATTGCCTTCTTAAATACGTTTGGAAAGCTACCATCGGGAAATTGCATAAAATACACATTTTGGGCATGAAAGGAATTTCTCTTATACAAATTCAGGACCTTTCCAAGTGGATGCGATCTCATTTGAATCCATTAATCCCACGCGAAGGGCTAAAGTAAAAGTGGTTGAAGACAGTTTCACTACGCTTTCTGCTAATCCAGTTAGCGTTGAAGACCTACCGTAGGAATTATTCATGAAGTGTTCTCAGCGACTCCCCCGCTAAAAATAGACGGGCAGGCCTTCTTTTGTGTTCTTTCTTCGGTGGGCCAGGGGAGAAAGGTTCCAGTGACAGGACAAAATTAGCTCGTTGCTTTTCATTTGGCTCCAACGAATTCGTTTGTCGGCAAAGTTATCGCTTTATATTGGAAATATATTTTGGATTACGATATTATACATTCAGAAAATATTGTCGGAGGATAAATAAGTCACTTTCATGTTGAAATGTAAATATACGTAAGTACTTGTTTAGATACTTGCCGGCATTTGATATGAATAACAAATTGATACTTTTGATGATATTCACCAAAAACCTCTGCCCTTTAAAATAAAGAGATAAATATACATAAGCATATTTTTAAAAATTGCACACAAGTTTACCTACTTTCTATAAATTTGTACACCTACGGGATGTGTTTGCTTTATTTATTTTCAAAAGAATTTATGCTTTGCCAAGTTGAAATTATTCATCGAGTACAAAAATTACCTGCCGCCAAATTTACTGTGGGCGTTTTATTGAATCATTTCAGATTTTTTTTTTGATGTTTTAAAAAATTATTCGGATTTAAAAATGCTTTTTACGTACCTACAATTGCTACAAATCGAAAAACGTGCAAATAAAATTTTGATAAAGAATAGCAGAGTCTTTCAGAAGTAGTAGGTCTTTAAAAAAAATTGCGAACTCAACTAGAGATGAATGCTGGTAATAGTTTTGAACTTGTCTATTTAAAGTGCATCGTTATGTATACTTGTGTAACATCCTAACATTATGTAGCTTTAAATTTTTACCTGTTTGCGCCATTTGCTGCGTATTTCTTAAATATTAAACGACTTAAAATCATTACAAAAGTTTTCCAATTATAATTCTGGAATTACGTGGTCTAAATTTTAAAACTATCCGTTTCAGATGAGGCAATATTGTAAGAATAATGTTTTATAACTATTCCAAATTTCAACTTTTTGTGCCCAAAATAGTTTGGAACGGGGAGAACAGGTAGCCAAAAGCAGCATATAATTAATTAATACTTGACCTGTAATTGGCTCGAATTATTTGAGTTAAAATACTCTGGTCGCATCATCAGTAGTAATAATATTTATCATAGTGTTAAATGACTTTCAAAAGGTTATCGATGTAACTTTACCCATTGAACTACTCGTACATAATAAATTGAATACATGTAGAGTAAATTACGTTTTACACGAACTTAATGAAATTCAAACCTTTAACGAAAGCTTCTGTGAAAGGACCTTTGAAAATCGCATCTGGTGCGCCATTGCAATGAACTAAAATTTATTAAATAAAGCATCACTCCCTTGAATAGCACGCGAACCAGAAAATGGGTTTAGGGCGAAATGCAACATTCAGAAGGTATCGCAAGGGAGCAGAAAATTGGCCCTAATTTTCTTCCATGGAAACCATCATGTCCTTTCACTAAATGCATCCCAGCGCACCCACAACTTGTACATTTTGTAACTTGTAAGTACCTAACGATTTCAAAGATATTTTCGAAAAGTTTCACGAACTGAGTTTGTTGCGATGAGAAGTGTCTTGTTTTGAAGTTCTCTTTCTTAATTAGTTGCTGAAGTAGTCAAAGTTTAGTACGAACCGCACATACCTATAGTTAAGGAAGAATGATCAATTATGAAATACTTAACTACTCGTTAATTATTAATTGCACTATTATATCGAAAATATTAATTTTTGATTTTTATCTTTTTCAGGTGGGCGTTAATTTAGTACTTTGCCATTTGTGGATCTACAGCAAAATTCAGACAACGAAAATGTGCTGAAATGAGATGTAAATAATGTACTCTAGCTTAAAATTTGTTACTTTACAACATATTTAATAACATTTATGTGAACACATCAATTCTTATCATTGTCATTATATGCATACATTTTTCAATATAATACATATACAAGCAAAGACATTGAACATTCATGACTTTTTTTGTTACAATATGAAATCCTGAAGTTTTCTGCATCTTAATTTTTTTTCATCGACGTGGATACCTGTAGCAACTGCATAATTTCACTTGATACCTTAATGCTTCGGTAGCGCTAATCGAAAACTGAAGAGAGTTACATCGATCCGCGGTAATCCTCCCCATTCATCACACACCCCCTGGGTTTTTTGTTACATGTAGACACGTATATGATAAGCGAAATATTCTTACAGGAAAGATTACACGCAAAATTTATTGATAAAATAGGCAAAGGAGCAAATCTAAAGGGAATATGATAGGATCTGGAACGTAACCAGCATGAGTAATTTATGTGATATTTCAATTGATTCCAGCATGTAATAGGAAGTTATAGGGATGATTACCATTTTTAATTTAAGGGCTTTATTATGCTCATGAGTTGTAGATCCTAGAATTTTATCCGCATTAAAAAGGATGTCAATGTGGAAAACCTAGTAATTGGTACATAATTCGCGTTGACTTCTAAAAATTATGTACTGTCATAAGGATCAAGTGAGAGGTAAATTTATGGTGGTTTCTTCAAAAATCCTACCATTTGGCTGTTAAAAATCGCATTTTTGGGATGTGTCGTGTTTTGGTTTAGTTGTGGCGTTAGGTACCGCTGGTGAGCAACATATTACATAAGCTATTTTCTATAAAAACTGTTAATTCATCGCCATTAGGAAATGTATGCTATATATTTTATATAGATTTGTCTTTTCCGATAGAGGGTTAGAAGCTTAAAAGTTTTTATTAACTTTGTCATACTCTCTATTAAAAAACTTTTACTAACGAATATGAGAATTCGCTTTAATGTGAACATTTTCAAAAAAGAAGCGATTATTGCAATCAACTTTAATTTATTGTACACCAATGTATAATAATCACATCGAATAATTAACAATAAATTCAATTTAAAGGGTAACACCCTTCTTGTGATTTCCAAAAAATAATATAAGTATTTTTGTTTTTCTAGATTTATTGTTGTAAGAATATTTTAAGCGTTTCTACATATCGAAATTCTAATTATTACTTGGGTTACAGCCAATTGAAATGAGTTCGGTAGTGAATATCTGATTTTGATAAAATGAGAATCACGCATTTTTTAAATTATTTAAGGTTAGAATGAGCGCCTTAGAAAGAAATGTCAGTATGACACAACATTGAACAGACTTAAAGTTTCAGCAAGGTTAGTGATTATTTTATTTACTTTCTTCCTGGATAGTCTATTTGAGAATGTAAATAGATTTGTAAAAACTTATCTATAAATATTCCAAATCGTCTTTATTAAATTATAATAATATAAATACTTATCTGTAATTATTTTAAATCGTGTTTATTAAATTATATTAGCTCAAATGCATCTGATACTCCTAAATTTGGCTCAATAACTCTTGCTGTATAATTTTTAACCAGCATTTAATTAGAGTCAGTCCAAGAAATTAAATGACATTTAAATATTTCGATTAATGATTTACCCTTTTCCTTGCTGCCGTTGATTGCAGGCTTAAAATTTGTTACGCAGTTTTGAACAAAATTAAACAAAAAGATTTTGCCATCAAATTCGAAGTTCGAGGGTTCAATCTAAATTGGTGTTTCGAAATCCGCATTTTATGCGAAATATTTTACCAAATATAATCCAAAAGAAAATCCCATGTTAGAAATCGTTATTCAAATTGAAGCGTCAGTTTGGGGGATTAACTTAATTGAATCCAATTCAATCAATAGCTGTTGGACAATACCCTCATATTATCAATGAAATGGCAAATTCCACTTAATTGCCAAGATTTCCTCATCATTTTGGATTATTTGATCATTTGCTAATTGGTGCAAAGTATACACGTATTTCAATAGGACATTGCTCTTTGCTTTCAACTGGGCGTAAATTATAATGCCTACTTTTTATATTTTTTCTTTAATATTTTGACTTATACGCGTAGGTATATCCATGCGAATAAAAAGATTGTATTTGGATATGACTTGTTGAAAAGATAAAGGTCAAATGCGAATATTTGAGGCAATTTTTGCCTTGTTTTACCTTTCTACCAGAAGTTTTGCTTTGCTAAAATAATTTTTTTTTTCTGTGGTATAAAATCCCCCAGATGTAATATATAATTACAGGAAGGGGGTCCTTTGTTAGAGAAAACCCTAATTTCTTCCAATGGCTATGATGATTTTGGCTTGTCCCACACTCGGAACAATTGCCGTTGACACGCAATCTCGTAATTTATTTCCCACTGTCCCGGGGCCATACATTAAAAGAAATTATTTTCTCGTTGTGTTGCCAGGACGAAGGGCATGGCATTATTTGACGAGCTCCCCAGAACATCCCTCTTATTATGCGATGGTCCACTTTTCGCGTCCGGGAAACTTTCACAAAGTTGTCATCTGAATGCCCGACCCGTAAACTCCCCCAACGATGCTCGAGTCCTTAACAAATGTAATTAGTCGACAAGCAGAACATATTTCTTCCTCTGTCGTGCTTAGACGGCGGACAATAAGCCTTAGCCACTTTACAAGGCAAACGACAGGAAAATGGGGCCTCTCGCTTCAATCAAAAGATAAGAAGATCCTCATTCAGGACCCCCGATCCCAGACTCCCATGGCTCCATTTGTGTTCTGGCTGTTGAGCTTGTTTCTTGTCGCTTATTTGCCCGGAGGAGATTTGCAGGAAGCATCTTTTTTTGTTTTTCTAAAATTAAACTCATTTCCGGTTGAGCTCCATGACTCCTCCGTCTGCCCCGTCCAAGATCACTTTTAGCACGGTAACGTCTACCGTCGTAGAAATCTAGCTGCCGTTTAGACTCGTCTACGAACTTAAGAAATGATGCTAATGACTTCAGCGGGGATGCTCCATCGCCTCTCGCACTCGGCAGCATCCTCGAGCCCAGACAGGAGTTTAGAAGTTAGGATGTTCTGAGTTGAGTGTCAAGAGAGTTCAACAAAAGGAAATAACTAATTTTAAGTTGGAAAAGTTAAATTTGCGGTATACGTTAAATTTCTTTAATTAAAATACCTGCGAGGAGAAAAGCGGGTTGCGGATTAGTGTCTCGAAGCTGTCCACCTTCTTTAATCCTATTTAAAATACCTAAACTTTTGTTTGATTCATGTCCTTTAGCAGAACTACTCAGGGATTTAGAAAAGCGGAAACTTTTAATTTTAAATTAGTTAAAAGAAGAGATATTTTTAATGTGCTTATTCAGAGCTTTTGGGTCAACTCTAGTTCAAGTTGAACATAACTTTAAAACTTTTCTATCATCATAAAGAAACGCCCCTTTCAAAAAAGTTTTGTTTTTATAACAACTTTTATTCTCCTTCTATCAACTATTCGTTGACCATGTGAGTTATTTTTATCCGTTTTTCCTTTCTTCGTATTTTAGTTTGGGCTTTGTTTTAGGCACGACAAGTTGAGGCAGAATTTATATCCCTTTTCTGGTTAACATATTTTGGGTGTGAATTCCTCCGGGATTAGCTCAAATACATAATTAGGAACGTAAAATTGCGTTGCGTTGCAAGACATAGACTAAGAACAATTCTGTCCATCAATAAATTTAGTGAATGGTTAATTATTTTAAATCCTGTAAATCAACTTTGCAATGATTTTATTCCAAACAGTAATTTTATAGTTTCTGTTTCACTGTACGTAATCTTAAATAATTACAATTATGTCTGGTAAGAAGAGTACTAAAATTTAACCAATTACATTATCAATTTAAGTACCTACATTTGTAGAAATATTCTAACATCTGATTTTTTTTAACGATCTAGTCAATGACTCGGAGTAATTTGATGTTATTTTCACGAAATAAAATATTATTACTAAGGGTTTTATTCAAAAATTTCAATTCAATATAACAATTACTAGCTAGTTTGAATAGTCTGAATAAAAAAATAGTAGCTACATATGTATAATGATGGAGAAAATAATAAATTACAAAAGCTAAAATATATAAATCCTTGCACATTTAATATAGTATATAGTATACTAACAAAAATTACATTTATACTTTAACTATATTATTTGTGTTATTTTTGAACCTGTAAATTTGTTAGTTAAGTTTTCATTTTTATCTATTAATTCTTCTGCCACTATATTTTAGAATTATTTTGAATTAAAACTTCGTTTTTGTTATATCTATGAATATGTACTAGCGATAAATAGTATTGATCAATAAAAAATAATTAAATACCCAAATAAAAATATGGAGTTTCCACAAACAAGAGAAAAGATCACGACTTTGTTTGGCACAGGTATTCGCCTGTGTTATTGGATTCAAATTTATCACGTAAAACTCGTTTTGCAAATTATGTATGTAGGTACGTCAAATCAAAAGGACTGAAGCAATACATGTCTTTGGTTGGAAACATTTTGTCGGATTAAGGGATAATGGAGTTAGTGAAACAGTCGGGTTTGCACGTGCATTCGATTTTCAGTCCTTGCATTGGGTGGAAAAATAAGTTACTCGTATTAGTTGGCGATTTATCCCTTTTCCAATGTTATCAAAATAACCTTAAACTTTAGCGTTTGATTGAGGTCGTATTGTAGGTTGGCTGATAATTCCATAAGCGTGGGTTGATGGCACGTGTGGCGCACCGGGACTCCATATTATGGTATAGATAACCTTTTGCTACATAAACAATCAAAAGCGATTTTCTCGAAACTTTACTGAGCGACTTAAGTTTGTTGGAAGAATAAATTTTGCTGAGCGTGAGTTTTGGTTATTTCCGAAGGCTTTTGGGAATTACACATAGTAGAAGAATATTTTTGTAATCTGTTGAATTGTGTTGTATATGCTTTATTTTATTGTGTGCCATAATTTATCATTTTCATATGTAACTATGTATATCCACACATAGTTAATCAGAATAATTGTCTTTGAACGCAAATAACTTAAAAGATCAAATTAGTTTGTCAACAATTTTGTATTCATGCTATTTAATTTAAACAAATGATGTATTAATATATTTAATTATAGCAGGTATTTTATGGTATTTAATTTATAGTTCTTTAAACTCGAGTCAAATTTTCGCGATTTAACTGAGATATGTATGTCTTGCCCCATTTAGTTTAGTGAGCTACTAAATCCGGCCCAGAATCTCCGTATGCACGCTTAATACCTAAATAAACCTTTTGTTCAGATTCAAATCCTTTAATTTTGGCAAAATTTCACAACTTCTCAATCCCGAAAGGTTTCAAAAATTCATGGGGTTAAAAATAAGTGAATATTCGCTCTGTTAGATTCTTTAGCTCAAATTTGACGAATATCGTTGAACTCAGGTTTCAATGAAGGAAGGATACCAAGTTTTTAATATTTAATAAGTCGATGTTGTCGAATATGAGTTAAGAATAAAAAATCCGAATGATTTAATTATATTCAGAAAATATATTTAGGGTAATATTTGGATATGCAAAATCTTCAAGCACCCATGAATGTGTTTGCTTCTTTCTGTTAAGAGTGTAAAAAGCTTCACAAAATAAATCGTTATTCGTTTTTTGGCATGCAAAAGAGCGATGACAACAAGGAGGTTTAATGTAAAGTTTAGTTTATATACAGTTGATTTCTGTAAAATGGCCTTCTAAATTGTCTATTTTTTCAGAAAGTTTTTTAAATGTTAATATTACGAAATTTAATATTGAATGAATACAAAAATGAATTCATTTTTATTTAGTTAGAATAGAAACTCATGTTTTATTGTCGATATTAGTTTAGTAATCGAACATGTATCTTTTTGCGATATCATATTCTCAAAAAAAAATTTCTAATTTCTAACCTACTGATGGTCATTGAAAGAAATTGCTTTGAAAATTTTATTATAGAGGTGTTTTCTACTTTATTGGTAGTTGAATGAGGTAACAAAATAGGGTATAATTTGCTAAGTAAAGTACGTACTAACTGGTTTTCGTTCGAAATTGCTGCGTGAAACATACCGAACTCCGTA
The DNA here is from genome assembly GCA_959613345.1 of Tolmerus cingulatus. Lineage (NCBI taxonomy): Eukaryota > Metazoa > Arthropoda > Insecta > Diptera > Asilidae > Tolmerus > Tolmerus cingulatus. Next base: position 14,157,190 of record OY390708.1, on the reverse strand, counting down.
CGAAGTACCTCATTTCGCCATGAAAATCCAATTTTCCAGTAACAAATCCAGAGCCCTTTTCTGGAAAACCCAACGTCATGCATGGAGTTCACATATGCATATTTAATACCATCAAGATTGTAACGAATTTCGTCTCGTTTGTTCTGTAATCCAAGCTTGGTCGATGTTTATATTTGAGGCACGTCCAAGGACTATTAGATTACACATTGAATAGGTGTTTGACTGCTCCGGCGTCAGTCAATGAGGCCTTGATTTGAGGAAATTTCATTGTGGGTCTTCCCATTACTGCGGCGAAAAAGCTGAAATTTTATAGACCTCGGGAAATAAAAGGCGAATTATCGGATTATTACAGTCATAAAATTAAATAGGAATGCAATTTTGAGGTTTTTTTCTCCTATCAAGTTAATCTTAATAGCGTTCTCTTAAATCGACTTGAGCAAGGTCAGGAATCGTATCTGTGCTGATTTTGCACTTTCATAAAGACTTTCACATATACTTTAAAAATGCTTCAAAATTCAGAATTAAGGGAAAGAATATTATAAAGTAATTTTCGTTCGGCGTGATTAATACTTATTTTCATATTTTAAGATGAAGATTTAACGAATGTTTATTACTAATATTTATTAATCAGGGAAACTTAATTACATAACCATCAATCTTGATAATCGAAACCTGTCCGGTATTGAATCAAATGTCCTATCAATGTCCTTTGTATACCAAAAACAACGACATTCAAATAAATGTCAATAACAGATTATTATTGAGTTGTATTGAAAAGCTGTTCCTTAATTAAGTCGAAAGCAATGCAGAAAAATCGGGAAAGGAGCATAAATCAATTTAGATAGACTATTCATGTTTTCTGCATCGTTATATTAAAATATATTCTTAAAAGATTTACCGTGTCATGAATGAGCATTCTTATATTGTATTATGTATTTTGCAATTTGCGTTATCCATGATCTTTGCTGCACTTTTAAAGTTTGTTTGAAAAAAGAAGTAAAGTGCGAGTCAGTTTCATCGAGCGTTGCAAATGTTGACCTACATACATATATCATTAGAAGTTTGGAATTAAGATAAATTAATAGTGTATCATGAACACTTTGCGCCTATTAATTTTTAAAAATTTTTGTGTACCGAAATTAAATATAGTGCTCTGGTCGATAGTTATATATCCTTGCAATAATTAATCAATTTCACTAAAATATCTTTGTGTGTATTCAATTTCAAATTCGGAATTCAATAAATCTCATAAATCTTAATGCTAATAAAAAACAAACTAGTGGGTCCAATTCTGTTAACATTATATTTCAAATCTATTCTCAAAAGGTATTTAACTTTAGTTATTTCTTTTGAACAAATAGGTAAGGTACTTTATGAGTACCTACATTTTTTCTAGGTAACGAACAAAAATAATACAACAATGTTTCTATATGTACAAGTACAATATGTATAAAATTGACAAACTCCATGATAACTTAAAAGAATAAATAAAATGGTAGGTCCTATAAATAACTACCTATTTACGGTGGAAAATTTGAGATCATAACCCGAAATTAAAGTGCAATAAAACATTTTTGGGAACTGAAAATGTCAAAATATTTGTGTAAAAACGCTACATAAATGGTTAAACCACAAAATGCAAGTAAGAGCATTTTTTATCTTGCCCCATATATCATTCGTTGGAATTTTTGCTAAAATTTCCTTTTGAGGTGCATTCAGGTTGAGGCAGACTCCATAACTGCGGCATTGCAAATCGTTGTGTGGAAAAATGATAAGTTTCTTTTGAAAACAATCTGGACATTTTATGAAAATTTATTTCTGTACTGCCTTATGTTTGCGGTGCGGAATTAACAAAAGCTTTGACGCAAATAATATCTGAAATAATTTGCTGTACTATGCTTTATGATTAATTGCTTAAATTATTAAGTATTAATATTTTCCTCCTAAAATATCTCTCTACTTTGCAGAATATTTTTGTCATTCTAACAAAATTACTACAGTCGAGAAAGTTAATATTTACCCCATCAAATAAATACATTATATCAAATGCAATCTCATCCCTGAAATACTCTTGGTTATTGTGAAGGCAACAAAATCAATAAGTTCGATTTTGCTAGGGTGGATTGGCTTTTATGCTTATAGAAAACATTGAAAGTTTCTTCGGGTCTAATATATTCCATAAATGTTAGCCTCGACAAAGTAAGATTTATACATATTTGGACAAGTGTGAGAACCTTATTCATTCCCACGTTGTGACTCACTCTGCTTTTTAGCCTGAACGCCTTTCTTCCTTGTGAGGGAAGGGGTTTTAGGTGGCATACAGTGCAAAATGGATGGATTGTCTATCTTTACGACTTTCCCCCGGGCAGCACTATCATTCTTTAATAGGCCTGATTCTATAGAAAACGAAGTCGTATCAAGATTACAAGAAAAGACTCTTTATCCTATCATGTTACGGTTGAAGCCCTAGAAGAACCGGATGGCAGTTTAAGTGGACTCTTGTCGAACTAGCTTCCATAGAATTAAAGCTGGCAAGGAATTGGATTACATACAACATAAATCGTAGAGAGGGATGCTCATATCCTTGAAAGATAGATTATTGTTGTGGCCGTTGATATCCTGCAAAAACTAATTATGCTCCAATATTGAAAGGAGGACTCTTTGTCCTGTTTGGTGAAAAGGACAGTCACAGGATGTTACATTAATTATTTCATCGATAATCCTGCACGGATTTTCTAAGGTTTAAAGCTATTTTCCAGGGACTGCTAATGCTTATGATATTCAAGCCCAAGTTGAAATGATTATAATTCTTGATTTGTTGTCTTCTATATCAGCTACATTCTTACATAATATAGTAATTTAAAAAAAATAATATCTAAAAAAATAATTTATTTATAACTGCCGATGTTATTATATATTGATGAACGCCAATATGAGCAACAACTGAAAAGAATTTAAAAGAAAAATATTTTTAAGAGGAATGTAGATAATCGGCATATTCTTGCAGCAAATTTTACCTCATAGATTTAAAAACCTGAAGATAATAAAACCTTAAATTGTTTAAGATGACGGAGTGATGATATTATTATTAAAATGTTTTCTTAATCAATTTGTCTTTAAAGTTAAAAATATAAAGCTCTCTTGTGTTATTTATTTATTATATTGACCTTTAAAAATTTGCCTGAAAGCATAAAGTCTAAAGAAGACTGGAAAAAATTGTTCATAATAAATGAGCTTGTAAAAAAAAAAGTTGAAGGGGCGGCTATCATGATCCCTAATTGTATATATTTTATCCTAAAATAACTTGGGTGAAAAATGTCTGCCTGGAGTCTGAAATTGAGTGAAATTATTTTTCAATTTTTTCCTCCGTTCGATATCTATATTCTGTTTTTTTTTTTTTTGGTAAAGTATATGGAGAAAATAAAAGTCAAGCTCAACGACAACAAGTCAGATGGGATGAAAAGATGATCCTGTAGTTGTTGTTTTTAAAGTAAAACCTCTCATATATATTTCAAGAAAATCTAAAAAAGATAGATGTAGGAGATCAAAACTCAGTTCTAACCCTTTACCTGAAATTTCCCCCAGAAATCAGAAGGAACAAGATGCCCTCAGTCAATCACTTTCATTTTCCCAGAGCCCGCAATAAAAAACCATTTTCCTTCTGGCTGAGAGAAGCCCTCATAATCCAGAGACATGGGCACCCAGATATCCGGCAGTTCCATCGATTTATGCGGCTGTAATTTGCAGGAAAAGGACCCCGGGAAGAAATTTATTCTCACATTCCCTGGAATAGCCCTAAGGGTTGCGATGGCGGCGTGAAGTCGTTTTCCACCATCATCATTATGTTTTACGAACGTATTTTCTGTGCCGTCTTCGTTGGCATATTCTGTCGAAGGAGTTCCAAGGTTGCAGCAGTCATTTACCATAAAAAAGGCTCTTCTGTTGCATGACCAACAGGTTTTTGTAGGTTTACATAACGAACTAGTTTCGTTTCTACAAAAAGGCTCCAAAAAAACTGAGGACGACTCTATCGATTTTCAATGAAGGACATTAGGCCGATCTACTCTTAACTCGCAATGCACTATGGCGACTACGCCACATACTCCCACAACAGACAGGAGTATGTGCCAAAATTGGCGGTATTCCGCTTACAAAGTTGAAATCGATTTTGCCCTGGTCGACCGGGAGCCCGCTGGCGGAGCATCCCTCAGGAACCGGGTTCTGGACTCGTGCAGTTGCCGCTCCCCGCACGTTAATAGAAAAATTTACATGCCCGTAATTTGTAAAATAATTGTGCCAGTCGAGTGGAGTTTCCTTGCAGGTGAACGATTCGACTTGGTAAATACGAACGTCGTTCACGATGTCTAAGGCAATCGATGTCGGGGGCGGGAAGCCATTCCGGGTCTTGGAGGGATATTAATTAAGCAAAACATTCGTCTGGCCCAGCAAAGGAGTCCCACACCTCTCCCGGATACCTGTGATAAATTCTACTGCCTTCGTGATTTATTAAATTGTAATAACAACCCGAGGGCTATTGGGAGTTTCTAGCAAAACCTAACTAAGGCAAACTCTTCCGGACGAGGGGGCGGAATGAATAATATAAATGATTACTAATATGCTAGATCAATGGGGCAGTTTGCGGGGGCGGGTAGACCTGCTAATGGCGGCGCGATTGATTCTGACGACAACTTGATTGATGCCTCGATTAACCTCGTTTGCCGGAGATATTCCAATATCAAATTTGATCGGATATCTTAAAGATTTTACAATCTTTTTATGACTGGGACAACAATCTGAAAGGAGGGCATAAACGGCCGCATTTCTTTTCGAGGATGCTAAATTAATGTCGTTTAAATCGTTTTATCATTATTAAGTTTAAGGAGACGTGTTGGTACATTGTTTATGTTTAAAAAAAATTATGAGTTTTTGTTTTGTTTTTACGGTTCCGGAAATCGTAATACATAATCACTTTGTTTCCCATCAATAACCCTTTTTTCAGGAACGGTTATAAGTAGAGGGTAGAATTTTAGAGTCTTGTGTAAAATATTAGTCTCTAACTTAATTTAATGAAGAGATACAGAATTTAAAGTGTATTTCCATACTCATTTTATTATTGAATCACATACATATTTAATGTCTAAAGTTTATATTTGAATTTGTTACAATTCCAGCAGTTATTTTAGTGCTAAAGAAACACAAACGTAATTATGAATCAACGGAAGAAAACTAAACATTTTTGCATTTTTTCTACATAAAGCTATCTAATATACTTATCAAATGAACTAAATTTATGATTAATTGAATTCAACACATTACTCAAGTTTAATGAAGCCAGTGTGTGCAATTTGCCCATAGTTCATTCAGTTTGGTAATTCCAACACCAAACCGTCTCAATAGTCACTTGTACCTTATAAATTTGATTATAATTATATACCATTGTAATGTTTGATACTAATGGCAGTAAAACAAATATCCAGATGTTAATTTTAATTGGCTTGCAATAAAAATAAAGCTTTATAGCTGTTCCTCAATACATTCCCAATAAATTTTCTATAAATATCTGATTTAATAGCCTTCCGTAAAAATAAAATGATCTTCTGTTTTGTTTACCATTACTCAGTATTTGCAATTCTAAAATGATCTTAATATTTCTGAAGGGAAATATATTTCTGGGGTATAATCGCATTTTTAAATTTAGAAAGTTTGTAGTTTGTTCAATTCACTTTGAACTAATTCAAGCATCTTAAAAGCCTCAGCAATAAGGAACACTTTTTAAAACTCATTAGAAATTAATGTACTTAAGTTTATATACTTCGATGGTATGTTATCAAAAATCAATCAAAGACTTATTTCTGCTTTATGACATTGAGATGAATAAAAGACTTTCTGCAATGATTATTCGTAGCGCATAAATTTTGTGAGTGCTTGGTACAGCGTTATTAATCAGATAATTTAGCGCCCGGAAAATTAATAATAAAATGAATATTTTACCTCTGCGATTAATTCTAATCAGCTACTGTCTACAAATGAGGCGCTTTAATTAATTCATTTGAGGTATGTTCAAACCACGAATTCCTCTCGAATGTTCAAATCTTTCATTCAAATACGCAAACATGGAATTAACGAGGATTTCATTAGCGGTGAACGATTTGAGGGTTTATGAATTATAAATTTTCTAAATTGTCCAAATTACAGCTGAAGTGTGTCAGGCATTTGTTCGATGTAATTTGCTTAGTAATTATTTACGTGTATATTTAAACGAAACGTTGTAATTTGTGTTATCTAATTTAGATGCCATTACTAGGAAACGTTGAAATAAGTTAATTGAAATTAAACGTATATGCGGATCAAATCAAAAGTTTTACATATCCATAATTAAAAGCTTTTAATAGGTACAATTAATAATATAAATTTTAAATTTCCTTCCTAAACTATTCTTGTGGGGATTACACCGCATATTTAAAGGGTCTATCAAATCCATATTTGTACATATAGTACCCAATTTGGTTTTGGGTCTATTGTTAAAATCTGCTCAATGTTAACCTTCATTTTGGTTTTTAAGTTCATAAACTTCATTGAATGTACCCGTGAATGTCGTTGAAGGCCTGGATTATCTAAGGATTACAATCGCTACCATCGGAACCTTTCTCAATCGATTGGAGGAAATTACGGGAAGAAAAAAGGTTTCTTTTGGATGATTTCAGTTTTATTTGCTATTTACTTCTTTTGTAGGCCTTTATTGCCTTTTTGTTCGGGTGTACATGCGGGAGTAATAAAACCTCCTTTCCAAATTTTTCCCTTATATTGCCTTCGAGCCACTCATTCGTACATAATGCCTTTTAAATTTCAACTGACTTTCCGGATTTTTTGGTTTGGTTTCTAGGTGGATTGTGATATTCCTTTGTGCGGCACGTGCTAAAGAATATTCTTTTATTTTTGTTACTCAAAGGAATCACTCATTTTACATTCATTTTCAGTGAAATTCAAATTTTTTGTTTTAACTTCTTTTTCATTATTCTTTGAATAATGGTAGCAACCTATATCTCACGCCAATCAGTGTATGTTTGATCTTCACAAGTTTAAGTCTATTCAGTGGCACTGGGTATAATTCACCTTTTTACGGCCAGTAACTGAGCCCTATGCCGCCATTTAAAGGTATATTCAACCATTAACTAAAGACTTAAGTGTAGTATTTGAATCCACCTTTTATAGTTTTCTTTCGGCATTTTAAGTGAAGTAAATACATATACATATATAAAATAGATATTATGTAATTTTTGGAGAGGTCGTAATATCCAAATTTATCAGAAAGCATGTCATTTAGAGTTCTATCAACCACGTATTTTTTTCATAGGTTGAAAAAAGGGTTTTTATATTTTTACTATATCAAACCAGCACGTCCAGATAAACGAACTTATCGCAAATGTCGTTTTAGTTAATTTATTTTTTTATCCGACTTTACGTTTTCGAAGGACATTATCTGTTGTAGAGTTATTTTAGAACATTTCAATGCTCTTGCAATTTTACTGAAAGAAATTTTGTCTTTACTTTATGCATTCTCATAGTAACCTCGCGGATCTTAGGATCACAATATTTATTTATAAACACTACATATATATCTACTATACAATAGAATTTTAAGTAAGTAATGAACATACCGAAAAATTCACGAAAAAGTTTCTTTACTGTCGTAAACTGTAACATATCCTTATGATAATGGCTGTTGTTTTTGTTTAGGTCTCGTCAAAGGTCAAATCGATAAGGAAACTAATTTGCTTATACAAAGGTTTGCCATACATAATCCCAAATTTGTAAGTATCGTTCTTAATTTCGTGCACCTGATTGTAACGAAACAAGTAATCAAGTAAAAATTAAAACCATTTTTCCGTTCACGAAGATGTTAAACGTACTTTTATGCAGTTGAAACAATCGTTCATTTAAATTTGCAAACTCATTGCTCACGGCGTTTGAAGTAAAAACATTTTATGAAATGAAGTACTGATTGTTTGTGTATTCACTTTGTGAATAAAAAGTGGGATAATTTTGGTTAAGCCATATATCAAAACAAATATCTGTTTACTTTCTCGGGATTAAAACAATTGTTTGTAATATAGGTTTAGTAGCAAATTTACTTTGCTCTGAATAAGGCAATTAATAGAAACAGTATTTTAATTGAATTGTACTTTACTGCTGCCTCTAAGATTCATTTACATCTCTAAAATTAGTTTGAAAATAGAATTGGTCATACACACATATTATGCAATAGAATCTATTTTTAAAAATTTTCAGTTTTAGTTATATTTTATTTACACCTTGATGAGGTTGACGTATTTGTTTATTGGAACGTCAAGACGATTACATAGATCGATTTTTATTCTGTAAACCTTATGCAGCTTTAATTCAATATTTCTAATATTGTACCCATCGGCCACCATTTCCAAGATAAATTGATGATTTAGTGCTATGTGGCAAAAATTGTCTAGTTTATCTATTCTATTTTTGAAAACTGCAAGGACATATGAATATAAAAGTAGTATTGATTAAAGTATTTGTATGTAATCTAAATATTATATATTAAATATTTGGTTTTTGGGGAAGCTGAGTAAAATTTAAAAAAAAGATATTTAACATTTTTCGAATATTTAAACGTGATAGTTTTAAAATCTCACAATGTTTGGTATGAACAGCGAAAGGTGGTAAATATTATATATGTTTATCAGAATCATGTTCCTCTTCCTGAAAATTTATTAACTGAGATTAATTAAAATCCCGAAGGCCTGAACTTGATGGGTTTAAGTTATACATAGACGAAGCCATGTTCTGTTCGTTAATTTTAATTTTACGGGATTGAAAGGTCAGGTGCTGGGCATACCGGGGATTATTCAAATAATTGTTCATGCTGGCAAGTTTAATAAATTTCCCACTTCATTTGCTGCGGTCAGTGGTGGTAGGAGAGTGTTTTCATCCAACGGATGGTCCCAAGTGCACCTCTGGCAGTAAAGTAATTATTACATCCCTCGGCCTCATGGCAACCAGCTGATACCCTTCCGCGTGAAAAGGGCCTCTCTAGGGCTTCGTCGATGTTTTCGAGGGGCATTTTGAAACCGAGGAAGTGGGGAGTCCTTCGGGAACTGCACTATACATAGTTTAACGTCAGTTTTTTAGAGCGGTGAAAATTGAAAACGGATTGACTCCTGTTTAACTAAACTTACACGAGTTCAAGTTAGGGAATGAATTATGCGCTCTAAGTAAAAGAAATATGAGTTCAAACAGAGTTTGTTTGTGAATTGAAATATTTCCATCTACGCTAGCCTTGAGTGATTTCAGTTGGTGTAATTAATTTAAGTTGTAAGAATTCCCTTCAGCAAATATAACTAAAACAGGACCAGAGAATCTGTGAGCTTACATACATATGCATGTAAGTTAAGCGGAAGAGTTCATTTTTATTTGCAGGCTAAACTTTTTACTCGACTTCAGTAAAGTTCAAATCATGATAAAAGATTACTCTTACATGGAATATGTAATTTTATGTTAATTTATTACAGAGACTTTGCATTACTATGTTAAATAATTTCGGAGAAAACGACTGTAAGAGACAGATAGACACCAACATGGTTCTATAAGTGTATTTGATTTGGTATATGGAAAGGAAATGGTCGTACTTTTCTGGAATTCATAAGTATATCAGAATTTTTAAACTCTGCTTAGAAAAGGGAAAAATTATTAATTTCAAACGAAGTGATGTAAAAGCGATTCTATTTTAGATACTGAACCACAACGAGAGTTTTCAGATTTGTATCATCTACTAACACTTGATCAAAGCATCGTATGTATAGTACAAACAAAACCGTCTTACTCAAATTAGGAAAATAAATCTTTTTCAGACGTAAAAAGCTAATTTGGGAATCATTGAAACAAATATTACGACTTTCATAAAAATTGCAGATAATTTTCTTATCAATTTTGTTTATTTATCGGAGCTGATGAGTTATCATAGCACGGAAGCAAATTTATATGAAATCTATAAGTTAAAAGATTAGGTATTTAGGTATATGATGTGGAACTAGATTCTGATGAAAGATTTCTTTATGAAAATGTAACAATGCTATCTGTTGCTATCTTTTTGCTTTTGATTGAAATGCGAGTAACAACGGTTTTTTTAACGAAAGCAACTTAGCTCATTTTGTTAAATATACATAATTGAAAAACTCTATTGTAAGGTACCAACTTAGACTGAAGAAAATGTCTGCTGCTTTCTCACAACAATCAAAATTATTTAATTAAAATATTCTTCGAGAAAAAATGGTATCCCACGCAAAACCAACCTTAAACTCTAATTACGGTTACACTTTATCAAGGAAAGGTAATTTTAACTTAAATATTTTCATTATGGCAGTCAGAATTTCTTGGAACCCAAATGGGAAATAAAAGTATAAGAAGGGGGCTGCTTGAAAATGGACATAATTAGTCCTAAGAGCTTTTTACTTGAGTGCCACATTTCTTGGAGTATTCAAATGCATAATTAAAGCCAACGCGAAAATTTCCCTTAGCAAAGGAAATTAGGAGAGGAAGGTACTAGCTAAAAATTTCCAAGAGCTACCGCCAAGCTACCATCTCCTAATTACTAATTTATTTTATAGTAATTTCCTGATGAATTTCTTTATTGATCTTGTGGGTGATTAAGTAGAAAAAATCCATTTCCGGTTTTTCACTGTTGGAAAATTCTCTATACTCCACTTTATGTGTTTTCTATAACCAGAAAATTGGGTTTGTACCTCATTTACCCACTTCGGTGCCTTTACCAAACCTTCCGCAGAAAAGCGATAAATCGAGGTTTGTGGCTGGAAATTTTTTAGAGCTGATGAGGTGTGGTGGTCCCATGTATTGAGGAAACGTGGTTGATTAATGGGACATATCAGGTGTACATGAAGTCGGTTCTCGTACCTTTTCTGCGGACACTTTCGGGTGTGTGATTAGCAGGTCTACATATATGTTGTATAGGGTTCTCTCGATCGACGCTGGTAATCAATCTTCCACCTTCTTTTCACAAGTGCCTAGAACTGCGCCAAATCTGCTTCAAAGGGGCGTCATCCTTTTCTTTTTTTCAGTAAAATTAAGTAAAATGTCTGTTTTCAGCAGACAACGCTTGTTGGCGGGTGATTGATTTCGCCTGGGTACTGGGACTTGTGGGACTCCTGGAACTCCTGGATTTAAGTAGTATGCCAGTGTGATGTATTAGGAGGCGTTTGACAAAGCTCTGTTGGTTTGAATAGAAATGAACCGCCCTTTTCATTTGAGAAAGGTCACAAAGTTAAGATGGGGAAATCGGGTCTGCTGAGTTTAAGTACTCAGTAATAGATTCTTTTCTTTTAAATAAAAGAATGACTACACTAATTGAAGAAATTAAATATCTCATTTATTTTAAAATCTGCGTAGTATTACGGCTTTCTAACATCAAAGAAATTGAAAAACTGTTATAAAAAGGACATTAAATTAAAATGAAGAAAGTTGCAAATGCGTCATTTAAAAGTGATGAAACATTATAAAAATGTTCAGAGTCGTATGATACTTCTCGAAATATTTAACTACATAATTTCAAAAATATATTTTTCTTCCATAATTTTTAGCTTACTCCCGCAACGTTTTAGTTAACATTGAGAAGAGTTCTTAGATTAACTATTTCCACCGTTTTTATCTAAGTAAAAAATACTGAACGCGTCCTGAAAATGTATATATGTCGGGGTAGATAAATCAAAGAAGATATTTATTTTTAATTCGTTTATTTTAATTATTCGCTCGAAAAAAATTTAACGCAATAATTTTCAACATGACAATGCTACGCGCAGTCAACGAATGCTATCAATGAATTCTTGAGGAAATGCAAAATGCCTATATATGTACATATTTTGATTGCGAGTACATGTAGCCCGGAATTCTACCGAAATGATATTTACATGCAAGCTGGAAAACATTTTGAAGACATTCGAAATATTAAAAATTTGATTTGTACCTAGTAAATATTAAAGATTTTATAAAATATTACCTTTATGCTGAATGCGTGGGCGACTTTAACACGTCGTGCTACATCAAGGATCTCATACCAGTTATATTAATTTTAATTATTATTGTCAAATTGAATTTGGTCCTATCATTTATTCGTCCGAAACGAAGTTATTTCGCTTTGTTTTTCTATTTTGAACTCATTTCCTAATAGAGCCATGTAGTGAAATAAGTAAATCTGTGGACCTAATAAATCCAATACATCTAACGTTATACAGAATACAAATAATTTAATTTTGGTATATTACTTAGTTAAATGTATGCACATATGTCACATGTGACACCAAATGAACATTTTTTATAAAAATTTTATTAAACTCCACGAGGAGACCTTAAACTCAATCTCCACGAAAACAAATTTATTGTTATATAAAATTTAATATGTTCAATTTGGAGTCGAGAATCTGTGAAATTGGCTATGCTTGTTTCAGGTCTTGATAGATTTTTTCCAATCAATTTGTATATTTCGTTTGTACTGTCACTTAAATATCAGGTTTCAGGAGGTATAAAAGATTACTTCCAGAGCTTGGGCGGCTAAAGATTGGTTCTTAAATATTAGAAAAAGGACCTTTTCATTCAAAGAAATCCATCTGTAGGTGTAGGTTTGATGAACTTCGGAGATTATCAGAAGTTGGAAGTGGGTAATATTTACATTGAAATTTCCGAATTTATTTTATTATTAATCCTCAAAGTAATAAGGAGATAATATATTTTAAAGCTTTAAGTGATATTAGGAAGTAATTGTGTCTATTTTTTTAATAAGCGTATCGTTGCAATATAATTCAGTTGCTTATACACTATACATACATATTTACATATATCTATTTGTAAAATTTAAAGATTTTAAGTCAAATCGAAAAGGAAAAGAAAGGAGGTTGACATGGGTTACCTTATAACCATAATCCAAACCTTAATTAATTCAAATGAGGTACACAAAATCCTAGAAAATTTCTACCCGAAAACGAATGTTATGTTGTTATTGCTCCTAAATATTGCGTCGTAATCGGTTTCGTAAAATTCACGAGATTTGGGTATTTTTATTTGCTGAAATCAGCTGAAAACTCCCCCGATTTGCTTACTTAAGTGGTCTCTGGCTAAACTCTAGAGGGAACGTTTTTAAATAAAATTCACTTAAATTGTCGAGAAAAGGAGAAAAGGTTAAAATACCTCTAATACGTAGCTGGAGATGCCTGAAAGGGATATGGGGCGGAGTATGTCTTCGAAGGAGTTGGACATTCAGCTCGCAGAAAACTGAATTTAAATTCCAGAGCGGGAGCTATTAAATTTCCGGTTCCGTCTTTTACTACGAAAATTATTAAGCGTATAGAAGAGGGAATTCTAGCCCATGTCCACCCCTGTTACTTTTGTCTGTTAGACCTCGACACGAGAATCGTTCTGACATGAAATTGTGTTTTGTGACTGCTTTCGGGAAGCAAGATTGACTTATTCTGAATAGTAGTAAAGAATTTGCGCGAGACGACGGATTTGATTAAAATTTTGCTTCGTATCCATTACGTCACGGTGGAAAACACAGATTACTGACGCTTTTGACAAATTATCACTCCTTGTCCTCACTGATAAAAAATTATGACTTCGTTCTGAAAAGAATTTTCGTCGGCCGGCGGCTCGTTGAGGTTGCTTGGATTTATGTCGGGGTGTTTTGTCTGGAAACTGTCGGGCTATTTTGCCTTTAATGTTTATTATGTTAGTATGTTCAGAGAACTTTCATTTTGTATGAGAAAAGCCTGAAGGTAGATAATGGTCTTATTCAAACTAAACGTGGTTATTATTAAAGCATTTAGTTCTAATAAATTGGTCTATAAGAGAATTTAAAAGGTGAAAAGGGGCAAAAGTTTTCTTAAGAGTACAAAACACATCATGACCAGATGCTTATTTGAACCCACAATATGTTACCTTGCGCAAATGCCAACATGAAAGAAGATATACGGCTTTGAGTTATGTCCTAACCATCTGGACTATCCTTATCATTTTATTCGTTCCTCCTTTATTCGTCGCCGGATGGCAACATTCTTAAAATATCCTGAGAATGAGCCTCAAAGATCGTTTCCTATCAATATATGATAAAGAAATTCAGGTCATCAAAATAAAATACTGGTTAAGACGCCGAGATTTGAGTGTGCTGCCTGTTGTGGCACCTGATTTATCCCCATGTGCCATGAATAACAAAATGTATTCTGAAATATTCATCACCCACATTTGCCCTCGGGCGGATGGCATCTTTCGTTGTTAGGCAGTAGTAAATACTTTTCTATGTATATTCTTCACGACCCAAACCTGAATTAAAATGTTTACCACCATAACTCCAGAACACGATGGCTATGCAAATCACAAAAGGGGATTTGAAACCGCCGCCTAGACGGGTGCAAGTCCATTAATATTGATGAAGCTACAAATCTCTGATTTTCTATACTTTTCGTCTTTAGGGCTTTTATTGCGATTTTCCATAGAGAAATATGAAAGTTTGGACATTTTCATATTTTTAATTTTTCACACAGTGCGGATGACTTTCCCTGGGGTAATATTTCGGGACATTCAGTTCAAATCGAAATTGCCGCTGAGCTTTGTTTGAACGTAGATTTATTGCGACCACTTCATTCGTTTTTTGTTTTGGCAATAAAACATTTTTCCGCAATATCAATATTTAATTGTAACATCCAAATATATTGGAATCCTTGCTAGAGGTCGGTTTATAAATAAATATGTGTGAGATATTTAGCCTTGTGTCGGCACTGTGTAATTTACATCTGTATAATTTTAACTCGTAGATACATATGTATATCCTTGAAAAATTCGATCCGATAAAAATTAATGAAGTTATGATAAATGTTGTACTACTTGTGTGCCCGCTTCGTATAGAATATACGTAATGTATATATGTATATTTCCAAAATATATCGAAAACTATTCGATCAATAATAGGTTTTTTGTTTGCTTTAAATATTCTTTTAATTAAATAAAAATTAGTAATATATAAAATTTGTGAAAATGTCCAAATTGGATCGAGCTGGTCACCGAAAAACACGTAAGTATTTGCAAACGTTCATATCAACCACAAATATTTAAAATTTTGTCTGCAAAAATTTGCGCATAACATTTTAAAATGAATGAACTAAATTTTATCCACTAGTATTCGCAACTAACTTTTTAATGATTAATCGAAATCGCCAAATAGGTTTCAATATTAAGTTTTTTAAGATTCTCATGGAAGACAGAAGAATTTTCCTTTTTCTTTAAATATGAAAACTGAAATTCATCTAGAAACTTGTCTCCTCTTCCTTTTTTCTTTGTGAATTGTTCTTGAACACAAAGGTGCAACAAGAAAACTGAAATAGTGCAAATTTACCTCGCAGTCCGTAGTAAAACAACAGCTGTCGTCATTTTATATTCTATCACACAAACAAAAAATTCAGTCACCAGAAGATAGGATCCGAAAAGAATTTCCGTATTTTTTATTTGAAATCCTGTTAAATCACTGGCGATATTTGTCATGAAATGAAAGTAATCATTTCCTTGCCATACACAGGAAACACTCCTGTCTTGCCACCTTTAAAGCCATTTTAAGGCTTCGAGTTTCTCGAAAGGAAGCAATTTGTTACCTTTCACCAGAGATGTGCTCTTGAGCCTGTAGCTATTGAAATATCTTCTCTATGGCATTCAAACTTTCACGCAAAATTTCCAGGAACGAAAAAACTCGTTAAATTTCCCTTATTCGTTGCCGAGCATAGAACATATATGAGGTATTTTCAGTAAACTATATCAATAGAAATTTTCCGAAAAGACTTTATAGAATGTTTTCGTGCTGTTTGCTAAACCAGGAAAACTGTGGAAATGAGAAATTCCTACGTGATGTGGTTTTAAAAGGACGTTTATCAGACATATCACTTCAGACATGAGAAGCAAAATTTAAATCCAATCCTTCTTATCTCCGTCGTCCATTAGCCAACCCCGTATCCTGTTATGATTTAGGTGCAAGCTCACAAATACACCTTTATCCCAGGCGACCCTCGACTATTCACAGGGAATTTAAAACAGAAAAAAAATGTTGGGCTCATGTCGACAGACTTACGGCTGTCAGGATCCGAAATTCCAATATATTGAGGTTGGACGTGCCAACTAAAAATACTTTTTTGGACTGAATCGGGCAAGGTGTACAATTGGAGATTTTGTGTTGGATTGGGCTTTTCTCTAATGGGAATCACGTTTTTCGGCTCACTATACTATATAAATTAGTGTTTCTTTCGTATACCTCCAGCTCACACTTAAAAAGTCAGGCTTCATTACACCTATCTACTATTTAATTTTAGTTTTGGTGTTACGAGTTTGGTTTAGTTATTCCTAAAAATGTTATTAATCTACAAAAACTCATATCAACTGCTTTCAAAGTTCACTGTATAATGATATGCCTGTATCATACTTTAAATACTTTTCGGTTCTTGCCAGTTATTACGTAACAGTGAAAATTCGTTGTAATAATAAACGCCGTCGTTAAACTGACTAACTAACAATAAGAGTTATAATATGATTTTATTTTAGCAGTTCCACCACTTTTAGATAATTTGGATTATAGACTATAAGTAGAAATTATATAAGCCGGTTACAAGATAATAACAATTAAAAGATTCCGTTTATTTTACTTCTCTGTTTCATAAAGTATAAGTTGCTAAACATGCTTAAGGGTAGGTATACATTTTCAGAATGTTCCAAAAAAACCTCGTTTTGACTATTTTAAGAGAAGCTACTTCTGTCGATTTTTTTAGGGGAACTGAATATTACCACTCTAAAGGTAGTGGAAAATTATGTACTTTTACCATCGTTAACTCGAAATTATGTTCCTTTAAATTGTGCCACTTTTCTTTTAAAGCAGTAGCTATATGCCATACGACTTTTATTCAGTTTTCATATTTCGTTATTCAAGGCTTTATAGCTTCAATCTGTCTAAAAGCTGGCTTGTTTATTTTGTTTCAAGTCTTAAAATGGAACAAGGAGGGCGCCTTTAATGTAACTTCTATCTTCAAATTATGGCTTTTTGTTTATGCGGCACACCTCCTCTATGAAAATCTCAGCCCATTCATTAGAGGAATTTCCCAATTTCATTCCATAAAATTTGAAAGGCTGTAATAAAGTGTTCTTCGAAAGTAAATACACTCCAATTTTCTCCAAATGTTTCCGCACCCAACGGCCGTAATTCCGAATACTGCTCGCTTACTGGCCTTGGCACTTTTTGAAATATTTCGTGAGTTCACTTGAGGAATTTTATCACCATCACAGTAACAACATTCAACCCCTTTCCCAGTTTCCGGTTTTCCTCACAAAATATGATTAAAGAGGAAAGCGCAAGGCACGGAGCGTGCAGGGAAAATCTGTTGCCTCTTCCCAATGAAATATTCAAATAATCCTGCAATGTTAGAGGCCAGGTATTTAGAGTGAAGAAATCGCTGGCATTCTGCGATGGCACACTTTCGAGCAAAACACGACGAAGAATTAGTCCTGGATATCTTGGACCCGTTCGCGGAGAGCGGGGGTGGCTCGTGCAATATGTGACCTGTTTAAAAGAACATATGAATGATATACTCTTTGCACAACGGTGCTTCCGCGGGCCACCAGTGCTCAGAATTGCTATTGAGGCAAGGAACTCATCAGACAATTTCATTTAAATGGAAAATTCCTGGAAAAATTTTCATTTCGCAATGTGAGCAATTTCAAGTAAATACCCCCGCTGAAAATATTAATCCTACTAAGACCGTAGGGAGCAAGATACGCTAGACATAAATCAAGGATGCGCTTCGCTCGGATCGTCGGTCGCAAAGGAATAGATCGCATGACTGAAAATTAAGGACTCTGATTTTCGCTAGGCCCACTATTTGTTAGCACGTCTTTCCCACCAGGAAAAATTTAAGTTGCGCTTATTTCTGTTCAGAATAAGGACCAAATAAGGGAACGAGCAGCTGTGGAGCCTTTGTCTTTTCTACCAATTTCTGAGAAAGGGAGTAGCGAGTTCCACCAAGATTAATCACACTTCAAGCCCAGAGAATACCGGTATCAATAGAATTATTTGATTTATTAATTGACAACAGGAAATGCTTGATTAATTTGATGCGATTTTTCGTCTTTATCTCATTAAAGATTAAATTGTCATCTCTTCCATTCAATCTTTAAGATTAAGTTTTACTAATTCATAACTAATCTGATACGGAAGTTTTTAAGTGGTGAAAAGGCATTAAATTGCAAATTCTATTTTCAAAATCTGAATCGTATTTGTTCGGAAACTAAAACTCAAAATCAGTGTCTTAAAAAAAAGCTTATCCCGTAGATTCAAAAATTGCTTGAAATAAATGTTTATTGACTATTTATTATTTAAAACATTTAAAACGTCCGAATAACATACATATCTTAAACTGAGTAAATGTTAAAATTTGATTCGATAGTGAAATGTAGAAATAAAAGTTTTTACGAAACCACGATTCAAGTGAAACTTTCTCTCACAACCCCAAACGCTTTAAAATTTTAGTTCAAAACCGCTAACATATTGTACATTTATGAGTTGGTTTACGTGGTTTTGGTTAATAAAATTAATGAAGAAAAACTAGTTCTTTATAGAAAAATCACTTTTATTCAATTTATTTACTTTAAAACGGCGCATCAAAACATTACATTTCTTAATTTAATTAGGGTAAAAAAATAATACTTTAAATTTAAAACAATTCATTGAAGATAGTACCTGTATTAACGTGACGTAAGTAAAGTAAGTCCATTATCTGATTATTTATTTATTTTGCTGTTGATCGTAAGAATTTATTAAATAAATAAATGATGTTTGATTTTAGCCTGCTCACGTGTGATATTATGATTTATAATGATTACGTTATTCAATTGCATTATAGATTTTTAATTCTCTTTGAGCTGTATTTATGATATTTGAAATATGTAAGTATATATACATATATGTATGTTTTTTTAAATTTTATTATTTTAATATATATTGTAACGATAACGTTGGTGATTTCGTATGCAATATCTGCAACCGACATGAAATCAAGTTGTTTTTAAATTTTATTATTCTACCATTAGTTTAATTACTATAAAACCCACTACCCAAATGTGATATGAATAATTAACAACCCAGTGTATCGCGCGGATGTCTGAAAAACCGCTTACATAATTAATTCCCATAGTTATTTGATATTGCATTAATTTAATTATTTTAAATCGAATAAAAACCTTTATTTGTTTTCATACATGCCCTAAAGCAATCACAAATATAAAAATTACCATTTTAAATTTGTAACTAAAGCTAGAATATGAATAAAATGTTTATAGTATATGCATCAAGATGAGATAAATCCATTTCATGATTAACTCGCGCTAGCAGAATATTCTTTATATTACTTTGAGCGCTGTTTGCTGTATCGTAGTGCATTTATTTAAGTTTGAGCTTAGTTCAAGTATATTACAAACGTTTCGAGGTAGCAGACGAAGAAGGTAATAAATTTTAAAGAAGTAATGTTTGTACGACTTTGAATAATCTCATTAAAAGTTGCTGGACAACGTAAGACGTTATGCTTTCAACAAAGTGGTTTATTCAGTGCAATAAAAATACTTTGGGATAGGAACATATAGCAAAGAAATAAAAGTATTTTGGTCAATAAACTGAGAAAGTTTAAAAAACTGGATTTTGTCTTACTTTTATTCAAAGAGCATTCAAGTAGTATTTGTTTAGTTGCACTTGCATTACTGGAATTACGCCTTTTCCTAAAAAGAGAAGCAACTTACACTATCTGTATAATGCTGATGTAGGTTTAAAGATTTTATGTCAGTTTAACATTACAATTTAATATGCAATGATGTAAAGATGTTTTAGTAGTAAAATTCTGGATTCATATAGCGACGCTCATTTTGAGATGGTGTATTATAATTAACTACCTTAGTGTTTGTGCCGAACTGAGTATAGGTAAGCACAAATCATATCTTTTTTTTTGACGAAATGACATAGGAATCATTGTACAAACTTGAAATTTTAAAGGTACACAATAGAGAATGTGAGACTGTCATCATATGGGTAAATGCATGTAAACTAACTTGTGAATATTCCATAAGAATCAATATTTGGGATGTTGATGTTAGGGCAACTTTGAGTTAAAATAACTAATTTACTAAAAATCTCCGTGTTTAGAAAAATTACCTAATTTTAACAATAAAATATGTGCCAAAAAAATTACATACAAAGTGTAAATGGGAACTTTTAAAGGTAAATTGCCTATCTATAAACTTGGTTTGGTGTATACAATAAAATTAATTAATGAAATCTTACAAAAAGTTTTGCATCGAAATATTTTGTTCTCATTATTGCTATTTTAGGAAAGTTTCTTAAAAGTAACCAGGGAATTATCTTCTTGGGAAATTACATTTTCGCTAACATTCATTTATGAAATATTGATTGATATATCGATTGCAAAACGTATACATGTTCAGATAATTGCAAGCGAAGGCCATTTCTATTCTTTCTAGAAAGGTCAACTGGTAATTACAGGGAAAAAATCAATTTTTCCTTCCGCAGATATCTCAATTGTAGGGATGGACATGTTTAGCACGCCAGGAAAAGGAAATCAATTTTTTAAAATAATGTATCTGAAATATTAAATTAAAATTAAATATTAGTATAATAAAGTGATTTAATATTTAGTTTACATAGTTCATATCAAAGTTGTTCGACCGTGGCAAACTAAATTATGTCTGCGTGAATATCATAGTTGTCAAGACTCTAGACATTTTTTCGAATTCCAATTTCCGCTTCCAGACGACAGAAATGTACATAAGCATAAAAGCATAAATGCGAAGCTTCCTTGTCATACAGCGAAGCAGCTCTTAGATACTCAGGGGCGGTTTTCGTGTATCTGACTTGGCCCCAGAATCTAAACTTTCTTAAAGATCTGCGAAGTTTCTTGAATAAGCGGTGCCAAATGGTGATTATTTGGATAAGCGCAGCAGACAGGAAAATCGCGTTAAGAAGTTGACTGATGGTCCTTTCGGAAATTTCGCCGCCAGCTGAATGGAAGTCGATTTGAGGTTGAGTACTAGACGACAAAGAAGAATTTAGA
The DNA here is from genome assembly GCA_959613345.1 of Tolmerus cingulatus. Taxonomy (NCBI): domain Eukaryota; kingdom Metazoa; phylum Arthropoda; class Insecta; order Diptera; family Asilidae; genus Tolmerus; species Tolmerus cingulatus. The sequence goes on along the minus strand of OY390708.1, from coordinate 14,136,014 downwards.
CTGAAAGCTAATGAAAATTATTTGAGCAAACTTTTAAAATGTAAGTGGTATATACTTCAACTGTTATAAAAGAGCAATAAATAACTTTCCCTGCTTTTTCACAAAATTTGGCCAGCATTCTGTTGTATACTAATGAAAATTTATCACCAAACATTTTGTGACATTTTTATACACAATCTTACGCCTCGAAAATCGCTTTTGTTAAAGCAATTTATTGCAGTATTTTGCGTCAGTTTCAATAAAAAATTCTGGGAAGTGATTATTCAAAGATTCAATAAATTTAAGCAAAATTAAAATGCAGCGATCCAACAAAACTGAAAAAATCCAAACCTACATTTAGCTGGAAAATAAAATCCCTAATGTCAAAGGGAATTCCATTCTCCGAATGGCTTTGGGCTTTTTAATTAAACCATCTAAGGAAATCCTTAACTCTGATATTGTAGTCCCCATTTTCATTATTTTATTCCCCCAAATAAAAGACCTATGAATATTATCTCATGCGAATATTGAGTGCCCAATTTCTGATGTGGCTGGAGTTGAACTTTGTGCAGACCTGGTCAAAAGGGAGCACTTGTAGGGTCATGTCTGTGACGCCGATAATTCGCATTCGCTCGAAAATAAACCAAATTCAAGCACCGCACCAAAGAGGACTCGGGCTTTTATTACGTTGAAGTTAATTACATTTTGTGTGGATAATTTACAGGAGAAAACAATCAACCTTTAGGTGTGTCGCTTTCGTTCGCAAAGAGCCACCTAAACCCAAGGGGAGGGGTTTGGATATCATGCGGCAAAGAGATCGCTCTGATGAGTACCTTCTTTGTCTAATAGTACTGAATCAGTCCTTTGTAATTGAAATCCTTTGGTAAGAGAGGGGACTTAAAAGTTTATGCTTAGTGCTCCAGAAAAATTATAACATCATTGGCTTGGTAAAAACGTATAGTAAAAGTTTCTTCTATAATACTCATATCTTCAAATCATTTCCCATTGTTATATTTACGTATCCATCTTATGTAACGACAAATTGAAATATATTTTCCAAATATTTAACAGATTATTTTTATAGGATTTTATGCGTAGATGATGAATTTATATAAACAACCAACCGGAAAAGCTTCCCTTTTCGAGAAAAAAAAACAAGATATGTATACAGAAGACTGCAATTTTCCATTTTTGATCTATTACCGAAAATAAACGTTCAGAAGTTCATATACATATACCGTGGATTAAATTAAAGCCTGCGTTCAAATGTAGAAATATAAATTATAACCTATCCCTATACCCATTTTTTGCCATGCTATATTCGCTTAATGTGGGTATGAAACAATCAGTATATGAAAAGGAATAATATTTATAAAATATTTTGAAATTATTTAAAACTTTTTGTACTGTTTTGTAGAATAGCTCAAGGATTTCAGTTATCATCAGACCTCAATGGTCAAAATATATCTTATTTTGCTATAGAAACCAATTTATGGAAATATTTAGCCAATTCTGTGGAAAAAAATTTTAGTATTATTATACCAAACCAAAACATATTCGTTATTTTAAAACAAAGAGGGATGCATATTAATCTTTTACTTGTTATAGTATATATGAAAATAGCCGATATTCAAAATAATATAATTTTATTATTAAAATGGTTTTAGACAAGCAAAGGCACTGTGAGCATATATGCATGGCACAAAATCTCCCAGGGGTCCTATTTTGTAAGCAACGCAAAAGTTTCAAAGCATTTAACATTTTTTGCGGAATTATTGCCGAGATAGTTCCCAGTTATATTCAACCAAAACATGATTTATTAGCAAACAGGTGGAGATAAATATTTTTAGCAAAATTTATGGAAGGCATTTATAGGTATTCCCATCCCACGGCCTGTTCCAAGGCAATTTAAATATTTTCATGAAAACGAGTAGCGCAATTTAACAGCGAAATGTTTTTAAGGAACATGTTTCCGCAACCCTTGCCATAAGTATGCTTTTAGCGATGAAAATTACTACTACTTTTAATAGCCCGTTGAAATTAGCATAAAACTGCCCCCATCATAATGGCCTCTTTAATCAAGAATCGCTTTTTTTGGTTTTCGGCACAGCTGAAAAATTCCACGGGTGCAGAGTAGATTAAGGCCCTTAGGGGAGGTAGCCGGCAAGCTATTCAAAAACTCAAAATATAATTTATAATCCTTTCGTTGCTCAGTTTCTTCGCTACTGCTGTATGCAAATCGTGTTACTCGAAATTAATTCTGATAAAAAAATAGTGGACGGATAACACAGAAAGTTGAAAAGTTTAAGGGGTTGAAATCTGCCTAGAAATGTAAATAAACTCCATTTTTACGGTAATGCTCTAGAGCCACCCTATGAATAATTCCAGGGATATCTCAGAGACTTAGGCCCTCGACTGAAAAATGTCTGTTGCATTATTTATTCACAGGTGCTCCACTCAACTCTTAGTTGAGTGATGTTTCACATAGATCCGACGCCCGAAATTGGATCCTAGAACCGATCCTCGTGGAATCACTGTAATGGAAATGTCCTTCATAAGTGATTTTTTCTGAGTGGGCAGCCTAGGCCCAAGGTTTACCCCAGAAGTCCCAAATAATCTATCAACTTGAATTGTGTCACCCACGCAGACACTTTCCCCGCAAGAAAATTGGAAGTGTTAAGCCCTGATAAAAGTAGACTGCCATCTTTCGCACGTTTACTGCCATAACTTTCCACGGCCTCGAGCCGTATTTATGCCCCAGATCAGGGAAAATGGTGAATCATAAAATGTTGCACAGCTCTAGGACTTTCTCTGCTTTGTTATTGATTCGTCAGTGAAAGTGCTTAAGACAACGCGTATTTACAAAGAACCGGGCGGGTGGCCAACATCGAAAGCGTATCAAAGGTGCCATTACCCTCATGCTAAATTGATTGGAAATATCAGGAAAATTTATATTGTACAGGTTTGAGCAGCAACCCATTGGGTCGTAAATGCTCTACCCCTTTTTTTCAAACACCATAAAATGTTGCTTTCAATTTCCTTTTAAAAATCATTGGATCCTTAAATGAGTCCTTTGTTGGGTGGAAGAAAACATACCCACCGATACGTTAATACCCGCCCATTAACCAATTGATGGCATCCCTAAAATTTTCCAAATAATCTCACTGAATTCACGTAGATACCCTTGAACTAGGAGTACCTAGACCCTTTACATATTTAACGAGTATCATAAAAAAGGAATACCCCTATTTTATAGACGAATGATTCGACGACAGAAGTATTGTATAATTTGGTAAAAAATTCATTATAATTGAGGCTTCAAGAAACAGTTGGATGTATGCATGTGGTATCCTTAACAACGATGAAATGATTTAAATAAATTTTATAATTAAAGAACACTTAAAAAATTTTAGAAGCCATTTTTCAAAAGAATGAAAAGCCTGGTATCCTCGGAATAGCATTAAGTTTATAAACAATTGATTAATGGAAAAATGTGTTGAATTCTTCCTAGTCGACGTTTTCTTAAAAGAATATAAATTAATCAAAATATTTTAATACCAAAAACGTTCTCAAATTAAGAAGATAATACATATCTAGCCGACTACGCTTAACTAAATGGTATACGGTTTGTAGTATAACATTTTGACTTTTGATGTTACAAAAAGCATTAATTTGAAAAATAAGGTGTATTTTCTGTGTTCAAAGTTGATTTTATTAAAAACGATTCTGTTTTCCATGTAGTCAGCAAACATTTCTGGAAGTTAAACATTTTCGTGGACTAACACACATTCAGATATTACATAAAAATTAAGGTTATACCCCAAAATTAGAAGGTTTTCTCTGTCGGTCCATCAACATATATACTTTGTAAATGTAGTTGTAATTCATCAATTAATTCTATTTTGTTTTAAATCTAGATAGATCTAATACCAAGATATACGATATTTATCGCGGTTTAAAATGCCTTTATCTTATCCGTTTAGGGCTATTTCTGTTCCCTATTTTTTTACGAACTCAGCGACTGTCGGCGCCTTTGAAATTTTTATATCCGTCCATTCTAGTGGATGCATGTTTGGTATTTTCCATTTGGTTTACTGCATAATTTGTAGTGTCTAAAGATTGACACTGTTGCAGTAATATGAGTTTGAACCCTACGTACGGTTTATTGATTTTTTCTTATAATAAGGAACTTAATATTAATCCCCAATTTAATCGTAATAATGCTTGTAATTAATTATCTACTGACTTTTAATTCAATAATGGTAATAAAAAAATGTGTGATGTAAATAAATAATATTACTATCACTTATTGATTTTAAGGTCCATAAAATCATTGAAAATAATTATATACATTTGTATAATTTTAATTTACTTTGCAAATGAACTCCAATTTCCTGTATTCTTAATAATGCTATATAATAAAATTGCAAAATGTGAGAGAATAAAGGATGTACCTATTAATTGGAATTTTTAATGAGTGTAACTTGAATGCAATTGCGAGGCGGTTAAATTTATTTCGGTAAAAAATTGACCAACCTGTTAGTAAGGCTCATCGGGGTTTATCCACTGGCGCTATTAATTACCACACCCTCTAAAGGGCCTGTGTTAAATTGTCACCTCTCGAGTCCTGCTCAGCTCATTTCCGCCCCATGAACTTTTAAAGCTAATTAATTTATCTTGACGTGAAAGTGATTAACCCTTATCGTCGGAGGTATGCTCTTAAATGAAATGAAAACAACATACGGCGGAGAACTCTCCGAGTGCCGTCGTGAAACTAGATAGAAGATCTCCGGACTAGGTACGGGTTGGCCGGGATAAATACGTATTCCCCCTACTCCGTAGAGGCCGGATCGGGTAGAAAATGGGAAAGTTGAGTAATATAAGCTCATTTGCACTTAATTCGATTCTCACTAAATCCGCTGTGGTTAAAGGGCGAATCACGTTTATTATGAAAACTTCCTTGATTTTGTTTATCCTCCGAACACAGCTTTGGCTAAATTAAGTTTGATTTCTCGGATAAGGGATCAATATCATCAAGGAGCGTCAGGTTTTTCTTAATATCAGCGTACATACTGAATAGGGGTTGCATATGTGCCCAAACAAACTTTACCTTCGCCACTTGTGTGAAATCAACTTGAACGTCTATCCAAAATATTTTTCTGCTCCCTTTTTGGTGGAAGTTCTGGAAGTTGCTTGTGCAGACAAACCACGGATTTGTTCTATTTTTAAGGAACCAAATTTGGAGGGTTATGAGACAAGAAAAAGATTATTCGTGACATAAGCTCTTCAGGCAGAATCTCATTCAGGGGGATAAACCGAGTCTACTTTTTCAGGTTAAACAGCTCTGATAGTGGTTCTTAAATTAAATCTGTTTGCCTGGATTGACCGAACATCTAAAATTGAATAGCTCCAGTCTCAAGATGGTTTTTCCCGCAAGATATTCGAAGGTGAATTGAATGGAATCCAAATGAATGAAACGTCCTGAATAGACGGAAAACACACTATGAAAAGTCGCACTTATTTTAAAAGATATTTTCACATTAACCCTGTTATTAAAGTTATATATAAAGTTGCTAAAGTTGTGTAGCTTTTCTTTATTAAGTTTTAAATAAAAAACCATAAAATAAAAATAAAAAAAAAGATAGTCATTTAGGAATTCCAAAATGAATTTCATTATATTTTTAGGCTGAGCTTTACAATAACTACAGCTGTATATCATGTTGCTTGATGAACTTATAACTATCGAATCAAAATTTAATATGATATAGCTTAACATTAAGAAGGAACGCAGAAATATATTCTAATGTCATCTTAAAGCGAATTATTCTACTAACCAATTAATACATAAATGCTTTCCATGGACCAAAATTATATTAACATCTCTAAGTAGGTTGTCGTCATATTATTTAGATAAATTAAAAAGATCAACTTAATGAATCGCTACAGCCGTCCTGAAGTTAGAATTCAGATAATCCAGATTTAATCTTTCTTATTCTAGATTTTAAGAAGATATTTCTACTGGCGATATGATTTTGTTGTTATTTGTGTATTCTTAATTATTTTGAGTTTAATGATTTTTAGTAAATTATTTTAGTCTTCTTAGATGCTCTACAACTTTTTTCTCTAAGATTCCGGAAACACTATTTCTATATACAATACAGAGAAAATAAATTTAAATAAATTATTACTATTACTTTATATTAATTATATTTTTTCTTTTCAGATAAATTAAGCCAAATCAGCTGGTGCAGGTCCAAAAAGTCATCTTATTTAACCACAATGACAAAAATTTTAACAACATACGAATGTTCCGTGAAGGGCGATTGAATAATAAGAAAATTACTATCGGCAGGGTGAGGGAGAAGTAATATGTTAAAGAATAAGCGACAGCCGAAACCGGTGAGTATTTAATTCGGATAATACATAGTTTGAATGTACCTATTTCTCATAGTTTTGCACAAAACACACTCACCTCTGGAGTGTATAAAGCAAAATTTCTACCCCTTAAGTCTCATGCAGTTACTCCTATCTAGTCTGCAATATGGTGAGGCACTATTTTTTAATAGTAGTTTTGCACCACTTCACCATTCCAACAAATATTAGCGATCAACTTCATGCAATAAATTTTTAGTGATTCCCAGTTATTAGTGCACAAATTTTAAAAACGTTTTCGCACCTACTCAATCATAATTCATTTGTATAGTTACGAAATCATACTGTGGTAGTGTATTATATTACTTTAGTCTGTTATCTAACTAGTTAATTTTACTTACTGCTTTTATACGTGGTATGAATCTTAATCCTCAAAACAACAAACGTTTTAAGAACTTAAGAGGTTTCACGTATGAATGCAATCATAACAACATTATTCAGGGGCAGGCATTTCAAGCTTTTGAATGAATATTCATCAACATGACTGACCGTTTTCATGTTGAAATTAAAAATTTACAAATCCATAAAGATTATTTCTTGTTAATTTTATTTTACTTTATTTACTTTGCACATGGTTCAATTACTTACTTCAGGTAATTGGAGATTTTTTATTTCGAGCTTGCAATTCGAATTGAATATTTATTTCGGAGCGTGTAATATCTGCTATGATAATACTTCATCTGAGAGTTATAAAACCTTAAGTAAACATTTATTTATGAGTAAAATCGCATTAATAAAACTTACATCAACATCAATTAAGTACATATTTTATGGCATTGTTGTAAGAAAATAAACATATTCGGTTTGCAATTTTCCCATTTAAATTTGTTTAACTTTTAGAATTCCACAAACACTTTTACTTTCACAAATGAATAAATTGTCTATCCTAAATTCTAATGTCGCTTTCTGTATAACTATATTTATCAATTTCTAAGTCTTATTTGCGTGATTTTTTAGTAATTCTGTGTTTTAATTGTAAATAACAAAAACAGTATCCAAGGTAGGTATTATTTCTTTTAATTTGACATTAAAGAAAGCACACCGTAAAAGGATGTCGGCGAAATACTCATTTTATGTTTATTAAAACGATTCCAAAATTTGTGCAACAATAAATGGGAAGTGATAAAAGAGTTAGTTTTCAAATATCCATTAAAAATTCATTTAGCCAGCTGTAAACAAAACTGCATGTCAATAGTTGAGCGAGTTACGAGTGAACAAAGTAAATATGCAATGCACTTGCCAAGTTAGTTAGATTTCAGGCAAATAAAATAATCCCACTGCTGATAGGACATACGCAAATAATGGCAAAACATGAAGTGTCGCAGTCGACGAATCTCACTCCAAAGAAAAGCATCAGCATCATCAAAACAAGCTTGCATTATAAATGTAATTGACTGAGATCATGTTTTAGACATGTGTGCTTGCAATTGCTCTAGAAACCTCAAGCTAATTTCTGTAGATACTAACGAAGGCGTGTCATGTAGAGATGCGAATGAATTGCAGCACCTAATTAATCTTGAGCAGTAACATGTGTATTTAGTGACTTGATTGGAAAATGCTTTCTTAGATCTTAGATAGCTGCGCTTAAGCGGCGTTTTGCTAATATTTTCCCATTTGTAGATTAGGACTATTTTATGCTGATTTCCAATAATAACATTAACCCAATTAATTTCTTATTTTGCAGTTAATATTTTCATATTTATTTACTTTGTGAAAAGACAATGTGCTGAAGTGTAAGAGCTCTCCGATGGAATTCGTCAGAAATGGGAAGACTTTGGGTAATAATTGCTATAGGACATTATTAAATCAAAACTTCCAATAGTTTGATTTAGTTGTTGGCCGTGAATTTTGACCTCTATTTGTGATTATTGTATTCTATTCAATTTGAGATCTCAAGTATTTTTAATATGAACACAGCTTATGAACGGTCTCAGAATTCTTATATTAACGTTTAAGATTAAGCAAGCACAGATTTGAAAAAAATGAAATAAAAAAGTGTTTAATGTAATAATTATAAAATCATGAAGATCACTCTAAAAATTCAAGGACCCGTTAGGGTTTTTCTAAAAGTGTTAATGCTTTTTGGGGGTATTTTTTTTCAAATATGAACGCAATTTTTGTCTTATGTAAAGCCCTCGACACAAATTCCGATGAGTAAAATTCTAGACAAATGATTAAGAATTTGTTCGTTTTGGAAAATTTCAGTCGTACCGCAAAATTTAACTGATTTCCAGTGTAAAGCTGTCATACATTTTGCTCTCATTTGGTAAAATATGTATTTTTGATATAACAGAATTTGCTTAGTCTCTTTTATAACCAAATGTTTAATATAATATATTGTTATTTTTTCCTTAAATATACAAATTACGTGATAAACATTCTGGTTCGTATGAAGTGTGTAGGATCAATTCAAGATAAACTTTGCAACTTTTTAGCTAAGTTCTTATTCTTCTTATGACCTTTTTTTCGATAAAAACCAATAAAAAATAACATCCCTGTTCAGACTATTACTACATTAAATAAATTAATTGGATGTTTATAGTATTCCATGACATTATTATAATGAGAAAATGCAATTGAAAAGAACATAGAATTCAAAAAACGGGGCACACAATATTTTAATTAAATTAGATGGACGTTGCACCAAGGTAATTTTAGAATGAAATTATGTTTTAAGGTCAGTTTCATTATCTTAAATATTGTCAAAACATGCTCCAATTAAACTGTGTTCACAATTTATTTTGGTAGCATATTCTGAAGATATGTGTATATGCACTTATGGACATACGGAGCATATGCAGAATTGAGATAGCAGCACTCATAATCTGCTGCAGTAGCATGAGTTGACCCCTTAATGAAGCTCCTTTCTCTCCAAAGCATCCTGAAATGTGTGTGACGAAATGTTGTTTTAATTTTCTAAATTCTGTAAATATTTAACGTTAAAGTTATAAGGTCACTCCTTCGGTTAAATTGGTACGAAACATGATTCTACCACCTATAAGTTACGCTATTTGTCAAATACTTAGCCTCAGGACTTATTGTCAGAAACGAACATGTAGCTTACTTACGAATATTTGCACATGTATGAAAGAAGAAAGTAAAAGAACAATCACTCACATTAGGGATGGACCTTTTGGGTAAGCCACAAATCATGGAAGGCATTAAGTGTCTAACTACAAGAAGCTGCGATGGCTGTGATGGACCTGATGAGATTACGGGGGTCGGCCTTAGTTCTGTCGGATTTTCGCAATTTCATGTGTATGATTTATGACATTTTCCGTTAACATGTCCTGTAGAATGACCCTAAGTAAAAATCAATGAATACAGGACAAAATAATGTGCCTAATAAATAAATTATATCTTCTTTATAAGAAATAATGTTGCAGTGTTTTGTTTTTCCGTTTTATTCATCTTGAATTGAAATGTGCGTATAATAAATATAATGCACATTCATACCTACATTAAAAATATAAACATATTAATAGTTTGACGAATTTTATAAACTTGACTATATAAAACAAATAAACGGAACATGTCACAGTATACCTAAAAATATTATAATTTAAATTAACTCTAATTTACTGCATTTAAAGTAAAAATTCCATATTACTTAAGCAAGCTTGCGATCACAACCCCGTTTTTGGAAATCATTTCGAAAATTTGAATTTTTTATATACATAATACCTTTACTTACAAACAACTTAATTTAAAAAGTAAAAATGTAGTTGTGGTATTGTACGCTTAACGTGATCTTATAATTCCTATCTCATCACGCAACAAAAGTAAATAATAATAATTAAAGGTATAAACCATCAAACGTTTTAAAACTTTTTTACAACTAAAAAATTTTAAACTGTACCACTCATAATTTCGAAACAAAATACATAAGATTTAGTTTCCATAAAATTGTGTAGTAATTGCAAACATAATTGTGAAATATGTATAAATTGCGTTTATCTTCAACAACGGTTTTTTTAGGATTGATAAGGCGTAAATTACCAAAAGATCAATAACCATTAATACATACATATTTCAACTTATTCAATTGGAAAAAGAACCTAAAGCATGAAGCATTCTCACGCAATTTGACACCCTCACAATGAAGATACCAATCTGTTTGCTTTATTTTGTTTTCGTGAAAATTGGTGTCATAAATTGTGTTTATTACAGCACAAATATTGTTTATGATATTCTTGTTAGAGTTAATAAGTCTTAACGGCTTATACTTATTTTGCGCTATGTATTGTACCTCATTTAAACCAAATATAATGTGAGATCTTTACTTAATTTTGTTTTGAATCGGGAACATTATAAAATTATAGATTCCATTAAATATCTTTACTTAAAAGTACAACTTCCAACTATAAAATCGACATTTCTAAACTTTTTTTAATACATATGTAAATGACTTTACGTTACAACCATGTTATAAGAAATTACGCTAAATTTAGTACATTTTCGCATTTAAAAAGAAAAGTTTAAAAGTTTGCTGGTATTCTGCCGTTACTACAAAATGTTAAAATTCGGAAAAAAATTAAAAAGATATTAACTTCTGTGTGACAATATTTGAACAAATAGCAAACAAAAACATCTGCTTAGACTAAACAGTACACATAGTGAAAGAAAAACCTGATCACATAACTTTAAAAAATCTGGTATCAATAATAAGTGACAATGTCATCATGTCATTACCACTCTTCTATATTGAGTAATAGCATTCGTAACAACTAAATACTTCATGCGCACATCATAAGAATGTTAAACAATTTAAGAAAATATTTATTTATTTAACCTTTATCATCACATACTCAAAAATTTCTTGATTATCTGAACGCATTAGTATAATCTGATCTAGCAAACAATCATATTTTTTAAAATATGTACCCACTAATAAAAATCACATTAAAACGTTTTGTCAACAGGAAAACCTCTTAAAAGTCACACAGGTAATCTAACATTAAATATTTTCCGAGGTTTTAAATCTTCCCGGCACGGAAGGCTCCTTCTTACCATTATTCGCCTTCCCCGAGTTTACCGGCATTCACTTTGGCCGCAATAAAATCAGATCTTGGGCAATAAAAGCTGTTGGATTACGAGAGTGACATGTCCCGTGGTGAATATCGCACACGAGACAACGACCACAATCACTTCGGTAACGAGATTTAGCTTCTTAAGCACTCTGGGAAAACTCAAAACATAATATGCTTGCATGAAGCATAATATGTTTTGAGTTTTCCCAGGAATTGACAATGCCATACATAAGTTTATGCTTTACACAGAAGTTTGAATTCTAAATACTGATGCAAAGTAATTGCAGTTCAATCAAAATGAGTTAAACGTAATTTAATTACGCGCTTCCTTCTGACACATTCAGAAAACTTTAACAGACAAATTAAAGTTGCTAAGGATGAGAGGAATCGCAAACACGTGACTTAAACTTTCTAAATTGACTTGAAATATTTTAAGAAAGTTTCTGAGTAATACCGGTAGTTTGAGTAACTCGTGTCTTGTCACGCGCAGAAACTTCTAAGAGCTGTAACAATATTTTTATACCCCTATCGTTGCGCATCCATCGATTTAAGAACTATTTTTATACACATAGCGCATCGAAAACTTAAATCTCAATTAAAATCAATATTTAATTTAAGATTGAAGAGAATATTTATGCATACTAATATTATAAAGCTGAAGAGTTTGATTGGTTGAACGCGCTAATCTCAGGAACTACTGGTTAGAATTGAACAATTTTTTTTGTGTTGGATAGTTCATTTATCGAGGAAGGCTTTAGGCTTTATAAAATCACGCTGCGACCAATAGGAGCGAAGCATCAATGGAAAATGTTGCAAAAACGGGAAGCGACACTTAGGCTAGAAAGAAAAAAAATCAAAGCAACCAAAGTGATTGCTGAATGTCAAATCTTTAATTTAAAATTAATTAGAATAAACACAAATTAGGTAATAAGTTATTAAGAATCTGACATGCGTAGGCGCTAGGTATAGAAGGATCGGGAAAAATAAATCCATAAACAGGATCAGTGTGAAAAACAACCAGCGAGTGGCCGCCGCGTAAGATTTAAACAAACTTGGACTGAGACTGGAACCGGCCGGGGGTCTCGAACACCCGGAAGCTGGACTGGAACCCCGGCAGCCAGAGGGGTCTCTCCTCACCTCATCCTGTGTCGGGGAGCTCTCCCCAGCTGGGAGCAGCGTGGCAGTACCGCAGCCGATCGTCTCTAGCCCTCGGGAGATTTGAGTTTGCTCCCCACGGACAGCCGTTGAGCCGAGCCTGGACCGGGACTCTTCCTGGCTGTGAGCGGTCCGCTTATAAATAGGAGAGCAGCCAGCTTGTGCCTTCATTCTTTTCAGGGACTCCGTCGGGGAAGGTTGACTTGGCTAGGCTCCCCGCGGGAAGCTGTTGAGCCGAGCCCTGGATTCCGCATCGGCATGTGGCTAGCGTCAGCGGGAAGCATCAGCGGCAGCGTCAACAGTAAGCGGCAAGCTTCAGCTGCAAGCATCAGTGGCAAACTTAATTTGCAACCGTCAGCAACAGGCTTCACCTGCAATTTTTAGCGGCAAGGGGCAACGGCAAGCTTCAGCTGCAAGCGTCAGTGGCAAACTTCAGCTGCAATCTTTAACGGCAAGCTTCAACTGCAAGAGTCAGCGACAAGCTTCAGCTGCAATCGTCAGCAGCAAGCTTCAGCTGCAAGCGTCAGCGGCAAGATTCAGCTGTAAGCGTCATCGGCAAACTTCAACTGCAAGCGTCAGCGGCAAGCTTCAGCTGCAAGCGTCACCGGCAAACTTCAGCTGCAAGCCGCAGCGGCAAGCTTCAGCTGCAAGCCACATGGGATGCTGCATCGAATGTCGCGCATCGAATGCCGGTATCGGCATTGGATGCCGCATCGGATGCCGGCATTGGCATTCAAAATGTTTGTACACCGGGTGAAACGAGGTAGCCCATCACACCTAAACGCTGGGTCCGATCCTATTCATGTTTTGGGTGAAGATACTATACATTCTGGCCCAACATATAGACTACTTTTTACAAATCCATGTTCGTAATTTACCGCTAAAGATGGCGGATTCAATATGGCGTACAATGATTTTCGAACTTCAACGAATTTAAATGAAATATAGTACTATTAATATTTTGAGGTAGTTTCGAATTTACTATAAAATGTTGAAACTTCATAATGACGGTCGCAATACGGCGGCCAAAATATTTGTTCACCGGATGAAACCGGGCAAATTGTTTTTCTAATAATATTTCATTTAAAATAGTTTTTCTAATTCATGTACAAAAAGTATTATAAATAATCAACTTACGTATATCTTACAAAGTGACTTCTTTTAAGAATGGGCATGTTTTATTTTTTAGTAACATCATTCTATCAGGGTTTGCTTTCTTAAAATTACACGAAAAAACGCGTAAACATATTTTTACACATTTTAACAAAAATTAAAATGAGGCGGAAAATCTCAACGAAAAGCTTTCGTGTGCGCTCATCCACGATATCTCGTAAAGATGATTCCCAAACTAAATGCCCTTAGAAAGTTATTTGCATAGTTCTGAAGTGTAATTAGCATCAATAGTTGCTCAGGAAATTAATTTGATTCCTTTGGATTGGAATATTTGCATATCAACGCGGTTTGCTCCTAGAATTACAAACTTTAGTCTGTTGAAAGCTGAAATTCAGCAAGCAGCGGAAATTCAATTGTCTAGTTACCAAACATTTTCCAAAAGATGAGATTTTATTTCTCCCATTTAATGGAAACTTTCATAATTTTAAATTTCCAGAAATTCTGAAAATTGGGATTTTAGTTTCATTCTAGGGGAAAGTTCAAACAATTGAACATATTTTTTAATTAGGATTTTTGAATGAAATGTTTATAAAAGTTAAATTAATCTTTTTCTTTGAGCTATTCTATTTTAATTAACTGTAGAAATGTATTCAAAGTAGTCGGAATATCAAATATTTGAAGAACATTATCAATATGAAATATTACTGAATCAACTTAAAAATGTATATTGAATTAAAGTTGCTATTAAATACGTTATGAAATATTCTCTAAAATCAAAAAGTTTTTGGTTCATCTCAAAGTTGTCTTTTAACTTTATAGTTTCAATATAATTTGCAACGTTACTGTCCCTTAAATATGAATTAAATTCATGCTTTTGTTTTATATTTGGATATCAAATTCTTACCTATTTTATAATATTTCAAATTCAACCAAAACTAAGGATTTCACATAAGTATTCTAAAAACAAACCTATTTAGCGTCCGTAGGTATCAGTATACTCGTATAGTACAAACTGAAAAAATGAGTAAATTATACTATTTCTACGTATTACTAGCTAAAAGTCAGAATGAAATTTAGTATTGTTTCTGTATATTGAAACAGAAAGTAGTTTTATAATTTTCTGGTTTTCAATACAGATGGCACTGTAACACCTTTTTTCTGAATTTGTTTGTTGCATCCAAATGCCGTGCGATTGAAATAAGGAGTTTTTAGAAAAATTGGTTTGAAATTTAAAAGTTAATTCCTCTACACACAAGAGAAATTATTTTTTGAAGTACCTCTTATTGAACGCGTTAAATTGATTAAGAGTCATGCAAGACGCATCCTCTAACTTTCTTACTCCACAAAGTCTAATCCATCAGGACTCATTACCTAAGTGCTAAAGTTCGCAGCTTTGGCGCCAAAGCCATTATCGTTTCATTAGCTTAATCAAAATCATTTGATTTCCCATCGCCACTAATAAAATCATCCTTTTAACGGGGCGTCCTGTCTTTGCCGAGTGCCGCGGGGGTGGCATGACTTCTGGTCGTAAGGCAAACAACCCCCGTTTAAACATTTACAGGGAGGCCGCCGCAGGCAGGTGGAGGCCTACTAACACGCGCTCAATTGGACGTGGAAATTCCTCTTCGAAAAATTCAATTAATCGGCCGTTTGGCGACGCATCGTTCCGGAGAGCTTTTACACGCTGCTGTCCGAATTTAATTAACTTTTTATTTTTGTTTTTCTTTAATCTTACTTCCTGTGACACACCCCAGTCCTTTACAGATATTTTGCCAAAATTATTTTGAATTTTATGCCGGCTTTCACTGGTGTCGGTGTGGTTTCTAATTTTCTGTTTTTTCTCTTTCTCTCTTTCTATGTTATTAAAACTATCTGTCTTAAAACTGGAAGATACGATGGGGACTGAAAAAAATCTGTTGGGGCCTAATAAATATAACAGTGCCGCGGGTAAGAAGTGTTTCCTTTATGATTTATGTTTTTATAAATTTTTTATTTTCAAATTTGACTGTTTGTACGTGTTTGTGTTGCCTTGATCTGTCCTTGCTTTCTAATGTTTAAATGGTGTGAGTTTTTGTTTGTTATTGTGTTATTGGCTTAAAGTTTCAGCGATGTAATATGAGTTTTGCATAATCAACAGTTTGCATATGTACAATACATAAAATTGATTATAATTATTTCAATTTTCGAAAACATTATTATGAAGTTCATCATTAAACTCATATTAAAATACCAGTTCTTTTCCTTACTGTGACTAGTACACTAAAAAGAAAAATCATTGTAAATTTGGGAAAAGACATATATGAAATGTCTACAAACTATTTATTTGCGGATAACCAATTCATAGTACGGATCACAAAATTCTAATATTAATCTAATGTTGCGTCACAATTGATTTTGAACTAAAAGTTTATATTTGTTATACCAGAATTTAATTTTACATGCTATCTATAATTAAAATCGCCGTCTTTCATAAATTTAATTTCAAGCCAGACAATCCATAGAACTGTTGTGATACAATAGTGAAAATACATTTAAAAGCGCAAGTTAATTGCTGCGTAACATATGTATATAGTAATCATTTTTCTTATTGCGGTGTTCTTTTTTAAATTTAAATAAAAAGAACTGTGTCCGATTACAAAACATAAATTAGTCTTACTTTCGGTACCTGCAACAAAGAATTTCTAACACTTGATAAAAGTACTATTAGACATCTGATTTAAAAAAATATATACATATATAAGATATTGTAAGTTTATAGATACAAATAGAGGAGCATTATATTTAATACAAAATATAAATGATATAAATTAACACTTTGCACTGTAAAAAATCGAACGCCACTCACTTTACTTTCAATGTACTCTGATTTTATTTAGAAAAGATAAAAATGTACCTGCAGATATTAATTTATAAAATAGGAATTTATTCTGCAAATGCACTAAATATACAAATAACTGACTTGTATTTATTTTTCCTAAACAAGTCAATATATCATATCATGTTTTCTTTTTTAATATTTATTTGGTAATAGTTTCAACTGCTAGTAATAATTGTTTGGTTATATTTGTTCGATTCCATAAAGGATTTATATTTTATATTCTATATATATACATATATTATGGTTTTGAATGCAAATAAAAACTAAGTTTCAATAGTTGTTAAAAGTAGTAAAATATTTTTCGGAGTTAAAGGTATTGTAGATACTTAACTTAGACCCCAAATATGACGTAAAATCTTAAGTTTTTAATTTCTATAATAGATATATTTTTCAGAAACGCATGTAAAGTGTAAAGTATCTAATGTATGTCGGTTAAAGTGTATGTAAGCGATGATGCAAAATGCTAAAAACTGACCAAAATCAAGAACTTCAGAACTTCGGAAACGCAAAGTGAAAGTTTTACATTAATTTTAGTAAGGGCGTATAAACGATACGTTTGAGTTTTTGTGGCTGAAAATCGTTTATCTTCCTGCTTCATGCAACGACCTAACAAGTTAAGGATTTTTATTTAATTAAAACATTTTTCAAGCTTAAAAATCATTAGCTAGACCGGCAACTATTGACTAAATTAATATAGTTTTATAATTCAACCTCAATCCAAATAAATAAATAAAAAATCGATTTTTTCAAGTAATGTTTCTTTCCAACATGTATTCAATTTTAACTTTTAATTAATATATTTATTACTCCTTGTTAGTCTTCCCTTTCCATACACATTAGACGTTTCAATATTTTTTATATAAAATTCGAAAACAGTAGCGCGATCTACAACTAAATACTGCTCCAATACTTATCTCCATAAATATTATATGTAAAACAAGGCCTGAATTTTTCATTATGATTCCTCGTACAAAAAAAATATATATTGTTAGATATTTCCCAAGGGATTTCGTGAAATTTTTGGAATACACACATATAATTTAAATAGAAGAAACATTCTTTCGTTCAAGAATGGTCGATATTTCATCAAAAAGAAAGGGTTTTTCTACGACTCTTTCTAGTGATGATAAAAAGGGTTTGTTCTATTGATTCTGCAAATCTTGTACCCCACGGTGCTTAATAATTCAAGATAAAGAAAAGGCTTGTTGACGTTGTTTGCGTTTTGCAA
Source organism: Tolmerus cingulatus (assembly GCA_959613345.1). Taxonomy (NCBI): domain Eukaryota; kingdom Metazoa; phylum Arthropoda; class Insecta; order Diptera; family Asilidae; genus Tolmerus; species Tolmerus cingulatus. The sequence goes on along the minus strand of OY390708.1, from coordinate 14,118,199 downwards.
GCTATAGGCTCAAAATTCTCTACCTGTCCTGTTGGAAGTAACACTTTCGCTTAACGCACGAAAGCATTTTAATTAACGCGGAAATATTCAACGCAGAGAAAAAGAGCAGGGCCGACTTTAATCAGTAATCAAGTCCCAAATTCCAGTCAGATAGGGAATTGCAGATGTGTCGCTCTGGATCCAGGCACGTGAGTCTTCCCGGCAAAACAGTGCCCCAGGGCTGTGCACGCGCTTACACCGTTTGTGTAATTAATAGCAGCACATGAAATTCGCGGCGATGCCGTTGGAGTCCATAATTTATAAAATATTTGCGGAGACGCGACTTATCGCGAATGATGCTCTTGCTGCTGAAATCCACAGAATCTGCCATAAGTGGTGTCAGTATCTCTCCGCATCGCCGCAACGATGTGCTCTGGGATTGCCCGGAAAATGATGAAAATTTCCTCCTAGTTATCAACTAGTTTTATCCCTGTATCTGAACGGAGTCCTCGGAGTTTAATGAGAAACACTTGGGTCGCAACTTTCGGAATGTTCATTAAATCGTCGACGATATAAAATCCAGTGAATGGCGGCGGAGTGTGAATGCCAGCCCCTCCGCATCCGGAAGGCGGGGCGGCTGAATAGTGTTAATAGTAAGGATGCGTCCAAGGACAGAAAACGTTCATCAATATCGTCAACCTTGACGAAACTTTTTATCCTCAACGTGAGGGATTTACTAAGGGCTCAGCCCGAAGACCCTGGAGAGGTATACTTGTGTATTTCTGTGTTCACTGTTCATATTTGCACTCACAACTTGTTTACTTTGATTCGCAAAACTTTTTCTCAATTTTTTTAAAAAATCTTCCCACTGATCACCCAGATTATCGACTTTCGTTGGCGGGAGAAAAGCTAAAGATTTGCTTTCTTTTGCAGCATCAGCCCCGCAGCTGGATCGAGACCAACTTCCAGAAAAGAGAATGCGTGAAATACGTTCCTTGTCCAAAGGACGAAACAAGGTAAGTCTGCATCAATATTAACAAGAATAATAAAAAAAATTAAATCAGGATATACGAAATTGATATGCCGAAAGCATACATTTTATTTCCAAGATTGTTTGTTGGGAAATTTGCCATTCAAAATCACGCTGTGACTTCTAAACCCCTAAACCAATTTTAATAATATTTTGCACACATAAATTATACAATGTATAATCCGGCTTAGCTTGGATTGATTAAATTTTCTTCAACTAAATTCGATTTGCACTAAATTTAGACAAGCTTGAGCCAGACACTTAGATCAACCCTGAGGTAGGTTGAGTATTACTTTTCTAAAAATCTGTTGAAGTTTTTAACATCTATTATCAAAAAAATGGTAGGATTTTATTTGTGTTACCTCTGATTGCACCAACATTTTATTGACCATTTTGAAAAAAAGTTGCCTATACATATTATAATTGTAAAGTAGTATGAAAAAATTTTGGAATTTGGAATGTTGATACGCAATTTCAATGTAATCTTAATACCACAATCTTTATTTGATGGAATATTCGTTATGATTTTCTAAAACACGTTCATAAGCGTTTTAAAAATATCATATATTTTGATTAATTCATATTTAGTGTGGTTTCTTGATATATTTTTCTTCTTTGGAAACCTCGAATACATTATGGGAAAATTACACAATTCAAAATCGAATTATTCAAATAGTTTACATGCTTTGGTATGAGTAGTTGTCTATATCATCTTTAAAGTGCATTCAATTTAAAAATTATTTATAATGAATTCTAAATTTATATTATATTGTTATGTATCATATAATATACGGATTAATTATTGGTTTAAGTAATTCCGATAAAAATCTGCTTAGTGTAAGCTATCCCAACTGTGTACCATCAAAAATTAGCCAAATTCTGCGCTACCTGTACCAAGACTTCTCATATTTTCCTACGTATTGTTTGCACCTCACCACCCGATTTGATTACGATAAACCCTGCGGACTTAATTATTTTTCAATCTGGCACTAAGCAAGCTCGACTTATCTTATCAATTTTATTATCTTCGCCGCCATTTGCACGTGTGTGTACGCATTCTGACGCTCCTTTGTTCATCTCTGGAGCGGCTCTTATTAAATTTAAGAAAATTTCATCTGGAAGTTAAACCGATCCGCTTTCTCAAAGAAGAAGCCCTGTGAACATTTCATCACTCGCTCTGGCCTGGGATTAATAAATAAATCCAAGGCGGATGAGGGAATTCACCCGGAGCAATTTATTTACCATTAGTCTTATCGGTGGAATTTCCTCATAACAAGCAATGAATTATTAAAGTTCACGCGTACGGCTATTGTGGGCGTTGATTGCTCTACCAAGAATTAATTATTTCATTCAGAGATCGCACAAAACACAAAGGTGAACTTTCTAATTTCACTGAAGGTTTGGTTACTTGGGACGTGGAATTTACTTAACGTAAAGTTGCTGCTGTTTATTATTTATCTTCGGGTGAAAAAAATATGGGCTCCAAATTAAGATAAATCGACCATGTGGGTAAACTGGGCTATTGATAACGAAGATGGAATAGGCTTTATTTGTGAACTTATTTCCTGAAAGTATTATGTACACATACTTACACACTTCCGACAGATATAGGAACTATTTCATGATATTTTCAATTTGCTCATAGTGCAATTAATTAAGTTATCAAACGATGAAAAAATTTGTTATACTTATATTAATCATAGCGTAAAACAGACCATATTCATGAAAAATAGTATGTTTCCTATTATAACAATAACTTCCTGTTATAAATTATATATCATTTGAACGTATTACTATTTAATTTTTTCAGGATCATTTACTTAAAGTATATAAGTATTGAGGTATTTGGATCTTCTACCAAATACCTCAATACTTACAATTACGAACATTTAAAGTATTTTGAATCTAATGAGTTTAATATAAGTGGATATTATTTTCGTTGACGTTTATGTTTAATTTATTTTAAATACATAATAGATAAAAGTATACACCCTGAGGTTGGTGCCGTACTCCACATATTTTATTTTGTCTACCACTGCGATCTTTGAACCGAAAAAATTTTACGTCCATGCGAAATTACGTCAAAAAGTTGTATGCGTTAAATTAGTGAGAAATCGCTGGCGTTATGTTAATAGTTTTTAAACGACTTTTCATGCTGATGTTAAATCCCATTATTTCTGTCTTCTATTACAAAACTTTTTGTACGAATGTCACAAATTGGCGCATAACACCTGGAGTCCTCCACCGCGGTATATCTTTAATAATGTAGCGTCAACATGATTTCATTTATTTGCACGAAATATCCTCTGCAAATTTCTATGCTATCTCAGTTTACGAGGGCAAAAATATCACGTCATCTCTTAGTTATGAGAAATTCATATCCAACGCAGGACGGTGCTCCTGTCTTGTAAGCAAATAAAATTTATGAGAAGAATGGCAAACTTTTCAAAAATCCTGCAAGTCACCCGGGAAGCAAACAATCTCGTGACCATAATGAAATTTCCTGGCTCCTCTCGGAGCGACGGAAGAGGCCGCAGGATCACCTACTGAACTCGTCCCTTTCCCTTTTTCAGATGCTGCTGTGGTCAATCGAGGACCACCCACCAAACGATTCCTGGAATAGAAGCCGGCTCTCCAGGTGATATATGGGCCCCATATAAGCACACGAGGCCCCAGCCGACGGATGCTTATGGAACAATCGAGTTCCAGGGCGGAGCACACCCAACCAAGGCTCAAGTAGGATCTTTGCATCGAAAGGATTTCCATTTAATGCAAAACATTTTATTATGCAGTATGTCCGGCTGTCGTTCGACACAAGACCCGAACTCCTGGTGCAGCTCTTCACCAAAGAGTGGAATCTAGAACTGCCAAAACTTTTAATTACGGTGCAAGGCGGAAAGGCAAACTTCGAGCTGCAACCCAAACTTAAAAAGGTAGGTAAACGTTGTGAATGCAAGTTATCTTTTTAAAATTACCCCTAAATACTAATGTACAAGTACTCATTACTAATTTTACTTCGCAAGCCATTACCTGAAATATTTGCACATACGAGCAAACGAAATTATCATCGCTCTAATAATTCAAAATTAAGTGTAAAAATAAACTAAGCTATAAAGAAAACTTCAATGCTTAACTTTTATTTGTTTAATTGTTCGTATACTTGAAAGATTAAATTTAATAATATTTAAAATTCCGAAAGCACATTTTCACCAAAATTTTATAATAAAATAAATACTTATATATTTTTTAATTTTTGCATAAAACAAAAGTAGTTTACTATCCGTTTAAAACTGAAGTTTCAGAACCTTCTCCGGACTTAATATATACTGTTAAGTTGTAATGTTGTTTTCCTTAAAATTTGTCTAATTTCTTTTTGTACTACATATAATACTATATTGTAAAATTTCAAAGATTGACGTATAAATAGTAGGAATCCATATATCAAATTGACGCATTTCATGTAATGGTAATGAAATTGATCGAATTTCAAGGTAAAAATTACTATTTCCAACCATTATGTTATATGTTAATTCAATAGAGATTAGAACCCAACCTTTTTGGATTTTTGGGGTTCATTGAAGATAAACATTGTAAATTTCGGAAATATTTTTAAATTGTTTATTGACTGCTAAATATGCTAAATATGCAATAAAAAACGAACGAATTATCATTTAATGTCATTTTTGATACCTCGTAAAAACTCTGAAACCCTATATAATAATTCATAATTGTAATAATAAGATTTAAAATATGCGCCTTCGAAGACGCCTAAAAACATATCGCAAAAACCAAATTAAAAGAATTTCTCATTTAATTTCAGTTTCTTTTAAACCTGGAACAGTTAAAATTCTCTAAATAATTATTATTACTTTATTTGTGCATGCAATCTTAAGGTGGTTCTTAAATATGAAATGAAAGTAATTCTCTTTTGTCTCAATTACAGGAAATTCGAAAGGGTTTACTAAAGGCTGCAAAGACTACAGGTGCCTGGATCTTCACAGGTGGAACAAACACTGGTAAGATAACGCCAATCCTTTTTGTCCATGAAATTTCTCTTTAAGTAGCACATAGAGGAGCTCATTGTGGAATTGCATCCACTCCTAAAACAATGGGAAGCGCAACTGTCTATGAAGCATTCAAAATAAAGCCCATCCCTTCGTATTATCCCCGAGGAACCTTCATTCAGAGATGATGCTAAAAGTCCGCTGCAGAATTCCTGTTCATTTAAACTCCATTGCCTGCAATCCAGTTTTGATAGTGAGCTTAAATGGAGTTGTGGAGATAGTCGATAGGTTGGGCTGAAGTGCATGTGGTTGTCTTAAGTAACGGAAATTCAGCATCGACAAGAAGATGCCTTCAATTAGCTCCTGCGCCACGTTCCTAGAAACGTTTTCCCTCCAGGATTCCTCGCCAATACAAGGATCGATTTTTCTCATTGTAATCTGGGATGTTTGCTATTCCATTTTTATGAAGTTTGAAGTGCACTTTTAATTTGCACTGGTTGGTGCTTGTGTAATTTTGTTAAGCCACGATTTTATGAGATTTTTTCGAATTTAGCATCAAATAACATCCATTAATTACGCTATTAGACTTTCAAAATTACTTCAGATTCGATTAATGAATTTTTAATTCCTATGAAAAATTTGACGAAAGTTTGAATTTATGACTCGGCGTAGGTATAAGTTGTACTTCGACAAATTAAAATTCGTTTAGCGGAGAATTTGAGTTTTAAGTGGCACTTAAAACCAAACAATTCAAAGTACTTAATTTGAAATGAATTTTCAAACTAAATTGACAGTTTGAACGTGTGGAAAAAATAGCATAAAATGAATTACCATAATAATTGCTTAAATTTTTATCAAAAACAAAAATTAACAGCGTCTGTAGGAAAATGGTGAGCCAATGATATGATCGCTAAATTCAGATTTTTAATGAATGCCGGTTGTTTGAAAAAAATTTTTTTTTAGAACGATATTTACCTATTTGAGATTCTTAATTTAACATTAATGTATAACAAAAATCATAATTAACGGAAATGTAAACAAATTACATACATGACCATTTTTCAAAAACTTTTTGATGATTTTTGATATTCAAAAATTAAGCAAAATGTCAATGAAATGTTTATGAAGATAAAGATAACCTGCATTTAATTTAAAAAATATATCTATAGTTTGCAACAAATATTACAAGTACAATTTTTGAGCCTTCTAAAGCCTTATTTGAAGTGTATGTATACATTTGTCGAAAAACACGTAAATGTTTGTCTCACTTTGCCTAGAAGAGGACTTTAAATTATTTTTATTTTAGTGTAGGGAATGTTATTCACAAATTTTTAGAAATGGTGGTGATTTGAAATTTCTGAACGACTCTTGATAAGAGACTCATATCTGTACTCGAAGTGTAATTTAGAGGTTATTATTTGATCAGGATTTTGGCCAAATTGAGCTTTCTTTCCTTAGAAAACTTTTCGCTTTCTTACTTTTTGTTTTTTGGTATATTTCTGAAATATCTTAAAGGGAGCGAGACAGTTTCAAAGAAATGTGATTTAACCAAGGAATATATCATAAAAGCGTTTGTCACGACACGTATGAAAGATTGCCCTCGGTGACACATTTTGCCCAGAAGTAGAGATTAATATTTTGGCAAATTCTGGGATAATTAATGCCCCAACACTCGGCCAGCCCCATGACTCAAACCGCGAGCCCGTGAAATTCCGCAAAAAGCCTTTAAAGCTCAGGAGCAGCACCTCGGTAAGTGTGATTTATTGTTAAAGTGCCACAAAAGTTGTTAAAGTGGCGCAGGAGCTCCCTGGGGAGCAACTCGTGTGGGGGAGTTGCTTGTTCGCAACATTCAGTGGTTTCGTCGTATTTTATATAAAACGAAAAAAGCGATGTAATTCAATTTGTCGACGATGTCAAAATTTAGCCGCTAGGCTGTAGATTAGCACGCGTTACTCATGTCCTTAATTTGGTACAAGTTCCGAACTAACCGCTGAGCAACAAATTTCCTGTTCAATTCACAGGTGTCACAAAGCAGGTGGGAGACGCCCTGCTCCTGGAGGGCCAGCAGAGGACCGGACGTGTCGTCAGCATCGGGATCGCCCCATGGGGCATTGTGGAAAGAAACCACGAGCTGCTGGGCCACAACCGGGAGGTGCCCTGCCACAGCATCAGTTCGCCAAGGTTAATTAGGGCACCAAAAGTTATGAACGAACGTCGACCGCAATTATGTTTTATGTTCTAGATCGAAGTTGGCCGTCCTCAACAATCGACATGCCTATTTCCTGCTGGTCGACAATGGAACACAGGGGAAGTACGGTGCCGAACTGATCCTCAGGAGGAAACTTGAGAAATTCATTTCAAACTTGAAATTGCATCCCTGTAAGTTCTACGAAAAGTGTGTCTTTAAAAAAGAAAATATTTGGTACGTTTTCGTTTTGTCCCCTTTCAGTTCTATCCAGAGAGAATTTCAGTTAGTTTAATTTCCTAGAAAAACCTAAGAAAATGGAAGAAAACCTTAAAAGTGCTCTTCGTCGAGTTTGTAACAAGGAAAGTTTAATTTTCCTGTTTGGACACTGGCTACTTGAAGAGCCAACGAAACGAAAACGACCCACGAGTTCTCTTTATTTATTGGAATTATTAGGGACCAGTTTTTTCTAAGGTCAACAAAAATAAAAAATGAACCGAAGATTTGAATAATTCTACAACAAAAGTCGTGATTGTGACCCACTTTTATTTGGTAGTAAACTAAATTTCTCATCTCATAATTTTCTAGACTCTGGAGTGCGCGATAAACAACGAATATAAAAATGAGAACCGCGAAAAAACCACGTGTAATTCAGTTTTAGTTTGTGTTAGCAGCTCTGAAAAAAACCTTAACAGCTTTAGGGATGAATATTTTTACCTGCACACATTTCATTGTATTTTGACCAGCCTGCGTTATGTATTTTTTTTCAAGGGAAAATATTTTTGGTGCGGTAAATTTGTTTTGAGAGTACTCCTTTTTGATTACAATTGAACCTATTTTCCTGCCCTTTTATTTCCCAAAGTTAATTGATTTGTAGTAGTCAGTAGATTTATTCATGGGTTTAGGTTTTCCTTCTTTGGTGTAAAAAAGATGAAATTAAATTGTTTGGGGTGACTACTATACTGATATTTTATGAAATGTTAGTTGGAATTTAAATGATATCTACAGATACGTACATTTTTGTGTCTAACATGGCGGTCCTTAATCATCTTTTGAATTTTCTTAAGCCCAGTTCCTAAATTTTTCCCCAAAGTAACACATTTTAAAAATTTTAAAATTCACATCCAAACAGTCGAATAAATAATTTCATAGAAAATTTCTCACTGTAAACGGCTATTTTGAAATCTACCTTAAAGACAAATTTGATCTCATATGGATTTATTGTAATAATTTACGGAATGTTTACGCGCTTAAAAATGTTGACTTCTTGAATTTTTCTATCAAAAGAAATATTTTAAAAGCAATATGAAAATTTTATCCGATTATTAGAATCGCATTCCGGCATAAATGCCAGCTTTTATCTTATAAAATTTTTATAATCATAATTTATGAACTCAGAGTAGCTTTTGTGTATTTTATGCGTAGTAGAGAATTTTAATGTAAACCAACAACAAATCGAATAAAAAACGAATTGATCTTAATTGGTGAGATACACTTTTATGAAGATTAAACACATTATAGGTGTCTAGTATTGATATTGATTATTAACGAAACTATAAACGTAATTAGTTTGAACATTATTTTAGAGTATGCCATCATTGCTAAGTAATGTCTTAAATCACCACTTTAAGAGCGAATGTGGATAAGTATGTCTTTTATTATTATTAACACTTTTACAAATTTTTTTATATACACAACACACAATGCACATTTAAAAAAATAATTATAGGCACACTATTTTGTCAAAGACATTTTATAACATTTTCGAATAATTGAAAGTCGTTTAAATACTCATTTAAGAAACTGCAAAAAAGTGATGTTATTTGCTGGAATAAATTCTAAAATTGATACTTTTTAGGCATTGCAATTATCCTATAAATATCAGTGAAAATGATTAAAAAACAGGGATATTGTTATAATTTCTAACATTAAAAATTATTATATAATGATATCGTAAGTTTTCACGTTCATTAAACCTTTCACACATTTCAATTCAAATTATGCATTCCAGCGCGCGAAAGAACTTCAACTTTTGGTATGAAAAGAGGTTGGTAAGAGGAAAAGTAGTTCATATGTGCGTTTTATAGTTGTTGTTGGCTGTTAAAAAACAAAATAGTGCAACATTTCTTCGAACGCTTCAGTTAATATTTTGTAACCAACTGTCCGTAAATCTGTTCTTCTGTTGTCTCTGTAACGTTAAAATGGTGAAATTTCAAATATAAAAAAATACTATTTTATACGTAAAAAAGAGTAGTACTGTTTATATAAAGTATTAGTAAATTCATGCATGTGTGTGTATAAATAAAATATTAGTAACATTGTATCTATGGCTTAATCAGCTGCTGTCCGAATTTAGGTATCTTCTCTTCAGTGTTAAATAGAGTTTTGGAATCGATGTCATTCAATGTTATTTACTTGAATTTTTAGGAAAGGCTGAAAAGATATAAATAATATAAAATATCTGAAAATGTACATAAATACCATTCTAAATAATTTTAATCATATTTTACTTTTATTCCTTAAAAGAAAAAGTTTTTATTTATGTTGTAAATTTGACTATCTGAAACATAGTTTTTATTCAAATGTGTTTACCCATTTACTTAAAATTACATTGTAAACTTAAATGTAATTAGTGTAACTATGAATTTAAGCGATTCAGGTATAATTTGAAATTTTCAGCATTTAATGTCCTTCCGTGTGATGCGTTTCTGCCCTTTAATGTCAGTAGCTATTTCTAATCCACTTATCGCACGCTATCCTCTTTAAAACTAATTGTGCATCCAAATCTAGAAAAGTTTCAAAGCTCTTTTAGGGCGGCAGAAGCCTTCTGGCCTGATGGCAGTTAAGGGCATTGTTGCGGAAAGGATTCGCTTATGACGCAATTCGAAAACTTATTCAAGAAATAGCTGCTCAAACGTGCATTCCATTTTCAGTTACACACTCGAGCACACCTGTAGTGTGTTTGGTGATTGAGGGCGGGACGAATACTATCAGGGCGGTTTTAGAATATGTAACAGATACTCCCCCTGTGCCTGTGGTCGTATGCGACGGCTCTGGGAGGGCGGCTGACTTAATCGCTTTTGTCCACAAGTGAGTACATTTTAATTCGATTTTTAAGTCCCGTCTCTAATTGATTTGTTTATTCCCGACCTCATTTCCTTTCCAGGTATGCATCCGACGGTGAGGAGCAGCCCGTCCTTGAATCGATGCGAGAGTACCTCATTGGAACTATCCAAAAGACTTTCGAGGTTTTCCCCGATCAAGCGGAAAAACTTTATAACGAACTTCTCCAGTGCACGAGGAACAAGAACTTGGTACGTAAACACGTTTAATTAACCCGTAAGGGTTGGTTGGGAAATTTACTAAGTTTGTTATCAAATTGGAGGCTCTGGGTAGCAGTCATCAAGTGCTTGCAAAATCGATTCACTGCTGCATTGCTCTTGATGCCATTTGCCACTATCTATTAAGAGGTGATGAAGAGCATAAACATTTAAAGATCGAGTTTTCCTTCTTAAAGTGTTAAATATTACCAACATTCTAAAATAAACTAAAGTTTTTGTTATATTGATATTTAAATAATAGTATGTACAATACATATTTTCCTAAAAAAAAACCCTTCCTTCAAATAAAACAATTTATTTTTTTCAAAGTAACTATGAGTCGCATTTTTAACTAGTATCAGCATTTCCTATTGCAGTAAATGATTGATTTTTATCTTACTAAATCCGAATAAATAAAAACGTAATTTTTTAATTAATTTTTTTAACTGATTTCACTAAATATAGGACATTTTAAAAGGTGGGTTGTTTTTATATAGAGCATATCGTTTCTACAAATAGGACCAAAAAATTCCGGTCCAATATGTGTTAATACAAAAACATACATAATATGTAAATCAGATAAGATTAAAAATTTCAGAAACTTCGTAGATTTGTAACTTGATTTCGAGCAAATCGCATTTGAAGTATAGGTAGCTAGCCGTTAGTATTAAAAAAGTCTGATTTTACTAGTGTATTATTGAAAGTATAAACAACTTTAATTTAAACAAAATTTATTGCTTAAAAATAATTAAATTAAATTAATTAAACTGTCTCCAGATAACTGTATTTCGAATACAAGAAAAGCCCGAAGGAGAAGCTCAAGAACTAGATCAAGTTATCCTGACCGCCTTATTTAAGTCGCAACATCTGAGTCCTCCAGAACAACTGAGTCTCGCACTCACCTGGAATCGAGTGGATATCGCCAGGACAGAGATTTTCATTTACGGCCAAGAATGGCCCACAGGTAAGAAATTAGACGCGGACGTGAGGTACACTGATTATTCGATTCTGTTCATAGGTACTTTGGATGAAGCCATGATGCAGGCTCTGGAGCACGACCGTATCGATTTTGTGAAGCTTTTGCTCGAAAATGGAGTTTCCATGAAGAAATTTTTGACAATACCTCGCCTAGAAGAACTGTACAATACTAAACATGGACCAGCTAACACTCTAGGGTAAATGCACTTGTTATTTTCCATAAATATTCTACGGTTTTTAAAATTCTTTAATGCTGACTCGTCGTCTCGTCGTCAAATTAAGTTCAGTCAATTGCACATTCCGAAAAAAAAGGTTGAAAACTCCCTCTGGTGATGTGAAATTGCCCAATTTGTATAACTACAGGTGAATTTTACGGAGCACTTTATGAGAGGGTAGCTTACCCACATTAGGTTAAAAATAAAATTTAGATTTTCCCAAGCTCAACTGGGACTACGCGGTCATATGTCGGCAGATAAAAGGTGACGCGCCAGCAGTTATCCCAGGCAGAACAATTTAATTACCTTTTTAAATTGAAGTCATGTAAAAGGGTGTGAAATTCTTTCCCCTTTCTTTACATTTCTTTTTCTTAAAGGGCTCCTTGCTAAATGTTGGGAAAAAACGATTTTGTGATTAGCGAGAATTTTATTGAAAATTTAAAACTTTAAATATTTTTCTTCCAGAATAGATTGAAAATTTAATAATATTCGTAAATAATCACATTTTTGATTTAAAGATTAATAATATGTACATATTTTGACTATCGATTCAGTGGTAATTGCAACAACAACACATATTAACTAAGATGATTTGGAAATCTATAATATATTAACATATTGTGCCATCGTTTTTATTTTCAGATATATTCTGAGAGATGTTAGACCTCATATACCAAAGGGCTACGTTTACACGTTACACGACATAGGATTAGTTATAAATAAATTAATGGGTGGTGCGTACAGGTATGTTTCATTTAATTCAACACAATTTATTAGTTATAAATTTAAGTTCACCTAAAAAGGATAGCAAGAAACAGAGTATCGTAAATTATTTTTATTAGTTATCCTGTTCCACTAAAATAGGTGTATGGTAGATCATCAATAACATTTTTATTCCTCTCCTTTCATAAGCTCCAAATTCAAATCAGTTTAAAAATTTAATGAAAACTACCAAATCCCATTAATAAATATTTTTTAATTGCAAACTGATTTGCCTTCAAATTTAAAGAAATAAAAATAGTATATAGTACATATTGGAGTAAATATTTACTATAAAAGCTGTTACGGCAATTGAAAGTTGTAAACAACAAACAACAAAATATAGTTTCACCTAATTTATCAAACGAATTTGTCTGTAAATCAATATCTAATTAAAATCTGTAAACAGGATGAAAAAACCATCGATTTCTACAAAGCTTTGTAAATTTGAAAGTCTAACTCCGATGCCGTAATTAGTCATTGTAAAGCAAAATTTGTACTTCATATGCCCTTTGTTTAACATTATTATAAAATCATACTTGATGTAAAATTCCATTTAAAACAGCCTCTAACCAATTCGGAAAATATTCATTAAATGACAAAACAAGGCTTATTAAATTTGATTCGTATAATTTTCTGCTATTTCTCCCGACCTTTAGGAACCTTTAGCACCTAGTTATCCGTTTTATTATTGCGCAAGGAAAACCCCAATAATTGAATGGACACAATTTTAATTCGGATCTCGAAAACTCGTCTAATTTAATTAAAGCATTTGCTTAGGTTAAAATCGAGATGACCTCTGTAAATCAGCCACAAAGAAACTGAACTCGTTAACCCTTTTACCCTTTCGCTAAAGCCTTAATCCCTTTAGGATGGTTCCTTAGCTGTGAAAATTCGCTTCCCTGGCCATTAAGGTTCCTCTGGTAAGTTCGTTAGCTGAGACGTTTGGTCTTAACAACCTTTGTGGGAGAAAACCCGTAATGTTGCCTTGTAGAAGATATCTCAATTGATGGAAGCATCTAAGCTCAGTCCAGCGAATCTCTGAGAGTTTTGGACTTGTTTCGACGAAAATGTTTACAACTTTATGCTTTTCAGATCCTACTACACCCGGCGGAAGTTTCGTCCGATTTATGCAAAAGTTATGAACAGCTACGCGAACGCTCACCGAAAGTCGTCGACGTTTCAGAGGTACGCCGGTGCTAATTCGATGAGCCTTGTTACAGGACTGCTGCCCTTCACTTCGGAAATGGCCCTGTTTGAGTTCCCTTTTAACGAATTACTGGTAAAAGTTGAACCATATTTCCGGGAGACACGGTGTAAATCCCTATTCCTTGCAGATGTGGGCCGTGCTGACGAAAAGGCAACAAATGGCCCTTTTGATGTGGACCCACGGGGAGGAGGCCCTGGCCAAGTCACTTGTTGCCTGCAAGCTCTACAAGGCGATGGCTCACGAAGCGGCGGAGGATGACCTGGACACAGAAATTTATGACGAATTAAGGAACTATGCGAAGGAGTTCGAAACAAAAGGTAATAAATGTTCCACGAAACTGAAATTAATTTAACAAGCCACTCTTTGTCCTGAAGGGCTGAAGCTCCTGGATTTCTGTTATCGACAGGACGCAGAAAAGGCCCAGCGGCTGCTGACTTGTGAACTAAATTCATGGTCTAGCCAAAGCTGTTTATCCTTGGCAGTGGCCGCAAATCATCGGGCGCTTTTAGCACATCCTTGTAGTCAGGTTATCCTGGCAGATTTATGGATGGGCGGTCTGAGGACTAGGAAGAACACTAATATTAAGGTATGTTTCAAAATATTTACCAAAGAATAAATGGAAGACGATTCTTCGAATTTTATAAACTTTTGTGAAAAATATTTTTAAGTAAATTGATATAATCCAACATTTCGGGTGGCATTCTCGGATGCGATAAAAAAGTATACAATTTTATGCCCCTCGTTACTTTGCAATATTAAAAGCTGCATTAAAAAATTTCACAACAAAACGTAATAATAATAAATTAACGTAATAATTAATAATTTAACTTAAAAAATTTAAATAAATGAAATATTTATATTTAAACCCTATTTCAATTTTAATACACTTTATAAAATATTGAATTTCCGCGAAAAATTTTTCCAATTATTCCCTCGTACGACATAAAATTTAAACTAAATATTTTCCACCCGAACTGAAAAATATTTAAATGTTGAATGTATCTACCTTGCGGCTATTTGCAATTGTCCAAAAATGTACGAGGTTGTAAAACCATACCCATTTCCACCGAAAAAAGGATAATATAATATATTTGTTATTTTTGGGATCTATTTGATGAATTACGTTTGTCTCCTTAAATGCATCAGTTTGCCGTGGTCACTGTTTGCATGTATTTTTGTTCTTTGTTTCCGAAGTCCGATAGTCACATGTCGTTTGAACCAATTTTTAGCCAGAAAAATCTAAATATCTTCAAAAATGCTGAGTGAAAACACCTTCTGCCAAATTTGCAATTATGTGACTTACATATGTTAACATATTTCCAATTTTCATGGAACTACCCTAAGATAATTATTTGAGCAATAAACAAAAATAAAGTTTACCAAATTAAAAAATTATATAAATCATTCGGTTAAAACTGACTGTTATTCCTCAAATCAAAAGAAAATTAAATTTTAAATCTTGTTTATTATTTTATATCCGGTTAAATTGCAATACAAAGCTATCCAATTTTTTTAAAAAGGGCCCACATGAACATAAAAGCAATGCGACAGTTTTTCATCTCCGCTGCTTAATTAGCTTGAAAGTAATTAAATTCCATATGCTAGTGGCATTGTTTTGCTCTCCGAAATGTAGTAAATTTTTAATTAATACAGGATTTTAAAACATTAAGGTGGGCTTTCTGAATTAAGAGCATTCTGTGGACATCCCTTCAGTATAATTAGCCAACATTTTGGATTAAAATGGGATCCCCAAATTAAATTAAATATTTCCCAATAAACTTGCTCTTCGCTCCTAAGCTTATGAAGGAAGTCATGATATAAAAGTCACTCAATGAAAAACAAAAGTTGGCAAATTTAAGGGAACAGTTAAATTACCAATGTCATGAAATTTTCAGAGCAAAACATGGAGCAGAACAGATCGAAAGCTGTGAAACGAAAATTAAAAAGTGAAAGTAGTCTTGAAGTCGTTTGCAAACTGTGTAAAAGAGACGTTAAAACTATTAACGATCTTCCTGACGACATACTTTACGAAATTTTCAAGTATATAAAACCAATTGACCTCTACTACACAGCGCTTCCAGTTTGCAAAAGATGGCTGTCGGTTTGCTTACACCCTTCCTACTGGAGAAGAGTGAATATTTTTGTAAGTTTGTATTCGAATTCGATCCGAAACAAGCCTAAGAGTCTAACCCGTCTCCACAGGATATGGAATATACTACAGAAAGAATTTGCGAATTTTTACAAGCAATCAGCTATAGAATACGTGAACTTCACTTAAGCTGCAGAAACGATTGCGATCAGATTTTAACTCAAGTAGAAGCTGTATGCCTAAACCTCTTTCTTATTGCTAACTATTTGTTTTTAGATTTGGAAATATAATAAGAACTTAAGTATTTTATCACTCTCATTTTGCGAAGGGAAAGAAGGATCTTCATTCATAAGTTCGAAAGTAATTAAAGAAATCATCACGAAGTTGCAGCATTTACAGTCTCTCACTCTTTACGGGACGACAATTCGGTCGGTTAAATTTTTTGAGATTTTCAGTAGTGAACAATTCGCACTTTGGAGGAATAAAAGTAAGCGAATGACTTATATTTATCCAAAATTAGTAATCGTGCCGCTGCCACAGGCAGCTCAAAGGGTATACGCTTAACTTACACGGGAGCTATTACTTACAAGCAATTGGAAGCTTATACGCGAAACGTAAACAATTCAGGAAAAATCATTCTCCATAGCGGAAAGGAATATTCAATAAGAAGTGAGATTTACCACTTCATTTTTAAACATTTTACAAAACGATTGCAATAATTTTTTAGGAGTACACGAAATTCTAGCTCTTAGTAATTTCGACCCAAATTCTATTGTATATGATCTGGAGGAGTTTTAGCAAATTTTCGCACATATTAAAAAATTGGTTGTTTATATTTATTTGTAACAGTATATCTTCATTCACATGTGGCGTTCATTTATTAATTTATGTTTGAAAATAAAATAAAATTTCTATCAAGTATATTTGTTTTTCTATCATTTTAAAACTTAAGAAGCTTTCCGGAACTCCAAATCTTTCCCATATTTGGGAATTTCTTTAGATCAAAAAAGGAAGAAAGGACTTCTATGGCAATATGTTTGAAACTAATTCACTGCAATTTCAGCTTACTTAGACTTAGAAAAGCATAAATGTTAGACACAAGAAAGAATTGAAATACTTGTGAAAAGTGGAATTGGAAAGCGATTTACAGAAAGGCACAAATGGTCCTCAAAAATAGGGGAACAAATTATTCTTCTCCTTTATTAGTCAATTTTGCTGCAAAAAGCGTTTAAGAATGAAACGTTTTGCAGATCTATTTTGGTCCACAGTCTGCTCGCACAACATATATGATGCTATCATGCGTTCCCAACCACGACCGTGAGAAATTCATTTTCACTACTATCAAAATAAGATTTTTTACTGGCACTATCAGATATCGAATTTTTCTCTAAAGCAGCTTTGTCTTTATTGCATCATTGCATCAAAAAATCTTTTATTTGTTTGTACGAAAAATGAATTATATAGTGCTTTTATAGAGTTATTGACTTTTTTTGGTTTTGTTATTTATTACAGAATTTATGTTTTCTTACATTAACAATTTGGAATGCAATTATAGTGACTTTTTCTAAATAGTCACTGAACCTATATTGAATGACTATTTTGCGTACTTATGGGAAGCTTTATCTGAAGAATATGAAGAACTTAAAATGATTCGATACAGTCCATACAGTGTAAAAGTGATAAATTTAATGGATTATTTTTTTATTATCTAACTTAGAATTGAAAAGGACATAGTCTTGATATATGATTCAGCAGTTCCCTCAAATAATAGTTAATAACAATTATTAACTTAAATTAGTTTATCCGGTATCTTAAAATTCGTTCATTGTTTAAAATAAAATTTTGTTTATAATCGTTACAGGTTGTATTAGGACTACTTTTTCCACCGTTTATCAAACATTTAGATTTTAAATCAAAAGAAGAACTCCAGCAAATGCCACAAACTGAGGAGGAACACCTAGAGAATCAAAATCTTGATTATGAAGACAGCGAAAGAAATCATGCTGATGCCGAGGTAAGTAGTTGATGCCAAATAAAACTAAAAACAAATTCATTTCGTTTGACTTACCAGACTAAAATCCTTTTAGAATCCCTTAACGAAAGCAAAACGGTCCATTTCGCTCAAATACAAGAAGGGAAACAATTCCGCTCAGGTAGTGTTAAAATAAAACTGGCAAAAACAATTTATGTTTAGCTATATGAATGTCTATCGTATTTATGTCGCCCAAAAAGCTAGTTACTTGTCTTATCTGCTCTTTGCATATGTAATTGTCTTGACGTCCGAAATTAGAAAGGTAGTATACTAATAGATGATAAAATTAACTGCCCGGATTAAAATACAGACAGAGACTTGCTGGTTACTTGGAACACCGCTGTAGAGTGCTGTGATAACCACCGATCTCATCCAATTTATTTCCTCGGTCAACCTAAAAACACATTCATAACCAAATTCATGACTGGCTGAAAGGTATTACTCATAATTTATTCACTTTCTTACTACAATATTTTCATTTGGTAAGTGGTATTGAAAAAATCAAATGCACTTCAGGCCAAGTCAAACAGATTTTTGAATTTTTTCGAACACAGCACTTCCCCGTGCTCCTTTCACAAATTCGAAAGGGAGTGGAATTGATTTCCTGAAGTACCCTCGAATAAAATTCCACGATCCGCTTTGTTAAGCACCCTTAATTTTTCAACGGGTTCACGTATTTCTCGTTTTATTCTTTAGAACTCCAAGAATATTGTGTTTCGTTTGTTACTGATAAAATGTGAAGGACTTTTTATTGTAATGACGGTAAACCATATCGAAACAGAATTATTACGGAAGATATTTTATTATTTGGGGGACTTTTAGTTATTTATTGTTAACGGCATCATCACATTTACTCGAATGTAATATAAGTAGATATATTTGATTGGTCGTGTGCGTCGCGATTAATTCAGCTTTAAAATAGGTATTTACTGTCGAAAGCTTAAAAATATGTTTTTTCTACAGTAAAATTAAAGTAGTGTTATTTAATCCAAAAACGTTTCAATAGAACGAAAATATACTAATGACTATGTTATAAAAACACTAATTATACTCATATCAATTAATGTGTTGTTTTGTTTTTTATTAAACCATAGTATTTTTAAAAATCACAAAACAATGAAGCTGTTCTAATCTTCAAACGCTCTTTTCTTGAATTTGTCGAAGCTTTTTGTAAAAATCTTTTTAACAATAGCACCTCTTACAATGAAATAAAATTTTAAAATTCACGACAAAAATGTGAAAATTTGTTCGATTTTTCATCTTTTTAACTTTCTTAAGGTACAACAAGAGATTTGGTTCAAAGCAAATTTGTATATTAGTAGTAGCAAAGGTGAAAAAAATGCTAGTAAACAAAACAAAAATTAAATGACTGAGAATTCAATGCAAATTAAGTGTTCAAAAGCATAATTTGGATTTCTAATCCACATAAAGTCTTTTATCATAGAAATAGATGTTATCAAAGCAAACCGAAATTATGATACATGAAAAAAATCTTATGAAATGCATTAAGTGGCTACCCAAACGCTTTTCGAGTGAGAAAAAACCCCACAGGGGCAAATTGCTTTCTTTTAAAAGCTTTAATTCAGTACAAACGTTGAACGCCTCCTTATGAATGGCCGTGCATTTCAGTTTTTTTATATTTGCTTTATAATATTTTGTATTCTTGCCAACTTTCATCAATTACCATAACAAATTTTAGCAGCGAAAACCCATATTCAGCATTTCACATATCTTGAGAGTTGAAGCTTTGTAATATTTTTATTTAAATCAGGATTAATAAACAGGATGCAATGGCAACAGTCCAATTTTTGTAATCGTCTTTTATGTGGAATGTTTTAATGCTGCTATAATATTCGTTTTTGGCAAAATGTTGAAGCAATCCACTCAAAATTGTTGGGATATATTTTCAGGCGCTTTTGGCTGACACGTACTCCTTACGGGACACTAAGGTCCAGGAAAATGGAAAAGTAAGTAGAATTATTTAAGACTTAATTTTGCGCCTTATGCCTTGCGGCTCCAGAACTCATAAATTGTTAAATAATTCCTTTATTTTCACTCAATCCCACTGTCATTCATCCGTAATGGCCTTGTCTACAGGTCGGTCTCACTGGAGCGGATGCACCCGCAAAAGTTAGTCGTAATGTTCACTACTAGATTCTTTAGATATTCGAACGATTAACACTACATAGTCATTTCCCCAAGGCCTTCTTATTGATAAAACTTTGATCAAAATAATTTCCTTCTCCCTAGGTGTCCCTCTCGGACTCAGATCCCTCGCAAAACAGGGACTTCTTCAACATGTCCGACTACGAGGTGAAGCAACATCAGCCCTTGAGGCTAAAGAAAAAAATTTATGAGTTTTATACGGCTCCAATTACGAAGTTCTGGGCTGATTCGGTAAATCGAGAACTTCATTTTTGGTAATTACATAAATTAACCTTAAGCATCCTTCCAGATGGCGTACGTTTTCTTCCTGATTATGTTTACCTACACCGTTCTAGTCAAAATGGGACCAACCCCACGATGGCAGGAAGTTTACTCAATAGCATACATAACGACGTTGGGTTGTGAGAAAATCAGAGAAATAATATCTTCGGAACCTGTGGCTATTACGTGAGCTCCGCGCACAATTATGCTGCTATTACATTTTGCGGTACGAATTTTCTATCCTATTTTGCATATTCCAGACATAAATTCGCTGTGTGGGCATGGAACATGTGGAATCCATGTGATGCGGCCGCGATAATACTTTTCCTAATTGGACTTGCCCTCCGTTTCCGTCCGACCACCATGGACATTGGGAGGGTCATTTATTGCGTTGATAGCATTTACTGGTATCTGCGAATTTTAAATATTTTAGGCGTTAATAAGTACTTAGGTGAGGCAGCTTAAAAAAAAGGCGTAAAATGCATTAAAATTGTACCATTTATGCCCTACATTTTTTATATAGGACCCCTGGTCACGATGATGGGAAAAATGGTGAAGAATATGATCTATTTCGTCGTTTTATTGGCTGTAGTTTTGATGAGCTTCGGCGTTAGCAGACAGGCAATTTTATTCCCAAATAATGATCCTGATTGGAGACTTATCCGCGACGTAAGTATCTTATAAAATTTTTTTAAAAATCAATTCTTTACGTCTCCAAATATGATAATATACATATACACTTTTTTAAATCTCGTTAATATAAACAGTTTTTATAAACCGATTTCAGAATTTCGTTCGGTATTAAAATTAATCTACAAATTTGTGTATTGAAGCAAGATTTACCATACTTGTTAAGTTTCTTAACACGTGGATAAAAATGTCCATATTTTCCAAAAAATTTCCAACTAAACAGAATTTTTGTGTGCGATTACAATAAAACTACAATTAAATGTGCCAGTGATTAAAAAAAGAAATTAAGTTACTTTTGTGAGCCTTTTAGAAAAGAAAGTTTACAATCTTCGAATATGAAAAACTAAATTAAAAATGACTTTTAAGCTTTCAATAAATACTTCAATAATTTAAAAATTGAAAACTATATATCTGTCCGAGATATTTGTATTATATTCATTAACGCTGTAATATCTTGAAAATTTGCTTTATTAATTTTCCATTAACTAGTGAATGCGGAAGAAAAAACAAATTTTGAAATTTTAAACTTCGACACATTTTCTAAATTAAATATTTCAAAAATAACTAATATATAATACTAAAATTTTCCAGCAAGGCAAAATATAACAATAGAGAATATAAACATAATAGAAGGAGCATGCTGAATAATATTGCTATAGAATGCTTTGTTTTGCGGAGCTGTTAAGTTCTTTTTACAATATTCAGGATACTCGCTTCTCGAGAGTAGTCGATGGGCAATTATGCAGTTTCTGCAGTGTTCTCAACTCCCCAGGGATCGCAAGATTCATCTTTAGCTTGCATCACCGAATAGGGTTTGGTCGTGTACGACAATATGCTTCTATCAAGCTGTGGTTAAGGCTACAGCAATTTCCAGGACACATAACAAGATTTGATCGCTGCCAAGAACGAAAATCCATTGCCAAGTAATAGTAAGGTGCCACAGAAGCGATAAATTTAACCTCTCTGTTGGATGAGAAATTTCTATTCTGTGTGTTCATCTTTTTGATTTAATAATTTTAGTTTGTTAGTTTTAATTAGCAGAAAAGCTTCAATTATATTGCAACCCATATTTTCGCATCGCACAACCTTCAATACTCGTGTCCTTCAATTTTATTACGAGGGAAAAGCCTTAATAGATTTTATTTTATTCTTGGGTATTTAACAATTCACACTTTCATTCGCCGGAAGTAATCAGCCGCGAACATTATTTTCTCCTCATTTTCCTTAACGCCTTCTCGAGAGCATTTACTTGAAAGTTAATCAGAAAAATTATTCAGGGAAGATGCTCTGATGGAACGAAGATTAAGCTTTTATCTCCTCGAAAACAGAGGCAAACGATTTGGATTTCGCTCGTGAATAACAATTGAGCCGTGGTATCACAGATGCCCTGAGAATAACAAAAGAAGTCTTCTGGTACTTCTTGGTGTTTCTGTGGGCATTCCAAGAGATTACGAAATAAGGAAAATATTATGAAAAACAAGCAACAAAGAAGATTTGTTCTCTGGATTGTTAATTCACCGATTATTCATTATTTTTTCAGGTGTACTTTCAGCCGTACTTTATGCTGTACGGAGAGGTGTTTGCTGACGACATCGACCCACCCTGCGGCGAGGATCCCTCGCAAATTTCGTGCGTGACAGGTAATTTTCTGCAGCTGTCCATTTCAATTCAAATAATGTTAAATTTTCCAGGACACTGGGTCACCCCCATTACCATGTCTATGTACCTGTTAATTGCGAATATTCTATTAATTAATTTACTCATTGCGGTTTTCAATAATATTTTCATTGAGGTCAACGCTGTTTCGCACCAGGTATGGGCGGCAAATGTGCCAAAATTTATCGGCTGCAATTTAGCGAATAATTAGCTGCAAATCAACAATCAATTAATTGATGCTGCTAATTAATTATATCTATTTTTCTCACCCGTGTGGTTTTAAATAGGTCTGGATGTTTCAACGATTCACAGTCGTCATGGAATACCAGCAGAAACCCGTACTACCCCCGCCCTTAATTGCATTCTGCCACTGTTATTCTCTGCTCAGATATTGCATTCAGAAAGCCAAAGGTAGACTTAATTTGGTAATCGTAATGCGATCAGAACTGAAATTGTGAAATTTTCCCAAATCTCTTTAAAGGGTTGGAGATTCAGCGTGACAATGGGCTTAAGTTGTTTTTAGAGAAAGATGATCTTGAACGACTTTACGACTTCGAGGAGGAGTGCGTTGAAGGGTTCTTTCACGAACAGGAAATAATCCTTAATCAATCTACAGACGAACGAATTAAATCAACTACTGACCGCGTAGAAAACATGTCGCAGAAAATTGAAGATATTAATCAGAAAGAAAATGTGCAAACAGCCACAGTACAGGTACAATAATTTTAATCTTTTCTTTTTAAAACGTCGTATGCACGAGGCTGTCGTAAACATAAAATTGGTTAATGAAATATATCAAGAGGCTTATGATTTCCATAAATATTTATACCCATTAAATTGTTCTCAAGTGATTTATGATTGCAATTAATTGACTGCCCATAATTTCACTTTAAAATTTCCAACGCCTTTGGTAAATATGTTATATTTCCCAAAAATTTATGATTATTTGATATAATGAATTTTTATTACACGTTTTACAAATAAAACTTTTTATAGAGCATCGAGTTCAGATTAAGGAAAATGGAGGAGTCGGCAGACCAAATTCTTTCACATTTAGCAGTGATACATCGCTTTATGTCGACGCACACTTCCCTGCAGGATAATATCCAGGAGTCAACAAATAACGTCTGCCCGGAAATGAGACTACGGACAGTATCTGAAAATGACAGTACACCTTCTTTCCAGGTTAGTTATATCAAAGTGTAGAAAATATTTTGTGCAGCACTTTTTAATAAGACGCTGTGATTTCTTCGACTTTTTGTGAAATTGGAATATTTTTTAAGGCAGAAAACAAAAAATGATGCTTATCCTTGCATGAGTCGTCGCTGGTAATCATGGTCCTAAACTCATTACAAAAATTCATTTCCTTTTTCTTAAGCAGGTCATTGTTTTCATTTATTTTTAGATTGTCGTTATTTTTCAATTTTTCCAGGTCTTACTTTACTTTTTTGCTACAGACATAAACTAGTAACACACAAATTCTCCAAAATGTTCTTTATTTCAGACAGCACTGCAACCCTTACTTGGCGTACAATTAAACATCAGTCACAGTGTTAATAAGGTTCGACATCATTTTTCCTTAATCTTTCACATTTTAAACTCATTAATTTCTTTGCTACTCTTGTTTTCTGCCTTTTTCGAAATTTTGATTTTTGCAAAACATTACAAATTTATTAAAACCGACAACAATTTTGTTCATAAAGCATAGCCGTTTTGTAGATTCGAATTGTGTTGTTTATGCATTCATTAATGAAATTGAATAAGTATGTACATTATAGTGGCCCTCATATTTATGATCTCGAACTCTTTTTCATTTTCTCTCATTTAGTAGCAACTTTTCTTTTCTTTAGGTAGTCTGTCGTAAAATTGTTATTTGAATGATTACACAATTTTACAAAAAACGTTTGAATTCTTCTTAAATGTGAACGAACATTCATATTTAGAATTCAGGGGCTATAAAATAATTTATAAAATTGGAGGTAAATTTATATCGATGTTGGAATATTATATTTATTTAGTTGCACCGAAAAATTTCTGATTTTTCGGGATATTTTTTAATCCCCTTTTAGTCCCTGATAATTTTTTGGTATATTTAAATTGTTTCTCAACTGCTAGAGAAACTAAGCAATTAAAAAAAAATGTCATGCAGAAACCAAAAACAAATTGTACGTACTAATTTTATAGCATTTTATTTTAGATGGTGGCAATTACCTACTAAAAAATATATGTAATTTCGAGTGCATATTTTCAATTTCACTAATGGACGTATAAAAACTTTTCGGATTCAAAATGCCCACGACCTTTCAAATTCAGTTATCTATGTGGGTATCAAAGTATTTACAAACCAGCTTTTATGGAAATTTGAGTTAATTAATGAAATATAATAAGTTGTTGGTTTTGCAATAGTTCGACTTATACGGTTTTTCTAACTATTCACATTTTTAAAAGGTTAACACTCGTCGGAAGTTCAATCGGTCCTTAACCGAAGTTCGTCCCGACGCATACATTTTTGATGAAGGAACTCACTTCGAAGTTGTGCCCGTGCCTGAAGAAAATGAACTTATTAGATCGCACGAAGCCTTGACCGAAACAATCACAAGGAAGACTTCGGTGCAGTCGGAGGACTCTGACATATTCCCAACGTCGCCCCATCACAAGCCTTCTATAGATTCGATCAAGAAACCACCTTTCCTGAACGTTCGTCAGGAGACGACCACAAGCACCGAGAGCAAGGACACCCTAACACCTCTCGGGAACGGGGACGATCACACCTTGGTCGACGAGGCTATTTCTACTGAAAACATTGTCGATTTGAACTACGAAGGTAAATCTCTTAGTGTTTTAATCCTGCAAAGGATAATTTGATTTTGGCTTTCAAGCGGGCCTCAAGCAACGAGGTGGTCTTCGACAGAGAAATTCTTCGATTTGTCGACGAAATTCTGAGAGTTGTTCAAATTACGATATTAATCGATCTCACACGAGCTTGCACGCGGGGATGTCCAGGCGACAATTGAGTCTCACGCAGTCCGAGCCCGAAAGCACCAATGAGCCAGGTAATTAATTATACAAGGTTTTAATATGCGTTTAATTAATTTTTTTAATTTTTACACGATAGTAAAACCCGTGATACCTATAAAACCAAACAGGAATCTGCTGCTGCAGTTTCACGCCGAGTACACCTCAATTACGGATGAGTTGGAGAGTGTCTGCCATATGATTGCTTCTCCAACAACGTCCTTAAAAGGTAGGTTAAGGAAAGAACACGCTAAGATTATTCAAGCGGCGCCTTTTCCTAAAACAGGCCCAGTCGACCGGCCGAGAAATCTAAACGAACTCTCGAGTGCCGAGTTCGCTGCTTTTATTGAGAAGCAGCACCTGAAGGAGTGCGAGGAGCACGACTATCAAATTTTAGAAGGACTATTCCAAGCCCGCGGGTCTATTGATGGTACCACCGATGAATCCACTGAAGTAAGTATCGACTATTGAAATGTGAGTTGTTCAATTAACAAAATATTAAATTTCGGTAATTATGCAGAGAAAGGTAACAAGCTGTACCAATTTATCATAAGCAACTATTTGGATGAAAGTTGGATTTTTTTTAAAAACAATTATTTCACAATTTTAAGCATTTTGTAGAATTATTAGCTTTGGTCTAATTTCCTTGATAACTACATTTATCGCAAAATTATAATTTTATACTTTAAATTTCATATTTTGCCAATTTTATGTCTAAACCTATTTGGTTTAATACATATATAAAATGTCATGGAAGATTATGTTAATAAATATCGTCCTCCTTTGGTTGCTAATGATAAATTGGTTTAAAGGGCATTTTGTATTAGCTAAACTTTTGAACTGATTTTATACTGTCTTGCTATAAACAAAATTTTTATTGAACCTCTAGGCTGTATCTTTTGATTTCACGCAACGTTATCCTCTGAGACGCGAGACGGCAATCGAATTATCGCCATCGAAGCCACCCGTGTCAACGGAGCCCGATTTTGGAATGAAAAATGAACGAGGGGTCTACAGCAGGCACTTATCTGCGGATTGTCAAGCCCCAAGGACCCAGACCTCACCTCACGGATACACGCGTACAACCAGCGACTTTTTGAATCCAACACCGACAGACAGCCGGATTTTCAAGAAGTCGAGCGAAAGTCTACAGAAGAACTCGAGCACAGACACCGACTACTCGGTCCAGCCGTACAAAGTAATCAAGCAGGGCTCGAACGACACCAACACTTCGATGACGGGGTCCTTCAACATCGACAACTCGTCGATAACGAACGAGCTCTCCTTGGACGCCGAAACGAGCAACACGACTGTGATTGAAGGAAGAGGTCCTTTGCGTACATCGTCCGTGGGCACGACGGACATCCGGCCTAAGGTAAGTGAGCTTCCACCACCACCTCCGCGATCAGCGATGCTGAAGAAGCAATTCAGCATGGATCAGTCTAAATATTCACCTCAAAGAACGGTTTCGGAGTCTGACAAGGCCGACACAGCCACCAAAGGCTCAATATTGAAAAGTTCACTAAAACCGCCGACAACCTCAAAATTGGGAATGAACATCCTGAAGGAGAGCAGCTCAAGTACCGAGGAGTCAAAGGATGAACGCGGAACCATTCCGACCATAAGCACAAACCTCGTTCAGGACGAAATCGCTAAGTTGTCCTCGAACATTAAAAGCAGCACAGAATCGGAAAAAGAGCCACCGTACAACGAAACAATGTGCTGATTTTTAGTTACTTAAGGTCCCATTAGGGTTTTATTTTGTTTTAAATATTTTAAAAAAAATATGGACAGTTGTAAATAGCGTTTAATAGGCACTTTTATTGATGGTACCTCTGCAATTGATTTTAATTTTTATTTCCTAATCATAATACTGTTTTGATAAACTTAAAGTAAGAAAAAATAGTAAACGTATGCCAAAAGAGGGATTTTTATATACCTGCTTTATTTTTGTTCATTTTAAGAGAATTTATAGAAAAATATTACGCATATGTAGGTAGATTGGGGGTACATTTTTAGGTTTTAATTAAGAATAATTTTTCAAATATACTTATTTTTAATTGCATTAGAAGAGAATCTGTTTCTTGTTGATTTAGTCAATTGTTGATTAAAGTTTCCCATTTATTACTTTTTAAATGATTAAGTTAAAATATATTTAACAGGATGTTTTATGTAATATAACTATTTTTTCGATAATTTATACACGCCAAGGGTCTCAAAAAATCCCAACGATTTCCGCTAATCCGTATCGAAAAACAAGTACGGATATTTAGTTTTTAAGCAGTAAAAATACCTTTTAAATAATTTAACATAGTCCTGAATTTCTAACTCTGGCAAAATATTAAATTTTGATTTTAAATTTGTTTTAGTTATAATACTAATACACCTAAATTAGATTAAACTTTAAATTTTTGAAACTACCCCAAAAGGTATGAAATTTTTGAGGGTCACAAGTTCTTTATCTCTCAAGGACCGGAAATTTAAATTAATCTTAAAAATTATAATGTTATAACCAAGGTTGTCTCTTTTGCCTAGTAAAACAATCTAATAAATAAAATACGTTAAATTGCACGTTTTCCTAAAGAAACCCCTCGGTTCTTTTATATGGGACTTGTTTCTATTCCTGAAGAAGAGTGTTAACAATTTTAAAAATTAAGTAATGGAGAATTTTATTTTCTCAATAATTTATTTGAATAGAAATTTCCCTCGTTCAAACAAGCACCAAAAACACTAACCCTTTTACAAGTATCGGCATTAAGTACTTTTTTATGTATTATTGAAATGTTTCCAACTCAAAGCGATGCGAGCTAATCCAGGTGGTGCTTACAATTAGAAAATTCTTCAGGTTATCTTAGAACTTCATCAACTCGGTCAATTTTTATTAACTTTAATTATAAACGTTTTGATCACCTTTTTAAATAAAACTCGTTTTAATTCCTATAAGTGAAGAAAACAAAACCTTAATGTTATAAATTTTGCCAGAGATATTTAATCAGTAAAAGTGCCTAGGGATAATTTATCAGAAGGTGAACACAGTTTAATCGTTGATTAGTAACCATTTTTATACAGGAAAAAAAATACAAAAAATTTGTACATACCGGTTGTTGTCTTTTACATTTTTGTATATTGCGCGGAATGAGGTTGTCATTTTAATTTTGTATGTTTTGTTTCTATTTTGTATATTCTGCCATTGTTAATCCAGTATTTAAAATCCTCGGATAAGATTTTACAAAATAAATAACAGTGTACTTATAAATAACTAAGGCTAGATCCAAAAATGGAATGAAACAGAGAATTGTTGAACTTTGTTAGCCGACATTATATTTGAAAGTTGGATTTTTTCAAAGTCTTTATCAAAAAGTGATTAATGTAAATTATCGCATATCTATGGAACTGTAAGGAGAATGTAAAGTAAAAAGTTTGTTAGATGAGGAAAGTTCGTGTAAAACAATTGACAAGTATATTTATGTGAAATGTTTTTATAGACTTGATGAAGTAATTTTTCCATATCATTAGGCAAACTGAAATCAGAAAATTAGGCATAAATTTTGTAATTTAACTGTGAACAAAAATTAAAGTGATCGAGAGTAGTTTTGCTACATTTCAATTGATTGGATATTAGCGCGCATTAAGACACAAAATTGGACGTTCCAGTAATTCTAGAGATTTATGCTGAGATTCACTTCATGTGAAAAGAATATTTCCACATAACTTTCCGACATTCAAGGGAATGGAATAAAAATGTATTAATGGATTGCACATAGCATCAATTCTAACATTTGTGTTCTTTTCACATTGAATTGAAATTTTGGAAAAATCAGATACAATTTTGAATTAAGTTTTTGACGCAAAGTAGTTATAAAATCTGATTTTATTTTCTTGAGGTTAAAATTATTTGATTTGTGATTGTTCATAGATTTCAAATTTGCCATTTTTCACATGTATCTCCCTCGCCAAATGTTCTTTTACTTATAAATCGACGTGAATGAATAATTCACTCAAAGTCGAAAATTGTCACATGTGAAACATTCGCATCCAATAAGATTTTTCACGTGAATGGAATCTCAGAATAGGCCTCCAATTTTTTAAACTGGGTTCAAATTATGTTACGTGAAAAGTAAAAACCGTGTGATCGAAGCATAAAAATCATAGAGGAACAAACGAAAAAGGAAAAACCGCCACTTGAGCATTTCTGCTTGCATTTTTCATAGAAGGTACAAGTGTTTTTTATAATATTTTATAATTATTCTTAAGTGAATACTGATAAACAAATTTGTTGACATAAATTATATATGTAAATGGAAAAATTAAGTTTTAATTTAGGTACTCTAGTTTGCTTACGTTTGAAAAATCTCCCATATTTTATGTCACCACATTTTTTAGTGGCGGTACATTTCCAGAAAGTTTTGCAAGAAAATTTCAAATCTGATTAATCCCAAATCAAATCATAGTGCTTTGTTTCGCTAAATTTTTTATTACAGTTTTTCAAACAGCAATTTTTTTATTTCTTCAATGTTTTCATAAATTCGCATTGTAACTATTAAACCCCCCTCAAAAATGAGACTTTTTAATTCTACAATTAGGAAAACTTACAGAATCTAATCCTTCTAACGCAAATGGAGAAATGCTTGACATTTTTCTGGATACGGTCTCATCGTTTTCGCTTGTTTCTCCATGATAAAAATATGCCATTGCTTCGATTAAATGATTTAACCTCAAATAAATTGATTTAACTATCAAATTACAACTAGATAGCAAAAATTGGGTCAATCTATTGTCATTGCGATGCCAATGCAAATTGTTCAATATTTGCTAAAGTTACTTGAAGCAAGGAAGGATAATCATGATTTGAGCCCTGCAATTATAGATAAAAATAAGTTTTTAAAAGAAACTTTGAATTGTAACATTCTAACATTCTTATTTACACATTAAATAAGATTATTGTTCTTATTTATTTATTTTAAGCTAATTTGAATATGAAAACAAAACAAAACATTTTAAAAATCGGGCACACCGAAATTTGTTGAATTTCAAATGTATGTATTTTAAAGTTTTACAATTAGAAGATCATGGTCACAGTAAAATTTTAATACAAATTGTTGGAACATATATTGATCGTTTTTTAAGAAAAAGTGGGAGCAACAATGTTTTTGAAATGAAAATAACATTTTTTATCTTAATGTTTTTGATTTCAAATTTTCTTAAAGTATTTTGAATAAAAAGAATTTATTAATATCAAACGCTAAATTATAAATATATGTTAAGCACAATTTTTAGACTTTAAATTTAAGGGAGAGAAATTTATTGGATTGGTGCAAAACAAGTTAAAGTGAAGTGTTTATAAGGTATTAAGTTTATGAATTTTCAAAACCGAATATAAATTGTATTTTTTTTATTTTAAAATTATTCAATCTCAATTGCATTTTCAAATTACCCTTATTTTTAAATGTTGTGCTTGAAAAGTGCTCCAATCTCTGGTGCAAAATCAAATATTTACATTTATTATTTGAATTATTCGTCCGTAATATTGTAAAGGTTCTTATTTATACATTTAATCAAATAAATATAATGATTTATTCATTTTAGCACTTCAACTTGTTGATATTGAATACCGATTTTATTTAAGTTTATTGACAATTTTAAATTTAAGTATTGAAGAGAAAATTATGTAAATAAGATGCTCCCGCCTTATTTCATGTGACGCTTTTATTTAAAATCAAATGTTTCAATCAGCAATAAAACTGGATTGCTAAATTCCTAATTTACCAATAATTTATAAGCTAAAACTGCCAATTGTACCAAAACCTGTTATGGTCAACAAATTAATTTTTGAAAGAAATGCCCAAAATAGATAAAGCTGCACATGAAGTAAGGCTTGTTGTTTCAATAAATTTTTAAATTTTCTTAGTACCTACGTGTAAGTTATGCAATAAGCAAGCAATTTTTGTCTATTGGCGCTCAGTGCAAACGGTTGAAATTGTTGAAAGATTTTGAAAACTTAAACAAGGTACTTAAAGCGATGGAAAACGACTGATTTTTAAATATAACATTTTAAAGGTGAAAACGTAAAAGGAAACAAAATTTAAAAAAAACAAGGCTAAGAAAACGATTGGTAAATTTATATATAGTAAATATAGAGCAAATAAACCAATGCTTAAAATTTGAGACAATATTATAAAAAGTCAAAAGTATAAAATGAAGTAAGCAATAATAATAAGAAACTCTTCAAAAGATTTCTTGTGAGTTCTCTGTTGTAACTACGAAAATATACTAATTTCTTCTTCGAGCTCTTCTTCTTTGTACGATATAATTTTTTGCTATTCGTTCTGTAACAAAATAACACTAAAAAGGAAAACACATTTGCCGACAACATATCTAAGAAAAACTAAATCAGCCTGTATTTGATGTATCTGAATATTTCATATCTACTAGCTAGACACCACGTGGATGTTCAAAACCAGCATTATACTTGTAAAACAATGATACAAATTGTGTTTAAGTAAATAAGTTTTTTACATCAATTTCTTTGTAACGACGTAGCGTATGTATATGAGAAATAAGAGAAAAACTAGAGGTGTTACGATAGAAAGTAAGGAAAACTTGTTTTTGTACTATATTGCATTTTTTTCTTAATTTGTTATACAGAAATCGGTACAATTGTAAGAAATTGTGAATTTAAACACGCTCATCGAAGTTATTCATTTTAAAATGTTCGGAAAATAAAGATTTTGTCTTTTAATAAATTTCATTTTCAAATTTTTTACCTCTTGCTAAATATTTGCTGTAAACAAAAACACAACACAGCTGGGAAGCAATATTTAGTTTGTATGATTGATATTTTAGTCTTCCAAAAATTAGTTGTCATCGAAGGTGCTGTACCTACCCAACTCTTCCAATTTTTGAAATAATTGAAATCGAAATTATTCAAAAAATCTACTCAACTCACCGCTTTTTTTCCATTTTTATGCCATTTTTATAATTTTAAAGTTACAAGACACATAAACATTTCAATTTGATTTTTAAGTATATATGAGTTATATATATTATTTTATATTTTTCTAAGATCCTAACAATCAGAAAGTAATAATTTTCAAAATCAAGTCACTATTTTCACAGCAAATAACTAACAAAAACAAAATTTTCAAAATTCAAAATGGTGGATGAAAATATGAAGTTTTGAATCTTTAACTTTGAAAATCTGACAATCGGAATCATCAAAGTCGAAAAACCCATATAACAAATATTCATAACAATTCGACGAAAAACTCAAAGGGAAACAAAAATTTTTATATTTTTAACTTGAAAGACAAGCTAAAACAAATTGCTTTCGTCTGTATGTGTCTTTTGTATTTTTAGTGTTAAATTTCTCATTTTTACTTAAATGTCTGAAACTACAAAATTTGTAAATAAATATATAAAAGTTACCCACAAAAAGTTTAAATTTACCACTTTCTGAATATTTTTATTTTAACTAACTCTAAAATTACAAATATTTTGCACTTATTTTGCTTAGGTATGTTTAAATACTTTTTGGGTATGACATCTAAATTAATTTTATGTTCTTTAAACGACTTGTAGATGTGAAAATGGCATGTAAATGTAACTAAAACTTAGAATTACATAATTATTCCACAGCCTGTACAAGGAAATTTTTCCTCCGATATAAAATCGTTAAGGTTTTCGAGAGTTACTCATCTTTCATCATCGCTTCATCTTCAGGTGGCTGTTGGCTTTGTCTAGTCAACCTCTGGAGTTCTTCGTGCTTGTGACGCCTGAAGAAGCCAAGCTGGAAAATGAGGCAAGTAAGCACGAGAGTTTTGTAATTTTTTTTAAAAGATTAGTTTACCTTATAAAGTCCGTAAGAAATAAGGATCAGGAGGAGAAGTCCACCCAAAATTGAAACAATGTACACCCAAATTGGGGTTGTGTAAAGTGGATGCTTAGAGATGATGTTGTGTGGATCAGTCTTTTGCAAATTGATAGAAGAACTAAAAATTCGTTTCGTAAGTAAGGAAATTCGGTACAGTGTAAAATCAAATTTACCTGGGGTGCTTTCCAACCCTTGAAACGTCTACAGAGGTTGTGATGATGAAGAACTCTTTAGGTTCCACCAAAATTCGGTTCACTGTGTCCAAGTCGATGTCGTACTGGAGTTCAATGCTGACCGAACTGTCCCGGGGCAAGAAGTTGTGGACCCTCAGTCTCGCCTGGATGCAGGAGTTTTCCTCGGACTTGTGGCAGTCCAATAAAATAGATCTGTTCGCCGGGAATGTCCCGATGAGATCCTCGGAAAGCTGAGCACTATACTCGGATTTGGTGACGGCTGGCTCAGCCATACGTCGTCTTCTAGACATCACGTAAGTGTCTGAAAAAATGGTTTTTGTTAGTAAGGAAGCAGAGACGTCGGCGAAAAGGACTCACATTCGTCGTAAGTGTCCTGCTGCAAAGGATACTTCTCCGTCGAGTGTAGCGAATCGAATGCCAGCCGCTGCATGTTGCTGACGATGGCCGAAGGTGTCGAGGACATCTCCACTGCGTTTTGAATTAGAATCACTTTGTTTTGGTAGAATGAGACCCGCATTGGATTGTTGTTATGAGTCGCATTGACTGAGATGCTGTTGAAATCTACAAGATTGAGTGCATCCGAACTCGGAGTTTTGAAGGAAGTAGGGATCGAGATTACAATGTCCATTTGCTTGATTCTACTAGGACCATTATTACGAATCTAGATAAAAAAAACATAATTAATTTTTCAAATACTATTTTTTTTTTAAATTTTATACCTCAAATTTGTTCTTTATGGTTTGAGAACCATAATTCTTCTCAAGCGTGAGGGGAGCTGTGATCGGAACTCTGAAAATTAAGGCAAAACATTTTAAAACGATCACTCATTCACTTAACTTAAAGCTCAGCTACAGCTCAAAGACCGTAACTAATCTTTTAAGGACAACAAACTTTATTGAGTTGTAAAGAAATACTAAACTAATTTTAATGAAATTATCAGACAGTCTTTGAAAAAATCGATTAAAAAATATTTTTGTGTACACTTTCTAGGAAGAATTCCTTATCATATTTTACGCAAAAACAAGGAAATAAAACTTGGACTTACCCCACGGACTCAACTTCACTAAACTCTTCCAATATCACCCTATCTCTGACTTCATTGTCTACCGAGTTTTTCTCATCACCAGTACTAAAAGCTGTTGCGATGATATCAAATCCAGAACCCTCAATATTTGTTGTATCAAATGTTATAGCCAAAGTGTCCTACATCAAATATTTTAGTAAGTAAATTACTGATATCCACATGTTTTGCATCAATTAAAATTACCTTATCACCCTTTTTAAGAGGATGACCCTGGTTGAGATCACACAGAAGAACAGTGGCGTTCTGTATGCAAGCTGAGGGTATTTTACCAAACGGCATACTATTCGATGATGTCACGTTGATCTGAGGAAGATACGCCGTTTCACCTTCATTCGAAATTTGATACTCAATCGTTATTGTCCTCGTACTACCAATAATGTAAGGTGACCTGTGAAAGTAGTAAAAGTTAGCATTTTCACTAAACAACTTTTCTTAATTCGTCGTACTTTAAACCATTGCTATTAAGACGCAAATCGGCTACGCAAATATCTGATTTGCAACCTGTACTAAATACTATTCTTTGCGAAACCGAAACGGGGTCCATTGGATCTACTGCGACACAGGTTTCACAGAATGCTGTTTGATGTATGAAATTCTTAATGAAGGCGTCTAATTGTATTACGCAAGTTTACTTACATTCACTATCTGGAGCTCTGCCAAGAACGTCGTAACTCATTTCTAATTCTATAGGTTTGAATATGTCGGCAATGTTGAAGCGGACATTGGCGTCCATTACCCGGCATTGACTCTGCTTCGAAACAGTCTCATTAAATTGAAATTCATTGCTTCCCCAGGAGAACTTGACTCGCTTCACTTGGGGGTCAGCAGTTACTTTGAAAGAAACCATTTGACCCAATATCCGAGTCGAAGTTGTTTTCAACTGGTAGCATAGTTTCACAGCAAATTTATTTTGGTCGATGTTCAGCACTTTGCTCTCTGATGCGATAGATGCAATTATTTTAACTACTGGATACGCCCTATAAATTAGCACAGCCTCAGCATTTGGTGCTCCAACAGCCAAGTCATTGAAGCCATTTCCATCGAAGTCTACTCCCTTTGAAAGTCCATGTCCGAACATGTATGGCTTGTATTGAGTTTCTAGTGGTGGTGACTTCAAAATTTGACTAGGTTTGTCGCGGAGACCATTTTCACTTCCTAAGTAAATGTACACGGTTCCATCGTCTTCGAAGGGTGCGGAAATTGCAATATCTAAAAGTGATTAAACTTGTAATTAAGTGTGCATTCGAGTATAAGTAAAGCAAATACCATTGAAACCATCATGGTTAATATCTCCAAGTTTTGAAAGCACAGTTCCAAAACGACCTGGTTGATCACTCCTTCCCAAATATAACTTTCCTGCTTCAAATGTAAACTAAAATTTTCAAAAAAATTAGTTATCTTCCTAAATCCGATATTTTTGTTATTGTAATAATTACATTTCCTTTGTTCATAAAAACGTAGACAGCTCCTTTTTCATAATTCAAGCCAACAGCGTGCTGTGGAGCTGAGATAATCACATCAGTTAGACTGTCGCCGTTCAAATCCTCCGTAATCACAGAATATCCAAAATATTCTCCAAATTGAGTACCACGAAAAATGTAGTATTTTTGAATAGAAATATCTTCGTTTCGGCTTTTGATCAGATCGAAAAGATAAGCCTAATGATAATGAAAATTAATTAAAATTAAATAAAATACAAATTTACATACATATATTTTAGTGCAATAATTCTATCTTCTCTTTCAGGAGGAAAAATATAAGATATTGAAATAAATAAGTACGAAAAGTTCATAGCCTCCGAAAAAATTGCATGTGTAATTTAATTAATATTGTTTCGTTTCTAATTCTTAATGGATATCCGTCATTATTCCATCCAAATAGTAGCTTTCTGATATTTTTTTTTTAAAACGAAACATTTGAAAAAACTTTGTAAAATAATATTTAGTTTCTTTTTAAATTGGGTGGATTTAGTTAACCGAAATAAACGAACTGTTTTGGATTAAGGAACCTAAAATATATGAGTCCTTTCAGTAACAATATTATGTCGAGATAGATAGAAAGCCAAGAATAGGATCTCAAAAAAATGACTGCATTCATACACAAAACGCATAAATTAGCAGTTTAGAAGAAAAGCAAATTTTAGCACCTACCTCACCCGCTTGGGAGTTTGCTTGTGGAGCTGTGGCTACATATAAGAGTTTCTTAGAATCATGTCCTTCAAAAAATCCTGATGCGACAGCATAACCGAAATACGAATCATTAGCTTGAGCCCATGCATCAGGATTAGGAATTTCGCTGATATATTCCACTGCAGCTCGAGCTTTTCGGATCATCACTCGATTATCACGTCGACTAAGACCCCCAATATCTTCCTCGATTTTTGATCGATATCGAATTATGGAGCCTTCGAAATAAACATATCAATTAAGCATGTGTTGCTGCAAAATTTTATATCTCAATTACCTTTCCAAGTGTGCACTCCTGGAGCACCGATAATAATTTCTTCGTTATCCTCAGTGAGATGAACGCTTATGCCCTGCTCACCAAACATGTGATAGAAGTACATTTTCCCATTTTTCTCTTTTACCTGATTACCTGCAGGATTATAGAACAAATTGAATTTAATGTTCGCTTTAAAATAAAGCAATTTTTATACTTTTCAATCTCAAAGGAGATATTGCTTTGTATAAAATCGGTTTATCCCCGGCAGTGTCTGTGGTCCAGAAGCAGATTCCGTGCATCAAGTAGTCATTTCTAAGATTTCCTAAGCGACGAGGAGCGCACACCACAAGACGGTCGTTTTCTTTGGGACCACCATCCATAGAACCCCCAAGCCACTGATTGTCTTTCTTTTCCGAATCGTAGGTGTATTGGTTGTTTTCGATTACCGTGTTTCCAATATCGTCGAAAACAAAGGGTTTGCATTGTTGCGTCTGAAGTGAGCATTTATAAATTGCCCCAGTTTCGTTCACTTTTCGTTGCCGCTCAAGGGTTGACTGTGCTCGTGGTGCACCAACGAATACGCTAAATAAAAAAAAAATCATTAAGTACTTTTCCAATCAACTAATTTAGTAACATTATATTTTAATATTTGTGCCCAATGAGACGAAAACGACTACAAACAAAATCACATATATTAAAAATAATTAAAACGAAAAAAACAATCGATTGGTTTTCCAATTTCGGAATATTTCCAGCATTAGTATAATTACTTGTTGTAGTCAATAATTATTTAAAAAAGTACAGATACTTTCTATAAGCTTGCAAAATGTTAACATATAATTTCTATAATTTACTATGTATTTTTTCAAAAATAAGAAAAGTGAAAAAATGTGTCTTCAAGGACAAATAATGCATTCACTGTATGAAATAATTTTCTGTTTAGTGAATCCTGATGACAACGTTACACATATCGTGATCGTTTTAAAATGATTTTTCAATTTGAGTTTTTGAAAATCAAAATATATTTTATACTCGTATACTAAAAGAATCCCTCAAAAATTGTTGTTGGTATTCAAAGAGCTCGCTTTGTATGAACCAAATTCAAAATTAGAACACGCCTTTTTCCGATTTATTTCATTGAAATTTTCGCTATCTCCGATAAATTTTCAAGAAAGATTATGAGAAGGCTATATTTGCTCACTATGCGAGAAAATTTAATACGCCATATTTTAATCACAAATGATGCTAAAATATCGAAGTTCAAAAACACCTATACCTTTCAGAATAATAACTCATAATTTTTTATTTTTAGAAGTATTGTGAGATGATAATAATAAAAAATAAACTCTGTATCTTCCAAATAAAAATCATTACAGGTATTTACTTGCCTTGAAATATGTGCAGCATTTTTATGACAGCAAAACTAATTGGATTGGGATTTACCTTGTCTATGTAATTTTAAACAGTGTTTAGTATTTATAGCTTATTTTCATTCAATTATATGATCATTTGTGGTGATCTACTTAATTCAAGATTTAAGATAAATTATTGCAGATTTAAAACAATTTTGGACGCATAATTTATAATTCAAAGACAAGAAAAACTTGCCAATGCAGTGAGTCACTGTTAAAGGTTGATTTAATGAACATTTGCCGGTTATAGAGATATGAAAAATTTATTAGGAATTAATTTGTGACAAGTAATTGAACAAATAAAATTGGCTTATTTTAAGTTACAACATGATAATATATACAAGCAAGCCTACAATTCAATTTCTGTTTATCTGAAGCTGGAATATTTTTTTACAATATGTGTTTGTTAAACATACATATATGAATGTAGGAACTAAGATTATTGTGTTTGCAATATCAATCATAGATGGGAGGTTTGCGCGTACTATCGTATCTACCGACGTTTCTTGAAAGACTGATAAAACACCAAGGAAAACTGTTTTGTGAAATGACTTCATTGATTTCTTATTAAATTCTCAATAACCGCATGAGTTGCTTCAATGAAAACTGAAAGCTGCGATATGTTATAAGGTAAAACACGATCGCATCTTAATGATTCATCGATAAATTATGTTACGACCCTGCATTGTCTCGCTTCCCCCATTTTTATTTGAATTTGCGGGAACGACAACAAATGGTGACAATCTCATTTTCGTGGCTCACCTGGAGGGTCTTAAGACTAGTGAAAATCCAAAGTAAGAGCTGTGATATTTCGGCAGCTCCGTGGCCGCCCGCGGGTTCAAAATCTTAAAGTTCGCCCTGGGAGACAAATTGAAGCCGACGACGCAAGTTATTAAAGACACAACACTGAGTAAACAAAACCCACATTTCAGCGGTAACATAATGACGATCGCTAAGTGACTTTTAAGCGCTCGCTCCGACTTACTGAACCCGGTAATGGTCACTAGGTGTGACTGAGGAACCCAATTTCGCCGCGAATAGCTACGTCTTTGCTTAAGTGGCTGGAAAACATTCGTTTGCGCTTACTCGGTTTAAACTGAGTTTTACGTTCGAAATAGACACTTTTTCGGATATACCTATGTGACCAGTTCGTTATCAGAATAGATAACATTTTATATACGATTTCAACGATAAGAAACGGCGGTAATATTAGGGGTAGTATTTTTATATGACTCATATCTCTGGGTCTATTTTCGTGATTTCAACTGATCTCAATTCTATACATTCAAGAATATCGATTATGTCATAAGTTTGCGGAGAGCGTTACCAAGACTTTCAATTTTCAAAAATATTTTGGTTAACATAAATAAAAGTTGTGTAGCTCCTGCGCAATATTTGGGTGGGGGCATAACACAGAACCACCACACCCTGGAAAAACCGGCTTTTAAATGTTCCTTCACAAAAAAATTAAAAGAAAGTACTTCTGGTTTTTATCTATTGACTTTTCCGATTTTTTTAATTTTTTTTTGTCTTTCAGAATATAAATTGCTTTTGAAAAGTTATCTCATAACTTATATTTTCATAAAAATTAGTAGGAGGCGTGAGAAAATAGGGTTGTGGGATAAGATGGAGTATGAAAATTGATTTTTATGTAATATGTATGGTATTTCGGAACTTGCCCAATTTGCCAAGAAAGAAGACAACGACGAAACTCTACTTATACTGAACTTCAGCTTACCCATTTTAGTTACAAATATTGTTGAGTTTTCATGAAGTACATTTTAAATTATTTACTGCCAGGGTAAGGTATTTATGTTTTCTAAAAAAATAAATCTGTTCAATGCAATAGAATCAAATCTGTTGCATACATTTTTGTTTGTCTTCATTTACCTTGTAAATATTAGCTCAATTAATAAAATGACAACAATTTTTCTGGGTTTTTACGAAGAGATTGCAAGAATAGTGTTAAAGTGTTCTTTAGATTCTATAATCCAAATGATTAAAGCTTTAAAGTTGCGAAAACATTTTGAGGCAATAAGTGCTACAACGTAAATTGCCCGGATTTACGAAATCAAGTTAAGAAAATGAAAAAAATTATTTACTTTAATTTAAATCTTCTAAAGTAGTAGTAAACTAATTTCAATCCCGGAAGGAAAAATGAGTAGAAAATTAGACTTTTAATTAAATTGTAGACTAAAGATACGAGAAGACACGCATCAGTTGTACATTTTTCAAAAATTGCTAAATTGGGATCTTAGAAAAGTTTAAGCTGGTAAACTAAAAATTTGGCCTTTTCTCTCTATTGAAAAATGGAAAAATCCAGCAGAATGAATCACTTATGCATTATGTACATTATTGTTTTTTGTTTTTTGCATTACGTTTATTTAACAATTTCTTAAATTCATAAGCAAGTGAATTAACTTTATAAATGGAAACGCATAAACGAAAAGTATACTTTCATCTGCTTTCTGTTTTTTGCTCACTGATTCACTCAACTTTTTGATCGTTTTCCGACTACCTTTTAACATAGAAATATAAGTTCTGTTTTAATTTTTGATGCGGGATGTTATGTTGTCTTTCAATTCAATGGGAATTGGGAATATATTCTGGATATTTCACTTCACATTTCAATTTTTCAATACCAACGTTTAGATTTATACGAATAAAGGATTAAACGGAGGGAAATGTATATTTTACTTAATTTATTAAACGGCTTTTGCTGATGTTAATTTAAATAATTATATTTTCTTAACTAATTTATTTTTACGAAGTGTGACAAAACGATTTTATGTGTTGTGAATTGTTGTGAATGCCACTGAATTGTGTTCAATGCAAAGCTGCATAAGAATGCGCCAATAATTGATTCCAAGAATTTTATATACAGGCACTCACTGCATTAATTAGTAGGGACTTATAACTTCCATAGCTAATTAAAGATTTAATTCGAGTCATACTATATGTAACAACTTCTTCTGGAATGTACGTTGAAAGCATGAAAGTAAAACCTAGATTGTAGAAATTCTAATTTCATCTATTGATTCCAAGGACGCCAAGTTTAAATAACTAGAAAAGACGATGAAAGTTTTACAGCGAGGCGACCGAGTTATGATTTTTATGTATAAACAGCTGTAATAATTTCGTTCAACTTATTTCCGCACTCATTAAAAGTAAAGAGCGCTATGAAAACCGCTTGCGTTTTCTCAATTTTTATGTGAAACATCTTACGTAGTCAAACAAGTGAATTTAAATGAAGCAAAACTTTCATTTTTAAAGTTGATATGTAGATAGAAATAAGAGTCAAGAACACTTTCTTTGATAAAATTGGTAGAGCTCAGAATGTGCTGGACAGCACCGTGGAGCGGAAACGAGAATTTGCTAAATCCACGCAGCGAAGAGACAAACAAATGACACCACCAAACGCACTATGAGATAACAATGTAAACGCAAAAATCTAAGGTTCCGGTCTTCGCAGAGGGAGCGAGTGACTTGGAAGTGTAATGACCAACGCACCAACGTCCGTCCAACTGGCGCAATTGCGTCTAAACGGCCAGCGATAAGAGACCTTAAAGGGAATTTAAATTGATTCATAGAACAGACCCCAGGAGAAAGTGACTAATCACATTTTTGCTCGTTACGAGTCATCCCATGTTTTTGGTGTCTCATCCGCGAAACAGAAAAAATGAAATACCCACCTTTCGTAACGCAAGTTTATCGTAAATCCAAAGTAGGAGCTTCTAATTTTTGGCAAAAACGTCCTTAGGGTCGGTTCCCTTATCACAATATTTGGCTTTGGAGAGTAGTTGAAACCACTCACACTAATCACAATTAGACAAAAACAAATCACTGATACACGAGACATTTTTGGAGCCGTTAACAAATTCACAATTTATTCACAAAAAATTAATAATGCTGCGATACCGCGACTTAATCCCATTGAGCGAGCTATGCTCAACCACCTTCTAAGATAACTGGGATGAGCGTCTTATCTCCGTAAAGGTGTCGTCTAAGACTGTCTGTAGATCAGCCTCCCAGCCAGAAAGTCGGACAAGACAAGACTCTTCCGAGTTGTGATTAATCCCAGTTTCAGACGAATTTTACGAAAGTTTCAAGAAGGCGCGCGTACGCCCGTATCAAGGTATGAATCACTGACCGGTGCTCGCGATTACTTTTCGAAACGTGACGTAGTCGTCACTGTTTTCGTGGTCAAATCCCGGTGGAATTCGTTTTTTTTTATTACTGGTCAACGTCGGTTGCGCCCAAGATGCTGGCTCCGAGCCTCTTAAGACGTTGTGTAACGCGCAGCATCTGATGGATTCGATCTGTCTTACAGCCACAAGAGCGCTGAGTATCTCAAGTGCTTGGTACTTGGCGCTTGATTCGAGACTGCGCCTACCGCGATTTAAACGCTGCCGTCTAGACTCGTGGGTCTAGTATCTAAATCCAGTACGCTAATTGATATTTTATGGCGGACAAGTGCAACGCCACTATCAGAGGAGCTTCCTCCGAACGCGCCCCATTCTCACGCCTCTGTTCGGTGATAATCATTTTGATAAGTGCATTTTTGGGGAAGTAAAGCGCCCCCGGAGACGCCCCCGCGACCCCCCCCTCGCTGGTCGTGAACCCTATTAAACAATTAAACCCTGATTGATGTGTCACTTAAATCAAATGGGCCACGAATGCACCACCGACTGTTTATCGTCGGCAATTTCGTGCGATTAGTTCTGATTTAATAACGCGGTAGGTGCACTTCGCGTGGCGACGGCACACTCTGGGAGAGTTCGCTTGCTAAAAATTAATAAATAGCGCCAATGTTATCATAAACATGATTTCATAACTGGTCAACAAAACAGCAGCTCTCGTTACCGATTGTAAAGTTTAATGTAATTTGACGAGTTCTTTTGATAAAAATTTGTTCTTTTATTTCACATTCCGGAGACGTGTCTGCGGTTACAGTGAATGGATTTTTGTAAAACTGGTAGAGTATAATACAAAAGTGCAATTTTTGAATTTCTCCATTTCCTTAAAGTAAATAACGTTGGAAAAATTTTCAGTGAATTTTTCTTTAATAACGCTTCATTCACGAAGAAGGTATATTCATGTATATATACCCATTTTCATTTATTTTTCCGCTGTTCTTAACAAATTTGCGAACATTTTGTTTGAAAATAAAATTTCCACATCGCGCTTCGAAAATTCTAAACCAAGTTAAGTTAAAATTAATTCCGGTCATCCAGAAATTGTAGACTTCGATTAGGGCTAGCCAGCATTTTATATTAGGGCTATGTTTATTTGCCGTGTCTTAATAATTGAATGAATTGACATTTGAAAATTTCCTCCCTTTTTTGCGTATCACCCTTAAGGTGGCCGTTAATTTGCTTACTTTCGAAATTCTTCAATATATATCTTCTTTTAACATTTTCGAGATCGAATAAAAATCATGCATGCAAAATTTGTAAACGGCCACGAAGTGATTGTATTTTATTTTAACACATAAACACAACAAACACTAAAAAAAATCCGATATTGATTTAATAAAAACATTTCTAGCTGCCTTTTATATTTATAATATTTAAATATTTAAAAAATAATTTCGCAAATTCGAAAGTGATACAACAATTTTAAACTCATCCTGTTTCCTCGTATACATATTTTTTCCGATATAAAAATATAATAGTTGCATTTTTCTGCACAATTATGAACTTTATTATTAAAATTAATCCGAAAAGCAAATCTTCGCAATTGTTTCTTCAATTACCGAATAAAATAAATGTAAATGATTTTTATTATTTTTACTAAGCAAACGATTGTTTTTCTGTTATATTTATATTATTGTGTGAAGAATAGGAGTCGAGAAACTCAAATATACTATAATTAATAACCACTAACAAACTAGTTTTTTCCAATTATATTCTTAAAGCATTGGTAGGTCAGCTTCTTGAATTCAATTGATAAAATATTAAAAAGTAACTGCCATTTTTTCTTCTTTAATTCAAAGGCGGGTCATAAATTTTCTTGAAAATAGTTTTTTTAAACAATTCATTTTTCACGTAAACCTTAAGTTTTGAATATCCAAAAATAATATTATACGAAATTTTGGTATAGGTAATA
The DNA here is from genome assembly GCA_959613345.1 of Tolmerus cingulatus. Lineage (NCBI taxonomy): Eukaryota > Metazoa > Arthropoda > Insecta > Diptera > Asilidae > Tolmerus > Tolmerus cingulatus. The sequence goes on along the minus strand of OY390708.1, from coordinate 14,073,500 downwards.
ATTTTAAAATTAAAACAACAAATATTGATGTATTATTCTGCCTTCCATTTATTTCTTTTTTCATTCAACTTTATAACTGTTAATCTATCAGTCGTCTTACCACAAGTTAAATGTATGGATTTTAACAAGTTATGTAAATATTTAGCTAACTAAATCTACAGTAATTACGAACAAAGTTAAAAGCAGTGCAATAAATAAATAAGTAAAAAGTAATAATAAGAGCATAACTTGAAAATTCATAAATAAAATACATTGTTTTTCGTTTTTCTTTTTTTGTTGATTACATAAATTGGTTTCTTGAAATATACATCGAGAACATTAAATTAAACACAAAAATAAATAATCAATTTTACAACAAGTATACACCTATAGTAGAAGAGGCAAAGATTTTTATCGTATTAAATTAGCTGCGATTATTTATACGTATTTACATTAAATGGGTGCTCATAATGAACCAATCTCTCTTTGAAGTCATCCTACCCCCACCAGAAATGAATCTGAAAAATAAAACAAAAACATGTCGTTATTAATACGAAAAAATTTATTTAAATCGCTTATTGTAACCGCCACTTTGAGAAACTGTGAGCTTCAACTTTTCAATCGCTGACCCCGACTAAACTTTTCGAAGTTAAACGAGAACAGCTTTCAGCTTTTTCTGTTGGAAAAGCAGGTTTATAACTAAGATTTGGTAGCTTTTCCTTCAAAGTACAGTACTATTCGTTATTTGTTCCAAATTATTTTATATGAAATTATTTAAAAAAACTCATGTAATTTTCCGATTTATCCAAAAAAACCGATTTCCTACTACCGCGGAAAAAAGTGGAACCAAACCTACTGTTATTGATAATTACTTATTGCTTTCGTAATATAAAATGTCTTTTCTTAAGAGCGAATTTTTAATAGACTGATAAATTCGTTCTTCACATAACAAATTAACTTGGCTATGAAAACTAAACGTTTTGAAAAAGGTCTAAAAATTAACAATATAAGTACTAACGGTCTTTTCGAAGTTGAGTTGAGTTTCTTGAAATTTTAATTTTTAAATGGTATCAAAAATCTTTCAATAGTCACAAAACTTATTCACTTCAAACTTTTATTTATTTAACATTTATATCTTGCAATACACGAGAAAATTTTATTCATCAATACGCAGTATTGCGATCAATTTTTCAAAATTATTTAAATGTTTTCAATTCTATTTTTGAACCTTATATTTCTCGATAACGAGAAGAGATTAAAATAATTTTTATTATATGGGAGTTTTAAATATCACGGTGGTACTGCTACTGGGGTTACGTGTGGGTTTTTAGTAAGCTTTTTAACTTTATACATACATATATGAAATATCTCGGATTTACTTCAAGTTGTCTTCATTGAGTAAATCTAATTAATTAGTCAAATTTCAAAATTAATTTTAATTCGAGGTTAGGAGTGTTTGTATTTTTTAACAATTATATCTGACTAATTATAATAAATATTTAGATAATGAAACAAATTAACGCAAGATATGCAAAAGGTAGAATCAATGTTATTTGAAGCCAAGTAACATCATAACGAAATTAACTCAAAATCCAATCTCTAGTTGAGTATTGAATACGGCTGTATCCGCAGAATGTCGTTTGAAAATGATTTATTTTAGCTATTTTTGATAAGATTCGAAAAATTCGGAAATTTTTGGGAGTAGGAGGAGGGTATTTTATATACCATTAAATTGATTGGAAATTAACTTATATAAAATTCGTTTTTCTTGATCCAACATCGAAAAAATATGCATATAATTGTAAAACTGAAAAGTACGACAAAAATACCATGTCTTTTTCCAACGTGACAACAATTTATGCAAAAGGTCCTAGCTAATTGAGAAAGGATTCGTGGAGCACTCACCTTTATGGCAGGGTCCTGTGTGCCTCACGTCGATGTAGAACTCGGTGTTGCATGAGTCCCGCCGCATCTGGCACCAGGATTGATACGTGTGATTGTTGTTCCCGCAAATTTTCACGTCCTCGTAGCGCTGTCCCTGGAAGAGAAGAAAATATCGACTGCATTACTCCGGCCGCGAGTTAATTAGCAGCATCACCGCTGTCGGATTTTGCTCCACAAGTATCGCCCAGCCTCCATCTGTCGCTCGCAATTAACTTAATTAATGAAAAATTTCTGCGCGTCGAATCAATATTTGCGTAAAGAGCGCCTCGCGAACGCGCGTTTGGTTTGAGCCATTGAGCACTTTAAGGCTGAGTGCACCTTTCATTCGCGGATCGCGAGCGGCTTGAGGCGCTTGAGGCCAAGCCGCCGCTTGATAGACGGCAGCGTGGCAAAAAGGAAGATCTGGACGACCTAGAGATGCGAAAGCGTCTTATTTCGCTGGAATTTCTCAGATAAATGGGAAGATACAGTGCTGGATTTACAGTCATATGGCCCAGAGCGGACGGATCTAACCCCGCTCGAAACGCGAACATGTTGTGGGTAACAAGACGTCTTACGTTTTACAAACCGTAATTACAACTTAGATTTAGATTAGAGCTGATTAAGAACATATCAAACGCGGACCAACACTAATTGCAAAGTTAATTAAAAGTCAGCTCTGTCAGGGCAATTGATACGTTTCCCAGTGCCATTTTCGTACCATCTGAAAGTGCGGTATCAACAAGTCTTAAGAAATTATCCGCGTAATTTTAAGTTGTTGCCAGTAATTTGCATACGGCTGGGGGAGACTTGGCGTGTCCAGCAGAATACCGGATCTCCGTTTGAATTAATCCGCGGCTAAGGAAAGACGACGTCTGGCAAAAAGAAAGTGACGCCATCCCTGCATTTTGCTCCGATGGAAGATGAAATTAGCGAACATAGCAATTCTTGCATTCAGGAAATAAACATCAAGCTAATTCTCGCCGTTTTATTCTTATATCATAAAACAAATTTTTCTAAACACTACCGGCGGACACGGTAGCACTCGTGCCGTCTTTACGACCGCGGAAAAAACATATATGAATAACAATTTGTTTATAGGTGTTCACTAAAAAATGCATATCGAAACAAACAAGATTACGAGAAACGCAGTTTCTGTTATTCATTTTAAAGATATTAGGGGTGTGAACTCCCCCCCGACACAAATAAATTTTTTTAATAAATTAGAACAGTTTACAGATAAAAAAGGAATAGAGATTGCTATAGGAAAAAATTCATCGGAGAACAATTTCATATTTACATACGTAGAAATATTTTATTTCTTTCTGTCTGTCTTCTGAGTAAAATATTGCATGATGCATACGAAAATTTGTTAAGTATTACAAATAGTTTTAACTTTTTATTCGAAATACTATAGAGAATTCTTAAAAATGACTAGCCTGGTCTAAACACAGCTGGGAATTGCATTTGCGACTTTCGAATTTAGTTCATAGCTTATTCATATTTCATATTCATTGTTGTTCTCCTAAGATCTGCTTTTCGAGCTACAGATAATTGTGACTAATAAAACAGTTTAATATTTTTTTTCGGATGTATAGGAGGTTAAAATAGGTTGTTAACTAAAAAATTTAACTCGAATTTTGTTACTTCAGCAAAAAATACCAAAAGAATTCTATTGGCGCTAAAACCACTTGTAAAATCGGACTCAATTTACCAGTAATGCAAACAATCGAAATTTGAACATTGATTTGATCACAGTAAAATTAGCTTTAATGTTTCTTAGCACTAAAAGAGACGGATTAAATTGACCCGAGCTCAATTTTTTCTTTGATTGAATTATAATTTTAAAGTTGTAGTAATAATAGTCATAATTGCGACATATTTAGAAATCACGTTCAATTTATCATTATTATTCCAATTTTGAACCTGTGTACATTACATTAAAGGCGCGAAAAATTAGTGAAATTACTTGTTTGAATGATGTTTGAATACTAGTAATATTAAAACCTAATAAAAAACAATTTTTTGATTCGTTTCTATAATCAAGTTTCATTAGACTCCTTTATCATAGTTAACTTCTGCAAATATATTCTTGTATATTATATATGTAATCATATGAATAGATTCTAGTTTCAGATTTTGAAGATATTACTTATAAATTAATCAATGTTTTGTAAATTTAATATTCTAAACTCACGAATTCGCTGACAATTGGATTGGTTAATAATTCCTATTGATAATTAATTATTCGGGAATAACAATAAAATTGGAACATTAGAAAAAATTAATCCTTACGTTTAGTTGATTAATTTTCTATTAAAAATTTTGTTTTAAATTATATTCAAATTCGAACTACGTGTAATTGAAGATTTTATTCCACTTAATGTTGGAGCTTACATGATCGATTTAACACTTTAGCAAAGTCAATTCAGTTATAATTCGAGAGTTCCGCACCCAAAAATTAAGAAAAAAACCCTTATAGGGTAATTTTTTGTTGGCTTTGTAACTTTGTGTGGCCTTTAAGACATCAATAACCTCATGTAAAAAATTAAAATTGTTAACACAATATCATAAAATGATACGGCTTTTCAAAACGTATTTTTGTCGAGGCTGAAAACTGATTTAAGATGGGTAAAACCTACAGGTTACCACCCGTTAAGCTAGGATTTTGGAAGTAGTAAAGGAAAAAACCAAAAATCATCAATTTTTAATTCTAAAAAAATTTTGTTGTAAAGATTTAGTAGTACCTACGATTACAACGAAATCTCCGATTATGTGTATTTCTTAACTGACCTGTTCTTAATATACACTTGTATTGTATACTACAGGAATTGATTTTTATTTTCAATTAGCAATAGTAGATTTGAAAAATTTCCAACGTAAAAGATTTTTACATTATTTTTACTAAATGTCTTTGGCTTTGTCTTTAAGGAGCATACCCTTTTAAGTAATCTTTGCCAAAAAATTTGCCAAAAACCATTTTATTGGCCACATCCAGCCAAGGCTAAATTGAAATGCAAAACATAATTTCATGGAAAGTCCTGACTGCGGTAAATTCCTGCATGGCGATGCAGTCTGAAGTGGCTGAAATTGATTACCCAAATTACAATAAAAATTACCCTGGATATCTTGCGATAAAGGCCGCCTGGATAATATATTAAGCCTTTTAGCATGTATAAATTCGGGTCCCGTAGAGGTGGCCGGGGCCACAAAATTTATCTGCCAATTGGAGAGCTGAGGGAGCTCCACCAGACCAGAACTGTCAACAAATTAACTCTTTTACTCTTTGTACTTTTACTTTTGGGGGCATCACTGCCGGTCCAATACACATGCAATAGACAGGTATATTTTCGGGGTTCTTGCCGGGATTGCGAAAATATTTACAGAAGGCTGTTCGCGAGGATTTGAAAATGTGTGGCGCAGACGCTAGGCTCTTAAAGCAGTAATAAAAATAAAAGCAAAATAATGAAAAACGTAAAAATTCGGCAGACGATAAAGCAGACGAAGGAAGAATTTATCACCTGCGATTGTAGCTGCAATCAATCAGCAGTTTTGCGGGTATTTACCTGCGGTCGTCGTCTTCGAGGACACTTAAAGCTGCATGAAACACATCGGGGCTTATGAGAGACTAAGTCAGTTAGGCAGATCTTCCTGTCTTCACAGTGAATTGTATTGCAATTAGCCTCATCTGAAAGTAAAAGATATAAACACGCCTTTTAGTCAATTTTATGAGCTGAGATAACTACGTTCGAAAAAAAATACGACACCTTTTTTTTTTATTCATACAAAGTTGCAAAAGAGAAATTTATAAAATTCTTATACGTTTCTTCCTTTTATTTCAATATCAGTTAGAATATAATTTACAGATAAAAGTAGCCAAATTTTTCGGTTTAAATTTTAAATGTCTTAAGGACTGTTTCAGTGATTTTAAAATGTAAAGCTTGTAAGTGTAGGATCATTTCAAAAGATTATTAAAACCATGAAATCTTTCGTCCTACAGTTGGAAGAAATTAAATTCTTCCTTGATTGCCATTACATGTACAAAACTTTTCGCAGGTAAATAACATCTATAGTAAACATTGACGAGGGTTTTTTTGAACAAAATGTTGGATGCATGATGCTCTGTTCATATAATTAAGTAAATATGTTAGAAGCAACTCTTCGATTCGCAAATATTGATTCAATGCAAAATTTATTGTGAAATCTGATCCGATTCCGACCATAAAATAAAACAGAGTAGCATAGGGTGTTCGAATTCGATGCAGGAAACGCTACGTCAATCAATCCCTTGGAATATTCTGAGTGAACATTTGTTCTGGAAATATCCTTCTAAAATAACTCCTTTCCACTAAAAATTGACATCAATGTTTTTTAGGATGTGTGTTCATTTAAGTCCTTTATGGAGTGGGAGCTCATTCGAAATAGGATAAAAATGCATCTCCAACGTTACCTGATTTGTTAGGATCTGTTTTCAAATGTATTGGAATTAGTAGGTTCAAAGGCAAAATTTATCAAAAAAAAAAAGAGATTTCGACAAATTTTGAACACAGATCCTTACACGGTTAACTTAGCAAAGATTTCTGCGATTTTAATTTTGATTTTTATAAAAGCTTAATACCTCAGTGATATTTTGGCTGAAAATGCAGGTAACCAAACTGCATAATTTCTTCGATATTAAAACGTCAGAACGCGGCAAAAATCTTATATTTAGCTAACAAATTTATAGCAAGGGTGCAGAGCGTGAAATGCATGAAACTGCATCATAAAATGCGAGAGGAAATGAGACTCAAAAAAGAACAACTTCGGTAAAAGCAAAATGATCAAGATCAAGGTCATAAAAAGTTTTACAATGACTCGAAATGCAGCCACCTTGAAACGGGCATGCACTAATGAAGCCCCGAAATGCAGTCTGCACCTCTGATGATGCAAGAAGCTGCACCGGCAAAAATGGTAGACTTTTTACCCTTTTTCCAGTCACCGGGCCGACCGCAGGCGGGAACGGACCCGGGTTCATTTGCATCTACAGTGAGCGCATTATTGTTTGCAGCTTCCAGGACTTTTGGACGCGGTCGGTCAATTAGGATGGGGAAAAGACAGATTCATCTGCAGATACCGCGGCTGGCAAATAAATTTCCCCTTATCGCTTTCATCTATTTTCACCGAGCTCTGGGCACGCCGGGGTGTAAAAATTCACAGCCGCAATAAATTAAACGAATTTTCAGTTAAATTGCCCAAAACCATTAAATTGCTACAAAGAAGCACTCTGCGGTCCACGCATGAGTACGGCATGTTACGCAAGCATGTAATTATAGCTAAACTTGAACTGGCAACCACGAAGTATGCACAACGCACCGAGAGATTATGGGATTAAATGTCTCCACCAGTGGGGTTTTCTTCTTTCTGGTGGCACTCTTGTTCTGGGTGGTCTCAAGGATCCGAGCTACTCGGCAGCAGCATCAATCGCGCAATCTCATTGAAAGTGCCTCTGAGGATTTCAAACAATACCGGTCGCTGATCTTAAAATATACCACCGCGGTAGTGGTTATGTTCTTCTTAAGCGGTGTCAGTTGCTGACAGTTTACAAAGATTGTTAAATGGCGAGAGTGGTGAGGAATGCGAGTAAGATTTGTAATCGTATTAAATACCTACGAATGTAAACAGATTTTGTTTTTGTAAGCAACACACCTTAAAATTAAAGTAAAACGATACTTTAAAATATGGTTTTCAATAAATTTATGTTTTACACAATTTTTTATGCACAATATTATAGTGACATTAATTAAATTGTTATTTTCATTTAGTCCACTATTATGTTTTTAAATTTCTAAAAAATATTATATTCCACTTATTCCTCATGATTCAGAAATATGTTAAATAACTAGAGTAAATTTGTTTTGATCAAAAAACCAATTTTCTAATTGATATCAATGTTTTTTTTGTAACCATGATTCCACCAAAAGTGATTCTAAATTATATATACTTAAATAATTGCTACGCCAAAATTTCTTCAGTAGTACCATAGATATAAATACAAAAGAAATCATAATAAACCTAAACAAATAACCAATATATTGAATGATAATATGTATCTTTCGACCAATAGGAATATAAACATTCAAACTTTTCATGTCGCCTGATTTCGCCGGAAGTCTTTAAATTTATCTGACTGTTTTGATGATTTTAGATCACACGAGAATTGCGGTAGGCTTTTGCGACACCAGCGGAAGCTGATGCTGAGTTTTTTAAAGTTAACATAAACAGAATTTGATACCACTGGCAAATCACTAAACAGGCATATTTTTGTATAACAGGCAAATCAATTTGTCAAAAACCAAAATTGTGGATATGCAAGAAATAATTGCGCTGTCTTTAGTCATTAACCGATATTTCAGAAATTGTGGTTTATATTTTAAGCCATTCACTGCCAATCAAGAGTAAATTCGAGGTTGCCCAAAGCTGAATATGATTCTTGGCAACGAATAAGTTAAAATTAAAATTAATAATTTAAGCTTCATATCCATGTACCATAATTAGTTTTGCAGAACTGAAAAGTTGTTCACTGAGTAGTTGATGAAGTCAATAGAAATGTCGAGGCTAACATAGAAAGATCATAATTATGATAAATATGTAATATGGCAAATTTGAAAGTTGCACAACTCCAGAATTTAAACAGCAATATTAGAAACAAGAAAAGTATGTCTTCTTAGTAATTTTAGGATTATTCTACGGGGTTATTAACAAAAGTTTGGTCAGCAGACATTAAGGACTCGATTGACAAAGTCTTTCCTACATAGAATTCGAACACCCTGTACTAATATGCATATCATGTTTTGCTTATGTCGGTAGTAAAGAATACTAATGATTTCGAACTATTTTTTTACAATCACGTAAACTAGATAAAAATAGTAATTGTTGCAACTATTTCAGTTTGCATTGACGAAAATTGCTGTAGTAATCACTCACTTTTTCTCGGTGTAAGGAACTTTTTGCAGCTAAAAATATACATACACATGTAATATAAAATATTAACAATAGTTAGGTGGTAAAAAAAAATTGTTGTTGAATTTTATAGTTTTTCTAGTAGGTATGAAAGACTAGCCTTAATTTAGTCAATAGGTTTTCAAAAAAAGATTTTCAAATATTCATTTGCTTATGCAAACCTAGTAATAATATACATACATACATAGTTGCATGAATTTTGGATTCTAGCAATATATTATATGATTTTTGGTTGGAGTAACTAATATTAACAATATAATAATTTTTAAATTCTTTTGCGAATGTTTTGTTTTCATTGATTTTATTAGAATTTCGTATCAAATTGCGGGTAATAAAATAAAACAGTTATTTGTTATTTGATTAAATTATATTATTTAATAATGTTATATAATTGTGCTGTAACTTATTTTGTTTTAAAATTTAGCTCAGCATAGCTAATTTAAAGTTTGTAATATGATTTTATTGGAGTTTCGTGCACTGCATATAGAAACTAGCTTTTTGAAAATAACAGCCGGTTATAGAGTTATAGGGACTTTTTTAAAGGTATTACAAAGATTCGTAACAATATTAACACACTTGGAGTGTGATCATGAAGACCTCTACCCACATCTTGCAGAAGACACTGATCAGTGATCAGCAAGCCATATGCAAAATAATATTATGGCAACATTTGAGGACATCCCGAAGAAAGACGGCCAGTAAAAAACTGTCCGCAAGCTCCGGGCAACTTAATGACTCTTTAAAGGAGGAAAAAAGAGCGGCTGGCATGCCCAGTTTTTACACGCCGGCGGAATTAATTATTACTAATTTGCGATTATGAATTCAGCATGTGTTTTCACGCACGTCGTCACATCCTAATAGTGTGACATTTGGACGCATGTGCAGGGGAATACTAAACCGCTGCAGGTCGTCGATAATATTCTCCCAAAAATCGCATAAAAAATGCAAACCGAAATTATTTGAAAAAAAGGAGGAAACGGCAAATCCGCGAGTGGAGCCGGTGCTAAAAGCGAATGGAGCCCCTGCGCTGCGCCGCCGCCTTCGAGGAGCAGAGCGTTTCGCGAAAAAACGCGGCGGTCCCAGCACGTCAAATCATTAAGAAGTCTAGACACTCACTGCATTATACTCGTAAGAAAATTTTTTGCGTGGATCGTCTTCGTTTTGTTCTCAAGTTAAAATTTGATTGTGTCCGACAGATGTATCACAATTCCCAGCATTTCTGGTTTTTGCCATGCGGGCAGCGAACATGCCCGCGGAATAGCTGAAAATCCATTTCGCGGTGATGACTCGGGCGAATCTCCAGACCAGACCCAGACCCAGACTGGGACTAAGCAGAGATCCAGACTGGGACTCCTCAAGGATACGCGGGTTCCGACTGAGTAATAGGATGTTACCCCGCGGGGAGGATGACGCTCAGCTGCGTCTGATATTTATCTAAGTAGCCGGCCTGGACGGGAGTCGCCTTTGCCTGTTTCTGGAAATCGCACCGTTCACAGGTGTGTCAAACTCAAACTTAATGCAAATCTTCTCGAGTAGTGGACGTCTTAAGAGGAGTCTCGCCCCAACTGTTTTTTGGCGGACCGCGAACTCTAAGCCGCTAAGAAAGAAATTTATGACTGCAATATTTGGTCGTCTGTCTGCGACTTTTGCATCTTATTTGTACACTCATTTAATTGCTATGTACGGCGGTCGCGGCCGATGGGTAAATAAAGGAGATTTTTTGGGAGGAGATCTCCTCGAGTCGCGACGAAACGAAATATTCTCCTCTGGCTCATTAACAACTATAAAAAAGTCATTTCTTCAAAAATTGCAAAGATAACGATTTCTTCATGTTTAACTTACTCGCGTCTGCAGTCCTGGAGGAATTGTGGGTGTGGACTTTATTGCAGGTGGGTACGACCGCTGTGGTTTTAAGTAGTTTTGAGAACGCAGGTGAAGGTGACCTACGCACACCTCGCAAAATCTTAAATTCATTTGCTTAAATATTCAATTTGCATAAATTCATATTTGAAGAATAACATGAAGTTTCTTAATATTCAGGTTGGTAAAATTTAAACAGGATAAGCTATAAAGGTAAATAAAAATGTAGGTATAAAATTGTATTATACACATATAAAATTATGCACCTTCTTTATTTATAGAAAAGAAAAACCTTCAAAATTCGAAATTTTTGTTTATTGTTAAGTATTTACGCATATCACATACTAAAAATACCTAAACTTAGCCCTCAAAAGGCATTCTGAGTATGAGACATACCCGGTGGGTGCTTTCTTATTTTGCCCACGTTTTCTTAATTTCCAACAGTATTCATTTTGTTGATCGTTCGACGCCTCCATTGAAAAAGCATTATCGAAATTATGTTTATCAGAATCCAAAATACATTTATGTAATTGAAATCGTGAAGAAAATTTATAAATGTATAAACATTTCAACCATTTCTCTGATCCCTCCATTTGGCAAAACTTTGTTATTTCTTGAAGAAAAACCAATATATTACCCAACATGTTTAACACTTTTCGGTAGCGACTACCTTCATGCAAACTTTTCAAATTAAGACACTATAATTAGTAGTAAATATAATTTTTATAAAATTAGTCGTATTGTAAGCTTTAAAACCTATATGATGATATTGCTTTCAATTATGATGGCCACCGAATTTTTCATTCATGCCGTGGCGAAGATAAAATGAGAACACTAATTTTAATTGTAATTTGTATACGCATAAACAACTTTTTTGGTTGCTTTGAACATATCTCCGATGTGTAAAAACCTGCGAGCAAATTAAGCATCATGTAATTTGTAAAGTTCAGGGAATAAATTTATTACCATGACTGAACATTTTCGAATTTCCGCTGGAGTAGTTACTTTACTATTTTGTTTTTTTAAACTTCATAAATGTTATGTTAACATAATATTCATACATTTTAATTAACCCTCGTTTTCACAAAGAACGCGTTTTTGGCATTGACTGCCAATGCATCATGAAATATGCACAAGCTGATTTTATAAAAGTCTGTTCCCACCTGTAAAATATACACAATAAAATAAATTGACCTTATCAGACAATCTACAATTTGCACATGTAAATTTTATTTTATTATTATTCATATAAATTCAATGAGATTCGTGAAAATGTCGTAGTCATAAAAGTGGACTTTCTGGACATTGTATTTTGCGCAATGCCAAATATTTTTCAGCTCCTATAGTCAGAAGGTGAGATCTTAGAATTTGTATTATGCTTCACAATGTCCGCAGATGAAGTTGGTAATTCTATTTCTTTTTCGAAGGTATTACTGCTAGTGTTTGATGAATACTTTGTACGAGTACATAACTGCTATTGGCATTACTAAAGTCACTACAAGCTTCTCCGTCATTTTTAAAAATTTCTTCGTTACTGCTCACCCGAGTAAACATAACCATTGGCTAAACAACAGCTATTCGGGTTTTTAAGGTAATAAGATAAATTAATATTTTGTTTTTGATTTTTTGTTTATATTTGAGTGGTATTAGGAGTAAAATCCTAATTAAGATATTTTTCTTTTAATACGTATTTCTGGTTCTTTTTAAAAATTAGGGCCCCTATTCCACTTTTAACCAAATTTGTAAATAAATTCAAAAGCATAGTTAATTTTACTATAGGAGATCAAAATACCAATTTGTAAATAATAACAACTTTCAATCCGCCTATAGAAACTTCCGCGGCATTTTTAATTTTTCAACCACTCAATGCAAGATTTCAGGCAATTTCGCGAAACCTCAAACTGGAGCGATGAGCACTACCCGAAAAAAGTTATTTTGCCTTCATTTCTACCACCCTTCGCCGTTTCGTATAGAATGATTTATCTTATTTCTGAATTGTGCACCTGCCCCAGTCCTTGGATTTTGGTTCTGGTCCGCAGGTGCACTCGAGTTACAGGTGCATTTGTCGCTGCAGAAATTTATGAACAGGAAATTGCTTGTTCAAATTTGATATTGACTCGCTTGGCCATTTTTGTGGCTGTTGCAATTCACCTGGGTGTTTTTAGTCGAGTGAAATTGCAATTGTAGCATCAGGACTGGACCCGTCGCGCTCAAGCTGACCGGAGATTTTCGAGGGCCCACTCCTGCCGCAGAGCGCGATATTGGCCCGCAAGGTCCGAAGACGAGACCGATGTTTTTGCAACGTATCACACCGTCGTCCAGTGCTGGCCGTGAATAAATTCTTAAAGACGTCGTCTGAAAAACAATTTCACCGAAAAAATAAAAGACGACCGGAGAGACTTCGAGAAAGGCAGAGAACAATAAAAAAGTTGGTGAACCTTCCCCAAGGTCCATGAAGGTCAGAGAATTCTTGCTGCATTCGGCCGAGCATAAATGAGATGCAGCATGTGCAGCGCGAGCATGTGTGGGGTGAGAGTGGTGCTGGTGTTGGGAGTGCAGCAGCGAGGCCCCAAGAACAGGAAAAAAGAAAGAAACTTATGCAACGGGCCCCGCCGATGCACCACTGCACCGCGGGGCACAGACACAGAGCATTTCTTGCAGAAAATACTTCTTGGCCAGAGCCAATCTGCGCGCGCACCTTTCTTCGGATTTCTCCTTTTTGTTCTGTCTCCTTTTCAAACATAATCGCGTAATACAACCAGACGTGGAGCATAGGACGTTTAATTTACCCTCGAACGAAAAGTTCCTGCCAGATGGTGGTCTGGGCGGTTTTTTACTGCTTTTTGGATGCAAAAAGAGATCAACCGAAAACATCCTCTTAGCGTAACAGCTACTGGGTTTGCACAAATGGATGCATCGCGTCGTACGTTGCACTTTCTTCAAATGCTCCTCTTGCCGACATCCCCGACTCTCTGATGGACCTTGAAACTCCAGGAAGTTGCATCTTTTCACCGACAGTGTTGCCTTATAAAGTCGATATTTACGCTGCGGTGCAGAAGTGCAAAACTAAATAAATTAACAATTTACTACCGTAACCGACAGCCTTGCAATTCCGCTCCTAAATAGCATTTATGGAATACTATGAAATTTCTAAATGAGCAAAAGCAAGTTTACTAATAAAATGTTCATACCAGTTAACCATATGAAATTAAACTAATATTCCACGCGTTCGATGCAAAAACTTGACTAGCCCAACATACATAATTCATTTTAATTGCAAACCTGTGATTACTTACAATGCAAAGTACACAAGACTGATGCATAAAGCGTTCTTACTTCGAAAAAAGAGGTGGCTACCCCACTTTTGATATTTGCACAGACAACCTCAGAAATAAGAAGAATTTTAAACTTACCTACCAAACTTTATTGAAATGTTCGGATATATGCACCCTCAACAAATATATTAAACAATTAATACTTTTATTCTAATATCATGAAAGAAACGGAAAAATTTATTTGTAAAACGTAATTTTTGAAAAAAAAATATTCTAAATACAAAACGGAAAAAATTGAACAAAAAATTTGAGATTCTATGAAATTTTGATGTTTGCCTAATTATCGATCATTTCTTGGAATTAATGAAAACGAAATTTTTTTTTGTATCTTTATTTCAATCGTTAAATTAAATTTAAGAGGTTTCACATATTAACGTTTTAAAATGCCAAGAATTCTCAGAATCTCAAGTATTTTCAATGCTAGTTGTAGAGTATTTATATTTTTATTTCATTTTAATTAACTTTGTACTGTACATACGGTGATGAGCAAAATTTAATCAATGATGATACTTAGGGGTTTTGCAAGTTATTCGCTAACTTTAAGAGATATCGTAAAAATGGTTACGTAATATTGTATAGAGTAAAATTGTCTATGTAGAGATGCATCTATAGAATACTGTCGAATTTCACTGCTTTTATCTTCACAGGTAACTTAAAAAATTATTACAATTAATTTTTTACAAATTAAGTGTTAACTTTTATAGTGTTGTGGTCGAAATCATGAACTTATGACTCCAACTTGACACTTTCACTTTAATTGAAAATAAGTTCAAAATTAGATACACGTAAAGGGAGCTTGAATGTCACGTTTTGGAAAACTAAATTTAAAGTGTATTAAATATGGTATATTAGATATTTTAAAAAATTTGGTACATAATGATGAATTCTTCTAGGGGAATGAAATTTGGGTTAACTAGAAGTTTGAACTTTTAGCTACTATACTAAAATGCTAAAATCTTTGAAGTTTGCGTAATGCTATATAAATTTTCCATTCTTTCCGTAACCGATTTCTTTAAACAATTAACAACTGAAAATCACAACTTAGCGCACTCTCATGAAAAAGTAATCCTCGAATACAACGAGATAAGGATTTAAGCCACGTTATGAGCTCTTTTACGTTTCATTATTTTTTTAAATATTCACAAATATTTAAAATACGATTGGTTTTTTAGTTTGTACTCTATTTTTCTCAAATACATTGCGTGAAAGATAATTTAGTTTTTCGGATTAATTTATGGAAAAAGGCTTAAAATTAATTAATTAAAAATGTTGGTCAATGTAACTAATCATACAAGTCCTATATTTTAAGACGAAAAGTTTATTTAATAAACAAACTCGTAGCATATAATAGTGCATCAATAATTTTTATTATAAGTAAATAAAAATTAAATTATCGAATGCAGACCATCTTAAAGATCACCCCAACACAAATTAACTTCCCTACTGTTAGACAACTTGTCTATTTAGCGCAACTGATAAAATTGAATGTTTACTGACGTCCTTCACTCTTGACCTTGTTGATGCGTATTCAGTGGGTTAATTTCCTAAAGTTTGTTTAAAAAATTGGATTTATATCCATGTTATACATTTGAAATTCAACACGTATTACATAAACAATAAATAGGATGCGCTAATGTGATCTCGTTATTAATGATCCATTAGTATTTGAAGTATTTTAATTATTTTTGGAATGAAATTCCTCGCCACCATCGCCGCGTCGCGAAACCGTCTGCGGATTTTCAGTGAGGAATAAAAAAATAATGCTAAACCGTTCCAGAGACGAGGCAGCTTATCAAATTTATGAGAATCCATTTCCCTGAGTCACAGATTTGTTTACGAGATGCGGCAAGCACCTTGGGAGGAGGACTCCCAACTAATTCGCAAACAGAGAGGCCCGCGAAAAAAACCGCGAACGCCATAAATCTTTCATGGGTGGTGTGATCTCAGCTGGACATAGTGTCTTTGCGCCTATGTTTTGTCTAATAGAATGATAATGACCTTACCTCCGTGCTAAACAAAACGCATAATTGCGGCCCATATGAGCCCACATAATGGTCCTGGACTTCTGTTCACTCACTTATCCCCGTACCTTTCTGGCTAATTACTAACGAGTTAATTGTTGTGTCTGCTGATTTTGCTTATTTACGCTTCTCCACGCCCAGCGAGGGTTCGCGTAGTACGGTCGGCGGTTTGCGTCTGCCAAGAATCACATTTACATTCCACAATGTGCACGTCTGGTGGATTTTTCTGCCGCGGCAGTCACTCCGCGAGAAATGGAAATTAGCTTACGCCGCCGCCGTAAAAAGTTCGTATTTTGATATTTAAGTGGATTCCACCAAGAAAGAATACGTTAACGACACTTTCGAAACAAATTATAAATTTCTTGAAAAAAGCAAAAAACACAAATAAAAGGGAAAGAAATTATAAGAAAGATATAAGAAAGAATTGCCCGCCGACTCTCGACTCAAGGGGGAATTTACGGCGTTGGGCAATTGCAGAAAATATGAAGTTTGCCCCGCAGCACCGAGTTATGGGGACGTATTCCAGAATCGGTGTGGCATGTAAATTGATTGGGCGAATTTATCAAATGCAAGCACTTTTCAGACTCGCCCTGAGTGGCAGAATGATGAATTTTAATTAATATTTCCACGAGTCCAATTTAGAGATTAATCAGAACCCGTTTTGGGTAGATTAATGACGGCGCATTAATTTCAATAAAGATATTTTGGCTAAATATCCGCCCGCGAACCGCGAAAATTAAAAGAGCCCCACCAGCAGTGATATCAGCGCATTCCGCGCCGCTTCTATTGGCCATTGTCTGACCCAGTGGAAATCGTCAGACTACTCCCAAATCGAAATTAACCGTGGTCCACGTTTGCAGCCGCCGTGGTCGCGAATGATCCTCTAGATAGCGCAAGTCACGTTGGATTACATTTTTGGAAACACTCTAATTAGTGCTCGATTATGATGACTATGTAGGTTAGCTTGTTTACAACCAGCGAATTCCGGGCGAAATTCTTGACCGTATCACTTCTGGCCAATGGAACGCAACCGAGTGATATCCAGCACTTGTCCCGATCCGAAGCTAAACCGCTACTATTTCGCGACAGTTTCTGCTGGAAAATGTCATCTATGAAAGGTTGAGTAACAAACTGCTTTTTTGATTAATGGATGGCTTCAACTTCAGAAATATCTCCTTGCCTAATTAGCACTTCGGCCGTGGCGCCGCTGTACTCCATCTAGCTACTTCCAGGGGTTGTGACAACTTCTCAGATAAAGTGCAGTTAGACACCGCCAAACTAATTCAAGCCGCTGACTTCGGAGATTACTATCATTAATCTTTTTGAGCTACACGAGAATTTTCTTCTATTTTTTGGCATGCAAATTGGAGACAGTGCATTATCTTAAAGTGAGGCAATTGAGGCCCGTTGATTTTTCCTATTTCTTGCGATAGGGTACAAGAAGTAGGTGGAATATCCCAGTGAAAGTTGCTCAAACATACCACAAAATTTAAATTCAAATAGCTAGATTTATTTCAAACTAAATTTGTTATAATTCCTGCCTTGAATATTTATATAAATGTAGGAAATTTTATATTTCTACCTAAAATAGGTACTTAGCACCGTTCGTATCACTCTGAACTCGCACAACTATGGGTTATAACAAAACTTGGAGTGCAGAGGGTTAATTGATGTTAAATAAATATAGGCTATGAATAAATGTAAAAACATCTGCAATTAAGGTTTTCCACTTTTTTAAGTTGATGCTATTAAAACACTTTTGAGATTACATATGTATGTATACGTATCTTTAAACAAAATTACACTGTGCCTCAAATTAAACCTTGAACCTTAAACTATTAATATAAAATACGAAATTTAACAATATCCAAAACACGTAGAATTTCAAAGTGTTTGTGTTTCCGATTTGCTGTGGAAATAACACTTTTCAAATATCTACTCCAAAAAACTTATACGAATTAGTAATTTATTTTTGCGTTAATTAATTAAGGGCTTCCGAAAGTGTACCATAAAACACAAAAGTCGCTGTGAAAATTGCCTTTCGCATATACTGTGATAGAAATTTTTTTAACCAGTGTTAAAGTAAATTATACATGGAGCTATGACATTAAAAATTCGCATATATATCCTATATTTCGTCAAAAGTCAATCAAAATGTAATTTAGTATTTGAACTCCGACATTTTTTAATTTAAAATAAATAAATTCTCAAATTTCACAAACACATGAGCTGATTATCTTAACAAGGGCGGATTTAAGATTCACTTAATGAATATAATCAAGGGATTTTTAATTTTATGTTATTTTTCACAAAAAGCGAAAACAATGTTTCTTAATAAACTTTAAATCCACGAATAAGGAAATGTACAGCCTCTCTCTCTTTCTCTCTCTAAAAATTGCTAATTATTTAACGCAATTTTGTTGGTTCAAAACAAAGCTGAATAAGCGTTGTCATGAACGAATTAATTGACATATATTTTTTGAATTCCGATCTGATAATGTTTTACTCTATGCCGGTTTGTTAGCGCATGCCAACGTGCCATGTTTAAAGCCGTTTTGCTTGCTAGGTCCTAATTATGTAGTTGATTAACGAAATGATTGCAATCAGCACTATATACCTATCTAATCCGCAGTGGAGCATTGATAAATTAGCGGATAATTATTCCATTCACCCAATCCAGGAATTTGCATACGTTTTCTGTCTCTCAGAAGTCAGTAATTTGAGATATTTGAGGAAACTCCCACAATTCCAAATTAACTAGCACTAAATTGGCACTAAATTTCCATGCAATTTACCTGGCGCGATCAGACGGTGTTCTGCGCTATTGCACAATAGATTATTTGGAGCATGACTTCAACATGTGTCCGTAATTAAGTCGATTTCTAACGCAAATAGAGGCAGTTCCTGGACGTCGCGGTCGTTACGGTGGGCTCCTTCCTCGTACTGGTAAGACACAGATAACTTCTGTTCCTTTGGTTCTGAATCGAGCCGAAAATACACCATTCCACTCTCGTCTGGCATTGTTTAGAGATGTTTATTATGTCTGCCATGTTAAGCATAAGGCCTGTGAATGCAGCAGACTGAAATTTGACATGATCGATGTCGATAAACGCAAGTTTGATCCAAACAAGACTCAAATTCCCTTCGGTTTTCGTTTATAAATAATTGTTTGTTCCTTTCCATTTTAAAAATGAAACATGAAAATTCGCCCATGTTTTTAATTGCCTTCTATGCTAAAAACATTTTATAATTAGTGATTTTCGAACTTTTCTTATTTTCTGTTTTGAATCTTTAATTTCAAAAACATTTAAAGAATCTCTTATTGACTATCGAATTTCCTGAGGAAGGAAGTTATCGTATACTTTTTGTAAATCGGGGTGATATACTGAAGAAGACTTTACTCCACATATTGCCATTTGTGAGTTCGATGTCTTTATTTCTTTACTACAAATTCGATTTTTCAACAACAAGTTTGAATGACTTTCAAACAGTCACGTTTTAATTTACTTTCGATCGTGATTTGATTTTGCAGATTGAGTAGCCTGGTTCTTCGAAAGGTACAACAATAAGTTATAAAAATGATAAATTACTTGCGAATTATATACAAAACAGATATGAATGTATACGGGGGTTTTTTAAAGGTTGCTAATTTCAAATTCGTCGTTGAATTCGAAACTTCATAGAAAACTCTTCACAGAAAAAAAATTTTGCGAGCTTGTAAAGTTTTTAGTGTCGTTGATTTCGTTTTTCATATTAAATATTTTTAATATTTTGCATCTAAATTAGAACTACTATCCAAAAATCACAAATTCTAAAAGGCACTAAAAATTTCAGTACGCAATTCTCTGTTCGTGAATATACAATAATACGATTTTATTATATCTAGTGCATATAAATGGTTCCAGCCGGGCGTGGTGCGCAACTTTACGTAACATATTTTATCTCCTAAAGCTATAATAAAAATCCAAAATAATGTAGCTAAAATAACAATCTCATTACTTAATTCAATTGTACACTTTTTTGGTAAGAAGACAGATTTATACAAATTGCAATTTTTAAAAACTATTTTCTGCTTTTTATTGCACTCGTACATTATATCTCAAATAAAATGTTGAAATCTTATCTAGAATTCCAAGGTAAAGATTAAGATTTCACATATTTGAACCATCATCTTAGGTTTCTGTAGATTTACTTTTAACTTTTCTGTTTTGGTTGGTGTGGCCGAGAAATGCCTACCTTTTGTTCCCAACAACAAAATGGTTAAAAGAAATGAAATTTTCGGGATATTTTTTTTAAACATATCCTCGAAGATAATAAAAAAAGAATTGATTACTAATAGCAAATATTGGATGTCATCAAAGTAAATAATAAAAAATTGGTGTGGAAACGCTTAAAATGTATGAAACCAAAAAGAAAAGGCTACGGTATGTGTGATTTGAATAAGAAAAAAATAAGTTGCTACAGTCATAACAAAGTCGAAATACCATTAGAAGTTACTTTTCGTCCACTAAAATATCACTGATGTTGATCTCAAATCAGAACGTGGGCGCCGTAAAATAATTCTTGTCTAATATGACAACAAAAGTTCTTAGAAATGAGATCTAATCACAGAGCTATTCAAAAATTAACTATCAAATAATAGGACTAAAGCCGACTTTACCTTGATCGTGTATTTATTTAGCTCCAACAACTCCATAAAACAATGGGCGAAGTGAGCGCCAGAGCAGGATTTTAAATTAAATTTATTAACAAATAAATTCAGCCCGAAGTGCCGGCAGGAATGCCTGGCCTTTCAAGAAGCGAAGAACGTAAAGATCACTTTCATTAAGTCCACTCCTTCGCGACACACCTTCGCCTGCCGAAGCATAATTGGCTCGCGATTCATTATCATTCCCTGGAAGACATCATTCCGATTCTGCCCCAGCCAATATCGATTAGACATTCGACAAAAGTTGTTGTGCAACATTGTGTAGCATAATGTAATCTGCACATGATACCTTGCAACTTGGCTTCTGGCGTCGAGCTGCAGTAGTCTCAGATATTGAATTAATTTCTATCGCTGATGCCCGCGCCTGGTGATGCTGGTGATGCTCTTGAAGGAAAACGATCGGAGCAATACCGCTGAAGATTATGCAAATGCGCGACCAGCTAAAAGGTACAAATTATGCAAAATGATTTATTGCATTTTAACTTGTCTCCGCTCGAAGGCCATTATGGTTGGGGCTCCGCCCCCAGCTGGTGCTAAGTGATTCATTACGGTGACATTTATTATGAGAAAACTAGGAGCATCGCTTATGCTAATGCCTGCGACTAGGAAGTCCTCTGCGTCGATCAGGTGCTACTCAGTCGCAGTCGCACCGCGATTTTATTCGTTCGCGACGCGCTCTGATTAAAGTGAGATAGTCCGCAGAAAAGCCGCTAAACCCCTGGGACCACTTACTCAATTAATCAAGCATAATGGAACGGCCAGCGGAGACAGAGACGCATTGACTCCTATGCTAATCGTATTACGTGTTAATTATAATGTGGATTTTGCCTAAGCCGCCAGTACCCGGCCAGGATTTATGGCTTTATTTAATTATAAGTTGCGACTGCAGCGCCATTCCAGAGACCCAATGAAAATTTTTGCGTGAGATCCAGGGTAATTATGGGCTTGGCGGTGTCGTCTACGCAGGCAAATCAAGATGAGTGCCCTGGGCGGACCCACCTGATCTACTGCTTTACTTTAAAGAAATGCTAGGGCGGATAATTGCATCGAAACGACTTTTTAATCCAGCCACAACCCCGCTGCGGAATAGCATTTATCACGGGAATAATAACACGCTTTCGGGGAGCTCTAATAATAATTGGCTCATTGGTAATACATTTTGAAATGTTTCGGTTCGCAGCTACCTCGGTAGCATCCATTCATTACGCAGGCGCTCTGCGAAAAGGGAGCTGCCTCTGCGCACATTGCCTTTTAATAGATATTGTAAATCTTATTTAACATTTTCAGTTCAGCCCAGGGAAATATTTCAATTTAATTTGCAATTCACCACAATCGCGACACTTGCCAACCATAAAATACAAGTGTGTCCCACAATGTTTTGGTGCAACTGAATAATTCTCACATTAAGACGAGGTTTGCACTAGGTTTTTATCACTCTTAGCAATTCTACGCGAAAATTAAAAGAATATATTACATTTATTTAATTTACCATTTCACCAGCCAAAAACGATAGTAGAAAAAGATATTTATCCTTAATTTATTCATTGCAGGTATTTTCAAAAGTAAAGATTCAGTAAGGAAAAAATACATCCTCGAATGTAAATACTAAGCAAGTGATAGAAAATCAAAAAAAAATTAACTCATAAAAATTTTGAATGAACTTTTTAGCATTCTTTAATCGGTATTGAATACTATGATTCTTGAACTGTTTTTCCAAAATTTTCTTTTACTCAGCCTACGAGTTTTTAAATCCACATTTTATGATCCTTAAGGCATGAAATGTTCAAATTAACCAATACCGTACTCAGCAACAAAATACAAAGGGTAAATTAATTATTTAGATCACATGAAAAGTGTTTATATTTTTAAGTTTAAAAACTAACCACATAAAATTCTCAGACAATGAGATTGAACTTTGTTGAATGAATAAGAAAAATAATGGATTTATGTAATAATCTTTTTATTGGTTGGTTTGACATTTGTTAGATTCATTATTTAGTACCATATCATAATATTTTCAGTGCTAAGCCGAAATGGTACTCCAGTTCGAATGAAAACGATTTTGATTTTTACGATCTATCTGAATGCTTAAGCTTCGTTTATAGTATAGCCGATGGCCTGACAATCAGTGGAGTGCGACTTTTACAGTCGTTTAAATGTAAATTTTTTATTGTTTTTCTGAAATAGGCTGGACTTATAGCTCCCGGCTTCATTTTATCTTATATAATGCATAATTAATGGGTGGACTTTTGCAATCTAGAATATTTAGAGTAGGGTGTTCTTTTCTTTCATGGTCGGTACCCTAGGCCAACTTTTAGTTCTAAATCTAAAAGTACAATAAAATTGATGAAAATCCCTATTCAATGTTCATTCTACTGTCATGCTCCGAAAGATTTATATTAGACATAATTGCTATTTAACTGCATCAAATTCTGCACAAGGTGCTTTATTTTTGTTTTTGCTTTTTTCGGTCATAAGCCTAAGTTTAGCTTTGGACCTAAAAGTAATCATCCATTTCAAACTTCAGGATCAAACCCGTGAATGGTGCAAACAGAATCTAGTTTCCCATATGCAATATGTATTATATGTGATAAATTACTCTCACAAATAACTGAATTACTCGTTAAAGAAATATATTAATAATTAAATTTATTACCAAAAAGGTTAAAAAGGACAAAACAAATTGAAGTGTTTCAAAACTTTTAGCGAATATGTATATAGTTAGTTTTCGAAAATGAAATGACAACTAAAATATTTCTCAAATAGCGTGAAAAGCCGAGTGTCGTGCTCATTTTATTCCATCTCTCCGAGTTATAAATGGTGCATAAAAGTATACATATGAATACTAAAATTGCTAAAATAGTTCGAAACGTCTGTAGCTTACAAACTGGAATACTCGTCATTTATTTTAAGATGCCTTTTGAAAGGTCTTCAAGAACCAGAAAATTTATGAATGTTATATATTTCTGAAGTTCTTATCTGATGCATCAATTTTAAATTACGAATCACTTTCCGTGTCGAAGTCTCGAGTTGCCGAAGCATAGCGCAATAAAACGCAAATTTTTGCGAAATTAAAAAAAACGCACAATTGATGGCAGTTCGTTAACTTTCTAGAGATGTTGAAACGCGTCTCAGACTCTCACCAGAATGGTTATTCCAGAGGTTCGCCTGTTAAAATGTGTAAATTGAAATCAAAATGTATGTAAAATGCATAAAACCGGGAAAGTGAGTATTTGCCTAGGCCTACCAACCGCTTAATGCCTGAAAAGCTATTCAATTACTCATGAAAACCTCAGATTAACCTAAGCCCGGAGCGGGCACAGAACTAGATGGAAACGCTATTAAGACATGCAACTGGTTAGCCCAGCCGCGGACTCGCACTATGCTGGGCTGTTGCAGAAACATCCAACATGCTGATAGCTCGCGAATTATTTGAAAGACTAATTTACTAGTGAATATTAACATAATAATATCATTAGTAACTCGAGCCGACCGATGTCATTGCGGTTTTGCATACTGTTGTACTCTGCCCCGAATCCGAAGACGAGGCGCTCTAGCCACTCGGCGTCTTCAACTTTTAATAGCATTCTGCGACGCATGACAAGTCCACCGCAATAAGATTTGCTTTTTATTGGGGCTGTGCGCGTATTAAATTTTCTCTGATATGGAGTGGAAAAGTTTTAAGTGGAAAAACGCAAAGATAGCTTAATGTTGCGAAAGCAAGGTTAACTTACCTTGACACGGCCCATTGTATGCAACAGCGACAGAGCGGCCGGTCGAGCATATCATCCGATTTATGTCGCATATGCTTTTGTATGTTTGGCCATCGACGCCGCAGACGGCCCGGTCTGGATCAATTAGGGAAGACGCATCGTCCTGGGGACACGCAATCCTGCACGGGATGCAGTGCGGGATCCCGTACTGATCTTCGACGCACGTTAGTCCGTGCAGACAGTGGACTAGTTTGCATGACGCTGAAAGAAAAAGACAATTTTCTTGATAAAAACGAATTTATAATATCGCACAATGTACTTCTTCGCGGGGGAATAAATTGGCGGGCCTTGCGCTTGAATATCGCTTTATTCTGGCTATCTTTAGAATTAAATCTACCCCGTCACTTTTTCTTCACTTTGAGAGCATGGACAACTCATTTATGAAAAAACAAAAAGCATAATCCATTTTACGCAAAAATACATTGTAGCAATCTCCACAACTTTATTAATCAGTAATCAGACTACCACTTTAAAAACGTATATTAGTACGAAATTTCTTAATATTCAGTAAAAACTAAATTAAAACCGAAGAAATAATAAAATAAAACACAAACATAATTCTCATTAATATTACCCGAAGAATTAATAAAATTTCCATGTTCTACATTTCGATCGAAATAAGTTTAAAAATAAAGTCAATTTCATTAAGATTGAAACTAGGCCATGAATTGAATCATCAAGAATTCGATGACAATTCTTTGAAGGATTTGGGATCAAAAGTCGCTTACTTGTAATTCTCGACAAATTGAACTAAACTATAAATTTCCGCCTCGACTTTTTCGGTATTCCAATAATATTCTGATGGAAATTTTTGTGACTTTAAACTAATAGCGGCTTACACTATTAATATTAGATTTATTGTAGTTATATTTTTTATTTCTCGAACATGAAATAAAATTGGCTGATATAATATGTACTTCACTGCCAAATTTTATAATTCAAAAATTTTCCGGTTCAATTTTTAAATTTTTAAATTTTAATAAATGTGACGGTTTATAGAATTCGATTCAATGAAATATTTGTTTTTCAATCTGATTTTGCGAAAAATAATTAAATTATTTAAAATTAAATATCGATATGTATTAATATGTGACTTGAAAATTTAAATTTTAGGTTAAAGATCTCAGGAGGTATTTGTCAATTTTCAAATTATTTGTTGGATTTTCGATTTTAAATTTTAAAACCATTTAGAAAAAAGCAGGCATTTTAATTTATCTATCGCATATCAAGAAAAACACTTGGAACACTTAAATGGACCTAATATAGAATATGAAATTTGGATTCAAAAATGAGTGATATCGAAGGTAAATTAAGTAAAATGATTAAATTTGAAAATTAATTTGAGGTACCCAATATCTACAATCTATCATATTTGCATTTTTCATTTAATATTTTGATCGCTTTGTGAGACTGCCTAAGATCAGCCTTTCAGCATTAAATTTTGAACAACTTTGTTTTAATTTGCTTTGACTAAGAACATTTGAAGTTAGCCGAATCAAAGGGCGGTTTGTTACATAAATTTATCTTAAATTCGAAATCTAGAAATGTTTGTAACTACATACATATGTAGAGTGTGGATGCATGCATCACGCATATTAAATAATTCAAATCTCAGCCTCGTTTATGCGAGAAATATTACAGAAGCATGTCAAATCTCACGAATCAAGTTTCGCTTTGGACCACCGAAATTTGTCATCTGTTAATGCTTTAATGTGACTTTAAATATGACAGCCGCGCCATAGAATTTTTGAATTATGATCCGTTTTGTAGCATAAATGCATCAGATCTAATTTTAGGAAAAAGCTGCAAGGAGTCGGGAGTGACGCAGCACTGCTCTGAAGTGTCTAAGCCCTGACCGTTCGGGTCCATTGACGCAGCAGATAAATCTCGTCGGTTCACACGTATTTCATGGCAATTGGATCAGCACCAAAAGATTGGAAACGAGTCGCCCGCGAACCTTGAGGTTGACAAATTGCACTTCCTCGCGGCCAGCGGCGTGCTCAAAAAGCGCATCAGCGAATTGCACGCGATCGCGAAAATTCGGGAAATGCACAGAGGATGGCCATAAATCTATCAATGAGCAATTTCGAACTTAGTCCGGTGTGCCAAATTGCCCAATCGGCGTTCCTCTGGTCCCGGGGCGTGCTCGACCCGGTCCAAGAAAAACAACTGCGGGTAAATAAATTCCCGATCGCTTTAAGGGAATCCGGAGCCTTTCATTCCAGAGTTTCCCCTGCGTGGGTGACGGAAGATAAAGCAGAACGGCGGTGCGAGATTATGCACTTTGAAATGCGTTCGCCCGCTCTCAAACGCTCGCCAAAATCCTAAAATAATCCCCTTAAATCAGCGAAATGAATGATTTCGCGGTGTTTCGCGGATATTTAGGACCCGGCCGCCAACACCCGGGACTCCGCATGTGGACGCAAGATGTGCACACGCTCAATTGGCCACATCATCTTATGATCCCGGTGAGATGGCTCAAAATATGTAAACACTCATAAATTTTTCCCTGGACCTGTTCTGTTCTCTTTGGCGTCAGGCTAGATTTAGTCTCAGCTTAAGTGTAGAATTATGCCAGCCGGAAATGTAAACAGGTCGCATCTCAAACGCTGAAACTGCATATTATTTGCGGGATTGCTGGAAATAAGTCGAAAAAGAGGATCGCGCAGCTTCCAGGTTCGCGCGGATTACTTCGCGCGTCCGCGAAGAGGAAATGCTCCGCCAATTACAATAATAGCCCAGGACAATTAGCCGAGACCGATGGGCCGCGGCGGCATCTTGTTTTTGCATAAATAACTTTTGCCTTCCTTGATTATCCTCTGTGGATGCTGCGCGCATAAATTGAGGCTATGAGTATCAAGACGACTCATATATTTTACCTTGCTGACGCCTTAGTTTAGGAAGTGCTTAATTCGGTGCTCCTAAAATAAGATTGTTCTACAAAGCTTAAGCCTCGTATTTCGCACAGCTCTTTATCATTTCATAGCTATTTTAGGAAGACTTTAGAATGGATTAATCTTCTCCATTTTGATACATTTGTGTTATTAATAGTAGATGCAAGACAAGTTTCAAAATGATCCATTTGTCGGAAATCCAATATTTTTAAAGTATCTCTTAGCTTAGCACAAATGAAGAATTTTGTGGTTGCTGATTACGAGTCCAACGTTAGATTTCTTCCGTTCAAATTGATTCAAATCAAAATTAGTCATTCAACATTTTCCACTTGCCAATTTGAAATTTTCAAAATCTGATACAAATGGCTTAATTTTAATTTAATTTCCAACATTAGAGCCTCCTACTTCAAATTTGATAATCTAACTTTAAATTTGTAATTGTTAATTTGTCCCAAACAAATAAGTAAAATAACAAGTTTAACCAAGGTATTTTAACTGCTGCATGACAAATTAATTTTTGCGGTCTTTAATAATATAAAATTAAATTGAGTGGACGTCAAAAATTTATTCAATCATATTCAAGAGGTCACATTTTGCTTTCTGCATACAATGAATGTATAATTAAATTATTTGGAAACAAGTTGATCAATACTAAAAATTGTAATGTTTTTTGAAATTTCCTACCTTTCAGAACTTTAGGATAAATCTCAAATTAGAATTAGAAAATAACGATTAACCGCGCCTTTCTTTTTCATATTTCGGATTAGTTTTAAAAATATTGGGCTTTACTAAAAACTGCGGAAAGGTAGAAATCAGAATTGCAAAGAGGTGGAAATCAAAAAGGATTCAAATATTCAAAAATTTTTCAAATATTTAAAAATATCTAATAGAAATAAAAACGGTTAAAAAATTTCCCCATTTTAAAGGAAAGTGGACAGAATCAGTAAATAAGGGTTCGAAATCAAGCGATATTTTACGTTCATGGGGCTTTTACGTTAATTTTTATAAATCTTACGAATAACAAACAGGCTTTGTTCTAGATTAAAGTTTTTCTTGTAATGTCTCTATAGTCATCTAGATGTCGATCTAGGTGACTTACAAACCTGTTCGTGCCCACCAGTCAATTAATTTGGAAGTCACGTCACTAAGCATTAATTAGTCGGGGGCGTTGTGCACGCTTTTAATTAGCAATTTAACTAATCCAGTGCCGACTGCAAGTGATAATTGACTCATAATAGGCATTATGTCATCCCAATCCACTCCAATTTGATTGATAGCGAGGCCGGCCTTGCGCTCCTCCACAAAGGGAAGATGGCGTGACGCGATCTCCCAGCATAAGTGAATCTTTAAGAGGCGGAAACTCCTGCCATAAAACTAGGAAATTCACTCGGCCTAGGAGAAAGTAAAGTGGCTAATTAAATGGTCGAGGCGCCAGCAAGACAGATGCATGCATTTACGAGGTACTCCCGTTAATTTAGAAAGGTAAAAAGATCTGATTTTAAAATCAGCATAAAACTGGAAACGCTTAAAACATTACAAATGAGGCCAGCGGAGTTGTATAATTGCGGCTGCAATAAAAGATCAGGGCCCTGGACCCGGAGCGACTCTAGCGCGAGAGGAGCCTCCGTCGGATGCTGAGGGCGCAGATCGCTGATCGCGTCCGGCATAGGTGCCAGAAGCGGGACAAGTGCACCTTGCGATCATTAGTCTTGTTGCGTCACCTCCGACGAAGGCTTCGACTTGGAGCTCTGCAAATTATTGAGTCAAAATAGACGCCCGTCGCGGCGCCGATATTCTCACGAAATAACAAAATCCCACACCGGCCCCGCCCGCGGAGATGCACACTTGTGTAGGCATTTATCATGCAAAACGAAAAATATGAGTGGCGTGAAAATTTTCAGCGGGCAATTAATTAGTCGGGAACAAGATCATAACAAGATCGAAGCCATGTTAACACTCGTAACGCAACCTTGCGGCAGAGGTGTGCGATTTCTTGTTTTTACAGATCAGGTTTGTTTCGGGTCTGTCTATTGAGTGACTTCTGTCGGGCAGACGAAAAGGAACAAATCGAATCGCACAATTTTAATCGATAAGCGTCGTCATATTCCGCAGGTCCATTAGGTTTCTGTTCGACTTAATCGACCATAGACACTTATCGGAACGGGGTGCATCTCTCTAAGAAGACTGCTCGACATCCATTTTTAACCGACTTAAAAAATAAGAGATTAGCGATCTTTACATTTTATAATGCATACTCTCAAACATTACTTCATTTAGTTCATTTTTCTTCAAAGGATATTTCAAAGAATACTTAAGTGAACGAGCTTAGCGATGTACATCTTCGTTGAAGCAGTTTTAAGTCCATACAAATGCATAGAAATGATACGAGACAGAACCGCAAATTCAATTAAGATCGTGTTTCCGGAAAATGAGTAGAGGTTTCATCACTCTGTGATATAATCAATTCTGTGATCGAACAAATGCTTATGGGTAAAACCGTTGAGCTGCACTTAAGACTTCTTTGCTAATGCTAAGAAAAGCCAGACTGTACGCACGCAAGACTCAATTGCCCAAGAAAACCGTCTCCATTACACCAAATGGAGGTACTACGTGGATAATTGTTTAAACATTAAACCGACAATTTAGTATGTATTACCGTTACTTTTACCATACTTTATTAACCTTTTTTTCTAATGCTTTGTTATGTAAGGTATAAACATATCTCAGATAATCCTCGTTCACTTTTTTATGGTTTTTGAACGAAAAACATGTTTCTGTTCTTCTTTCAATAATGTATGTATGTCGTTTCAAAAAATGTATGCTGATTGATTAAAGTAAACTTTTTGATATTTACAACAAGAAAAAGGTAATATGTATACCACTCAGGCACTTCCGTCCTGTTGGTTTTAGAACGGTATTACTATATATAATATATTTTCATTGTGACGGGACAAAAAAACAGTTGTTCAAAATTTCAAAATTTTAGATCAATTAGAAGTAGTTCAAAAATCGATCGAAAAGTTCTTTTAAAAAGCTTTCTTTTGGCTTTAACACTTTATTGAAGCAAAAACGTAGAAAACTAAAATTTTTGTGTTATACCAAAATTACAATTTAGAGAGCCTGAACTTTAGAAATAATAAATAATTTAATAAATCAGCCAAACCCTAGAATTCTATAGTAGGATTAATAAGATTAGACCCTAAACTAAAAAGAGGCAGGTTTATAACATATGGCCATTTTTGGATAGTTATGAATTGTTAAAGTTTTTCCATGGTATCATGTACCCAATGTTATGTTGAGGGTTATTGATGTTGCAAAAATGAATATAACATGTTTCAGCATGTGAAAATAAACTTCGCAGGAATTTTTCAACGGTCATAGAAATTCAGAATGTCTGGACTGCTGTTCTGATTCCTTTCTCAGAAATCCTCCGGACAATTTTACAAAATAATCAAAATTCCTATTTGGACCTGTCCATCTTTCCTCAACCATTAGACGGCCATTTTATCGAAATTTGCATACAAGATCGATAGTGGCCGCGCATAACTAGATAAACTGAGCCTTGGATGACTTACTTTGACAGTGTCCACGGTACGCGACTGTCAGCGAAGTGGTCGACTGCCTGCAGGCTCGCTTCTTCAGTTGACATTCAGTCTTATAGGTCTTCCCGTCGGTCCCGCAGACCGGGTTGTAGTAACGGCCGTGCGCCATTTGCTGTCCGATTTACATAGAAAAAATATTAAAGGGAGGGGTCCCGGGTAATCGCACAATGCAAATTGGAATGCTAATCAGACCTTACCGTCAGATCGTTCGGCGGATAAGGAAATCCGTGATTGAAGAAACCGTTACGGATTTTTTCATCTAAGGCCAGCCCGCCGGCGTGGGGCATCTGCAGGGGTCTCTGTCTTCGGATGCTGGTTGCGTTCTGCGCGCCCTTCTGGCCCTTCATCTTGCGGTGCTTTTTGTACTGGTGGCGGGTGTGATGCTGGCCCTGGTCCGCGCTTGAGCTGTCCTGGACCACGAACGCGTTCTTCGAGGTCGAGTGGCCCTTCTTGTTCGGCTTGAGGGAGTTGCCCGTGCTCCTGGGGGAGCTGTCTGTCAATTTGTCACCCTTAACTTTGACCTGGTGCCTGCTCGTCGCCGGCTCAGGGTGGTTTTCCGGCTGCACCCTCGCCTGCTTTTGCTTGCGCCGGCCGGGGTTTGATTTTCTTTGGTTTTTCTTCTTTTCAACTAGAGTGGTGCTTTCAGTCTCTTTACCTAATACGCTTTGCCCTACTTCACTTAAGCTACGAATTTCTCTAGTTCTCGGAATGCCTAAAGTTACTTGTGATAGTTTTTCACTCTTTGCTACATCGATTACTCGAATGGGATGTTTCTTTAGTTTCTTTTCTTTGGATGCTTTACAGATAGGAGCACATATACACCTAGGACGGCCTTTGCGAATTACGCATCTTTTTCCTGGTCCACAATTTGCTACATCACAAGAATCTGAAAATGAAAATAGAACAAATGTCAAGACATTTAAAGTTATATTGCAAATTAATACTACTGCATAAAACTCGCATTTTATTTTATCCTCAGTGATTCAAAATGTTCATCCATTTGTTTTAATTTTATATCACCGTCCTTATTTATGGTAAAATTATGGTTCTATAATTCCAAAATATCGAGATTTTAATTATTTTATAACAATTCTAGTTCTGTGTTTTGCTAAATTTTTATTGCTGTGCCAAACACTTAATCGTGTTGATTTATGCTTTTCCTGGCACGCAGTCAACAAAATCAGTCAGTTTAATTATGTTTTATATAGTGGCATTACAAAATCTTTTTATCAATATTGAATTAAAAGCACATAAGATGAAAACTTGTTTTAAATAACTAAAATATTAATTCTCACAAATGTTTAATATATCACTCTCATGGCATTAACTGCAATATTATAATCGATAACTATTTTCTAATTAATTTTTTATAACAATTGTGTTCGTTATATGAGTTAAATTAATTTTTTTAAATTTTTTTACGATATGTTTGTTTTCCAAACTTTGCGAAATATTTAAAAGCATAAATTCGATAAAGGATAATATTTATAACACATACAAACTCAAAAGGGTAAAAGCCATTTATTTTAATAAAATTAGAGCATCTCTGATTCTTTTCCTTAATTCTTGATAAATGCTCTGAGTTTTAAATGGTATCTTTCAAAAATATTTCGTACTCTAATTTGTTTCTTATTATAACAATTAAAAACATATGTTGGAAATTTTCAAAAACTGAGTTAAGACCAAAATCATATCACTTACCCATCACCCTGTTAAGATACCATATTCATACATATGTACATAAAATGAGTAAAAGTAGATACTTTTTTTCATTTGTCCTAATAGCTCATTACGATTATATAACAAAGCACAAAAATTGTATTTCTGCAAGTAAAAGCCGCCTGTCTACGTTAGTTTTGTGGCTCATTAACCTTCACTTATTCAAGTCATATTTGAAAGGAGAAAAAGGGTTATGAAATCTACAAAAAAATTAAACTGGCAGATGAAAGAATAAAACGGCATACAATTTCATGAAATTAACCAACAACTGTTTCAAGCAAAAACGCGTTTCTTTTTTATTAAATTATATGCTTTCATCATGACCAATGACACTTTTTTGACTTAAAAAAAACGCAAAAAGAAGACATAATTCTGTCGAAATTGGCACATTGGTGAAGAGCTTAAAATTTTTGGTAAATGCCATTCCGCATACCTGAGGCACACCGGGGACCCGCCGTGCCTAGAATAAATAAAACCTAGGAGCTTAGGAATGCTTTCATCGCGCCGCCGCCCGGGCGGTCGAACCTGTCCAAATTCCTCTCATTCCCATCTTCCAGCAGCCTCCCACCTAAAAATTCGCGGATCTTGTTAGTCTAGACACCGCCATTTAGTCATCACTTCTAGAAACTCTGTCGTGACACACGAGGATGCAATTGATCGCGTACCAATTTTCGAGAAGATCGAAAATAACCTTCACACGACCGCAAATTGCCCCAAAATCATGCTTTCTGGGTACAGCGAGATATTAATTTAACGAAAATTTATGTCTGCTCTCAGCAATTTTAGTTTTTTCTTAAAAAATGAAAATGCATTAAAGCCATCCGCACGTAAGCTCCTGAGCCAATTAGCGCCAAAAGACGCCACCGATCGTTTTTTGCCGCGCTGTCGCAGACTCAGACCTCTTTGATCAATCGATCCAGATCATCATCATTTCCGGGAGTGACGAAAGCAGCTGTTTAGTCACCGTCACCCGATAGTTTGGGGCCTAGCTACTGCCTTTGCGGGCTTCGTCAAAAAATTCAAGCCTGACCAAATTTAGGTGCTATTTCGATATAAAAAGGATGATCCCCGATCTTGGGAAAAAATGCTTGCATAAGCAACTTGACCCACTGAGTAATCGAAATGTGTGTCATTTTTTAAGCAAATTCTGGATAAAACAAAGTTGATATGAATGAATTTGAAACTTATTATTTATTTCCAATTATTCTAACAATGACAAAAACATAAAAAACAATTGCATTTTTTGATCTTGAAAAATAGAAGAGATCACCTGTTAGTACAGTGCAAGGAGAGCAGAAGAATTTTCTTTTATTATTTTATAGCGATGAAATTGTAGATCATTTCATGACTAAAAGATCATCTAATCTAAAATCTGTTTTTACGCATACAGTGGTGCAAGTAGATGCTTCATAACGAATCATTTTAGAGAGCTTTATATATACATATTTTATGTCACGAAACATACAGAACAGATGAAGCATAGGAAATTGTATGTATGATTTTTATTCTATAGTTTTCAACTTTAATTTTGTCTTACTTATTTTGATACTTATAGAAACGGTAATGACTGAAAAGTCGTTAATGAATATAAAAACTTTTGATTGATTGATTTTATTTATATATTTTGTAATTTTGAAAATTTACATACATCATCCCTAAAACTCCTGATTTTATTTATATATTTCTGAATTTTGAGAACATACATACAGTATCGCTAAAACTCCTAAAACATAGCAAACGGTTTGCTGAAGTATTACTGTTCAAAATCATAGTACACGCAATCGTATGAATTCTTAATATCGAGTATATTTCGAATTCTCTTCCAATTCAATTAGAAAAATATGTATATGTACGATTTGAAGTAAGATCCTTCAGGCTTCGAAAATAATAATAGAAACTGCAATTATTGCATTTTAAATCGATTGTGTTAAATAATATTATGTTATATATACATAGATTACAATAAAGTAAACTAAAAGATACAATGAAATGACTGGATATGGTGAAAAATCTCAATTTGATTTAATTAAATTATTATTATCTCGTATTAAACATCGGTAATTTTATAGTTTAATCATTATGAATATTTTGGTAAACTATTTTTGTTTTCTTTAAATAGGAACTTGCGATATTAAAAAATTGAGGATGCGGCAGATATGAAAATGTTATTATATAAATTTACTTTTCTTTAAGTGTGAATAGCATTTCTAAGTTTTAGAAGAAATTGAAGGTTCTTACCTAAGCACGAGACGCACGCGGTGCCCCCGCCAATCGCGGCCGTGAAGAAGTACTCGGCGTCGGACATGTCCTTGTCCGTGTACGCGAACTCCTGACTGCGACCGCAGCACTCCTCCCGGGAGACGTTTTTGGAGTAGAGCTCCTTGCATTTGCCGTTGTCCATCCGCTGCACCCAGCAGGCCCCGGCTGAAACGAGCAACAAAACAATTCGTTAGCAATCTGTCCGATAAACGCGACTCGACGGTCAATAAATAAAATCGAATTTTTCATAATCCGGCGCGGTCCAGCCAGCCTCCAGACGACGCTGGCCGGCGGAAGACAGGCCCGCGGCTACCTGTCCCGGGAAACACGCCCGCCGCCGCGGAGGCTCAACATTGTTGCAGTGATGAAACACCTGGACCGGTGTTGGCTCAATGTTGGCCTGCGCCAGAGCCGCGGCGGCTCGAAATCGGCTAAAGATCGCACGATTTACATAAGTTGGCTTCACTCACTTAATTATTTCAATTTGTGGGCTTCACGCTCCCGTGAACGCATTTACTCAATCCCGAGAAGGCCGCAAGGCTCCGGCCGTAAATCAGCGGACCTCAGCCTTATGTAATTTATGTCCGTTGTCACAAGAAACAATTTGCCCTGTCATAACTCTGATAGTGCCAGCGGAGAATTATGCTCGATGGCCGCACTTACCTACATAATTTCGCATATGCGGAAAGCTTTAATGAAACAATGCGGGGCAAAGCCGCAGATTTATTGGAGCGGCCGGGACTCGCGGGCCAGTGTTTGTGCGGGTGCAGTTTATCAGCGCTCAGATTCAGGACTGTTTACTTGCTCCCATTTCGGCGAGATTTCTGCAAGTGGTCGTGGGACATTCCAAGAGCTGTGCATCCTAGTTGCATTTTTATAGGTGCATTTCACATGAAACATTGTCCTATTGCAGCGTATCTGATGAAAAGATTTCAGAAAATGGCGGATACCAAAATTCGGCTTAGAAGTCGTAGACTTCAAAAATAAAATTTATTTGTAGGTAGGTACAACAAACTTTGACCAAAAGATCATGTAAAATCAATTGGCTTACTCATACTCTTGTCGGACCCTACCAAAACACCCTTATATCGGATATAACAAAAATTGTGGACATGATCGATAAGTATATTATATTTCTTAATCGAAACTTTGCCTATACGTTCATCCCACTAATTCTCAGTTGGTTTATAAATGCGAAAAATTGGTCTAGGGGGTGGTGACATAGGGCCTACATAAGTTATATCCAAATGGTTTAAACCTGATATTTTTCGAATTCTCAACCGCTAATTTAATCAAATTTATCAAACACATTGTCAATCGTTAAGTCGTTATAAAAAATTTTGGTCATCCAGTCAAAGGGGTGAGAGATTTTCACATCGCTGTATATTTTAAATCATTTATTTAAACCGTATATTTCTTAATCGATTTTGATTAAAATTAGCTAACACATTCTCCATATAATATGTTCGCAAATAATGAAATGGAATGAAGGGGTGGAGAATTCAGGATTAACATTCCGCTATGTGAAAACACATTTTACTATATTAAAATCTACTTATTCCTCCTGGCTGCCGGCGAAAAGTCTTTTTATGTTCGTTTATACATATATGTAACTTCTATAAAATTTTATTTGTAGATATTGCAAACAGAAAGTTAAAATTTTTTTAACGCGACGTTTTAAGAACAAAATATGGTAAATAATAATTGAACGTGAAAATATTTTAAAACATGGCGTAAATTAAAATATAAATTCTTATCTCCATGTTTAAAATACTAACTTAACCCAATTCTTGCTAAGCATGCTGGGCAACAACTATAATTTTTTGTGAGTATTTTGGAAAGTCTTAAAGAATTTAGTATTTTAATAAATATAAATTTAAAGGCTCAAACCTTAATTTGACTCACATTTCAATCTTCTTTAAAAATGTGTTAGTTTATGACGAATTTTTTAAAAATATCAGATATACTAAAAATATAGTATTTCCGATATTTTGAAAAAATTCGTCAACATGATGTGTTGGAACATTTTTATTCATGAATTTCTAATCTGCGCAAAAAGTCGTATAGAAGTTATATAATGCACATATCACTTGTTCTGCTGCAAAATTTTGCAGAGATAAACAATTTATTGTTTGAATAACTAGAAATTGTAAAACTGGTTTTTGAAAGAAAAGATATGATTATATTGAGTCGTCGATAAATGAATACTTTTGCTTTCAGAAACAAGTACTTCGCTTTTATAACTTAACAACTACTTATTATTAGCCACCTATACCAGATACATTTATGAAGAGACGTTTTATTCTTTATTCGCAATAAAACACGAGCGTTAAAAGTGATCTCATAACCCGAGTTGAAATTTGTTTTTTAAATTGGTAGTTATTCAATTAATGCTGCTAATTTTAAAATGGCAATTTCCTCGAAGATATAACGTAAATATTTTCACAATCCGAGGAAATCCACAAAACGGCTAAAAGAAAACGCATTCCTAAAAATAGAAAATGAACAGAAAAATTCCCATGCACTTGACACTGTGCCAGCAAATCACCTGAGCCTTCGGATTTCTTGAAAATATCTTGAGCGGTGCAATAAGCGTCGTTTCCGGATTTGATCGACTGGCTGCTAATAAATAATTTTCGACGCGCGCAGCAGCCGTCTGGACCACGGCATTTCAATTTTACGTAACTTTCCGCCAGACAGACGCGGCCAGCGGCGCTCAAAGCCGATGATGCTTATTTATAAACCTAAGCCGGGGCTTAAGTGACGACTTCGAGCTGAGGCCAAGACCGCGCTTTGAATGAAAATGTAGGCAGCCGATGCGCCGAAAATCAGCTATTGGAAATACGATCCACGGCTATGCCAACTTCATTCACGAAATGTGTGGGAGAACTTTATTTATCTGCGAAAAAATACAATTTGGCTGAATTTCCTCTGTTCACCTTTCCGGGCATTGCGGGCGTATCAATGGTTTTATGGGAAATTAAGTGCGCCCCGGCAGACGAGTGGACCATGTCGAAACCCGCCGCGCTTAAAATGCATTCGGCGTATCGAATCCTTGAACAAGAGGATGTCTGAATGTCCGAAATAAAACTGCCAAATTATGTGTATTTACGACTTCAATTAGGCTGACACCACTGACATTTAAATGGTCCCCGCTGATGGCATCCCTGACAAGGCTATTTTCGGGCTTGAACAAACATTAAGCGCAAGAAGTGCTGCACTTAATTATCCTGCCCCAAGCCACTGCAGTCACTTATTAGGGAACGTCGAACTGAGCCCCCGGAATGAATAGATGCATGAAAATTAATTGCCTATATGTTAAAGCCCAGTATGCGAAGACCTTCATTTTGTAGTTTTGATAGGCATTCGAAAAATCATGTCCCTGCACGGTAGACACTAAAGCTGGAAGGTCTAAAAATACCCTTATTCGTTATTTTAAGCAGAATAATACTGCACGCATGCTCGCGCAGCTAATTAGTATTAGAGGTGTGTTGCCTTGATTGACAACGTTTAGTTGTCTTAGACGTCGTCTGAATATCTATTAGAAATCTAAATGCACCAACGTTCGTCGAAATGATTTAATTGAAGGAATTTAACAAATTTACGACCACTCGTTTGCTTAGAAATATTCTCTAATTAATCCCGACAATGTCTGAAGTTAGCTAAGAATGAATTGCAGTCCTTTTGGTATAACTACTTTACTAGTTGGAAAAAGTTATTTATTATAATCCAGTATTAACAGAACCCGCAAAATATGTAATATGGGCATATGTATATATTTAAAAAAATTCACTCTGTTCCTTAGTACATCCCCTAAAATTTTGATAAATTATTAGAAACATTTGGTTATATTTAAAATATTATTAAAACTCATCTCTTGATTTTTTAATTATTACGATTTCAAAGTTCTTATAAGATGTTTAATAAGACCAAAATAAACAGTTTTAACCAGATTATTAGATTCCCACTTGCATATAACATGAAAACAAAAATAATTTGTTTTTTATTTTCTATATGTATACATGATATTTACTTCTATTGTTCATTTTTTAAGTAATTTAAAATATACATATGCCTACTATCAGAAGTCTGGATAAAAAGCGACACTTCTTTTCTTTTTTTTAATAAATCTTCATAAATAAAAATATTTGTACATTTATTTTTGATAGTGTTTTGTGAAATCCTTGGAAATCAAGTATTTTTCTGGATGAAATAGGAATAATCCTTAAATGTGAGTCAAACTTTCCTATAGATTATGGCTTATTAAAAAAGTAAGCAAAAGCGCAGTTTCAATTTTGCATGAAAAAAAGAAGTTCGATCACAATTTAAAGCTGGATTTTGTATTTGAAAATGGTATTTAAGCTCTTGCTAGTTTTATTGGGAGATAGGAGAGAATTGAACTCAAAGTTGAGAGGTTTACTAATCCTAGTTAACATTCATAGTACTTTGAAAAATATAACAAAATATGGGTATCCGTTGGCTTTCAAAACTTTGTAATAGTGATAACATTCTATTCAATGGTTTGTATTTGATTAGTTAGTTGTGACAACATGAATAAATACATATATAGTTTT
Organism: Tolmerus cingulatus; assembly: GCA_959613345.1. Classification (NCBI taxonomy): domain Eukaryota; kingdom Metazoa; phylum Arthropoda; class Insecta; order Diptera; family Asilidae; genus Tolmerus; species Tolmerus cingulatus. The sequence continues at coordinate 14,033,854 of OY390708.1, read as the reverse complement.
TAATATATAAATGAAATTAAAATCATAATAAGCTAATTGATACTAAAATTAAAATAAAAGAAAAAGGGTTTTTGTTGATAGGGCTTTCAACTTAACGACGTTTTTTTCTTCAGAAATCTATTTTAATTTTCCAAATAAAATTTGTGAATTTTTAATATTTTAGCCTCAAATGGTTTTCTATGCTCCAAAATTCGGAATAACTATGAAAATAAGTTTTGATGTTAAATTAATTAATTTAAAATTACGAACAAAGTCTCAGGATTTCTGTTACATAATATTAGATAATAAATATACATACACCAATGAAACTAAATACCACACTCTGTTATGATTCAAATATCTCAAAATATCCTCTACTGATATGAAGCAAATGGTCAAAAGTTCATTCATCATTTCTTCTGACTAGAAATAGAAAATATACAGCGACGTAAAGTGCCAACAGATGTTAAAAGCACAAAATGTCAACAAAACTATTAAGCGAGTAAACAGGAAAAGTGCAAAAAACCAAAGAAATATCTTTGGCGCCACCAGGCTTTTGTTTTACCAAATTTCTTTATTTCAATAGTTTATAAAAAACATTGTGTGTCATGAGCGCCAGGAATTTTTATTTTGGGTTTTCCAAATTTATAGTGAGGAGGCGATGTATAAATTTGTAAACACGTGATTTTCGGAATAAATGTTGGGTGGTCGAGGTAATTCTTATAATAACTTTAAACTTTAAAGAGGTTACTAATGGGCGGGACTATTATTATAACTTTGGGCGTTAATGGATTTACGTTATAAATAAAAAGTAGCATACTGTCACCATCAACAATTGTGAGTTATATTCGCAAATAAAAAAACCGAATGGTGATACCATCATTATCGCAAAATTTATCGATCGTTAAAATATTGAAGGCATAATTAGGTCGGCATGAGACATACTTGGATTTCATTTCTAAATTTGAATTGCATGCGTCGTTTACCAGGAACAGATTGCAGATTCCAATTAAGTGAATGAAACTCCTCATACCTGCAACTGGTATCAAGTTCCACTTGTTGCGGTGGCCAATGTCTGAAATATTCGTCAAATCATCAACAAATCAACGCAAATGAACGTGACAAGCGCGACGAAATCATTTTCTAAACATGCCATTGACTCATTCCAATAACTGGTGCATTGCTTGATCAGTAAAAATTGCAAAACAAGCTCTTTGCTCGTCTACAGAAAAGAATAGAGTAGAAAATGTTCACGTTTTTCCGAGCAAGTGCCTATTCAAATGCTTTTTGAAAAGTTTTAAATTTCGTTCTGACGCGCCGTCATGTAATCGTGGAAATCTGGAAAAAGGCGTCAAGGGTCAGGGAGTCTGAAACAAACTTTGTGGAGGATTTTCTCTCACATCTGCGTATTCACTAGACTTTATCGCTTTTCACGAGTATTGTTTTCATGCAAAACAGATGGCTGCGTGGAAATACGAGCTTCGTGTTAAATAAATAGGGTACAAGAAAATATTTAACATAATCTAACATTGCAACTTTTCTTATTATTTAGAGAATACAATTTATTATTTGTATTTTTTACATTGGTTTATAAATTGTTTGCCTCAAACATCCGATTGGCTAATTTTATAGAATTTTTGCTGTATATCATGAATTCGAAAACGAATATTTTCCATTACTATTACATTTTACGAGGTACATGCGTTTGAAAAGTGAAAAATGTAAAATAAAAAAATGTAAATAAACTGGGAACACAATCAGGACTATTCCGTCTTCTGAACAAATCTTGGTACGCCTTACAAATGCGTTGTGGTTAATGAGCTAATGAAGGGAAAATTGGAAAACTACCTTATAATAGAATACATACAATTTTTAGAGAATATCGATCATAACAAAAAACCCTCAATCCATATATGTATATCCAAAAAAATAATATGAGAATATTGAAGAAAGTACAATAGCTTGAGAAAAAATAATATTTAATTTGTGAGTTTACCCTTTACATAATTCTAAAAAAAAAGTAAACTTTATATTATTAATATGAAAAACTTCACATTAGCAAAATATTTAATATCTACTACTGATTTTTGTAATGGCAAGCCCCAAATTTTGCTTCTTTCTCTAAGTTTTTGTACTTTTTATGCTTAACATTTCAACTTTGATTATAAATTCCCCTACACAATCTAAACAATTTTTCTTCACTTACGACACTGAGAGGTGTATTTAAATAGGTCTCTTAAATTGCAAAAAAAAAAAAATTTTTAAGACAATTTAATTTAACGCTCCATTCATCAAATATATACTTTCAAAGTCGAGATCGAAAATGCATAGGAACCCATAGGATTCAAATACATTAAAAACTTCTAATGAATTCTGAATTCATAGTATTCAATTTTAATTTAATTAAAAGATGTAAATGAATTCGTCTAATGGGGTTCTTTTCTTAGGAATTCTTGGGTTTTGATATGTTTTAAATTCGTTAAGTGAAAGCTGAATACTGAATGTTAGGGAGAGTGGCTACGGAACCCTATCATGTATATTATTCGTTTTTGGCCAGTTTTTAATGTCATATTCAGTCATTGTTTTTTTAAAATAAGAATTTAAAAATATATAAAAATCTTATCAGTTTATCTTCAAAAATTACGACACTGCAAATAAAAAGCAAACCCAATGAAGAGAATGATTTTTGAGAAACATCGGCGATATTATGTACAGTACATAGGTACATGTATATATTAAATATTTTAAAAGGTCGCTTTAGCCAATCAAAAATCAATATTTATATAGGTAGTATGTCTATACATGGAAATTTAATAATAAACAATTATAAATATTCTCTTTTTAATTTCGTGTTGATTTAGACACGTAAATTGTCAACTGGTAAATTTCAAAGTGAAATATTAAGTGAGAAATAATTTTCTGAGGCTTAGCAACTATTGCAGCAGCTCGACGATCTTAATGAAAAGTTGGCACTAAGTGTTTGTGTTCCACTAATGGCACAGTATGCCTTCAACAAGTGTCCTTCCTGCGCTTAATGTAAATGTTTAATTGCAATTTAGCTGTCTAATTACCTTCGGTCATATCAGTGAATCCAAGCGACATTATGATCGCCATTAGCACAACGAATCCGATGGGGCAATTATTTAGCATCTTCGCACATCTTACAAATCTGCGCACTTCTCTCAAATACAGTACTTTACCGACAGCTGCTAGCAAATAGCAATTAGCATTACTTAACACCAAAGATCTTCTCTTGTACTTGTAATTTGTTGATGTCAGGAGTGTCTTTTCACTTCCACTGGTAGTGCTAACAAACTCACTATCACTTTCGGCGACTGCACTAGATTCAATATTTCGCTCCTCATCTCGGAGTGATCTGTCTGCGGAACACCGCGGCACTGCAGTTTGAACACCTTTTTCCACTAAGCCATCCACTTCAACAAGAAACAAACCCATCGCACTGATCCTCCTCCGATCGCATGCATGGTCAAATTTTAGGGCACTCCTCGGGAAGATCTGAAAACATAAAAACATTCGTCAAAGTGATTGCTTGATAGTTATGGTAAGGAAATCATCTTAATCTAAATGGATCAAAAATTAACCCCCTACTATACAATATCTTCGACATCTGCAGTAGAAGATTTGCTTTCGATCACTTAGTATATTGTGTATCTTTGAAGTAAAGCTACAATTTTTGACTTCTTCTTAAAATTCCTAAAATTCTTGGAAGTTCCTCAAAATTACCCAACCGATACTATATGATGCAGTTCCCAATGCCAGTAATGTTTGTCTCGGCAAATTCCTGAAGCGAATTCCTAAGTGCCTGCTTAGGTCAGTAAACTGCAGAATAATTGATTAGCATGTTACCTGCCTGAATTAAAAATTGCGTTGTCGCGCGAAGTATCATTATCCGGATGCTGAAACGTCCAACGCACTCGTGTTGATTGTCACTTGCAGCGCGAGTTATAATGGAGACCCGCCCTCGACGGCGGGCTAGAAATAGCTGCGCGAACGTATTTTCACACTGCGCCGCCAGAAAACAAACGGAGAAAAATTTTAATTTATCGCCTTTCACACGAGGCGGGGTTTCGAAAATACAACTCCGAAAATATGACGAGTAGTAATTCATTCATTTGAATCGTAAACATTGCACTACGACAGTGCGACTAAGGAACAATTTTGAATTTTGTATCAAAATTGTGCTCATGTGCGTTTCAAAATTTACGTTTTGCATGCGTAATGAAAATACTTGAGTTCTGTAACAAGCTATAAAGTATAACATTTTTTTCAAAATGCACTTTGTATCCACTAAAATATTATTTAATGAGCTTCCACTTGTAACAGAGGACAGGTTGAAAAGATTTATGGTAGTAGCAGTAGATTAACTGCCTCATCACACCAATAAAATCGTAAGTGGTTGTAGAAAAATTTAAATCAAAATGTATTTTATGGCAGTAAAGAAAACCATTCATTAAAAAGACTTATTAATGAAAGAATTGATTTTCATCTTTGAATTAATAAAACAACATCTTTATTTTGTTGTTGATTTTGAATTTAGCTTGTTTTTTAAATAGCAGATTTAGTCTTGTTTTAAACCTTTCACTTGTTATATTCCTTTATAACTTCCTATTCGTTAGTAAATATTTCACAGAATTCATGGAATTCATGCTTGAAAAAAAAAGTCTATTATTAAGTGATCTTCAACACATAAGCTCATAAAAAATATCATATAGTTTTAGTTGCATAATTTTGTACCAAAAAAATATAAATATATACATATTTAGCCAATTGAAGGAAAATCATCTTCACATACATACTTTCAAATTTCATTTAGACCCGAAGAAGGTTGTTGTAATACATATATGTACATAGTTTTCAAAACTCCTTGCTGAGTTAAAATTTTAGACTCGTTTATCTTAGCTTTATAGATAATATGTAGACAATACGGAAGAAAGACTTTTAAGCAACTATAAATTGTTATAAAAGACCTGTTTTACAATTAAATTCATAATTGTGAGAATGTTGAAACAAGGTTTTAGTTCATTGAAATCCAAATAATTTGCCAAGTGTTAATTTACAAGTGCTTTAGAAAACGTTCTCAAATCGAAGAACCTCAGAAATGCCAGAGAACATGTCGAAATCGGAGATTTAAAATGTGAATCATTTTTCAAGTGTATGAGGTCTTCGAGGTGAAATTGTAAAGTGATGTTTGTACGAGTAAAACAACGAAGATTTTGAAATGTTGCGTAAGTTTCAGGCAATTTTGATTAAACCTTGGTGCTACAAAGTTAGAAGGAAGGTCGCTCCTACGCACTTGATGCAATGCGCAGAATCGGTCCACCACCGGCGTCATCATTCTGAGCTCATAGTGGAGAAAGGTCACCTCACCTGCGGGCCAGGAGTGTCCCGCTTCCTGCTGGCGGGGGCCGGGCGATAAGAAAACCGCACGACGAACAGCCCAAGAAAAGAACGAGCGTGGCCACTTCCCCGAGGGATAAATCACATCGCGTCGCGCGGCGGCGAGCGCGCATTCCACCTGCCGCGGCGCGATCTACGGGCGAGTGCGCCGCAATGAATGGGGCTGAGGCGACGCGATGCGCACATTTAACCGGTCGCTGGAAGAGATCACCACGCTCCGAAAACGCCAGAATTAAAAAGTAAAACAGAAACGAAAATAATTTCTTCCTTGGCCGGGTCCGGGACCGGGACCGGGCGTCTGCGGCGGAGATAGTCCCACCGGATCTGCGCGGGAACGGCGAGGAGTCGTCGCCTAGCCGGCGCGGCGTGCGCGCGCAGCTTCGCCCGGCGCATTTAAAACGCGCGCACGGGCGCCGAATAAGAAGACGATCGGAAGCGTTTCCTTTCCGTGCAAGAGGCAACCTTGAGAAACTAGGGCGATGGCGGCCGCCCGTCTTCCGTCTTCCGTCTTCCGCCGTATTCAGTTACTCCTTAATGAAGATTCGATTATGTCATCGCCGAGCAAGTGGCCGAGGGGCTCTTCTTAAACGAGAAGCCCAGCGGCCAGCGGAGCCCCGGCGGCCCAGAGGGGCGTAAGGCACGGCAGAGGCTCGCTCTGGCGCGAGGAAGCGGCCATAAATGAGTCAGATGATGATGCTGGTGATGCTGGTGATGCTGGTGATGATGCAACGGGCAGTAGGAGTGCAAGGGGCCGAAGGGCGGCCATTGAGGAGCTGCTCCCGGGATTGTGGGGCACCTGTCTGAGACGCATCTATGCACCCCCGCCCCCAGCAGCCCCTCGGCGACGGTCACGGCTCGGTGCCTGTGGACGAATAATCAATTTTCAGAGGGAAAATACCTGTTTAACATGTGCACTAAGTGCCGACCACTCCTTGGCGATTTTTTCCTCGTTGTAAACAAAAATTATTTAACTCGGAGACGGGCAGTAGCTCCAGCGGCGACGGCGACGGCGACGACCAAAACCAAGACGAAGCCTAAGACGACGGAGAAACGTCTCCTTTCCGCAGGGCCGTCTTATGACATGCGTAAGCAATTCTGCGATTTTATCATCGGCTCTCTACGTCTTGAGCGTCCACCTCCTGCGTTCGATTTTCGATCCCCGCGACCTCGCGTCGACGGCGCGCTGTTGATTTATTTTTTATTTATTTATTTATTTTTATTTCATTTATTTTTCGCCGTCCAGTTCACCAACTCTTCGCACTTCGCACCACAAACAAGTTCACCAGCTTACAAAAAGGTTTACGCGTGGTCTCAAAAGTGCGCGCCTGCACACGCCTTCTCCGTATGATGGACACGTACCACAAATCAATCACGGCGATATTAAATTGTCGCTAATAAGCCGTACTAACTTCTGTACGGCGTACCTTCGATCGAGGTGGAGTTGAGGGCGCGGAGGGTTCGCGGACCCTTCCGACAATGATAGACAAACCCAAGCTGGTCTCGTCTAATCCGGCGAAAAGATCGTTAATTTTAAATTTCAAAAATTATAAATAAACTTTTATTAGTCGATCCAAACAGCGGAATACGTCCTACAACGAAACAAAAAAAAAAAGCACAGAGGTCCAAGCTAAGAGCCTTGTGGCTCCTCAACACTGCCTGGCACCGAAAAAAGCACTTAGCCCGAAAAGTCCGCAGATATAAAATGCGCGAGACAATTGCAACAGAAAAAAATAATTCTTTTTTCAAAAAATAGCATAAAAAATAAGAAACGCTAAGACGGCCGCGGCACTCTTACCGCGCTTAAATCTCGTCTGGAGCCACAGCGGTGAAGGAGCCAAGTACCGTTGTTCTCCGTCTTCGGCAAGACACTAAAGTAAAAACATGAGCTCAAGTGCAAATCAGCGGCCGAAAGTTCGCAAGCAAAAGCGGCCAGCGGCGCGGCGGCCGCGCGCCGGCGGTCCGACCCAACTTCACGTGTGCAGGGGCGCAGGAATATTCTGCGAAGTCAGCGGCGTCGAGCTTTTTGCACGCCACTGTCGGCTGGCGGCTGCTTCGCGTTGAGTTGGAACGATTCGGGCGAGTCCCGGGCCCCGAATTGGCTTAATTAAATTGATTCGCGCGAGCATGCGCCTAATTAATTGAAGTGACACCACGCAGCGGTGTCAACGTTTTTTCCTGCTGCAATTGGCCGACAAATTGATACGTTTTGCGGACAGTTCAATTTAGGCGGGCTCTAGGGAATTTTGGTGATATAACTTAATGCAGCTTATGATCCGAATATATCAGTTCAGCGCTACAGCGGAAAGCGTTTTAATTCTTCTTAACTTTATGAAAACAAAAAATAAATTAAAAAAAAAAATTAAACCAGCCCTAAAAAGTATAAAATAATTATATTAAAAGTCCTGTACTACTACTTCCAACATTAGATACAAGACTTTCCTAGATTTTTGAAGTCGGTGTGAAAACCTGACTAATATTAATCGCATACTAGGTAATCAGGAGAATCTGATTACTTGAATTACTTAGTATTGAGATAGCATATGTACGTAAGTCAGGTTTACACACCGACTTAAAAAATCAGAACATTTATAATTGTTATTTCGATTTACCTCTCTGTTGTGGCGCCCCTTATCCTCTCAGGATTTTCATGCGTATCATTGTGCCCCCGGATAATCTTAGGCTATCCAACGCAAAACGAATCATGAAAATCGATTCACGCGTTCAAAAGTTATGCGCGAACAAACATAAAAAAAATACATAGCGATCGAATTGATAACCTCTTAATTTTTTAGAAGTCGGTTAATAATAGCTGAGTTTTTTTCAGATCGGACCCAGTTCTAGGTTTAACACGAAATTTTGCATTAAATGGAAATTTACAATTCTCCCGTATCAACGATAATCGATATAAATTAGAAATGCTCAGAAAAATTCTGCTTCTACATATACATACTTTTACTTTTCTTCCTGGAATTGTTTGGGATTCTAAAAACTTTTTATCCAACAATAAAATGTGTATAATTCGCGAGATACCTGTTTATTCAAACCAAACAATGGTTAACAAATAAGCATATCAGCACATCAGTACTCAGCGATACTCATGAGAATCATTCCATTTATGACATGTATAATATGTTTAAAGTAATAAATCCAAAGTCAAGCAAAAGCTTAAAATAGAAGATCCTCGTTACATCGTGTTAAATCAGAAATATTTTATCTTAATAACTAATGCACTTTGAAGTCTTAAAGTTCTATTTCAAATTTGAAAGTTAAGCATGTATCAGATGGTTTCACCCATTTTGCGAATGGCTCGATTGAACTATTTGCTATCTTTAAGCAAAACTTAAATAATGGGCAAAACCCACGAAAACTAAGGATTGCCCCCAAAATGTCTACTCAATCTGAAATCAAAAATAATAAAATCTTATCCACTACACCTTGCTAAACCATTGGTACAGGTTCATAACTTCTTATAAAAAGCTTAAGACATTTAGGTATTATAGTATTAGTGCACCAAGTCTTTTAGAGATGATTTGAACAAAATATTTGTTGATCTTGTAAAAATTACTCATTAAACTCAAGATTTATTCTACTTTAATTGTATTTTATACTTTTTGCAATTGCGGAATTGCTATTAACAAATTTCATAGAAATAATAATAACTCAACTTAAGTGGACTTCGTTTTTATTGTTGATCATCATAACACAAGAAGTCGGATGAAGGATACTTGGAACCATTAAAAGGATAATACCTTTCTCGTTAGCTGCAGGATGTCTGATTGAGTTGCTGCATCAATTCCTCCTTGTTAATTCGCCCGAGTCTAGTGGGCACTTGTGACATTGCAAAGCCCAAAGCGATGGAATGACGATTGCACTAAACCCTAAAAATAAAAAGGATGCAATTGGTCCCAGAGCGCGATTAAGAGTGACTCCTAGTAGATGCGACTAGTTCGGCCAATTAAGACGTCTTGGCTTAACGACCCCCTCACGGTGCAGCCGGAGCGTGGGCCATGTTTGTTCTCGATTCGGTTTTACTTAAGTAATCCGCGTCGGTTATTAGCTTAATTTCTCGAATGGAGGAGCTAAATTAAATGCATAAGGGCGACGATTTTAATTGGAAAATTGCATTCGGCTTCGTTTGAAGGAGTCTCCCGAAGGCAGATCTGATTTATTACAAATTGCAGGCCGACCAGTGATTTGCCGCTTGGAGCGTGCTGTTAATAAACGACCCATTTGCAAAGCCCTTTCTTTTGTCCATCAATTAAGGCCCTACGCAAGACTCCCACTGGGCTGCGGTAGCTCGAATAGGAAAATTGCGAATTTATGTAATTACCCGTCCCGACGGCGGCCTAGGACTCCTCTGCTGGCACGGGACTCTTTGTCAATCAATAGCTCGTCCATTTCCATAACTCATCGGGGGATATTGCGAAAGGCCGCGATCGGGCACATTACGCCGGTATCTGATCGAATAACAATTCCCGATAAATTGCCAGTTTCCCCAATAAATTGTGTCAAGGTGCATTCTCAGACGTCACGTTCATTATTTTTCTAATCGGCGAACTGGGACGCGATCTGCGCCCAGGTAACCGTCTAACGTCGGCTGAGCTCGCTGCAGACGGCTTTTAGATAAGCAGCAAAAATGTTCGCGGGCTGCAGCCGACTCGCGATGATTAGAAAGAACGTAACGACTGAAAACGTGCCCGGGTCCCGGAGCACGCGAACATCGGTCGTCGTCGCGCATACCACCGGGGAAATTTTAAAATCTCCGCGAAATATTCCGCGGCCGAATGGCGCAGAGACTATCGGCTTATTAGATCAAAATTACAACTCAGTTAGGCGCATAAAATTGTATTCATTATAATGGTCTGGATGCAGCCACTGCGCCGCACTCCTGCGGGTAATCCAGCTCCGACTCTGGAGCGAGCGTTGCCCTCCTGTGCACTTTCCTTCAATAGACCGTAATCGCGCTATCTCTGGTATTGATAAAATTTATTAGCGGGGAAAAAACGAAATCCACACCCGAAGACAATGAGCGGTCCGGACTATTCGGCGGGGCTGGTCCAGCCGCGATCCAGCCTCACTCCGTCTTCGGATTAGTCAAGTCTGGCTGTAAACAAGCGGCCTCGCCTCGCCGCGGAGTTTCAAGGAGTTGTGCCCATTCGATGATAGCAATCAGAACTCGTGCTAGGAGTTAGATCCGCCGCGCAGCCATCTAAAATAATTGGCACATCTTAATAGTTCGCTCCAGCCAGATTGCACGGCGGTTCTGGACGCGTTGCATTAGCGCAACCATTCAATTAAATTCAACTGCTCTGAGATAAAAGTCTTCCCGTGGGATGGTGGTTTTTATCTGCATTACCATAACTGAGATTCTTGGCTGCACATTTCTTAACAAAGTTAAATTTTAGATCTTTTATGCTTGTTGTGCTCTACCGGTCTGCCAACAACGACTTCATACGTTGCGTGCTACAATGGCATCATAAATATTTAAATCGTCCTTTTAGGATCTCATTATAATTTCATCAAATCGTTAATAAATCCTTTTAAAAACATTAATTTAGAAAATGAAATAGAGTATTATATCGAAGTTTGGTTGCAAATTATACAAAAATCCGTTACTGTTTTTATTTTAAAATTTATTTCAAAAACCTTTCAGAGAAACTAAAAATTTTCAGGACATGAGCAAAGGAAAATAAAAACATTTTTAAGATTAAGATTGTACAACTCTATATACATTATAATACACATAATATATTTATATAAAATACTCTTTCTGGAAGCGGAATAAAATCTTAGGGAGTACATTTAGTATTTAATGAGGGTTTTGGTAATAGTACTAAAAATACTAGAAATATGTTATGCAGTTCGTTTTTTTTAAATTTAAATTACTATTTTGAATACTCGGATTTTTAATGTTTTCGCATATAAAAAATCCCTTACCGCGCATGTCAAACTCTAAGAATTTTTTGTTTTGTTTTTTTAGTAAAAGTGTGTTCGCCTCATCACCGCTACGCTACAAATCTTCAATTTTTGAATATTTTCTAATTTTAAGCCGTCATATTAATTTTAAAAAAGCCATTTAAAACAGATTGAAACTTGAAGCATGTCAGCGGAAATTTTAACAAATGCAAAAACTAAGATTATACTTTTAACTGGTTCATTTTTATCTGCCTCTTAATTTCGTGGAGTGTGATCTTTTGAGTTTTTATACCAAAAAAAATTAAAAAATCTAGTTGTTTGTCTCTGAACTAAATAAAAGCTTTAAAAAAGGATAAATCCATCAGAAAAAATTTAGATTAGAGAGAATTCTACAAAATTTATATATGTTTAATAAAGTTGCTTAACAACTAATAAAATTTACTGAAACTCCGCAAGGTATAAGTAGTTTTTACATAACGCATCTTGGGCTTTAAAGTAATATAAGTAGTTTTTTAATCAAAATACTTGTGAAATTTCCAACAATGCTTGGATATATTAAAAATTGCATTGCTCGTTGTAATAATTTTAATTATACCTTCCAACACTGGTAGATTTTAAGTAAACCTGCAATTTGCTTCACTTTGAATATTCTGAAGCAATTACGCGAATCTCCACACTATTGTTATTTTGATTGACACCCAAGGTTTTCCAAACATCATTTAATTTGTTGTCTTGTTTCAAAGGCCCCCTGCATCGCGACAACAATAAATTTGATCTAATTTTCACTTAATTGTTTGCAATTAATTCTCGATACAGCTACCGGGCTGAATGGCTCCAGGTTGCGCGGAGATGCACTTCCTGTTGGATCATCATTGCGGGCATTCTGCGCTGATTCATTTTATTCCCAATCATCACGTGTACTAGCCATGCGGAAATTGGCCAGTTTCAATCTGCCGAGTAATCACAGAATTGTAAGGTGAAGAATGCAATTGAACTACAAACAGCTACAAATTAATCTTTGCCTGGCCAATGAAACGTGATGATGTCCATTTTCTGCTCGCATTCTATGACTTTGGCGCTGGTTATTTTCTTGAATCACCAATGATTTTCAGTCTTCTTCGAGGAATTACAGTCTGGTGAGAAATGACCGTAGGCATCGATAAAACTGTAGACATGGGTGTGCTAAAGCGACACGATGGTTGGACAGTTTCTAACTAACGACTTTTTTCTTAGTCCTCTATTGAATTAATTACTGCAAACCAGCTAATTTTACCTTATAACTTATTATAAATGTTTGAGTTACAAAACTAGTTCTCTTTCGTTCTTAGCCATTCATTACAATTTATTTGATTGGATTAATCGATGTACCTACGAATATTTAAGTATTCACATAGTTGTTCTTTCTTTGAAAATTTTAAAGAGTTTGAGCTTTTTCTGCATATTGAGTAGACAGAATACCTACCCCATATATTTGTGCTCAGAAATGACCCAAGAAGTTTTTATTTCTCAATAATTTTCTTAAAATGCAAATACAACTCCATTAAAACTATAAACCTAAAGTGAAATAAAAATAACCTTCCATTAATGAAAAAAAGTTTGTGGACTAAGCTGATACTATAATTTCTCATATTTGATTAATTTAGTTACAAATTCCTAGTCTAAAAATAATTTAACAAGTTAAAAATATCCCTGATCTAATCACTACTATTCTCATTATCACAAAATATATCGAGTTTAGACAGCTCTTTGTATCTTTCCTGAGTTTTCTTCCATTTAGCGTTTTTCTTTAGGTACTGCTTACTAATATTTAAACTAACTGAGGGTATAGTACATCCAAGACCTTTAGTTCCTTCATTGTTCACCAGTGGAATCTAAAATAAAATGAATATAATATCAGCATTAACCTTAAACTTATATTTTTGTTTTGTAAGATGTATGGGATGAAAACAGTTGTTTGACTAACAAAAATTTGGTTTATTTTAAAATAACTTACCGGTTCTAAAAGACCATCACTTCCTTTCCCGAGTTTTTCACCCTTATTCCACCCAAGCTTTGAGAGCAATTTGAATCCCTTGTTATCGCTTGGAATTTCGCTATTAGAATGGAATAAATAAATAATATAACATTAACTGACTTATTTATTCAAAATCTTCCTTACCTTTCCGTTGAGGCTACTTGTGTTTTTTCGTAATCATTCGAGCTCCCAATTTTGTCCCTTCGAACAGCCGCTCTGTCGTTGTACTGTGCGTCAACTTTAGACTCAACATACTCTAAAAAAATATTGAATTAATAATTATACGCGATTATCAGAATTCAAATTTACTCTCATTCTCCAGTCCGTATCTCTTTTGCAGTGTCTTCAGCTGCTCCTTATGCGTACGAGTTACTTTCTTTTGAGTATCTGCTTGTTCAACTAGAAGTCCTGGTTCACAGTGTCCGCAGGTGTTATTTCCATTATGAATATGGCATAGCAGTTTCGTCTGAGATACTTGTAAAACGCTCCCATGGACGATATTTAAGGGTTCACTTTCTTGTTTTGCAGTCGACATTCGTTTCCCATTCAAAAATGTTCCATTGCGTGATCCTAAATCCACGCATTCGTAAATTGCCTTTTCTTCATTGTAAGAAAATTTTAGGTGATACTGCAAAATTCGATAAGTGAATAAAAATGTTGGATTTGAACTGAAAGGAAGTACTTTAGATACGTTAACGTCTGGAATTAAAACGTCATGATCCCCTTCACGGCCTAAACTGCCTCCTTTATAGGTGATCATGTACAGCATGCCTACTTTCAGCTTTGATGTATTCGTTTCTTGTACAATCATGCGTAAGGATGGTGGATATTTTTTGGCAATATCTGAAGAAAACAAATGTATTCAAAATTTTCTCATAGTACTAAAAACAAATCGCGCAACCTTTTCAATCGTGATTAGTATAGAGTACAATTAACTAATATTTCTAGAGCCGGTGGTAAATAAATCTAGTCTTTCAAAAACTCGAACCTTTAAGGGTGTAAAATGTGTGCGTTGTTTTAAAAGAAAAAATTAAAATAAGCCTATCAAACTAAGGAAAATAAACTAGATCCCTATACAAACGCGATGAGACCGCGAATCTCCCACTGATTCCTCGAATGACTTACCTTCGTATTTACTGTCCGAATCGTAACATAAAGTTTTCACATCGGAGTTTGAATCCTCTTCAGAACTTGAAAGAATTTCACCATCTTCTTCATCCGAACGAGCATCTCTACTTCGTTTGTTTTTCTTCTTCTTTTTATAGACCCTATTCTTAGAGGGACCTGAGTTTGCATCATCTTGGTTGTCGTAGGGCCGCTTTTCAGCCTGCAACAATGAAGAAATCCGCGTTTTCATCGCAATGCTCTCGGATCACACTTACCTAAAGCGTTTTCACGCAATTGATCAATATTTAGTTCGGAAAACTTAATTAATAAATTATTTAGGTAAGAGTTATCATCAACCTGTAAATAGATTATTAAAATTAACATAAGATATTGTGCCAACTACCTGTTTTACCTTGTCCGCTTCGGTCCTTTCAACTTGGACTTGGGAATGGAATACGAATTCATTCTTTTCTTGGTCGTATTGGTAATAGCAGCCGCTATTACCATCGTAGTAAAGCCCATATTCCTGAAAAATTAATTACAAGTGAGATCTAACATTTGGTAAACTTATTAATTTTGGCATTAGTTTGAAATAATATAAACAACAAATTATGACATGAAATCATTTTGGAGGAGTTAATAAATCAAATAAGGAAAAAGTAGTCTTAAGTTTAAAATGAGCCTCTGATTCATTAATTTTTGTGAGAATTAATGAGAAGTTTTATTTAACTTCACTAACATAATTGAGTGACGGTATAAAATATGAATTTAGTCTTAAGTTGAACTCAAGTTATTAGAAATATTTTATTTCCTAGCCGTGTACATGTTATTTTGCATTAAATGCATTATCAACACATAAAACATAAACAAAAACTTTTTAATTATTATTAATGTTATTACAATTCTAGCCTTGGGTGGGCAGGAAAATTGAAGGATCGGCCTCTGATCATAATCCTGATTTGGGAAAGCTTTTCTAAATTGATTGAGAATAAATGCTCATCCACTGAGACGAAAATTAGTCAGGGTTTCAATCCAGATCTCGTTGCCGCTTCTATGAACCTGGTGCCAGTTTTTACAAAAATAAAACGCCACGTGCCAGAAGACTCCTTGTATAATGTAAAACTTGCGGAAATTCTAGTAAAACGTTACGAATTTGAAACGAAGTCATTGGCGTTGATAGTCTGCTTAAGTTTCAATAAATGCGAAAGGAAAGTAATAAAAAGGAGTAGCTTTATAAAATCTTACGACATAGGAGCAATTGGACTCAGATCACGCACTTTAATTCCGAGCGACCTTCTAAAACTCACCGCGTTGTAATAGTAACCCGTCTTCTGGTCGTAGTAAAGGCCGGAGGTAGGCTCGTAGATAAAACCATTTTGGTTCTGGGCACTTTCGGCAGCTTGCCGGATCTCGTCGATAAAACTAAGCGGCTCCTTTGGCTCGTCTGCAAAAAAACCAGTGAGCCCCATTTCGTAACACCCAACCAAGTGACCCTTACCCTCAGTTTTCACCTCATTTTTCGGGGTTTTGTCGACTTTCTTGTCCGAGGCCTTCGTTTTCTATGGGCGGTTTTAAGTGATTAACTAGACTTTCAATATTTCAAAGGTTTCTCACCAGCGTCTTGAGTTTGGTCTTGTACTTTTTGAGTTTCTTCTCCTGCTTCTTGATCGCCTTGTGGAGGCGCCTGATGTAAGCCAGCACCTCCTGGCGCGTTAGGCTCCTCACGTAGGTCATGCTGTATATCTTCTTGCTGGACCTGGACTTTTCCTTGCCCTTCTCATCGCCATTGTTCTTCTCACTACCCATCCTTGCGGAATATTTCCGCAAAATTAAATTTCTCGCCTTGCTGGTTCCGCTTCTGACAGCGTTAGGCCAAAAATGACATTTGGCTTCCACAATTGTTTTACAGCGGTTGCTGTTCAGCTGTTGTCTCTGGAAAGAGTGGAAAATGTTGGAAGCCGAAAAAAACAACAGGCAACTTTCACTGCCAGTGCATCCAACTTGACGGAACGAAAAGTTTGTTTACAGGTGAAGGAATTGCAGAAGTTACCGCAATTTCGCGCGATGTGGAAAGTGACGACATTCTGCGCTATATTAGCGCTGTTTTGCGTATTTAGCGGCAGCGAGGCGACAAAATTAAATTATCCAAGAGTGTTGCTGCCGATATTTGATAAGATTTCAATTAATTTTACCCTGGAAGTGATAGAAAAAGGCTGTTTTAAGTGGTGAGTGCGGCACATAACCTCCAAACGGAACTCGCTGCCGGCTGTTAGAATCCCTTAGCTTTTACATTTGAATCCCTTGCTGATTACTTATGCATTTCTGAAATCCAGTTTTAACGTATTCGAAACATTCTCAGGATCTCATCGAGACAGGACCTGATCAAAATTTCCCCTCTGTACGAGGACTCCGAAAATGAGTGCACTTCACGTGCCGTGGTGACCGTCCTGACGCGCGAGAAGCGCAGAAACACCGCGATTGTTTTGGCGGAAAACACGGGCTCCGGGGACGTGCTGCGGTGCGATGTGATCCTGGACGTGATCGATCAGCTCGGGGTGCTCACCACAACAAGGGAGCTGTACCTCGAGGAGGCGCCGGAGACCTTCGAGCTGTGGGCCCAGGACTCCCAGGGGAATGCGTTCACAACTCTCGAAGGCGTCGAGTTCGACTGGGCTATTTCGTCTCAGGACCACGAGAGCTCTGCGAAGAGGGAGGCAGTCTGGCAGCAGGTCCTCCGGTTTTTAACATTCACCGAGAGCAACTACCATGAGGTGCCAGCGTCGCTGGAGAAGTTTGAGTCGACTGGAAAAAGGGGCTACATGGTCCTCCTCGAGGGGATCAATACAGGAACATCACATGTAAGCTTATTAACTACTTTTTCCGATGATAAACTAGCGGTAGTCCCTACCGTGAAAGTTTTAGGTCTCGGTTTTATTCTCGGGACGATGATGGATGGAAGTCCCACTATCATAAATTTATAATTTTAATATTTCCCAACCGCTAGAAGTTTTGATTTTTCAAGTTGCTGAAGAAGCCAAGCAGGATATCTTTGTGCCTTATTTTTCAAACTTTATTTTTCCTTCATATCCAAAAATTAAACTTTCGAATTATGTATGTTCCATTTTATCAGCATAGAGAACTTGCGTTGATCCTCAGTGTTGTTTCATCCGTTCTCAATAATGCATTAAGGAGATTCATATTTTCTATTATATAGATCATTAGAATGATTTTATAATTTCCACATATGTATAACTATTAAGAATTTTTTATAATTCGTATAACATAAACATTAGCTTATTAACTACACAAACATTTTTTAATTTTTTAAATTTGTAAAATCGGTTTGACTATTCCTCTCCCGGTCTAGTAAAGGTTCGCATTTTTTTGATACAGAGAATTGAAAGAAAAATTAAACTTATTATTATTTAGGAATGATTTTCTAAAAAGAAAAGGAAAAACGTGTTCATTATTATTTGAACACGGCTTGAATTCTCAGAAAATAGCAAATTAATTAATTATTTCATTAATTTTAATGATAGGTGAGCGTGCGTTTCCCGTATGAAGAATACAGCCATGTACCAAAAATCGATGTTGCAATCACAGTTTTGGCAAACATAATACTTGATCCCACAGACGTTCACATTCTTGTTGGGGACACTATTAATTTCAGGATATTACAGGTAAGGACTGCGAAAATATTCAAACAATATTGAACTAAACATTTAAATTTCCTTATTTTATTTTAGCTAAAACAAGGGAAGTTGCAGGAAATTTCGTTGAACAATCAGTATTATTTGGAAATTGAAGATGAGAGTTTAGCCAGTATTTCTGGAAGTGCTGCAACTGGGAATCGTTTGGGCAGAACTTTTGTAATGTTAAGAGATCGCAATGTCCCCCTAGATCGGAACATGAATCTTGACGGAGACTCTGTAAATTCCCCAACACCACGAGCTACTTTGACTGTTTCAACTGCTCACAAACTCACTGTGAATCTGCTGCCCCATTATAATTGGATCACCGTGGAAGGAGAGAAGCACGAGATAGCATTTGATTTATACACCAGGTAAGTAATGGTGAGGAATTAAAGTGAACATTAAACGGATTTTCTCATTCCCAAGTTTAAAAAAATCGACATTTTTGTAAATTATTTTTACAGTTGAATAAAATAAAGTCAGCATATTTATGTTCATATGTGCAGGATATTTTTGTACTCACAAAAAATATCAAATCAATTTTGAAAACTTTAGATCAAAATAAGCCTTTAGGAAGCTAAATCCAGTAGCTCCTAGTGTATCGTAGGTGCTAATTATAAACAAAATAGGTTTAAGAAAAGAAGCTTTTACATTTTTGAAAGTGTTAATAGTTACTAACAGGGAAAATAAAAATAAAATGGATTTCAGGCTTCTAAATGGAAATATTAGTTTAATTGAATTTTAAATACATCAATAACGATATTTTAAAATAACATTTAAATATATTTCAAAAAATTGTACATTCGTTTCAGAGATGACCAGAAAATATTATTGGGACCTCACTACACAGTCCAATCCCAGTTTGATGAAATGATTTTTTACTCCATAAAAAAGAGCAAGAATGGAAGTCATATTTTTGGCGAAGCTGTGAAAGAAGGTAGAAGTGCTGTTCAAGGTTCTTTTAATTCGGTACGTTTCATTTTTCATCGTGTACATAAAAAGATAAGCTTGCTACGTTTTCAATTTTCCATAGCTCACAGCCAAGGCCGAAATGCAAGTTTTTAAGGAACTGACTTTGCACCCAAATCGGGTGATTTTACCATTTGATCCTGATAGTCCGAAACAACAAAGAATTACATTTACCGCAAGTGGAGGTGACGGATCCTATGCCTGGTCGTCTCATAATCCCAGCATCTTGTACATCTCCCAAAGCGGTGTCGCTGAGACTAAAATTGACAATGATTTGAGACAACAACTTGAACATTTTGATGAAAAGGGTAAAACCTTCTTAGCGAAACACACCAATGTTAAAGTCGCTCTGTCCAGAAACACTCAGATTTTTAGGACTGCAGAAATTTTCTTTTTGCCACCAGTTAAATTAGAAATTGTCAAATATAATTTCGAAACATGCCTTAAGGACTACGTTCAACTACATATTGGAGTCTTTGCTTTTGTAAACGGAACTTATGTGCCATTTACAAAATGTGGAAATTTGAATTTTGAATTCGAGTTCACAAATCAAATTTTTCACTTTGATGCAAGTAAGGAACAAATTGACGACGAGGTGCTCGCTCAAAATGCTTGTCATTTAGTGCATCTGAAAGCGACTAGCATTGGTACAACGAATTTGAGACTTACTTACAGGTTTATGGACCGAATTTTGAAGGATGAAGCTACTTTAGTAGTTTTTGAGAAGCTAAGCATATTTAATCCAGTTCTCAATGAAGTTGTGCTTCCCATTGGGGCCTCACGCAATATTTTGTATTCAAATGGACCACAAAAGATATTTAATATTGAAGCAGAACTGTCGAAGGTCATCAGAGCTGACCCTACATTAGTTGAGGTTACAGAAATCGAAAGAGAAAACTCTAAACAAATTTATGCTTATACGGTCCTCTGTAGAAAAGTGGGCTACACAACGGTGACTTTTGAGATATACAATTCACTTGCAGTGAAGAATTTTGCACCTTACATTTCCTCTTTTGTCACAAATATTTATTGTGTGAAGCCTCGCTTCCTGAATTTGTATGCGACTGAACAATTGAGGACGAGCTGTCCGCTTGAGGTGAAAAATTCTCTTATGCGCATAAAGGAGCAGGACGAAAACGTTGAAATAGAAATTGAAGTGTTGGACAACAAAAATCGGAAACTGATGAATATTTCTTCTTTGATTATTGAGTGGGAATTCGCACAAGAGGACGAGAAGTACAGCAAAAATGTCATACCCTTCCGAGAAACGGAGGAGGACATCGTAGAGGGTTTGCGAATTCCAGCGAGGGATGTATTGACTGCTACAATATCTGATATATCAGCTAATTTTAAAATCAAGGGCACTATAACACAGTACGATGAAACAGTGCTAGATAGCTATGGGATTACTGCTGAAAGCCCCAATTTTGGCATTAGAAAGGTATTTTGTATTAAAATTAACTTAGGTGAAATACTAAAGATTTCATAAAATCTCAGACATCTGGGGGAGCATTGATTAAGCCTGTTATAGCGAATGAAATCAACTTCAAGGCTGTTAACACAACTCTATTTCCATTTGATGATATTTCATTATTCCTTGCCCGTAATAAAGCTGAACGTATTCCCATTAGTCAAGGTAAGGACCAAGAAAATTGAAAGGTCTAATTGAAAATATGATTCAAACTTAATTTTCAGGCAGTGGATTCTATGAATTTAAGTTATCTGATCCCAATATAGCAACTGTGGAATTTGACTCGGGAACAAGAGAGCTAGTGATTGTACCTAATCAAATTGGAACTGTAATACGAACTCACTTAATTTGTTGAACGACTTCATGTATATAACTTTCTTACAGGTTGAAATAGAGCTGGTGGATCGATGCCTAATGACCGAGCCTGCATATTTGACGTTATCTGTTGTATCCATTGGTTCTATTATCGCTGAGGTTCCCGATCGTGTTGAAAAATCGAAGACAATTGAAGCAATAATTAGGCTTTTTGATTCAAACGATGATCTCGTGAATATTGATTATGAAAATCTACATTTTTATGACTTGCATCAAAATATATTTAATCAAGCTATTCTCGCTGTTCGCTTGGGTGAACAACATGATTTGAAGAAAGGTGAAATTAGGTAGGTTAATTGGTTTTGCCGATTTTTGGTCTTTGAAAATCTGAGATTTAATGATGCTTAACCAAAATTCTAATTTAAAGTTTTAATGTAAATCGGGGAAAATTTTTTTCTTTTTTTAATCTTCCAGATACCATATCTGTGGCAACGAGCTGGGTGAAACTAAGGTGGTATTTAACTCGGGTTTTGGAGAGTATGCTATTTCAAGTGAGCCTGTTAATATACAAGTAAGGTTTATTTTATTATTATTTTTGATTCTAAATATAATTTTTACTTGAGTTCAATATCAAAAACTGAAGAGTTAAAACCATTTTTTTGATTGTAAAATAGCCATTTTCTTTTAAGAAATAAACAAAAGAAAGTAGAAGTGAACTGCTAAAATTGAAAAAATAAATTGAACTGTATTGGTTATAATCAGTTTCATGAGAAAATTATTGTGCCCTTTTAAAATCGATAAATTTAACAGTTTGGCAATATACATATACAAAAAAAGGTAGATGTTAAATTAAAGAATATTCCAGATTTTAATGAGCTATTTCCTGGAACCACGAAATCTAGTTTTGTTTATTTTAAAAACACATGAAATTCGATGCATATCACTTTAGGTGTTTTGTTAGGCAATAAATCCGATTCAATTTTTTGTTTTATCTATAGATTGAGGTCAAAATAATCAAAATCTGCGAAGAAAAAATGTTCTGCTTAATGGGTTTTTTGAGTTATTTTAATTTCTTAACCATAAGTAAAATATAAACACAAAAAAAACAAACAATAAATAACATCCAAATTTTGGAAATACAACACAAGACACATTAATATTGGTTAGGTATGTATATACATTAAATTAATTTATGATAACTAAAATAGATGGAAAACATTTTTCGATCGCAAATAAGTCTGTAGGCCAGTATTTTATTTTTTAAACATAATTGAGTGCACAACAGACTGCAAGATTATTTTCGTTTTACATTAGCTTCAACATGTTGTGTGTTTTCATAATATTTACAAATTAGAATTTCTTTCATTTAGATTTATGAGAATTGAAGGCTTATTTTCGGCAGAGTTTGCAGATAGTCCATTTACAAAATTAAATTGATTTGTGTGCAAAATAGGCGCATCATAACCTGGGGCTCAGTTATTGAAAATGTTCGAATTGAATCGAAAGAAGCTTACAAAAGCCTTTTTTGGTGAAAAATTCCAAGTTCCTACAATTTTCATAAATTTATTTTAGCTACCTTTGAACTTAATTCATTTTTCCACATAAAATACCTCGATTGGATTTTTTCTAATTGAGTTATTTAAACAATTTAAGCGCAACAATTAATTTAAATCAATTGTTACTGAAATGATTTTTTCAAGATTTTTGGAACACTGTTCAGGAATTTTAATCCAAAAAGGACTTTTGTAAGCTCCTTTCAATTCGATTTTAAAATTTTCAATGTTTGGGTCCAATTGTATTTTACTTTTAATCAATATTATATGAAAAGACTCATCCCATTGCAGTGCTCTGCTTCGAATAACACCTATCTGTAAGGGTGATTTATTGAAATGTTTTATTATATTTATATAGATGTTGATTTCGCAATTTTTACGGCATATCGAAAATTTCCAATATTTTATACCCAACAAAGTTCATAGTTATCACGTGAAAGCCCTTTGCCAGGGTGCCCGAAAAGGTGAAATTCATTGAAAAATATTTCATCTTTGTTGACAGAAGTTCAAATCGGATACCCTCAGGTGTTTTACATATACACACAATGGAATATTTCTGGGTTAACCAAAGTATTCGGGGATTGATTTTGCTTTGAGGATTTGGGCTACTTCACGCTCAAAGGGCGTGAAGCTTATCCAAAGTTTGCCCATTCCAAATTGCACACCAGAATATTTGCTGTTGTCTTGAAGCAAACGTCTAAATTCGGTAACTTTCAAATTAATTGCCGCCGTAAATGATCCTTGGAAGCTAAAGGAATTGAAATGAAGCAATTTCCTTGTAATGTTAAAGTTAAACTCATAGATTTCATAGTTTCTTAATAATATAATAAATATTCGCCTAAACTTTGTTAGCTATCGAAACAGAAGTTTATGGATCATAATTTCTACAGAGGAATAAATTTGAATGCGGAATTGTATAAGTAATCAGTGTAAACTAATTGAGAATCCAAGAAAAAAGTTGTCCCTTTTGCACTAAGTATGTTTAAATCCAGGAAAATGTTTGTTTGTTTAGGTTTTTCCACCCCTCCGACTGTACCCAAGGAACTCAACATTGATTGTGGGATCGAGTGTGCAAATTTATTACCACGGAGGGCCACGACCAGACGTCAACATTGTTTACTCAGTCCAGAATCAAAATATTGTTTGTAAGTAACCCTTGCTCTCTCCTATTATTTATTTAGTTGAACGTCGATTGGTACTGGGACTGTAAACTGTGGCTAGTTATTGACTTATTTACAACATGTCTATGTGTCTGATGGTCCGTTTTAATGTTTTGATTTTTCCGAATAGCCATGGACTCGGCCCTTGTCCAGGCTAAAAAGCTTGGGAGCACCAGGATTACTGGGAGATGTGTTGGCAACCACCCCACAACCGGCAAACAAATCGTATTTTCTGAGGACACGATAGAGGTTTTCGTTGTACCTTTGGAGAAAATACAAGTTCGAACCCCTTTGGTCAGAATTAAATCCGGAGCTACAATGCCTGCATCTGTTTGGGGTGTGAACAGTACACAGATTGGTAAATTTCCTCCTTTATTTTCATTATTTATTTTCAGGCGTTCCTGATTTATCTCCCATGATCCTCGGTACGTTGGACTCTTTGAGAGTTATTTGGTCAACTAATCAACCAGATGTTGTTGATATCTTTGGAATATTCTCTGAAGCAGGTATGTAGGTGTTATTTTATTCGAGCAGGCTACTTGCCAAACAATGCAAGTCATAGTAAGACATCGTGACGAATTTTAATAAGAAGTAATTGAGTAACTACAGAATACGACTAGGCAAGGAAAACAAATAGCTAGAGAGTTGTCTCAAGAATTTTTAAGTTATAATTTGCGTCCCTGCCAGAAAATGAATTTTATTAAAAATGTTAATAACAAGGGTCTACTAGACATTTGTTTGCGTCTTTATGCATTAATGAGTTATTGTTTTTTTTTCTTATTTTTTCGGCGTGACATTTATATAAAAATTTTCATGGGGCTGCTATTAGGATAAAAGAGATTTTGCTTAATCTAAATAATGTTATTATTATTTTATTTCTATATACGTAAAAGACATTGATATTTTCAATCCAATTAATCATTATGGATTTAAAGCCGCAAGGTTTGGTAGTAAAAATGTTGCTAAAAAATATTAATAATAATAAATCAATTTCAGCTAATTTAGTTTTCTTTGGCTCTGTTATTTTTCGTTTATGTTTTTGTAAACGATTGTTGACATGATTCAATACAAATAATGTACATCGAAAATTTTTCAGAACATTGTTTTCGTTTTCTTATTTTACACGTATATATTGAAGCCAATGATTTTCATAAATTGTTCCTGAACATCAAATTAACGCCTAAATACACTAATTACTTGGGAATAAAAGTTTTGTTCATTATCCTATTGTACGAATTTATTGATTTACCGAAATGATTGAATCTTCGTGTTTTGATATTTTTAATGAGCATTCAAACTTTTAATTACAAGCTCAAATTATAATCGGTTTTTTTTAAACGAATTTCATAAAAACTCTTTTGTAGGTACTTTGCAAAACAGCAATTGTTTAAATAGTTTCGTTTCCAATTCATTATCTAAAGAGAAAAATGACATGTACATAACTTAAAAACAATGTGAATGTAACTATTTAAATCGTTATCGGTTTCATAACTCAACCAAAAGAGGTGAAGAAATATATGCCGGCAAAAATAAAATTTCTCGCATTTGTATTTCCTTTAAGGAAATGTCCTGGCAGCATGATGAATTAGGAGATAAATGATAATGAGTAATAGCGAGTAAACATATTACAAAAATGTCCCATCTGTGGCTTTTAAGTGATTGACGGAAATGACTTCATTATTTATTCAAACTGTGGAAAAGAGCTATTTTGAGTCTCATGTGTCGGTAACGTTTTAATTATGCAAAATGTTACCACCCCATTCGATGAAGGAAGGATATTCGTGGGGTTTTTTCTGCACTACGTGCATTTTTTCATTTGAATGAAATGAGATTCCCACAAAGAGAAATTCAGACAGGTTGGCGTCAGAATCAATTAAGTTTGTGTGGAAAATTCATTTAACTGGCGTTCTATTTTCAACTTAGTTGCAAACTCCGTAGACGTTTTACATCTGAATTATTTAACGCCCTAAACGTGCTTTTTTATTTGAATTAAATTGCTGGAAATCAAAGAATTTCAATTTTCATTTACTGACTTTTTTAGGATAACGGGGAGTTTTGTTATTGTATGTAACATTGGAGACTATTGTGTGACAAACATTTGTTTTTTTTTCTGGTAGCATATATTGTCATCTACCAAAATGTAGTACTTGTAACTAGTGGTTTTTCAATATGTGCATAATCGAACTCTGAAAGTTTCTGTTTTATTAATATGCACTTGTAAATTACAATTTAATTTGTGAAATTCGTGAGGACACCTGAAACTCTGTTCGTTAACACTATTGATTTTCTAATAAATATTTAAGGATCGTATTTTGATCTTAGGTATTGATTATACCGATCGTGATCTCATTACTGTTCGCGTTCGGGCTCAAAGTCCAGGAAAAACGAAAATAACCGCCACGGTCATTCTACCTGGAGGTCAAAGGCTCGCGTCCTCCGTGGAGGTTTATGGTATATCTCAGAATATTTTCGACATAAAACAAAAGTTAATAACACTTGTCTTCCCCATGGCAGTTTTTAAGACGTTGGAATTGGAGTCGCCGAAGCGAATCGTAATGGATTCTATACTTATTGCTCCGCATAGTACTATCCAATTGAAAGCAAATTTAAATGATGTTTTATACGGACCTTATAAACCCGACGGAGAATCGAATGGAATCGTGAAAGTAACGCCGGATGGGACTGTAAAGTCTGGAGATACTCTAGGGCGGGATTCGATTATTGTGAGTGTGATTTGGAGGGAAAGTTGAAAATCGATTGATAATAAATCATGATTCTTTGGTGCAGGCAAGAACATTCGAGCAGACGCTTCCGATCGGAATTGAAGTGAAGAATGTTCAATACATCCTAACTTCATTGCAATATCCATCTGTTAAATTGAAGCAAACAGAGGAAAAAATCCCCCGCGGAATGAATCTTGTGCTCAAGGTAACTCTTCACGACAACCTTGGGAACGAATTCTATCACAACATCGAAGACGTCAATGGGATAAGATACGATTTGTCACATAAAGATATGGTCGACATTCAAATTGGAAATAATCAAACTGTTGCTGTGGGTATACCCTTCTTCATTTGGTTCTTCTTTTTGTTTTTTCATCTCGTTTAATCCGGTATTTCATCTATTTTCCAGATAAATCTTCCGCGGGAAACCAATAACATGATTGCCATCGCTTTAAAGGATAAAACTGGGGTGAAACATGCTGAGGATTTTGTTAAGATATCCGTTGCGGACTCGAAACACATTTTTCCAACAAAGGTAAATTTCTCCTACTTGCCCTTTAAATGGTGAAAAGATACGAATTCAGATTGATTGCAGAGCATTTTCTCCGTTGGTGATATCATCTGCTGCGATTCCCCACTCAGCATGTCAACCTACTGGAGCTCCTCAGATGATCACATGGTTGCAATAAACAGGAACACAGGTGAGTACGTCGAATCCCCCTATTTTTATCGATACCTCAATCATTTAGTTCGTCATTTAACCAAATCCTTTAATGCCTTGCAAATCGAAAGGACGTCGAGATTGTAATCAATATTGGGACTTAAGTGTCAAAAGCAATGCTTTTGCTAAAAATTTGGGTATGGAAATGGAATGTCAGCGAACTTTTCCAAACATTTCGTTGAATGAAGAACTCTTTTAGGGTTTTGAATTTCAGGAAACTTTATCAATTTATATACATTCAGAATAAAAAGGGCGTGCCTCGTATTTTATATGATTGAATTCCATTTAGATAGAAAATTTATTGGCAAAAAGTAAGGGCTTAAAATTGTAGAATTAAATGAAATATGAAACAAAAATCTTTCTATGCGCTAAAATTTATTGGCAATTCTATCCCTGGCTCAATTGATACACCGTGCAGCTGTTTTTATTAGGTTTATAAAGAATTCCTAGATTTTAATTATGAAGTGAAGCTCAAATTGGTGGGGTATCTATTTCATTTGTTTCAAAAGATCCTTTGATACAAGGGTGTGTTATTGGCAGATACAATTTCGTAATTTCAATTTTAAAATTTCTCTGAACTTGTAAGCACATTGCACTTCGAAAAATGCATTCTTGCCTATGATTGGAAAAAACTGAATAACTTCAAGGAAGAGGTAATTCGATGCTAGATTCATGATGTTCAAAAGCTAGATTAAATTCTTGCCTGGACTGAAAAAGAGAATTTTACAGAGATCGATCCATTGGGTTTAGTTTCCTAAATTTAGAAAAATAATGTTTATCAATGACCAGTTAAAATGGGATTAGCCTTGATTTGTTCAAATGTATATTTGTGTCATCAAGCAAAAGTAACACTGCTATAGTGAGGAAACTTTTTTTGAGTCTGGAAGAGATTTTTGCGAGATAGTAAAATAATTATATAGTGCAATTCCTTATTTGGGACTGTGTCATAAAATGTAGTCAATATTTTTTAATAATTTACGTAGTAATTGTGACTATTTTATCGATCTATTTTTAAATTATCTATTAAGACAAACTGATAAATCGGTTTACAACCAATTTCTGTACACAGTGTTTTATAATTTTACACCGCAAATTTTGATTAAATAATATGCTTTTAAAAAATAAAAAGGTTAAGTTCAAAGAGTTTAATAACAATTAAAAGAAAAATAGCTTTAGTAGAAAACTGTATAAAACTCGAATTTTGCCATGGAAACAATCATTAAAGCAAAGCTTTTGAAATTATAGATTTATATCCTGTGAATAATTAGACATATATTTGGTGATTACTAATTAAAGTTTTTGACCAAACGCCAAGGGCGCTTACTGATGAAATTATTCAAAATCGTCGTACATATATAGAAGTTTCCTTTTCATTATATGTGTATATTAACATTATATTAATCGAAATTATTCTGATTTTATATGCGCCTTCCGTGTGTTCTGCTTTTATATAGTAATTTTCGAACTCTAGCACGAGAGAGATAAAATTGTGTAAATTTGCAAATGCATCATTTCGACTCATATACAAAATTCATCAATGCCCGGAGCAACATTTGGATGGATATCGGAAAGTTTAGCTTCGCTACGCTGCATTTTCGATTTTAACGTTTTGTTTTGATAAGTCTGAATTGAGTTTCTATTCTAGTTTAATCTGTTTACATCGGGATATTGGCAGTTATCAGGAACCGAAAGTACCAACTCGTTAGAAGAGCGAGCAAGTCTCATATTTTATTATAAAGGAAGTGCATAAGAATAGAAAAGTTTTATTGGCTATTATTATAACGTTGGTAGCTGAATTTAATGGAAATAATTCTTCTAACGCATTGTCCCGCAAGATAACCACACACCTCTGGATCATTAATCTCGTTAATGTTCAACTCAAGTCAATTTATGATTTATTAATACAGCGATTATCTTTCCAAAAAGCTTTGGATAGTTTTCGTGACTAGAATTGAATGTCCATTCGTGCGGAAGAGGTATTAATAGACAATAAAAGTTTCCTGCTGTTAATAGGCTGTTAAAGCACGGTCGACACCCTCAAAAGTCACATGTTAAAGATAGCCAAATTGAATTTTTGAAGTCTAAAGATGTTATTTTTCCTTATAGCGTCGTAAATTTCTTTAACTGGGGCTGCAAGTGGTAATTTTATCTTGATTTATCGCCAATTCATGGAGTTTTTTTTGGCTACTATAAATTTTGCTTAATATTCAACCGTGCTGTAAGGAGCATTGTTGTTTGGCTTTCCAGAGATCATTAGGCTTCCTAATTCCTTAGCAATAGCTACATTTTTGCGACTGAATTTTAGATTAAAATCATCAGATTTATTGTGTGATTAAGGTATGTAAGAGGGATTAACGATAATGGGCTACATGGAGCGGAAAAATAATTATCTCTTTCTAAATTACTCCGGAGGATGAGTGCCTTAACAGACATTATTTCAAGTAGGCATTTTAAAACAAGTTTAATGGAAAACTAAAATACAGAGGATGGGTTAGTTTTTCTGTTTTTACATTATTGCGTTTTAAATAAAGTTATTTAAAGCATTATTTATGAACAATATGAAATTTCATGTTTTTATAGGTTTAGCTCGTGTTATTGGAGGTGGGCACAATGCTGGAAAAAAAGTTGTAATAACAAATGGAGATCACCAAGGCATGTTCGTTAAATATGATTTGGAAATTCGTGATGCTGATAAGGTAATTAAAGTATTTTATATTAAAGGAAATAATTTAGTAAAAGGAAAATATAACAAATATGATTTTTCATTAAAGTCAAAAACCTAAAGAATCGGTATTTTCGAATGTTTATATAAACAAAAAGTGCAAAGAAAATTTAGTTAGAAATATGAATCAAGTATGGCCGAAAAATTACCATGAAGTTTTGTCGATTTCCGATAGGCTTCTTGTAAATTTTGTACATTTCTTCCTCGCCAAAAATAATATATTTTGGATACTTTTCTAACGCGAAATATAACTTATTGAGATTTTTTTCGGCTAAAATTAAAGAACTTTCTTACATGTTCCTAGTTTTATTTAAGGGCTTCAAATATAGTGTGTTTGAAGTTTAATACAAATAAATTGACTTTTCTGACACCTTTTAAGGTTATTCAGTCTACATTAGTTTTAATTGGCGAAATATGATTTTGAAAATTAAAGAGGATTAAGAAGGGAGAGGAAGAAGAGAATGAACATGTTTAACATATTTTTGATTGAAGTTTTAATTATTATTATTTTTGAAACACTTTTAATTTTCATCCCGTAAAACCTTCACAAACATAAGATATTCGTTTTAAGTTCTTCGTTATTTTAACCTTCTAAACTTTACTAAACAATTATAAAACTCATTTTGTTTTCAGATTGAATTTTTCAAATCGTTCGATGTATTCAGCGGAAACTCATACCGCGGACACTTGATTGTGCGGAATCATTTGCAAATCGAGAAATTATCAAACTTGGTAATATTTAGCATAAGAATTTTAATTTTGGGTAAAAGGAAATTCAACGTCTGAATAAACAATTTTCTCTCCATTAGATTGCTAAAAATATTTCAAGATGCCTGAATTACGTAGAGAGGGGCCCTGTGAAGTTCTTTTCTTGCCGACTCACATCAAAACAACATCTTGGAATTCTCCTTATTCAGAATTACAAAGTATCCCCAATGTTTGACAAGGAGCAGGGCACATATGCATGCGAAATTGAGCTCGTTACGAACTTTGCCGAAATTATGAATGTTGTTAAAACGAACGAGATCAACATTGAATTGGAGGTAGGTTTACTTTCACGGCATTTTACTGCTTTTCAAATGTACTTTTCAATTAAATTCAATTTAAAATTGTTTCGCTTTCGTCGGTGCTGATATTTGTTCTTTTTTGAATCATTTCGCTTACAAGGCTCTGCTCCCCAATGGCATCGCCGATGTTGTTACACTGAAGGTAATTCCTGGCATCAAAGTCACTCCGGATGCAATTCCCATTGATCAGATAGCTCAACTGGGAATCATCATTACGGGCCTGGATAAAGTTCTGCAAAAAGTTGAGGTAAGTTGCCTGGATACATTTTAAAGGGAAATTAGATCAATGCAGACAAATAGCTTTAACATAATGCCTTGAATGGTTTTTGATTAAAATGGCTACAAAATTTCTTTTGCCTCTGTCAATGGGATGCGGTTGACTCTGGTTGGTTTGTCGGCAGGCGAACATTCGATATTCCTAGAAAATTGAAATGAATTGGTTGCGTACCGTCGTCTAAGAGCGAATTGATTTTTCTGTATCTATTTTGTGTTTGTGGATAAATCCTGGATGGGTTACGAAGGGATGAAAAGGGAAGAGAAGTGTTGTTCAGAACTCTGATTGGACTTGTATTGTCGATAAAAAACTATTTAAACAGAAATTGCGTAAAGGAAAATGTTTCTGTTCACAAATTGATTAAGAGTTCTAGGAATCAATTAATAGAAATTATATCGTGCTCTAAATATTTACGTATTTTGCACATCTTTAGAGGCAAACAGGAGCAAGGATCCTTAAGTAAATAGGAGATGGTGCATTCTGCATATCGAAAATGAGCTACACGTGCCCTTCACTTGACTGAATTCAACGAACCTTGAAACTTCGTGGGATGGCAGACCTTTCAAATTTGTAAGCATGTTAGCACATGCGACAGGTGATTTTTCTTAACATAAATTGCCCCTAGAAGAAAAACAAAAACAGTTCAAAGGATTAATGTAGGGCGCCGTTCGGATGGGTGGGGTGGGTGTGTTTCCTAGGTCTGATATTTTACCTTTTTACCTCAAATGCGTACATGCCGGTTTCCATAAAATATGCATAAATAAGAAAAGAGATAAGGGGCATTGATATAAATAAGAAAATTCAATAAAGCGGAAGAATATGATGTATACATTAGTTTTTGAATTAACATTATGGTTTTTGGAGTTTTGGGTATTATTGATTTGTCAAACCCTGGTTCTCACATCGGTTAAAATAAGTACACCTTTTCATCGTCGCATTAAAGTCTAATGAAAGTGGTTTACGATAGTATTGATCCTGTTTCCTTTGGAATTTTCTTAAAATTTCTCGTCATTTATTCAAAACAAAAATATATTTATGTTTCCGAGTGTCGATATTGCGTTTTCATCTACAGTGTGTCGTTGGTCAATAATGTTCGTCCAAATAAGCATAGCGCATTTTAGCAAAATGTAGCACACTATTTTAATCTTCTTGACATTTCCCACAAAAAGTTTGATGATGAAAAGATGTAAAAATAAAAAAATAATAAGCGTAACCCACTTTTATCTTCAGTGGCAGGAAAAATCATGAAATTAATAGTGACAATCTTTTTCTGGTTTTTTCCTATCTTCTTTGAAGCGGTCTTAATGAATTCCAACAGGCATAATTTGGTGCGGAATTGAAATCCAAAAACTTGCTTGTATTCGGTGATTTAAGTCCTTTTCCGAAAAAAGTATTTACAGCGAATAAAACCGTCGAGGACTGAAAACGAAAACATTACATAAATATCAACCAACTGGAGGAAAACGGAGGGCATAAATTCGTGTTGAACGAAATTCACCCATTTAAATTACACTTTTTGTGTCCACTTCGCTTGGTCCATATTTTTATTTATTTTTTTTCGCGACGAATAAACCTTGTGCCCTTTTCCAGTACTCCGTCAAGGCTCGGATACAGTCCCCGACTTAAAATACTGCCAGCTAAATTTTGCTCGTTCGCGCTTCAAATAAGCAGAAAACTCGGGAATCCAAGCCCCAGCCCCCAATTGATGCTCCAAATTAATGCACCTGTATACCACCCAAACTTAGCATTTCATAATTTATTTGAAAATGATTTAATTGCATCATAAAATGTAATTAAATTTTACTTGCAGTTGCTTCGCTATTAACATTTCAGCTCCATATTCGGTGACAGCGGGAATGGCTACCTGCAGTGAGTGGAGCGCAATTTTAATTATTTAATCTTTCAATGATAAATGCTTCCCTCAGTTTTGAGTCCTTGCGAAAAAATGCTCCCATTATATTAAAATTCTAGCATAAAATGAATTGATCTATTTTTTCCCTTTTTTTATCCGGAAAAAAACCGGGAAAATATCTCGCAATAATAGCATTTAGCAATTTTAGCAAATTTAATAATTACGCTCGAAATGATTTCACTCCCACAATCCTCCTGAATTGATGACTACTTTATGGCTGTGGTACGTGAAAACAGCTTTCCTGCGGTAAAATTATCGCGCTAATTTGCCTCTCGGTATATTTTCCCGAAGCGAGGGAATTCGGTTTATTATGACAGGTTTTGCAATTAAAGCTACAGGTTTTACTGAAATAGTTTTTTAAATTGGTCTTATAATATTGCATAATTTTCAGAATAATAAAGGGACTCTACTTTAATTAAAATATGTCATGTTTCGTTCAGAGTTCTCGTGTAATTTTGAATTAATTTACAAACAATAGAAGCCATGGCCTTAAGGCTTCGTTCGCAAAGGTAGAAAGGATATTATCTCTTATTTTAGAAGGGACACGTTATGCATATTAGCTGGAATTCTCATCAGAATTCAAGATTACTTGGCATGAGTAGCCCACGGAGCTCAGTGCTAATATCTTAAGAGCGTATGCTACAAAGGTCACAGATTCGATTCTGTTTGTCTGTAATTTTATAAGAAAATTTGCTAATTTTTCAATTATAAAAGAGACATATTTTTTCTATATTCTTTATCAATTAATTAATATTGATAGAAAATAATGATTTTCGAGTTTTGTTCCTTTATTTATGCTATGTGACTTTCATCTTCGTACCAAATTTCAAGGAGTAGATACTGGTAGAGGTTTTGATGGTCAGTGAGTAAGTCTGTCAATATCAAAATTTGCTTGGAATGAGTTAAAAACTGCGTAATTTTTCACTGTACTATGAGTCTGTATGAGGTACATATTATTAATTTCAACTGTCTTGCCGTTCGTAAGAAAAAAGCGTTTGACAGACAGAATCCTTAAAATAAAAATGAAGGCAGGTTAAAAAGACAAACAAAAAATTACAAATAGATGTGATGCAATTTGAGCCAAATATTTTCAAATTAGTAGAAGATACGATACAAAAACATAATTTAACATTTTGAATTTTTAAGGCCTTGAATTAAAGGTTTGCTAACGATAAAAGCATAAAATGTCTAATTTCCGTGGAGAGCAGAATTTTATTAAATAGAATTACATTTCAGGCTGTCGATGTTAAGTATAGAACACTTATAACTTGGTCATTTCCTCCAAAGAGTACTAAATTTTGTTTAATATAGAGATTTCAATCGATATGTAACAAAAAATCAAAACGAAAGTGCCAAAGAACGAATTTACATTTCTGTGTTAGTATCCTCAGACATGCAATCTTAAAACATTAAACAAGTTTTAAATTCGTTTGACGGTGTTTATACGGCGATTTAATTTAAATTTGAATATTTTGTTGATCTAGTCTTCGTTTAGTTTAATACAGAAAATTGCAATCAGTAGATGTGGTTTCATTTCTTTGGTATAGGTTGATGGAGTTGTTGTAAAATGACAATAATAGAAAATTGTAGTGTCCGAATTTTAAACATGTTAAGTTCATTACCACTCAACATACTATGATCTAAACAGCTTCCTTAATGTGCTACTGATTTCAAAATAATTCTTCAAATTGGTTATTAATTAAAGCTAGAACTGCGGGAGTAAAGGAAACCAGAAAAGTGAAAATTGTTTTCTACTTATCTGATTGTTGGCGACCAGCAAGATAAAGGGGCATCCGTGCACTGATTTAAAAATAATTCGATTATTCGAATCTTCCCAGAATTTCCGATATGAAGGCAGTAGTTGCATTCTCTCGCTTAGGAACAAAAAATGGGAATTTTTATTAAATTTTTCAGCCGCGTGCAACCCATAATTTTCCGCTCTTAAACGAGATTGTTTTTGTCGAAGGAGTAGGTTGTTGGCCCGCAGCCCAATTGCAGCTAAGTGTGTAATACAAAGCACTTGGTAGCATTTGCCCTTTTTGCAGCTTTTCAAAGAAGGGAGCAAGGCGGAAAAGCTCGGGAACTAAATCATGGCGAGGAAGTAAAAGGATATATATTTCTTGATAAGGCTGCTGAAGTGTTGGTTAGTAGTTTGTAAGGCTAGGTATTTGTAGAACACATAATTATCGCCACTTCGTTGAAAACCTCATGGTGGCAGGAGTGGAGTACTGTAAACTGTCTAAAGCAGAACATTTAATGTAACTCCATAAACATAAAGATCCTTGCAACAATGGTTCGCATAGGGAACGTAATAATCGTTATTCACATTGTCGAGCTCATAACTGAAAAGCCAAAGAGGATTACTGCAATACGATTTCATTTTCCGATATTATTAATTAACTAGCCAATGAGTGCTACTGCCCCATTCTGTTATTTAGCGCATGTGTAGAGAATTGAAGGAGGAAAGGTTTATACTCATAACGATTCATTTTTGCAGAAATACTCCTTCATAAAGTTCCCCTTGCAGTTTACTATAGAAAAGAAGGAATTACAGTCATCTGAACTAATTTAAAAAATTCAACATCTGAACTGGCAACTGGTTCTATGGGGTTCACTAAATTAATTTAAATTTCGTGTAATTTCGTCTCAATTATACTTCCTAGAGTGTAAAATTTTCCTGAGCGAAAAATTTCCGAAACACTCATTTGAATAATGTTCTTATTTTAAATTGAACATTATACAGCTTCCCCAAAGCTTGGCTGCTACGGTAGACTTCCACTTGCAGAATAGTGTTTGTGCAGCTTAACAATTTCCATTATATCTCCGTGTAATATAATTATGATAAAAGTTTTGGGAAAACTTTCACAGACTGCGGTAGACTGAAAGGAAATAAGCCGGAAATTTTATGACATGGCGAAATGAAAAGTTTTCTTCACTGCTTCACACTAAAAAGAGGGAATTCTCTGTCCTGGGAATGCGGTCTGCTTCAAAGGACTGAATGCTGTAGGTGCTGTTAATGGTCCATTCCATTGAAAGGGGACAGTATCGAGTATGAAAAGATATTTAATGTAATTTGTTAGATGATTTAAAAATAGCAAAGTATCTTCCAATTCCATCTAGGACACCTTTTTATCTTGTTTCCTGAATTTCTCGAAAAATATTGCCACCACGTATACCTATATAAATGTAAAAAATAATTGGGTGTTTTTTCTTTGTGGACATTTTTACTAAACGTACATTTTTAGGGTTTTCAGCAGGTTGAATGTCAAAAATTCCATAATTATTTTATATGCAGATTTTGAATCTTAAAAACAAACTACATTGAACCAAAACTTATATTTTTATACTTCTTGTGCCTAGTAGTAATGAAATTTAATAATTTTTTAAAAAATTACCCCTTGTTTAAAACCCTTGTCACAAAATTCTTTGTTATAAATATTGACATATCAGAGTGAATCTCAAGCCGAAGTAGGTTTTAATTCCATTTAAAAACCAATACAAAATATTATTTGATATCTATGTAATTATTTTCTTAACTTAATGTTTTACAAAATTGGACTAAGTTAACATCTTATATTGTATGCAGACAATAAAAATATATAAGATAACGAAAATTATTGGGTATGTTAATGAAAAGGAGCTATAAAAGGAGCTAACTTCTGTCTGTTCCATAATTACGTTTGGAATAAGAATACAAAATTTCAAAACGAATAAGAAGACAACGTCAGTAGTCTATAAAATTTTACGATTTCATCAATTTTGCTAAGAGTTATGTACATTAAGGTTTAAACATAACTCCGAGAAACTGTAGTTTACAAAATTTTATTAAGAAGTTAACCATTGTAATAATTTTTTTTTAATGTAGTCTTCAAAGAAAATGTCTTAGAACTAGCGATATAGGGGTGGGACATTAGTTTTCAACTCTTTAATCCCGTTTTATCCCTTAAACGATGACAGTCAGAGAAATATCACCGTGAAAACAGTTTCCACTGTTTCTAGTTTAAGGTTCGGTTCTCTATGTTACATAGTTTCTGAGCAAAAATGTAAAGTATAAACTATTATGTATATCTTCAATCGTGATCCCATATCTAATGGACCCTCATTTGCAGTTATTATACATAACTTTATGTTGACGAATTTCACGACACGTAACGAACTGCATCTGCACCAAAACAAAATTTTTATAGGATATCTTATTTCTGAGTTGAAAATTGAGGTATGAGGATAAGGATAAAAAATTTTCCAATTTACTTCCTGCCATTGCTCCAATTTCTCCAGAGACAGCTCGGACGCTAGACAGATTTAGTTCTGACAATTCAATTTTCAAATAAAATTTAGTTGTTTAAAGTTGAGATCAAAGCAAAGTCGGAAGACTGGTTCACATCGCATTACTTAAATCCTTTGAGTGTAGAAAAGCATCAGTCCCAGAGAGAGCCGTTGTCAACCGGAAATTTCACTTTAAGATATTTGTTTCCATCATTGAACCGTGAGGATGGGACTGTTTATGTATAAATGGAACAACTCCAGAGTTTGTAACATTTCACATAAGCCATTTGAGCGGAGGGTTTTAGGGGGTGGATGGGAATAGTGAGCCATTCTTTTGCTTGGCATCTGAAAACTTGGGCGGGTATAAGAAAGTTTTATGTCAACAAGAAATGATTACTACAACAAGATATACAATTTTCAGGTCAAACCATCAGACACATCCGTTCTGGAAGTGATACCCCAGGCAAAAACACACGGCTCCCTGCAGTACAAAGTGAAACTGCTAAATGAACTTCCATCAGAGGGGTTGTTTGTCCAAGTGCAGTCGCCCTTAACGCTGCAGAGTATCGAGGTGAGTTTCACATACATTTTTATTCTTTATATGGTATTTACCTGGCCGCTGCACTTTTTCCCGAATACCTGCCGATTGTTTTTCGAGACATTGTTAGTTATTGGTGGCGGATCGATTCCCGGTCGGTCCAGCACGAGCCAGACTCACACGACCACCCGGCCAATAATTCAGATTTAGTTACTGAAACAATACGCTGAAATTGGCTCTCTCCTCTATTTGCAGGTGCCGATTCAAGGACCCAGTGCGCCCCTTTCGTGCTCTACCCTGCCGTTCAATAATTCATCGACGTTTTTAATTAACATTTTATCCAACATTGGCCTGATAATTTCGGCGCTTTTCATCCTTGCCGTAACGATCTTTGGTAAGGACACTGTTTTTAGTTTTTGTTTTTCCAGTTTTTATGTTTTGCACTATATATTTTTCTATTTTTTGGCTTTAATCCTGTTTTCAAAGAATTAAATAAAATTTCCGTTTCAGCTGTTGTATTCTGCCTGCCGCAGCGGGGTAGCGCCAATATTAATGCAGAGGGTAAGTTTCACCCCTTTCATTCGTAGTAGGAACTGTGTACATTTCATTTGTCCTTCAGCCACTGTGTGGAATTTGTAAATGGTCTCGTGCTCTGAATTTGCTTTCTGTAACATGAAAGTTGTTGGCTCTTCGCAATCGTGCATACCAAAGAGCTCCCTTACCTGTCTGGCTTCTCTCCTCCAGATCTTTTAGGTCAAGTGAAATTTTTCTCCAACTTTCTAATGAAAAGAAGTTGCCTCTTTCTGGTTCTGCTTCTCTCTATTCCTTGTGGTGTTATCTCATTATTTCTTCTCCGTTTTTTGGGTGAAAAAAATAAAATAGAAAAAATAAGGGTAAAAAATGTAGTGAATAGTGGACTCCCCGTATTGTAAGGAAACCGCACCCATTCTTTTTGTAAATCAATTCTATCTGCATTTCCTG
Source organism: Tolmerus cingulatus (assembly GCA_959613345.1). NCBI lineage: Eukaryota > Metazoa > Arthropoda > Insecta > Diptera > Asilidae > Tolmerus > Tolmerus cingulatus. The sequence goes on along the minus strand of OY390708.1, from coordinate 13,995,056 downwards.
CAAGTTATATCGCTTGCGAAATTGGTAAACCTCGCACGTTTCGTACAAGTTATCTTTGGGTGAATTCTAAAGTTGTTTTAAGTATTCTCCGGCACTATGTGCACATTTTTTGTTTTTCAATGGCCATTTCTTAACAGGAATAGCTTAAAGATAGACATAAACCCAGTTTATGCGAAATATGTATGCATCTTCTTAAGGTGTATTTTTTCCTGAACATAATAAACGTGACTATAATGTAAAAGAACAGAATGGCAGCGTGTTTAGATATTGTATTTTGTTAAAGCGATGACCTGATTTTGATAATATTTTCTCATAACAATTATATCGAAAAACTCCAAATCTAAAATATTAAGCAAATTAGGCCAGTAATTAATAATTTTGATTTTCGACGCCATTTGCAAGCGAATCCGCTATTATTTCGGGTAATATGGCATATTGTTATTAATAAATTGAGGAAAGGTCTAATTTTTGAATAAGGTTAACTTAAAATCAATGGACGAGTTTTATTTTTATTTTAGTTTTCTTCTCCTGTCCTTGAGATAAAAATTGGTCTTCTAATAGATTTTTGAATAGTTGAAAACAAATTAACCTTCATTTTATGATAGTTTAATTTCAATGTGAGATATTAAAGGTATATATCAGTTGCACTTTCTGTTGAATTCTTGTTTTTTAAATGAATACTTTTGGACGGAACAAGTTAAAATAACACTCCTTGCCGCGCCAGTGCAAAGACAAATACCATGGGCTTTTGAGAATGCATATTACTCACAATAATAAAACAACAATTGTTTTCTATATGTTTTTTCCGTCAATTATATTGGAGATATAATTTGAGCAACATTATAAGCCCATGGATCAATCCGTTAATTTTTTAATTACTTTTTAAATGGTTAAAATATGGTCTTTTGTACCTACTTTTTGTTCCCATTTCTCTCGACAATGGGAATACGTAAAGCAATTTAATTTACGAATCCATAATTTATAGACGGTCCCATACAAATTTGACAATCCCTTGGACAAAAAAATTGATATTGAGCAGTAATAAGTATAGTAATTACTATTTTAAAACTCATTTTATCTCTTTCGGATACAGTGATTGCGTGGAATTAACTACACTTATTTGCCCCATTATATTAAGGCAACATCGCAATTTGCTTTTCATGGCAACAATTATCTTTTGTAGATAGATTTATTATGAAAATTACAACCGGCCGGTTACTAAAATGCATTTGTTTCCGTAGCCTTCTCGTCATTCCAGGGCAAATCAGATAATATAAGGAACATTAGTGGATCACCAGTAAATCAGAGCCAACTAAGCCCTCGAGGACCGGCGTATCCGTGCTCGCCCTACTTCGGTACGTATAGAAATATCTTATGACCCAGATTGGTCCAAATACTAATCCACAGCATCCGTATGTGCAGTAAACAAGAGCGGAGTAAGTCCAACTTTATCAAGCGGAAATGAATCGCCAGTTTATGGTGACACAACGCTGATATCCCCGGAGAGGCGGATAAACCGGAGATATTTATGAGACGCAGCTTCATTTGGGGTATTTAACATAAGACGACACAACTACTAAAACTGTTTTATCATGTTCCAATTCCAACGCCTCTATTGCTACGCGCATCATCCCCGCAGACGTGGCAAACATCTTTTCGCAACATTTAACATTTCTCTTCAGATTTCAGTGATTTTATGGATGCTGCGAATGCAGACGCTCAACCACTGAATTAACATGGCTTAGGAGAGGTACACCAAAATTTTGTGTTTTTAGTTTTGTAAGTAATGAGCTTTGTTCACTGACTAGTCATAAGTTCTTGTGTTTACTTTGTTAAAAAATGTAATAATAAAACTTTTTTGAGGTAATCAATCAAGTTTTCGAACAAATTCCGTGATATATCCACCCACTTTACCCGCATTTTGTTGTTTCCGCAGTGTTTCCCTCGACGAGCACAAGGCCGTATAAAAAAAGAAGTAACTTTGCTATTTTATGGTTTCTGAAGTCCTTTGGGAACCCTTGTAACACGGGAAGTATTGTAAACGAAGCGCCCGGAGGCTGTAGAGCCAAGAAAACATTCGATAAAGGCGAAAGAAGCAAGGTAGTACACAATGGAGACTCTGTGCATACTTTTAAGCGAGATAATTTGAATTTCTGGGTAATGATTTTCTCGGAGAAACTTTCTCGCATCATACAGCTTCCAAAAAGTGACTGTCAAAGAAGTCAGGTAGTCGCTTCAGGTAAGACGCATAATTAGTTTCAGGGAGTTTAACAAGGCGAAATTGTTTCAAATTTTAATTGTCAGCGACTTTTTAATTCACGCTAAAGTTCTTTCTGTCCCTAGAAGCGAGGTATTTTAGCCTTTTTCAGTTTTTTTTTTTTGTAATTTCCTGGAAGGAAAAAAATTATGATTGGCGTTTTATGTTTTGCAGTTCTTTTCAAGAATTTATTAATTTTTAAATTCATATTTAGAACAAAGAGTGAGCTTTTAAATTTCCCTTAATGACGTTAATTAAGTTAGAGTACATATGAAAGAAACATTTGGATGAAAAAACAGGATTTTTTATGAATTGTGAAAGATTATTTATAATACAAACTAAATTTTGGAGATGTATTTTATGACTTATTTTATAAAGAAGATCCACCTTTTACAAGTAATGACCGAAATCATATTTGTATGTAAACTCGTTAAATGTTGAATTTTAGACCCCATTATTTTGTATGTACATAAATACACCATTTTAAGTATTTCTCAAAAGTTTTATTTGGCACAATGTATTAATGTTTAATTTTGTTAAAACTTGGAGATATTTTGCATATATTTTAAAAAGAGGAATTATTTATTAAATAACAAAATATATGTTTTATATTTAAAACATATACATAAGTATTTTCAATACCTATGTACTACTAGGTAAACGAAAAGATTTGTACCTCTTCAGAAAATTAGTTTAAAAATTAGAATCTCAATTTAGCATGATGAATTTCGCAACTTTAAAATATTGCGTCAGAACGCCTGAGAAAATATTTTGTAGTTATTTCGTTTGACAGATCAATTTGTGCAGCCCTATTCTTTAGGGTGTCATAAAACTGCATGATTGGAATAAAACTCAGTTAATTTCGAGTTGTGCTGGTGAGCGGTAGTGCGGCAATTGTTCTGAGAGTTTATGAAATTGTTTAAAAATCTGATTTTAGTGTATTTAAAAACCCGAAGCTGCGACAAAGAAGTCGGTGAAAGTTGCATTTTAAGGTATGTTTTATTCTCAAGATTGGAAGCGTGACACTCCGAGTTTGAGGATGGCTTAACCCTCAATTGACATTCAAAAGATTGGTTTCAATGACGCAGATCGTAGAACATGCGGATGGTTTAATTCAAAATTGCACTTCATTTAGAGTAGCAGGTCTAGATGCGTAATAGAAAAGGTTGGAGTTTCAGTTCACTTTCCTCATCACGCACTGTGTTTATTCTATTTATCAATTTATAATTTGGTCACGATTTCGACGTACATAAGTCATAAATATTCAAGGTAAAATATCCAATGTGGGTCTCTTCTTGTTTTCAAATTAATTTTTTTGCGACATCCTGTGAAGTTATTTCAACCAATTGTTTTTGGAGAGAGGTAATTGATGGTTTTAAAAGAACAACAAATTAAACCTATTTATATATAGTATATATAGAATAACCCCCACATTTTAAAAATTGGGAAATCTCAGAAATTAAATCAAATTTCAAACATGAAATGAAACCAAAAACAAAATTAGTGGATCGTACCAGTGGTTTCTGAAGCCAGACAATCTCGTTAGGATTCGAAGCAATACTATGTAGAGTGTTTATTAATTGAAAAAATATTCCTCGCCTCTTTCTCAGTTTAGTATTAATTGAAATTTCTGCTCGTAAAGCTTTATTCAAATTTTTATGTCTGGATCTTGAGGTACTCTTTTTAGCCCTTAAGGGTTGTGTTCTTTTGTGAAAAAACACGTTTTTAATAAGTGCAAAGTAAAATTCTTGCCGTCGCAATTAAAATTTCCCCTAGTTTCTCGACTTTTTTTCTTGATGCCATTGTCCTCTCCAATTTTCGCCAGTGATGTTTTGTCAAGTTTTGTTTAAACTCGCTTAAATTATATTTTTATCGCTGTGAAAAAAATGACAACAATTTGTGAACAGTTTGAGGGAAATGCAAAGTGCCCTATCAAGAACCTCTGGCCGTTTCTCTTTGTTTTTGTTTCTTGGTGCCTGACAGATTTCACTTGTGGCCCAAAAGAATAAGCAGACATTTGTTCATCCCCCAAGCAGATATTTTTTAAGGAGCCGAAACAGTGGGAGCATTTCTTCACCATCCGGGCGCCGTAATTTAAAATTCCCCTGTCTGAAATAAAAATTTACAAACCCAATTTAAGGATGAAAGGTCGTCGGAAGAGCTTAGGGTTGGAAGAAAAAATCGATATACACTCTCAGGTAGGGTAAGGTAATTTACTCGTCCTTCGGAGTGATGACCAAAGGGAGCAAAAAGGAAAAGGCCCCAGGAAACAAAAACGAAACTAAGATAGAAGTTGGTCCGAACACTTAGAGATGTTTTCATTTCGGTATACCACCCACTGGTGGGAACCCCAGAAGTACGTAACAAAAAGGAGAACGATCTCACACACAATGCCATAAAGACGCTACCCACATGATGCTAGGGTTTCCGGAAGGCCCAGGGATATCATTAACTGTCCGAATTCCTGACAATAAATCAAAATTGATCTCGATGATGGCTTCTTTTCCGATTTTGATGAGCCTCCTCCTCTGGTCAATTATTTTCCAGGGGATTCCCCCTTTTATGGGAAGCTTTGCCTGATTGCAGCTGTAGTCTTTCCCGCAGCAATATCGCAATTAGATGAGAATTTCATATCCTTGGGGCTACAAGAAATGAAAAACCTTAATTTTGGTTTCACATGGAAGGTGCGTTTTAGTGAATACGCCCCCGTACTGTGAAAGGTACACACTCAGGTATTGCAATTTTATTTTAATTTAAATCTATATATGCATGTATAAGTAGTGCGACTGTAGTTTCTATATCACACCCTACATCTTGAGATAAGAATAAAGTTTGACACCGCTTATCGAAAAAATACTGTAAATGTAATTAAAGTAGTTGAATGGCGAATTTACAAATAGAAATAATATTCGAAAAATAAATATTGATTGATTTTATCAAAAGAAAAATTTAAAAGGGATTCTTTTATTGTCAAAAAAGTTTTCATAATTTCTTTTCTGAAGAAAATAATCATATTTTTTGAAATTAATATAGATGTTTAAATATTTATTATCGTATTAAATAATAATAAATAATATTACAACATAATCCTCAAAAAAACAACTTAAATTCATGCATTAATTTTTGAACTCTGAAACTAAAGAAAATTTCACTCATTTCATTTGTCTCACTCACAACCCTTCTACTCATTATATCCCCCCCAACATTTTATTAATAAACTTTAAGGTGGTTTAAGGTTTAAATATTTAGACTTCTTTAAAACTCATTAGTTTGCAATATAAATAATTTTATTCGGTTTCAGTTTTAAACTGTGGGGAGGTTTCAAATGCTGTAGTTAAGCCTTTCTAGTTAGGGCCTTAGACTTACATATGCGCTTCGCACATTTTAAATTATTTGAAATTCTCCTCCCAAACGATATTTTGTCTGAAATTATCTACAATCTTTTTTGTTTAAAATTAGGTCCAAAATGTCGGAGAGTGTGATAAATTTTAAGTCAAAGAAAATTAAATTACTGTGTTTTCAGCTATACATACATATGATGTAGATGTGTCTCGCATGTACATACATAATCTTATACTGGGAAATTAAAGGTTGTTTTATTTGCTATTTAATTTTTATCTCTGCTTTATTTCTACTTTGCGGATTAATTTCCCTTAATAATATTAAATCTATTTCTATCTGTCCCCAAACGAAGAAGGTCGATTCCAAGAAGGTCTTTACCAAACAAACAATTTGATTTGTGAGGTGAGGAATATTTTCGGACAAAATGACATTATTTACTGGGGTTTGGTTGTGCTTTGAGACCCGACACTTTATTGAGAAAACGATATCGATGGGGAAACTTAAAGTTGGTAAAAGTGCGGTTAATGAAATTAGCATCTAGAGCCGATGACAGGGCTCTTCACCAAAAAAGCATTAGCACTTATTGATAATTAATTGCTCAAACAAAATAAGCGAACGTGAATTTTTGGTATTGCGTAATCGCCCAATTAGGGTCGGTTGTGCAGAATGGTAAATTAGGGTCCGCGATTGTAGCAATGAAGGGAATAGGCCTAATAAACTTATCTCTTTGAGTTACAAAGCTACAAGCTACAGTTGATTGCCCGCCCACGCTCCTTCGTTACGGAGCCCTCGGAAAGCTCCTTAAGGATTTTCTTATTAATGGGTGCCCCGGTTTAGCAGTAGTTCCCGCAACAGAGGCTGCGAAACTTTATCATGCCCTTCGGGAGGCCCGGTCCTACCAACACACGTGACGCCGTAATCTGCTAATAAGTATTTAAAGCAAAGGCCCATGCCACACTGGGTCTAAGACGCCACACCGTAGAAAGCGAATAACGAACCCGAAATCAATTTCTGGACCGATTGCTTAATGGAAGAGAAGAATTATTTGACGCAAAGGTATTCGCTAACGTGTAATTGGAGTGCAGCTTGACGACCATTTCGGCCATTACTCTTCCCTAATACCCGATTTCCTAGAAAATCGTGCCCTGCGGCTGCCTCCAGTTGATATGGTTCGAAACCAATTTTTGGGGCGCAACAAAATGCCGTCAAGTGGCCCTTAAGGATTTTATGTTCAGCCTGAGCTCGTCCTCACGTTGTCATAACCCATGTAATATTTTTTATTTCCTAATGAAAAAATACAGGCAGTTGGGAGAGGTGGGTGATTCATGCTTTTGTAAGCCTTGACGGCCATTTGAATTTTACTGCTTATTAGCCGGCTTTGCGTGGTTTCGCCTACGGGTCCCTACCATCCTGAGGGAATTATTATAAGGGGGGTTGATAACTTTTAAAGCTGCATAAACGTGGCACACATTCAAGCAGCTATTGAGCAAAATTATTTATTCATAGAGAAAACTTAACCAAAGTATCAAGAGTCTATTCACAAATCAACGTCTGTTGTCGTGTTAAATTTCGTTTCAACAAAATCAAAAAATTCAAATGTGATCAACCGTTTTGTAGTATGCAATTTGAAGTGCTCTATGAGTTTCCGAAGTTTTCATTGCATTGACTTACTATTGTTAAATATGTATATAGTGGTAGTGATAGATATAAAAAATCATTTTCTCTTACAAGTGCCCTTTTCAGCAAGCCAATACGGCATTTTCATATTAGGTAACTGAAACCATTTTCGAGTTAAGTAAACCATTTTCGAGTTAAGTAAACCATTGTCGTTTCATGCAAATAAAATTTTTCTGATAAATTTAGGAAAGGCCCTTACGAACGAATACCAATTGTTTATTTCAGCCGTTATTTTTGTAAGTTATTTCATACCTTAAGGTTTAACAAACATATCATTTTCAAATACCTAATTTTAGTGCACCAGATTCAAATAAACTCTTAATTGTCACACGGCCTTAACTAATTTTTCTGATAGGGAAAATATTAAAATATTCTTCATAAATAATCGATTTTCAATTAATGCGTAATATTAGCTGAATTTATCCTAATTGCATATAATTTTTAGCGTAGCGTTACGAATGTGGCCATCAAATGCTAAGTTAGACAACCTAAACAAATAAATAGATCCCTTCAGTTTATAAACAGTAATAGCTACTAAAAACATCTTATTATATATTAAATAGATTTGCTTTGTTTGTATATACCTACGCATTTTATGTTTCTCAGTTGGATACATTTTCGAACCCTTTAATCTTGAAATAATATCTTTGAAATAAATATTGGAAATGAATTTGTGAAAGGCTTTTCAGTGGTATAATCCTTTAATAAAAGATTCCACTGTTCTAGGAAATAATACCCTAAAATTTTCGTTAAACATCAAAAGACTTTAAGTAACAAAATGTCACCCTGTCTCAACTTTTACGAAATACATAACGAATTCCTAGCCAAAAATATCATATCATTCATAAACATCCAACCATGAGAAAGGTTTCTGCATGAGAAGATTCCAAGGACACCATAGGGCCCCGCCCTACTATATACAAGGAATTCGATTCGGTAAAGAAATTATGAATAAAATTTTACCTTTAAAAGCATGTACGGACAAACCTGCCTGGGCCACTTGCGAGTTAAAGGTAAGAGGGGGAGGTTTTTCGGTATAATCATGTCGAAAGGGCTCACATATTTCCTGAAGTATGTCCTCAACGGTGAAATGGCATAGAAACGAATAAGCGTAGCTATTGTTCTTTAAGTTGTTTAGGTCAGAACTTACATATGTTTCCCTGCAATTTTCTCTTTTTATTTTCTTCTTTATTTCAATTATGTACAATAATAAAGTTATGAAAACTTTAACGTTATTATGACTTGGTAGAACGAATTCGTTTCTCTATGTTGATAATTAGCTCATTAACTTAACATTATATCAAATATCAAATCAATTAGTGATGATGTCTGTATTTGGAATTCAATGTGTTATAAGAGTGAAGGTAGAAAAACTGTTATATATTGGAAAATAATGTAACTCTAGCTGGTCATTTTTAAATCTATTGATATGAAAATCCGCACCCTTATAGAATATTTAAAGCAATTTTTCCTAAATTAATTAATTTTAAAGTATTGTTTCACCAACAATACATATTATTGGGAAGTATTTATAAAACAATACTATGATGTAAAATAGTTTTATCTATTTTAAAAGTAATTATAATTATAATATAATTTGCATAATGACAAAACGTGATTAGAAATGTAAATCAATGGATTTCTGATTTCTTCTTTGTAAAATTCGTTTTAAAAAATGAAAATTGATAATGTTTTAAGCAAAAAGAAAATCAAAAATTACTTAAAATAGAGCAATTCAAATTTCATCAAATTGTGGTAACTTTCGTACACCCAATTATTAATGTCATCAGGATATATGGTACTACCACTACTGAAACATTATGTATCAAAATATGCATTGAAAGATTAAATTGTAAATATAGTATAAGGTTAAGAGATATACAGAATTGAAAGATATTATTAAATACGGATACACTTTTATCCTAATCATTAAATTTCTTCCTGAATTTGTCCAGTTTGTTGTTTGAATATTCTCTTATTTTTGTTTTCACCTAGTTATGGAATCTTTAAAGATTTAATTTTCATTAACAGCCTTGTTGCAAGCAAAATGCCATTTTACATCCACCCAGTTCAAACACGGGAAAACCCATTTCCAGCACCAATTTTCATCGGCATAAATTGCAACATGCCTGTAGAAAATACTTGAAGCGTTACAAAAATTAATTCAAAATTGAACTGTAATAGTTCACCTAGGGTACGCTGAAAATTGGGAACTGTTTACAAAATCCATACCAGGATACGTGATCGTTCGCCGCAGATTTGTTCATGACCAGCAGATTGGAACCAATCCTGCTTATTGGCTTTTAGTTCAAAGCAGTGCCAACCTCATGCTATTTAACTATCTGCTTCTTACATGGCCTGCAAAATCTGCAGGCTTGGCCTGATTAAACGACCCGTCTGCTTGCAATTCAATTAATTCCGGAGACGAGAAAAACCACCTTGACCATTCTTAATTAAGGCCTTGCAGCAACGCCCAAATTAAATACCAAATTAAATTGCCAATGATCGAGAATTTGTTATTTATGTAGAAGCCCGGTTGCCCCTTGGTCCCAGCTCACCTGTGCCATTGTTGCATGAATCTAACAACGAGGTGAGAAAGTCAGAGGATGTTCTAGGTAAATTAGTTTCAATCTGCGACAGGTGAGATTCCGGGGAAGCATACACTTCGCGAGATACTTAGGTACCCCGAATAGGGACGACGGGAAATCACCTGAAGAAGCTTTCGGTAAGATTTCCGCAAGATGTTCCATGAGTTTTTGGAACGACTTCGTCCTTTTTTTTAACTTTAGGAACCAAGAGAAGCATCAACGGATCGGGGATGAAATATTCAGGTGATATCACTTGGTTGATAGGGCGTGCCAAATCCTCCCATATAACAAAAAATTGGGCCTGGATTTTCAAGAAAGTTTCAGGATGTGATAAGGTGTCGCAGAGATTTCCCTTATGGCTGCTCACTTCCATGACGGTAGATTTAGGGCAGGTTCGATTCACTGCAGAATTCGAGTAGAGGAGACAGATGTGCAGTGGAGCGATGGGAGGAAAATTCGCCTACATATATTATCTTTAAGCGGTTTCAAATTGCAGGTACAAATCCTTTCAAAAAGAAAATATTGCTTGTATCTAGCAATTTATCTTTTTCAAATAATTAATTATAAAAAAATTTAAGTATGCATGGAATTCTAGGAATCATTATTGACTCGTAATATTTCCAGGAAATTTTTCATAACTGAAAGTTGAATATCAAAAAAGGACAAAGAACTAAAAACGTTTTAATTTTATACTTTATTTAATAATAATATTAAAATATTTGTTCATCATTTACTGAAAAACACAAGGAACAATGATCTTTCGCTACGTGAATGACTTAAAAAACAAAATCGATGCCTTATCAATTTTTATTTACTACATCTGAGTTTAAAATATCGTCACTGGTTTAGATTAAACCCTGTGAGATATTGTGGAAATGCGGTCGAATGTAGCCATTCACTTCTTTGTACAATAATAACTAAGATTTTAGGATAACAGTATTTTATTTATTAAGAAAAAAAAAATGATTTCAGAGTTTTTTATTAACTATATTAATTTGAAAAAGTTAGTAAATCAAGAATTTAATCCTTTGTCCACTTTTAAAATAACGAATTCAGTAATAATAATAATTAGAACTTAATACTATAATTTTCCCTGAAATAAAATACATATAATGATTTTTGGTTTTCTGAAAAGAAGTTTTCTACTACTATTGGTATATTTAAAGCAGTATATTCCGTATGTATCACACATATGTACATGTAACTATAATTATCTCATACAAAATTCATAGAAAGTTAGTTTTGCAATCTTTATAACTAAATTTGGTAGCAATAGGAAGTGATGCAAATTCCCAGTCAGTTGACAAGTTGCTTAAGATGGTTTCATGTACAATGGCATTGTGAAGCCTAGTTCAATTTGGGTTTAAGCCTAATTTAGGTTTGGTTTAAGCTATTTTTTATTTAATTGTTCTATTTCCTTTTATAGTTGTAGGTACATTAGTATATTTTTCGCAAATTCTACCTCTTTTTAAATTGGGAATTAATTGTATCATCTTTAAGCGAACCCTTCTCAAATTGATAGGGTAAATGTGGAAATTAAGCGCTTCCTGTGAATAATCAAAACAAAGCGCCCGCATTTAATTATAGCACACCTCCGAGCATGAATTATCGAATGCGCATTAGTGGCGTAACGAACGATGAAATTGATGATTACATGCATATAGTCGTCGGGAGTGGCGCTTATCGGTTAGGTGACAGGACAGCAATTTCCGCAGATCGATAGGGTCGGAGGCGGGGGTAAAATGTTACGTTGTACCTACTTTGCAAAACGCGGAACTGCGGTAAAACAAAACCGCCATTACCTGGATGACGGGAAGAAAAAAACCCTACACATATCGGCTGCGCTCTAAAAACTTCGTATCGAATTAAGTCGCCATAATGCGCTCTACGTCTTCCCGTACTCGAATGCCTCTCCTGTGGGTGCTTGAGCCCCGGTCGGTGCCAGTAAATGCAAAAAAGATATTTTACTGGCAACTTGACGACTATTATAGAAAATTAACTTCTGCAGCTTAATGGCCACTTCTAGAAGATGGAGTGTCACTACGAGCTTTTGATGGAGTTCTTTTCTTGGAGCCGCGAAAGTTCGCGCGAAAGGTCCTTCCCTGTAATTATTGTCTAGTACTAGTGCAGGGTTGGCACAAAGCCTTCCTTGTTCGTGTTAGACTTTTTAATTGGTGTGGCGAGCAGGTTACACTCAAAATTGAACGTTAAGGGCGTTGCTCTCTTGCCCCGCCAACGGTTCCTGTAATGGTGCTCATGGAGGCCCCAAGGACTCGAGGACCCTTAACTACTGAATTTAATTAGAGCTCCAGAGCTCCAGAGCTGAGAGATAGACTGACATAGCCGAGATGCCATTCTTTCTAAAGTCTGTCTGTGACCATTTATTATAAGGATGTTCATTAATTTTATTGTACTTTATTCCACCGCAGAGTTACTTTTCCCAGTAACTACTGAGGAGAGTATTTAATGCATCAACTTTTGCACCCTCTCTTCGTCGGCTCCCGGATTGAGCTGTTTGCCATTGCCTTTAATTCACTTCGCTTTTGGACTAATAGACAAAACCAGGGACTCAAATTGCTCACTGTTCGTACAAAAATTTGTAACTGAATTATTCCGAGAACAGACCTAACTTTATTTAGTGCAAAGAATTATATACCCGTGAATTTTTCTGCTATTTAGGTAAATACTCGAATAGTTAAGGTAGTTTGAATGTATTTTAATTTTATAAAAAGGAAAAATATATATTTCAGTGGTTGTTACCACTAACTGATTTAATTTGACTGCATATTTAACATAAAAAATATAATAATTTGAGAGGCCACAAAAAATTCGATTTAAAGAAATCGTTAATTTCAAAATCATACTTACTTAAAAAGAGAATGGTTGTTATAATTAAGTGCACTTTTTAATAATGGTTGGTAATTTTGTGAGCAGATACACTTAAAATGAACTAAATCTAGATTATTAGATAAATTTTATCATACGAATATTATACATACATATGTAAGTCCATTGCTTTGGGAATTTTGAAATTTTTAAAATTTTTGATAGTGTAGATTTTCCCAGGCAGGCAAACGTGCGTAATAAATATCGGAATTTAATGTAAGGCTTTATTTTATTTTTAGGTATTCTACTTTTCTTTTTAAAAGAAAAACTCGAAATTTTAAAATTCAGCGTAGTAGTGATAAATGTGTTACTTTATTTTAATAAATTGGTGTTTCATTAACTAAAAGCAAATAAAGTAAGTTTGTCATTCAATCATTAAATAATTGAATTGCCTTCTTTTAACACCGAACGCGCTAAGTTTAGAAACCCTAAGCAATCTGTGGGTTTTTAACTCTCTTTGGAGTTATAATAAGAAAGACCTGTGAGACATATTACAAAGTTTGGTTTAACTTAACTATCAAGTACTCCAAGCTGGCAAAGGTATCGTGTAGCATGTCCACTTAATTATCCGCATAATTACTAGTGATATACCTGAGCTTATCCAGATTTAGAATCGTAACTGGGGATGTGGAAGAAACCAGTACTGATTTTAGAAGACAGGAGGCCAACGGAAGCGGCTCCGCCCACATGAATCTTTCAAAAGATAGAGGAAAACCTTTACTGATTGTGCTGGGTGCGGGCGTATTTCCCGGAAAACCTTAGTACATATTTCAAACAATTTTCGCACACCACATTTTCGGCGAAGGAGTATAACTTAAAGGAAGAGCAATTCGGTGGGTTCCTCATGAGGTTGATTATGTAACGTGCTTTGCAGACCCTTATTTAGCGATTTGACAAAGTCTCTAGCCGAACAAGGGTGGCAGACAAGAATTTTCAATAACGTAGGTACATAATTTCCTCAGTTCAACTATCGTGTAAATTCTTTTAAGGATTACATCGGAGTCCCACAACAGGCGATGAACACTCTGGCCACCACTGTCTATAGCCCTGGAGGGTGGAGTTCCTCTAAAAAGGATCTCCAGCCGGCACATGGGAGCAATCCATGAATAAAGGATCTCGTCCAGGGCTGGGGGCAGCACAAACGGGGAACAGTCAGAAAGTTCTGTCTACACGTTTGCTATGCGAAAGTTTCTCCGGAATATGAGAATTTGTTATCTCCCCAGTCGCTACATGCATATATAGGACCCCCTCCTGGATCTGGGTGCATACATCAAATATTGTCCAGCTAGCACTTCTAGCCTGGATGATACCCATATGTTTTTCGGAACACCCCCCACCACAGCCCCATCAGATATTCGTCGTATCTGTAGACAAGAAATTTTTCACGCATTAAGGTTCTCCCACGTCCTGAAATTTTCTTCCCCGGGGATTGTGTGGGAGGCAGGCATCCTGTACAAATTAAGGAGCACATGCCTCGATAATTGAATTAAATTTTTCTCTTCTTATTTAGCTGTAGTGAAGCAAATTAAGGAAGCATTTCCATAAGAGGATTTTCTCGCATTCGTCGAGCGAGTTTTCGCCACCCCTCGACTGCACAATTAGGGAGCTTTAAAGTGCCTGCAATTTCGGCTCAATTTCAGCAAGTTTCCTGTTTGTTTTGTCTGTTTTTAGCCGGGGGATGAAACGGATAGCACCAAATTGGCCGAGAGAGTTCAGACAGCAACTGTGTACATAAGTAAGCAGTAAAGCAGCATCAAAGTTTGGGCAAAATTATTCCCTATAAGCTAACTAGTTTTAGTTATACTTTAAAGAGGAAAATAGCCATTTATGTTACAGCAGTCATGTTTTTGTACTTTTCGCAACATCATTTCCACTAACTTTTTCACAAATGAGTTTTCAGAACTAAAAAAAACGAATGCAAAATAAAATTATGCTGATTTTGTGGAAATTTTGCCTGAAAGGATAAAGTTTGTTAAAAGTTTATTTCAATAATATGTATTTAATGTATATTATGTAAACAGTTTCCTTTCGAACTAGAAACTAACTTTCAAATCACTTTTCAAATATGTTAAATAGTACTCAGTCTTTCGACAGTTTTGTTTAAGCCAAATATCGAACAACCAAATCATTCATTTCTTATCAAATAAATATTTACCAATTTTCATCATAACGATATGCATACATACCTACATAATATGTAATATGCGTAAATTATATGGTCATATTATTTCTTTTGAAGAATAAAGTAGTGCTGCTTACCAAATAACAATAAATGATGTAGTCAAAAGACACTCAATTAATAGAAATATTTTTAAAGAAAGTGTTTTGTGAATAAAGATAACACGAAAAAATGATAGATTTTCAAAACACTATACAAATTATTTTTAATAACTTTCTGGAAGAGAATTACATTCAGCAATGAAAGCTTAATTAATCTTTCTGCGTCGGGGGTGTTTGTTTTTATTATATTATTCTATAAATCTCTGAAGGGTTTCTTTCTTTTATAAATTGAAAGTTTTAGAAGTAGCTTTGAATTTACGTCTTCTGAGACTTTGAGACAAAATAAGTGGTCTTTTTTTGGTTATTTTATCTTGATGTTATCTTCCCGGTTTAAGGTACTGGCGTTAAAAATGTTTACTCTAGCCGTATTTGTTTTATAAATGCCTAAAAAGTTTTCTTTCTATTAAAATGAAAATAAGATTTTATTAGTCGGATTTAATAATTCTATATTTTCGGTAAAGATTAAAATGTTTCCTAATTCTGAGCAAAATTCGGTTCTGGTGAAGTTTTCTTACAGAAGAGAGGGCCAGTGAAAAAGTGAGCAAAGTGCATGTGCTGTGATTTTTATTAAACACTAAACATCATGCGTGTGTTGTGCGTAGAAGGATAGAAAAAAGTAGAAAGAAGATATAAAAAAGAAGAGGACTAAGCGATGGGTAAGTGAACATTTTCATTATTTCCTCTATTTTTGCTTAATTTACATTTTAAAAAAAAACTCTTATGCAAGGGAGAGTGAAAGCTTGAGGTATAATTTCTAGTTGATATTAAGCACCCATGATGTGGTGGTTTAAGGTACCGGCGTTTAAAATTGTTGCTCGGGAGTTATTATTTTTTTTATATATTTTCCCTTAGATCTCTGAAGGGTTTCCTTTTCTTTAAAGTAAAAATTTTAAAACAATCTTTAAATTGAAGGTGTCTGTTGCTTAAAGAAGAACCAGATTAGAATTACAGTGAATAGCACAAGAATTTTTTGGATCCTCGGTAGATTTACAATAACGCACTTATTTATAACTACCTATACTTAACTTATCATAATGAAATGATTGAAACTTCTTGAAATATATCTTTAAGTTAAAACCAAGCTTGCATATACCTATTTTAAAATAATAATTATTTCATATACAATCAGTACAATACAACACGTCGTTTACTGGGAAAAACATGTGTTGATTATGTAAGGTATAGTTGAAATTTAAAGGAAGTTGAAGTTTACGTTATTAGTTTATCAAAAGAAAACTTTTAGTATCTAATGTAATGCAGGTCTATTTGCAGATATTTCATTTAAGTGAAAAAAAAAGAAACGAACAATTTTTAAAGCTCGAAATATTTTTATAAAAATCTTATTTTATCAAGGCCGGGGATTTTTTCCAAAGTTCCTTTAATGAAAAGGAAACACGTTTAACACGTCTCGGGGGGTACGCAACATAGCGAAAAATAAACTTTAAGTTGAGCTCCTTGTACTTTGGCTAGCTTTGGCCGGGAACTAGGTTTTGGGTGTTCCCCTCTGGAGCGGCCACCCGCCAGAACACGTTCCCGAGGACCTCGAACATGTCCTGGAAACGGCGCGGAGGCGGAAGCGCTGCAGGGCCATCAAGCGCTAATGCCCTGCTCGGTTCGTTATATCGCGGCGGGGGAAATAAATATTTTCCACATTACCCGGCTGCCACATTTCCAGACGCAGCCCATCCCCGGGAACACGCCAGCAGGACGTGCCTGCCATTGTGCCATCCATTCACAGGGTGATAAGCTTTTCCTTGGGTCCAGCTTATCGCCGCACCCACCCGTGGCGACCGCTTCTTACGCAGAATTTATGGCTCTCGATTGATAAATAATTTCCGTCTCCCCGGACGCCGCCGCCGGGCCGCCTTTATTCGGGGCTTTCTGGCACAGGCGATTAGGACTGATTTGATTTGGAAGTCCTGGAAGAGTTCATGCGGAAGAAATCTGAAAAATATCTTCATATAAAAACGAAAATTGCTGCATTACAGAGCGGGCAGACAAATGGCCGGCGAGCATTTTCGTCCTTGATTGATCTATAAAATTTAATTGAAAAAGTATTATTGTCTGATCAGCGAGGAGGAAACGGCACGTGTAAACGCTATTGCTATATAAGACCTGACCTAGTTCTTCGACTACTTTGGACAAAACCTTGTAGTTTTAGCACTGTTTATAATACCTATAACTAAATAAGCTATTAAGAAATGTTTTTTTTCGGCACGAAACTTTAGTAAAAGAATAAGTCAACAGCGAAAATTATTGCAGTATTTTAGCTCTGTTTTGACTCACTATGGCGCTACGTGGAGTCGATAATATTAAATCAATAGTAGCTGGATTTCTTTAAGTCCGGATCACGCTCTGGTTAAACAAGAAATAAAAAACAAACGATCTGGATTAGCACATGTTTTGTTTGAGAATTTTCAAACCTGGCTTCGTGAAGAGTTAAAAGAAATGATAGTGCCATAATAAGATTGGAAAAAAGGAGTGAAGCTAAGTAAAGCGTACGAAACTCTTTCTAGCTCAAATTTTGCAAAAATTGTTAATTAAAAATACCTTTTCCTACAAAATTTACCAATCTGGATCGATGTAATGCCTACCTACAAATGTTTTTATTCTTGTGTTTAAAACTTTCAGTAAAAAAACCATGAACCTAATAAGAAAACTAAAATCAGTTTTTATACAAAACAAATGATTAATGACTGATTTATTGTTCTTTGTTGTACTCAACTATGCTGGACGTAGAAAACAACATTTCGAATTATAATTTATTTTAAATATAAAATAGGTGGTATTTCTATAAGTTTAATTTCCTTTAAAGGAAATTGGCAGTTATGTTAATATTTAACTTTATTCCAAAATTGTAGAAAATATATTTTCTCATATTTCGAAAAGATGATAAACGAAAAATCAACAAATCACTTCAAGATCGAAAAGCGACATCTGCAGTGAATTTTGTTAAAATATCCGGGAAGTTTTGGGACAAAGCGGCGGAATTCATATCCTGGGCAAAGGTTTGTCACAAGTAGAGCGCAGATAAAATGGAAATAAAACGATTGACAAATTGTTTTCATTCATCAAGGGATGATTCGAAATGGGGCTGTCACGGGTGAAATGGCAGACAGAGTTAATAATGGCAGGCATCATCGGCAGAGGGTTGATGGAGGTGGCGGGGCGCGGGGCTGCTCAACGCGACCCCGAGTGTGGGCTTTGATTACGTAAAAACTGGGACATTTCGGTTCAGTAAATTCGAGCACTATGCGCACCGACATACGTTAGCATATCGCTCTAATAAAAATGTTTATACTCCCACACGAACGAGACTCACCTGCAGCATAATGCACCCACCTGGCTGGTGTGCCTTCACAGGACATTCGGATGGTGAGCACCATGCTCCGCGCCCGTTTGTGACATGGGCGACATTCGGCGTTTAATTAATAAAATTTTCCGCCGTGTAATATTGGGCCGTTTATTTCTACTATCATGGACAAGTGATAAGAGAATTTTCATTTATCACTTTAAGTGCGCGTGTCGCTGGGAGATAAATTTTTCTCGTTTAGCGAAAAATTGGTTTACACTGAGCGGGGACGACTGACGATGGATGGCTCAAGCGCAACTGTGAGTTTGTAAGTAATGGCCTTTTGTTACACTTTTTTGGCTTTCTTCGGCAAAAGTTGCAATAGAAATGATTAAGCTTCTTGAATTAATTTCGTCTTCATCGTACTTTTTTCCTTTTTAATTTTGTCCCAACATCCGCTTTTCGGAGAGGTATAATAAAGGTCTAATATTTTACATTAAGAACTTACATGCCTTTCATCCATTTAATAGGGATCTCAATTCACCGTCTGTTGACTGTAATTATATCTAACAGATGTAAGAATATCGATTGTAATATGAAAAGAATTTTTTAAAATTTCATTTCTCTATACAATAAGATAATGCGATAAGCAAAAAGGTGAATACTACGTGGACGCTAATTGAATTTCCTTATGAAGCTTTTTCCACAAAACGGAGAAGAATTTTGCAATGATTGAATTGAAATTCTTGTATTTATAATGTAATATTTTTGTGATTCTTTTACACTTAGAAATATACAGTAAAAAATAGTGTATTGAAGGAAATTTTGTTTTTGATTATTCAAAAACGTGGTTCTTGAAAAACGGTTGTAGAACGAATGTATAAAATAATATTAAAGCAACAAAAATATAAAATAAGTTATAATTTCGTCAACAAAAATTCATAAAAATAAGGCTAGTAATAGGATTAGGTATAAACCTTGAAGAGAGAATTTAAATACATTTTGTCGTTAGCTTGATTTATGCAATTATAATATTCATGTCAAATACTATAAAATGAAGTTCTGTACTATAGTTGAAATTTTCAATACAATTTGATTTTGGTTCATTGCAAAAGAATAAATTTAAATTCTGTATTGTATATTCACAACCTCCGTGTTGCTTTTGTTCGGAAACAAAAAAGAGAGTATTTAATTGCATACATGAATCTTGAGCCCGCATTCGCTGGTATACCGTTCAATTTGTCGGGACGCATGAGCCTGTATTCAATACACAATTAATTATTCAATAAAAGGACGATACTTTAAAAGTTCATCTGCTGCAAATAGCGGCGAAATCTGCGCCAATTTGCGAATACTTGCACAATTAATCCATCCATATAAACGTGGTCTCGGTTTATCCGAACAAAGTTGAATTCGCGAACCTATCTACTGGGGGTGGATAAAAATATCGAATGCAGCAAGGTAATAAAGGCTACTAAATGTTTCACGCACCGCTGGATGCTACTGGAATACACGTGGACCCGCGGCAATCGTTTCGCGGTCACAATTGAAGAAAAATTGCACCCTTCAGAGGAATTAATAAAAGTCATTAGCGTAATCGATTCCCCTAAAAGGGCCAATCGAGGAAAGGGCCCTTCGTCGCGCACTGGCCTCAAGACGGCGATGTTTTTCGTTGGGCCTATCTTTATTTCGACTGGCGTGATGAATTGTTTGCGTGCCTGGAAAGCATAAACTATAAAATTGGCTAAATCGTAGCAGGGGCCACATCATACAACTTTTCGACTTGGGAACTTTTATTATCCTAATTATGTCTGCTGCCGTGCAGAGCCAGCCATTTTTAGTCAAATTAAAGCAGTTGTTGTGCTTCGCAGTTTTCAATTTCCTTACCTATGTATGGAATAGCCTCGACAAGAACCCCATGGATAAAATTCAAACGCCCAATTTCTAAATGAAGTGGAACCCTTTCGTTCTCTCCATTACTGCGGGCCATTTGCATACGAATGGATATGGTCTATGATTTTTGACCAAAACCGTAAACAAGGCCCCAATTATGAAAATAGAACTGGCTGCCCTTGTGGTATAATTGGGGAACCAAAAAAATACAGTGTATTACCAAAAATAGTGTGATAGAAGGTTTGCTTATGGTACCTTCGCTGCGGCGACTGAAACAATTTGCGGCTAATTGTGGTACATTTTCACAATGAATCATGTTCAGTGGTATGTGCCACCTAAAATTATAGTTCACCACATTTCCTTTTTTACCGTCTATTTCCATATATACATATGTCTCTTCCTCTTTCATCTCACATACATATGTGGGTGGGTGTAACTCACTCATTTTCTTTTTATACATAAAATATTTGGATGATTAATTACCCTTTTCTGAATTTCCCTAATAAATTAATTTCACCTCTGCTTCCCGGAAAAGGTAAGTATTAACTTTGTATGGTACCTCCCACTCTTGTAAGTAAAAGTCTATGTCACTAATTATCGTATTCCAGCGATGTTTCTGTAAAACAAGTTAGGAACAAGGAACACTCCCTTGTGCCCATTTTCAACTAGCAATCACTTTACGAAAATTTCCATGTTCGCCAATTCAGCCAATATTAAATTATGCAATCGCTCTCCAATTTAAACTTTAACAAAATCTCCTTAAGCTTGAATGAGTGTCGACCTTCCCCAACGGCAAGGTTAATAATTTTTGGGGGCGGGAAGCATGACAAAGTTTCTGTTGAATAACACTCTTGTACCTGCTGTAGCAGGTGTATTCAATTATTCATGAAGGTATGAACTCATTAAAAGTTTCACGCCACGCATTTCCCCATGTTAATTAAACACCATTCGTGCATGTCCATTAGTAATGAGGTGTTATCTACTTTTCCCCTCAAAGGGCCCCTCACAATAGTTAAATTTTTCATAACTTGAATGTAAGCACCAGGTCAAGTCTTCTATTTACAGCGGGAAGGGCGAATGCATTTTTGTTGTGGGTAAAAGCTATTAAAACGATATGAGGGTATTTTTAATTTTTTACTGTCGAAGGACATTGTTGCATAGAGACGTAATATTTTATTGTTTTGCGAGGTTTGGAGTTAGCCTGTCTGAAAGTTTTATGGATCTACATATTTCAGTTTACGTTACTAATGAGAAAATGTATGCCCGTGGAATTTTTGTTTAAAGTTGGACGTTAGTTAGTTAGACCGATTTTTTGTTAACTATTATTATATGATGAAGAAAATATTATTATTTTAAAGTTAAGGGAATCGTCTGAGAAGGACGGTCAGAAATATCAAGAGGGTCGATTTTAATATATTTTAAAAATTATTCCCGTCTTTAGGAAGTACTTCTTTATAGGATCGAAATAATAGGTACATTGTTCTCAAAATTACATTTTTGAAGTCGTAGACGATAACTCGAGTTCTATTAGTCCGATTGAGTTGGACTAAAATTCATTCGATACATTATACCATATAATATCTTTGAATTGACTTTGAAGTAGTAAAATTGAAAGTTTTTCTAAAGAGTTTACCAATAAACTGCACTCTTTTCATAAAATGGCGTAAACTTTAATTTATGTAATATAAACTTTTGTAGGTTCATGCATATTATCAGTTCATCAATGGAAAATATATTTGATAACTACAAATTTAACGTTTTTATTTGGAATTCTGTGTGATTACATGTATAGTATCTATAGACTTTTCCGTGGTAATCATTTAACACTTTCTATACTACAGTCTTCAATGAAGCCTTCGTGCATGTAAAACTGCATTTGCTATGAGTTAGCTTTCATTTGTGCGCCGTTTTCGGTACACGTGTTAAAATGTACCCCAATGAGGGCTACAAATCTATCGATTGTGGTGTCAACTGAACATATATAGTATTTTAAAAGTGGAAATAAAACGTAAAAGATAGTGAAATTTCTTATTAAACAAAACAATTTAAATTAGTATGTTTGTACTGATTTATAGAGATTTCAGTTGGACTTTGCGGCATTATTAATTGGTAGAGATTTAAGAGACTCCATGATCACAGGCTCTGAATGTGTCTTCCCAAAAAACCAACCAACTAAACCGTCTGCAGACTGAATAATTCCATTGACGACTGGATCCTTGTCTCAACGGTCGACTAAAAATGTTCAGTGCGAAAGATGCCAATTACAATGTCTATCCTGACCTGATTCTCGGGCTATCTAGGCGGATGCTGTCCTCTGCGATAAAACGTAAAATTATTCTAATCAGAATCGAATCCGCATTTATTTCCTGAAACAGATCCGGGTAATTCCTGTCTGACGTGTCTACCGGCTCTATCTCGCTATTGTCACCAGTGCCGGGGCGGAAATGGCCATTATTTGAATATTTTATGCGGTGGTGCGATGGCTTCCGGCGCTGTTCAATAAACGCCGCAGTGGTCTTATTCGTTTCACTTAAACGTCTGCCGGCGCCCATCGCATCGCCTGAGTGAATCAATTGAAAGTTCTGAGAGGCTTGCTAACACAGTTCAGTTCAATTGCAATTTGCTTGTTAAAATCCCGGCGAATTGAGAGTATCTGCAAACTCGGGTATTTGCCCGATTCGACTGCGCGCCTGCAGGAACTACCCCTATGGTCCATATGTAGGTAGCGTGTGGGATTTGCTTGCGTTCAACTCTCTTTTCGTACTTAAACTTCTTCTCTAATATGCATTTGTAATTTTATTAAGTGCTTGTGGAGTTCATGGGGAAATTTATGTGGTCTCGTTGAGTCGGCTACTGTTGACCTTTTCGAAATGTTATTAGTTTGACTTAAATGGAAACTTGGGCTTTTTGCTACCTCAAGTGCTTATTTTCAGTTGCTATAGTATATATTACAAAAGACCAATTAACTGAGTTGCGAAAGTGTTAATACAGTATCTATTTAGGGTTTTTGATCGTGTACAGGGGATTGTTTTGTTTTGATTTTACAAGGCTTGAGGAAGAAATGAAGCAAATAAATTCACAATTTTTAGATCTTTAATGTTTTATAGTCTCATACTTTTTGAATAACAATTCTGTTGCCAAGTATCTACATAAAAATTGTCATAGAGTTACAACGCATATAAGTCTAACATTTTTTGATAAAAGACAAAAACAGACGAGTGGCCAGCTCAGCTGCAGACATTTTTCTTTTATAAAATCTCTTACCCCTGTTTCAAAGAGATAAATTAAAATGCAAATAAGCAGCTCAGCAAAGTCACTCACGACAAGAATTTTGCCGAAAGAAATCTTCCTTATTTGTGGTTTTAGAATGCCTGGATGTACGTCGTGTTTAGTCCCCCTGGAGTTTTCCATAAAATTGTCAAAGTTCATGAGTGTCAAACGCTTGAAGAGATATGTGTGTTAAATCAACCACTTTTTTGCAAAGGTATACACTGCGTTATTTAATCTACATACATATGTATGTCCTATATATGTATACATACATATATGCAGACATATTGCATAACTTATATGTATATTATTTCGAGAAAGCCATGAATCTTGCAAAAATTATGATTAAAATATGCTATGTCTCTCTAGAAATATAATTTCAATCTCCAACATTCTACTTCTTTGTAGCTAGCTAATGAATAGAAATTTTGTTATTGCTGTTCCAATGAATACAAATATTGTATAAATATCCATCATGTGTACTCTAATTATGCATTTTTATTTGTTTTTAAAATATTTGAAAAATCATACAGAGGCTTTTGAAAAACGGTAACAATAAATACTTTTCTAAATGCAGCTTACAATTAAATAACGGAAGTTAATATAGGATATTGAAGCATTACAAGCTATCTTTTGAATTTCGTTTTGAGTTTTTTAAACGCATCATAGAAAAAATTTTCAAAAACACGCATTTACTCACTTTTTAAGATTGGTCTTTACAATGTGATGTGATAGCACTTTTTGCATGACGGAATTATGTTTATTTTGTTTTTCCTGTACAATACCAAATTTGGACTTACTTTCCTTTGCTTTAATTTCTATCTAATTTCTTAATTAGTATTAGTAGTAAATATGGATAGGTAGCTAAAATGTATGCCTACCGATCTGGTCTGCGAATCTTTTAAACGAACTATAAATGTAAAATATAAAGTAAAATGTTATTATCAAACCAAGTTTTAAGGGGGGCACTGATTAGTTTAAAGTTAATGTAAATAACGCAAACAATTAAACTTACGATATCGGATTTGTTATGCAGAGGAACTACATAGCTGGTACTTAACATTCAGAGTGTTATTCTCTTAGAACAAAACCACAATGCAAAATACGTAAATACTCGTGTGTATGCGATAGTAGTCTGAATTTACATTTGAATGCAACTGTCATAAACAATATTTATTTGCCTGAGTTAAACCTGTCCTCGATGATATTTTAACTAAATCATTCAGTAGCTAGAACTGAGAGTGGGAAATCCAAGCATAATGCTGGGCAGCATATTGTCATGTAAGTAAGTACCGCATAAAACTTGAGGCAGAAACTGCCACAGAAACACTCCCAGCCGAGGGTTCGCCGGTAACCTTATCTTCAACTCCAAGATAGTTTCAAATATTTCACCTGAAATCAGTGGAGTAAAAACTTATTATTAATGGTTGCGTTTCTACTCCGAGCTCCTTGAAATAATACCCAGGTGTGCACTTTCCATGACTTGCAGTTCTTATCTACTTTTGGGCACCAAATAAGATACTTTTCCACCTCGCCGTTTCTTGCGCCTTGTACCTTGGGTCTTACACTTAATTTACTTGCACATAGAGCAGAGGCGATTTGAGCGAAATAAAGTCATTATCAGATCGAATTGCTCTGGCGGGGGTGTTCACCCTAAGGCACAGGTATGACTGCGCTGCCACTCACTAAATCGTACAAATGATTTGACCCTTCCGGTCCATTTGTCTTACAAAGCAGGTGCCTGTTTTGTGCCGTAAATCTTTTTTTCACCTTTTCGTAGGAAATCGTCCTGAAACCGGCTAACGACGAAAGGAGCCCTCATGGAGACATACGGGTTTTGGGGTGGCCGGGGATTATTTCATTTATATCAATTCGTGCGAACAGACGTTTTGAGGTGTTGAGGGCTTTTTCTATTTTTCATGGTTTATTTCACGTATATGGAACAATATATCTTTTTCTGCAACCACTGTGGTGAGTATCATCTATTGGAACACCAAATTATGGTCCAGTGGCCGTCAACAATTTGTTTGACTCAATCCTGCTCAATATTTATGTCCTCATGAATTTGCTTCATCTGCGCACAAACCTGTGAAATGGCATAAAGGGCATTTACCTACAGCCTGAGGGGAATGACATAAATTTCCATAGGGAACGGATAATTGTTTGGTTTTTAATTTATTCAATTAAAACAATAACAATTTATTACTTAGCGCTAGACATTTTGAAAATTGAAAACCTTCGGGCATTATTGCATTTTTACTACATAATTTTTGAGTAGAAAATCGTTACTATGTAGAATGACATCGTCGCTATAAATTTTATAATGTGGAAAATTTATAATAGTAAAACTTATCTTACGAAAAACCTATTGAGCTAAAATAATGAGGGTCTGGTAAAACTTTTCGATTTTCGAAGTTTCAAGACACGAAATAAAAGTGCTTGTTATACGCGTATGTTATTGGTAATGATATGTAATTACTAGAACATTCAGTAAACGATGTTATAACTGAAGTTTTATTTACTGTTTAAGCATTTGCCTGTTTCTAAGAAAAAGTTAAGAAATTTTGCTGAGATATCTATAGTAAACGTACTAGAAAAATGTCTCACTGTGCACTCATTAAAATGTTTTCAAAACAGCATGTTCACCCTCAATTTCCTTATCATTTATGGAAGTAACCCTAAAGTTCTATGAAATATTGCCCACAATTCAAAGGGGCATTATCCTGCCATGAGAATGAAAGTATTTATATCTCGACGCGTCTGAACGCACATAAACGAACTTGCGATAACTATACATATACGGAAGAGTGGCAACGGGAGCAGAACCCAGACTAGCCTTCCGTCGAATTTTTAGTTATCCTGTCCAACAGGTTATCTTCAAGTAAATTTGTATTCAAAAGTTAAGAGCCCCTACAAAGGATATGTGGAGAACCCGCAAGAACCCGGATGAAACACAAGGGAAAGGTTGGAGATTTTCAGGAAAAGGCAGAACGCCATTCCTCTGAGGCCGTTTATGCCGCATTAGAGTGGTGCGATAAAGGGCTTTGCATGATATATTTGGGTTTTAACCAAAAATAAAATAGCTGGCGGAATGGAAATAAAAGTCAAAGGACTAGAGCGGGTTCTACCCGGCGAACAAGTCGAGTATCCTCTATTACATATGGAGGCGTCCACACTATTGCACGTTCACTAGCTTAGTGCCCCCAGGATATTCTGGCGGGATATTGCTCCGTTTGTCATAATTTCAACCCCCGCAAAGCATTCAGTTCGCACCCAAATAAAGGCATTATGAAAAATTCGAAATTTTATCTTTCCCTAAATTGATTTCATGTGATAAACAACCTCTGTACGTGTTGCGCTCCCTGCCAGGTATGCTCCTCCTTTGTCAGTTATTCCTTAGAGAGATGATGAAAATTTACAACTTCCTTTATTGCGCTTGCTTTTGTATAGCCGTACCCGCAACACCAGCAAAAGTTTATATCCTTAGCTATGGTTCTCCAGCGGAATAAATTAGGTAAAGAAAAATAAATTTAACGAGAAAATGCGTACTACGTATCTACTTCCCGGTTGGCATAAATTGTTGCGAGGTTTCATGGGGTCAGTAGCTTTACTGCAGAGGTATTTCTGTTTATTTTTTATCAGTATAAGTAAACTTTTAAAGACATATTTATTACTATCGATTATTTCTTAATTTATAAAAAATAAATACTTATTATAAAAATTAAGCTAGAATTGTTGTTGAGGCCTGATCATTGAGGAAACGGCTGATACATCGAATGATAGTTGAATTCAATTTTTACGTAAGCATGTGACGTTTCATTCTCATTTCTTTTTTTCCCACTCTTTGACGCTTATTTATACAGTCAGTATCGTTGGCACATTAATCAATGTAGCGCCCATATTTTTATTTAAATGAAGTTTCTACCAGGCGAGGTTATCAATTTGAAATCTCATGTTATTATAATTTCCAATTTTATTGAATTTTCACATCTTCCCCATCTGGAGCATGCTCTGATTGAAAAAGGGATTTTTTCGACATGCTGTCGGAAACATGCTGTAATTTAATCCTTCCCCACTTCGGCCTGTCCCTCAGCATTAACAGTGTGGTTGGCCAAGCGGGGGTAATACCTCACGGATGATAAAAGAACCTGGAACATAAATAAAAGCAAATATAATTCTATTGCGA
The DNA here is from genome assembly GCA_959613345.1 of Tolmerus cingulatus. NCBI lineage: Eukaryota > Metazoa > Arthropoda > Insecta > Diptera > Asilidae > Tolmerus > Tolmerus cingulatus. Next base: position 13,967,385 of record OY390708.1, on the reverse strand, counting down.
GGCGATTGAATTTCAGAAATGCACCCCTAAATCATTACGCACGGAGAGCTCAAATTGAAATTCCGTGCCTTCACCCCTTCGTTCGAAGGAGCCAATTCAATTTTTACTTCAGACAGAAATGAGCAATACACGAAAATGAAATACGGGCGCCTTTTCTCTTTATCGGGAAGGAGCAGTACCCGTATCGCGTATCCTTTTGTTTTACGGTAAACTTCAAAATTTTGACGTTGAATAAGTATGGTGCACATAATTGATTATTGATTTTATGTCGCAGGGTGCCTGATATGTTGACCTAATTTTATTCCACTGAATTATCAAATTCTACATTCTACAAGGGGTGGAGTTGCCGACTTTCGAGGGTCGATTCGATCCTCTATCGACTATCGGTTCATCCAGCGCTATCCTATCGAGTTATCAATCAACATTAAGTGCGACGGGTGTGAACTTAAAATTTTATTAATTAACCAGGAATTGTTTGCGGCCACTATTGTCGAGGGACGTGAATCTTTTAGTTGGCGATTCGGGCGATTCTCGGATTATTCGATCAGTATTATTAATGACTGGCAGAGTTCTGGCGATAGAGAGTATAAGGTACATCAAACTGAGGGTAATTAATAGGACATTAATTCCCAATCTCACTAATGGCGACAGAAAATCTTTTTGTTCGCTTTTATGATTTATTGTCTTCGGCCACATTAATATTAATCTGATTTCAAAGAGATAGCCAAAGTTGTTGTCCTTCCAATTAAGTTTTGGTGTTTTACTTCTTTTCTATTATTACCATAATTTTCATCATTAACAAATCAGCAAATATAGGGTTTATTCAAACCATACAAAATGTCTACAGGAAATAACAAGGCATTAATAAATGCAACATGCTAATATTTATTAAAAATCAAGAGTTTATTAAAAGGGGCTAATAATTCAGTAACATGAAATATGTGTATGTTGTAGTTTTCAAATCGAGTCGAATTTTCCTCAATTTACCTTTATTTATTATTATTTATTTTTATTTATATTATGACTGATTTTTTGCGAATGTCTAACCAATTTATTTATATATCTAATAAATTATGATTATTTCAGAATGGGCTCATCAAGAAAAAGTTGATTTTTAAACTTGAAGTAAGAAATTATACATTACCTACCAACTATAACTTTATTTATACTTTGATTAAACTGTAGATAGTTTTAATTTGGCTTTTATGGGACACCAATGCTATGAAGATTTACAGCAATAAAATGCCAATACATTTCCTTATTACTACTTTTTCAACCTCAAGATATTCTTAATTTTAGTTATTAATGAAAAAATCTTTAAAGTTTCAAATATACAATTAAAAAATTAACAATTTCCTTTCTATAAATCATATGTACTAAATCATATAATACCTCTTATGAAACATTAAGATTCAAAACTAGGGACTTTGTTACTGCTCATGGTATGTTATATTTCAGAATATTTCAGACATGTAAATTTTAATTTTCGTAAAGAAAAATTTGGGGCTAATTTGAATAAACGTGCCCATAGACGTGAAACCCTTCACAGTCAGACTGCTTAAAAGGATCAAGAACGCACTTGTTAAAGAATATTTTCTTTGCAGTCTACGTTCCAAGCACAGTCTTCAAGGCAGGGAGATAAATGAAAAGGATAATATCTCCTGTGACAGGTAAGGTTAAATTAAAAGTAATCCTGTTGAGAGTCTGGAGATATGCATGCGGGTACCTGACCTGCCGAGAAAGTCTATCTTACTGGGAACAGCCCCAACACAGCGAGGATTTCTCTTTGCGAAGAAATTTATGCGAGAAAACGTCTCAGGTCCACATAACTTCTTAAATCTAGGTACACGTGTTGCATTCGGTATGACCTCAACCAGTCGGGCTTACACGTTAAATCTCCACGTGTATTTACTCGTTTTTCGTGCCCCGAACAATAACTCAACCGCTAATGTGGCGCATTAGTTTCTGCCTAGAGCTCATGTCAGTTGATAAATTGAGCCGCAGGGGGAATACTGACAAGTGTAATAATTTTTCATATAATTAGTAAGCAGAGTGGCTGCCTTCTCAAATGCACAGGAAATCTCCAAATGAATGTTTAGTCCTATGTCATGTTTTTCGATCATTAGGGATTGATTTTGATACAGCCAAATAAATTAGGTGAATACCACGTAGCTCATTATGCCAAGATTTTGCAGAAATATAGCGCACGCAAAATACAATACTTTCGAAGTTATAAAGAATAGTGCTGATTGTAAAACTTCCTTCTGATTCACTTCTTTCCATGGATTTGTCCAACAAATTGTTCGCAGAATTCAAATTGATACAATTTTGATTTTATTTATTTAACTAATTAAGAGATCCAACAATCAATAAGCAATACAAATATAAATGGGCGTTTATGATAACTTTGTGATTTTATAATAAAATATTTTATTTACTAAAATTGGAAATAGCGTTGAATCCAATCCTCCTTTAATTAATATACTTGCAATAAAACTGAATGTATGTATGTATATATGTAGGTACATGCATTGTATGACAGCATCTAGAAAATTATACATAGAGAATAATATTGTAAAAATTTGATAATAAAGTAAAAAAGTTGACGATTTTGAAAAAAGAAGATATACAAATTTAACAATTACCTATACTTTTAAAATTTGCTTTCTTTTCCAATTTTCTAAAAGAAATTTCTGTCTCAATATAAATAGTCATAAAGCTCAAGCAAAATTATCGCCTCTGTTACATAAAATTTTAGGAGCAGGTATCGCTTATGCTTCGAATATTTAATAGAGTATTTAAGTCGAGAAATATAGACAGATGTTTCTTTCTCAAAGTGGGGAGCTTGTAGAAATTTAAAATTTGGTTGAATCAAACAATGATTTCTGAAGTAGATTACATAATCTTCTAATGTCTATGAAACTCTACTCCGACATTTTATGTAGAAGCATTTAAAAGCACTTTGTGAATTTCAGCTGTTCTAATAAGAGTCTTGTAATGTCGAACCTTGGAAGGGTTTAGCAAAAACTCTGCAGGCTGCGGTGAATGTGGTATTGTTATCCAATTAATTTTTTTGTTTAAAGCTTAGAAAGAAGATATGTACTTATACTCTCGAATTGTTGTATTTTAATTAATGTTTATAGAGTTCTTTTATTAAAATGATATATTTTTGGTTTTATAATTATTGCATATTTTGTCGATTATTAATGTATTTTGTATAGATATTTGTGCTTATAAAATTCATATGTTTTTGCGGCGAAATTTGAAACACAGAAGTTTTCATTTGTCTAAAACGTATGTACCTACTTGTATTAACGGAACTCCAGAAAAGGATACACTTTTTGAATCTTTTGAAAAAGTAGGCTATAGTCACTTTAGGCTCGAATTGTTCGTTTTTCTGTGCAAATTTCAGTTGGAAGTTTTAAGAAATAAAGGGGAGGTTTGATTTTGAATAAAGAAACGTGATTTTTTTTCACTTTTGAAATGAAACTGAAGTTCATTATACAAATTTTGTAGTCATTTTACTAAAATTCGAATGAAAATTTGAACATGTATAGATTGTTCAACTTTTATTGCTATTGGTTTTTGATGCTCTCATATAAATTCATAAATCTTAAGTAGGTACTAAAAGGTTTAACAAATCGTTTTTACTTCATTTTCAAAAAAAATTTGCTAGACATGCCTAACCTAGTAAACATTAACATTTCTTACTGGGAGCTCAGAAATAAAGACTGAAGTTACAAAATTCATCAAATTTGTTATCGAATTTACTCGCGCTTCGTGTTGGTTGAATTAATTATTATTAGACCCTTAAATAAAAACATAGAATCATAAAACATGTTGTTAAGATGTGAAAATGTCATTACACAATGGTGAAACTTTGATCACAATATTACCAATTCAACTAAGCCCTTTTTTCATTACTAATTGGAAAATTTGCACCAACGAACTTTTCGTGTTTTTCATTCATACGATGAAAAAATTCCACGTGCTATGTAAACGCCTCGCAAATTTTCTGGAGAGCACGAACATTACCATATTTAAATAATTCATAATTCTTTACGAAATCGCTTCAAACAAACGATACAATTTTGCAATTTTGTTTAAAACCAGAAAGGAAAGAAAATGCCAAACGTTCCACTAAATTATGCACACAGCAGCCTCGTTTCTATTCTCGGCGCTAGGAGGAAACGGCCGGAAAATACGTACATAGGTTTTTTCAATACGACCATCAATGGGGAAATTGGAAACAAAAAAGGCTTTCGTGCAACAGCCTGGATCCTGTCTGTAAATAGCATCACCAGTAAACAGCAAGTCGGAAGTTGCAAGAAAAGATTAGCAAAGACCGAGCAGCAACACGGAGGCAATCAATGAAAATAAAACTTGAAGCAACTGGTTGCGCAAACAAGAGGTCGGGGGACGGGGCGGAGAAATGTTTAAGGATATTATGGTGCCTCAAGCCTTAACAATAAAAAGTACTCCTCTGTATTCAAGCCTTTCAAAGCAATGCAAAATGCTTATCAGCTGCTTTTGTGCAGCCAAAGTTCTGCTTCAAAGAAAACTTTACCGCGGAAATCTGCGGAAATCACTGACAAGTTTCTGTCTGATTTTCCTGGTGCGCATCAAATCACAATCAAGTGTTTTGTTCTCTGAATTTTCTAGGAGAACTATAAGAACGAAGTACGATAATCCGGGTCTTGCATTGTCAATATTTATTTTTAAGAAACTGTGCTGCCACCTACAACTGTGTTCTAGATAGTATAAGTACAACATTATGCTACATCACGTTTCGTAAATATGCACATGCGATTATGCCACATATTGGTTTTGGTCCATTAAGTATATAAAAAACTTAAAATGAATTTTCATTTTAATGCCAAAATACTTGATTTTGAAGTTGCGTTTTTAATTTTGTTGTTTAAATATGTCGAGAAGTCCCGAAGAGAACGTAATCCCTAAATGTTGGTCTTTATATAAAATAATAAAATTTAAATTGGTTGTTTTTAAGAAGTTGGAATTTAATACTAATAATACGAGTATTATTGAAATAAATTATTGAAAAATGAAGAATTTTAAAAAATGTTTCAATATGGTAAAATAAGAATTATTTCATTTTTTGACTGTATTTTGTTTTCGAAAACACGAGTACCAGACAAAACTTTTCTTACATTAAATAAATCGCATTTTTGTTTATTTAATTGAATTATTTGAATAGGCGAAATTAGCGGCAAAATGTTGTTGCTTCCTTTATTATATTAGTTTTGCAAGAAATTAAGATTGCTTAATTTTAGATAAATCTTTTAAAAATATTGAATATAGGAAATAATAATTATGAGGTAGAGGAAAATTAATCGCGAGGGTGAAGAACACTTCCTAGATTAATAATGTTCATGATGGGTTTGATAAAAATCATAATTACCTAATTGCGAACAAATCCATTAAAATCCAATTACCTATTTATTGAGAAGGATATTATTGAAACCTTTTGTTTGTTCTAAGTAAATAAGTAAAATCTATTCTGTTTAATAAGCGTCCGAATTATATAATTTGAAGCTTTTCAGTACTTATAAAAAATTAAGTTTGAATTTTCGGCTGAATTTTAACCAGTAGTTTTTCATTTATTCTGCGTAGTGGTCAAACCAAAAATAAAATTAATTAGTATATAATTTTTTTGCATGCTGCAAACACATTTTAATTAACAATATTTGTTAAATTGCGGTTGAGACTATTTAATCACTGAATATAAGACAAATATTGTCTTGATCCTTAGACTTAAAAATACTTAATTTTAAAACACTCGTCTAGTCTTTGGTACATATTATATTTATTATATTTAAGAATGCATATGTTCTACATCCCTAAAAGACTTACCCGCATTGCATAAAATATAACGAAATCATGCAGAAATGGTAATTTTCTCTTCACGTGAATATCAAAGTATGTGGTTAACTTGCATTTGCGCTTAATTGAATTCATTATAAATGAAACGCCATTAGCTTCACGGTCCTTCGGATGCGACTGAGCATACACCAAAAGTAAGGCCACAAATTAGGTCCATTATCTATTTTATTATTAGAGGATTCTCAGAGCAAACCTCTTCCGGACATTGAGAGCACCGAGGGCGCCCCATTGTCACCCATTTCATCTTCAACAAGGCTCATGCTGATGTATAATTCTATGAAACCTGGTTGAGGTTAATGTGGTAACTAAATTGCTTTTCTATTTCCATTAAAGTGCAGAAGACAGGAACAAAGTGAGTTTACTTACAATAACTAGGTCACTCTGGGCACCAAGCAGATTGCCATTATATAAGTTTCCCTGTTGAAAGCGGTCAGGATTGTCCGGGAAGCGGATATATTTGCCTAGAAAACCGCGGAAAAGTTGTGAAATATAGAAAGGAACTGCAGTGGAAGGATTCACTTAATTAAAGCAACTGTTTACTACAGGACGTTTAAGAGAAAAGGCAAACGGCTTGCCTGGAATTGAGATGTTTCATCGAAGAGGAAATAATAATGAAAATACATCAAGGCTTTGCGATTGTCTATTCCCGATGCAGCCATGGTTTTGTGAGATTTTCTAGTTATTATCTACTGGAAGGACTTGAAAATTCGCCGCATTTACCGTCCAGTATGTGGCTAAATTTTGCATCAATGCTGAGATATTTAGAGGCTTTCCCTGGAAACTATCGAGTCTGATTGAGTTTCGATGGGCGTAAGGGTGTGTGCACATTCATTCCGAACCATCCGCCAATCAATTAATCCCTTGCATATTTCATTTCTCCTCTAATTTATGTCCTGGTACAATCAGAGCCACAAGATAATGCCCGGCTTGTATCATGGTGGGTATTTAAATCTCTGTACCGAACTTAGATTCGTCATTATAACTTTCACCAAAGTCCCAATTCCCAAATTGCACTACGATGAGTTTCCGGCGATTTCTCTGGTCAGGGAACGATTGTGTGCAGCCATTGTGATGGCCTTAATCGAATATATCATCGTATGGAACGATTGCGAAAATGTTTCATATTATTCCCGAGCAATCATGCACCAGGTTCGCAAGGGAGGAGCATGTCCTTTTTTATTACCTACTTCGACAAAGTTAGCGAAATCTCAAAGTTTTGGGAAAGTTGCAAGTCGCACGTTCGACAACTTTGAAATGTTACCGCCCATGTGCTGAGTTACATCAATAACTTGAAGAGGTGTTACCTTTCGAGCTTGAGAAATGAAATGTAAGGTTGAACCTGTGATGCACGAATATGAAACTAATTATAATGCCAGCTGCGATCAGATCATTACTCAACCCTTTATTCTGAATTTTAATTAAAAGCTTTCGAAGAAAAATTAAAACAATCACCTTATATCTGAACAATGTCGCGGATCCCCAAGTTTTTGCTTTTAAGATTTACTCGGCGGGAAATGGGACAACTTTGGTCTTTGGGGCTCATTCAGTTAATGGTTTTCAGCTTGAAGCAATCCCACTAAAAAGCCTTTCTTCTGCCCCAGCAGTAATTAAAAGAAATTCATTTCTTCCTGCGGCAACAAAAGGGTGAAAAGCTAATAGCTCTTCCGCTGCTAACTGACTGATTCAATATTTCTTAGCGTCTGCCCCACTCAGCTTTGCATTGGACCTCTCCTCCGGGACCCTGGCTCGGGGTCTTAGCCGGACTTCTTGCGAGAGCGCCTCTGTCGTCAGGTGGGATTAGCTCGTTAGTCTTGGGTTGACCGTCCATTTATTGTTATTAGTTTTTGGTCAGAAGCAGCGCCATCCCACCACCTCGGGCGTCAGTCTCGTCACGTTAACGTAATAAACAAGCTCTTTTATTACTAACGTCAGGGTAAAATATGAACGTCGACATATGAAGTGATGAACACATTAAAATAGTTGACGTGGCAACATATTGCGTCTGAAATTGTCTGATTGCGAATTATGGCCCCTTCTGGACGTTATTAATCCTGCTCGGGGCACATTTATGCCTTATCAGTTGGCTGCTCCCCCAACATAGTGCAACAATGGAGTATTTTTTACTCCCGAAATATATCACAGAAATAAAACTGAATTTTTTAGTTTTATTGACCTACGTGCTCTAAAAGAATCGTAACATACTTCAATTTATTCTTTTATTGTATGAAACTTTGACGACACATGTTAAAATCAGCTGCAAGTTCGTAAATTTGTTTTTGCAAGGCACGTGTACCTGAATTATAAAAGTTTGCATCTTTGTGCTCCAACTTTATACACGTGGATTAAACTTATGACTTGAAATATATTGCAAAGCAAGATCAAAGATGAACAGACTGAAAAGGTCTTCTCAAAAAGCATTCGTCGCACATATTTCAATATACAGAAAATATTATTAAAGGCATAAGCAGGTACACGGAGGTTTTAGAATTCAATTTGAAAGACAAATGAGCTGAAAGAGAAATTGAATTTCAGTGTCAATAACTCAGAATCATAATTATAAGAAAGTGGAATAGACTAGAGCTACGCACAAAGAACACATTAAACTAGGTAATTACAGCACATTATTCATTTTAAATGTGCGTTAGGGACAAGGCAAGGGTATTCGCTTTCTGGTTTATTTGCCCTGTGTATTAATTATTTATTCAATGATTTCGTTTTTAGAGAGAATTGTTGATCGTTTATGTATTTTAAAAGCGATTATGGAAAACAATATCTTATTGAACAATTTTCTGACCTTTTGATATTTTTTCAAGCTGTGGCATATAGTGTTTGAAAATTGTGTCAGACCACAAACAGCGAGCTAAATTCGTCCAATAAAATTTCTTTATTTTTTATATATGTAGATATATGCACATTTTATTATGTTTCTAAAAAAATATGTACTATACGAACTAAGTTGATACGTCGATATTTGATAACTGATAATTTTCGTCGAATATGAGTTCGTCCTAATTTGCACGGAATCGCACTAGTTAATGTAATGATAGCAAAACAGAAATTTTAACATCGTTCAAGCTTGAACATCGTTACCTTCATCTCGACAAAATGTAATTTAATATTACCGCATTACATTTATCAGTAGCATCGCATAGAAATTGCGCAATTAGTTTAGATATACCGCAATTAGATTTGTAATTATGCAATGTAGTTGATGATGCCAGCGACTTTTACCAGGTACATACCTGGTAATTTTATTTTAAGGAATTTCCTTCAAATTGCGTTTCAACTTTGGCGTCAGCTTATCTGGAAAATCGTGAAAATTGCTAAAGAAGCAGGCGGCCCCGCTGATCCCCTCGTGCATAATTTATATAATATTTACAAAGTAAGTCGAAAAAGTTGCCGAGCTAAACTGAACAGTGTCCGCAAAAATATAAATATACGAAACATTCGGGGATGCTATCAGAAGTCAAAATCATATCCCAGAAGGGCCAGGACCCTCTTTACGAATTCATCCAAAAAATCTGCGCGTGTAAAGTTCGCTCCTTTAAAGCGTCCTTCAGGCGCCGGTTCTTTTTCACCCTTCATCCTTGAGCGAACTACTATTCGATATTTATTGCCCGATTTGATTTCCCGTACAACCTGAGTGGGCCTTTTATACGCCACCCGATTTAGAAAACAATAACTCTTATTTCTTATGAATGTGTTTCGACGGCGGTTGGAGCCTTAAGGAGGCTAAAGCGGACTGCTTCAGTATGTAAACAGGGACATTTCCTCTCCATTTTACAGGAGTGCCCCGGCAGGGTGGGACAAAGGACTAACTGAAGAAGGCTAACATTTTTTTACATGAATAAGCACCTTGGGGGCTTGAAAGAATATCAGCTGGGGAGGACCCGAAAATTCCTGTCTATAGAAATGCGAATCCCGACCCTTTCTCATCTAGAACGTGAATTTCAAAACGTTTTCTGTTCCTTTTTCAGCTGCTCAGCTGCTGAAAATTATGCATGCGAGACGAAAATCGCTTGCAGCATGTGAAACAAAACATGTACACGAAAGTTTTATCTGAAATTTGGTGACAATAAGCAGAAAATCCTGCTTTCCCCATCCTCCACAAAAATTAATTCGTATACCAGACGAATTGCTCGAGCACGCGAACAAATTCACGGGACCTTTCAAGTCGAATTTGACGCCCTTCTATCCTATTTCCTGAAATTTGTTACCCTTAGCATTCTTCAGTCATTCATGCTCGTCTGAATCTACAACTCCTTATATAGAGAAACATATTCAGGACAATTTTCAGAAGTCCTCTTTTATCTAACTTATTTTAAATTGTTTTAATATATTAAAGCTTTTCTGTACTTTAATACAGTTTTTTAGGGGCACACTCTAAAATTATCTCAATGAGGAAATGCGAAAGAAAGCAAATAAAATCTTTAAGCAATAAATTAGGTATGTGTATTGAGTTTAGTACTTAAATATAATATAAATTTTTACTTAGCATTCTTGGTTGCATTTTTAATTAGTGCCAATCAGTCGAAACCATTTACTGTAATTACAATATATTACAGTTATTGAAGTAATTGATTATTACATAAAATTGGAAAAACACATTCGAAAAACGTTGTTTTCTTTTTCTCAAAGATAAATGACTTTTCTTAGAATTAAGTAACGTAACAATAAATTTTATTACCGCATATTCCAAAATTGCAAAAATAACGAAAATTCCATAATTTTGCGGAGTTCTTTATATGCGTAAATTGTATTTGTGAACTTTTTCAAGAAACCCAAAATTTTTAAAAGTTTTAAAATTGTAATGTAATAAAAGTAAACTTGTAGGTATATCAATTTACTGTTCATATTTTAAAAGAGATGAATATATGTTACGTTTTATAATTTATTTTTAATATCCGATTTTTGATATTTGGAGCACCTACATATCTGTCATTCTTTTTTTGACGTTATTTATTGGAATATGTGTATTTTTAAATATACTTAAAATTAATAATTTGCTAGGTAATCACATGAATTAAATTAGAGCAGATTGCATTTATCTAAATAGCGACTGGGAATGAAATGCAATTTTATATTCTCACGATTGATATTAACATGCGATTTATTGTGCCCTTTATTGGCAGTAGTGAATTGTGGCAACTAACAGCCAAATTGTTTCCAAGCAGTTCATATGGACCAGATCATTAAATTATATTTCGAAAATTAATTGTTAACCAACATCGCATTGTTTGCAGTTCAAAATTGGTCTACAACTTCATGGCAGGATCCAAAAGCGCTTTCATTGCTCATTTACTAATTATCAAGCGCGATTTATTTGCCATTCAGAAAACATGCAATTTAGCGAATGTGTGCCTGGGCCTGGCTTCTATAATATAATGGCGGATAGCGTAATATTATTTATTAACCGCGACGTTCTGAGTATTTGCTGTCGACCTCCTGCTATGTAAATTTGAAATAATTCCAAAAGCGGCCAAGCTACACACCTGCCGTGATTGACCGCTTGGTTTGAATGTACGCGCTGCTACGCCATGAATGAGTAATCCGGACTACCAGTGGTCCCACGGGAACCAGGTGTACTTTAATTAGTTGCAAGTTTTCATAAATTCTGCCCCGTAATGCAGATCCAATTACTTTTTGTAGGAAGTGTCGCTTGTCGTTATCCAGCCGGACTGCTCAATTCCAGAGACTTAATACTGCAATGATGTTGCAACGACGTCCTCTTCAAATATTTTTAAATAGAAATATTGAGCAACATTTTCTATGCTCTAAAGTATATAATACGCCTAATTCATTTATTTACGTACCTCCGTAGTTCTCAGTATATTGAAGTGCACTGATCCAAAGTCTAACAAAGTAAATCCTGTAATCCCCTATATTATTATTACTGGCTAATTTAATGGATTTGAACAGAATAAAAAATAATAGAGTAATTTCAGGTAAAACAATGCAAATATTCACCTAGTAAGTTACCTATTAATTGTACAAATACATTTGGATTCAATAAAGGAATTTGCTAAGGAATAAAATTACACAGTAAGATATTGATATTGAATTGATATGCTAGAATATAAATTTAATGCTCTGAAGAAAGAGACAAAACTTGAGCAAGCGAGGCAGAATGGGGAGAAGCTATACAAGTATTCCCAAATTGTGAACTTTTGGCCGTTTAGCAATGTTATTTAAATATTAAATCAAGTACTATTGTGATCTCGAACGAATTAAAAGGAGTCTGATTAAAATATTGTAAGAATAACGATGTAAGTTTGAAAAATGGTCAAATTACAATGAAGCACTATTAAAATTACCTTCTTTTCATGCCTTAGTACTGAAATGCAAGAATTCATACATAAACGATTTGGGTACTCTTGACAAGTTTTATCCCACTTCCTTCGGTTCATGTTCTAAGGGTCACACAAAATTCTATTAAGAATGTAGAAATATACTTGTTTAAGGCTATGACAGAAATTCATAAATCAGGGTAGCTATGAATGTATACATGTCAAAAATCGTACACTTTATTTGTCTTCATATATATTTATAGTGGGCTTTTTTGCAGTAGTTAAAAGAAAAATATTATAATAAAATATTTTAAAAAAGGTGAACTTCTACTACCTTAATTATGGAAAGGTAAGTAAGCCGCCCAGCAACTTTTAAAACTCCTTCTTGATCACATATTTGTTATTATTTCTTGGGAATTTGCGGAGGATTATTGAAAACTATTGCAGTGACATTTTTTTTTTTGTGGCTAAAAGTGTGTTTTTTTACGCAATTACTTGACTGATTGTTTTTAATTATTTAGTCCTCAAAATACGTATTCTAAGAATGTTCTATTTGTTTAATAAGCAAACATATTTAAGTTTAAAATTTTTATCTAAGCACAAAAATTTTTCGTGTTAGAAAGTGTATGCTTTACAAAATGTATTGTTAAAATATCTCTTAAAAAGGAACGAATCATAAAATCCAAGTTTTCTTCATATCATGAGCAGGTTTCAAAATAATTAATTTATAACTTATAATAATTCTGTAACTAATTTATTATGTAATATTTTAGTACCTACAATACATTCATTTACTATATATGTAAGTATCATTGGTAGCGATTTATCTTGCAGATTGGTTCTTTAAAACTTGAGAACATTTTTCAAATGAATTATTAGATCCTTTATGAAAGTTTTGTATTCGAAACTTTTGCTTTAGATAGATTGAATGTATCGCGGGAAACTTGTTAATATATAGTACATTGACATTCCATTTCGGTTTTGTTAAGTCGATTGAAAGGGAATAGAAAAGCGTTGGCTTAATTGCGAAGTTCCATTTTCGTGCTCGGTTAAAAAGTGGCTCTATCCCGGTTCTGGTATGTGCGCGGTTCCATTACCAACCACACATGCCGCGATCATTACACCACATTTCATGCAATTAGCCAAAAGTTAAACTCTTGAAATTCAATTTCCTGAATGTCAGCTGTAAGCAGTGGAGTGCTTCCCGTTGGGGGCTTGGGCCCGGTCCCGGGTATCAACGTCTTCCGTGATAAAAAGAGGAAATCATCGGATTGTATAGTGCTCCTGGAATTTCTTGTCTGGCATAGAGCCATCCCGTTTAATTGCCTGGAGGTGTACAATAAACCTCGAGGAATCCTTGTCACATTCCCACCATCCGTGTGCTTCCCATCTTGTTTTAGTCGCGCATCAAAGACTCGTTTGAAATTCATAGTCTCGGGGATATCATCTGGCATTAAGGATATTATTTCCGTCCCAGATAAAGCAGCTTTATTTCATCACGCCGCAGTTCAGGGGTGAAACAGTAGAAGTAGGATTGGGAGCAGGAGTAGAAACAGGAGCAGCAAAACTTTCCTCTTAGCCGAGGGGACGAGTTACTGAGGACGACAAAATATGGCACTTAATGCTTTAAGTTTCCTGGAAGATAGCCGATTTACGGGGCAACGTTTTTCGTCCTTTTTATTACTCTGGCCAGAAATTCATTTCTATCTGGGACTTAGCTCGGGGATGCTTAAATAAGTGGAGGTCAGCCTTAACGTGACACTCGAAGAATGAATTCTAATGACTCTCACACCGATAAGACCACTCGAAACAAGTTCTTGGTGCTAAATTGGCTCTTATAAAGGCGTCCGTAAACCAGCCGGGGCCGGGGTTTACGACGGCAAAAGGCGTGCCCTCGGCAGAGTACGTCACGGGCGGCGCAAACAAGTGAGCAAACAACGAGCCCCGTACGTGCTTTAATCAATCAGGAACTGCAAAACGCACGTAAGCCCGTTTTCGTCGAGGCACGCTTGCTAATTAGTGCGTACGTAATTAGGTACATTCCACGCCACCCGGCAACTGGGCCAGGCGGGGGCGATAAAAATTGAAACGGGTCCAGACTTTGAACTTATTTGGTACAACGACCTGCCCATTGGGGTGGTGGCGTCCCCGCAGGGCCTCACAATGGCCCTTTGACCTTCTTTATATTGACCAATTTCCGTGGACCCGAATGGAATTTACGCTCCCCTGAATTTGGGAGGAGAGCTCGGTGTCATTAAACCGGGCTCGTGAAATGTCACCGCCGCAAATGTATGCTGTTCTGCTCCCCGCCTGGGAAACATTCCGACAAGTTGTCGAAAGCCTTAAAATGTTGCACACCCCTTGGGAAATCCTTTGGCCAACTCGGTCTTTAAAAGTGAAACAGTTTCTTTGATTTGAGGATCCCTTTGAGAAATTCACCATGCATCATGGCTTTTATTGGAATTGCTTAAATGCAGAGTGGAAGGAGATCGGAAAATAAATTAACCAAATGTCCATTCGTTTCCGTCTCTTAAGGGAAAGGGATTTCGTTTAGCTAGCTTAAGGCTTCATGAGTTATAGTTGAATGCCTCAAGGGCATTTAGAAGAATGAAATCCAATTACAAGACATTGAAAATTAAAGAACATTGGAAATCTTTTTAAGTTTTCTTCAGTCATTTTATCTCTGTCTAACTGACTTGGCTGTTATTCGTAATAAATATACATACATATGTTTGTTTCCCATCAATTACGTTTTTTAAATAACCACAATTATGAAATTTTATTTTGTGTCTTGAAAATCGAAAGGTATAGTTTATAATTTTAATAATTATTTTAAACATAGAGAGTTTCTAAAACTTATAGAAACCCAGCGAAAATTTAAACTTCAATAATTATATTAAAAAATGTTTACACATATAATAAAAATTCTAGTCAGACTAGGACAATTTGTCTACAACAATTTTTGACTTACTCAATTCGATTCGATGAACATTTTATTAACATCAGAAACAATCTCTTTCCAGTATATTATAACCATTTCTGAACCATCACATATCTAAATAGAGTTAGGTACATATATGTAAGTCCACACAAGTTTTGGTCGTTTGTGCTCTATTAATTTACTGAAATTGTTCTTACTTTTTAACAAAACATCTATAAAATGAATCATGTATGAAAAATGTCGTTATAAGGAAATTTAGCGTTAAATAAGATATTTGTAATTTTAGTTTTGTAACAAATATGCATCGTACAATTTCATTTATTTATTCTACATATTAAATACACTAATGTAATTTAACAAAATTAACATTACTTAGCATTACTCTGTTTCTCTAAAAGGATATAAGAGTAGTGTAGTCTGTACTTACATACAAATGTTGGTAGATAATTCAAAGAGCACCATTAAAGTCTCGGTACTTGTACAATTTTCAATTTGAATATTTTAATTTATATGGTGTGCTGAACTTATTCTCCTACTTAAGTTTTATTTCTTTAGATCTTATATATGTATGTATATTTCATATATTTTTTTACTCTTCGTTATTACAAAATGCCAGCTTTGAAAGAATGACTATGTAGTTCGGGCTTCCTAAATAAAAGAAAAGGCTCTTTTATGTATAACGAAAATGCATTTCAACTAATATAGTACGTATTGCGATGGGAACGCCATTTTGAAATTCGTATTTCATCTAGTTCATCTTTGTGCAGTAGGCAGTTTGGTTGAACAGTGCCATTAATAGGTTGCCAATATCCTGGCAAAAAGGGCTTATATCTTCTTTGGAGCTCAGACGACAGGGGTTTGCCAGCTCCGGAGCATCCTGTTTCTAGGGCATTACGGTTGTAGGAATTGAATGCATCCTCGTTGCAGCTCAGCTAATGCCGTCACCGCTAGGATGCATATCCATCCCCATGGCTCCGGATCTGCTGGTTTTGCAGCATTTTTTGAAGTGGGTACCCCGATATATAAAAGAATCAGCATCCAGAGATGCTACGGCTAGGACCATTCACTCCCGTCGTCGTGCCGGATCTCTTCTAAAAAGCCGGAACGGTGGCGGCAGGGTGAAAATTGATGAAGGGTTTGACGTTCGAAGAGTGAAGCGAAACGAAAAACTTTCCGCATTAAAAATGTTCTTTGAAGTCAAAGCGCGCGGATGTGTTCGCCCTAAGTTAGGTTCCCGGCTTTCCCGGCTTTCCCGGCTTTCCCGGGAGCGATTCGTTCAAACGATGACTTTCTTATGAAAAAAGTTTCTGCTCCATCGATATCTTTAGAAATTGAAACCTATGAGGCCGAGACTTATCTGGCAGTTTGTTGCATGCGGGGCGGAGCACCGGGGAGGTAACGCGGAACTAGGCGAAGGCTCAAATGTTCTTATTTACGTAAAGTGGCTTCGTGACGTGCATGTCCGACCAGTCGTAACCGGCGCTCCGCTGGCAGGGGCGCTTTATGTGCCCCGGGATTACTTCACTAATGGCCTACTCCACGGCACTCCACGCCGGGCTTTTGCCCGCTGAAAGATTACATGAAAGTTATCCTCGATGATTTCCCTTCTTTTTACTTGAGGCCGACTTGCTCGTGTGCCTTTTCCGCTTCTACTTTATTTTGTAGGGAATAGCGATTTTATATTCATTCCATTGGATTTGCGAAAAAAGTCTCAAGAAACGGTACGAAAGCTGAATTTTAATAAAATTCGCGAGGGTGCCTCAGACTGACTCTCGAAATAATATTTGAGCCACTCAGTTTTTGTCAGTACGAATATTTGCAACTACTACGTTGATAGTCCGTGACATTTTTAAATTTTCGTCTGGAAAATTCGTTTCGGATTCCTGTAACCTTTCAACCAAGTGCCCTTTCCATCACCCTACAGTTGTATGGTAATTGTTCGTGATCCACAATCTTAAGTTCAGTTGCCCATTTTAAATTGTCGCTCTTATAAAAATGGGTTGAGCAATATCTAATAAAATATAGATATTTGTGCAAGAATTCGATTTCGTAACAACATAAAAGTAGAAACTTTAAACGATCCTAGCGGGGAAAGATTTACAAAACATCTTTATGAAAATTTTGTCACTGTTTTTCAGTCTGAATGTATAACCTTGATTAATTTTGTTTCGTTGTCAAATCATTCTCATAGTACCTATTTCTTTGTAAAATATTTCGACACCTAAGTATTAAATTAATAAATTCCAACAACTTCTTGTGAAAAATATAAATCGAAATAGATTTATCAGGATAAATCCTCTCTGGATTGCTATCGAAAAATAAGTATCCGTGTTTCATCGTTTTTATTTAACCGACTCACCATGGCACCATCTACATATGTACAAGGATCCTTTAACATGAATGTTTGATTTAGTATTATAGAATACACACTTTTACCTTTCACTTCAATTTTTCAAAAAGTCAATATTTCTTTGGAGATATTTGAGTCTTCAAGTTAGAATAACTTTGATGCATAAAACGCAACTAACTTTACAACTTAACTTGAAATCTGAAATATACCAAAAAGCTTAACCTACACACATACATATATAATCTATGCAAGTAAGTAAAATACGCCATTTTTATAATATTTTTGTTTTTACATCCAGAAATTCTTGCAGTTCAAAGGATCCTACTTATCATAAAGAATTTTGTTAAGAGTAATGAATGAATTAGAATGACATATTTTCTTAAAATATTTAAACAATATACTTAATAATTAATTACTTTGGGTCAGTCAATGGGTGGAATGTAATAAAATAGCATGTGTGGAATTCTATGCGTTTTATCATTGGCGGAAATTGTAAATACTTAAGGTAATTAGTAGTGCAGTACAGAATGCAATCAGCTTTATTCAACTAATTGAAGACAATGCCTTTTCGCCAGAATTTATAATTTCTCAGAATAACCGAGGAACTAACAAAACAGAAAATATACTAAAATCTCCGTTTTAATATGCATCTTATGAATGCGCCGCATGAGCTGCAGTTTGCAGCTAGATAATGCCTGTTACTCGGATAATTGCATATGAAAATAATGATGTGATCTCACAAGCCTCAGACATTTAAATTTTGTATTGTCGTTCTAGTTTCGGAAATAAGAGGGAATTGTTCAGATAACAATGCTGATCTAATTTATATTTCAAGACATCTCTTCTCAGGGGATGTAGTTGAACATTTTCTCAGCATACCTGCTGTTCAACTTCAATTATCCATGTGGAAGACCTCTAAAATATTCTTAAGGAAATGGGAAAATCTCATCTGGATTGTGGATAGCATAAAATCTCTTACCAGCAGTATGTGAATGGGTTTGTAATAATTCAATTTCTCCTAGAACTTTCTAATTGGACAATAAGCATAAGCAACAACTTATGCTGTAGTTCACTGTATAATCTGTACGATGAATTAACTAAATTTACAATATGGGAATATTTTAGACTTATTTATAAGTATGTTCTGCACTAAAATGTAGAATCAAATGAATTACCAATTTAAATCTAACGAAGTGAAACCAAACAAATCTTTTGTAAATACATCCTTAATATTTCAATACCAGTAAAAGTACCTAAATATTTATTAGTTTATTGTATATTTGATACATTAGTTTAAAAAGGATGTTGCGCATTTAAGAAGTAACCGTTTTACTATACCATTCTCACAAATATTATATTTGTCTGAGTTTTAGACGCAAATTACTTAATATGTTTCAGCATGTCTAATTGTTAGTAAGACACATATACATTTTCTGATAATAACTAAGAAAGTTTTCCATTTTTCAACTAATTTAATATTCATGTTTAAGTTTATTATGTGACAGAAATAATCAAGTTTGTAGTGATTATCTTTCTGCTAAAAATATTAAATCTGCAACATTTTATTCATAATAACTATGATTATCAGTCAGATTTTCTAAAAGCAATGTCTTAAACGGATATATTTCATCTTATCTTCAAATATTTTACAATATCAACTTTTGCTACCAGCCTGTGTACAAGTAGGTACCATATTATGATAATCATTCTATGAAGTCGTGCGAAAAATATTAATTTCCATTTTATAAATGGATGAATTTACTACGGGCTATATCGGCGACCTTACTGGTTTCCTTTAATCCAGTGCCATTTATTAGTCCTTTAGATATAAAACTATGGTTATTTTTACACATTTGATATTCTGTTACGAGCAAGGTTTATAAATAACATAAGAAATGAAATCAATAACGTTTATATCTACATATTTCTTTATACTTATGAAAAAACAAAATTGAAATGTAAAGTATTTTCAGCCGTTTAAACAAACTATTTGAATCACAAAATATTTCTTAAAATGAATTTTGAATGTATTTTAAGTTTTGCTTCTAAATACACCATCTTGAGAAACTTCCGGTTAAAAAGAGTTGTATACAAAGCAAATTTATGCAAAACAAAATACCAAATTGTAATGGAAAGGTGTGTATGGAAAATTACTTGTGAACTGGGCGAAGAAAACGCAATTTGACTGATTATAAATTTA
Source organism: Tolmerus cingulatus (assembly GCA_959613345.1). Taxonomy (NCBI): domain Eukaryota; kingdom Metazoa; phylum Arthropoda; class Insecta; order Diptera; family Asilidae; genus Tolmerus; species Tolmerus cingulatus. The sequence goes on along the minus strand of OY390708.1, from coordinate 13,947,706 downwards.
GTTGCAGTTAAGTGAGTTTTCCACGCAAACACAGTACGATTTTCTTGGAGGTAGTAATTAAGGGTATAAAAGAATGGGTATACCTACATTTTTACGCTGGGAATAAGAATTAACGCTGTAAACTAACTTATAGCACGCAAGTGGTGTCTAGTCCCATTGGGGTCGAAGTAACTTGTATAAGACGGGGTTAGGAACACAATACAGAAGTGAAGTTTGTTGCTGTGCGCATTTTATTAATCCTTTGGTGAAACCTCTGAATTTACGATGAGAGAAATGATTATTTACAACATAGAAAAACTATAATAAGTAATATAAGATATCACAACCATATGTGTATTTTTATGTGAAGTTAAAAAATTCACTACCAAGAAATAAAAAAATCTTTCGAATTACATTTAGATTCTCAAGAATATAAATTTTTAAATTTTAGGTTTTTAATAAATATGTGCTCATTAAAATTTCTTTCTAATTCTGATACTGCTCTGTTTTTCAATATATTAAACTGAAATTATTATTATTATTTGTATATGTACATACTTATGTTACATTTCTAAAATGAAAGGGAAATTCAAAATTACAAAATCTCACATATTCCAAAACGAAACAATATTAGGGGACATGGGCATAGTAAGTGCTGGGTCGTTGTCGGTATCTGAGCGCAGAAACCCTAAATATTTGCACCTGAAATATCAATTTCATTAAGGTGAAAACTTAAGACGCAGTGTTCAGTCAAGAGCCCATGTATGTATGTAATTGTAACATACTTTGCTCTATTGAGTGTGAGAAAGTGCTCAGTCTTGTCATGCTTGGAATGTATTACATCTATAGTATCGTCATGATAATAATAAGAGCATGGTTATCAATACAGGAAACTTTACAAATATTTTCTATCTTAATAATGGCAGTTTTGTGTACCGAGTCAAAACGAAACTGTCATTAAATTATAAAACAGCTTCAGCTTACAAATTCATAATGCTTGAAATAGTTTTGTGAGATGAAAATTTAAATTTTAGAGAAGGGGGTGATGCAAAGGTAGTTTAGGGAATTCAACTGTATAACATACACGTATGTTATTGACTGTTGTGTTATTGCAACATTTATGAAAAGCATGTTCATGTACATATGAAGAAGCAGAGTATACTCCTGGCTGTACGTGCTGCTAAGGAGTAAAAACAAGATCGTCGCACACGATGCATTAATATTCATAACGCGAGGATTATGAAAGCTATCAAAACAAATCTTATTGTTTACCCGTGAATACTTGGTGGGTCTAACGAACCTAAAGCCTAATGAAGGCGGTTAGAGTGGCGGAAAGACCTAAATACCTGGTCTGCAGCGCGGAGGGTATGCACGCCATTTCAATTATCAGAAAATGATTTGCCGAAAAGTACTGCTAATAATGGGATTGCAAGTATACAATCACCACATAATCCTTAGACCTAGCCCCTCGGAAGTATCATAATGAATTCATAGCCGGCGTTATGAGTCCCGACATGTTTTCTTCCCTGGAGGCGCTTAGGGGCGCCTTGGCGAAATATCGTGGAATCACGAAATAGCACAATATTCGACGGAAGTCGGAAATTGAAACAGTGACCTCTACTTCGTTCGAAGGGAAATGGCGGACGGCCGAGTTGGGTAATCACCAACCGTCTTGTAACTCTCCCAACTCGGGCTGGAAACTTCGCCGCGGTTCAGGAAAATTATCCACAAACGACGCGATATTCAGCAGGTGGTGGCTTAATAATTACACGGAATGCGATTTTCATTTATTTTGTGCAAGTTATAAAGAGACGGGACAATCATTTCTTTCTGCTCGGTGGTAATTAGCTGGAGAATTGACTTTCCCTGTAATTATACGAATGGAGTCCCAATTAATTCTTCCAGTTCACTTTAATTTTTTCAGTTCATTAGCTTCCCAGGTGTGGATCATTCAGACAGAAAAACAGTGGATAAGTAATTCAAAGGTACATTCATATATTTTCGAATTCAATTAAAATTTACATATAAGTAAAACGTATACAATTATAATTAAAAAATAAAATTACAATAAGGTATAAAGTAGAATTGTAGAGATTGACTTAAGAACACATGTATATATGTATGTGTAAAAGTGGGTGGTGGGTGGTGGGTAGTGGGTGGTAAGATTTTCCTTATACGTATGTACTAAATGCAAAATGTATATTAATTGAAGAATTTCCTTTTACTATTTACAATACCCATTACTCAGGAGGCGAGCTTGTTCTCACTGGTTTAATATCTCTATAACAAAGTTAAGGAGAGTGCAAAGGGTCCATATATCCTATCTGCTAGTGTTATATTTAAAAGTAATCAATTTCAAGTACAGAGTGTAAACTAAAAAATACTTGTTTTGTATTTAAATTGTTTTCAAATCTAATCCTTTGGTTAACTATTCTGAACTCTGAATTAGAATAAACCAAATTAGTTCAAACCGCTTAATGCATCAAGCTTAAGAGAGTAGCATATATAAATATGAATAAATGTTTGTCCCAAATTAACTACAATTTTTCTTTTTCATAGTTATGTAAAGTTATACATGAAAACGGGCCAAACGATTTTGAAAAAACAGTGCTTAATGAAAATGAAAAGTCGATCAACATACATCTTATCTATGGGAAAATGGTTTTGCCAAATTTGAGCAAAAATGCAATTTATAAAATTTGCTGATACTCAGGAGCAAATAGGCAAAGGACTTCAAAAAGTAAGGGAAGCCTTTCACATTTTATTAAGCAGAGTTTAAGACTCTATGAGTATATGTATGTATAATATTGAATAGGTATACTCTGGACTAAAAAAAAAATACATACCATTTTCTTTAGCTGTAACAGGCTAACTAAATATAATATATAGAAAATCTTCACATTATTATACCTCCGCATTTATTGAATGAGCCGCTCTCGTCTTTATTTGAACACACCTCCTCCTCGAAGTCAATGAAACAATTTCTCTGGAACTTTTGATTAAATGCAAAATCCGATCCCCCAAAAATGAACCAATGTTCAAACATCTCAAGTTTTAATTAATTTCTCTTTTGCATGCAAACCAACTAACATGGTGGGCATCCAGTGAATTTCCAGTTTTATTCTGCAACATTCATGAATCGGCCTGAGTAATTTGAAATGAAATCCAAAGGAAAAAGTGCTTCGATTTGCTTTTCAATCTCTGGCAAAATTCAGTTTTGAATTTATAAATTGAAATCCATCATAAATTTGCAGCGAACCAAAACCTAGTGTGCTTTTAAATCAGTGAACAACTGCAAATACCTACGATATGAGTCGCAAGACTATGTACACATAGAAATGAGATATAATCGATTATCTAGTTCTTCCGCCCTCCAAAACTTTTTGACTTCATTGCAATTTATTCGCTTATGCAAAGTGTTTTGTTTTTCGTGCAACCCTGCACTATCATCCCTCATGCCTAGACCAACGTATATAAATAATATTGATAAGCGTTTTGTTCCAGTCGAATTTCGTGAGCCTTTCAAATCCGCAATTTATTATGAGGGAAGATACTCGTATACATTGAAATTAAAAAGGCTTTTCTGAATAATTCTATTGCTCAAATACTATTTTGCCTTCGTGGTGACCTCCTTTACGGTGATTGTTAGAATATATTTATGAAAATTAATATGTAATGGTTTTTTGAATACAGATGGGTTTTTCACATTTTATTTCTTTTTTAATGTTATATATCAAGGGTCATATTATATTACATATAAAAACATGATATCTAATCAGCAACGCATTTGAAAAATAATATTTGAGATTTTCCGAAATCGTTTTGTTTTAACAAAACTGCAGTTAGAGGAATTTCCCGAAACTCTTCATACATACCACTATAATTCACTTCTATACAAAATAGTGATAAAATATTATTGGTTCAGAATGTAATAGGGGATTGTAAATACAATATCAAATGAAAGTTTTGGGCCTATTTTAAATCGAATAACAATAAGAATAAGACTATTGCAAAATAAATTTATTCAGATTTTTCTTCGTTGCGATCGTATTATTTCATGCAAAAGAAAGTAAACGAAAATAAAAATAATGTGATTTTTTAAGAAAAACTTTTCTCTTTATTCATTATTTATTGTATGAAATAAAGTTTATAAAAAAGTATATTTGGGGGGATTATGTTGTTTGTTATAATCCTTCGTATTCCTGTTGTTTTTCTGAAATACTGAATTTCTCGGTGGATCATGATGGTCGTTGTAAATTGATATTAATGTAGTTTACTTATAAACAATGAGATATAAAGATACATGGTTAATAATAAAAATTCATCAAAGTTATCCGATCCAATCCTATTATAACGCTTATTTGCGCTTTGGTGTAAATTGAATTTTTCCAACCAACTTTATATGAAAATTTACTGCCCAAGGTACATGCACCTGCGAATGTAATAAATTTATATGTCGGGAAGAAGTTAAGAAACTATAGTGGGCTAGTGGCCCCCTGAGTATGATGAGTGTTTCTAAAAGCAGAGCAAACTTATACACAGGATGCATAATATCAAACTCTATACTGAAGCTGCCTGGTGGTAGTACCTAAATCTGTCGGCCAATTAATTATTATCATACTATCTCACGACACATGCGAGGATGTGCAACCACCGGATTTATCGCATCCGTGAATTCTTGGTTGTTTTCCTGCCAGATGAAAACCACCAGTTTCTGATCATTGATCCTTGGAATAGAGGTAACCGAACAATGCTTAAGCTGCGGTTACATTTCCCAGAATGGCGGCGCGGTGCAACATGCGACCAGTGCATTTATTGATCCGTGGACCAAATCACACGCTGTTATGGCTTTCGTTTCCGATAAAATAAGAATTTTCCTGTAAATTGGGAGTCAAAATAAACAATCATCGCATTAGCGGGTTGCCGCTGTTATGCACCTTTTATTATCGCATATTCCGAACTTTATGAATTATTCCGGAATATATCGATTGTTTTAGTAGTGTGTGTAAGGTCCTGAAGGCATATAGGGGCTCCTAATTAACTGAGGCATGCAAGCACCCATAGATTGCAGCCAGACGACAGGCAGGACAAAGCCCTAAATTAATTAGAGCTTCCTCTGCAGTCTGTGCGGTGCATTGTTATTATCGACTATAAAGAGTTCTGGATCGACCGAGTTGAGAAAGGACTTGGGTGCGGTCCGGGTAATACATTAAGGAAACCGAAGAATATTACATCGGTTTTGGGTTAGTTAAGTGCATTAAGCTCGGGTCACATTGGGTTTTGCATCAGTTGCGCGGCTTTTCGATTTATTGATACTGGACGGAATGAGCCTGCCGCAAAAGTGTCGAGCTATTATATGAGTCGACAAGAGCTCGAACAGAGACTGTGTGGCCGAGCTGAAATAATTTCTAAATTGCGATTATTTAGAGTCACAAATGAAAATTATCTAAACATATCCGATGCAGATCCGTTTCCTACTTAATTTTGTTAATATAATTTCGAAAATGTTCTAATGAAAAGGCCTCGATGCGATACAAGCGGCCGTTCGCTTCATTAAGCTGATGGTTTTTCGGTGTAATTGGTGTTCCGATTGCTGAACAGTGTCCAGAAAATTGGGGGAATCCCCGCGTTTTATATTCGGGCGCTTCAATTCATGATAATGACACTTGTTACATGCAATAATTACCTTTTGTGCTACACCATCCCTTGTTAAATTAAATTCAATGGATGTAGGCATGTAGTGGGGCGCGTGCAAAAATATAAAGCGATGCCGCAGTTGGCCCTATCAGTCGGCCAACCGCCCTGAACACTCCCCATTAAGGAAGCAATTAAAAGACACAAAGTTTTCCAGGTTGCAAGCCGTTGAAAAATGCCCAAACTATGTCAGAACCATTTTATTCATTTCTGTAGCAATTCAACCATTTCATGAAAAGGACTTTAATTTCCAGAAACTGGTCTGCTCGGAATAAATCGCTGTGGTTACGCAGACGGGAAATAAGCTAATTATTGATCCTGCTGACCTTTAAGCATCTCGTTACTCCTCGGGATGCCCGCGAGTGCGATTACTTTTATAATTGAGAGATTTCTATTCGATACTCCTGCGAGGTGAGCGATGCACCGGAGCTGACGTCGTCAGATCCGAACAGGATAATTTCATTGGAATTGCATAGGTATTCTGCGCTTCAAGGTGGAACGAGCGCTCATTATTAGGATTTAGTTAGAGCTATCGATTTGGAACTTAAGGAAACCAAATTAAAACGCTAATTAGGTTGAGCGGTAGATAAAATTACATTGGAAAGGGAAATAGGACAGTGGTAACTCTCAGAATAGATACTTGCACTGAGCCATAAATACTCAACTACTAATTAAACTTTAATGCTGATTTCTCTTTTAAATAAATAAACATGTACAAGTAATTTAAAAAAATAGGCTATTGTGAGTAGAATGCTCCGTAAATTATTTTGAATAATTCATACATATATACAATAAAATATCTTAAAATAAATGTTACACGAAATAGATAAAAGTATGTCATACTTTAAAAAAATTTTATTTATGGGTTTGGTGCAATTTATACAAAAATTGAGTACAGAATTAGATAACCTTCAGAAAATTTAACATAAAGTTTTTAGACAACCAAGTCATATATACATATTTATATATACACATCCTTTTAAGTAGTACTAAATATTTTAAAATAAAAATGTAAGTATAGTGAAACAAACAATATTAACTGATCCAATATTAAATCTTTCGCTGCCAAGGAGGACCAGAGCATTTAAGTACACCTTATTTAGAGTTTTTAATATTCTTATACATAGTCAGTTCAAAAAATAGGTTTTCACGTATTTTGTTAAAGTATAATATAACATTTTTAAACTATTCTGTGCACATTTCTTTGAAGCTCAGATATTACATACAATTAATTAAATAAAATTAAATTAATAAAGTAAATTCTAGGCATAAAACCGTTTTTTCAGTTTAAAAATTAAGGGTAATCTTTCATGAGGCGTTAGATAAATTATTTAACTTACTATTTTTTTTTTTTTTTTTTGTAAAATAACTCTAATTCGAGGAATAAGTTGATGAATTTCCTTATGTATGTAAGTATCAACAAAAATACTCTCGAGCATTAAAATCGTTTTGATATTTTTATGTAATAAACAAGAAAGTTAACATCAAATTAAAGAGGAAACTATCATTTTTATGGGAAGTATGTGTACGTAATCCAGTAGCTTACGTCACAAACGGATTCAGAAACTTTTTGAAGATAAAAAATCTGAATTCATAATTATAAACAGAACTTCATCTTAAAAATATTTTAGGTTACTTCTGACGGTCTAAGAAGTTGAAAAATGGAAAAGAAATTGATTTTTTTTGCAGTTCTTAAGTGTATTGTGTAAGTTCTTTAAAAAACACTATACATTTCAAAACGTCGCAAAGAATAAAAGCTATAAAAGGCAATACTTTTGAGCATCCTATAGTCGTGTTAGCTTCCAAGGAATTGGAATTACCAACTGCTGGCCATTTAACCCTCGAGGAAGCATATTGTCATAGAGCGGTGGTATTTAGCCATCTAGGGAGCGGTCAGATGTTAACCCTGTACCATGTGCGATTTGTTACCATCAACCGGGAAAACTACCAATGTAAGGCTGGTCAACTGAAGACAAATTAGATCTGTCAGCCTGAAGTTGACAAAGTATCTCGAAAGAATTCAATTTGTTGTCCGAAATATCACTCAAAGTTTCTGTTCGACTCTGCCGGGGCGGCGCCGCCACGTCTCCTCCCGGTATTGATAGTTGGCGCTGCCGACTCGGGTTTAAACGCTCCTCGAGCTATTTGGGCTTATCCCGCCAGCGCCGGGGAAGTTGACTTTCTAATTTATTGTTTGATCATGACTTGTAATTCCATCCATTTCTTTAAATTACGTGCTCCTGATGGGTTGTCATTAGGGCAACAACATGGAGGCACACAAAGGAAATGACGAAAGTGGTAGCTGCCGTCACCCGGCAGTAGCAGGCAAAACGGGAGTCAGCATCCGCCCCCGCGTCCCGGTCGCGGGACTCAATTGTAGTACACTTTATGTGATATCCAGTTCCATCCCCGGTTATCTCCGAGAAGGGGCCGAAAATCGCACCGAAGGTCGTACGAATTGTGATAAGGCGGAGATTGTTCATACTTTCATCCCGGCATTTATGCAAATCGGGCTGGAGCATCCGCAGAGGGGGTAATTGCCATTCCCACGACCTAGAAAAAATGTTTCAATTAATTTTCTTTTTTTCGCGATGGGGAGGGCTTTAAGACTTTATTGAATTCAAAGTGGGGCTTTGCCGGAAACACTTTGAATTAGCGAAGTGTTCCTGGTAATCAAAGTTTGTTAGATAAAAGTTAAATGTTTTCATGGGCTGTTACGGAGCTTTTTTCAATTTTCATTATTTTTTAAAAATGGAGAATTGGGTCAAATAATTTATTTTTATTCATCAAAATAATTATACCCATATTTTAAGAAGATAAGATTAGTATATAATCCAGCAACATTTTCTGACGTTATTGATTTTGAGAAACACTAAAAAAAGTAACATATAGTCCGGGAATAGTTGAGCAATTGTTCAATTACTTAATCAAATAACTCTTAAACGACACATCCGTTTTATTTGATATCACTTCTGAATAAGAAGTTTTAAGGTGGCTTAAAGAGTATTATCAAGTACGTAAGGAAGTTCCAAATATCTCAACCTAAATTCGAAAACTTTAAACAAAATTGCGGCTCTTAATCAAATATATACATATACATATGTATTTTTGAAGGTACGGTTTTAATTGAACTCTGGAAAGAAAAGTATTACCCTTTCTATTTATGGAAAATAAAGAAAAGTTGATTTTTTTTCAAAGTTATTTAATAAAAAATAAACATGTGTAATCACATACGAAATAGAAAAAGTTTTACAAATTGTCGTTCTGAGTGTGTCTAACTTCTTGAACAACCCCAGGGAAAGTAAACCACTATAAGAATATCTCCATCCTGGTTTTTAATAATAAATTACAAACTGTACATTTAGAAATGAACAGGAATTCATTCTACACTTCCTATACGGGGACTATATACTTAGGCCGAAAACTCCGCTGAATCCTGGTTGCGTCTAGTCCGACTCTCACTTTCAAATAATTTCAATTTCTTTCGTTTTATTTTATCTTTGGGGTGTAATATTCTTTACATACCTACCCATTTATTTTATGAACATTCGATTTGTTTTCTAATTTAACTAAAGTTAAATGAGTAAAATAAATTGAATAAATTCTGCATATGTATATTCTTTTATCAATTTTTATATGTATAAGCATAAGTGTTTTAATTAGTAAATGCTTCTGCATTAGCTAAGGTTACTAATGATATCAGGCCGAGAGTAATAAACTAAAGGACGTTTAAGAGGATAGTGACCAATTGTTTTCGCCCTTTCTTTACGACATTTAGCCATTTTATGATTTCACATGAAACTCCCATAAATACCTACTTGCGTTAGCTGAAAAGATGATAATATGAAATATATGTAAGAGGAAGATTTTCGCATTTGCTAAACCTATTACACCGTCAGAAATAATTCAAGGACAGATGGGAATACCAAAAATTATTATGACATCGTATGAATTAATGAAAAGCGATATGCAAATCTGAAACGGCCGTCATCCTTGAATTCAGCGGACGCGATATGCAGCGAAACTGCACCAAAACTCGGCGATGGCTTCTATTCAGTGCTTTTACTACGCTATTAAGTTTATGTTCGAATTATTCCCATAAAGAGCAGCTATAACTCTTAACTGCGCCATTTGGCGTATCTTTAACATTTGGGATTCGGTGAAACAAAGTCGCCTGCCGGAAACAAAATGCCTCCTTCTCCGACGCAGTTCCAGTGCGCGGTCACTTATCCAAGTCAAACCTGGACGTGATTAATAAAATGCCGGGAGCCATAAATGGGGCTGGTTCCGCGCTATACATCTTCCGGTAATGGCATTATCTAATAGATTAAGAAGTAAAATTCTCGCCTTCAAGGAGATTAGCCTAATTGTTATTCCTCTCGAACAGTCACTCTAGACTAGACAAAAGTGCGAGTTTCATTTAGAGAAGGCAAACAGGAGCTTTGTTATCGCCGGACTTTACGACTTACAGAAATGTTGGAAGGAATGGCTCCAGTTTTGCGTCCACTAATTTGCGAGAATTGGAACATAACTCATCAAAATTCCGGGAAACATTGTGCTTTGCTCTGGCCATCGCTAGTTAGAAAAGTAATTAATAAATTAGGGAACATTATGAACATGGCTGGCCAACCTTCGACCGTTGGCGGGTGAAAACACGTTGAATTGATCCAACCCTCCTGGTTTTTTGGTTCGCACGTAAGCCGCCGTAAGCTTACCAGGTCTCAGGCCAGTTGACTGCTCTTTATTCAACACCTCAGAGGTAATTAGCAGGTAGTTAAATTAGTAATTAAACAATACAGCAACCTTTTTCATCGTAAACAAAGTTTCCCTTAATGGCCCATTCCCTGGCGTGTTCACTGTAAATTTCGGACGGCTCCTGTGTCTTTGTGCCCAGGATGCCTTTCACTTTCCTCCACCCCCAGCCTGATCCCCGACACTTCCTTGCCACACGCAAACATTTGGGAAACGCTCGGTTTGAATATTTGATGAAATCGGCAGAGAGTGCGATTGCCGTTTCCAGCAGGAACATCATCAGCTGAATTAACTCTCTTCTGTTTCTAATTAACACGGTGTCGTGTACCCCTAGCCTTGTAGGAGCTGGCCCCGCTGAAAAAGGACTTCTCTGTCTGGAAGGACCGCCAACTGGGACCGGGATTAGTTACAGAGGCTGTGTACCTCGTTTTAAACGGCTAAGGAGTTTTGTCGGTGTTTTTAAAGTCATCTGGCAAGGAAAGTTTTAATTGAACTAATTGCTGCATAGCAGTGGCCGCGATGAACGTTTTAATGTTCTCTTTCCGCATGGGATCTATTTTTTAAATTAATTAATAATTGCGGAAATAAAAAATATACAATATATATGTGAATACCAAAAACTTATACATATATGGTACATATGTATTTCCTTCTCCTCGCACACTGGCCACAAATATTTTTGTATTAAATATGTTCTGTAATTAATTATTATGTCTTATTACTATTTTAGGAAATTTACTAGTGGGTTGTCCATATTAGTACTATAGTACATTTTAGCAAATATTCGAATAATTAGTTCATCTAACCGTTTTATTCTAACAACTCTCAAAAAGCCTTAATAATCGTTTTCACAAATTATTGATAACCATTTGGGTGGAAACTTTCCTATAATTTGTCTTTCACTATCGCTGTGGATTATGACTGACGACACTGATAAGGTTCTGCAAAATAGTACGTAACAATAACATTTTATACTAATCATTAAGGGACATTTAGAAGAACTCTTGTACAATCACACCCAACACAACATAATTTCACCAATTAAGCTTATGTTCTTTTTCTTAATCTATACCCCGGCTACATATACCGAATTGAACGTTAATGAAACAAGAAAATTTACGTGCGCTCAACTCAATAACGTAATTTTTAATAGAAGAAATGTAATGCAGGTAGACATTGTTGAACGTTATTAATTTTCGGTTGGAGAATTAATGAAAATGTACTAAAACTTCAGAAAATCTTTAATCATGGAAGAACTTTTGACCTTTAGACAAATGACATATAATTCAGAAATTTATACAAGAATATTTAATCAAGTTAATCTAAAATTCCATTAAAAATCAGGCAATCTAAATATTATTTATCAAAGCCAGCTATCCCATGCAATTCAAAAGTGCAATAGATATATGTATTAAAATACATAAATATATATGTAATTTTCTCTCTTAGCATAGGTTTATTGCCCGAATTCAAATAGTTGCAATAACTATTAATGATTAGTTTTACGTACCTTTTCCCATAGTGCACCATCCTCGTGGTTAGTGGTCCATTGGAGCGAGGTTTTTTGAAGTTGAAATGATCAAACGTTTCGGAAGTGCTTTCAGTTCACATCATATCTTCTGTTTGCCTTTTTACTTCAAAAATATGTAAAGAAGGGGACAAGGACGCTATGAGAGTACATTGCTCCGTAAAATTTGAATTCTTTTCACTGCTGACAACAAACAATTTTCCTTGACCTTAGCAACTGTCCTAAGGCGCGGCCAGTTTTACTTTTTATTTCGTGGAGTTTTATTCTTCTCTCTGGACCTTTTACCATTGCAATTGCCACCCAAGGTTTCTCTGAAATTTAATTTTACTGAAAAGCTTTTTTTCCTGTAGGATTATCCTGCTCTATAAACGTAGACCAGTTTTACATTTAATTATCTGTGTACTGAATCACGAATTCACCCATTGAGTCTGTTAAGGTTGAAAGTACTGAGGAACGCATTCGTTGGATTCAGTTTTGGTCCGGTTCAAGAGCACCATCAACACCACAAAAATGGCAGTCAGTAATCTCGAGTGATATTTCCGGAGATTTCATTTACCTATGAATAAATTACAAAACATACTTGACATCCGGCTCTCTTACTGTTTTAATTAATTCTTCATTAAGTTAATCTACCGCGCACTCATTTACATTTAAGGGAAATTTCCACATCACAACAGTCCGATTTTCGTTTTAATTTCCATTTTAAAATTACTTTCATATTTAAATATGTATTTACATGCTATGTATTTATTTTTCTTCGTGGTCTGCATATTTACTAATTATGCTTTAACTTCACTTAATGTGTTTGACAATTATCTTAGGGTTTTTGTTTTTTCTAAAATTATATATGTATGTACTTAATAGTACTGCATTAATTATTTTAAACAATGAGGAATTTTCGAAAATGAGTAAATTTATGTTCCACATTCGTCGTACCAATCAATGTCTTTACTAGTATTAAAAAATTTTAAAATTCAAATATTGTATTTAACCCTTACGAAAAAGTAGTAACGAATTCCAATTATAATGGATTATTGGTGATTTTTGCCCTTTAATTTTTATATAGCTTCCATACTATTTGGTTAGAACTGATTAGTAACTACATATCTTGAACTCTGATAATTAGTGCTGGCCACTATAGAAAACTAATTTCATCTTATGTACAATAATAATATATAATATTAATTTTAAATATCTTCAGTTTTTAAAAAAAGTTCTAATAGTAGTTAATGTATTCTTGTCACAGAAAGTTTGAGATGAAATATTTGCAAATAATTACAAATGCTATTGTGAGTGAGAAAATATGATTATAGTTAATAATAGTACTGACGAATCATAGGGAACTACTAATGACACTAATCGCGCTCATGAACAGGTATCACTAATGGCACCAATGTGATTGAGCAGCACGGAAATATACTATAGTCAACAATTTTTCATTAGCGATTTTTCGTAAGCGAAGTTGAAATACTTCGAATTAGTTGCAGACATAGTTTGTTACATGTTTAAAAAAATACGTAAAAACTGATTTCAATAAAACCTAATTAGCAGAAAAATGCGTTAATTTTGTTCCCAAATTTTATTTAAAGGATTAAATAACAAGAAATAAATATGTCGTACTAGCATTTTTTGCACCAAACATTGAACGTAAATGATTTTTACTCTATCATTAAAAAAACGACTTTTACCTAGTGAAGTAAAGACAATATCTTCCGCATTAAAGTGATAGATGAAAATGGCTCCATTAATGGCGCCGTTAACGAATTTTTACTTTTATAGCTTTATTTCCAATAAAAAGTCTGAAGCGCTTCTGCTGAAAATCAAACCTGACACAAGGATCTTCCTTTATCCGGGGAAGCCCACGAAAGTGCTGAGCCGATGGCAAAAGGTTTGTCACGGATGATTATTTCTGTGCGCATTTGGGCTTCAGACTTGCTGCGATTGCTGTCGGCAACGAAGGTCCTGGGCGTTGTTATCTAGATTGTAAACGGCTGTTAGCTTTTAATGGTCGGATTAATAAATTCTTTCAGCTGGCATTATAATCCCTTCTTTAGATGCCATTGACCGCGGGGACGAAGGCGCAGAATTTGACCCAAAGAAGACTCGAACGACTTGAGTTTCAAGGACGACGTTTTTATTTCTTCCTCCCCTCCCTCCCGCCCGATCGCAGCAAGTTAAGCTCTCTGAAAGGCTTTGCATTAGGGCAAACAGAAAGGGATTATCCATAGGCGTTTAAGCCTAAACAAATAGCAGGAAGAAGGCATTTTCGTAATGCCAACATGTAGCGACCGAGTTGTCGTCTGTATGCGATGCTCGTAAAAATCGGTGCCGATCCGAGCGGGACGAAGTTCTCTCTACATGAAGCTTTAGTTGACTTAGAGGGGATTTGTATCCATCTTATCTCCAAGCAGAAGGATAACGCGTTTCACTTTGAGCCGATTCCTTGAAGAATTAGTGCAAAGGTGAATGTCCTCGTCCACCTATTACTCCTTGCTCCTTGAATTGAATTCCACGTGTGCTCCCACGTCGTAAATTCATTCGCCCCACGACGACGAAGCCGACGGCGAATTCAAGTGGGCTTCAAGGTAAACAAAATTCCGTAGAGAACTCGTGACCATTTTGAGGAAGTTTCCCCAGTAGCTGGCCAAAATAAAAATTGATTCCTTTCTCTGGGTAATCCTCTTTGATTATTTGCCATTCTACCTGAGGTCTTCGGTGCTCGGCGCCTGGGAACTATCTAATTGAAATTTAAGTGTCCCTCGAATCGCATTCGAGGCAGTTCACATAAGAATGGGACCACGTTAAGTGGGCCTCAAAGAAAAGGGAAGCGACTAAGGGATGTAATCATAAAAAATTCTACCAGTTAGGCGAAAGGGCGATGGTTTTGGGGCTCCTTCAACAGTAGAAGGAGTGCTTCCGTACACCTGAAATGGGGCCGTGTTTCTAGGATGCGCACACCGGGGGCATGGGGACGCACTAAGTAAACTTTGTAAATAAAGCGAAAGTCCATTCTGCCTAGCAGGTTCACTAAATTATTCCAGGCAAGTTTGGCTCACTCACTTTATTTAACTTTTTTAACTGCTCATGGGACGTGGGAGTTTTCGGGGGCTTTCAATGTGCGTATTGGAAGAGTTATGTTTGCAGAGGTTCCAAAAATATATGTGAGCACGCCACTGTGCGGGCGTTCAGTCGATAAAATTTTTAAGAAATGATATTTTGGTATTAATGTTGCCACAGAATTAATATTTTTATAATTCCAATTAATACATTTTATTTGAAGTACCAAGCTTATTTCAATGTAGTCTGTTGTTTGGATGCTAATATTTTATTATTTAGTTAATAAAAGATACAAATAAATTTAAGGGGTTGATTAGGTAATTTATATTAAATTAGGAAAGAAAAAACATTTATTTGTGTTTAAGAATTGTGGTTGAATTAATTATGTATCTAAATAAATATTAATAGAGTTGCATATGTATTTGCAAAATGGTAATAAAAGTAGTATAAATAAAATCGAAGAATGAAGGTTAGCGATGATAGTAAGTTTTATTTATCATTGGGATTATATTTTTATAAAAGGCAGTAGATTTTGTTTGGAGTGTTAGGACCTAAAATGCACGTTGAATAAAGGTCGAGGAGGTTACGGCAGTTATGGAAGAGCGGCCGTTTATGAAAAAAGTGGAAATATTCCAAATATGGAGAGTGGTAAAGCCGACATCGTGTGTGAGAGGCTACAAAGGAATGAATTTAATTCAACAAATTTACTTATGCATGGCAACCAAAATAATATTGCTAATGTGCACTGAGGGGTCGCTACAGAAATTGTATAAATAATGTTATTGTACTTAAAAATTTGTCGTGTTTTCGCCACGTATTCGATAAATAACAAGTTTAAATTAAAAAGAAAAAGATTACAAAAAATCCTGTTAATGCGTGGGTGGAATCCAGCTACACAAACCACCAAATTGTATCATCATCGAAGTTAAACATAACGTTAAGTTAGGTAGAACTGGGTATGCACAATATGCACATTTTGTATTACAATCTTTGACGATATATAAGCGAACAAAATAGCATAAAAACGTAGTAAAATACCATTCGAAAAAGATCTCTTCCTGATTACATTCCGAAAAAAAAAAATGGCATTAGTGGTTTTATACTGGGGCCTGAGAGAAATGTTAGTTACGAGTATTAATGTTGACCACATCAATACTGTAGTATGTAAATAGATCTACTACTGTGGTGTCGATCATGGCTTATTATGATCACAATTTTGTTGACTTATTGTTTTTATTAAATTACAAGTGACGCAGCAGTCACTGCTCTAAAAGTCGTGCTACAAATAGTTAAAACGTATAATATGTTGAATATATCCACAAACTTATCTTAATATTACTGCGAATTTGTCCTTATAACCCCCGATTGAAAAGATAATATCTAAGTTTTGAGAGACTAAATAATAATTCTTCATGACGTCGTTGTACAAAGGGAGGGGCGATTTATTTGGTTAATTTGAACAAGTTACTCCGTGATATGAGCATTTGCAATAAACCTGCGAGTTCCTCTAAACTGGCATCTGAAAAGTAGTATAATCTGAAAAGTTAGGCAAATTTATAAAAATATATGTTAATTTCAGAATTGCGGTACTCCCCGAAAGAAATAGAAAGATTTTGGTTGTGGATAGCTCAGGTGAAAAACATACAAGCTTTATGGATACAAGTGAAGGGGCACATATTGATTTTCGAAAAGTAATGAAGATAGAAGAAAATGGTTTTAAGACCTTTCATAAGGAAACATTATACAGTGAAGGGTAAAATCAAATATATAAGTATTATATAATTTGTTTTTCTAAATTATTACTATATATTCAGAAATCAACAAAATACGGAAGGCTCTGAAAATAGCGAAGATGAAGTAAGTGGTATACAAATATGGATGTAGTGATAACATATCTTTCTTCCTAGCTGGACAAGTTTAGTCTAAAATGCCTTTGTGGTTTGAGTCCTCCCCTGTCCGGTATGTCAGCTAAATCAACGCAAACAGAAGATATGGAATTTCCTATTTTAAGCGAAGATCAGCAGCTGATAGGACCATGTAACAGCTTAAGTGAAGAAGCATCGCCTTTGCCATCCACGCAAACTGTTCTTTGGGCTTTTGTAGATACAAATGAAGCTAATGGTACTGCATTAAGTCTTCTGAATGTTCATCAGGGAGCAACCGGAAGTGACGATCAGGATCCGAATGATTCTCCAAGATATTTTTCCTGCCAGTCAGAAATTATAGATGATCTATATCTGACACAGCATATAACAACACAGAGTTTTGAGGTAGTGGAATCGCGCCAATCCGAAACGGGTAATGGTCCTTTTGCCCTGAGAGAAATTGAAAAGCGTAAATTGCTTGAATATAATTTTAGAGTTATTGGAGCAATTAATTAATCATATTTAAATTTTAGCAAATTCGAAGTTGAATCCGAAAAGATATGTTTCGCTTATTTTGCTTTTCGTGGTGTTTTTTTGGCTTTGTAACTTTGTTTTCGGAAAGGCTTTTCCTTGGCTTATCTTGTGGAAGGAACATAAAAAGGAGCAAACCAAAGTTCAATATCTTTTTATGCATATTCGCAAATTTATTAGATTCTTCGGAAATATTTTTTGAAATCAGGTTAAAGTATATTTATGTTACGTTAACATAGTAGTGTTTATATTTTCGGAATTCTTATATAAAATTGTATATAACATTTTTTTAATTTATAATGTTTATGTCTTTATATATTTGTATACAATATACATACGTACGTAATCTTAGTTTTATTACTCTGTTGTTCCTGATTTTGTTTCTTACTATCTGGGTTACCCGGTTTCACCCGGTGAACAAATATTTTGGCTGCTGTTTTGGGTCCGTCATTATGAATTTCCAACATCTTGTAGTAAATTCTAAGCTACCTCAAAATATCCATAGTATTAATTTTTATTTAAATCTAGACTAATAAAAAAATATTTACATCACTGGAATTTCTTGGTGGGAGTTAGGTGTTAGTCAAAAATGTCTTCAAATTTTATGGGAGTAGTCATAATATGAACATTGAAAATGTAACTTAAAATAGCAAAATGTACGTACACATTGGATAAGGAAAGCAAAATCGGAAACAAACCAAAACAAACAATAATCAAGCAGGTATACATATATACATATATAAAATCGAAAGTTTGTTGCTCAATCACGCCTAAACGGTGGGTCTAATTATACGCGAACATGAAAATGACGACCAAAACATTTTATTAGGTTTTCAACTCTTATGCCTACCATTAGATATCTATACAGGAATTATAAAATAATTTTTAATAATTAAAGAAATAAGTTTATTAGGAATTGCAAAGTCTGCAGCGAGTGAAAAAAATTTGCTTTTAAATCTTAATTATAAAAAAGACAGACGTTCTATTTGCATTTTAACTACAAAAGGTATTTTTAATGTTTCTGTCGTTTATAAACATTTATCCCAATTCAATTTGTTTCACTATTTATTCAGAAATTTGTTTTTTCCAGATTGAAAGCTATTTTGATTGTACATTTCATGTAGACAGTTTACATGTAGGTGTTGACAAGCTTAATTTGTTAGGAGATATTAACCTACATATATTTTATAAGTAGTGAAGATGTTGTATCCCGAGCTGATGTAACAGAAAATTTCAGTTTCGAAGACCTACGCAAATTATGCGAAAACGAGATGTTAATAGCACCGAAAAAGCAGCATCCAACAGGTAAAACGAAACCCCAGTTTTAAAATATTCGGTAATTGCCAAAAATATTGAGTTTAGGGATGAAAATGAAAAATCAGCAGCCGTGTGTTTATCCCCTAGAAAAGACTCTTCGCTGTAATTAACACTTATCCAATTCTAATCACAGCACGCTTTCACAATGCCCAGGGGGTCCGGGGTGTGAGAGCTGTCAGCTATGTGTGCGTTCTAGCCAAAGGAAGTGTCAAGTGAAAATCAAACACTCAATTCGAAATTAATTTCCAGCTGGGGCCGAGCCCGACTAATCAACGGGGGAAGTAGGTCATTAAATGTCGAGGAATTTGAATTACAATTAATTAAAAATTACAATCGAGACGAGGTGGATTGGCTATTGGCGCACAAAACGGGCCGTAAAATCTACCCTTGAGTGCCTTTGTAGGTAATCTGATTTTTAAAGGGAGGAAGCAAAACGATTCCTTCCGGGGCGCAGTTGTTGCTCAAACCGTGAACTTCACCAAAAAGATAATTAAAGGCGCTTTGTAGCTTTTCAATTTGCAATAAAAACGTTTACGTAAGATGTATAAAGTAGAGACTTTTCAAAGTTTGCTTAGGTGAATTGAACGACCGCCGCCTTTTATTACATCTACCACTGCTGTACCGACTGAAAATATGTAAGGAGATCTCAAAATAAACTTCAGCGTTTATTGTATCTATTTACATACTTAAACGGCATTTTTATTTTATACTTTAAGAGGGTATTCTGGTCTAGACGGCCAAATTTGAATGTTTTTTGAAATTGTGTTTAAAAACAGACGAAAAATATTTTTTTATCGGTTTTTTCCCAATATTTATTTATAACATAAATTAAAAAAAGATTATTTAAATAAAAATATTGAAAATTTTCAAAATTATAGGGTGGTGAAGTTAGGGGCTTAAACGAAACCGTGCGTCCTGGTCGGCTCGATTTTGAGTCTTCTTATTATTTGAAAAAAAAAAGCCAAAAATGGATTCTTAATCAGTGAAGGTGTTGTTATCGTCCTTACCTCGAAGATATAAAAAAAAAATTTTTGTTGGCAAACTGTTTGGAAAAGATTTTGATTTTTCTCATTATATTTTTCCGGTTATTAATTTTTTTAAAATAGTAAAAACATTTTTTTTAAGGACCTTAGAACGGGCTATAAAGCGTTATAATGCGAAAATGCAGAATTGTAACTTTATTTGTACAAGGATACACTACGTTAATTATTGTGTTAGTTTTGTTCGGCTGAATTCCATTTGATAAACCATTAACTAAAAGTTTAATACATAATTAAGAATTATGTGCAGAAAACATTCACAAATGCAAAACATAGAATAACAAAGTGTATAGATAGGGGGTGGTGTGGTTTTCTGAGGACCCATAAACTTTGGTTAAATTTTTTTGCCGAAAATTCAATTTAGTTTAAAAAATGTCCTGCTTTTCAATTTACTCGCCTTTTCCGACTGCATGCGAGTGCAGAACTTCTTGGGAGTATGTCAACGCGGCAGATTAAAATCTCCGACCATTTTATTACAGCAATTAGCATCTCGGTTACGTGTCTGCTGGGACACCATAGCCAGTATTTAATTAGCAAGTTTAGAGTGTCCCCCTAATGCGGGAGGTTTTAACTGGAGGTTCTTTCCCGACTCCGTGCTAAAACAAACCCAATTCGATATCTAGTTGAACTTGCACTCAGGCGTCGAGCAAATACGTGGGAAAACTAAGACGATCCCACCTGCTCAGCGGCAGAGTGTCCCGCGAGGACCTATCCCCTTTTGTCCCAAATACCACAAAACCTGCAGAGTGGTATTAAAGGTGGGAACTATTGCGGGAAATTCGCCGACTCTTAGTCCTTGATCCCCTGTGTCACGGGAGACCAGGCAGGTCAGGGAAGTTCTGTTGATTCGCTCCGTCGCAGGGAAGTTCAACAAGAATCATATCCTGCCGCATAATGCGGATAAGCCCTAAATTCCTTAGACACACAAAGCAAGAAGTTTTCGCGAAATTTAATTTTCATGTGCCAAGTTCCACGGCAGCTTAATCTGAGGATGTGAGGGCAGGCGCCATGTCCTTTGATGAAGAGAGTCTGCCCAAATGAGCCTTGATTGTCCCCGCGGGCTGCAGGAGCGCCTCCAGACGTCCTTGCGTGACTACCAACTACCGAGATTTTATTGTTTGGAATAGGGCTTTAAATTCGGAGTACGCCGCCTCGGGCGCGGCACGCTATCTGGGCCAATGTCAGCAGCATAAACTAAGCGGCCCTATTCATCACGGCATGGGCGTCGGGACGCTGTCCGTGCTCCTTGCACAGGGCCACCCAGGGTTGTTGATAAGGGTCCGAGTCCGAGTCCGAGTTCGGGCGAGCACCCTTCGATGATTTATCTCCTACAAGTCGAAGGCTTCATTCGATATCGCATTACAATGATCAATGACATGCCATTCACGTGAGCTTAGTGTCGTCATCGCAGGACTTGCGTGCGCCTCCCGAATAAAAACAATCAGATGGCGGGTTGTCATGTTTTTGATTGCTTCATATTTCAAACATTTCGGTGGAGCCGAAAAAATCCTTCGCAGCTAGAACGATGACGATGGGACCTTTTAATAATTCCCGGGGTGGGACCAAGGGGCTGCACCACAAATCAGAAGTCATTTGCGAGGGATTTGCTCGAGCCCCTGGAAATTGAGCTATTTTTGTCGTTAATTTAAGATATTTTTCTTTGGGTTTTCGATGGGGTTGCCGACGACGACGGTTCAATACCCCAAACGAATGAATTTTATTGAAAATGGGAAGCTTTCAGCACACAAAAATTTTATGCTGAGAGGAGCTTCATTTCGGTCGGGTTGGCTCGATTGTCCCAACATTTTTCCATTTTCAGGGCAACGCAGCTAATTAGGGATCCCACGAAATTATTTTAAGGACTTGCACCTCATTAATTCAATATCATGGTTATATTTCAATTTTTGCTGTCATACAGGTTTTTGATATTGAATTTTATTTATTCAAACAATGAATTCGTATAAACATTTAAATTTTAATTCAGATGATCCCAACCCAACACGATATGATATGATGGATATTACTTAACATCACAGAATAATCATTTGAAAATGCTGTCAAATACATTGATTAAATCATTATTTCAACTCAAAAATCACATGTCAATTAATAATAATTCTGAACAACCAATGCATTTCTAGATTCATTTCAAAATTTAAAAAATTACATCTGTTGGCTTTTATACTCTTTTTAAAAGGATCATATTTAAATTGTGTTATGTACATATACCTTCTGTATGTATTTAAGAAAACCGAAAATGTTGAGTCGGTTTTGCTAGAGTCGAAATATCTGCTTCATGTAGATGTGATTGAATAGATTTTCATAGAAAAATTTGAACATTTAGAGGATACCAGGTAGTAGAGTATAGTTTAGGACACTTCGGAATCGACATCGTGTTATAGGACACTAGCGGAGAGGAAATTAAAGTGAAATGGCTTTTCAGTAACTCAGAAAGGTAAACATATGTGAGTCTGCTCCAAATAGTCCGATGCACGTCACATGTATGTATGTATGAAACTTAATATATTAAATCAGACTTTTAATTTTCTTTAACGAATACTAACTAATCAAAAATTTACAAAAAAGTGTAACGTATGTATTTGCCCAAATGTTGCCATTTTTTTGCTGTTATATGTAAGAGCTTTGATTTGGTATATCTTATAGAAATGTGACCTGTGGCTTACTTTGCGATTGTAGCAAACATAGCAACAAAATAATTTTGTTTGGTAGATATTAAATTGGGAATAAATAACATATTAATTTATACGTTTAGATATACATATGTATATAACTATAGTAAAACTTGTAGCTAAAAACTGCTAGTATCTATCGAATTGAATTATTTAGACTTCTAATTAGTCAAATAATATTTCTGATATTTAATATGATTTTCATTTGGTTCAAATAATTACATTAATTCATAAATTTTCAGTTCAGTAACCTGCTGTTTTATGTTGGGGAAAAAGCTGATTTTAAATTTAGCTTTTAAAATTAGGTAAAAATAAAAATGTGTACAAACAGGAATGTCGCAATCTCGGCGTGGTGGTTAACACCGTCGCCGCACACAACTGCTGGAGACAGCCTAATTCTGCCCTTTTGAAACATGTCAACAGAGCGACCTGGATGGGAATATTTACTTTGTATAAGTCCTCCTTAAGGTGTTAAAGATAAGAAACTTGCTGACGCGGAATTTATGCGCATAAATTCCGTTTCCTTTCTGCTTTAAAAATGTACAGAAAAATATATAAAGAGGCCGAAGCCGCGAAGTCCTAAATCCTTTAGAACTTAAGTGAATTGAAAAACTGGCACAAAACTCAATTCCTCGAATACCCTTCTCGGGAGGGTGGAGGCAGTTATCCTTCGCCTTGCGTCGCTCGAACCGCCCACGCTCCAGTTAAGCAATACGCAGGGAAGTGGACTCATATCCGGACATCAACTGCTGCACTTGGGGACATTAAACTTTTATCACGTTTTTCTTTAGACAGTCATAAAATTTTTACGTGATTTTTCTGCAATAAATGCAGGACGAGGATGTGTCGCAGCGGTCCTTGGTGTAAAGGTTAGTGCACTTGAGATAAAGTGGACCAGTGCAGCTGCGGCGCTCTTTGTTTCGAGAGCGGATGCATATGCAAAACGTTTTCGTGCTTTGTCGTGGTAATGTCTGCGTGACCTTAGCATAATTGAATCTCCGTGACATTTGGCAGCGAGGAGCTGTTTGTCTCCCGGGCGACATTTCAGAGTCTGCGGATGCACTCAAGACGTTGAGGGAAAATATGTTCTATGCTGCCGCTCTGCCCGAACTCGAGCATACAAAGTATGTTCGAGGAGATTCAGCTTCAGGTGCTTCTGAACGATAGCTACGAGCTTAAGAAGCATATGTGGGGCTGGGGACTCGGGCGGGGTTTACCCTCGAATTGAAGCTGATGCTGGGTGACGGTGAGCAATCCCACTTTATTACATCGATCCGATTCGATTGTACCCTCACCTGGGGATGCAGATTGCAAGGGCTCGAATTTGGGCCGTGGGCTCTCCTTGGTTTAATTGTGCATAGTAAGGTCGGCTGCTAATAGGATTTGGGTCGTATTTGACGATTTCTGACGTATCTCGAGCTAGATTAGTTTTCAGCCCCCAATATTCGACCGATTTGCGTACTACCTTGACTCCTACTGCAAGAGGGCGTTTTGCTAATTGCTATGCGAAAAACTCCAAAATAAAACTTTCGCTAATACTTATTTTGGAGACTTCAACACTTCTCCGCATGAGTGACTTATTAAGTCAACTCTCTTTGAAATTGGTATTCTGATTCCCACTTGGCGTGGCAAATAAAACTCTTCGAAGCAACTAAACCAGTTCTGTCGACATCTTCAACAAACCCTTCTAATTAAAATTTCAATTTGAGAAAACGCAGCTGTTAAATCTTTCGGGAATCCGATTTATTTCGGATACATTAAGAGAATAAATTATTCTACTTTTTGCATTTATAATACAATGTCGTGAAAATTAAACCTTTTACATTTCTTAAAAATCGTCCTTTTTGAAAAATAACCTTAATGAACAAATTTGAATTTTATACTGAAAAATACGGGTTCATTGAGGTCGAGTTCATTTTTTCTATATGAAAATAGAGAATGATAATAAATAGAATGCCAAGCTTAATGGTAGACGAAATAAATTGATAACAAAGTTGGCATAATTATGGACAAACAAAATGAATTAATTTTCCTGAATAAGCATTCCAAATCAACTGCCTACATATGATTCAGTACATTATGATACTGCAAATAATATGTATTGAAATAATTATGAAATTATCTTAATCTTAAGTCGAGACGTCAAAACTTGTCAGTAATTAAATACTGAGAAAAAAACAGTGGTTAATTTACCACGACCGAGAGATTCAAAGATGTAAAATTCACTGGAGTAAATGATTTATTAATTAACTATAGTCAATGTATTCATCACTCCATATCTCTAAACGATGGAGTGCAAAATATAGAACTTAGGAATATATCATTCTTATCATAACATTTTTAATATCTAGGTAAAAATTGTGATATGAACTGAATTTATTATTCCATAAAACATCTGAAATGATGTGTAATATATAATTCTTACGTTCAATGATTTTCAGTTCACCCCTCCTTCAGTTACTCATGAATTTAAAAAATGTTTCCCTTTGGAAAGACGTTTCTTTGATGAGGGTTGATAAATAAGAGTTCTTGAGTGATATTTATAAATAAAATAAGTACAGAGTTGTATGCCAGGACAAAATTTTGATATTTATTATATTTTCTAGAATATGCTGTAATATGGATTCTATGTAATGTATATAGAAAACGCTTGTCCAAAAGTGAACAAGTTTTTTATCTATGCAATGTAGGTACATAATCTCTCTTAAGTTAGATTGTTGTTATCTATTAATTTGTGACTTTATATAATTTTTATATAAATGAAACTTAGGTACCTATGCTTACGAAATACCATGTAGTAAATGCGCTAAAGTGCTTAAATATTGTATTATAAATGTTTTTCTATTCCACTTTTAAAATTTAAAAGTATTTACATATGTACTGTGAAAAATCGGTTATATTCGTGCTACTGTGTTCATATTGTCTACTTCTGTACAATTTTTTTCATTGCAGATTAAAAATCAAATTTTGTTTTTTGTCTCTTAAATTGTTACATCATTACACATGTATATTGTGTAAGTTGATAACCTTTATTTCCTCGTTTTGAATATTGCCACTTTATACTTCCTAAAATCCTCTTGAGGCACTTTTCTCTTCATAATACAATTTCTTAGAGGAGAAAAAGTAAACAAAAAATGAAATAAAAAACAAACTATATCAAAAACACTTTTAAATCTTTTCAGATAATTCTTTTGAGTGTCGAATTCCAGTCTAGTTCAATTTGGGGCAATTTAAGGCACTTGTGAAGAAAAATATAAGAGCTCTCTTTGAGACGTTCCGAATTTTCGAAGATACCCAATTGTGGTGTATTTGAAGCCTAGACTGTTATATGTATTTATCTTTTGTCACCAGAGAATTTTTTCCAGCCATATCATAATTGAATTCTGAGATTCCTCGGCATGAGGCGAAAGGACGAGTGGTACAAAAGCACCACATGGCATATAAAAATAAATTGGCCTCCAACAGCAGCAGCAAAAGACAATTGTAGCGAGGGGAGCTGCATACATTCCGCCACAATCACAATTTCGTCCTGGACGAAAAGTTAGGAGGAGCACTGTAGCCGAGGGGAAATTTGCGCGTATATTACCAGAAGTGTTAGATGGGCGATGTGGCGAAGTTATCAGATTTCGGTTTATTTAATTTGGTATTGCTCAAGGAATTCAACCTATGTCTAACTTGCGTCAGGGGTGCTATACGAGGTACCCACGGTATTTTCTCCCCGATTCGACTTTTGTTGTCTTTGGCACAGATACCCTAGAGTGACAATTTGTTGTAGCTTATGAAAGTTCATTGTTCTTTTGTGAATACTAAATAACTTTAACGCCAATTCACACAAATTTAAATTACGTATACTTCGTATTATAACCGAAAGTTAGATTTTTAGGTATATTCTGTATCCAGTTTTCTGAAAATACTATATAATCTCGGATTTAAAGTATCGAAAATTTAAAGGAAAAATTTCTTTAAAAAATGATACTTAGATTTTTACCAGCTGGTTATTTAATGGTTCCAAGAAAGATATCAAAGAAATTGTTCTAAATTATTAAGCACTCGAGAAAAACTATTATCCTTAACATAACATATATTTCATGATTCTTAAGATATACATATATGTATAGCACAAATAGATATATTTTTTACTAAGGGTTTCTTCCAATTAAAAAAGTAGTTGAATGAACGATTGTACCAATACTATGTAAAGTCAGAATAATAATTTGTAAGACACCATAAATAAACTGATTCTTCCGCACTCGGATATTCAACAATTTAAAGTTTTCCACTTGTGTCAAGTATGTACTTAATAAAAATGTTGTATGATTAAAAAAATTCATAATTTAGGTAATAATGATAATAGTATTTTTGAAAATAATTTTGCAATCAATGTAATGACTAGGAAACCTAGGATGTAGGCAAAATTAGAGTTTCATAGAATTGCTACAAAAAAATGAAATTTAATAACTCCGATGCTTTAAAAGATATTGCGGTAGATTTATAAGCATGATGCAACAAATAAAATATAAATTATTATACGTAGGTTTACTTAACATAATAAGGAAAAAATTAAATTAAAGGAAATTCTTCTGTCTATTTAACAAAATGAGAAAATTTTGTGGTCGAATTTTCAAGTTGCCCCGAGCCTCAGCGCAAGCGCGGTAAGTATCATTTGAAAAGTTCTGGAAATTATCGTGCTCCGGAATTCCATTTTCCATTTTATGATCAAAGACTAAAAATTGCTTGTTTTTAACATCTTAAATAATTAATACCCGCTAAGTCTGGTCAAGGAAAAAGTGCGAAATGTACTGCTTAATGAATATTTTTCAAAACTTTATTATGGTCCCATTTTGTTTGACCTAAAGCCTCTGGTTTATTTAAATTAAAACCCTAAGGAATTATATTGTGAAACTGAAGAAAAAATAATTAGTATTCAAATTTTTGTACTAATTATGCATACTTGTTCCGATAACCTTTCGAAAGTGTTCCAGTAATGTGAGCTTTCTCAAAATGTGGAATATCAATTAAAGAATGAATTTATCAAAAACTGTGGTACTTTTATAAAAGTTTGGTTTTTTAAATATCCTGGCACTGGATCTTATTTTATAAGTGTAAAAAATTGAATGATTCATCTTACATATAAAAAACACGAATACAAATTGAAGAAGCTATGCTGATCTGTATTTGGTAAATGTATTTTACCCGTGTAGCTAATAGAATTTTAATTGAGATAACATAACACCGTTGTCATTTTAAATCGGATTTAGGCTTTATTTTTGCTCCCTAATCTTGAACCTTGTCAGAAAGGTAGAGATCTGTAAGACAAATATTTACTTTGCCTTTAAACGATGTTAGAAAACAATTACTATATATGTACATACATAAGTAGTTGAACGAATTTAACTAAGTTGCTGGCTCAAAGAATAGTTACTATTTCTAATCTTTCAGTGTTCTGAAACTTTATTAAATATATATGTATTACTTAAATATTGTTCGGCATTACGAGTTTAATTTTTGGTCACATAAGCGTTAACTTCGTATTATTCACTAGCATTACTTATTTATAAATAGTGTATACGTAGCCCTACTCAAAATTAAATGTATATTGATTAATCCAGCTAAACTTCATTACAAAAATTTGTAAAAAGGAAGACAAAAGAAAGGATTCTTGAGGAATGTAAAAGTCGAAAATAATAGTGGCTATGTTAAGAATTCTAAAGTAATAAATTAAAAAGACTATGAAATTTAAACAAAAACAAGTTAAAAAACTCGCGCTTTCGGATTTTCGAATAGACAATTCTTTGTAAAATTAATTCAATAACTCAAACTTTAATTTTGGTACTTTAAATCTGAAGAGAGAAACTCAATGCTGCCTTAGGAGGTTGTGTTTCTTAAATTACAATCAATTACTTTCTAATCCAACCCTTGGATCGCGGAGGTCATAATTAAACCAGATATGTGCAGTGTAATCGGAGCACACATACTTGTGTATACAATGCGAGCATAAATACTATAAATTTAGTAGAAACATTGTGTAGTCGAAGAAAATTGTTTTCATTATTTATTCAATTTGGAACGATTCTAATGGGGTAGGGCGTCTTTGTATCGGGTCAAAGCGAAAAAGGAGCAAAACTTAAAGAGGACAAATTTTATCAGCACTGGAACTTCGGGCATTTCCTTTCAGCCAATTGTTCCGAATTCGTCGGCTGATATTTGCCAAGCATACGGAAAACTCTGAGGAAATCTTGACTTATCGGCCATCCGCATAAAAATATCCTCGTGACCTCACGGATGGAACATTTCCTGCATGAAGGCTTTAATAAAGCTCGAGCCCATCGGAGTATGCGTTGAGTCGGTTCGGTTTCAGTGAGGATCCTTCTGCGGGCGGAGAATCGAACCACGGCAGCATCTTCAGTGGCCGCACACCAGAATTAGGCGATAGGTTCGCCAAGGAAATTCCCATCCGAAGGGGCGGGAGAGGCATCGTGGCCCAGAAAGGTGGAGTAATTAGGCTAATATTTCAGGCCTCTATTCATAATCCTCGCAAGTTTAATTTAAGGTCCTTTAAATCCTTTATATTTGAATACTTTTTCGAAGTAATTGTCCTCGCCGGGCCGCATAAATCTTTAAAATAAAGAACACTTTTCAGCAGCACAGTGCCATTCTTTCGCGTTGGAATCATTGTGAGCTTTGCCCATGTATTGCTTTACGTCACTAAAGCTTCGCGCATATCCTTGCGGCCGCGCTGGTCTTACACTGCGAAGTCGAGCTTTTAAGGACCATCTCAAAACTCGTGGGTGCTTCAAAATGGGCTCTTCCTCTGCCCCCCGCAAAGACAGCGTGCAAACTTATGCATGAATGCCTGCGGAG
This sequence comes from Tolmerus cingulatus, assembly GCA_959613345.1. NCBI lineage: Eukaryota > Metazoa > Arthropoda > Insecta > Diptera > Asilidae > Tolmerus > Tolmerus cingulatus. The sequence continues at coordinate 13,918,392 of OY390708.1, read as the reverse complement.
TACACTTTCTTAAACTTTAAAACATGACAACATTTTTCCTTATTGAGAGCACTGTAAACTTTAATGAACCGGGGAAACTGAATTTTTGATATTTCTGTAACGGCAGAGTGGCTATGAAGTTTTAGTTATTTCCACAGCATCCAGCAACTGATGTAATTTCTGCTAGGGATGAAAGCCCTTAGCCAAACAAATGTAGCTAACTATGCTTCGGTGGGATTGCTTACTTATGCTCTCATGGGAAAAAGGATATCGCATAGGTACTTTTTTACGGGGCGTAGAGCTTCGATTTAAAATTAACTTCTGGCGCGACTGTTGGTTGAAATTGATAAGGAGCAAGTAAGGTGAGCAGGATAAAAATGATCGAAGTCGTAATCTTCAATATGCAATATAGTTTACTAACTTGAGCGGGCCATCTATTATTTGACTTAAATATGATAGTTTTTAAATATTCCAATTAATATTAATGTAAAGAGTTATGAGTTTAACCATACCATACAAAGGTATCCAATTCTAAAATTTGACACGGGCGTCTTTTATATGATATGATATAATAAATATTTAATGCTAAGTATTCCGTAGGGCTCCTTTCTATTAAAGTGCTAAGTGTTCCATCCTTTCTATTGAAGTGTTAAGTATTCCATAGGGCTCCTTTCTATTGAAAGTGGAAATTTACTAATATTATATTTTCTTTCACTGCAACTCCACCAAATAATAATACTTAACGTGATTTTACAATACTATACATACTACAAGAACGCGTTGTCTGAATTATAAAAGTTATCTAACCAATGTAGGTATACAAGGTATTTATTGTAGGTTTTTAAAGTTCCATATAAAATTTGCGGATAATAACGTTCATAAAAATTACAGTTTAATGCCTTCTAGCAGCTTCTTAAAAAACAACTTTTTCAATCTCTAACTTAACCACATGAATGTTGGCAGACATTTTATTTTAATTTTAAAGTTAATTTTGAAATTGAGTTCATTAGAAGCTCTAAATACTGTTCTTACAGTATATAAATCGTAATTAAGAAGCTCAATTGAAATTTAAATTGAAGTGTGAAGGATAGATTTAATTTCCTCGTACTCGTATTTCATGATCACTTGTACAGCCAGCTGATATTGATTTAAATAAATATAAATTATAAATATTTCGTGCGAAGTTGAATGTGAGCAAACTTTATTTGGTCCATTAATTGCTAAAACCTTTCGATGACTAAATATTTGCACTGCGCTTTGTTATCCCAAAAGTTAGTGGAAGACTTAGGATACGTTGATGAAATCAAGGACTTCAGTAACATTTTATTGCAAAAAATAAAGCTGTAGCTGATTCGTATTTGCAGTTAAAGTGGAAAGTTAAATGTCTATTTAAACAAAAATTTCAATTACCGTCAAGACGAAACAGATCTCTTGAAACTTCGTGCCTTTCGACATCTCTAAAGGTGCTCTAAGGCTACCAAATGCAATAATAAAAAATCCTTAGTGACCACAACTTCCCCATCCATTAATATTAAAATTTCCTACTTGAAGGATACTCGGAAAAGCACGTTTTTGTTAAGATAAATATTTGCGAAAGTATGCAAGCAGTCTATTATTGCGTTCCGGATTCTAAGAACCTAAAGAAAAGGAGCCATGTCCGTGTTCAGACAATGGAAAAAGTGAAACGTAAGGATACAGCATTCAAGGGGATTTTAAGAGTCCTTGAGATATTAAAGTAAACACAATATATCTGGACCAAACGTGAGTGGGCTGTTTGTTTTACTGATCCCAGTGAAAAGTTTTATGGCATCTTAAATTGCTATCGAAAGTTAAAAGCTGCTGTCGAAATTTTGACTGATAGCTCTTAATATTGTCCAATGCACTTTAATTTTTTTTTTACAATAAATAAAACAAATATTTTCAGTCCTTTTAATTTAATTCTTTTAAGTGTTGCCCTCAAGTGATGGGTAAAATCATTTAACTTGCAGTAAGACCTGCAAATGTTTTGTTATAAAATTGTTAAATCGGCTTTGGCTTTGTACTTCGCAAATTACAGAGAAGTGACCTGTAAATCTCTACAAAATATATGTCTCTTCCTGATCCTCGTTATTTTTCGAAGGTTGTAAATAAAAGTGTTGATTTGTTAACCGTTTTTTTCTAATCCGGAACAAAATAAAATGTTTTATGTTAAAATATTATCATCATAAGAAGCTCGGTTATTTTCTCAAAAAACTTCTGCAAATGCATTCTTTTAAAGCTAAAACTAAACTGATTATTTTAAATGGCTATTCTTTTTAAATTTTTAAATTTTTAATTATATCATAACTAAAATTTGTTCAAAAAAATTAATTGTATGAAATAAAGTCGCATGCTACAGATCAAAAGATTATGACAGCATATCGAATTTTATTATATCGTAGTTTCTTTTCTATAGGTGCACTATATACATATATGTATGTATTTATAATCCGAATGAAAAAATTAATGGTTGAGCCCAACACTGATATACACGTTTATATAAAATGAAAAGTTCGTTGAAATTTGAATTCTTATGAAAGCTAATTTTTGTAGATTTTTGGAGATACTTACAAGGTGCTTTAGAGAATTATAAATTCTGGAGGATGAAAATTGGCAAGAATTTGTATAAGAAAAATCAATTATGGTTAGTTTGGTGTTAAGATGATTAGAATTGTATTATAAATAGGTAAATGAAATACGTGCTATTTATATTAATTTTTAAATTTTAATTTCATTGAAAAGCTCATCGTAAAATATCCTATACTTTTTCTTTGATGAATGTACTTTCTTATAACTTTCTTCCTCAAATGTTGAACTTTTTATTAATTTTTCCGTATAATAAATTATAAGTTTAAAAACCAGGTCTAGAAATTGCGTAGTATATGAAGTAGACCAGCAGAATTTGAGGAAACTTAGTAAAGTAGGTCATATTCTCATCAGGGCGAAAGGCGAGGGTGCCCTTCTTCAAAAATCGTAATGTGTTTAAGATAACTCCTAAGTTGTCAGTGCAAAAGGGCACATGTGCTCGCTTCAGGTCGCTTTTTTTGCATTCGAATGGCGTCAAGAGCAGCCCGAGCCCTGACTGAAATACCAATAAAAGTGTACGAGTTTAGCCCAACGCCAAGTGTCGAACTGGGCTAGTCTGTAGTTTGAGGACGAAAGGATGGAGCGAAAGTGGATTTCTGGGACGGATATGCCGCGCCTTTTGAGGACTGAAAAATGCCCGGGTAGCTGGGAGCGCGGGCTGACCCGCATTACAAGCGAATTGTTGCTCGCAAACAAGAGTTCCCGAAGGAGCGCTAATAAAGTGCTTTCTGATACTTTCAGCACCGAAACGGATAAGGGCATTAATTCTATTTGCGCCGTGCGTGTCGCTGGCGTATTTCTGTCATCATCCCGATCCCGGTGTCCTGGGCGCAAGCAGATTGTCCGATTCGTGGGGCTAATTGGGTCCTTCGGGGGAAGAGCGAGCTTTGGGGCGCAAACTGATGAAACTTGTTCGTGTTAACCCACCCAGTTTTGGGGAGCTTTTTACACCACATGCGCCAAATTGTGTAAACGCGTACTGTCGGGCGTATACCAGTCAACAGCAAATTCTCGTCCGACACTGAACAAACGGTCGCGGTCCTGTGCTCCTTATTTTTTGGGTAAAAGAAAAGTGGAGGTCACCCAACGGCGATTATAACAAACGCCTTAATTAGTACCGGGCCAACGGACCTTACTGTTAGAAAAAAATAAGGGAAAAACCCTAGACTTAAACCTTAAAGGTTTTTAGTGGGCTCTTCAGAGGTAAGGGAGAAATGCCTTCCCAAGCCAAAAGACGTCCAGTTCGGGATCAGTTCACTCCTCGTCGTAGGGAAGTTCATTTCGTGTTTCGCGGGTTATCCGAGTAGGCTGTCAGCTGTATCGCGGTGGGTGCTACTGTGGGTGCCAGAGTTTTGCCCAAGTCTCCTGACAGGCAATTAATATCCTCCTCCGTCGACAGTGCTTCCATGTGCTGTGTGAATCGCAGTTGCTTTTTTAATAGTGGCGAAATAACCAAATGATTAATTGAACAAGTGACCAGTGTGAAAGATCTGTTGGGTGGTACCTTCCCGCTCCAATTGGCCGCAGAAAGGTGCTTCTCTGGCCCAAGGATAACAGGAGGAAATAACCAGATAATATTACTATTGTTTTTTTTTTTGCAGAAATCGTAGAAACAGGAGCAAATAGGGCAGCTCCCCAATGTCAAGTAGTGTAGAGTTTTGTGCTAGTGCCGTCTCTGATTGAATGATAAGTGCACATCTCGGGTGCGTTCTTACGATTCCCCGCATATTGGAAAGGTACAGTGCTTAGTTCGTAAAGTGACTTGTGCCAGTGGGTTTTTCGGATAATTTAGCTACTCTTCCCCCAGGAACTCATCACGGTCGAAGGAGAGGAAGACACCTGCACCGGATACCGCAAAGTGTATGTTGATCATCCACTTACCTTTTGTAGATTAACTTTATCTTGACGTAATCTCCCTTGATCACAATTTCCTCGGAGCAAGGGTTTTACACAAGGCTTGGAGCCGCCCTAATCTGCTTAGGAGCAGAAATCCCCCTTTTCTTTAATACCAAATATCTTCCCCAACATTTTTCTTCCGTACTCCTTAAGACTCTATTTGAGTTGTCACTGAATAAAATTACGAGCTAATCGTGTGGGGACGCAAGGGCTTGTTAGTTTGTTTTATGCAAAATAGCCACTCGGTGCCCGGAGGTATTTTGATTCCAACCCTCTCTCACCCTGAGTGTCTTAAGGGTGCCATCGTTCCAACCCCGAAAACTTTCTGGGTGTGATGCGACTTGAACCGCTTTCAGATTCTGACTATAGTGCCACTTTAGTCTAAATCTGCCTTACAAACTGTTTGCCCTTCATCCAAACCTTTTGTGTATAGTAGGTACTTCGAATGTAAATATTTAATTGTGATTTTCGCCCAGCAATAATTTCAGGTGTAGAATAACTCCGGCGTTTTAAAATCGATTTCGATTGGTGATTGAATTCACGGGAAAGTGATATAATGAATATGGAAGGATGCGGCCTCGTTAAGCCAGTTTCTGCAATTTAGTGGCTTTTGTACACACAATTTAAACCTGCAGGGAGAATTATGCGATAATTGCCCTAAAACTACGAACACCGGAACAAGTAGATTGAAAGGGAAAATATTTGTTCTAGATAAATTGAGCTTTACGTTACTGATGAAAATAAAGCACTCAGATGAAGTCTTAACTGAAGATGAGGAGGTAATCGGCAGAGGAGGTTGACCTTCTTCATACATCCGTAGTGTCTGTAAGTCATGAATGTAGACATGTCGGACCATCTTGAAATCGTGTAAGTCTGCGTCGAAGGATTTATTTAGGAGAGCAGATATCGAGTGCTCGATTGGTGCATGGTATAATTTAAGTTGATACTTTGGTTACGGACATCGGTGAGCTAATAATAATAGGATGGGTTAAATGTTATTTAGAAGAACGGCTTCATCACGAACACGAATACCTAGTATAACATAAACATCCAATCAAAATTTTGGGTAACCTTGACTCGAGTCGAAATATAAGGCCTATCTACCATGTATATTTCAGAAATCCTAGTATTTAGGCTTTAGAGGATTTAAGTAATACTTATTTTAAATAGAAAAAAAAACCTCTTAATTCTAATTCAGTTATAGTGACATAAATGTATATTTAATAGTTGAGTAAAAATTTATTAATTTTCTTTTTTTGCTACCATATTTTCTTTTTGAGCACTTTTTATTGATAGCATTATTAAAAGCACTTATTTTTGACGTTGGTATAAGCAATTTAATGTACTCGCCCTAAAAAGGATATTTTTAGCGTTTTTATTTATGAACATTAGAATTATAATTTTGAGTTCTAGCTCAGGAGTTAACGATCCTTTTATGTTTACGATTGAATACATCTGTATATTTGCCTTTGTAATGTTAATGAAAGATAAATAATGTTTATAGAAGTAAAAAAGGTGCTACTCTTTCACTCTCCTAGAATTTTTAGTAGCTCATAAAGTACGAAAAGTACAGTTTTAGAGGCATTTGAAAATACATATGTTGAAGCATAAAATCAGTCTATTAAAGTATGTTAAATATCTTAAGTGAATTATTACAAATTATGAATTACCTAACGTCATACACGACATGCATGATTTGATTTAAACTGGTACTAAATATAAAATATTCAGCATACTTTTAACAATTTAAATTTTAACTGATATAGACTAATAAAATCCATACTACGTTCTTTGAAACCTTTTTTTCAGAAGACCATGGAATCGCAAAATCCTACTAGAAGCATATGTATATGGGAATACGTGGGTATTCACGATTTGTTGTATATTGCTAATCTAACATTAAAAATTATTTTGCACATATCGAGTCAACTGTGCTTAAAAATTATGTCAATGCTATAGGTAACATGATACATATATTGTTAATCTCTTTAATTTATTTTAATGCTAAAAATTTCACTATCAAAGGTGTAATGTTCGATTAAGTAACAATTTGTTAAGCTTTTTTATCGTCTAATTTGTAATGGTAGTTAAATAATTTTTTAATAGGAAGAATAAATTTAATTCCAATGACATCAAGTGATGAATTTGCCTTTATTATTAAAGCTCGGATCTCAGCTTATTTGTTAGTGATAAAATTTTAAAATTCATATATGTATATATATTCCTTGTATTCTAGAGAGTGAGCAAATCTTTTCTTTTTATTATACTACCCACATTAGAAACTAAGAAGATTACTGAAGATACGGATTAAAATTCTAATTACCTACTTTCCTCGTTTATATTAATTCCAAATGGGTATTACAACTTCTTGAATTTTGTAGGATGCAAGTAGAATGTATCTCAGAGATCAGTAACGACTTTATTCGAAGAATGCACGTAAAGTGTCTTTCAATTATGTAAATATAAGCTCTTAAGTCCAATATTGCTCAAGGTCAAGACTTACGAAATTATGTGTTTTTCCTACTTAAATGTGTTTCTTAATTCTAAAAACAAATTTCCTAAGAGATATGCTTCAAATTAAAAGGAACTCACAGCTCCGGGCCCTGCCGCTTTAAAATCCGGCTCTGGTGATTTAAAATATAAATTAACATTATTTTGAAATAAAGCACTTCATTAAGAGGGATCAGCACTGAGTTTTGTCTCGATACTAGAATGCCTGCCGCTCTTTCCAATTTTGTATTACGATATCATAAATTTTAAAATTAATTAATAGATAATCTGAATGTTTCAGTATATAAATTCGAATGCGACATTGTCCTCATGCTAAAGCTACCATACAACTGAACTATAAAGTACCAAAGACATGATTATTTTTTTACAATTAAAACAGTAAACTATAACTTTATACTATCCACAAATGGTCTTCTCAACAATTTATTTTGTATTTTTATAATTATATAATATCTTTAGCCATGCGGTTTTACTTCCATTTCACTTAAATTTAAGATTATTCTAACGCAATTATTTATATTTATTGACTAATTGAAAAACAGAATTTGTAATCAAATTTTATCAATCAGAAATTCATCAATAAAGAGGTAAACAATTATTTGCAGCAGTTCCTTCTATACTGTATGATCATTAAGAAATTTTGTTTTTCAATATTTCAAAAAAATAAATTTAAATAAATTCATCATTCTGAGAAATACTCATGATCGCTTTGTAACATGGATATAATTGATGTAGGCTTAAAAAATAGTTGCCTCTACATATTCTGCGTATTAAAGTTTATTCGTCAATATTATCCAATAATACGAAGAAACTTTGGGGAGCATTTTCCGATATTGTTTTTGTGTGAGTTTTATACTATTTTCCTTTCCAATATGTATTCAAAAGCACCTAAATTATGTATTCTGGCGTTAAAAATTTATACATCAATTTTCAAGAAAGCCATGATGAGCTTCGACAGGAATTTCTAATGTTTCTAATGAATTTTGTTTATAAATTTTTACTTCAAAATGGACTTTATTGTTAAATTTTTAGTTAAGTGACTGGCCATGTTAAATGGAAGTTGTCTCATATTAATTTAATCAGATGTTAATGGCTAAGGAACTCTAGTTATGTATTCAAAAAATTATGAAATTGTGAGTAAACCAAAAATTGCCAAAATTGGCATGCTTCTGGAAAAAAATATATAATAACTTAGCTCCTATTTGTTGAATGAGCTTATGACTGAATTATTTAAAATTGGTGGTGAAATTGGAGTATGACGTTTTTCTGAAGAAGCCTTAATATTTCCTTCCGTTTTTAAAATTGCGGGTATAATCAAATTACCCGACGACACGTCAGAATTTCGAGAGGGATCGTTTTCGAGGACGATATTTGATGGCAATATTTTGCAATTTTTTAATCGGACTGCTTATCTCGGCTCTCAAGCGTGAGCGTCGAAGTGAAGCTTAATTCGAATAATGTAAAGCTGCTAATCGTAGTACAAAATAGACTTAATCACTAGATGTAATTTGAGTGCAGACAAGTGCTGGAAGTAGATAATTAAAGGTAACACTAATTTATGTATTTCCACCACATTTGTGTATTACGTCTATCGGAAATCGAATTTGAACTTTACTTCTCATACTGCCATTTAATACATAAATACTAATGAAATACAAACCACAATATAAATCCTGATTTTATAAATAGTAGGTATATTTATACATAAATTTAAAAAAAATCAGCCAATATAAATAGCCAATCAGCCAAATATAAAAAAATCCTGTGCTAATCAAATCTATCGTTTTATTTTTCCTATAACATGTAATATTATTATTCTTCGCTTTGCAAACTTCCGAGTTAAGGGTGGGAACAATAATTTGTAGACATTATTCATCATAACTCGAAAAGTATGCGGCATAAAATGAACTAAAAATCTATTTTATATTATTATGCAATAAAGCTGCACAAGCATTATTTAAAAGTATTCCAAATTTTAATTTGATAGCATTAGCATCTATGTAACATATGTACGTACAAACAAGGTAACAAGTAATACCGGTAATTTAAAACTGCTTTAATTGGCAGAAATGAAAATAAAATATAAATTCACAAATGACTACTCAGCTTTACAAGTGATGTTTTATATATATTATATTTTTTATTTGTACAGTTTTGAAATTAACCACACTCAATTTTCTACCATGGAAGCCTGAATTATTCAATACTTTAAATTTTTAATTAACAATTTAACATAATATCAGAGACCTGATATGCTACCTTACTAAATGTTAAAGCTCTCGTTACATTTTCAGGAGTGGCTTATGGATAATTAGGATGGGTTTTGTGGGTACCCCTCTTAAATATTCTCTTTGGCGCTTAATCACACGGTAACCATCCGTACAAAACCGCATCTAAATCGTATAAAATTGATAAAACACCAGAATTGTTTATAGTAGATTGATTTTACGAAACACAAAAGTTTTAAATTATATATGTAATTGAATTTATGAGTCTCTCATTTATAAACAAAATTTCCTAACTGTTGGTGTGGGTTTTACATTTAAACTTCATACGAAAGCTTAATTATCCCATTTTATTTTATCAAAGCGAAGTAATTGGATAATTACAAACTTTGTTGCAGTGGAAATTCTATTTCCTCTTAACCTTTCTAGTACGTACTCAATAAAAGATTATGCAAATTATTTCGAAAGCAGTAACTGAAGCATAAATATTTTAAGTGGAATTAGGGAATACCAATTGAAGCGTTTCAAAGTTTCTAATTACGTCCTTGCATGAAGTGATGGTAGCCAGTTGCAAGCAAATGAATATTTTTAAAAAATGTAGGTGCAATATTATTGATAACTGGGAGGCAATATCTTAATAGCGATTAATCACAATTAAAATTTCAAATGAAATGCCAGTGGTTAACTGAAACATTTTTTAAAGGCAGGTCATGACCTTTTAAACGAAACTCGCAATATCTATTTATCTAGTGTTTGCTTTAAGCGATCAATTCCACAGTGTGGGCTCACCTTTAGCCGAGTTGACGCCTTTATGCTCATATGTATAATAAATTGCCCCCATTTGTGAGAGTGCGTTGCCCTGGAGGGCACAGTGTTCGATCATCGTTATTTAGTAGTTTTGTCATTAAAGAATTAAGTGGCCTCACGCTTAATCATCAAACGGATTATTAATGAATGACATAGCTCTGCACGTAATACCTCCCACAATTCGATTACTACGTCATTTATGATTGCGCCTTAGGGAAGTTTACTATGTTACCGTCAGGTATAAAAATGCAATGAAAATTTACATGAAGGCACTCACACACATTTCTAATACTCGTAAGATGTAAAATATGCATTCTCCTTTCTATAGAATTGTTATCATATTTGTTTTAATTTTGAATTAAATACATATTCTTGCCTGAAAAGCGAAATAAATGAATAAGTATAATATATATTGTTTGTTTTGAAATTCATATCTAACACATGTAGCATTTCCAAGGAAATCATATTTCTAAAAGAAATTATAAGGTATCTTACATATATGTATGCAACTTACTTATTATGAAAATATGAAAAACGAAGAAAATGGGAGAAAAAGTAATTTATTTTGTATATGTACCAACACAAAAATCTCATACAAATTATGAAAAACGCGTAGATCGCAAACACAATGGTTTAGTAAGATAGACTAGTTTTTTGGATTATAAATGTAAGCGTCTGGGATGAAAAACCTTAAAATTGGTACAGTTTTTATGAATAAAATTTAACAAATTGTTTAAAAGAAAGTTAAGAAAATTATAGGTTAAATATAACAACTAACAATTAACCATGAAATATTTTTTCTCGTCGTCTGGGTTGCTTATTTTCATAATAGTCATACAAAACATAACTTCTATGTCGACACCTCTAAATTTAATGAAAATCTAATATAATATTTGCATGAACTCTGCTAAACTGCAAAGTATATAAATTAATAAAACATGTGGAACACTTTTTATATTGTTAATTGAGGTCTATAGTCATATGAAATATGTAAGTTCTCATTATAATATTTATAATTATAATATGCTTTATACAAAAGTTCCTATTACCTCGACGGTTTTGTCACAGTAACTAAGAAAGCGTTTATAAGTTTTAGTTTAAGGTTTTCTTATCGTTCGAAAGGTCAATTTTCAGAATTTTTGCCCCAAAAACTTTCACAAGTACGAACCATTTTAAGCCCGAATTGAAGTTACTTACCCCCACCGTTCATTTCATGCTCTAATAAATAAACGCAAAACTTCCTATTTGTTTAGTAATAAATATATTTTCTGGCAGTTTTGGGCATCCTTGAAAACCTCCCAGAAAGTTGTGATTAATGGATTTCTGTAATCTATTACCCCGCGCTCTCCGCTGGTTTCAAGGGAATATTTTGAGTTTGTCGACATTATAATAACTTGAAATTAAAAAATAGTTTTCGTATTAATGCTGCTGTTCATGGTGCTATAAGTTGATTGTTGTCTTTCAACAAAAAGTTAGTTATAAATTATAGTCCTTCATGGATTATGCAAATTGGAAATTAATTTTTTTACTTAATATTTTTAGAACAAGTTTTAATTGAAATTGAAAAAGATTTGAAGGAACTTAATCGCAGTTTTTTTTATTTAATTTATTTATTTCCAAAGTTTTTCCGTTAAAACCGAACTTCGAGTAATTCTCAAAACCCCTGATTATTTGGTATTTAACATAATCTAGAAGTTATTGTGTTGTGGTAATATTTCTTGAATAGTCCTTTTAACTTAATTGAAATTCTAGTTTCACTTATACTGTTGAAATTCAAGAGTTTTCACAACTTTTTCGGTGTACGCTTAATTTATTTTGATAGTTTGTCATTGAAGTTCGATAACTTGAAAAGTTGAGTTGCGCCACTCTGTGCTGAATGAAGAAATTTCGCAACCGATAAAAGTTGAGTTGTATCTTAAGCGAATAAATGGTAATTATTTATGAGTTAACTTCATTTCATTGTATTGTCCTAAATGTTACTGCAAAATCAGTTGTATGTTAGAGTATATTTTTAGCAGAATTTATCGCATTTTTAGCCAAATCAACTCAATTTGGACACTACATGCATCAATAAATTTTTTTAAAAAGCAACCGAATTTCACAAATCAGGAAAATACATCTGTCTTTCTAGTTATATTTCCCTGAAAACAACTGAATTAAAATAGAAATTCTGCAAATTATTACAATATATTCTAGTAATTCATTACAAAATGTGGAGGAATCTACCACTTGAGCTTCATTGCATACTACTGAAAAATATTTTACATTGTTAGTAAGCAGTAGCTAACAATGATGTACACCCATAAGAGAGAATAAAACAAATCTGAAGTTTTACTCTAAAGTGATTGCGTATGAGCTATAGAAAAGAAGATAACCGTTTTGTAAAGAGCATTTTTATATCATAGTTCCTATTATCGCATGATGTTTCGCTTTTAGTATCACTTACATTCCTAGCACCTGCCGCAATATTTTTTCAAATGTATGAACACATCTAGGAAATAATTTCCAATCGACCTTGAAGGATATCGAAATTTATTTGGCATTTTACTTAACCTTCGATTTTCGATACATGTTTCTAATGCTACTTCCATTGAAAAAAAGAATCGAGGAAAGGTACCCAGCTATCTTAAAAACAGCCGAACGCGTAAACTGCCGGGAATATATCCAATATTCATAAACGCCCACTGTCAATGCCACATACGAAACATTGTGAAGGTATTTCACACCCCCTGCTAAAATCAATAAACGCCAAAAGAAGCAGAAATATCCCAAAAGCCATTAAGGACCCATAACTCTTGGTAGGGTATAGCTGGAAATTTTCTGCAAATTTGTCATTTTACTTCGGGGGTGGCGAGCAGTCAGCCGTACCCATTTTTCGCAAATTACAAACCTCCCCTATGTTTTACTCAGCACGAGGCCCCCTGAAGATGTTAGAATTTCAATAGTCCAAATGATTGGTGAGACATTCTGGCTACGAGAGGGTAAAGCGTTTCCCGGTGTGGAGCCGCTGCCCTCCATCCCCGCCGGTCTTCGCACTAGACACAATTTGATTCTGTCCTTTCTGGGGAGCAAACATAACCACCAAATCCCCAATATTTCCTCCCCAATGCAGAGGAGGCAAGTATCCTTTTTGGTGACAAACCTAAGGATCAATAAATCACAGGCCGACAATCAAATTCTGGTACTTAAGTAGGCGGTGAAAGTGCTTTGTTGATTGATGGCGGCAAAGTTTTGACATCACATAAAAGAGGCCATAATCCCGGATTTCTTGTCGAGGATCCCGAAGCCAGGCTCCTTGGATCCAGGACACAGCTGCCTCAACAGTTTTATGAAGTTGAAGGAAAAGGTCGTGTTGATCACTGTTTATACAATGCTAACATACGACTGTAGGGCACTATGCCAAAAGTTTTACATATAGGCAACAACTGCTTGCGCACATTCCTCCGACAGTGCGCCCAAAACGACAGATTTATATATCATCTACGTTTGGGGGTTGGATGTGATTATAACCTCGGCATTCCTCCGAGTTTGAGACATCAACATTTTGGCCAAACATGTCGCCATTCCTTATTGGTCTGTTTGCTATCTTAGTGCAAGGTGGCGCGCAAATGGGGTCAGATAAATCTTATCTAATGCGGTCAATTGGCAGGATAAAGTTTCAATTACTTGAATTCCTCTCATGGCCCGATGGGTCTGTGTATTTTACCAAATAACAAATATTAGGAGAGAGAACCTTCAAACTTCAGTTTTGCGCCTGTAGTAGGTGGCAATTCTCAGAAATCTGCAGACAAGGAGTTTGCGAAAATACGAAGCAAATCGATTCTTTCAAGGTGGGTCCTGGAGTGGGTGAGCAATGAAGCATAGGACATCTACATAATCGGTTGGTGTTATTATTTGTTGACTCAAAACGGGTTTTAAATTGAGCTTTAGGTAATCTTTCTTTCTTAAATTAGTGAGAGTTTGTCAAGATATCGGAATTCCTCCTTTTTCAGCTGTTGCTCTTCAGGAAATTCATTATTTTTTAGGTCCTATACAAAAATCAATTAAGTAGAAGCATTTTGATCCCCAGAACTCAAAAATGCCATCCAGTGGACAACGAATTTAGGTTATTTCTTTTGTATACTCTAAAAATGTTGAATACGGTGAGAAGTTTTAACGAACAAAATCGAAGTCGGCGATTGGAAATAAATTATTTATATATACCATATATCTCATGCAACTGTGTGAGTCGAAATCGTCTAATAAGTAATAATTTAAATTATCGATGCGTGTCATAAAACTTGGTCAGCATAGGCGTTTGTGGATATCTTTGATCTAACATAATAAATATTTTTTATATAAAGTGCTCTTTACTTTATTGTAAGTAAAAGAGATTCATTAATAAGAAGTAACGACATCAAACATATTGCCGGACAATCTTATATCAATGAAATATATATATAAATTTTGTCAACAATTTTCAATCCCAATACAATTCGACTTGTATATCTACTTAGTATTTTTCATAATTATTCGTGGCTCAGAAATTTGAGAAAACTCCTTAAATGGTGTCATAAAAACTAGTTTAAATTAGTGTTTTGCAGCTAGTCTTTATAAAACTGATTTAGTACCAGAAATAAGTGACCATAATTTAACTTTTGTACATTTGCATCTAAATATTTTTAAAATTACCTTATTGGTATATTTATACGTTAAATTTTAATAAAACTTGTAAAAAGTATTAATTCTTTAGAGTTTTTGTTGGGTAAAAATCGTAAGATAAAATGAACACCAACAGTATCAATTCGAAATGTTTACTGCTAAATACATATTTATAGTGAAAAATGTACAATGGAGTAAAGTCATTCCAAATCAAGGGTGACATTGACTCTTTTAGTAAGCAACGATAACGCTAGATAATGTACATATTTTCGGTTAACTAAGAAGAAATGTGAAAGAAATAGTTCTGTCAGTTGTACTATGGGTAACGATATAAATATGCATTCTCATTGAAAAAAATCGCACGAACTGGAAAATACGAATTTTATAGTCTAGAATCAAAAGCCGATTAAAGCAAGTATTTCTTTAATAGGAAATAAAGAGCCAAATTTTCCTAACATATTCTGTTCACACTCGAGATTTCTGACCTTTTCCGGCTTTTCGCCCATTTCTCTGAAAATGAACACTAACACATTTGAAATTATTCCACAAAGTACTTAAATCAAAATTTGAACCAAAAAACTCGGCGAAACTAGCATAGTAACCAACACTCTGCTCAATGAACCTTAAATACTAGAGTCTGCATGTGACACATTTTACAAAGTACCGCCGTAGAAGAAATGGCATTTTGCCGTGCTCAATGCATTTAGCAGCTTTAAATCGAAAAAGTGCCATTTACCCTTTGTAAGTTACTTATATATAGCCGTTTGCAAAAGACGATGTAAAATTAATTTCCGTCGTCACGGCAAGAGCTTTTCAATAGTGTTGTACTAAATGGAGTTTTCGGAAGGAACTCTTCTAACTATGAACATATTTTATTCACTTCAAATAGAATATCTTATTCTTATTCCAACCATACAGTCATCTACTTAAGTATATTAAAATAAATATTATAAAATAATGGTCTGTAGGATAGAAAATTTAGCATTATTATTATATAAAATCAGTTTGCCAATTTATACGAAACCAAAAAAAAATAATACAATTTCAGTTTATTCTGAATTTTGGTTTTAGAATTATCATAACTCACTTACATATTTCCTTTAAATCATTTATTTATACATATATATGTAATAGGTTCGCTCCGAGTTTGTAGAATTATCAAATATCATCGATCTAATAGTCTAATTAATAATAAGAGAAAGTAATTTTGTTAACGAGGATAGGCCGTTCATTAGGCATATTATTTGATTTCCATTAGTAGAAAATGATAGGTACAATTGGGCCAAGTTTAAAAGAACTTTCAATTCATTTATCGATTATTGTAATTTAGCATGCGAGCCATATGTTTCCTCGCGCTGTTAATTACACGCCACAGAGCAACTTTTCCCATATTCTGGTCTACGGAATTCGTGAAGCAATCCTACCGTAATTAGTGAAACCTGAGTCGTGTCAAACATCTCAACTTAAAATGGGAAATTTTCGGGATCTATCACATTTTGGCCATTAAATAAAAATTGAACTTTGCCTTTGCACCTCACACAACTCGTGCCAATTACATATGATAAATGTACCAGGTGAAAGTTTTGCTGTCCTTGAATTGTAATCGAGGATATGTTTAATTAAACGAATTTCGTGTTGCAATAACTAAATAATACTTATCTATAATTATAGCATGCATGACATATCTACAAGTAAGTTTTTCATCTACGTAGTCAGTTCAATGAGATATATTTTGCATTATTTAAGGTTTTTATACTTTATTTTAATATGAATAAGATAAAAAGTAGTACCTACACAGCATTGGCGAACAAGATTACAAAAACGTGACGACATTTCTTGTCATGTAGATAATGGTATTTTGAATGTCAATCATAAAAGTGATCATATTTGTGAACAAAAGATATGAATTGATAAGGGCTCAGACGGGAATTACAAAAATCGAAAATTGTCTTCACTTACCGTTGTCATTGGTTGCTTTTGAAATGCAAAAAGACAGGATATAAGAACCTTTAAAGGTGTTAGTAATCCTGACTTAACTTCGAATGGTACTCATTCCTATTTAAAAATTGTTGAAGTTGTATTGAGCAAAATTTAAATTGCGTCTTAACCAGACTTGTGATGTGTGATTCGCTTAATTAAAATTCAATTCAATAAACATTTTCTTAATTTAAAAAATTTTTTATTTTAACACGTTGACGACGGCGCTGTTTTCGGTATTTCATTTCATCAGGCGGCAGCAAAAATTGAACGATGTTTTATCTGGCGGCGTCTAGCACAAAATGTTGTTTGGCAAAACTTCATACTCGGAAGTGCAGTTTCCTTTTACTATGCGTTTATGACGGCGTAATAACTTTATTTAATAATAATAGATTTCAATTAAATATTAAGTAAACATTTAAGTAGAAATAACCTCTTCAATTTTTTAATAAAAAATATTTTCAAAACAATGGATTTTTCATTTAACAAAACCATAGCTGATGTGAGCCACCGGTGGTACACGCCGGCGTTAACGTGTTAATAAGAGATGAAGTGCAAATGGAATTTCAGCCGATTTTACATAATAGGTTCGCGGCCACTTTATATGCAGTGTTTTTAGATACTTTTAACTCTTGTAGGTACGTATATTGCATTATTTCATATTTTCGACATTGGTAGATTTAGAAAAACAATAAATAAACTATTAATATACATACATACATATGTGTTTATAGTTCAGTTTATTGAGAATGATCATATCCACACCCCAAGCAAAATCATAGTGATTTTTTTAATCTACTTAGGTACGACATAAAATTGGGTAGGACGAAATTGTCATTTTTCAAAGATGGAATCTCAGGACATCCGCAGAACGCTTTATTGTCTTGCACTTTTATACTGTATAAAATATGCAGCTCAAATTTGAAAAGTTTAGAAGCTATTTAGTCGCTTAATAAAAGGCTAATCCAATATTCATTGTGTTCTTTGGAGGTGAATTAATTATGACCGCGCTTCACTGTAGTCTCTGAATAGCACAAAAAATTCAATATTCCAAGAAGCCAGCCAGTGACTGTAGGTTCCATTTTGTGCTTATCCCCGTACCCGCAGTTCTCTTATTATCCATCCTTATAATTTTTAATGTCATCTTAAATTCAGAGAAACTGCCACGGCCAGGACGAAAATGACTGAGGAATCAGCACACGGAGCAAGGTGCTGCAGCAATCGTTTTGTTTGCTCAAAGTAGGCCCTCAGCACATTTTCTGAAATATTTAATTCCCGGGAAAAGCGCTAACGTCGTTATTCCCTACGCCAGGTCCCGCCGGAATTACCTTCTTACCTGGTTCCGGGCTCGTGCGATAATCAAATAGACCACAATTAACTTAATTAAGCATTTTCCTTTAAACAAATGATAAATGCAGACGGCGCGCGAAGACGCAGGCCGAAGAAAGTGCGGGTGACAGCATCTTGGATTCACCAGACTCCGGATATATCGCGGGGTCCAGGCGGCGGCTGGAGACGGGGATGGTCGTAAATCTCGACCGAAAAGAGAAGCGCTTCTAGCCACATTAGAATTTCATAAGCCGAGCTGACTCTCATTTCAGCCGGAGTCCTGAAGGAATCGCCGCCGCGCCCAGGATAATAAATACAATTTTATTGAAGCGGCTTTATCGACCATTTGCCGGGCGGCGGACGGAGAATTTCTCGCTATTAGGCGGTGTCATTTCTTTCTAATTGACTCACTCCATCCACCTGATCCAGCTGCGGTTCGAATAAATTCCGGGGCCAAATTGGGGAACAAACGAAATCTGCTCCTGCCAATTCCCTCCTAATGCATTAACGGCTGGCGCTGAATTATATCGAAGAGGGGATTAAAACTATGGGGAACATTTAATAAAGAGTGGCTGTGATTAGCCGCCGGATTAGTCATTTTAAAATTGCCTGGAA
Source organism: Tolmerus cingulatus (assembly GCA_959613345.1). NCBI lineage: Eukaryota > Metazoa > Arthropoda > Insecta > Diptera > Asilidae > Tolmerus > Tolmerus cingulatus. The sequence continues at coordinate 13,899,808 of OY390708.1, read as the reverse complement.
TAGAAGAACGAAGCGAACGAATACTGCGGAAACCAGGAATGGGAAATTTGTCAGAGCACTTTATACTGCTTGATTAAAATAGAGAGTCTTCAATAGATTCATTTTATGGATATAAAAGTCTCTTTGATCTGTGGTAATTGAAACAAACAATGAATTCTGCAGACTTCTGGTAAAATCTTCTTTCAGAGCAACGTTTTTATAAATTATTAATAATTAATACATATAAAAAGTCCGAGGAAATTGTAAATGGAAATTTACATACACAGGGTGTCTCATAACCAAACGTTCCAATTTCGATTCTTTGAAGTACATATTCAATTACTGTTTGTGAGAAGACGCGAAATCACAATCGAAAACCTACTGCAATTAAATATAAATAGGGGCTTATGAAAATCGTTACAAATTTTTAAACAAATTCATAATACAGAACTTATTTTATATTTTAAAAATTATTAAATTGACAAAACATTGATTAAATCTTAATGTTCATGCCCTTCTTCTCTACTGTGTTAACCTTTATTACTGGCGCTTTTGGCAAGTTTCGTTTAATGCAATTCTTTAAATATAAATGAACTATTTCGTTTAGAACACAAAAACGGTCTCCTTGTTTTTAATATTATAATGCTATCATTATTTATGTTGGTACTTAATTTTCATATTTTTACATAAGTTACAAACACTAAAATTGCGACGGTGTTTGCCAAATGTATACAATAAGTTTTTATTAATACAGTACAAACTTTTAAAAGCTCAATTGTTAAGATTTTCCAAAAAATAGCATTCTCATTTTGGACTTAGTTGACCAATGGCCACAAATGGCAACAAGACGTTTCCAAATGTTAACATAAACTTCATTTGATTATGTCATAAAATTATTAATAGTTGCTTGTTACAGAAGAATTCCTTTAATTTCCGCTTGGTGGACGTTTTTTAAGATTATTGTGGTTCTCAGACGAAAAATAATTTGGCCATTTCTTTCCATAGCTTTTTCCAAAAACAATGGAGAAAGGAGCAAATATTATAGCGTGACTAAAACACGAACATAACCCACCAAATGTGCTAACACGACCCGAGTCATGCTGTAAAACTTGAAAAATGGTCAAAATTACAACCACAACGTCGGCAAACAAATCAAAGTCGACAATAATTCCTGGGAATTTTGACAAACACGAGGATGGATCGACTCGAATGCTTTGAAATGGATATGAGTCTCCCGGCGGCGTTCCGAAGTGATTGTGACAAATGGTCGGAGTTGCTCCGGGAAGCAAATCCTTTAACTATCCCAGCACGATGGGAAATGGATCGAGGCACGCAGGACTCGTCGTCCACAAACAAATCAAAAGATTAAAGACAACAAATGTGGAATGTACGAATCGCTTTATTTACTTAATTTCAAAGAGGGTCCGCAGGATGAGAAAACTAACAAAGGGCTTTTGCGGCTTTCCTGAATTTAATTCGTTCTTTTTTCTGGAAAAAACTTCTTAAGCCTTTCGGAAAGTTTTAATGCAGCGCTTTATCCGGAAATTTGTTTCATACTTGTTAATACTTTTTGGTTGCTTTTGGACAGGGAAAAAATCATCTAAGGCTTTTGCCTTGAAAGTTTTCGTAAGCCATTTCTGTGGCCTTTTTAAAGCGATTTTCTGCCTGAAAGGATAACAGGAGGAGGATTTATTTTAAAAATATCCTTCACACTAAAATGTCTCATAAAATGACCGAAAAATCGAAGCAAAGTCATGTACAGTTTGTAGGAAAAAGATTTTAAGAATTCGGATCAGAAATTGTGTTTCATTTCCTCGCTTCTGTGCGAAGACCCCTTCAACCTGAAATACCAAAAATCTGGGTTATAGGAGATATAAGGGATTTTATGTGATGTCACCTAATAACTACGAAATGAAAATGCCAATCAATTTAGTGGTTCAAAAGAACTTAATAAGATCGAGCTTCGCATATACGTCTAATCACCAGGTAAAAATACCTCATCATATATGTACATACATTTGTGTAGTATGTGGAATTTTTGGGATCCTAAGAATTCGTAAGAGGACATATGTGCATACACTACTGCTTTCAAATTAGATCTCAAATGATTAAGTCTTAACTTGATCTGCTATTTATTTCCTTTATTTATTTCATAATATGTAGTAATAGAAGGCACGTTGAGGTTTATTAGCATTCCAACCTGAAGTTAAAAGTTACAAAAGAGCGATAAATTAATAAATTGTAGTTAATAAGTTAAAGAAACTTGCATCTTCAGAACTAAAATATATTGACCAAACTTCAAACAAGTAACAATGTTAGTTTAAAATGAATCGGATTCTGATGAAAATATTTCGAATTAAAAGATGGTTAAAAAAACGTTTTGAGTGCATGGGTATATGCAATTTGTAATCTTTGTTAAATTTAATTTGCTTTCAAAGTACTCAGAATAAAAATTCTTAATAAATGTCACAAAGATTCTCAGATACTTCATTTTGATAATTCAATTTGTCTGATTATAAGATAAAAATTATTTCAAACTGTACTTGTAATTTAACTTGAAGTAGTAAAATGTTTTAAAAATTCAATATTTTTACTTAACAAAAAGCTACTTTATTAACGCACCTATCATAACATAGAAACTCCCAAGAATTTTGAAGGGAAAGATTCATGCACTTATTATTATGAATGCTTTATTATCCTTAACTATTGTGGATTATATATTGTGAAATTTGGTTAAGTGTCCTTTTCAGATTTTCTTTCCAAAATAGTTTAAAATATGTTGGAAAGTATGGAGATCCTCTTTTAAAGACTGGTTAAATATGTTTGGTAGTCCTTTTTATGTATACATGTCGTTTTTGTAATAAGAAGAAAATTTTAATGATTACGACTAAACATAGGTTCTACATTTGCTTTTGATATGACTTCGAAAAGATACGACGTAATGTTGTTTGTATTAAGTAATAGAAAATCTTATCAAAATACTCTCCTTTCCTTTTCATACAAAGCGAGTAATACAGACTTTGTAAATTCTTCACTGAGGTGCAGAGACGTTAGAAATGTACTTTACAACGTATGTATAAACCTCAAAGCAATCGTTATAATTCTGATGCCAAGCTCATCTTTTCATAAACCTTAATGCAGCAAATTGAGCATAGTTCCCGTGCAGCGGGCATCAAAGGGCATTTCAAATAGTACAAAATGCCGTAAATGGAGATAACTGCAATATCCTTTTAGGGTCCTTTCTTATTTTACTTGGCAATGTGTTCGGCTATTTGCTTTCATTATTCACTAAAATGCATCTTGGGATTCTCGTCAGGCTGTGGAAGCTTTCAAATGAACCCTAAGAGCTCCGCTCGTCATACAAACATAAAGTATCCTTGACCCATGTCATATCCAGTGAAAATGGCTAAACCTGCACTGTGAGGTTTTTAGCTTATGATGTTAAGGAAAAATTGTGAATTAATGCAATTTTGCTTCTGTACCCAACAAAGTGACGAACAGAGGCGATTAGTATACGCCATAGTGTTTGTGATAAAGGAGGATGACTAGCGGATTTTCGCTTTTCACTTTTCTTGCACCTTCCGCTCCTACAGGAAAGTTCAAAGGGCATTCTACAGGACGATAATCGCCGACCTATTTGCATACGGTGTCATGCATAAGTATTCCTCACCCAGACCACTTCATTGCATTCACCTTGAAACGCGGTATCAAAACGGACTCTTCAAAGGAGTCAATAGCACCAGGAGTTCTACCGAACGATGCATAATTCCCTCCCGGTGAGGTCTGGCACTAGTCGGAAAAAAAATATTGTGAATCAGGGTCGCTTCCTTAGCATAAAGTAATATTCATGAGATTTCAAATTCGCATGGTCCCTTGGGGGTTACACGTACGCAAACAGCATTCATCTAAAAAGCGGGATAGCCGTCTTATTTACGGGAGGCACGGCCATCGCCACGCATTCAGGACGTCGATGTCGGCCTTCGAAAGGTCCTTCCCCCTCTACGAGTTAGCAGGACCCGACCTAGGGCCGTGCGGGGTTCGAGGGGACCCACTAACAAATCGGAAGTGATGGCGGTTGTAGCGCAAAATGAACAAGCTTTTTGCATTGTTGGGCCGCGCCATATCGAAATATTCTGGCATCTCATTACAAAAGTTGTATTTATCTTAATAAATTCGGAAATATGTGGGGTTAATTTACAGCGCTCTTGATAAAGTAAGATTTACGCCCTATTTGCATAACAAAAGCGTACTCTTCAGAGGGCTAGAATTTTTTTACGAGTTCTATTGAAGGCGTGAGAATGCGAAAATGAGCTCTGAGGGCACGCCCATAATAGAAAATTGTGCGGCAATATTTTCACATTTTTGACGCTTTCAATTCAGCAGCGCATACTGGGCAAAGAAGTATCTGGAAATATCTTTTTCGTCCGCGATGCTGCACAAGTGCGGATAGGAAAAAAGCTAAAAAGGATTGGATAATGACAACGATTCAAGTCTTGACTCATACAAGCAAGAAAACCCATGACGTCACAGAAATTCAATGAGGAAAGCTAATATAATAAAATTTCCGTCAACAACGATTTCACATTTCCCTTTAAGCACAGACTATATACATATGTACATACATACACACATTTTGCTTAATGGCCGTATAACATACATGAAACTAAATTTAATATATACATAAATACTAAATTAATGGTATACATATAGAAAATATAATAAATTGGTTAAGATGAATCTAAAATATAGCTATTAAAATTTGAAATTGCTGTGTTATTATAATTTTAATAATTATACTATTTATCATTAGAAACAATTTCTTAGTAAATTAATTTTAGTCGCACATTTACATACATTTTCAGTTCGCAATTCCAGTTTGGGCCATTTTCTTTTAGTAAGTGCACAACAAATTTAAATAAAAGCGCGCCAAATTTTACAATTTATTCACAATAGGCATCCAGTTTTCGCTTGAATTTGTATTCCTATTTTTATCGCATACTTCGAGTTGTTTTTAAATTGACTCCATTATAAAAATAATATATTTAAAAAAAGTTCTTTCCCTTGGCCAAACCCATATAAATTATGAAAACTATTCTTTTATTGTTCCAAGTTTCGATGTGCAACATTTGCTAGAGCTCGTCTTAGAACTCCGTTAATAATTACTTTTGCAATTTTAGGGCTCAAACATATTATTACCCCTTAAAAGAATAGTAAAAGATAGTACATTTTCGTTTTTTTCACTGCAGTGCAGAAATAAAGGACAGTAGTCGCTTTAGTTGATTTTTTGTAGAATTATGGTGAATTAAGTAAAAATCATCAATTATTGATATGATCAATATTGAAACCTGTTATTTGTTGTATGTGTGTATATATTGTACATTTGATGCCTTACATTAAGGGAATTAGTATATACGATATATTAATTCAGAAATCAAAAGCAGTAGAAAAAGGGTTAGAGTTTTTCCATTATCTGCATTAAACATCAACCTTTTCCTTAAATAAAGATTGTTAGGAAAATATCGAACTCTACTCTTTATGCAATTTTAGTTTGCATTTTGATCTGTGATATTTTCGAGAATAGGTAAATTCCAATGGTGATAAGTATAATCATATTTATTGATAAGAATAAGAATAATCTATTGTAATTGAAATTTTGATAAAATTATTAATTTTAATGTAATTACTAAATCTTTAAATTTGTCAAAATAATGGAAAATGCGCATTGATTTTCTTAATAATGCCTAGAAAATAAACATTTTACACAATTTGACTCTTGATGTGGAAAGTTGACATTCTTTAATTTCATGCGAAGAAATTAAATTCAAATCCTCTTAGAAAATTAAAGAAACTTTTTACGAAAAGTGAAGCACGAAAGACATGGAAAACTTGGTAGAAAGTGAAATTACGATATATATATGTGGATATGTACTGTACCAACATTTAGAATACGTGTTTGTATATGGAAAGGGTTTTTCGTGCAATGAAGCGATGATTGTTTTATGCCATCCAGCCAAGATAAGTAAATCAAGAAAATGGGAGCTACAGTTGCGGGTCATATCATACATTAGAGAAAGGATTTTTTTCTTAGAAATCCACATGATTATTTAAATTTTATGGAACAGACAACAATTTTCGTGATGACTGTCCTTGTCCTTTTGCGAAGGCCAATTTTGCAAATTGGGACTTTCGCCATATAAAAAAGAGTACGCTTATTTTGACGAGTAGGTCACTGGGCAATTTCTTAAATTGACAGCGAGTCCACCCTCGTGGAAGCTCATAAATTAGAAAATTGAGAAGGAAAGAAATCATTTTCTGAGTTTTGTGTGCGGCGTACATTAGCCTTGTATCAGGACACTCATTTGCCATTAAGCTGGCACTAATTCCGAAAGTGCTTCGCTGCTAGTGTGTGCGCCGTGGCCCTATCCTTTCTGCTGTTCCAGGACTCGCCTGGTTTAGATTCGGGTACACCCGGTTGATGAGTATGCAAACATATCTCGTTTGGCTTTATCAATTTGTGTCGCGGGAACCGGGATGGAGCACCCGGGTTCGTTGCTGGGCTGGAGGGCATCTGTCGCCAAGAAGATCGTAACATTTTTACGACCTTCGTAACTTAATCCCTCAAAGCGGATCAAAGGACGCAAGGGCGTCCGTCGAAACTCCCGACGTTCATTTCATGAATTTTTCTGTTTATCGTGAAACTTTTCTGTTGTTCTTGACGTACCTCTTCCTCGGCAAATGATCAACCGGAGGCTAATTCCGCTCTGAAATTTTATCCCCTTCGACGTTAGCGTTTAAGCCGTTTCATTTTCTTCACTTTTTGCGCTTAGTCTGAGACATTTTATCCTTATCCAGCTTGGAAGGATCCCTGAGGTGCCCAGTGCAACGCAGGGGGTCTCCATTTCAAGTAAAGAACACTTCTGAGAATTTAATTTACTTCGACTAACTGGAGCTCAATTTTAGTGGCATATTGAGCTTCTCATATATATTTTGTGTCTTTCCCTTTTTTACTCTTCGACCCGCAGGAAAATATTTATTTTTTATACGTTAAAGACAGCTCTGTGGGCGTCTGCGGATATTTCAAAAGTACTTAAGCTTTTCATGAAAGAGATATTGATTGCTTGATGGAAGCGCAAGTTTTGCTGCACCCTCAATTTTCCTGGAGCGATGGGGAAAACTTCAATTTTGATATTTTTTGAGGATTTATGTTTTCACTTCTTCGAGAATGTTATTTTCCGGCAGCACAAGAGGTGCTGAAGTGTAATTTTACTTTAAATAAGTAATTTTGCAGTCGCTATGAAATACGATTTTCAGTTTTCAATGGGGACTTTAAGATTTCTTGAAGTAAACATAAATGAGAGCGAACGAAGGTTGTACAAGTTTTAAATAAAGTTTGGCCGCATTAATGCCAAGATGCTCTGTAGCATTAATGTAATCAGTTTTAATTTTGCGAAAATTTAACTCGTAGACTGTAGTTGTTTTGTTTTGCTACTTTAGTGTCTAACTTCTGGTGTAATATCTCCAAAGTGGTAGTTTGAATACATGTGCTATTCCTTCTCCTTTCTGCAGAAACTTCTCTATAGAAATAAATTTGACTCAAACCCCGGACTTTGAAACTTTGCTACTTACTACAGATGAGATGTTTTCTTATTATATAGGTTATATAAGTAACGGTTAATTTAGTTGAGAATTTTCGCAACTATTATGTATACAAGAAATAATGAAAATAATATTGTGCTCATAGTGAAATAAAGATTTTGATTTGTGCCAGAATTCATTTTTAATATTATTACCCTTCGTGCACTTTTTGCGAAACATTAAAATAAATTTCTGTCTTTATATTGTGCTTTACTTATTATCTATAATACATACATAAAATTTACACTTTTTAAACAAAAATATGTAGGTTTAATTTCCAGAAAGCTACAAAACTATAATTACTTGATCTTTAGTATGTTAACATCAAATTTCCCATATGTAGGTACTGCTCAATAAAAGTTTTCCGATACTTTTGAGCAAAGCATAGATTGTATAAATAACTTTTCTCACATTTTCAGTTTATCTTGTAAAAATATCTATTCTGTGGAAACAACAAATTCATACTCATATAGAAATTTACTTAAATTCATAAATTAGATAATCGACAAGTTATAATAAATTAAAATTTTTTTAAATTTTCGCTTAGTTTCGGCTTTTTTATTTGGAAAATTTAGATATTAATAAAACACATTTCTTCGTAAATTTTAATAATGTAACATAGTTTGATCGCGCAAAATTTTAAATAAATATATGTTGGTATGAACCTATATTCCTATTAACGAAGGAACCCCAATTTTAAAAATTGGCTCAATATCAAGTTTAAAACTAGGATAATGAAACACAAATAATATTTTATCCAAAATTTCAAGAACTAACGATTTGTTTGGACCCATTTTGGAGGTTACGATTACATTTAATTGGTTTTTCGTTCAATTTTTCAATTATAGTGCCGTAACTTCGTACCTGTTTTTAAATAAATATGACACAAATCTTTAACGAAAAACAACGATTTTACAGTGATGAGTGCTTGTAACAAAAAAATCGGGTTGGTAACAAATTAATCCCTTAAATTAAATAATTGCCACATTCATCATGCTCTATAAAGTATCATAGGAAGTGACATAAATATTAACTTTTGTGGAAAGGTTATTTCACGATTATGTTGTGGAACTAATTACGAGATATGCATATGATTGCATCACTTTCGAACAACATGTAGTGTTTAACTTATCTCTATTACAATTGCCATATGAAGTCCACGTGGGGAGTTTGAGGAGCGGAAAATGCATCATACCTGGGAATATTCACATTTATGGAATTTTCATATTTACTAATGAAAAACTCTCACAGCTCTGGGACGATGCTTTTTGTTTTAGGGATGAACCTTGCTATTTATCCTGATTTTAATTCTACTTCCGCGTTTTACGAGTATTTCCTGAAATGAGTATTTCATAGTTTTCCAGTGCTCATTATACAAGTGAAACAACATTTTAATACTCATGGAAGTTTTAGTTTAATTAAAACTCTGGGATGTTACTGTGCACAGATTTTTGATCTCGAGGCCATGGAGAATGCATTAGTACAAACAATCTCCATATAATTTGTATTTCTTTTTCCTTGAATATGTTTTAGAATATTTTTGTTGCTCATATTTCCATACCAGAGCGTCTGCAAACTTTCACAAATGTTAAGTACTAAGGTATATTTGTTTGACAAAGTGTGTCGAGTTTATTAAATTAATATAATTTAAATATACTCATTCGAAATCAACGACCTTGATGTCGATTGTAAAAATAATTTCAGATTTATATAATTTATGTGTAACTTCGTATACATATCTTAACTCTAATATACAATATACATAATGTGATAAATTTCAGTATTCGGTACCCCTCCTTTGTCCTGTTGCTACTCCCGGAATTTCGGAATATAGGTATAACTCCTTTCTGAAATAAGTAAATTGAAAAATGTCTAAATGTCGTGTCGGCTCTATCAACGTCACTTTGGTACAACTTCGAAGCCCCGCGAAAATTTATTTTGTTCACAACTTACATAATGCTTAATTAATTCTCTGTACTGTGGATTCTTTATTGTCATTTGCCCTTGATATTTATATGGAACGGCGAAAAAAGGGTTCCCTATTAATTAGATGCAAAATTTCATGAAAAGCGGTCCATTCTGGTTTCTGATTAATCAATGTACATAATTAAAACGCCATACGAATCAATATGTGAATCTTTCGTTGGTAACCCTCAACATCTTTCGCATGGTTGACTTTCATCAACTCTTGAAAGCGAATGAACAGGCTACGGTGTTCAATTTCGGGAATATTGCGAGGCACTAGACTGTCAAATTTAATTATTTATATTAGTAGGTTTTTCTTTCGTTCGATATTTCATTATTACTTTGATAAGGCTGTATTATGTATACGTTTTTTATCCCGAAATTGTCCGCATTCTATACAAATCAATTTAAAGAAAAATTTGCCTCCATAGGACCAACTATGAAAAAATGTACATATTAAATATCAATTTTTTTTTTTCGTTATGATTTTCAAAGAATGAAATACACACTCGCGAGCAGATAACATTAATAAAAAAGCTCTGCATCAATTCTGATAATAATGGCACCAAATTTAAGATGATGTTTTAGGCTTTAAATGTCGTTAATATTGGTATATCTTTGTTTGAAAATAGCTATATATATTTTTTTAAATTACATATTTGAGTGCGTGCTTACGTGTTGAGTCGATTTGGTTGTTCGCGAGTAGATTTTCATTGTTTTACATGAAGAAGAAAGAAGGATAATAGCCAGGGTACAGGGTAAAATATTATTTAGTACCCTCTTGAGACCAAATTTGTTAGATTTGTCTTAAGGAGTATATCTGTCGGTAGTGGTTTATGATGAAACTGATTATGGAAATTCCAAAGTTACATGACTTTTATTTGTTAATTATTCAAAATAAATAAAAGGTTCAAAATTCACTTAATTTTTATCTCCATTAAAAATCGTATTATTATGTTTATACTTTTTATTTTGAACGCCCAAGTGCTGTAAAACGATATTTCTCAAAATCTGCCAATAAAGGACTAAGGTATCACAATAAACGATGTTAACGTTAATAGATGTAATATTTACAATTATGACAAAACGGACATAAAATTAAAATTGTGAAATATGAATTTCCAACAGGTATCCGTAATATGTATAGACATTTATGTACATATGCGCAGTTCAGAATTGTATGTGAATTGCATTAGTAAGCTTATAAAGCTCAAAATCATCTATAATTATTAAACTAAAGTTTTAAAATATTCTGTAATTTCGTCCCTCATTTATTCATTTACGTTTTCATAATTTGACGATATTTGGACCACACGATATGAAATACAATAAATTATTCTGAATTCTCCTATAATATTTAATTTTTTTAAGCTAATTTTGTACTTAAAACAAGAGTTCAGAATATTTTATTGAAACTAATTGAAAACATAACAACATAAAGAGGAATAGAAGAACTATAAAATATTGTGTGATCATATTTGCAAAGCTTTTTTGTTAGTATCTTATTTTTCATGAATACAATTGTATTGCAAATTTGGGTAAATACTATTATATAAATTATTTAGAACACCAATTTTGGCAATTCAAATGAGCAATCCCTTTAAGTATGCAAACGCAGAATTGTAAATTTGGCTTTGATGCCTAATAAAACGAATAGGGCTAACAATTTGAGCTCCTGTTGAGCAAAATTTATTCGCACAACAACGAAACAATGGACAAGGACATAAGGCTGGCACGCCATGGGGTTAATGAAATTCAGCCGAGCGCATGGCAATTTTTTAACGGCCGTAGCTCTCTAACGTCAAGTTGATAATGTTCCTAAGACGAATGGCTACGACAAGACCTTCTATTGTTATTCAGATCACAAGTGGCAAATTTAATTTTGTTTATACTCGTCACGTGCTCCAGAGGGAGGGTAATTAATTTCCTGGGAATCGCGTGGCCCTCAGAGGATCCTTCGGGAGACGTTGGCGGCATTTAATGGCAATCATCAACCATATGCGTTAAAGCGAATCAAATTCCCCAATCGCATTAACAATAAATCTCCCTGCTAGGGAGCTCACCTTCGTTAGACTCAGCCCGGGAACTACTTGAAATTCCAGGCTGAACTAGCCGTCTTCCAGGGGTCCTCTATTGACTGCGTGGGACTAACTAAAATCGTCCTTTTTCCAGCAAGGAGCTCCAGGAATGCCAGTTTGATGGCAATATTTCTTGCGAAGACGATCCAGCTCGACTAGTTCCACCCTAAAGACTGCTGCTGGTCCTCGTGATGGAATTTCGACATTGGCAGATGATTTGCAATGCAAAAACGGGGAACACTCGCAGAATCCTGATTATGCAGAAAGCATCGATGTCGCTCGACAATTTCCCTCTTACAGATGGAGCCACCGATACGGAGCCCCAGAAGATGACTCAGTTCTGGACGGAAGTTGTCTTTCGTATTTTTTCGTATTTTCTGATTGTCAAGAGCAGATGTCGGCCACACTGCTGGAGGAATTTATTTTCGGCGAGTGTTCGTCAACGTCCAATTTTTTTACTTTGGTGCTGTAAATTGCCATCCTTCCGAGGCTGCAACGCCTGCTACTACACTACTATACTACTATACTTTATATAGGGTATCCGTTCAAAATGAAGTTTGCTGGCTGTGACCTACTGTGCCGAAATTCCATTTGTCTTCGTCGGCAATTGATTAATCGGACGATAGGAGAAATTTGTCGAAGGCTTTTATTTGTTACAAACGGCCGACCCTTGTCACTTTCCAATTATTCTTCCTGCTTCCTGGAGAAAAAAGAAAGTATGGTTCAGTTTCCAATTCAAGTCCAATCGTCCAAAAATCGAATCAGGACCAATCAAAGGCGAAACGCAATTTTCAAACTCTCCTTATTCATAATTTGAATGAAAGAGCAATTTTTTCCATAGGTTCCTTCAATTTGAATTTAATGGTCGTGATGAGTCGAATTCTTGGCACTAAACGAATTTCTGTCGACCATTGTCGATCCAGTGGCAGATAATAGTTCCTGAGAGTGGCCCGGGGAATTTGTAAGCTATTCAATAATATTTTTGAATGGAACTTAATACTCTTTATTAAGTTAATGTATGTGGCCGTGTTCCAGATAAAATACCTCTTTAAAATGACAATGTGTGTTGGCATGAATATTACATAAATTAAAAATATTATTCGAATCCGCTGACGAAATGGAATAATTATACCATATTCATTAAAAAAATTTGTATATTAATAATTCAGTCCATTATTCGTAATCCGAATACATGAGATTTGGTTGGACTTTGTTCAATCCGAATTTTCAGGAAGGAAGTTTTAAATGTAGGTAACTCATTAACATTTTACGTAAATATACTACTAATTGCATAAAGTATTAAAAACAATAAAAGTAAATTATTTTAGCGTGACGGAAATGCATTTTTGTGAAAAGTTTGATATATTCTACTTTTATATATTTATCATTGGGTGGATGTAATAGTATTTACCATTAAGTGGCTTCATTATTTTAAAAGAAAATATCCTGTAATATTACGAGATGTGGTCTAACTAATAAATCATTCCCTTTTCTTTCAATAAGCGCAATTCATTTAAAATTGTAAGTGCTAAATACTAAGATTTAAAAATTGTGTTTGGAACGAGTATGGAATTAGATTATAAAAACCATATACATTCCAATTTTAAGGATCTAATCGAAGTTCCAAAGTAGAATTAAGCCCGTTAACAAAGCTTTTCGAACTATTCCTCACTTTGAAGTCACATTACTCTTAGAATTGATACGTTTGTCCAACACTTGTCAACACTTTATGGAACACAATTATTAAATGGAAAAGTAACGAATTCAAAAATGAGTTGAATATTTTTTATTTTATTACAAATTTTCAATCAACAGGCTAATTTGATAAATAAATTATAAAACTTAACCTTTAATTTCTTAATTTGAAAAGGATGAACAATCAAATTTCGTGCGATTTGTAAACAAATTAATTTCCTTTAAAAAAAGTAACCGGGTCAGTAGGACTCGAAAGAAGTAGACCAAAACCAATCACCCTTCAAAAAAGGAGCCACTCGATAGTATTTGACCTTGAATTTGATTTCCTATTTAGATAAAAGCATCGCAAACAATTTATGGCGCTAATAAAATAAAAAAGGTCAAGAGCTGTCCCAAATCACGAACTCTTTTCAAATTAATTTATGGGACACAATCTGGCAGGAACAAATTTCATTGGTTTCTTTCCCCATTGAATAAAATGGCAGTGGCCAGTGTAAACAAAGCAATCAATTAATCAAATCGGCCAGGTAGGGTGGACCTTATCCCCGAAAACATATCTTGCGTCCCTAACGAGTCGGGGAGCAATTGGACCTAAGCGCCCATAGTCTATTAATTTTGCTTTGATTGACCAGGGACCCCACTCAGGAGGTATTCATTAAGGAGGGTCGTAATTTATGAAGTAACAAAATTTAGTTCTTCTATTGGACCCAGATGTAATGAACATTCGCCCGATAGTGAAATTAATTTGGCTAGGCAATCAGCCGGACCATCGTTTGTTGAGGCTCGTTTACCTTTTCGCCCAGGTGCCGCCGCAAATGGGTCCCAGCATAATTTTTCCATCCATTCGAAAGGTTCGGATGGCGGCCTTGGTCAGCCCTACTAACCCACCAAAAAGTACATTTATTTTGAAGTTTTCGATAAATATTCAGTTGCGGTGGCTGCAGCCTGCATAGTGCTGCTGTTCAGTTCCCGCAAATAAATTAGGGCAGTTTTCTCTGTTATTGGCGTCAATAGGAATTTGTTACGTTGTGGAAGGCATGTCCTTTAAGCTCTACTTCAAAGGGAATGTCTCAAATACTTGCGAGTATTCAACGTTCTACCCTCTCACTCACGGGCGCCAGGTAGAAATTGTAGACTACAAATAGTTACGCATAGTTCCAGATATTTAATTTGGAAGAAGGAATCTTGCTAACCGTCCAATTTTCTCTTTCTTCATAATTCGTACAGACAAAAGTCCTCATTTTGTGGTCTCTCAAATTAAAAGAAATTTTCATTTCATTTAGTTGATGCTCGAAATCTGCTGCCATCCCGTACCCGGAGGTTTTACATTCAAAAATGTTAATAGACGCTTAAATATACTACCAACAAAATTAAACAGAAGGTAGCACAATTACTAAAACTCATTAGTTTTTAGAGTTATTGGAACCCTTATATTACAATGATAGGATAGGATAGGTTGTTTGTTTGTCTGTCTGTCCGCGAAGATTCTTTTCCTAAGAAACGGCTCGAGAACAAGTAAATATGAATTTCAAATACTTCCTACAGCCTTATATTTTAAATAAACATTTAGGGATTTTGAAATAAAACAAATTTGAGAGGACAAAATATAGTCAATAATTCCTTTTTGTTTCGTTAACAATAAAAATAAATACAAAATAAGAAAATTAATTCAGATTCGGAAAAACAACTTTTTTTGGAAATGTTTTTCGGTTTAATAGGAGACAATATTTTATGCGTATAAATTTGCAATATCAAATAAAAATATTGGACCAAAACTTGGAAACATGTGTCCTTGTTGTTGCAAAGCAGGTTAGCATGTTTTATATTTTAAAGGGAAGATGTGTATACCAATATATTTGTTTATTAGCTAAATTATTTCAAGAGTTCTGTTTTTTCTACTTCAAATGCCCAGTTGCATTGTGTAACTCATCTAGCAAGCATTTATAAATATATATGTAAAAACTAGATAATATTTTTAACCAAACAGATTTAGATGATATATAAGTTTCCTATGCTAACTTAAAAATTTCCTAACATATGTACATATTTTTTGGAAAACAAAATACAAACTCGAATAAGTATAATTCTAAAAATGGAGTCTCAGATTTTGTTCAGCTTTTTAGGATATGAACCAATAAGACCAAATATGTTTTTTATTAGATACGTATGCATATTGATTTCGTATTCAATATTAACAAAGAGTAATTTTTAATTTTTAAAGATACAGGTTAAAATTTAGGCCAATATTTATTAAGATTCATAATTACGATATATTCAGAAATTATTTTAAATTTATGATTATTGATTAGTAATCCAAAATTTGAAAGAAAATGACTGAAATTACACGTTTGAGTGCTGGTAGTTCTAACCTTTTCCAAAAATTGAAATCTAGCGATAAATGCAATACTGTATCGTCGTTATAAATAATAAAAAAAGAGATGCTTTTAAAAAAGACAAGTTTGTGTACACAGCTTTAGTGACAAATAAAATAGTTGATAATTAGCATCATGGAAAATAACAGATCCCGTTGAAAACAAATACATATGTACGTATCGAATGTCTGCGACAAAATTGCTGATCCCTTGAAAATGAGGCCTCGACATTTGGTTCCAATTTTTTGTCATTACAAAAATTTCACCGCAAAGTCGTGTTTTGCATAAATGTCGCATTTTTGCAAAGCGAAAAGTTTGTCAGGCAGATAATTGAATTATGCGGAGAACTATTGCGGTTAAGCGCCTGTCCCGGCGCATGCTTCGGGGAGGGGAGTGAGGAGGGGTGGGATGGGGAAAGGGGTGGGAGGAAAACATCACATCGCTCCCGGCTAAAAGCATCGTCGCGGGGGCTTTATCCCGCTGCACGCTTGAGTGGCGCTTGAATTGAATTCCTTCAAATTTATTATAACGAATCGCAATCAGCGAACCGTGTCTTTGATCTCGCAGGGATTAGCCGACGAAAATCCTTTGCTGGGAATTCTGCACTATCTTTAACTGCTATTTTTACCCCCATCTCGGCGCGTTTTTTTGCCATTTTATATTCATGGCCAGGACACTAGCTTCACTCTGGATCCGGACTTTAAATGAAAGTACGAGAGGATTGCTCACATGCCTCAAAAATTGACAGGATTTTAGTTGGTGGATGGAAATCGAACCAGGAATAAGCTAAAAAGGTGCAAGGATGCGAATTTAACGAATGCAATTAAGCAAGTATGTAAGTACTTCGATGCTACTGACGTCGTTATCATATTTATTGATTGAACGTTGAGGATTTCCTCGAGATTGCTATTTGGACTTTCAACAGGTTCTTGTAAAACTTTTAATGCTATTAAGATTTGGGATGCGATGGGTCAAGGATTTTCGTACTTCGGTGAAGCAATCATGCTAAAATCCTCTAGGAGGGCAATTCAAATGATTTTATCAGATTAAGGAAACTTTCTGCTTGCGTAAGCGTATTTTATTACAGCAGATAAAAGAGAGGCATTAAACGGTTTAATCAGCCTAAGGAGATAAGACAAGTGGGGCCCTGACTTTAGCTTGATTTGCCCGGATGGCTGTCGGCGTTTTTTACTTTATGTCGTCTAAATTATGAGTGGGTCCTTTGAAATGATACCGTCTTTTCATTTTTTTTTTTTGTGGAGCCTTTGACTTTTGCGAAATATCCGGATCATCATTAAACTTGTACTACAGTTTTTACTTATTGAAATAGAACAGAGTTTAATTATGCGTAAAAGATTTGGAACAGCGTTAACTAGAATTGCTCAGGTATGCGAAAATCCGAATTAAATCTTTGACCTAAAAACTTTTTCTTTGATAGTGATAAATATTTGTACTAAAATATGTAGAGCGTAATATAAATTAATGAAGAGTCTTACACATATTCGAGCAATGTCACACACGTTCTATATATGTTGTTAATTATGTAAAACATCATCATGAATGGATATCCATCCAAGAAAGCTTCATTTACTGATAAGCTGAATACTTGATTTGAATTAAACAAGGTAAAGCTCAGTCAATTAGGTGTAGCTGACTTAATATTAAATCAAATTAATTCTGCCATGACTAATGTACTATAGTTTAAATAGATTACCATAGTAATTTTGCACAATAAACAGATTTCGTAGTAGGTAAATATTTCACACATATTTTATAGAACGCAAACATTTAATTATATACAAAACCAATCAATCAATGAAAAGACATTGATATTGCAATTTAAAGTTTTGACATATGATTTGGTATTGCATTTGAACGTAAAACTCTTAAAGAAAGTTAAAGAGCAACCAATACCAAATTTTATATAGGTACCGGGTATAAACCGAGTATCATTAAGAAAACCTTTAAGAATATTTTAAAAGGAGTTTTACTTCGATTGAATTTATTTTAGTTTTGTCGTTGTATTCCTTTGATGCCCTCAACCAAACCATTTTCCTCTTGTAGTAATGTGCACCTTTTCTATAAGATTTATATTGAATCAATATTTTTTTCAATATTGCAACACTTTATCTTAAATATCTAAATATTACTAAGAAAAATAATTAAATTATAATATTTTACCTATTTATTGAAAAAAATAAAAATTAAATTTTATATTATAAATACGTACATAGAAAGCGTAAGATTCACTAAATATTTTTACGATCTTCTCTTCTTTCAGGAGTACGAATCAAGTTTTTCTCTTAACACCTATGGTGAGTTTATTTAAATATGTACTATAATATATATTACTTTTCTATTTTGAAGAAGGCAAAAGGGAGATCTTAAGTAAAATAACAATCATATTGTTTTCCTGTGGGAAAATTAAGTCTGTAATTAATGAGTTTTGTGTGAGCGCCAAGAAAATTGTTTTGCATTGTTTATGTTCGACTTTATACTACCTGTAAAATTTTGTATTCATGGTACTACGTTTATTGCGGATATGGTCGCGCCTCCTTAACTAAGATATAAAAGTAATCCTCAAAGAATTCAACCTCAGGAACAACTGAGCAAACATTGCTAAATTTTCGGTTGAACAGAGCAATGAATACCTCGGACGTCGCAATAAATATTCATATTAAAGAGCCGATAATTTAGGTAGGGCTTACGAACTTTCGGTATTAAATTAAAACTTTGTGGGAGGCCGAACAGCAATTTCCTGGAAAACATACTTTATGGGTCTTCTCGCGGCCAATTAGGTCGAGAGTTAGGACTTGTTTAGAAATTCAGATACGTCACTGTAAATGAGGATTTATTTCAAAAATTTTTCAGGGCAGGTACTATATTTCTCCTCGAGCAACCTGGAATTCAACAAGTGCTGTTTGGCCAATGGGGCGAACAAGTTTTCCTCCAGTTAAAATATCAACTCCCTCGAGTAGATAATAACATTAGAACTAGAACTCTGTTGAAATCGCTCGGAATTCAGAAGGAACTCATCCAGAAGGACCTTCGCAAGGTTATAACTTGCAGGATAGCATATGACGGGTAGAGAATAACATTTGCATCCGGCTCCTGGCAGTTAAGATACGAGAACTATTTGATGCTTCTCAAGGATGAAAGTCAGTCACAATGTGGCATATCTAAGCAAGTACAAACTATACTATCAAGTTTCGCTCCCTTGCGGGTGCCACTACCTATTTGTAATCTGCATTCAGTGACACGAGGTTTCTGTTGATACAAGATTAAGAAAATACGATTTTCCAACCTACAGGTAAGTTGCATCTTAATCAGGTGAATTTATGCTGTTGCAAATGTTGTTTATCAATTTGACTCACTCGAGTGACGTTCTACAAAACAAAATTATGAGGGAATTTTAAAAGTTGAATTAGGCAACCAACTTCAAAGATGAACTCCATCCACCCATGGGCAAAGACTTTCAGTTATTAAATTGAGCTTCCTGTTCATATACTCCAATTTGTCGAAATTGTAGCGAAAACAGAAATTTCAAAGTGTCTAACAATTTAAATATCTGAAAACTGTCTCTTGATTTTTGTCGTCGCTGTTTGAAGAGCCAGGATTTTTCCACTGTTGTGATATTTACTGTCTGCATTTTAGGCACGCATGAAAGCCTTGGAATTCACGTGCTCTGGTAAAGATGAGCGAATGCTTCAAGAAAATAAGAGCTTAATTCTCAAAGAAAAACAGGGTGGTGCTTGGGGTTGATGTTTATTAAGGAGCTTCGCTTTACCCTTGGAAAGCCGCAATGTTTGTGGGACTTTGTTTTGATGTCACTCACAGTTCAGCGAAGACTAAACAATTTTGAGCTCCTTTGCCCACAAATTAAAGACACTAAAAGAAGTAGACAATTTTAAAATATTCGTCGACTTATTGCTTGCAGTGACGTAATGTTTGTAGTGCTCAATTTACGATTGCCCTCATTTTAAATTTTTGAACAAAGCGAAACAAAACAAACAATTTATCTATTCAAGCTTATAATATCAACTAATTTTCCATAAAACTTTTAAATAATGAGGCCTACAAATTATGGCTAAATTGTCAGAAAATAATAATACGAATTGAATTTCTAATTTGGTTATTTAATAATGCAATTTTCCAAATTTAACTAATTTTCCGATTGTACAAAATTTTGCCCAATTGGCAAAACAATTTAAAGACTCATTCCCACAACAGCTCAATCAATTACATGATTGAAATAGCAAATAAAAGGGTCGAAATGCACTTTTTGCCTCACCTTTATAAATAAAATTAATTTTCTATGTTTTGAACATGGCCATGATATGTTAACCTTTCTGTGGAAATTTAGGCCAATAGCTATTACCTACTAAAATTATTTTTGTAATTCTGAATTTGATACTATCTCATATAAGAGAAAGCTAGCATACAAAGGGCAATTAAAATTGCGGGCTTACCACGAAAACAAAAATGGGTTTATTGTAAGTCGAAACTAATGATATACGTCCCTAATTTCAAGTTCCTGGAATTTTAAAGATGGGGGTGATATATACTATTGAATTTATTTGTGGCCCAAACGTAATTTTTTCCAAATGTTTTTTTTATGTGCTTCAAATTTTTAATTGGGCCGTTCGCCATTGTATCCTATATATCATAATAGATACACATAGTTATTTATTCAATTAGAGGTAAACAATAAACAAAAATATCTTTTAGACAAAATAATAACTTTAAACGTTATTTAATCATTTATTTATGTGTGATAATTATAAAAGGGACGTATAAATTTCAAAATAATGTAAAGACAATTTTAGTTTCTTTTTACGATGTATTGTCTTCCTAGGTTTGTATTATTATTGGTTACTTTAATATATATGATGATGTTTTACAACTGGTTCTATTTTCGTTGATTGTTAGTTGATACTAATACTTCTTACTCAATATATGTATATATGCTTTTATTATATTTGTATTGGCCTATTGAGCTAAATAGTTAAAAAAAAACAAAAATAAATAAATAATAATAAATAACTTGCCGCCATTTCAAACTTTTTTATCGTTGTTGATTTAAATTCACAATTTTTTCCCAATGACAAGCATTTAATACTTACCACTTTTATGGAAACTATCTTCAAACATATTTATGTAAGAAAACCGGGGTATGGTATCCGGAAATTATAACATGTTGATCTGAGCGTTGATAATCATTATTAAGGAGCTGCAATTTATTGGAATTCGATTTCGATACCAAGACAGTCAACCCTGAGTTATGTTGCAAGCGTACATTGTAGCTTTGGTTGTATCAGAGAAAACGATGATTTGCTATCCAATTCCGGTCGATTTATACCGGAATGAGTCCACATTTAGCCGATGTATGCGGGCTTAATCCGGATAGCTATTAACTGAATGTAGGGCTCGTTTACAGGGATAAAGTTTAAACGACAAATCGTTAAAGATAAATCATCACAGATCGATATTAGATATCAGAAATGTTAACGTTCTGTACTGCCTTTATGAACAGCATACTTCCGCCTTTTGACAGCTTAATTTCGCCGGGACTGGGACTCTCAAACGCGCTTAGTGGTCAACACGAACCCACAGCAACGCAGCGAAAGGGTTAGGGCCGGGGCTGGCTATTGATTTTCGACGCCCTACAGCCCCGACCGCGGAACGCCTCCGTGGGAAGACAGCGACAGCGATATTTCATTTGGCGATGATTATAAATCGGATAGGGATCCACGAGGATTGTTCAAAGCACTTACCCCAAGTAATCCGGATTTATATGGAGCGTTTAATTCTGAACATTTGGTGAAAAATGAAAGCCTTGATTGCAGATAAAACGAGGTAGAGCCCTTAGCGCCGACAGATAAGTTCCCAAAGGAAATTTCATCCAGTTCAGTGGATATTGCTCAGCGAAGTCGAGGAGATTCGAGTTGGTCCTGGACGCAGTATGCAGATGCGAGCCACACCGACTGTTTGAATCCTCTGAAAGCAAAAAATCAAATTACCATTTCCGCATGAGGAGACCGCTTTCATTCGCCAGTCATAATTTTCGCAATGCCTGCGAATAAAATCGCGAACCTGCCCGAACATACAATCGAAGCATAACTCTTTCATGGTGCCCTTTGCGAATTATTATTCGACGCCTGGCGTTGATAATTACCCAAAGACGCCCGCAGGATATGAAATCAAAATTTCCGTCTGCCCCACAATCAAATTCCTGGAGCGATGCGCCCGAATTAACCCTATCACTTTTAGACCTAATCCGATTAAGGAAATGAAAGAGTATTCAATGCCTTTGATTGAATACGATTCTAAGAAGATATGTGTTTGAAGCTTCCCGTCCGTAATTGTAGGCACATAACATCTTTGTGCGTTTCGGAACACCCAAAGTTTAATAATCTTCGGGCTCCATAATTTACATATTACTCGAAGACTTAATCCCATGAAATTTCACTTCAGATTTCACGTGCCTTTGTAAATGTGTAATTCACCCGGCCGCAGCAGCTTCCCTTCATTTATAATTTACGACGGTCTCGAGTGAAATTATACGTATAAGTGGGAGGAGTCATTATCCCTCGGGAACTAGGATGCTCTATAATGTCATTATTAATGAAGTTTTGCGCAAAGACACTTCTAATGGTATTTTTAGTAATTATTTCTCGCAAAATCTCATTATAGCTTTCGCATTATTACTTCATAAATATGTAGATGATAGCAGCATAATGACAACTCCCGAGTTTTAGAGCGATATATCCGATAGCTCGAGTTTACCCGTAATGTGGAGGTTTGGTTTTACATTCAATTAAATAAATGTAACAGAATAAGATGAAATTACAATTATT
The DNA here is from genome assembly GCA_959613345.1 of Tolmerus cingulatus. Lineage (NCBI taxonomy): Eukaryota > Metazoa > Arthropoda > Insecta > Diptera > Asilidae > Tolmerus > Tolmerus cingulatus. The sequence continues at coordinate 13,877,227 of OY390708.1, read as the reverse complement.
TGATCATTACATTCAAAGCTTGTAAATTTTGATGGAATAATTCTAAAATTTTTAAAATTAAATTTATAATTAAATTCTGTATTATTATTATTATTATTTCACCAAATTTGTCGAGAAAGTTAGACCAAAGAACTAAAAGTAGTATATATTTCTAAAATCAAAATTTTGATTCCAATCAAGCAACTTTATAAAAGTTCTAGTCAATCTCTATTTTTTTAAACTCGAAAGAGGATATTTTTCGTATAGTGAGTGAGTGATCTTGAAATTAGAAATTGTTGTTATTAGTGTGATATTAATATTTTTGTAGTAATTGAACAAAAAAAAAAAATTTAAATATTGAAATTCACAAAAATTCCGTTATTACGTTCAATGTATTTGTTTATACATATAAACAGATCGACTTGAAAATTAATTTTGAAAATGCTTCGCAACAATTTTCGCATCTAATGTGTAGGAGTAAAAGCAAAGGAAGGTCAAAAATATACGGAACGCAAAAGCCTGAACTCAAATATTCAAAGAAAATTTAAGAAGGGCCCAGCAAAGCTCCTAATGCCCCAATGAAGTCACGTAGCGAGTTGTGGGATCAATAGAGTTGCGGGGCGTACAAATTTCCAAGTCACTGATACATCTTGAAAATAATTTTAATCCCCAACATAAAATATTCTATTTTGTCACATTTGTGTAAATAAATCATACAATAAATTATGCAGACGCTCCCCTAGTTCACAAACACATAAATGCTCCAGATTCGAGGCATAAATTTTCCTTTTGCTTAAATAACAAGAAATTCAATGTTTTCTCTGCTCGTCGTTATCCGACATGATTCTGCATATGTTCCTGTTGCTGAATAATACAAGCGTCGAAATTATCGAAATGGAATGGTTCACTTCTGTTAGATAATCGATTGCCCGTTGAATTGGTTACCCTCCTCAAATAAACAAGCTGGCGGGGTAATTCAATAAAACCAATTTACAAAATGTAGAAATTGTGTTCTGTCATATGTCGGCAATTTACCCTCAATCTGCCAAAACGATTCCTCAATGTGCTCCGTAATTGAAATGTGTTTACTAGCATAATACAGCAAAAAGTAGTATTGCTAAGATACAATAAACATAAATAAACATAACTTCAAAATCATATTTATCACTCGAATATTTCTACACAATTCTTTGTCACAAAATATAGATAATTATCATTATAAAAGAATGATAAATAGTAATTCATAGAGGTAGATGAAATACAACGCCAACGCGAACGAAATTTCAAAAATTTAAGGTTTTCAGAGAAGATTTTATAAATTTACCTTAAAATATTGGACAAGAATTTTGTAAATTTTTATCAAACTTTTGAGCATTTTATTCTTAGTTATAGATCTCAAAAGCGAAAAAGTCAGAATGTTATTTGATTGCTATCTGATTTTTACACAATATAACTTACAAAATATACAAAAATTTGGTATTATTTATTTTTGAAAAAAGTAACGTAGGTGTGAATAATAGATATAGAACCTAGGTCTTTTGTTTAGATTTACTTCTTGACAACTTATTTATTTTGGGAATATCTTCCATTAAAAATGTTTCTCATTTTGATATATCCCTTTTAATATAGAAATCAATAGACTTTTGCAAATGCGTATCTTATTTGGGATATTAAGGCTTCAGGAAAGACGACAGCAAAAAGTTCGAAAATATTTTCTTAATAAAAGTATCTAAAAATGTGTGGAAGATTATGGCAGCTACATTTATTATTTTTAGCACTCATTGTTAGACTAATTTTAAAGAAAAGTAAATTTGATTTATGTTGATAGAAATGTTTGATTACAAGCTGAAGAGGAAATTGAAAATTGGGCTACGCACATTTAATAACTTGGTACGATGTAGGCGGCTATGTTCAGCATGCCCAAAATTCCATTTAACTTAAGAGATTCCTATTTTTTGGTTTATAAGATTCGCTTGGTAAGTCAAGCAAATGTTTGAGGAGTCTCTTTTTCTAGAACGTATATCCTGCCGGATATTTATTGCGTAAGGAGGGATCTATCGTGTAATAAGAATCCAACAAAAGAAGTGTTCGATGGATTTACATGTTTAATGCAGGGGAATACGTTTTCGCTATTTACTCGCAGCACATCGGCACATTTGCGCGTCGAACCGTGCTTTTAGGCGATAACATTTTATTCACAGCGAAAATTGAAAAGTGTCGGGTTTAACCTTCTCGATTTCGGGGGAAAATGCCAATAAATATTAGAATCCTAAGGGATAAATAAGGCAAGAATTGTTTTTGGATGAAATATTTGAAAAAAGGTAAAAAATTTTCTCAGTAGCGGAGTAGTGTGTAATGGCATGAAGTGAATATTTTCCCGGGTTATTCAATTTAAGTTGTTGGCTTTTCCCCTTTTGAGCTTTTTTCATATTTATTTCAATCAGTAGAGGTGTAAATTTAAGTAGAAAACAAACAATTTTTAATAAAACTTTACCCTTCTTCTGAGTCAGTCGGTGAAAATGGCCTAGATCATATCCAATCCTCTTTGTTTTAATTAAATTTTAATTGAAACAGGTTCAACCCTTCGCGAGGGACAGAAAGGCAATAATTAGTTTTATTTAAAAGCGTAGCTTTTAAGGGGAAGTATCAGTTATCTGACAGTGAAGAAATATTTGAAATAGGTTTAGCAGTTTTGGAAATTATTCCCAACAAACTCATGATCTATCAACCTACTCAGATTTGTATATAACTCTGATATCCAATTTTTTCTATTATTCTATGGCTGAAAAGTTTCATTTCACCGACATGTGAAATACTCTCTTCGTTTGGTTATTTAAATATTTAGGAATATTAGATGAATGAACTCTTTAAATTTGGAAAACATCGCAAAATCAATTTTTTGAAATGAAATGAAATGTCATAATAGATATACATATGCAAATATGTATTTACATATATATATAAATGAAAGCTTGTCTATATTACCCAAATGTGTCTTAGGCGATAATTGACAAATGAGCAAAACGTTCAACGTGCATGAAACGAACATAAGGGTAGAAGAATCCTTTGAAAACATATGTATAAATAAATAAGGTTTCAGATTAATTAGAGTTCTATTCATTTCGTTACCCACAAGTCCACACGACTCTTTCACATTCTAAATTTATGTCTTCAAAGTATAAATCTTACATCTCTTCAGTTTCTTTGAAGAGCAATTTTAATAATTTGTTTGCTGCGGAGTGATGGAGCTAATGAATCCGCCCAAAAATACGTTCTGCGTGAAAGCCCTCGTCGTGAAGATCAAAGCGAAACAATTCCAAAACACCTATCCTGCAAACAGGAGCTCTCCAGGACTGGGCCCATAAATCTGGTTCGAAAAGGCTATCAATGCGAGAATTTATTTGTTCCCAAAAACAGCCAGTCTCCGGTGTACGGATGAGTGCGGCGGCCATTGATAGCGTTTTGTGTGAATTACATGCCGTGGGAACCCATTTTCAGTTCGACTGAATTTTAGTATTCGAGTGAATTCTAATCTGGAAGAATGTGGGAGTGAACGAAGGCAAAATTGGGCCAGGGAAGGGACGAATGCACACGTCATTTGAATGATATTTATGGGAAAGATACGTGCGATAACGAAAATCTGATATGTGGGTTTATGTAATGAAGACGCCGGAGGAGGCGGCAATCGGCGGTAAAGAAAATTCCATAAAACAGCATCCGGGACCCACGTGCCCGAAATATTAAACAACGAAATCACAAATCACTGCACGTAGAGATTTCCATTCCACAGAAAACTTTTCTATTGAATACATTTCTATGTTATCCTTGGCGAGTGAAAAGGCTCCGGCCGGCCAGGTAGTGGGAAATAAAAGTTTTACTCCCCTCTGATTGAGCAGAACGCTCTAGCGAAAAAAAGGAGGTTTACGAATTCGTGCGGAAGTGGCGTTCCTGGCTGCCGTGATTTATGAATTCCTTTCAAAATAAGAACCCTGCAATTTGTCCGAGTTCGATTTTAAGGCCGCGCCAGATCTACAAAAGACTGTATTAGCGCAACACGCGCTTCTGAAATTTTAATCAAGTGCCTCGGAATCAACGGCCAGGACCAGTCCAATTAGCCGCGGTCACGTTGCTAACTTTCTACGGGCGAATTTTCGACCAAAAGTCTGAAGAGAGCGAACTGGCTTTCAGTAAAATAGTATTTCAACTCTATGCTTTCGATACTGTGTAAAATTAACTTTCGTTTATTGGTACCGCGATCTTAAATTGTAGAAAATTCTATTCCTTTTTTCTATCATATATTTATTTTTCTAATTCATAAAGAGCATTAGTTTTACTTAACTAAATAACCAATTTTAATGCTAATAACAAGGTTGTAAATAAACTAGTCATATTTAAATATTTTTATGGTATAATAGTGTATAATTCTATACTTCTATTAAATCAGTCATTGTTTTCAAAATTGGTATAAAGTGCTATTTGTTCAACTTGCCATTTTAACATATTGATCATTTAAACATGAACAATATTTTTAAAACAAAATGAATTTATGTTATTATCGAGAACAATTACTCATTATGAATTTTTCTATATAAACATCAAAATCGCTTCTCAATACAGTGTCAAAACATGTTACTTAAGGACAAAGCCACAATAAGAAATGTTAAAGTTCAATATTCAACTTAAAAAAAAAAATTAAACATAATGATTGTTCAATGATGTATTAATTTACGAATTGAACTTTCGAGATTTGACCAATATTAGCATCGTTTATAGGATATGAAAGAGTTAATATATTTATGCAAAATGATAAGAAAAATATTTTGATTAGCAATTTAAATTATAATACAGATCAAACTATGAAGTAAAACAAGCTTATCTCAATTGAGTCTTAGAAAAACAACAGCTTGCGATTAAAGATAATGCTTAAAATTCATGCTGTATTACTTTAGTTTATAGTGAATGATTAATTGTACTTAAAACCATCGTTCGAAAAAGCCGTAGAAAAGAAAGGTCCATATTTTAATTTTGCACGTAGATCTACAGTCCGTTATTATCTTAGACTTTAACCATAATGTCATTCTCTATTTTCTGGTGACGAATATTTTTCTTACAAGAAATATGGTATGTACATACTTCGTAAGGACTGGTAAGCAGGAAATCATATTTCGTAGAAAAATGTTTGAAAGCAGGACTTCTGCCTTAAGGGAGATACAATTTAATTAATAAATTACTCCCTGAAAGAAAAGTCAAAGGTTGGTAAATCAGCTTCTCTTTTCAATTTAGAAAACTAAAAGATGGATTCTAAGAATTTAAATTTTTTTCTATTTCATTTTGTATAATTCTTCGTAACCCGAGAAATCCCTTTGGCGTGAAAAATAGGTGTTTTACGGGAATTTTTTCAGAAGAGATAAAATAATGGAATCATTTTCAAATTTAGACAGAAGTTTATTATAACTTCCAAGTTTTTTTTTATTTGGGATGACCAACAAAATGGCGGCGTTGTTGAGGGTCTTCGGCAACATTGAAAGCAGCTGCAGTTGTCAATCTTTGGCACTGATTTGAAAAAAGTTTAACAAGTGTTATTCGTTTACTGACATATTAAGGGGAAGGATGTACCTAAAAATTGAACATTTGGAAGCCTTACTACTCTAAAGTTCGAATTTTCGACCATTTTTTCCACATATGGACCCCAAAAAATGATTTATTTGCACGCTACCTTTCAAACTATAGGTATATCCTTCCGATAATATAACTGAGAGTAACATTCCAAAATTTCATTATAATCCGTCGATAACTTTTTGAGCTCCAACACGAGCAGTTTTTGAAAATGTATTTTGGTGATAATCTTGTTTAAAGTTTCAACATTTGAAAACCATGCTGTCCCTCTGCTCTATACTGATAACTCCGGTAGTATTCAATATTTTGGTTTTTTCTTTGGTCGGTATATTCTTTGGGTGTTATACTTTCGAAATATGTAATAAAAAACGATTTTTTGAAAATTTTAAAGGAATTTCTCCCCTTAAGCTGATTGGTTGTATTCAGAGAAGTATCGCAAAGAGAAAGTACCCAACATACCACTTCGAAACTTTCTTGAGCTCCCGTGTTTGTGAAATTCAATGAATTTTCGTCGGTTTTAAAAAGTTCCCACTCTCGGTTGTGTATTTCGTGATAACGCCCTCCCGGCTTAGAGCGTCTGCCTTCCGGGACTCGTGGGCCACTGCACTTAAAAGCGCCTTATCCACCGCAGCGAAATCTGGAATCGGAGCGTTGGCAGCGACGAAAGCGAAATATTTTCCAGTGGAGCTCCGTTGTAAGAAAGACACTTCACCTCCTTAGGCGCGGAGCATTCATTTATGTTGGAATGGCTTGCATAAATCCGGCGCAGCCTCGAAATGACACATGCCGAGCGCCCCGCTGAGCTAAATAGGCATCATAAATTTATCTAGCGCTTCCCATATTCATGGGCGCCTTTTTCACTCCCGGAGGCGAAATATCGCTTAAATGCTTCCGGGCGCACTTAAAATCAAAAATTTGGTTATTTGTGGTGGAGCAACGAACCTCGAGGTCAACCCCTTTGCCGCTCCGGTCTGGGTTAAGCACACACGAGCTGCAGGGTTGCAAACTCCTGGAGCTGCAAGGGTCCTGTGCGGGATGGGGCTCGTCCTTAAAGTAAACTTGCATCTGCGACGATTGTGGGGTAGCCCAGAATTTCTGTAGGAACCACCAACTGAGTGTGTCTTTTGAGTCCTAAGTGTTCACGGTGTCCTCGTTTCTTGAGTTTTCGAGCTCGACAAGGAGACAAACAGGCACTCCTACTTACGCCCCATTCGCGTTGGGCATATTTGGAGCCCGTAATTATATTTTTGTCTTCCGTTTCCTTGCGAGAGATTTCTATTTGGTTCGGGGGCGCGTGATGGACTTTCTCCACCAAATAGGCTTTTCTCATTCTACACCAGCAAATTTCAATTGCTCATTGGACACTTTGATACCTTCAACTACCTCGAAAAGGTGTGGAGGAGTCCATTGACGCTTCCTGCCTTTATGGGGTTCAAAATGAAAGGAATCCGCCCGTCTCTGCGGTTAGCCGATGAGGGCGGATTTCGAAAAAGGGCTCATGGTTTATTGCGATCAGGGTGAAATTTCACAAATATATTGGAGACATATTAAGCAACTTAAGGGTAACTTAAATCACAGGCTAGTCCTGAAAACTTTTCTTACAGAATGTTTTGGTTCAAAATATTCAATAAGTTTTAAAGTTATTTTCTTAAAAATTTAAATTTGAATGTAAACCTGCCTTATTTTTGTCTTTTAAGAAAAGCAATTAAAAAGTGTTCATAAAACCCCCTCTTTCTTGTTTTGGTATTAATTTTATTAACTTTTATTCAAATATTATAGGGGAGATGGACACATACATCCTTATGTACATTACATTTTTAAATTGGTTCAATTTTGTTAGGACTTTTAAAAGAGTTTTAGGGGTTATTTCATTGGTTTGCCTTTTACATGAAAATATACCTTTATATATGTATTATATTATTATATTATATTAAATAAGAACATAATAATTATGTATTTTAGTTTGTAAATTTAAATGTCTTCCATATTTATTTTGAAAAAAAGGACATTCAGGATTGCAAATATTAATTTCAAGCAAGTTTTCTACGCACAAATAATTTATTTATTTTATTATTATTCACAAGTGTACATACTTTGGTCCATAACAATTGTATTAAAATTTAACCCAAAAGTGCTCATTGTTCTCAATTCGAAATATCAAAATGGATTGAAAAAATAATTGTTCATTTAAAACAAAAGTGAGTTCCAGGTAAATGTTCTGTAGATTTCAATGAAAATTCAATATGATAGGGTATATAAAAGTTTATAATAAATGCCATATTTCTTCAAGCACCTGACATACACATTTTATCTGAAAAACTTTTGTGACACATAGAAGGACGTTTTAATTGCAACATAAAATAATCAAACATTTCAAAGTCTGTTTTTTTGTCCGCTACTAGTAGGTATATGTTTTATATATTCACGACACTCCGACAACAAAACCCCTGAGCTTTAACAGCACCTGATGAAAGGCGTACTACCTAAATCATTTATTGATTTTATTTTTTAAGTAAATACATTAAAATGACACAGCTACATCCGATACAACCATAAAAGGCACAATTGATTGATGGGAATTGGTTTTTCAGAATTCTTCATTAAAGGGAAGACAGAAAATTGATGGATCACATGCTTAAGGGCATACCCGTCTACACTTCATCTACAGCTCGGAGCATGTTATTAAAATTTAATATACTGCGGAACATCTTAATCAATTCACAAGTGTAACGCGTGTTTTCATAAGTTTTTACCACACTTCCAGTAAATTAAAATTAATGACTATAATCGACTGGGAAACATAATTACTTACAACACTTCCAAGATATCTGATACAATATTTACGAATTAGTCTAATTAAAAACAGATATGTCATACGTATGGAATATGGATAAATTCCCTCGGTAATCGCATTTGTCAATTTGTTGATGTAAAGAAGTAATATCTACGTTTGAAATTTAATTCTATTAATGTGATGTTTATCCACTCGAAAATAATTAAATGAAGCAATAAAACTTGCGCACCTACTTTAAATAAAATAATGAGTTTTTGCACCATTTGAAATATTTCTTTTAAAAACAATTTATTAAAATTTCGTTGCTTTTACTCGTATTAAATAAATTAATAATCACACAATTTGATAAACAGAGGTAGAAGTGATTTTTTGTAAAAATTACTTTAGGAGAGAAAAGTTGATAAAACTTGCTAAGTGCGTGTTCCATTTTGTAATAAGGTTATATTAATTTCTTTAACAACTTTTCGATATCGATAATTCAATTAAATTATTTCATCTAAAATACTACAAATGAATTCTTAATTGCAAAATTCCATGTGAATGCTTTCGTACCATTGTGGTGTATGCTACAGTGAAGAGAGTGTGCACAACGAAAGTCAAAACTATTTCTACAATGAATATTGGTCGAAAATCCTGATGGAAATTCCTAATATGTACAAAGTTTAATTTAATTAATTTGGTAGTAGTATTTCTGTGCGTATTACCGCTGATATTTCATGAAAACATGTGAGATTATATTAGCTAAATTCGGTATTCAATAGAAAAATGTATAATATTTCAGGATTTAAACTGCTGAATTGATCTCAATAAAACATAAAAATAGCTTAAAGAATGGAGTAAAATTTACAGAAAAGAACTCTAAATGCGCGTGGCTAGGCTTTTCCAAGAACCTAATGTCAGATTATATTTCAATTATTTTAATTAAGACACAAAATCCATTGTTAATATATATACATATATCACACCTAAACTCTATTTAATAATATTACTTGAAATACGAAAACAGTCCGTAGCGACTGTTCTATTCCGGATTATTTATTATAAAGAATATTAATTTCTATATTACTTCAATTAGGGAATACCACTATGTGATATAAAAGGAATTGAATTTTCAAAGTCGAACAGGATAAATGCAATTGACTTAACATAACACAGATTTTTTCTAAAGTTTATAAGTAGGATTTGCAATTGAACTCCAAAAAATAATCTCAAATTTCTGTAGGAACATTCATTTTTAAATGTTCTCATTGTGTTTAGAAACACTCTAGGTTGCGCATATATTTGGATTAAATTAAATAGTTGTAGTTTTAAAAGAAATCAATTGAAGTGCTATTTTTTGAAAATCATATTTTTATTTTCAGTGATGAAAAATATGGCAAAATTAAAACTTTATTTAATGACTGTATTTAAAAGATTCATAAATATTCATTTGTAAAGTCAAATTCTTACCATTCAACAAAGCTGTAGGATGCTTAAATTTAAAACCTTATTTCGAAAGCATTCCAAATCTGATTTAAAAAACCGAAATTAAGTGTGATTAGTATGCCACAAACCAGGGGAGATTTTTTGTTTATAAATGTCCTGCTTCAAGCCTTTACCCTTCAAATACACTTGAAGCAGGCACGCCCGAATTCAGCCACCTACACCCGGAAGGGAATAAATTCAGATCAGAAATATTCGCGACTCCTAGACCCAATTTTGCAGGAAGCAGCTTTAATTCTTCGGAAATCTCCTGGCAGCTGCGTCTCGTTCGGGATTAGCATCGGCGTATTGACAGATCCCACGGGACCAGAAGCACATTTTATTACCAACTCATTACTAGCGATTTGTCAATGTGGAATTTGATTACAAATCACCTTCTCTAAAAGATGGAAATATTTTGCATATTTCCCGATATCCGCGAAAATCTTGAATTCGAACCGGGATACCTTCTTCAGTTCGGGTGGGTGTACTGCGGGTCCTCCGCCGGTATTCTTGAAATTAAAATTCTATTGAATGGCAAAAAGGAGAGAAGTATAATCAAATTTTCAATTCTCCTCAAGGTATTAATTTCCATAAAAATGGAGCCCCGCCGCGAATGGAAAACGCCCTCCTTAGCATAATTTGTGGTTTGTTCGAATCCCTCCGAATCCGTTGCGGATGGCGGCGACGGTCCAGGGCAAACGAGTGGGAGTGGGATTGAAAGGAATTCGGTCAGGTGCAAAATATTCGAGCGAATTTCTTCTTTTTTTTGAATAAACGTCTAAAGATCGAATCTGCATGCGGCCGGGAGATTTGTGGAGCTACTCCAGCCGCGCCCCGCCCCGACTGAGATTACAGCTTTGTTATGGATCCAATTAATCGAAAACTCTTACGTCCTCCGGCTAGTGGAGCACTTTGATTTGTGGGGCAAAAATCCGGGACAAGTCTTGATTGAAAATCGAGCAAGTTTTTCCGTGGGGGCGAATTAGGGTGGCGGCGTGAATTGCTTTTCTGTTGATTCAATGATTAAAATCATTGCAAATTGGAACGCGCTTGGAGGGAGTCCAAGAACTGTTAATTAAAATTCGCGGCCTCCTCGCGAAGTGCATTCACCGCTGTTATTTCAGTTTTTCCGCGAGGACGCATTCCGCCGATGCGCCGACGGGGCGCGCATCTCGCTCCAATTAACAACGAAACTTTTGATCGAAGCGCCTAACGAGATTAAGAGACATTTCTCCTGCAGCCCCCACCCCAAATGACTCCGTTGTCCACTCGAGGATCTGCATAAACACAACAAATTTCGGCGGCCCATTTTCCGGGATTAGAGCAATATGTTCTATGAATCGATTAGGATTTGATTGCATTACCTTCCATGGTGGTCTCAATTAAGCCGAACTTCGAAATTGCTGGAGTTGGGTAACTAGTTCCAAAAGTTGTTAAGTCCTGATGACACACATACCTTGCACCTTCGATGCATCCCGGTAACAAAGGGTTTTCGTAATTGGCAATTTGAACAACCTCAGCTTAGTTAATTATCATTCAGGTCCAAGCAAGATTTTGGAAGCTGCATCCCATGCTTTTATCCAATCTATTAAATTTGGAATATTTCATTTCTCCCAGTTCTGGCGAACACCATTAGCTTGCTCCCTTATGAGAATGGTTATTAATAGTACGCGTGAACCACAACTTATATCAAACCAATTTGAAGAACTTCATGAAAATTAAAATTGAACAAGTAAAAATAATCATTATTTTTAAAAAGTTTATAAGCCTTTTCGCGCAAATAAGCATATAAGAAAATCGAATATCAGAGTAGCAGATTATTGTACATACATTCACTGTACTCATGTACTCATTTTCTTGATTCTTTTTGAGATGGTCCAACATTTTCACTTTTCTTACAAGTAATGGAATATCATATTTTACATGTTATACAGAAATTGTGCTTACGACTAATTATTTTATTTTAAAAGACAAGAGGGACTCATTATATTGTAGAAATAAATACATATTCAAAAAGGGATTTATGTTTGGCACGTTACAGATTTTGAGGATATTTGCAATAATAACTGAACTTTATTTATGAAATCTTTAATAAGAGTCTTAGAAAGTAATATTGCAATTGTATAAGTATTTCTATGTAATACAAAATTCTGTAAAAGATTGATAAGAGGTAGAACTTCCCAGAAGAGTTTAAGAAAACTCTTTTTTCAGTCAAATGAAACATTTTGCTCACAGCTTGTAATCAATTACCAGGAAATGGATTCAATATTTAAAAGGCGTTCAACATGAATGGACTAAATGATTTCTGACTACTGTGCTGCTTGTGGAGTGCCACGTTTTACAACAGTTCGCCCGGACGGCATTAGCAACACTTTCCCTGATTTTTGTTAGAAAAAAACCCAATAAACTCTTAACAATTCAATCTAATGGAAGAAGGCTGTACCGCCTTACTTTTTTATTCTCCAATTCCATCTACTCCCGTATTTTCGTCCTATTGCCTGGCGCGTATTTGTTGTTTGACTACAATCTTCCCATACATCATTCACCCAGGGGATTTTCTATCAGTCTGTATGCGGGCGCCAATGTCGGGGGAGGAAATATATTTTCCGTGCTCATGAAGTAAGAAGTGCCTTTTATGTAATGGCAGTTACATGGAATGCCCCACCATGAATAAATCATTGTTGAAATAACTGAGCTCTCTCCACCAATATGTGATAGAGCCTGAGGCTTCTTCTCCAATTGATCTCAATTAAATCTAATTTATATGTACAGTCCTTCAAGCTCAATTTCCTCTATGCATCCATCTTAGAGTATTTTGATATTACGCATTTCTACATCTGTGTAAATGGCGTTAACCATTGAGAATTTGATTTATATCAATAATTTTGTATTTAGCTATGTACATAAGTTTTTAGTTGTCAGATATTGTATTCGTGCCTCTAAATTTTAGAATTTGGGTACCAAATTGTCGTAGACAATTTCTTGGTAATTAAATAATTTAATCCACTATCTTTAATTTCCATACATGTGAAGTTTTTTTATTTCCAGTCATTATTTGTTATTTGAATAATATTGCTTTTCTTAGTGCTGATAGAAGCAGCTGTTATTATTCCGAAGACGATATTAAATAAAATATCTAACATTCTTCAAAACAAATTCATAAAATACATATTTCCACCCTCTTTGCTTTTGAACTCTAGATCGTGATTGCAAAAACCCTGAAATGTATATTTTTCTATTCGATGGCTACTTAACATAATTATTAAATTTAATTTTGTATTTTCTTTAATTTGTTACAATACTGGCTTTAAGACTTAAGATTGTTTTTCGCTAAAGTTTAATTTAATTTTTGATGACATTTTAACTTGACAAAAAAAAAACATTTTAAGTATTGTTATTACAAATATAAATTGTTTAAGAGTTTTCAGGTATGAATGTACATTTATTTATACTCCCAAATTTGTTTTTATCTTAACAAGGAATAAAATTGTACTGTCAAGTCATGCAAAAAAACCATTAATATTTCAAATTTGATTTTATAGACCACGGGCTCCGTAGTGACCAGGCCTTTTTTTATCGAGACTCTAGAAGTAACTAATCACTTTTGCTGGATTTTGTTTATAATTTTGGGTTCGCGGTCCCTCGGATGGTGTAAAAATTTAAACATCATACCTAACAATATTTGCTTTTTCTTTCGAAAAATTTCGAGTGATATTAATAAGTGGTGCCTCGAAAATTCTGCTGACTTTTAATATTAAAGAAAGTTTATTAACAGCTTAGTCAACCATTTCAAAGCATCCCTATCTGATAGATGAATTACATCGGATCCATAGCTTAACTTGCTAAAATTCTTTGAGGTAGCACTTAGAAATGTTTGTTTTTCCTCGTCAATGTAGGAATTATGTGGTCTAGAAGAAAAAATTCCCAAAGTGAAACTAAATCTCTGGCTTTCTCTCCGTTTTAGATTTACGAGTACACTCGTGCCCTTATTTTATTATTTCTTAAATAAATTGCAATGCTGCACCGGTCAAGCTCCGAAATTGAATTTTGTTGCAAAAGAAATTTATTGAGAAAACTTTTCATGTTCCCTGAAACTGCTCCTTGGACATCTTTAAAACTTTTTCTATCACATAGCTGTGGGGCCTTCCCAGTGCTATAGTTTGGATATCGAAAACCGCAAGGAAGCAATTCTGACCCAGTTGCAGGATAATTCCAACAGAAATATGTGCCTTTCACTCATCCGAAAAAGATTCCCTTGCAGATAAAAGCTGGAGCCTGTGCGGGTCTCCGATAAATTGGGCTAAATTGGCGAATTGCTTGCTAGTTTTACTTTGTTTAGGTGTGCTGTATTCTGCAGCCAAGGTGGCAACTTATGTGGATTTGGAACTTTGTCGGTAACGAAGTGGGTCAAAAAAGCGACCTGCCTTTTCTTAATTTTTAAGGTTAGAACAGCACGAGCGAGGCGACGGTCATAATTAGAAGACATGGGACATTTACATGAGCATTAACAGCTGGTAATGGTCATTTTCAGTAATGCTCTACAGGGTGCCCCGGCGTGGTCCCAAAAGCCACTTGAATTAACAATTCTTCGTCACGTTCAATTTGTTGCCCGTGCACCGATCGAAATTTCCGACTCCTTATCTAGGGATAATTTCCCTTAGCTCCGCTCCATATTTAATGAGTGCCCTAGAGTATCCATGTCTCTGGGAAATATCACGCCAGAGACATCCGAATGAGCTGGGATTGCATGAAATTTTTGGCACTAACTTTTATGTGTGCTCAAAATATACATCCTTCCTCAGAGAATCCCAGTAAACTTGAAACTGGGTCAACTTAATTAAAATATTTTAATAATTTGAATAACATCATTTGCGCTAAATTGCTAAGGAACGTAATTATAAACACTGGGCGAGGTAAATTGAGAATTTTCTAAGACTTAATTAAGACTTAAACATAACCAAGCGAGCGTTTAACAATGCTTCACTCGGCACATTACTGTCAACGCGTCTCATTAATTTGGTACAGTGCGCCCAGCTTCGCCAGGACCCGCTCGGCTCGCCTTTGTTTTTTCAAACAATTAGGCCAGCTGCTAAGGTGTGAAAAAGTTTTTATCTGGAACCCTAGGGGAATTCACCTGGCGCAAACTGGAGATGCTCCCACTGCTCATTCCTGTAGAAAAATTTCTTTAATGAGTTAATCAGGCTTTCAAAGGCTCCTATGTGGGCGCGCGATCAAAATTTGTTTCTTACGCGGAAGTAATTGCTGGCTTCAATATTACTTTCGGTATTAATTATTATTATATCAGGTGATTTTAAAATTTTAAATTAAATTTATATATTTGTTGCTTGTTCACACAATTAAATTATACGACAAGAAAATGGCAAATTTGAAATGTGAAACAGGTCAATCGTATTATATATGGGAAAGGATACAAAATCTTAATTTTGAAAATCTTGAAATGACAAAAATCAAATTATAAAATTATAAAATCTTAGCTTGATGGAATTTTTATCTTAAATACGATATAATGTTCGAAAATTTCGAGTATATGTATGTACCTTTCTTTTTTTAAAAAAAAAAAGCTTTTTAAAACTAAAAATCTTTAAAGTTCTTTTGTTTCACTAAAACTTTAGGAAAATGTGATATAAATACAAATTGAGAAATCCAGAACCTTCTTGATCTAGAAGACTTTTTCTCGCCAAATTATTCGAAGAATTGTTTCAAACATTCTCCTTGTGCACAGATGCCGAGAGAAATTTATGAATGGAAAGGTCGCTCAACCAGACAAAATACCTGAAATTCATAATTCAAGTTTTCTACATTCTTAGTAAATTTTGCAAAACCAAATTTTTGTGGTAAAACTTTTGCCCATAATTATATATACACATATGTATGCAGATAGAAAAAATGAGGGTTAGCCTCAAAACATTTGCGCCTTTCAACTGGGAGCAGGAACTCTGTAAAGCAGACAATTTTCAAAATGTTAGCATGTGACCTCATCTCATGGTTCGGTTTAATTATATACCCGAAGATGGTCCCACTTCTGGGAAGATCAGTATGCTGAAGATTACATTCCAAGGACGAACAACTGCGAATAACCTCATCGCTATACCTCAAGCAGGTTTTGGCATTTCTCGGGTACACGGGGGTTAGGAGGTTCCTCATCCCTTTAAGCTAGTTCACAACCAGGTTCATAATCCCCTAAAGATTGCTAACTACAGCACTTCTACCGCTGTTACCTGGGCAAGGGATGTGTAGCCGAAAAGATATCGACCCGCACTCGCCCACCTCCCTCAAAGTTTGTCCTGCTTGGGATAAACAAAGCTACCCTCGCGTGTAAAAACACAGGACCCCATCTACATGTGTCTCTTCCAGAAATTAGATTTGGGGATGTGTGTACTCCCGTTGGATAACCTGCCCTCAGGAGAGCAATGCTGAAATTTTGCAGCAAGTAACAAAATATTTTTACAATTTGTCCACACCTCCAGTTGGATGCAACCAAAGCATCTGGGATATTTCCAAGGATGATGATAAAAATGTTTGCCACTGTACAGAGCTCAAAATTAATGCTTACCTACAACGATTACTGAACATGATCTTGAAACTAATGATTTTTAATGTTCCGTGCCAAAATGAGGTAAGCGCAACACTTATGATACGAAATCTCTTCGTTGTCATTCTGTCACTATGTTGCAGGCAAACTTTTCTAATACTATTTGACATTATAATTTGCAATATTCTAACTAATGGTGCTGTTGTCCAATTAAAGAATTGAAGGGTATAAAAAGTTTAATTTTACTTCTGAGGGTTGATTTGAGGGCAAAAAATGGAAATTTAGTATTTCAACTAATATTGAGGCATTAACTTTAAATTGTGTCCATTAGTATCAAAATTTGGTAATTTTTCTACAAACCAAATTTATCAATTTTATGCAGTACTTACACCTATGTATGTACTTACATATTATGTAGTTACTAATCACTTACTTCAGCGATGAAATTCAACATCAATTTTTGTACAACGATTAATTTAATTTTATATCATTTATTTGGAAAGAGAAATAAGTCGCAAAAGGTTAAATTTACAAGAATGTGAAGTGAACATCAAAAAATGTTTAAGCGTCCCTTAAACGTTATTTAAGTGTTTCTCAATAGCTTTAAACTTAAAAAGGATCTAAACAATAATACCCAATAGTAAAAACTCATTCATTTCGTATTTTTAATTTCATAATATTTTGTATAACACCAAATGGGGTCTTGTCTTGTTATAGAAATTGGAATACTGTTTCTAAATGAAAATTACTCTTAAGCCCACTCATCCTAAGAAGTCAATGTTAAGTCGGAGTGAAGTAAAAATAGCTCAATTAAATTAGAGCCCTTACCGCCATTATTCGCGTAATAACATTCGTGCAAACGGACAATTCCCATAACCAGAGGTATTAAGGTTCTAAGCGGCTACACGCAGGCGGATTTTGAGGTTCTAGTTATTCTTTTGTACCTTTTGCCGCCCATAATAAGTTTCGTTAATTAAATTAGCATGCGAGATACCATCGAGTAACCTTTTGCCAAATCCGGAAAAGTCATACACTCGTTTGTGGCCGATGCAAAAAGGGCCCAGTGCCAAGTGGAAACTAATTCCCGGGGTAGTTAATCTAATCAGAAGTTTCTCATACTTTTTGCGGGTGATATAATTCTCCTGTTGGCAATTTCTTTCTCGATTAAAATTTATGAAAATGGAAAACAAAAGAATTTGAAATTGTTTTATGATTTAATTTTATTCGCAATCCCTATCTCCTTTCACCGCCGCGGATAAAAGGGATGAAGAGGCTGCCTCTGTGCGGGACCAAAGAAAACTTTTGCACAATTGAAAGGAAAGAGGTGCCCATTTGCAGGTAAGCGCTGATTATGCTTGTGGAAGGTTCAGCCGGGTTTTTGCTCTGTTGCGCTCCCTTAGAACAATTTCTATTGATTTCACTGGCATTCGTCCTTCGTCCTTCGCAGAGCTTTGTGTATTTATTGATTTCTTCCATTTTGGGTCCGCAGCGTGGAAGGGACCCTCTCTCATTACAGTGCACCTCGGTAATTAGGAAAACTTGTTCCTCGTGAATAATTAAAATTGTTTCGAGCAAAGCCAGGGGGCTGTGTTTGTTCAACTATGTAAGCAAACAACTTTTAACGTACAGCGACTATCTTCGCGGGGCGGTGCGCATCCGCCCCCAAACTTTTTGTTCCCGCCTTGATCACTCCTCGCTCCGATGCCTTTTATTTGATATTTGCAAGAGGTTGTATTAGTGTAAGCTTCGTTTACCTTTCATTATAAATGCCTGTGAAAACTTGTTGAATGTTTACGCAACGATTTGAGGTCAATGGTTTACATTTTTCGATTGAAGAATAATACAAATTTTGTTCTGCATAATTCGGCCACTCCTTGGCCTTATATGTACATACATAAGTATAAGATTATCGAGCAAATATCGTGACTAGTACACAGTTCGAGACAAAGTTAAAACGATATCGAAAGGCAAAATTCGAGAATGGTGGAGATAAAATTCGTTTGTTATAAATTGATTTGAAAATGTTTTCGACCAGAAAATGAAGAAAGCGTTCATTTCTGTTTCGAGAATGTGATTCGAATAATTTTATGTTTTTCTCTCTCTTCGCAAAGGTGAAACAAATTTTCTTTTAGTTCTCTTACTTTTCTCGTTTCGAGAAGATGAACTGCATTATATTCGATGCTCTTACATTTTTCAATATCCTTTGACGTTATACAAAAATGCCCACTGTTTTGTTACAAAAGCGGAGTCGGACTTGCAATTAATTTTAGTACTAAATGTAGTTTCAAAATGAAAATCTCCTAACAATCTTATCATTCAATTAATTATTATTAATATAATGTTGCATCACTGCCCTTACCACAATCATGTATGTAGATACCTATGGACCAAAATGGAAAGTATACATCAAAATATACTTTTAAAGATATTTCGCCAAAACTATTATAAATAAATAGCTCTAACTTAATATAAATTGTTTAGTACCACGTGAAAAGAAAATATTGTTAAAGAATTATAATACGTTCAAAAGAACAATTCGTTTCGACGGTCTAAGTATTCACCGCTACATAAAATTACTGAAGTAATTAAAATATGTGGTGATGGTACTTTGACACGTTCCTTCGCACCAGCCTTGAACGCTATTTTATACTAATTACTCGTTACATGGAAAGCGCTCGTAACCACTCACCACTTTCGTTTCCACATGCTACGAAAATTAATTTCATCGACTTCTGATAATCGATGAAAGATCTCTTGACAGTTTACCACAGCACGTTCCAAGTAATTGCTACCGTGAAACAAAATATAGCGCTTTTGCTCGAAACGATTTAGGCACGAACTCGTTTAATTGATATCAATGGTGTAAACCAGCGGTAATGATAGGGGGCTTACCATTCAGCGGCCAAAGAATTCATTATTCACATGCTACTCCAAAGAGTAATGTGAGCCCATCCATAACTACACACTATTCTTCCATCTCCGCAGACAGAGGCCGTAGAATTTCGGATTTTCCAGGATAATCCCCGAATAAATCACAAAAACCAATGAATTTTCGGCGGCAATTTCGTATTTTAAAGTAATCCACCCCTCCTGGCCCTCATCCCTCTGGCTTTGTTCGTGCTTTTCGACGGGCACAGCACGTGAATTCGTACTGAGTGTGACTCACATTAGTCCTCCGCAGGAGGTGCGCTCTATTTGAAGTATATTTGAACCCTAGTCCTTGAACCTATACGTGTTTTTAGTTACTGAATTTTACCCCGAATTTGCGAAATTCACATCACAAGGTTAGGTTTTTTTGTTTTTACATCAGCACTTGTCTTAAATTCAGAAAATATTGTTCTGATAGCTTTTGATTTGTTCAACATTTTGAGGGAATGGCACAAGTCTAAAAAAATGTTTAATTAATGTCTATTGTTACATTGAATGAAGTCTGGATAGAAGAATCCTTGCAGTTATACTCATAATGGGAGTTAAACGAATATGAATTCAATCAAATTTACATAGTTATTGTTTAAAGAAATATCCCCTCCCTTATTCAATCAATTCATCCAATTCTGTTTGTGATTTTAATGTTGATTCGGTTCAAATTTAAGGACTTGTAATTTTTACAATTTACATGATTCTCGTAGTTTCGATATTTAGTTATTAATAATTCACTAGTTTGTAAAAAAATTGTATTCTGGTCAACGAGTGAATTATCAAGTTAGTTGAGTCAGGCTTACTTAATTCAGTATAAGCAAAGTTTAGTCTTTAGTAAGTCAAGACCAAAATTGAGTTCTTTGTTTTATTTGAAAACAAATATATTTAACTCAGTGCGGGCGAGTTAGTTTTAAATTAAAACTTAATAATATCATAAGTACCTAAAAGAAACTTCCGACACATATTCAAACGATCTTGGAATATGCAAATTGCTCTTCGTTTGCAAGCTCGGTTATTACATAACTATAACATAAGGTTCTTTTAGAGGTAAATGTTTGCCCTGTGGAGGCACTTTGCATAATATCCGAAAATGATGAAGGTTCACGTAATGATTCAACAGGACACTTGGTCAAAGCAGCCAGACGTAAACAGGGGTTGAGCTGGAATAAAAATAGAAACCAAATGGATGGGGTCCCGCCGTAGAACTCCTTTAATAACTCCATATGGTGCCAATCGATCGAAAAGTCCGCCCCGTAGGGAAGAAATCGTCTTCCTGAAGGAAGAAGTGGGCTTTAAGAAGAGAACGCAATTTCCGTTGTAGCTTTTTGTCATGTCAGCGGGACAGGAAATCTCGATGTAAACTTAATTTTCGATTATTTGATGTTCCCTCCACAAAGGCGTGGGTGTGATTAGATTTGAATGCAGGATATCTAAGTAAGGACCTATTCACCCATTGCCCTCACTCCCATTGGCCCGCCCTAAAATTACCTGGAAGTGAAGCTATTTGTCACAAAGTAATTATTTTTATTGGCGTTAGTGATAAGCAACCGATATTCGATAATTGAGTCAATTGCAGTGATTCCAATGATTCTAACTACACCAATTTGGGGAAAGAAAATTGCACTTAGAAAACCGTTGACGTGACGGAAATTCCTGAAAATGAGCACACGTAAGGACGCACTTAGAAATAATTACTTGAATGAAATGCCACGACAAAATAAAAAGGCTTGGCGTGGCTTCCGTTCAAATGACGGGGCGGAATGTTTGTCCATTTTAATGCCATTAAATGCGAGTTATTGCTAGTCGTACTTTAATTCGTTTTTCGGGTTCAATTTTCGGAAAAGGAAAGGAACGACGGTCACGATTTTTAATGACTGTTACCGGATATACAGCATAAATATTGTAAGAGCACATAATTGCATACATCAAACAATAATAAGGGCAGTGCAAGGTTATATCAAAATAAACTTTAGCTTTGTCATTATGTAAGGGTACGATTTCCGCAGGAAACAATTTGGAAATCAAAAAAATTGTGATGTTAATTTATGTTGATAACTTTCTGAGATCTCCGCAAACGCAGTGGGTTTGGTGAAGAGTTTTTTCTATATGTACTTTTTAGCATTAGTGATGGTAATTTAGGGGTCTAAATTAGCGAAGTTTGTCTGTTTATTGTGTTATATTTTTAAAAAGTGACTTGTTCTTTACCCAATTAGTTAAAATTTAAGATTTTTAACTAGAAACAGTCTTTAGTATATCATATTTTCCTCTCACTATTCAAGCGGTCTTAGTGTGGATAGCATTAATTATGACTAGAATTAATTAACCCATTTCGAACAGGTAACCGTTCATGGTTTATTACTCTAGCTTGGAGTTATAGACCCTTTAATTATTACAGCAATAGGTAAATTTATTTGATGATAGATGAGGACTAATTACAAACTATAATAATACCAACTATGGAGTTTGCTCTTTAATTTCAGGAAGTTCGTATTAATATTTGAACTAATATTTTGTCTTTAAGAAATTTTCATAATATTAACATGGAAGTTTCGTGTTTTGCTCAAAAAAGTTGATAAGTATGATATGAATGTATCCGGAAAACATCGCACCGTAGATTATTTTAGGAGCCATCTCATTTGTCAGAAATTATTAACGCACGAAATGCAATTAGTCGAGGGCAATTTCTCCCGGCTAATCAGACTGTGGGTGAGCGCTGCTGGTTATATGAACTTAACGTCGTGTAATTCGTAATTTACTGATGACTAAGTGCGAACTTGGGGTCGGAAGTCGAGTCACCGGGAGGCTCTTTCCGATAATTGGATTGATTATCATTCATAGCCGGGCATAATTAACGCATATGACAGCGTCATCGTATATAGGGCTGATTGTCTCAAAATTGATGAGCTCATTAAGCCGGCAATATTTCGAAACTTTGCCTCATCCCGGATGGGTTTTATTTAGCTTTGGCTGTTTTGGCGTGATTAAAATTCATAGAGGCGACAGGGACTAAGGGAATTCGATGAGTCCTGGGACTCCGGGGTCTAAGTAGCGTATACGTTCCCGAAAACTTTCCTAGCGAATTGGATGCGATTTTCCTTGTTTAACGCCGCGCACGTACACATAGGCAAATTCGCCGGTCACTCGTTTGTGTGCTTAAGGACGTTTGCACGATGCCGCATTAAGCAACCCCATGCAGTGGCTTAACAGAAAAAACTCACAGCTTTTCACGCAAAGCCGTGCTAATCCGACGAAATTAACAGCAGCCGAGAGGTTTATTTATATTTTTCAGATCTGGCGCAGTTTCAAAGCAATTTTCCAAGCGTTCGTAATGGAGCAATATGCGTCCGCTTTCAACTCCGCTTTAATTCGAATTTTATTAAATTGGAGTAATGCAAAAATTATCTTTGCAGAAAAATCGTCCTCATTCAAAATCACGCAGACTGGAACTAATTTTCCAGGGATTTCACACATAGACTTTTACTGCAAAATGTCACAGACTATTTTTGAGTAGCTGTGTGAGTGGCTGCTGGTCCTCAAATTTGGTCCATGTCAACTTTCTTCCTCATTGGCAGCCATATGTTGCACTAAATAGTCGCATCCCGCAAGAGTGATTACTCAATTTCGCTGCACTTTTTTACGAAAATTATGAATTCAATAGTCGAATGAAATAATTTTCCTTCCTTTTAGATTTGAATAAATGCGACAACAAATTTTCTGATCAAAGCGAAAAAAATTTAATTAATATTAAATGAGGTCGGCTTAACCAGTTCGGGGGTATTAATAAAAACTCTAGGGCTCAAATTACGTTTTTCCGCAAACCATATTCAAAAATTAATTTATACTTTTAATTCACTACAGAAAAATCAAAACAATATCCGTGCTCTCTAAGTAGTATTCTTTATGTGAAAGTCACCGCAGGGCAATTGAGTTATTAAATTACCAAAGGTACATTTTAAATATTTAACTTTTGTTTCATGTTATGGATTTTAGTTCAGTGTTTAATAAATAGGTGTATGTATGTATGCTTAGTAAAAAATGCTTTATTCATTAAAAAGTATGCATTTACATATACGTATGTATGTATGCTATTGTGAACTTAAAAAAATAATTTTGTAAAGGATTGTTAATAAATTTCAATAAAACAAATAAATTAATATCGAATTTTTTTTCGCAAATAAAGTTTTCCTTATAGATATATATGCACATACATAATATATATTATGAAGTATGAAGTAGGTACAACGACTTTGTAAAATTTGTTTCACATACATGTACATACACATATCGAAAGTGGTAGGGCCATGAAAATATAATTTACTTTTCTAATAGCTCCAAAAATTTGTTTTTTAAACCACATAAAATAAATTGTGATTGCTTGTTTTTGGTTTGGAAAAAAATAATTATATAAAAAGCTTAAAAGTTTTGGTTGAATTAATATTTCAAAAACTATTCAACCAAATTTGTCTTCCTCCTTCTAGTATTTAATTTAATTCTGAAAGTTATATAAAAAAAGAAAGGAAACTTA
This sequence comes from Tolmerus cingulatus, assembly GCA_959613345.1. NCBI lineage: Eukaryota > Metazoa > Arthropoda > Insecta > Diptera > Asilidae > Tolmerus > Tolmerus cingulatus. Next base: position 13,853,377 of record OY390708.1, on the reverse strand, counting down.
CAAAAAACCTTGGTTCTCTTTTCCAAAACTGCGCTAACAAATTAATTTTTAACATTTTCACTTAATTGTTTTTCGGATGATAGCTCAATGTAAGAAAATTAAAATGACACTGGTATTTTTAATTTCTAATGAGAATAACTTCAAAGAATTCTAAATTATTATGGAAATATCAATAAATATATAAATAAATTTACATACACTATTCTTTAAAAAAGCGCAAATAAATAGTCACCACAAGAGACGATTGGAGATAAGTTAAAATATTCTTCTAAAAATTCCAAAATCATCCTGCCTCATTACAAAACAATAAATATGTAGGTACATTAAAGGTTTAATTCCCGCTCAGCATCTTATAGAGATCGTTTTCATTTCTGAGGTATATTATGATTTATTACTCTCATTATAAATGACCTGCTAAGTTTAATTCATAATTTATATATTTTCTTATAGCGTGAGGGCTCATTGATATTGAAAACTTAAAAAAAGACATATGCAGACTCGCTAACACCAGTTTTTTAATGTTTAACCCAATTTCTCAAAAAGGACGAAATGAAACAGTTCAAGGGTTTTAGTAATTCTGAGTTTGACTTCCATGAAATGCCCAACATTTGTACAAAACCAGCACCAGAACTTCGGTGTTTGAATATCCTAAAAACTTTTGGAAAATACAAATCCGGGGCACGGATTTACGTAAACTATGTGCATACAGAGCAAAGCTGGAGTGGCTGGGCTTGGGAAACTTCCCCCACATCTACTAAACTGAGCTCTAATTGCTCCAGCCTCCAAAAACAACGTCAGCTCGGCTGGTTTAGTAAAACAAAGGCCAAATTGAAATCAATAGCCGCCAACTTAAAAATTGACGGAAATGTGGTTGTCTGCCATTACCGGGATTCCGAACTTTTTACTGAATCAACAGTGCAAAACGACATGGTAAACCACTTTAGATTAATTAACCACACAGAAAGCGGATCTGCGAAATTCAACAATTGTTTAATTAATCATTCTAATGGAACCGATTTAAGAGGGCCAAAATTTTTGTCCGTTTCGATTCCGACTCCCCAGCCAATGGCAGCTGGAATTGACGAACTGAAATAGAATTTCGAAAAGCAAGACGATCGAAAATCAACAAACAATCGGCGAACGTGGCCACCCTCCGCTGGGTGTGTTCGCAGGCGGAGGTTAGTTGCAACACATGTTCTCGCACACACATTGCCACACTATTTAGCAAACACGAGCATGCGAAAAAATGGGGGAAAAAAGCATTTTATGGCGGAAAAGTCACGCAATTTCTGGAGCTGCGGGGGAGTAGAATGTGGATCGCGCGGGCCTACCTAGGGTTTTACTCCGGTGCCAGTTGACATCACGAAAAACTGAAATTTATGTGCATTCGTCTGAATTGGATTCCGTGATTTGAATTTTCATAAGGATTCGATATTAACTTCTATGACCCTCCACTTGCGAGTAGAATTTTCGTTGTGGGACAGTCAGGGGTTTGGAGGCACGATTTTTGGGGCGCCTTTCTTTATCATGCGTCCCCATAAAAGCAGGCATTCCGTGGGTGAAATTCATGCATATGTCGAAAAATAAGAATTACAAAAAGTTCTACTCATGCCCCACGCACTTCCAGGACAGGCCCTAGAAGCACAATTGAGCGGTTACCGCGAGATTCGGAATACATGAATAGCATTAACCCAAAGATTTGCACTGTGCGGAGCTTTAGTGGGGATTTTATTGAGGCCTAAAACCGATAAATTTTTTAAGTGCGCGTTTGCTGGATTAACTAGGAACCGGAACAACCGGAGGATATCGGGCGTAAAAATTTTACACCGCCTCTATAACACCAGTAATGCCTGTTTTCCTCCAGGCGCAAGACACTGACGAAAACAGAATTTAGGTCGAAACATGTTCCACACAACACACCATACCTAAATTTTCAAGGCTCCATTTTATCACAAACGACTGAGATAGTTCGAAGCCCCACTTACTATCGGGAGCCTTTTCGTAGCGACAGGATCAGGAAGATATGTCGAAATCGCAACAGGAAAAAATCTTGAATATTTTAAACTCACTTTCAATTTGGTGAGGTACGTAATCCTCCAAGAAATGAACTGCCGAGCACACTTAAAATTTTGATTGTAGACTTATATTTAGCTATTAGTTAACAAGCGATTATAGTTAGGTAGTTACTTCTTCTGCGTTCAAATTTGCTTTTCCATTTTTTCAAAAAAAATTAACTAGCGGAAACAACATTTTTAACAGTGGGAGTATGGCGAGAAAACATAAGCGTTTTCTTCTCAGAAAATAAAGTTGAAATAACGAATCAATTACTTATTTCAATAACTACTATTCAAAATAACGCTTCATGTTTTGGGTATCAAGTAAAGGCGTTTCTAACTTAAAACAGTTTAAATTGCTGTAAGGTTTACTAAACCAATTTACATCTTTATTAATTCAATTAGTGAAGATTGTTCTAAATCTCTTGTGATATACAAAATGTGTAAATTCAAAACAATGGTCGAACGTCATTAATATTGAAGTTGACTGGCCTTGACAAATAAAAGTGTAATTTACGAGCTATTAAAAATGAGCTAAAATGTAGTAGGCTAGTCTATAGTGTTGTAGAATGGCACTAAGGATAAAATTTAAATCCTTAACTATTTTTGTTGGGTTTTACTATAAAATGTTGAATTTGTTTGCTAACCGATTTGGTTTTATATTCTCAAAACCCAAGAGAAAAACTGTTCATGTAAACATTCCTCTTATTTTTGGAAAGCTTTGTTTTAAAATAACCAAAACCCATTTCATTAATTTTCAGAATAAATCACGTATGTAAATATATGTATATAGGTAATATTGTATCCAACTTAAAATTATTATATGTTAAACATTGTTTGCAATTTATTGAAAATCATTAACTAATTAATTCTACGGTTTAATAATAGATCAATAATTAATGCGAAAATTGCAATTTACCTCAAGTTCTTTCATGAATTTGCTACATGTAAAAATCAAAAATCTGAGAAAAATTGTTTCCACTGTATTGTTTGAAAAATCATGTTAGTTTTCTCAGTAAACGCTAAAGAGCATATAAAATAACACATTGTAATTAATAATAATGAATAATTCGCAGTACTAACTCTACGGAATGGATTTCACGTAGGGGTCACAGAAACTGCATAGCTGTAAAATTCTAGGAAGTGAACATTATTTTACCAATATTTAATATTTTAAATATACTTCAAATAAACATGTATAAAAGGAATCGTTAAGTTCACAGATGTATTGAATAATTTTTTATAGGAGTTGAACCGAATATTAACAGCTTTCGCAAAAATCCATAAAAATTGTCTGTTATCACAAACTTTGAAACTAAATTGAAAAACTAAATTAAAAACAAAACTACTGAATAGCCAAAGCTCTCTGAAAATATTCTGAAGATGCCAAATTTGTTTTGTTGGCACAGAAACTTGACTGGCATTTTTAAATTCCATAATCGAAAATCGTCAACAATAAGTTCGTCTTTTGCGCTTATTGTGAACATTTCTGAAAATCTGAGGACGTTGGATATGTAAGAGAAAAATAAAGTTTAGTTTTCTAAGCTGTAAGTAAAAGACATTCACAATTTTGTACGAAATGGATATCTCGTTATAAATATAAATGAAACTAAATTATCGAACCACATGTCATCCTTTTAATACAAATATTTGACATAGGAAAGGACAAGAAAGTGATGAGTCAACGATTTTAACTGTGCACACGCAATAAAGGTTTTTTGATGTGAGAATCTTATATTATGATAGCAGTACAGTTTGTTTGATTTTTTACGTATAAAAAGCTCATGTTAAGTTTTGTCTAAATTATCATTTGAATCAATTTTGAAAAACTCTAAATAAACTACTCAGTTCGAAATATTAAAAAAATTCAGCCAATTTCAGTCTTAAAGGGAAAGGTATGCATGGGGAGTACTATACTATATACGGCTTAACGTTTCAAAGAAATGCCTGATAAATAATTTTTTGTTTGAGCCCGTCAAACGCGCATGTGATAATACAAATACCGCACAATCCTATCTCTGAGGCTATAAAATCACAGCAGCGGGTGTAGAACAGGACCTCTGGTAGCTGTATCCTTGAATATTTTGGGCAATAAAGGGAAATGTACAAATATGTCGCACACTACTGCTAACATTACTGGCATGTTTCCATCCATTTAGAATCAGGCTTCTTTACAATACAATCTCCTTCGAATTGATCTCCAAGGACACGACAAAGAGGTTACTTGCCACTGTTGTCCTTTCTAAGCAACCAAATCCCATTTTACGGAGATCAATGTACACATGTGTGCCTTCTTGGCATGTGGCTAAACCTGTGGGGGGTAAGGTGTCAATTATTAGAAACTATCTTCGAAACAACGGGCACGAATCAGGTTAACACTCACTACGAGTCTAGTGAGGTCAGATATTAGATGTAGGGATGAGTGACTCAGAATTAATTAGTTCAAAGCCCATTCCCCGGTTTGTTCGGTGACGAAAGTGGTAAAAGTGGCGAAAGTACCCTTTTAATGGTATCCTGTTTTAGCAAGGATTGCTTTCTAGCAAACGACGCTCCAGACAAGACCTGCTAGTCGCAATACTATAACTCTTAATTACCTCTGGGGAATGCTTCTTATTTGGTCGTGGAATGTTAACAATAAAATGTGAACTACCCGGGAGAGATTAGGACGTTTCATAACTTTGAATAAAGCCCTAATGAACATATCCCCGTAGGGCTAACACGGCTAAAAATTGGTCCATGGCCCCTTGGTTTTTGCGTGCCCCGGTCCTCGGCTGTAATTGAAAATGAGAGCGGTGGATGTGATTTATAAGTTTTTATGACCCGCTCGTATTTATGGCCGAAATGAAAATTTAAATGACATCTCGGCGCTGTTGTGGTTTCCTAAATTTGATTACGTTTCGGGGCGCTGGAATTGTTTGCGGCGTCGTTTTGTTGGAAATGGCAAACGATTAATGACTCCTGAAAGAGTCGGGGTTAAGCCCTGCGCTTTTCAGCTTTTTGTGTGAACACATAGGCGGATTATGTCCTTTTGGCAAGTTATAAGGCGATGAAAAACGGTGGCAAATTACGATGTCAGAAGAAACTTTCATTTTCCGCTTTAACGCCTTCAAATGTTGTTAATTGTCGAAATTTGGGAACAAAAACAGACATTTTGTTGTCAGTAATACATTTACGATTTTATCAAATGAAACCAACCTTAATGGAAATATTATTCAAGATTTTTTAATGACTTTCCTTACTTCAATACGTTTTATTCAACTAAACTTGAAACTTTTAAAGGAAAAGCAGTTACTCGTATTAAAATCCCATTGTTTTAATCGAATTTAATATTAAATTTAATTACTGAAGATACGTTATGTTTATAAGATAAAATGACAAGACAATCAATATTACATAACTAAAATGAAAAGAATGACTATAATATCTAAATAAATTGCTCTGATTTCATTAAATTTTAAATAGCCTTAAATTCATATTATTAAGAAAATATTTAACAAAACTTTCAATTATTAATTAATAAATTTATCCTCGAAGATATCAAGGGAACTCGAAATCTGAATATTTTATCAATTACCTCGATATGCAACTGCACACATATTTATTTATTTCGATTTTTGGATTGCTTCGCACTCTAAGAATTTCGAAATGTTCAAAAAAATGCAAGATTGCATAAAAGAAGTTTATTTAGCAAGTTCAAATTGCAGTAAGGAAACTTAGCTCATATTTACTTCAATTTTGTTGCCAAGGCTGAATAACTGCCGTTTAATTAAATTTTATCAGGGACTCCCTTGAGGCGTGTTGGTTAATTAATTGCAATTAAATTAAATGAAAATGCTTCAAGAGATCTCATCACAAAACCCTTAAGAAGAAAGATTGTGACATTAAGGAATGTACGCTTTGATTTAAGGCTACATTTTGCGTTCTTTAAGTAATTCCATCAATTATAAAGCGAATACTCTTCATTAATCTGATTTGTGAGTTGGTAATTAAGGAATGTGCGGAATTCTGTGAAAAAATAACTCTCTAAAATTGAGAATGTTGATTGATGGTTTAAGCATAATCAATAGAAGCAGGACAGCATAAGGTTCCTTGGGCAAAGGGCATAATTATAAGATCCCACGAGAACACATCAGAAGGTGAACAGAGAGGTTCTTTAATTATATTGTTTATAAAAAGTAAAATTCTTCCCTATTTTCGCTTGGTTTTTTGTAAGAAAAACATGTTTCCAATTGCATCTTTTCAAGTTTTCTATCTTAAAATTAAAAGCAACAGTCCAAATTCATTATTTCTAAAAAGAAAAAGTTCGTCCTAGTTTAATTTCCTCTAATAACTCGAAACTGTTGTACAAAATAAAATTACAGATCAAGCCTTACTCTTAACTATTTCTTTCATGTTGCAACATACTTAAGTCAAATTAGTTACATGGTTGTGGGAACGTAAGTAATTTTTCAGTTAAAGTTACGTTTGACATCAGATGAAATTGTTCATAAAATAGATCAGCAACCGAAAATATTGTCAGAACGTTTTCTCAAGGATATGTGTCAACACTTTTAAAAGGGCTATCCTACCTCTGATCTTTGTGAGTCATATTCCATAGAAAAAGAATTCACGGTTGGGAAGAGCAATGTGTTAAGTGCCAATTCGCCTAAACGTTTCTGAAGCCATTCAGCATTTTCTTGCTGGGCGGTCAAATCGGCGTTCTGTGGAAAGCATAGAAATGTCCAAAAACTTAGCTGATAATGTAGAAACAAGAAATCCTTGCGTCATTTGTCCCACCCGACATAGTAAAAGGCGAAAGAGGATTTCTGCTTACCCCAATCATTTAAAGATTAAGTACTGATGACAAGGCCATGTCCCACGAACATCTGAAGGTCCTGCAGCTTTTTTCGTCAAGTGTTTATACGTATCAAATATTTCAACAGCGGATTTCCTTATGGAATCAGATTCCTTACATTTCTGACAGTGAATATCTGTCGGGGATTCGATTTTTAACGAATTTATTTCCACGGTGCCAGCTCCTGCTTGGCGCTATGCTCCTTCTCAACATAAAAGAGCCGGCTATAAATAAAAAATCTCATGACAAAATTTAAATTCATCTAGAGCCATGAGTGACACTGCAGCGAATCCAGCAGAGACGAATTCATTCGCGATCATGGATTCCGGGGAAGACAAATTATGTTTTCAGTAATTCACCTTGTAATCAATGACAGCGGGATCCTTCTCAGTAAAAAATGTCGAAATCATACCCATTCCGTGGTGTCCCACAAAAACGAAGAAGTGATAAATTGCCGACAAACTCCTATTGACAGCAGGTGTTTTACACCATTCAACTCCAGGTACGAATTTTTACTTCGTCCAGTGAAGAAAATAAATTACATCACGAACCATCAACTTACCAAATTCGTTATGCATGAGGTTTTTTATTCGCGAAGAGCGTTTATGGCTTGAGTTTTCGCTTTTAGCATCTTTCATGGAATATGTTACAAATTTTATTGGCGTAGAAAGTAGGGTGTACAGGAAATTTTCTAAAAAACCTAAATACCGAATGGCTTTTCGATATTTTTTGTAAAGTACAGTATAGGACTTTCCATTACAAATTCTTTCTGGTTAAATAAAAAGAAATTATTGTTATAGCATCGCTACTTTTATTGTAACTCTTAGGTTATACTCGAATATATAAATTAAGATTCCGGAAAAATTTTCATGTTGTAAGGTGACCGGACATGAAACCTATTTTTTTGTTATATAAACACAATAAACTTTTTAATGTTACGTAAATACTTTTGTACAAGGATGTCTTGTTTTAACATTTCAAAAAAACAAAAACAATTTATTTATTTCAGAGAAGAATTTTACTGAATCGCTAAAACATATTATACAATTTGTAAATGTAAACGATTAAAAACAATTATTTTGCATATGTTAAAAGTTTTATTTAAATAATGCCAAAACTGCTCATATCATATTTCTGGAAAAATAATTACTATATAGCAATAAGTAAAATTAAACATATCGATATTGAGGCCACCGAATTTTAATTATTGTATTTACAAAGGTGCTACTTACTCATAATTTGTTTTTCAGTATTCGTAGTAAAAAGTAATATTGTAAAAGTTAAAATAGAAATACATATGTAGGACCCCTTTGGACAGATGTTAAAAGGATAGCATACTTTGATTTTTCATTGTACAGGTTAAGCAAATCTGAAATAAGGTTTTTCAAAAAATAACATCTTACTAATACACGAAATAGTCTTTGGTCACGGATAACTCTTTTTTTTTTGTATTTTTTGTTAGCTAATATTAAAACCTTTCGAACGGAATTAGAGAAATAAGTTCAAAATTTCTAAAGAAATACGAACTTTTGATGAAAATTTAAGGTGTTTTAAATCATGCAATTAATGAAATGTATTATATCTCTAATACTATGAATTTAATTTTTGTGTTACTCATAATCCTATTTTATATTTTACAAAGCTTTGTTCTTATTACTATCGCCAGTATTTTAAGTTTTAAGAATTTTTTTTTTGTGTGGTTGTTGCCCTACCAACCACTTAATAAGCCCAATCACATGAATGCGGCTCACTAACATTACCTTTAGCACTCTTAAAAGTATGATGCAATGCAATTTTGGTGAATATTTCCAAATTTCCAGCAAAACCCCTAGAGTCTAACCCTAAATACTTCAATAAATTTTTGTAGATTTCAGATGAACTTTGCTCTTTCATACAGCAGGCAAGCGAGCTTCTGTGTCTTTTTGGTTATATTTATTTTCCAGAAAACCACTGAACGCAAACAGAATGCAGGAAATAGTTATAATAGAATTCTAGTGAATAGCTCTTCAGTAGATTTTCAACTGGCGTATGTAGAAAATAAACTCTAATTGAGATTCATTTCATACTAGTGAAAAAAATGTCTATTATTCATAGAATCACTGTTCTCCAATAATAATGTTGGCAGATACACGCAAGGGAAACTTCGTTAAAGTTACTCATTTAAATAACGAATAAAGACAAAATTTTCAGGAATAAATTCTCTGCCAAAAATGAGCGTACATACTAATTTTAATTAAACAGCATTAAAGCGAAAGGAATTTAAAATAATTGCATGAAACTCACGAGCGGAATGTGGGTCGGCATTTAAGTATTATGGGAAAATATCGGGTCCATGATTAATATCTGTAGATTAAATGGCCATTCCGCCTAATGAGATTCCTTAAAATTTTACGAGGCTCCATGAGGCTCAGAGCGGAATGCGGAAGAGTTGTAAATAAGTTCCCCAGACTTTGAGAATTTTATGGGGTATAATCAAAATGAAAATAAAAGTGCCCGTCCCAAATTCATCTGAGTTTTAAGTTAAATCTCTAAGCCGGCTCAAGGCCAATTGGGATAAGTTGCGAGCGAATCGCTCTAATGAAGCCAGAAAATGTTTGTGGGCTCTGAATCAAAAGTATGTAAGCGTTAATTTCACTCCTCTGGAAAACAGCGCAGCATCCAATTAGAGTCCTTAGAGTTTAAAAAAGAAATCCGATGGCGCTTAGAAGTTGGGGGCGGTAATAAGATCTAGGGGACCATCGGCGTCATCAATTATGCACAGCATCCCCTGGTTCTGCTGCTTTGATTCGCCCTCGCTGTAAGTCACCGGAACAAAGGGCGAACTTGCTGTCTGAGTGTTTTTGCAAAACAGTTAAAAAATTCCTTTGTCCCTTCGACTTTGTTTTCTCTCATTTTTTCCCTATTGAGACACATTTCACCATCTTGATAATAGCGAAAAAAGCACTGCCGCATCTTGAATTTAAAATCGTTTTGTTCTTGTCTTCAGGAGATCTGACAATGCCAGTAGCTCATCTTCTGTTCCCGAACTTCCTTTTCGTTCTCGTGAACTTCTTATGAATTTTCATGTTTACTTGAATTTAGGTTAAGTCTGAAAGCCTCTGAAAATCTTTTTGTTTGCTTGACAATAAGAGTTTTTCTGCCTCACGCTTCCCCAGTACCCGAGATTGGGGTGATTTCTCCTCGGAATATTTCCTTTTCGGGACTCATACGTCCGACTATTGTTCCTGAAAGGCGGCGTCACAATTAGAAAGACTGCTCCGCAAAATCCAGATAAATTCATCTTATGCCCACATATTTATATTATATTATATTATATAAGGCCCTAAGTAACTTAACTGCCGGATTTACCGCCCTATGTCGAATCCTCGCTATTTCAACATAAGTCTGATTTTTTCTGAAGTGTGTTCTTAACAAGAATTTTCTTACGCCTGAAAGCGCAAATAACAAGATGCTTTCGTGGGCGAACATTAAAGGTTTAATCCTGACGGCGAGATGAAAGTCTTGTATATGTATTATAATTAAATGATGTTTTTGAATTCATTTTTCTGGTTTAAAGCAGAGTGTTATGTTAATGAAAATGGATCAAGTAAAACGACATCCAATGAGTTTTATTTTTATAATATTTTTTCCTTTAAAGATTTGCAAAACATTATAATATTATAATAACTTAATTTAAACCAAACTATGATAAGCTGTTCATTTTTTTAATACATTGTTTGAGCTCAGATGAGATTGGTCGGACAAGATTTGCCGGTATTCGCGGACCCCATTTCTAAATTAAAGGGTCATCAATAATTTTTGATATTCACAGTTTTGAATTGTCTCTTTAGTAGACAGAGCTTTTTTAGTGATTCGGCTAAAAATCACTTTGCAATCAATTTATTAGCCATTCCCATGTTAAACAAATTAACATGTTTAAGCCTTTTCTAAATCTGAGACGTTTTATTTAGGGTTTTCGTGGTTATTAATGTTAAAAAGGATAAAGAAATTTTAGTGTGATATCAAATTTAAAAGGAATAAGTTAATCTAAAAGAGTTTGTTTAAATACAAAAAATAATAATTTTGTAGGTATTTTAGTTTCCAACAGCCACATACATATACTCTTTTTATAAAAGCATTCGGATTTGCATTTTCGGGTATTTAATCCTCAAAAAAGTATCAAAGCAACGTTAGCCAGCCAGAAATTATTATTAACTGAAATTACTAAATATAGCTCATTATTTGCGACCTGTAGACCGCAAAAATCACGTTTGAGTCAATCGATTAAGCTTGATCCGGTCACGGTCTAATCCAAACCTTCATATGGTAATGAAAAGGGATTGAATTTCGACCTTCACCGACAGCTCCACAGGAAAAAAGTTCGCCATTGTAAGGAGATGTGTTGGCTTACATTTCGTGTGAACCCCGCATTCGTCCCATTTGGGAATATGTTGCGCAGGAAAAACCAATTACAGAGATAAAATTCAGGTCATGGCAGCAATTAGAGCGTCGTCACAGTGCAACCCGCTAAATAATTCATTCCTTAAATGGTGCTAATAGTAAAGTATAAAAGGTAAGTGGCAACCTGTTGAAAAACTCAAAATGAATAAATTGTTGGCGCACGCATTGCGAGTGAGCTTGAAATATCGGAAAACGTTGCGCTTTATTGCGAGATCGTGCCAAAAAGTCAAATCATATTCGCATTAAGCGCATTTGTGGGTCAGGGCACAAATTGCTAAATGGTCGCCTCTTCGCCTCGCAGTCCAGCTTCAATTCTCCTCCGCAATTGTCTTCAATTCTGCAGGACTATTATTCCCATTGAAAGGGTTGTCTCTGCCCCTTTTGACCCTTGTCCTCTCACAGCTCCTCGAGGCGAGTGCAATTGCATTAAGGGCTCAAAAACGTCGGGAGCCTTTTTCGAAGCGACCCACTTTTGTTGCAATTGAAGACTTCTTGAGTGGACGGGAAATGAAAAATGGGGCACTTCGCATGTCTTCCGGTCATTAAATTCAATAAGTGTTTTCTCCGTGTCATAAATCACACAGACGTTCAGTTACTGGACTTTTTGAATTGTTGCAAATTGAAAATTATTTTCAGCCCTCGGGGAACTGCAGGAATATTAGAGAAAAGTAATTTGGATTGTTTCCGATTATCCTGCCCTGGAGGTATTAGCGAAATATTCTTATATAAAGATCTAATGATACCAGAATACTTAAAAGCAGGTCAAATGTTTTTAACAATTAAATAAATTGTGAATTGGGTTGATCAAAAGTCAGTCAGGCTAAATCTCAGTATCTCAGACAATTTTCATAAATTTAGACCAGCGACTCCTTAGAGCTTCGAATGGATAGTCACCAAAATTGTTGACTTTCAACTGTGGAAACTGCCCATCTGCAAAATTAGCTTTATATTGTTAAAAGGTAGTAATGAATTAATTTTAAAATTTGGAAAGGCTTAATTTAAATGCAAATGTTGGAGCACTCGTGGTAAATATCGAAATCTCTCGCTTTTCATCTCATTGCAATAAAAAAAGGAGGTAAATGTATTGTCACCAATATTTCCTATTAAAATATACGTGGTATGTGCCTGCTCGGTTACCTTGCGGTTCGTTTAAGCCTTTTAATGGAAATTCTTGCCAGTCACCGTGGATATAAGTTTTCGGGTTGAGGAGCCGTGACCTTTTTATCTTATATTTCCATAATAAGGGCAATGAGACTGGAATATTCTTCGTCAGTCGTTAAAATGAAATTGCACGCACACGGTATTTACATCTTGGGAAAGCACGTACCGAATAGGCCTGAACGTGAACAATTTATTGAATACATATTAAATTGGGGTAAAAATCTCTCGCATGGAAATGTAAATTCACAGGAACATTTTAGTAACGTATAAATGGCTATGAACGCACCAGTGAAATTCTCTGTTCCTTTGAAACTCATTTCTGGTGGGATTAAACCATTAGTCGTGCGAATGAGTTTTAAGGGAAATTAATGGATTTTTCCCTTCATTTTCACTACTACGAGTGTCACTTGGAGACTGAACTGAAGATGGCTGAATTTAACATTTGTGGTTTGGATTGAAAAGCTTTTCGTTAGTATTTTGTTGTTATGAATCATAAAGATAGGTACAAGACCCTTTTCAATAACGTGACGGTTTATTTCTGATGTTTCCAATATATATATATATATATATATATATATATATATATATATATATATATGCTTGTATGTTTGATATCGACCGAAGTTATATCTACATGCATGATGCTTGTTGAAAAGGTGAGATAAAACATAAAATCCATTAACTTTTTAATTTCGGTGATTCCGTACCAAACTTCATAATCGCCTGGCATGTTGTTAAATTTCGCAAACATAACTCAAAAATTACATTTTACACTATGCATACGGTCGTCACCTGTATGCGATAAAATCAATGCACTCAGTCTGCAAAGTTTTAGTAGCGCCATACTGCTCGAATATTTTAAATTAATCCCGACATAAATAATTTATGAAAAAATCTCCATTTTTGACGAGAGTGTTCAGAAGGTGGCGCGGATCAATAAACCGCCACGACGCGTCATCGTCGCCGGGATAAATTACATGCATTTGAAATCCTTTAGTAATTGGCACTCGACTATGAGCGTTTTTGCTTACAGGAATAAAGTGCCATTCACACTGGCTTGTTCACTTAATCTCTCGTCTCGGCTGAAGAATATCCAGTCTACCATAAGAAGGGTTGTCTTTCGAGGAACCCTCACAATTTTGCCCATCGTCACAGGGCACAGCTGACGTAGAATGAAGTTTAAAAGGCAACGAGGGTATTTTCCACCGAGCACATCCAAGGGATAATTAAAATATCAAAAAGACCAAAGTTTTCCCAAGTCAAAAACTTTTAAAGTTGTAACTTCACGATGGCGCAAGATTTCAATTTCATACAGTTGTTTGCGGCTCGCAAAAGTGTTAACAATTTCCGCCCTTAAGGGTGTCTGGAGGGATGAGATTTTCAGTTTTCGAAATGCATCTTAGACTCTTTTAGAAATTTATATCCATGCATTATGGCTGGCTACCGGAAATGAAAAACGCAAAATCCTGCACTCGAGTGGCTGTTAATTTTAATCCTCATTATCCACGTAGACCAACCCCAACTGCGGGGTTCGCTTGGCGCAGAAATTCCAAGGAGCTCTCCAGGAAGGTTCATTCACTTCAGATGCAGTGTGGGGTGGTCTGTCAGTGCGAGCGAGGATTTTTCTTTCGAGAGCAATTTTTCCTTCGGTTGGCAAATTTCGCCCGGGTTTTATTAGACTAACAAAAAGCAATATTTTGAAAGGAAAAGTTATAAAAGTCTTTTTCATTTCAGGGCAAGCGTAAAGTTTAATTTTCTGGCGAACTCACCCGACGATAGGTGGGTACGTGGAGAGCGATGGAAACGTAAATTAAAGATCCATTTTCCAGCGCGGGCGTAACTTTCGGCGGGTTCCACGGGTACAAAGAAAAATTCACTTAGCAAAAGAATCGTGTTGAGACCCCCCGTCTAAGTCTCGGTGTTTGTTTGAATTTGTTGAGCGCTTCAAAAGGCGCGATCATTATTTTCTCGTAGGTTCGAGGTCCAGACCAAGCGACCGCAGTACCTTAAATATGAGGCGAAAAAGTGGAAAGGGCACCTCTCGATCTCCCGCTCCAGTTATTGTACTTGAACTCGATGGCGGGAAACCGCATGCTATTTGTTCCCTACTCCCTATAATCGCCCAGTAAATTAAGCACTTGGACTGTGAAAATGAATGCAAAATCAACTCTTAGTTCTTAAGGTTTTGTAAAGGTATTACAGGTTTTTGATGCTTTTATGCGAACAGTTTTTGAAGGGCTTTTCGCAATGCACAATAGCGACATTGTATTATGAGCATATTTGAATCATTCGAAAACAAACAGCGAATTTCTAACTTAATTGCCAGCAGACATAAAATCGGCTTTGAAAGTTGTTCAGTATCTACAGAAATAGTACTCGTACATGGATAATTTGCTAAGCTTCTAATGAAAGCTGTGTTATTTTCACAAAGGATCCGGCTCCAAGTTGTGCAAGAAATTTTGCACTGAGCTGAAATTTATGAGCAATTACTGGTATCAAACAATTTTGATTTCGTGAAAATAAAATAAAATTTCCTGGGACTTTGCGTCGAAAACTTAATTAAAATGTAATTCACAATTTGACGTTTGGATGGCTAAATATTATGGAGCTTGAGTGCGCGTTTCGTAAATTATAAATACTTTAAATACGTTTTTAAAGCTACAATTCTTTAAAAAAAGTTCCCACAAAAGCAGGACCCGATTCCAATGTTGAAACGAGCACAGTTAATAATATTGTCGATTTAAACAAAATGTCTGTGAAATATACTCAATAAAACCTATCTTTTTAAAATTACAGATCATTTAAATAGCTGTTGCCACGTTTTACACATTATACCTAAATACAAAATAAGTACTTTACTTGAAAATATTTCCATCTAAAATTCAATATATTTCTATAAAAACCAAAACACAATTCAAATGTAACTCTCCAATTTTGCAACATAATGCCTACGAACCTTCTAAGTCAGCAAATTTAATAAAATATTAATCGTCAGTTTTTTCCTTGCAAAGATTATGTTTCTAAGATTTTATTTTAAACATGGATAAAATTCAAGAGTACATAATAGAGTAATTTACTTTACGTAATTTAAAATTAAAAAATTAATACAAGAAGGAAACATTCCATTTCCACAGCATTTGCATTATAATAGTTGTTAAAATGAATACTTTGAGTGCAACTTTGCTGTTGCAGCGTAGTCTTACGTACAAAAAACGAAGATAATCGTTAAAAAAGTTAATACTACACCAAAAGCAATAGTAACTACTACCTAATCAGAAAGCTTTTTATGTCGTTCGTAGTAACATGCAGTTAATTTAAAAGTAGTAAAGTCTCTTAAAAGTCAGTTGCAAGAAGGCAAGTCAAATCCTGAGACAAGGTCCCATTTACAACTTTTAAATAATTGAATCGTTTACATGCGCAACCAACAAAACAATCGCTACTCCACTAATTGAACGGGGATCGAATTCTAATTAATGATTCAGCGGTTTCAATTATTCGACCTCAGCAATGGCGCTCCATTTTCGCCCCCTCCGTTTTTTGCTTGGGTAGACGGAGGACAGGTGGCGCAAGGGGCGATCTTACACCCGCACAATGCGCCACCAGGGGAATCCTTGTGATTGTAAAACTTTTAGATTGAGAAAAGTTCGCCAAGCAGAATCCGAAAATATCGAGTGACACCGTGACACACGACAGGTGCGAGCTGGCCGGAGAATACGAATTTTCTTCGTTTCGATTCGAAAAGTGGAAAAATACTTTGTATTTTCTGGGGAGTCGTTTACACTGTTAGTTACTGGAAAATTGAGAGGTTTCCCAGACACTTTTGGGGATATAAGAAATTTGAGTTCATATCAGTTGTTTAGTTATGACTTCACCAAGCCAGTAAGGGAAAAACATAAACTTCTGAGGGAGATACCATTCTAGTTCAGAAAATATTGAGATCTCTTCCAGGTTGCAAAAGAATTTCGGATTAAGGTGGGAAACTATTAAATATTGCATTCTCATTCCTTAACTACTAATTATAATTTTTTAGCAATACTTTTTAAATCATTATGTGATTTTAAAATTATCGGATTAATATTAAGCAAATGGCTCTGGTGCTTAGAATATATAACGTAGAAAATTTACAATGCATCGATTCATATTAAAGTCCCTGAATTTAATAGACAATTTAATTTGTTTCACATGGACTAGTAAATGGTCGTAACAGATTCTTACATTTCCTGAGGAAATTGCTGAACATGAGCTGAGTATTGAACATGTCTTGTTTTTCAGATACCTGAGGCACAACTGACGTAGCCAATAGCAATTTGTACCTCTATTTTAAAATTAGAATATCGTCCTTCCATAAATAAATACAAACATGTTTCTGACATTACGCTATATACAAAATGTTCTCTTCTCTTTAGCATACTTTTCACTTTTAAATTGCATCCTTCCCAATTCGCGCTTTTTAAAATAAACTATAGAGACTGATTCTTGTTTATTTTAAAGAATTTTACCCCAAATGACGACTTTATACATTAGTTTCAAACATAGTTCAATTTTGTATTTAAAAAGTAAATATTAGTTAAGTTTCGTATTTCCTGAAATGTAAAAAGTGCAAGTTTTTAAAGTTAAAAATCTTTTTATATGATGGTTATAAAACACGAACTACTACTGCCCTATTTACCGAAACAAAAAAGGTTTAACATTGTAAGAAGAAATTGTTTTTACTTCTACATTAACCAAGCAGGGGGTTCAAACGATTAAAAGGTTTCTAAAGTTAGGCCATTTCAAAGCACAAAAGAATACATAAAATGTCCTTAAAAATTGTCCATAAAAGAAGGGTGTGAACGAGTCAAAAGTTTCCCTTTTTTGTGTTGTCAAAAGAGCCTTTAAAACATAAAGGCTTTTTAAAAACTTATTTGCATATTCAAAGAACGTTTCGCCGCTAGGAAAAAAGTGCTTTCAAATTTTTTAAGTCCCTGAATGCAGCATATACGAAAATTTCAATCATTTTATTTGTCGGCATTGCATTGACTGGCTTCCAACCGCCTCATAATTACAAAAGGGTACGGTTTATGAAAATTTATGCTCCATATTTCGACGGGTCTGAAAGAAAGTTCAATTCGTTTCAGACTTTCGTATAATATATACTTTTTGAGGGCCCGGAGAAATTTCAACTTTTAGGGTAAGATTACGAAAATCGTGGTAATTAACAAATATTTTAAACCGAAGTTGCCTTTTCACGTCTCAAACTGCAGAACCGTCGATATTCTACGCTTGAGTAATTATTAAGAAAATTATCAGTAAAATTATACACTCCAATTTTTAAATTTAGAGTTTTTATTTAATGGTTTTTAAATTAAATAAATTAATAATAAACATAACGAAAAATGTCCTTAGAAGATGAGGTTTCTACCAAGTTCCACTTGCTTAAGATAGTATAACCCAAATGATTCCGTGTACATATAACCCTTTTAAACTTTTTTCATCTAAAAAACGGAATTCGTATTTAGCTTTAACTCAACAAAAGTGTCATCTCTTTCGAAACACGGAAAACAAATAAATAAAAACTTAAGAAAGTTAACCCAGATTATAATAAAATTTACTGTTGAAGTAAAGTTGTGAGTTTTTATATGGTTTCTCTTCACACGTTCATAAAACACTGATGCATGGTAGATGGTAGAAAATGTTGGAATGATGTATGAGTTGCTGTCCTGGGACAGAACATAACAAGTCTTAGAATTAGATTAAGAAACTTTGTCTGCATATGTACATACATATATCACGTATTTCAAAGAAGCTATAAAAATGATGCGTCTGAAGAAAATAATATGTAACTGTCAGTATTAAAAAGCATTCACTTTGTTACCATGTGTTTTGGGTCATTGTCTGTTCGATTTCATTTTAAATCTTATTAGATATTTTTGTCTAGTATTTAATTAGTTTTAGATTTTAGAATGTCAAATTCATATATTCCCTGTAGGACTATATTTTAGGATTTACAACACAAAATATTAAATATTGAAATAAATAACAACTGCTTCCAAAATACGGATGTAAGGTACGAAACGAACTATAAAACTAAAAATGTTCAAAAAGTGCAATTAACAATGAATATTAGTTGCAATAGTCTCGAGTGTGTCCTATTAAAATGTGTACAATTGCCAATTTTGACTCAAAAAAGTTTTTCAATTCGCTTGAAAGCAAAATTTTGAAACCTTTTCAATGAGTATTGAACAAACTGTTCGCCATAAATTCGAAACTTCATATAAAATCACACTGTTCTCATTCAAATTACTATTGATTCATTTCGGGTGCTGGAACGAGGCATCCATAACCCTGTGTGGGAAGGCAGTTATTTTTTCTCAATTTCTTGGAGAGAACAAATAAAATGTGGCGATGTGATAGGTAAATTTCAACATCTGGAAAAACTCATAAATAAATCCGTAAAATTAAGGCCATTTCAAAAATAGCTGTTTTATATTCATGGGGCTTCGGGGTTTCTTCCACTTAGAGCAATTGATTTTTGTGAAGTATTTCCAGGATTCACGTAAAAATAGAAACTTGTTTGTTAAAAATCACATGGCAAATATAACATATACATATGTTTAGTATATTTTGCAAACTTCTGTAAAATGAATAAATTTGTTTCTTCTTATCTCATAACATACAAAACACATATTCAATGTGATTGTACAAAATCTGCGTAACAAGCGGAAAACGGCTGTCATTTGCCACAAATAAATTTATCAGAAGCACTCTGCTTGCAGTCATCAATTATATACAGAGATGAACGATGAAGTGGTTAATTGAAAGTTGGATAAAACTGTCAACATAAAAGCTTGTTGGACAATAACAACATACATTAACCACGTTAAATATAAAGTTCACCTATGATGAAATGTCATAAACTTATTTTCAATAAAAAACTGTGGTGATAAGGAAACAAAACTTGTGAACATTAATCTCAAGAGCTCAAAGCCAGCATCATACTTAGGAGCATTTGTAGTCAGTTTTTGCGAAGACATCAGACAATAACTTGTTTTTCGATTCATTAATATTTAATGTTTGCTTATTTTCATAGTGAATAAAATACTTAAATAACAGTGTAAGGTTCAAAAAGCCGTTCCTGTTTTACGGTTCGACATCCGGATAACTGATTAACTACAATTTTTGTAGAGTAGGTACATCTCTTTGAAATATGTGTAAACATTTATTGCTAGTACAAAATACACATATACCTAATTAAAAAGGTAATGCTAGTTAATGATAAACGTCTATGATTTTTTTAAATATTTGTATGCAAATACAAAAGTCACTAAGTTAAAGTCCAAAAACGAAAAATTGTTGTTGTTGATTTTACTCTGCAACTAGTGACAAATTCATGACATTAAGATTATGATGACCTGTTTTTATTTTGTATTCATTTTTTTGTTATGTATTTAATTTAATTTAATTGTTATGTTAACTGCTCAATTAGAACCAAATTGCGTAAGTGTAACGAAATAAAATAATCAAGTAACAAACTATCTCTATTTTTATGTTGTAAGTAATCTTTAATGCAAGTAAAAGTGTAAGTTACTAAGATTAGTGATATATTTATACAAATTTTTTAGGTATATTAAAAGAAATATTTTTATGTTTGCGACTTAAGTAAAGTTATCTTTGATTATTTAGAACAAATAACATCAAAGAAAAGGCGAGTTGAAATATTTTCTCCATTGTTGGTAAAATGGGATTGGTTGGAATTTGGTAATGCAAACTAATATTTAAAACTGGTGAAACTTTGTTTCTTTCAAGATCGCATGATCAAAAGGCGAAGAATGTTTAAAAGGAAATCACAATGGGCATCTTGAAACTGAATGCTAATAAGACTGTCCGCCTGGGGCATGAGGATGAATTCCTTTATTTGAAGAGGTGGGAAAAGCTAATATTTTCAGTGTCCTTGAAGGCGCTCTTGTAGTAACAGATAGAAGAAGAAAACGTGTTGGCTGCCTTCGGATAATACAGGCATCTTGACGATGGAAGTATTTTCGAAACTTTTATGAATTACTTATAATAGCCGTTGGTTGTGAAGTTGATAAAATCTTAACCAATTCCTTAAATTGGGGCAATAGGTCCTTTATGCGGTCGTCATCGCAGGGATGCCTGTTAACTCAATTTTGCTTGAATTGTGTAGCAGATTCATGAAGTGTAGAACAGATTTTTCGGAGCATTAATTCTCAATTAATTTTTAATGAAAAATGTTGACCCTTTTGAGGATAAGTTGACATTTCGCGGTTACAACTGGGAAGAAACGACGCCCACGAATGAACAAGGTGATGTTTAATTAAATAGTTTCCTTTTTGGCTTGTATTCTATTTTATCTAAAACAAACTTCGATTGTTAATAATATAAGAATGACAAATTCAAAGTACTATGTTTTATGTTCAAATTTGAATTTTTAAAAATCTGGTGAAATTGTAAACCGAACTGTATCATCATCATCTATATCACTTTTGCGTAATATCGCAAATGCCAATTTTATTATGTATTAATTGTCCATCGGTATGAAATTTCTATAAAGTTGGGAAGTTCACAGTTATTAACTTTAATTTTAGAAAATTTGACATTTTCAATTTACCGATCAAAAACCTGCATTTATTAATTTTAATAAAAATAAGGGTATAGGAAGCGTATTTCATGCTATAATTTTTAAATTGATTACGTACGTAGCCTTTGATTTAATTAATTAAACACGTAACATGTGTTTATCTTGACTACGTACATATAAGCAAATTGGTATAATTTAGATAAAGTCGACTTTTTTTCAAATTTCCGGCAACGCGAAACACGTTAACAAAGTGATTTTGCTGAAATTTAGTTCAAATGAGAGAATAACGATCACAAATTTACATCAGTTTTAAACTTCACATATTCTTGCGTATGTCTTCATCAATGTTATGAAAAATTACAAAAAGTTTACAATTTTAATTGAACATTATTACAAAAGCTTAATAATAATTGATTTCTCACTCTATTTTGCGTAAACATTTTTAGTACTTTAATGACCGCGATAAAATTTTCTACAGAAAAAAATTTAAAATTGCTATTAAATACATGGTTAAAATTTGTGCCAAAATATTTGACTAAAGCAGAGTATTTTGCTAAATTTTCATTAAAATATAAAACTATAAAGTGTGAATTTGAATTTCCTTTAATCATTTTTATGGTTATCAGCATTAAATGAGTTCTGCATTAATTCCGCAAAATATTAAAATTTTACTACACATTAGACTCTTTGAAGAATTATGTTGCAACCGGACTGAATTCAGTTCCTTTCTATCGTTCCAGATCTGGTTAAATTCAAAGGAGCCCACATTCGGTCGGAGTTTTCCAGATGAGCTATTCGCCCCGAGTGTCTGAGACCGAACGTTTGTGAAAAGCATGAACCACAAAATGGAAGTGAAATGTAACGATTTATTATGCAAAATTGCACTGCACCCGGATACGGTCAGCACGATTTGAGACCGTCCGAGCGGTCCTCGTAAGATGTTACTGACCAAGGCACTGGCACGGGTGCACACACGAAGAAAAATGAGTGGCAAATGAACGAAGTCATGCTCGAGTCGACTTCATCCTCCAGCGGCTAATCAAAAGTTGAGAAAAGCGCGCAAAAAGCGCATCGCAATTTGTGGATCCGGGTCCGCAGAGAACCCGACGCGGGACACAACATAAATCATAAGTGGCCCCTCCCGGCAACGAGGAGCCCGGGCAGCGGAGGCGCGAATTTATTACACATCCACCACACGATGCTGAACATGTTCGAGGTCCGTGTTTTTTTGCTATGCCTTCCATCCATCCTGCTCGCGACGACACTGGAACCAGGTAAGTTCCGGGAGCTGCGCCACCCAGACCCGGCCCCAATATTCCTTGCATTTTAACATCTGCCGCCCACCCCCTCGTATAAAAGGGTTCATGCAGCCTTAGTTTATTTAAAATCATTTTTCCCACAAATAAGGAGCTTTTTGCCCCCGAACATGTCCAGGTGGATAACGCTGTCAGAATCCATGTTGCTACTTTAGAGCAGACATCCTCCGCTTCCTGATGTCATTCTAAATTTACGAAGCCAAGAGATTGAAATCTCCTTTCAGGACATGTTTAGCATATGCTGGCTGCATGGCAGTCTCCTTCCGGGGGCGGTTTGCAAATCGTTTTATGTATCGCAGCGCCCCGGTGGGGATGCACTGCACGAGGGCGCATGCATATAAATAACACATTACGACGAACCTCCTTGGATTATGGCAGGTGACTTCTTAAGAAGGTGTTTCAACTAAATCTTTCGGGAGACAAAAAATCCCTGCAGTTTTCATGACCACTGCATCGCACCTTCAAGGCAAGAAAAGTTTCGTTGTATTTCCGTTTTCCACTATTTTAGTTTTGATACACATACATACGTATATCTTAAAATGCTCCAAAAGTATCCTTATTTATGAAACACAAAATTTCCGAGTAAATTAAATGCGTGTTAATATTCTAAGTAATTCTAAGGCCCCAGAGTAGGGACAGAACAGAAAGGTTCTCAGAAAATTATCAATAGCTTACCAAAATAAAGCATTAATCTTCAGGAATTATGCGTTAACTTGCTTCTTCCTTACGACTTATAAATAGGTCAAATGTATTATATTAGAACCTCTATTCATTGTATTATACGGTTTCGTAAAATAAATATTTCTGAGCAAAAGCTTTTCAAGTTTTTCTTAATTGCACATACATATCAGTGTTGGGAATTTAATATGGAATACCAACTTTGGACTATGAATTAATTTCTGATCGAGCTATCTAAATCGTTCTTATGGATTCAAGTGAATGACTAAATTTAGTTATTCTATTAGGTGCAGCTAGTGGTAGTATTGTCATTCTCATGTAAGAAAATACATGTGTAAAATAAAAAAAAACATCCAGCAGGAGCTTCGACATTGTTTAAAAACGAATATAAAGAGGAAAATTTTCTTTTTTTATTTCTTTTGAAAAACAGTTATTCTCTGTATGTATATACAAAAAAAACATCAGGAGAAAATTATTGTAGATATGTAGGTATAAAATTAAAAATTCTCTTTGTATGATTAATTTTACTTTTCAAATATGCCATTTGTGCAACCAAAATTTAAATGGCAAATATTTGTGTTTTTTCGTCATATAATTGTACAGTGGTTGAATTTTAAACATTTTCGCAAGAATTATTCAAATTAGTCAAACCTTAAAATTATACGAGTAGTTATTAATGACAATAAGTATGTGTTATATATTTCAATGTACATATAATGAGTTCAATTAAAAAGAAAATTTCGCAACGCTTGTAAACTTAGAAGCTGTTTCAAAAATAACAGATTTCTTTAAATTTCATTTCTTATTTCTTTGTTATTTGTTTAGTGTGAAAACAAATTCTGTTCTACGTAGTTGTTCTCATATTCGCCATATTTTATTTAAATATTCCTCTTCTTGTCTAACAAAAATATCTTTGAAACGATGCGAAAAATACAGCAAACAGAAATAAACCTGATTATTACCAGTGGTTTTTATATAATTCGTTTTGAACCTCAATATCGGTTATCACAACCCTTAATCTTGGTTATGTTTAATTTGCCTGTACCGAATAATTTCATTATGAACTTAAGAAATAAAAGAGGAGAAAACAATATATAAACTAAAGGCGAAAACTTCAATTAGATGGTGAGATATAACCGAAAAAAATTAATTTAACTTGCCTCCACAACTCAGTTAAAGTAGAGAGGTAAACAAACAATTCAAACTGATCCAAACTGAGCTAGAGAAGTAATTGGACTTTTATTAAATTCGACCATCGGGCAAAGCTTCCTTAAGAGTCCTTTCCGGTTTTTTCGAGAGGAAAACTTTAGTGGGAGTGATGGCTGCAGGCAGTCAAAAGATATGTTGTCAAAGAGATACTTTTTCTGTAACGCTGATAAATTATGTATTTTTCGTAGTTCTTAGTTTCAAAGCGCCCTAGTAACCACTCTGAAAGGGGTCTGTGGCGCAGTTCAACAAATAATGAGATATAAACGAAGATATGATAGCCTTTGCTTACTTCAACTTAATTTAGCTTTTTTCGCTTCTTTGAATTTGTTTTATCCCGAACACCATAGTGTTTCAGACATAGTGATTTATGCTTTTACTTTAAATAAAAAATATGTGTTAACTCATAAACTATTGTATTGTATTGAAGCATTAAAAACAATTTTTATTTAGCACGTTTCGTTGCTTTTCTGCATTTAACTTAAGTGTGCTTAATTTTGTGTCAATTTGCTTATTGGTACACATTTATATGTACAACATTTCACACTTCCGAATAAATTAAGCAAACCAATTAAAAGTTGTGTTTGATACAGCTTTAATCACGTTCTACGTGTATGTACACAGCCTTAATTAGAATATTCTTTGCAGAAGCGATATTCCTACCTGAAATATTTTGATTTCAAAGGGAAAATGTACTCATTTTGAATTCACATACAGTAGTTACGTAAATATATCCAGAACATGCATGGAAAATCAAATCGCTTAATGAATTCCAAGGAAGCGAAAAA
Source organism: Tolmerus cingulatus (assembly GCA_959613345.1). NCBI lineage: Eukaryota > Metazoa > Arthropoda > Insecta > Diptera > Asilidae > Tolmerus > Tolmerus cingulatus. Next base: position 13,828,322 of record OY390708.1, on the reverse strand, counting down.
TCTAAAATTCAGAAAACAGTCAGTTTCGCTCCAAATAAATATTTGCCCAAGAGCTCTCAGGAAGTTAATTTGACTTCACTTTCAAACGATTGCATCATGTAATATTGAAAACCTAAATATAAGATGAATACATACTGCCTTTCTAAAACCTCAATTGATTTTCCCATAATAATTGCATATTTTAGCCTTATTTTGAAAGTATTTTCGGTTATAAAATAAACATTTTTTGTGAAAATAATAAGCCATGTTGTATTGAATAATACAAATGTTATTAATGTAATTTGGAAAGTATTCAGGGGACTAACGTATATTTTATGTTTTTCATTTACTTTTATGCTTCAAATCAAACGTAGGCCCATGAAAATTGCCAAATAAAATGTTATGAGTAATTTTCGTTATTGTTGTTTGGGTGATTAAAATATATCAATAGAGTGATTTTCACTGATAAATAACTGTGATAAGTTATTTTAATGATATTTTAAATACATAATATTTTTGGTAAATTGCTAATTCTGAAAGAAAATTATATGGCAACCATGGTTTTATAATAAAAAATAATTATGTTATCGCAGTCATATTATTTAACTTTATACTTTAGTTCAGAAAATAAAGGACAAAACTTCGATAAAACATAACGAATAAGCTGAAGTTTTGTTTATTTTAACATTCAAGGCGAATATGTGATGTATATATACCATAAAACAAATTAATACTTAGGTTTTTTATATTTGCTGAGATAGGTGTTTAACTTTAAAATTCTGTAAAGTGGTAGTTTTCCACCATTCACGTCCTTGTCAACGAAGTTCCATAAACTTCATTCTCAGAGAATCACCGAAATCTAAGAAAAGCTGGTTGATTTCCAGAATCAAATTATTAATTTGTAGCTGTCTGGCTAAACTGCTGCAGATTTGTTATATGGTTTAAAATGATTCATTTATTTTTAATAATCAAATGTTTCATAGTTTGCGAACGTTTTTATAAACTTAATATTATTAAATATATCAATCGTATCCATTTCTGAGCTTTGAAATATTTCGGGCTTGAATGAATTTCGCCGTCAGGCATGTAATGAATCAAAAACCGATGAAATGATCATTCATCGAACATTTATTCAACCACGCCCATCTATCTGGAGTATTCGATTTGTTTTTGGAGGCGCTCATTTACTTAGATCCCGATGTTCTGGGTGAAATTTTTAAAATTTAACCTCCTCGCGAAATTCGCTGAGAGTAGACAACAGCTTCCATGGACCAATGCCGCCCTTGCCGCTCGTGCCGCTTCTTGACCCGAATTGTTCCCGACGGAGTCCCAAATTTTCCCCCGGGAGTTCCTGTTCCCCCCCGCGGTCTTGTCTCGACGGGCCCATTAGCGTTTCACGCTAATTGATGAAAGGGAGCTCTGGGCACGGCCCCGCTGACGCAAGGTGTGACGTCGACGTCGACGTCGGCGTCGTCCCCGGGCCGTGAAAGGCACAACAGAAAACTACTTGTAGCGTCCAGAGGTGAGGCGCTCGCCCTTCGTGCCCTTCTCAACTGAAGGTCCTGGCAGCCGGGAAAAGGCTCGCCTCAATTGCGGGGGACAGTTTTAGTGGCACGTTTGCAAGGACTCCCCGGGGCGAGCGGGATTTTTCCCTACGAGATTCCATCGTCAGTCCGCTCTTCAGCAACAGCGGACGCATTGTGGGCCCATTGTCTTCCTTGGCTCGTTACAAAAGTCGCAAAGACCTCCTCTTTTGTTGTGGAATGCCTTAATGAGTTCAGCAATTATCCTGACAGAGTGATATGCCATGTTCCGCTCCTGGTGCTCCCTGCTGGTGGAAACTAATGATTCTTATCGGGGGAATGGGTCCCGGATCCCGGGGGAATGGGTCCCGGATCCCGGGGGAATGGGCCCAGATCCCGAAGGAGAGCGCCGGCGCCCGCGCCTCCTTCGCCCCCCTGCGTCGCGTCGTGCAGCAGTTTTTGATGAAAATCCTGCCAACTGATTAAACATCTCCGAAGAAGACGAATTGTTGGACACGCTTTTTCTGCGCGATTCTGTCCTCGTCTCGGCTCTATGGAAAAATCCTTTGTTAACGACTTACTGTCAACTCAAGTGACAAGAAGCAAAATTCCTTTGTGATCGCTATTGGGGGCCAGGAGCGAATACAAAATAGGCCATTTCAGCTTCCTTGTGTTTCTTAGAGGAAGTCAGCTGAATAAGTTTATCGGAATAGGGAAAGCCTTGGTAATTGTGCACAGTAGCGATTTATTTTCCTGGAAGAAAATATGCTCAAGCACTTTCTAAAATGAGACTATATACTATATACTTGATTTAATATCAATAACTTCGACAAATTCAGCATTTGAGGGCTGAATGATATTCTCGAATTCAATTTAATTAATAAAACTCTTCAAATAGAGACTGCGGTTGTTTTGAAACGAAAAATTCCGTATACTTTGCAATTTTTATTTAATTCGATTGTACAAAGTTTATATAAGTATATGTACATATTTACATTTAATATTACGAAAAAACATAACAATATTTTAAGAAATGGGTGAGAAAGTTTAATATTCTGTTTGGTCCTGCCAGAAATACATAAATTTTGCTAGAAATGGGTGCTGAAAATTTAATAATTTTCACGCAGAATTGAGCATCGTTTACATGATTGTAACGTGCTATAACTATTTAAAATGGTCAATATATATATATATTAATCATTGTTATAACACTTATGGGTGTGAACACCGCTTTTTTTAAAGAACATCATCGGAGTATTTCATCTGTTACAACGATTTGTATGAATTTCTTAGAATTTAAAATAATAAGATGAAGAGATTTGAAATTAAATTTGTTAATTATAGTGGGCAAATACACTACCATTATGATTAATATAAAAACAGTATTCATATTATATTTTTAAAAATATAAGTACAATATTATAGATCTTCCGGAACTCCAACGATACACAACTGCGAGATACAGCCAGATACTGCAATTCAAAAACTATAATACTTGCAGATTATCTCGTGAATTTTACTAGAGTTGCAGTTAGAAACTACAAAATAAAATCATAGGGTTTTTTACCATGTTTGCTTAGTTTTAGTGGCTTTCCGGATTTTCCCAAAGTATTTAAATATAATTATAATAATTTACTAGAAAATTGAGAAATTTCTTAGTGTGTATTGTAGAAAGATTACAATTAGTCAATGAAATGGATGTTCTTAGCAATTAAACAAGCGAGTCTTTATATTAATTAGGTCATTATAATGTGTTACTGTTCCAATCTTGTGTTTATCTTATGAAATTATTCGAGCTGGAATTCTATAACCGATTTCATTTTTCATGACTTTTACGATAAATATGTAATAAATTTGAAACTATCCTTTTTAGTAAGCTTTTCATTAGATTAAATTATACTCCACAAGAATATTATTAAATCACCAAGGAAAAGATTTCTTCCGAAATTGCTAAACAGATTTTCTGTCAAGTCCATGCGTGATGTTTCAATGAGAATTTGTTAAAAGTAAAAAATTCTGAACTTGAGGCAGGTTTTACAGCCCCAAAAATCCTCTTTACACGAAAAGTGTGGATATGGATCTTTCTTCTATCAATTAGCGAGGAACGCTAATGGTCGGACCGGGACAAAACCTCAGAGGAAAATGGGATCTCCCAGTAAATATTTCGGGCAGCTCCGGGAGCAATTCGGGTCAAGAAGTTTGTAGTATGTTTGGTGTTTGTCCTGGAATTGGTGCGCTCTCGGCGGTGTTTTGTGAATGGCTTCATTTTTTCCCATTTTCAGTAGTCCAGGAGACCATTTCTAGGGAACACTCCAGCTCCACCCCCGCCCGGGTGCTTTACACAGGACCTGCGTCCTTTCGTTGTTCTGCCCGCGACCTCTACTCATTTCATAAAGCGAATTAAAATATGGCTCTGAACTCTTGACTTCTCCTTGGTGCCCTTGACATGACCAAGGAGCGTGGCAGGTGAAGCGTAAGCTCCGGGGCTGCTGTGCCCGGGGCGCCTCAAAATATCTACACGAATTACCTCCTGCGAAAAACTTCCTAAAAAATTTATGACTAGCTTTATCTCTTAAAGATAAAAGATGTGTGTGTACGCCTGTGTGTGGCAGTAATAAGCAATCCTCGGGCGATTTTTCTCATTTCAATGTTTCCCAGGCATGCTGGCGTCTAATGAAATATGAGGGTGGCTATACGCCCGAACCGCCATCAGGGCGGATCTTCCCTTAAATTTGCTGCTTTTTAGCGTGCTTATTGCCTCTGCCGACTTCCACCTTGCGCAGCACCCCAACCTCCGGCACCTGTAGTGATCTTAGATAAATTTGTCATTCTCGTTGCGTGGCTTTGTCCTTTTTGCAATAAAATATTTATTCCTGCCAAATTAAAAGCGGCCCTCTTTCGCATTTTCGCAAACTGTGGAAGTTTAAGCAAAAGGAAATGATGACGGGCGCATTTATGCGGAACACGAGTGAAATATTAATCACGGAGAATTTTGCCGCCCTACAGTAGGGCGTCGCAATGCTCGAAAAATGCTAGAATATTTAATGAGGCGACCGGGGGATTTCAACAAATTCATAATGAATAAAGTTGGCGGCAAGAGCACTACCGAAAATGACAACGCGTCCGGAATGAGCGCTGACTTTATTTGATTGCAAACCTCCCACACTTCCCACACTCCCCACGCTCTGATCCACTACTACTTTTAGGGTCCTCCCCGGCTAAAACTAAAATTGCTCGAATGGAACAATTCCAAGAATAGTACGAAATGGGGGGCGAAACTGTATAAAATTGGGGAAACGACCCCAACGCTGTAGAAGGTTCACTTTTAAAATAAAAATACACAATTTATGACTTACAGAACGATAAATTTGATGGCTCAGAAAAACTCATATATTTAAAAGACAAACTGCGGAACAGGAAGTACTGGATATGGGCGGGACTGTGCCTTTTTATATTTACTATAGAAAAGCATGCCAAGAAACGACCTTTCCTGAAAATATAGTTTTAAAAAAATAACTCTATAAAAAATGTATAATACATAAGCAGCAGATATAAATATTTACACGCTTCCGTTGAACCGAAAACAAACAAAAATTTCAAATTACTGTAATTTCTTGTATTCTTCATCTACTAGTAATCCAATTTTCCTATTTGGTTTAGGCACTGTGTTCCTCTTATTATTATTATATTAAGCACGAATTTTAGAAAATATGGAGGTGCTCGTAAGTTTTTCGCAAATTTTTGAAAGTACTTTTTCAAGAAGGTTGTAAAAAAATGTTTAGCGATAATTTTTGCTTATGATAGTTTTTATTGAAATTTCTTTCAAGAGATAATAATATTAAAGTTTATTTCCATTATTAAGTTACTATTTTGAAAAAAAAATGCTTTTGTGTAAATCTTCTGATTTCGATTTCGGAAATGTCTAAAGAAAAACTTTAATCTTTTTATATAGCTCCAACCGGTTTATAAGAATTTATTTAATAAATTGGTTAGTTATGAAAATATAAAAAACTGTAGAGAAACTCTATTTTTCATTGTCATAATGATTTCACTAACCCAGGCCAATGAATCCGATTAATTCAAAAGCATTCTTATAAAACTATTTCGTCTTTATTCTTGATGTAAATTTTATCATTTTGAAATTAACTACTGTAAGGTAATTTACTTCTAATGATCTTATTTCTTATAATATTGAAAAAACAACATCGAAAAACAAAATTTTAAGGACGAAATTTTGCAAGGATATGTAGGTATTATCGTTCAGAAATCTCATGAGAATACAATATAGCCTAACATCAATCTAATATAATTATAAGATCAATGTAGTGAATGCCATCACAATGAAGGATTACCTGTTTTTTCACAACCTCCTTGATCAAGGGTATTTTAGTTTTCTAAAAGTACATACGTATATAAGTATGTATTATTTTTGCTCTAGAAATAAGATAATGAACAAAAAAAAAATATTTCCATTTCATTCAAAACCTTGATTGAAATCAATACCTATATTATATTTCAGACGATTATTTTGGCAATGACACTAATTTTTGTTTATTTGGACGTAAATAGCAAACTTATTTCTAGAATAAATTCTTCCAGTTTTTTAAACCTGATAAAATTCATTGAATTATAATGAAATCGCAAATGCTTTTATGTGAACACAAATGATAGTTAAAAAGGTTCAATCAATGCACAGAGGAAAGGAAAATGCAGTCAAATCTTTCGAAATAAAGGGAAAATAATAATAAATAATAAACTCATACGTCAAAAGAGCTTAAAGTTATTGTTTGCTATATGCCGCACCGAACCGAATTAAACCCAAAGAATATAGCTCTAATTCGGTTGAGGCTATTGACTTAAAATAAAATTCCTTCCACCTTCGATAAAAGGGTTTTATCCCGGTCAGCTTTAACAAAAGGGTTTCAAAATAATTGAACACCCTGGACACCCAGAATTTGCATCAAGGTATTGGGGGCTCCATCAATATTCATTCGATAATTTATTCCCCGAGAAACCGCGCCCCACGACGTGCCAGAGCCCTGCAGAAGTTTATTCCTCTGTTACTACGGAAAATAACGCGTTACAATTAATTTATTGTTTTCCACACTATGTGGTTGATTGATACGAATTCACAGTTCGTTACTCCTATTTATTTCTACCGATCCGGAAACATCCACCCGTTGATATTAATAAATATCGTTTTATTGTGTTCATGTATGCGCCCCTTCCACCCACTCGATTTGCAGAGCCCGATTGCAAAAAGAACAACAATAATTGCACTTTGGGGATAGACAAATTCCTGCCGGGATCAGCTCGGAATTGTGTAAAAAAGTGTGTAATAAGGGACTTATTGCAATCGTAAACTTTTATTGTCAATTATTCAGATACACTCCTCTCTGGAAATGTGTGATTGGGATTTCCGGCAGGGTGATTAGGGTTCTTCTCCCGTTGTGTTCACAAAACCCTTGTCAAGTTGTTACATGTGCCCCGCCAATTTATCGTGAAAACGCTGAAGAGGGCCAACTTTTAGAGTCAAATTTAAAATGTTAATAAAGGAATCAATTTGAAATTTTCAAGAGAACCGAGGGACGAGTTTCAAGAATCATTGGAGTTTTGAATCAACTATTTTGATGAAGTATGACCCTGAAGGTTTTTTTCATATAACATAAACTCAGTTGACTTCTTAAAATATTGGTAAACGTCGTTGATATTGCTATTGAGTTTAACCTTTTCATTTCGTTTACAAAAGTTTATTTTTATATATTACAATATATTCTATCCCGGAAAGCACTTCAGAGAAGGGAAAAAACAAAGGTCATTTTCACAAAATTATGTGTCTTCGACTAAAGTTAGTATTAATAAACGAATTCAGGGTGGGTATAGGCAAAAAGTGCAGAATTGATTTGCTTGATTTAATTTGATTGTTTTATTTCCAATAAAAAACACTGATAAAGAATTTTGTTCTCAATAGACACGATTCCTTTGATTTTGGTCAAATCATATACATAATTCAACATTCATATAACCATACAATATACCATAAAATTGTTTCACTTTTCTTTTCTGAAATGCTCTTAATAGTGTTCATTTGCAAAATAGTGATACAAATAAAGACTACAAATTTATCTAGTTTTTGGTTTTAATAAATTACCATTTCTCATTTTCGAGCAGAATTTGAGTTTTCCTTTGAAATTTAAATTATGCACTGTAAATTTATTCTAGATGTTTTAAAATGAATAAGCAACATGTTTAATTTAAGCAATTACTTCAACACAAAAGAGTGCTAATGTAAAATATCTTAATATTTAATTATTTTGGTACTTATAAAACTTGTAAAGCATATAATGTCTTCTAAACCTTAGTTAACGCTTCATATTAATGCACACTAAAAATATAAAAACTAATCATATTTTCAAAATGGTTTAAAGGTTATTAATATCAAATGAATTGTTTAGTGAATAAAATAAATAATATTCGTTGTCAAACACTAAATCTGGCATTGCTGTTTATTGAATTTAAAATTTAATATTTTTGAAGTCTTTGAAAACAAATAAAACACGTCGATTTCTCACATTTTGAAATATTTTGTAGTGATGGTTCACGGTTCTCAGCCAACACATTCTTATCAGTGCGGATATGGCCTGGTGTGAGGTGTCCCTAAAAAATTTATCAATCAATACGTACCAATTGTATACAGGCCATAGTTGAACTGCCGGAAAACCATTGAGCTCTAAAGGATTTGACATCTCTCTAACGTCTACCCTTTTCGTCAAGCACTTCTAGGTTTTCGTTCTCTTTTTTAAAAAAGTTACTTCATACAATTTATTATATTACATTTTTCGATTTTGAATTAAAAAAAAATAAAATGTATGTTGTATGAATATACTGTTGTCCTGTATCCAATCTTTTCTTTAAAAAAAAATAATTTTCACCACAAGTTTTATTACAATGGAATGATTACATAATACAAGGAGTTTATTGTCTTTCCAGTAAAGGTATAGAACTCAAAAGTGGAACGAAACATAAGTTATGCATTCCTGAAGGAATGTTATTTATTTAATATAAAATAAAGGCATTAAGGATGTAATGAAGTATTCTTCGGTTATTAATTGAAATTTATACAGGATTGCAAAATGTCGTTATGAAAGGCTTATTTCACGCACTGGACCTCACCAACTCCCTAGGTGCCGTATGTCATATGTAATATCCTCCTTCCGTGAAATTAATGTCAGCATTAAAAATGACCACGTTAGAGGCCCGGCTCTAACAGATCCATTAAAGTGTAATGAATTTTCGTCTACTCAGTGTCCCCTGCCATTTCATAATAGCCGTTTACAAAACTGGGAGAAAGTTCAAGACAACTAATTGGGTCACTTAAGTCCCACCTCGGCCAAGTTGGACGGAGCAATTAATTCCTGTAATAGTTGCACATATCTCCATCTTCCAACATTTGGGCAAAGTAAACTTTCTCTCTCAACTTTTGACTTTTAGCCCCTACACCGAAATCCCAATTTGTTTTATGGCGCAATCAAAAATTTAAACATCTTTCGAGCAGAGAAAACTCTTAACGCTCCATGAATTCACCATACGTCCTGAGATTGGGGGGTGGTAGATAAGGCGACCGAACTGTCCATACAAAAAACGCTAAATCTTCATACTGTCAGAAATGAAAAATCTTTATTACACGTTTTATGGTCCTCGGCCGTTCCGGCGGGGATTACGAGATAATTGTCTTAAAGTCCAATCATTACTGAAAACGACTTTTTCTTATCTGTGAAACTTTCGAAACAACAATGAAACCTTAGAAGGAATTTCTGCGGTATTTCTCAGTCCGCAATTATTTGGTGGCAAGAGCTCAACAAAGTGTCACTCTTAAATTGTTGCATAATGGAACTTTCGCTGGGGCTTCTGATTGCCCGGGACGTTGCCGGGATAAATGAATATGCGACATAAATTACTAACGAGTCCCAGGACATCCACCGGGAGCTAAGTCCTTGTGTTCTCGAGACGAATTCGTGCCGCCTCAAATGTACTGGAAATGGAATTTCAAAAATAAATTTCGCACTGAGCCGGATCTCGGTGCTGTCCCATAAGTCGCTCCTGCTAAAGAGGATAACAAAATTTAAACTCGGATATTTCTCCGGGAAAAATATTCCTCTTTGGATCGTAAAAATTCAGCAGCAGTCCGAGGTCGTGTCGTTGCGCAATTTTGGCCGCAGTAGTTCATCCTGGTTCGTCAGTTTGTCAGGAATCGACCCTCGACAGGAGGACGGCGTTTCCAGGGCAATTAAAACAAATACCGCGAAAACGATGAAAATAGTTCATCCTGGGAAAATTTTAATGTCTCGGACTTTTGGAGCCCGACTGTAAATTAAATAAATAGCTCCCTTGACACCGTCACGCCCCAAAGAATTACGAAAAAAGCCATCAGACGGAGGAGCCCCGGTTCACTTTTAATGTCTGATTATTAGTCCTTGATGAAAAATCACACCCGCGGGGATAATAAAAGCGAACACGTGGAAAATTTATAAGATAACCGAAATTACTGCGGCCCCGAAATGCTCCAGCAGAACAGGAGGAGTTTGTTTCGAGGTGGAGCCAAGGTGGATCCGTAGGAAAATGACGGGAAGGCGGCGTGGTCATCTCTAATATAATTCAGAGGATCAGGGGCGAAATAGGTTCATTAGGTATTCCAGCGGGCGCTCCATAAATTAATGGAGGCTCTGGAAACATAATTCTTGTGAGACCTGGGGCCAAATGACTTGGCGAATTTAAATTTTGTGCAGTTTCATTTAAACCTTGAAAATTTAATTACGTTCCTGGATTAGGCCGATATAAACGTGAATACGTTATTACACCCCCGCTTTGGATTTAGCGCTGGCGAATATAGCACTTTGTCCAGTAGGGCGAACATTTACTCCAGTAAATGTCGAACGAGAGGCTTTCCCTAGGGAGTCCTGGTGGCTCTTGATAACAATTACTTAAATTAAGCCTCCTTTCCTCCGTCTTGGGAACTCTCTTTTAATTTCCCTTCACTTCATGGATATATGATGAGTGGTGAAGTTGTGCTTTCTAGATTACGTACAGCGCTTTCCTTTCTTTTTAAATTATAATTATACATTTGTGGATGGAGAAAACTCAACTTTTATGCTGCTCGTTATGTTTTTAAAACAATCTTTTAAGTCTATCATCGTAAGTGCCTCATACTGGTTTAGAGCCGTGCGGATGATTTTCTCGAATGCCGTCCTTAAATATTTTTTCCTTTAAAGTAACCCTCGATTGTGATTTAAAAAAAATAACCAAAAGCTGCATAAAATGTACGAATACTAATTTTATTTGAAAAATTAAGATATCAACTTCAATAATTTACTGCAATAATATCCTTCTAACTTTAATCTAATAGACTAGACGCTGATGTAATAACTTTCTGGCATCCATATCCTTGAGTCTTAAAGTATCATATAAACTATATATTGTTGCTATACGTTTCCAGAAATGTGATTAGTTCATTAATAGAATTACCACCCCCAACCCACATCCACAGGCATCAATTTCATCTGACGACACCACGGCATCTTGAAGAGTATGAAAGGATGCTTGGACAAATTGGCGGTTTTCTCCTGGCTCTAACTCCACTTTTGGAAGAAAATTTTAATTATGTCTTCCAACCATACATAGTTCGATATTTCCATTTGCCACAATATTACAATATTACGGCTTCAATATCCTTATTAATGTCGACATTTTTTTAAAGTGTTTCCTTTTAAGTTCAGAGGTTTCACAATTGTGGAACTTGATAGATAGTTACCAAATTCATGTAACGTAATACATAATGACAGCAATAAGGACTTTAGCATGTTTCGGCCTCAGTGAACGAATTACATGGTTTTCATTTATTCAGTCCTGTCGACGCGTTTGTCATACTAAGAGAGCTGCACCCGTCTGGTGGAAATAAATAAGCTTCATTCATCACCGTTTTATTGGGCACTACTTCGATTTCTTCGAATAAATTACATCGTTACAAAAACTTGCCCGTCCAGAAGTTTGGCTATTAAGTCTCTGGAGATGCCATACACATGTAGGCTGTCGAATTGTCTTCCCTTTTCAGAGCCTCCACCTTTTGGTGAAGGCATTACACGTTCCCCATTCTTTGCGTCCTTGGGGCAATTTCTCTTCCATGAATATTAGGGCAGAGCACCACATCCGCAGAAAGAAAGGCAGAATAGCCATCATAAAATATTGATAGCACTTTCTAGGAAATTGATAGCACGATTTAATGAAGGCTCTCGGTCCATTTTACGCAGCGAGGCCTTTGCTCAACTCCCCAAAGGCAGGTACTCAGCAAGGATGTGCTAAGAATTCTCAAGAGCAAAGTGGTTGTATCCTCACAAGCATTCCATTGTATTCTTTGTTTCCTCGGAAATGGTACTTTATTAATTAGAAGTTGCAATTTCTTTAAGACCCGGCCTTCTATCGACCATAGGCTACATAGTTACTTCTCATCCTCCTGCGGGGTCTTTCAGCCAGCGTGATTGATTGGAAGCCAAATGAGTTCAATTATTTCCGCAAAATAAGGCTTGAATTTTCTAGGAAGTATAGAAATTAAGCTTTCTCTGGAACCTTTCAATCGTATAACATTTCTTTGATTTTTTCTCCAACGTATAATATTGATAAAAATCAATTACGCGCGTTCGAGTTTGTGCGTAATTCGTCTTTATTAAGACTCTTTTCCTTTGATTTTTCTTTCTTACTCTCACTACATAATCAGTTCCCTTCTTCGTAAAATTATACTACTCCCTTTTATAAAACACATCACTCAAAATATATTCGATATGATGGTAGGACAAATTACGTCATGCGATATTCGATCAACTTTTGCTAGCTCAAGCGATGCTAGCTCAAGCGATGCTAGCGCAGAACTCTGAAAATCAGTAACACAGTATTAATAACAAAATAAAATAAATTTAATTTAAGTTAACAACACATACTGCATTCTTAAAACTACAAAAATATTTCTTGCCTAAATATTAATTGACAACTTTATGAGAATTTATATCTAATTTAACATCATCGTACATCTTAACCAGATGACATAGCTATTTCAAAACTTTTAATTTAACTAGTTTTCTGGTCATTATTACTACTTATTAAAAACCATAACATGCGAAAATCAATTTTGAAAGTTGGAATTAGTTTTAAAAATTATCATTGTTCTTATTTTATATGAAAAATTAATTGAAATTGGAACATAGTATGCACTATAAAGCGAGGTTACATTATTTCGAAATATTTTTCTCAAAAATATAGTTGTTCGATTTAGTTGCTTATTATAGTTATGTCTAAAGTACTTATAAGAACAAAACAAAAATGTAAAGTGGTGATGAACATTGGAATTTAAATATTATATGTATGTATGTAGACTCTGTATACCCTTTTTGGGTAATAAGATTATGTATCCCAAATAACAAAATTAAAGGTCTTATCCAAGTAGGGGTTGTTTACACTTGTGTAACACTTGAAATAGTTTCCATTAAACTGATACTATCAAGGAGCACACATATACAAGCATACAGGACGAAATTTGGTGAAATGAGTGTACACTTTTCCTAAAATATAACCCGACCCATTAGGCAACAAATTTGCCACAAATCCCAAAATCTCAAAGTAACCCAGTTTCTCGTAAGCTCCAGGAAGCTCAGTAGTGTGCCGTGCACTGCTGGAATTATGGACTGTGTTTCTGTAGACGGCAAGATTTATTGAATTATTCAGAACAATGTGGCGCTGTGCGCTCATAAGCAAGTGTCTGAAATAGGGGCAGATGGTCGGGGGAAGGTTTCAGTGGATTTACATAGATCTTAGTACAGGGCGGGGGTTTCCCTTGAAGAGGGTTGGAACTGCGTCGCCGTAATTGGCGAGTCGAGAAGCACTTCCTAATTGGGAGCCGTGCCCTTCTTTTCCGGCGGTGATCGATTTATCGATATCCGAGCCTCGGGGCAAAAATCTCAAGCGACAATTCGCACGGGTTGTTTTTACCGCCGCCAGCCATGCAGGAGTAATTTATCATTTTTCGCATGAACGCCCGGCGCATCCCTGTGAGAGTCGTCTAATGTTTGTTTGCATTTTTATTTCAGATCAGAAATCAATACTCACAGACAGCGACTGGAAGAAGCTATGGATGGAGGCGGGCGGCGTCAACCCCAACTCAAAAGTCGATAATAATCTCGACTCGAGTGACAGCCCCATGTTTGAAGACAGTGAGGTAAGTAGTCGACAAACAACCCTCACAGACACGAGTGCACACTTTGAGCTGCGACCCTGGGTCCCGAGGGCAAACATTTGATCAACCGACTCGCAAAATATTTTCCCGACATTTAGGCAGTCCGGGCCCACGCAATTTAGATTCAAGAAGGCGCCCCGATTAAAGCTCCTTCGGGAATCCGGCAATTAAAATCACGGCCCTTGCCCATTGTCCGTCGGGACGCTTTCTACGGCAACAATTCAATTACAAGAGTTGAAGTCACCCTGTTGGACCAAATCCGAATCCGAAACCGAATGGGCCAGGACTCACCTGGGAGGATGCGCACCCTTCGGAATTTCTTAGGAATCAACGAAATTGCTCATTTCCTGTGTGAAACGAAGTGAGAGAGCTCAGTTACAAAACTTGTTAGCAACTTCTGAACATAAAACACACGAGCCCTGAAGGAACACCCCTTTTGTGGGGGAGAGGTCACGTATTTTGAATTTCCATTGGCGCATCAAGGAAATTGCCTTTCATCGACGTAAAAAAGTTTCCTTTTGATACCGGCCAATTCTAGGGCTTATCGAATATATCCGTTTGATGTTCCTTTTTTGCACTCGGGCTTATCGGCGAGGTCATATCCGAAACATGTCGGTGCGATTTTCCGAAGCCCCTGAAAAGTTTTTCGTAGATCTTTGCAATAAGGCAGATAAGTAGATCTTTTTCAGGCCCAAATATATTAGCACTCTCCAACCCTTGAATGCTACCTGTATCTATTATACGTACGGCTTTATTAAAATATTACGTTAAAGGTGTTTTGGATGTTTACAAATCTAACTTTTAAACCGCACCACTTTGAACTATAGTTTCAATTTCTGGTTCCAATTTAAAATGTATAAATTACAAACAAAAATTATAAGCCGTTAAAAAAACAAAAAACAAAAATAAAACATTATGTTATCTTTTTCCAAACCGTTGCAAAATCGTTTACTGAGAAACCTTTCGAACATATTGAACAAATTAAGGTAACTTAGGTGATATGTTATAATATTTTAATTACTAATATAAAAGTTGGAAAAATTAGTATATGTAATTTGGTAAACGTTACAATATTATAGGAATTTCTAAAACTGACACAGTGAGGCAGTATTTCAGACAACTATTTAGTTATCTAGCTAGGTTTAAGTGAGTAAGCAATTTTGATAGAAAATTTCGAAGTTCCTTCTAATTACATTTATGAGGATATTCTCAAAATTTACCGGATAGTAACTTTGTTTTCACTTTTCTTGATAACTAGAAAATTTTAGTAATATTAGATGTAAAATAAATTCGCATTATAGATAGTTCAGCTATCCTTGCAGCGATCAAATCAATTAATTTGGAAAAAATATTGCTTCAAACAATTTTTCCTCTTCAACTTTAGGCTAAATTGATATTGGTTTAATTGAGAATAAAAGAACTATAACATGTTCAAAGGAAATTCTCTTCATATAACAAGATTTCTGGATACCCACAAAAATCTGTTACTTAACTTCTGAACATTTAAAAGTTAAAAAAGTTAAACTGCTTATTATAAAAAACTCGTTTTATTTCCATAGGAAGAATCCTATTGTCTTAAAATTCCAGAATTGCTGTATAGTGTGGATATTATCTTGTTTGCAAAACTTGGGTTGAAAAAACTGCTAAGGATCTACTCAAAAACGAAATAGTCCTTTAAGTAGGCTTATTCCACATGGAATTTGTCTCGAATGTACCAAAGAACTCAATCCCATCACTTGGAGTATAATAAAAAAAATTAAATGAGCAACAAATCACCGACTATGCACTTGGAATAAACATTTGAAGACTGCGATTTTCCGGCTTAGTGCGGGGATGTTACCCCTAATAAGGAATTAACATTACAACGAACTCGAAATTTGCCGAAAGCTTAAGTAGGGCAAATTGTCAAAGTCATTCTTCCCTTCGTTCCCAAGCCCGACAGAAATCACCTGAGAGTGCACACCGCATGCACGGAGAATCCGGGCATTATGTTTCATTCTGAGTGCACCCTAAAGTAAATATGCATGTTGTCTATGCTCTGGAGCAGGCAACATTTTATTTTTTTAAAGTGCCACCGCCATAGGATGTGAGAGCTCTTCCATCAAAGTTTCCGGGAAAGCATATCCCGTGGATATATTTTCTCACCTATCGACATAAACTGGCAGAGAAATGCTTTGATAAAATGTTATGCTAATGCGAAAATTGCTGAGCGTTAAAACCAGGAGTGACTAATTAGCAAACCGGATATACATAAATCTACAGAAAATCCATGCTTTTGAATTATACCCTTTTCGGGTTGCACTATCAAATAAATAGTTACAAACGATTTCAGATGAGAAGATGCAACGAAGAGTATTTTTTCACAACACTGCATCTGACAAAGAGTAGCAAAATTGCAAAAAGGACTTCCGTCAATCGTTGCATCTTTGTGTCAGACAAACTATCTTCGATTATTCTTTGTGTCAACTAAAAGTAAAACTGGAGCTGAAGCACCAGGGAAACAACTTGCGATAGTCCGCTCCACGATGGACCAATTTCGATAGATTGAACATAATCAGAGCTTTCTCTGCTTATGCAAAAACGAATAAGAACGGAACTTACAAAGGACACATCTTAAAGCTACTTAAGTCGTCGGAGCACTGGAGGTGGAAAATGTTTTTTCGATTTTGCATTTAAGGTCAGAGCTAAAAGAAACGAGAATATTCAGTGAATTCCTTAGAAGTATATGGACAAATCCTAAGATCCCTACTGCCTTTTTATAAGTTTTACATAGTCCGAACAAGAGAATAGCTCTGAAAAGGAAGGGCAATCAGCGAGAAAAGGGGCGACAGCCACTTTGCTTGAATCATACACGTTAGAAGAAATGAGGATCGGGATAAGTTCGACATGAGGAAGACAATCTCGACCGAATGAAATGCCTCGAAGGAAGTGTGCCCTTGCAACCTCTTTTTATTCCCTTCATGTGCCCTCCACTGCATAAAAGGGGTGCCCTTTTGATTTTTCAAGACGGCATTCTCGAAGGTTTGTGCCACCCGGGGTAGCACTCATTCGCAATTTTATATCCTTCGGATTTCCTTTCGAGCTTTCAATTATCTATGGACTCTTTTCTTTGCAGATGATGGCGCACAACACGACCGTCCAACTCGGGGGCACAGCGTTTCTGGTTTGCAAAGTTTCTGGAGTGGACAGAGTGGGTGTAAATTGGGTTTGTTTAAATTTTGGTGTACTCTTGTAGTTTTAGTACTCAACGCACTTTTCTTCGATCTATTACTATTAGTGACTATAATTTGCATGATTCCGTCCAACGATTAGAACAATTTTCTTCATAGGGATCGCATTTTTGAAATTGTCTTTAAATATAAAGTTATTGATAGTTCATACAAATTATAGTTTAGAAATGGTGCAGTATTTTTTGAATGCATGTTGTATAATAAGCAACAAATGACTATGCGATATTCAAAATCTATAATTTAACTAAGAACTCAGTCATCAAAATAGTTTATATTGCAACTAAATTTATAAAGTCGAACAACGCAAAATTTATCACAAACGATACGCCTGAAATTTTTCCACACCTATAGTCGAACTTAAATTGTTTTTACTGAAGTAACGTCTTTGAATAAAAAATATCCGAGTGTTAGCTGTATGAATATTATCATTACTTACAATTTTAAAAGAAATTTTAGACGCAGTCAGGAATCCCAATTACGTTTTCAATTTTGTTTATTTTTCTTTCTGACTGAAACTAACGATATTTTATTTGTGGCTCTAAATATCCCCATTATAATAGTTAAATATATTATACATATATGTATACTTGAAAAACCTTTCGTTTGGAGAAAGTCTTAGTCATAAGTTCTGTAATTCGAAAACGAACATTTTCGAAACTAGTTATGTATATGAAGGCAATTTATAGTTTTGGGTTTCGCATTTTGAACCCGCTTTATTATTTTCCAGTTCCTGAACAAATATTATGCAGAATATGCATTGAAATAAATTCTTTTTTCATTAACCAGTGTGATTTGTGAACAGACTTTTAACATACTTTGAATTCAACAAAAAAAAAATGGTTGCGAAATTTACACAATTGCCATTCTCTTTCCTAAATATTATTAAACACAATTCTATGTTAGAATCAATGAGAAATCGCGTATATGTTCAAGTCACTATTTATCTGTACATATACTTCCATCTACTCAAAATATGTAATTCACGATTTTGATGATTTTAATTTTAAATATGTAAATATAATTCGTGCATAATATGTATGTTAAAATTGCGTAAAATAATGAGATATAAGTATACTATGCGGTAACTTATTGTGCAAAATTACGCCTTAAATCTAATTAATGTCTTAATTTAGTTTTTTGTATTTCTAAAGCGTTGTAAATACGCCAGTACAAAAGTACATATTGTAATTGTACGTTTAACTGCATCTCTACCGATGCAACATTTACTTGGGTTGTTATTTTTTATTTAGAAAGGTTATTTTCACTCTACTGAACAAAAAGTAATACCTTCTTTCGATAGGTTTCATTCTAGCAGTTTTGAGTAAAAAATATAAAAATAGAAAATAAGAAAAATCCAACTGAAGGCTTGTTCAGGACTACAAGTAAAAATTGCAATAAATCCTCATTTTATATTCTTGTATTGTGGGACCTATCAAATCCGCAAAATCTGCTTATCCATAAAATATTACACTATATAATTTAGGGAATAGGGAATGTACGAGGATATCTGAAGAATATCTGGAAATCTACACCTTCGACAAAGAGAAAAATGTTAAAGTTTTCAACCGGATTTTCCTGGCTGCAGGGTAAGTGCACTTAAAAGCACTTTCTACAGACTTGACGCTTTTCGTGCTTAATTCTTGTTCGGTATGTGTCCTTAAATTTGCATGCGAAGCATTTTTAAAAGTATTCCCTAGCAAAGGATTCATCCGGGGTGGAGGAATAAAAAGTGGAACACGAAATTCGACACGTCCGTGAAAACATGCGACTACTCCCCGTGAAGTTTCTCTTTAGCGAAAAAGTCATTCGGGTGATTGTACCCGAACGGGGAATGCACGGTTGGCGAATTGGCCCTGATTAAAAGCAGACTATCATTTGAACAGAGCACGATACTGTTGAGAGGAATTGAGACGCTTATGCTGCGCGATTCCTTCTTGCGATCAAATTATGCAAATTGGATTGCTACTTAATCCTGCTCCTGCTAGAGTATGCTCACCTGAAGGAAGAAAGCACTCGGAAAAATACTAACAAATTTACTACATTTCCTTCCTCCAACACCTTCTTCAGATGACTCAACTACTTATATCTAAAATGATGAAAGTAGGTGCAAACAACAAAATGAGGAGCTACCATAACTCATATTGGATTGTCTTTTCAAATCATTCCCTAAAAAGGTCTTTCGCTTGCCGAGTACAATGTTGCTTACTTCGGAACGAAAAATGAAGTGACAACCGCACTTTATTCATTAATTAAATTTTGTTTTTGAGGGCGTTGTCCCAATCGCATGTATTCGCACTTGTCGCGCTGCCAGAATAGCGTATTCATTAATTTCAGCCTCAGGAATTTTGACAGGGTGACAGACTGAAGTGTGTACAACTCTCGTACCAAATGAGGTCTTGATAACTCTGTCTCTCGGCTGAATTGGTGTCTCGTACACAAAAATCGTGGAAAACGTCAGATATACTTGAAATAATGTTTGCTTGTCACGAAGGCGAAGCATAATTAGTTAAATCATACGAATGTTGCAGAGAGAAAATATTAAAAAGTTCCTCTCTTCCAAATGGAGTCTTGACTTCAGAAGTAAGAAGATATTTACATTTGCACTTTTCAGATGCTGTGTGAATTTAAATCACCTAAGCAGAAAGGAAGAAATTCAAATATAATTATGTTTTATGTTTTCGATCATATTAGAAATTCCTGAAATACATAATAAAATCGGCAAATCTTTCAAGAATTTCGTTTCTTTAAGATATTTATTAATTCCTACTTATTATTTTGTATTATTATTATTATTATTATGGAGATAGATAACAAAATGTGATTTTGTTATTACATTGTATGTTAGTAAATATTCTGGAAAGTTTATTTTTTTGTATTTAACTTTTTATTTAATTTAATTTAACAGTTTTGTAATTTTTATTATACAAAAAGTATATAGGTATACTGTAAAATCTCAAAAATTGAAATTTACGTACAATTTTTATATCTTTTTAAAAATGCTAGCAAATTGCAAAAAATCGTTTGAATTTTTATTCTAGAAAAGGAACTTAGAACTAATCGCAGGAAATTGGGTATACATACATATATCCGGATTTTTTTAAAATTGTTTCATAAAAAAATATTTTTATATACGTTTTGCGAAAACCATTAAGCAAAATATGTAAATAATATTGGAAATAAGAATCGAAATTTGGTAGTCTCACTAAACATTTAAACAATACTATAATTGAATGGAAGAAATAAAAATATTACTTGTACATGGAGAAAAATTTAAGTCGAAAAGAAGACATATTTTATTTACTCTCTAATTATAGAGGCAGAGGTTTTTTTACTTTTATTTAACATTCATATGGTTTGTTAAGCTTATTCTATATTTAAGCTCTAATAATTTCCTACAGCATCACAACCTCGAATAAATAAAATATTCATCAACGAACAGCCAAAAATATACCAATTCCAAAAAACCCACTTTCTCACTTTGAAAGATTTAATTTAAATTTATTCTTTACCCTTAATACAAGAGTTTTATGAAAATTTTCCCGAATGAACATTCAGTTCACAGGCAACTCAATTTACCACCAAAAAAAAACCCCTATTTACTTTGGACATCAAAAAGTTTCTTTAAATTTGTTCGACCAATGCGTCTTGATTTTTTGAGAAAAAAAAAAAGCGAAACTTTCGATTATGACCTTTTCGAAAATCAGAAAAGCCAATAAAAAATTCTCTTTTCTATCTCCCAAGTGAGTGGCAAAAGTAAAAAAGTTTCCATGTAAATTATTGCCCTTTTTCGAAACGTCCTCCATCCTCTGGGCACTTGGGCCGCGAACCGGAAGGATATCGCCCTTCGAAGTCTTTAAATTAGAAATGAGGCCCTCAACTTGATTAAATTCCCGAGAAGGTCTTCGTTTGAAAATTTTTAATTTCTTTCTCCTTATTTTTTTTTTTTTTTTTTTTGCAAATTCAAACTCTGGTCACGACCGAAGGAGCGTGGTCGTTTTTCTTAAGAAATTCAAAGCTCCCCTGGACACTTGGACGTTCTTCCCTAAAACCAGGGATAGAAGCTGCAAAAGTAGATGCTAGTGAACTCTTGACAGAGTAATAAATTTCTTCGCCGTCAGATTTTACTTTGGGGCTTTCTGATTCTGTCCACCCACGCTTTGATTTTTAGTGCATCCACCTTTGCAGCCATAAATCCCTTTCAAGTGCCCTTGTCGCAGATGTCCTGCTTTGACTGGACCTCGTGCAGTGAACAATTTCCGGGGGAAATGGGTGGTTTCACGGCGTGTATTGGTGGCTGATTACATCCAGAAATCATCCAGGAATACTTCAGTCCTAAGTCGTAACAGATGTCCGGTCGCTAGTAGTGGAATCCATAAATCTCTCAAAACGCCGGACATTTGAGTGCGCCGTGTGGACAAACGGAAGGTTTGAAGGATGCAATAGAGGCACACATGCTTGCATCAACTGCCATATTACCACAATCGCAATGTCCTCTATATAACATTTCAATTTCACTTCAGTTATATTCCCCGACAGCATCTTTAGAGTGCCTTTGGTCCAGGATTAATGTCCTCCTTGGCACGTTATCGCACTGCCTTAAACTTGTCCCCCAATAAATCACCCGGCGGCAACTTGAACATTCCTGGCAGACAATGCAGCTAAACTTGCATATTTTAACAGCTCTTTATCCAACATATTTCGAAAATTATTAGGTACCCCAAAAAAATATAATTCTCATAAGAAATTTAGACACGATTTTTGTTTTCGCTTTATTGTTACATAAATCTTTCTAAATAATCTCCCAGAAAAAATATCTTGAAAATTGAAAAGTTGTACGGGCTTTCCCAGGCCAAACTATGGCGTGTTAAAATTTTAAACGCAATTATCTCGAAACCCCATTTTTGAATTTATGTAAGCTATAATTTTTGTACAAAATATCGTTCAGTTTTGATTCTCTGTGAAATTGAAGAAGTTATTAGTATTTGTTACAGCAAAATAATGAAGAAAACCTGTGGCGCAAATTTTAATTGTCTCCTATTTTGTTTGTGTTTTTACCTTTTAATAATTTTATTGTAATAACCGTCGAGAACTCTCATATACTTTGTTAAAATTTTTGATAATTTAATTTCATGTAGTGTGTACGAGTGCTTCAGATAATATAAAACGGACTTCATTGTTTTATATTTGCGTTTCGATTTCGTCAAGCATAACAAGCTTCTTTTCTATGAAAAAGTAATTTGCTATTTTCAAATCGGAAAATCGTTTCAAGCTGAAAATGTTGTACATAATTCACCTGATAAAATTTATTATATTTATGGAATTTTTACCATGAAGAAACAACGAAGAAATACAGTATAACAAGCCTTGATTAAAATCTTTATCATACTTATTTTGGAACTACATATTAAGAATCCTACGTGATAGGAAATAATGAATATACGATATCTGAATTAAACATGCAAAAATTATCTACTATAAAAAGGTAAATTTTAATTTTATAAAACGTTTTCTTTTAATACTGGGTTGTGAAATAATACAAAAATTGTTAAAAATTGAGAAAAGCACATTCATCAAAATCTGTTTTGGTTTCGCCTACTAAAATTTCTGGCAGTAGCTATTTTCGCAAAGCCTCTACTTAGAGGAATTAAATCAGTTCGGTGCATTTTTCAAAACTAACGTTAAGGGCCACTTCTTGCTAAAACCAATTACTATTTTATGAGCAGGGTAAGTGGTACCACGCACGTTTACTTTGAGCTTTATCTAAGGATTTTACGATTATTAATAATAAATTGTTTGATTTGGCTCGTGCTCAAATTTTAGTGCACCTATAATTTTAGGAGAATGTTAAAGGGACGTTTCCCTTAATAAATTCTTATGAAGTTGGTTTTGGAAAACGTAGTGTTAACTCAAAGGAAAACCATAAAAAATAAATTGTTACTTGTCATTATGAAATCATAAAGAAGCAAATGAATATCGGCGAATTTAAAATTGTGCTTTTTAAATGTTCAAGAACTTGTCTTACAATAATTTCCTGTAACACAGTACTAAGGCAAGGCAACATATATTCATGTATTATAATGTATATAATGATTTAATAAAACTAAACATAGTTTGATAACAAACTTAACAATATTCTGAAATTTTTATGTTTTTAGTCAAGTAAAAAGTTTGACTGAAAAGTTGATCACATGTAATAGGTCTTCCTATAAATATCTGTACCAGAACCAGCTACCAGAAAGATTAAAAATAAATTTTTATGTAGTGAATTAAAAGCAAAGTCAGTATAGGTTGGATCAACACACGTGTTTAACTCTGAGCCGCCGATTAATTTTGTTTCACTAAAATTTAAGCACTCGTGTGAGAAAATTTGGTTGTTCCCCAAAAAGGTTTCGCCATTCTGAGAAGCCGCATCCCACCACTAAAATTTGAAAGGATGTAGGACATACCTACAAAAATTACCTCTTCCGAGAAATTGTGAATCAAATCCTTTTCGGTGAAAAGGGGTATTTGTCCCTAATTCAAATGTTCACATAGAAAAAGGAGAAATTTACCCTTATGCCATAGCGTGCTTTTGCCCCATTGAGTATTCCTCAAATAATTAATCGTCTTTACCCTATGAACCTACTCGACGTGCAGGGAGCGGGAAGTACTAAAATCAAACTTTGAAGACACTACTTGCGTGGTATCGAAAACTGTTTACTCCTAGTTCTCTCATCAATTATGAAACCAAAAACCATGTCAGACGAACCTTTATGGGCTTTCATAGTCCTCTCCGAAGGTTTCTTGAAGCATATGAACATAAAATATTAAAGAAGTTCCTAACCTTTTCCTCTGTGAGCAGAACAGAAATTACTAACGTTCCCATATCATGGCCGAAGATGGTCAAATTACCGTCCAAAAACGGATGGATTGGTTCATTAAAAAGCGCGGGCGTCGTAAGCAGGTATTATTCGATTAGTTATTGCATATTTCATCCTGAAAGGATTCGTAATGTATTTAAGACAACTTGTTTTAATTGATTTTGTGTCAGGCGGTGAGGTCTGCCCCGGCGACAGTCACTATAAAATTGATTACATTCTTGTTCGCTCACGAGTTGAATAATCAGGAATTCATGCATGAATATCTAATCGCATTTATCGGAAAGGTGTATTCACGTAGGAGGTCCTTTGTTGCTGCTAGGCGAGTTCTTAGGTGTTCTTTTGTTGCGCCTATTGCGTATAGATTTGCACACTATTTTTTGGGACATGCGTACGTTCGGCACGAGCATACCATTAAATCCCCCTGCCCCTAAACCAGCTGGTATCCAGTTTGAAAAGATATTTTATGGTTGGTACTCTTCCTTTTACAGAACCAAATATCATGGATCCGGCGGCGAGATTGGCACATCTTGTCATCGGGCGCCCAACTGTATACAAATGACGAGAGATTTGCTATTCTACATACACCTGGATCAAACACATGGACTTTGCAGATAAAGTTCGTACAAAGAAGGGATCATGGAATGTATGAATGCCAGGTAAGTCTTTTGTAAACTGTTTTAAGAAGCTTCTCTTTTATAGACCACTGCAAACACGTAGATACATATATCATTTTAAGGATTTCAATTTATTCACCTTGCTATTAGGGCATCGGCAATTTCCCTGAAACGTGTTTATGCTAAAACACTGAAACTTGACTTTTCTTTTAACAGATTTACTTTTTGTTTACTGTGGTTAAACCACAATACGTATTAGCGGATGCATAAATATAATATCACATTCAAGGTTCAGCTTTTCTTTCTAGAAATTTTTATCTTTTGTATACAAAAGAGATGTAACTAAAATTTTGCTCGCATTTACTGTACGCAAACAAAAGCTTATGTTGATCTCTGAGGATTATGTTGGCTGAAAAAACCCGACTTTTTCCTTTTCATGAACAATGTAGCAAGAGATTATTTCAAATTGCTTTTTATCCTGTTTCTTTTAATTTATTTTTATCTATATTTATAATTTTGCGAGCTTCACCATGGTTATCAGTAATGTACATATTAAAAAAAATTAAACTGATCATTTCTTACTGTTTGAAATAATTTGTCTCGAATCCAGTTTGTATTACGTAGTTTTAAAGCATAATGCATGTACGAATTTTGTACTCTTAGATATCAGCATACAGCATTTTGTAAAATAAGTTTATTTTGTCAGTAATGATAACGTATTATTATAATGAATTTAAGGTAAAAGTACCCTAAAGCAAAACTAAGCAAAATTGAATTTTTCTGGCTCAAAAATGAAAATGCACATAATAGTTAATATTTACGTTAAGCCGTCGCTACATTCTGGGGCAATTTCGTGACATACATATAGTCAAAGTCTGTAGAAGAAAGAAAGAAAGAAAATTGTTCGAAGTCATACATAGAAATATTTAAGAAAATTCTAAGATTTTATGTATGTGTATATAAACTTTTTAACTGAAAGGCAAATCAATAAACCCATATAAAATAACATAGACGAATGAGAAATTATTGTAATTCATAACTTTAAAGAAAGCAAATCTTTTATAACGAAATCGTAACTCATTCTAAATACCAATTAAGACAGCATTTTTATGACCTCAAAAAATCCGTGGTGAAATAATATCCTAATTTATGAGATATAATAAATTTAATAGAATTTGGTTTGTCGTAAGCCTTTGTTCTTGCAGGATTTCATATTCTCGTTGAAATAATTATTTTAATTAATTTTTATTAATAATAAAAATTAAACACAACTTAAAGAAGTACAATAAATAAAAAAGAAATTTGAATCCTTTAAAAGCAAAAGTATGAAAATGTACAGTCGACATGTCGAAATGTATAATTTATATAATATTTGTATACAAGATATTAGAAGTAAAAATTTAAAAGCGTTTGTTGAGTGCAAAATATAGTGCAATATGTGACTGAGGGATTTTGATTAAGAAAAGGTTATAGTACTTGAACGAAAAGAACTACTTGAAAAATCAGCTGCTTGCCGCATTTTATGTATATTTCAAAATTAAAATTTTACTTTGATCTAACCAGATTATGGTGCATGTAGAAATTTTTGGAAAATATGTCTCAATCTTATCTTAAAGTACAATATGAGCCGTGAAGCCATCCGATTTATAAGAAATGTGGCAGACACAAGTGACATTTTACCTTCTTTTCTAAAAGCCCACCAAAAGAATAAAGTTAACACTACATCGATGGTTATGAATTGAACTAAACTAAAGTAAACAATTTAATTGCCTACTAAAAGATTTTAACAACGGTCTTAAATTCGACTTAGGGAACCCATAATATTATAGTCGAATAAGAAATGAAACAAAATATCAAATTTGTCCATGCATTTATAAAATATTTTAGTCACGTGTAGCTCTTATCGCTCCACTTCTATTTTCAGTCCTCTTAAACAATAAGGTTTACTTTTTATAGAACATAGGCTACATAATTTTAAAAAAAGAAAACCCTTCAAAGGAAACTTTGCACTCGTGCGTGATACATATTCCAAAGAATGTTCACTTTAATTTAGCTACGGGCACACAAATAAATTAGAGTGGTAAGTCGATTTCAAGCGAGTCTCTGTGCTAATTCAACCGCCCTTCTCAAATGTTATAATACTATAGGTATAGACGTAATTATATAAATACAAATAGCATAGGAACGAAGAACAATAATGTTATTTTAATGAAGGAGCTTTTCATTCAAGTGTGGAAAATTAAAATATTTGTTTTGTTTTTATACTATGCTATTATAATTTCGATGGTATGAGTCGTTCAAAACTCATTTTGGAATTTAATCAATAAGGAATAAAATATATCATAACTAAAGTAATGTTTCCATTTTCCAATTGGTTGATAATCCAATTTTTAATGCTGCATACGAATTTGAAAATATCAGTTCTGAGAAAAATGTTTGTTTGCTCCATTTTGTTCAGTAAAAAAATAAAAAGAACTTTAATTTTATGCAATTGACAAATGCCCCTTAATTAAATTACAGTAGTTCTCGTCATTAAAAAAGAAATGATAAATCATAAAATTTACCTCTTTTTTAAGAATTTCAAAGTGGTGTAGCTCCTTAAGGACCTTTTAAGGGGCAATGTTCGAGTAAGAGTCCTGATTAATTATTTTCGCCCCCGGAAAAGCTTCACATTTTCATGGATAATTGCAAAATTTATTTCCGGGCAGCAGACACGTCAAGTTATTAACGCAGTGTCTAATTAATGTGGAATTAGGACTCAGAGGTCGGCAGATTAGATACCTTTCCTCCGCCAGCAAAGATTAAAAATATTTCTGTGAATAAGGACGTCGGCAGCTGATTACAGCAGTGGCGCTTCAGCAATTGTATCTTTAACCCAAAATTAACTGACAGAATGTCTGAATGTCTGGCACGCAGCAGATATTCGAAATAAAGGAAAGACAAAAGCAGTCCTGAGCAGTTCCAGAGAGTGAACAATTTCCTGATTAGTATCATCCCACCTTCGTGTGTGTATGCCTTAGGGAAATCATCAAAACAGGGTAAAATGTCTGTGACAACAGCTCCACCGGCAATTTCCTCCTGGCATCTGCTAATGTTGACATTTGTGAGCATGCAGCGTACGAACAAACGTAATTAACCCTTTGTTTACTTTTATGTTCGATTTTATTAGAAAACTTACATCCAGTCACTTTGATGTCGCCCTGCTTCGACTCAGACGTGCTATATTTGGCCACAGTTACAACCTCGACGAAATTGTCGTAAGAGTACAAAGATATTGATTAAACCAGAGGGAGAATGTCAAGATTTCTTGAAGACAATCACGTAAACGTGACAGTCTCCGAATTATAGGTGAAAATTAGCGAGGGGCAGGGTAAAGCCATGGCGTTTTCCCTTCTGCAGAAAGTATGTTAAGATAAACCCCACAGTGTGTGGCAATTGGAAAATGGGGATAAAACTAAGAAAGAGTTTGTCTTAAAGGCCCTTAAGAATCTCAGATGTTGTTACTATGCGAGAGATGTGTTGCTAGGGCGAAATTGTGATAAAGAAACATTTTAATATTATTAACTATACCATCTTTAAATCAAAATATATATCATGGATTTTAATGAGGTAACTAATATTAATGAACAAAAGGATATCACTGCAAAAATTTCGATGACGCATTTTCAGGGTTATTTTTAATGTAAAATTTGACATATAATATCCAAATGTTAATTTTAACTTTGAAATTTTTTTACTTAGAGACTTTAAGAATATAGCACTATTTTGCGTTTAATGTTCATTTTTGGTTGTACCTATAATCGCCTGAGAACACGACACACGCACTTACAATGTTGTTTTTTGTCCAAAACTGTTCTAGTACATTACAGACTGAAAAAGGATTCAAATAGTTATAGGTAGGAAAGTAAATAGTAAGACGACAATTTTGGTTTTTATTTTGAATACTTACTTTACTTCAAATACGAGTAGGCCAGCTTATTTAACATAATAATGAGTAATAAGCTTAAGAAGTTTTATAGTCGTTCTTCTCTTGCTTCATCAGTACCTATCGAATGAAACCACTATCACCCATCACTTTTCGTTCCAGCTCCAAGAAGCATATGTTCCTCTATGAAAGTACAAAAGTACGTATCTATGAATTGAAAAGGATGTGTTGAGTTAGAAGTAATGAACCAAACATTGAAAAGAATTCTCCAAAGAATCGACTGACGTACACTTTCTACTTATTTACCGAAAATCCTGTGTAGTAGAATTAATTGCGAAAAACAACATTTTTGTAAATGTGAAATCAATCAATTTAAATAAAAATATTGTTATCTTCAATGTAGTCTGATATTATTGAATAAGTTAAATGAAACTCCTTTGAGGGGTTAATAACATTCAATCATATTATTTTAATGTAAAGTAATGCAATTAAAGTGGGTTTTGCGAAATATCATCAGGCATTATAAATCATTCATTCCAAAGAGCGGTATTGCAACTGAAAACATTTTTCAAAATCAGTTTGTTTTTCAATTTGCGTTAAGCTCCTTATAGATACTTACAAAGACATGTTTGATCTTTTCATTTGCTGGGGCATTTGCCTTGATGTTTTTGTTCTCTTTGTTTTTATTTATTAATTAGTTAGGTCAACAGAAATATATATAAATAAACCGATTACTGGCTCTACAAATGTTCCCTGGAAAGGTAGCAGCTTCCAGAAGCTGTAGTGCACATTGCCCCATAAATTTTTATTAGTGGAAAATGTTCCTGTTTCCGCCTCCTAAAGCAGACCTGCTATACATAGAGTTGTTGTATTTTCTTTTGAAACGCGATTAATCAATTTAATGCTTAGTCATTAGATTTTCTCGATTGTAAAACAGAAAATAAAATAATAACTAGAGTTGAAAAAATAAGACTTCTGAATATCTGCGTGCTACATATTTAAAAACAAGGTAAATATTATATTTGAAAGTTCAAATTCATTCCGATTATTATGGAGGTTTTTCTTAATGCCTCTCAACTTTTCAAATTGCAAAAATTCGTATTTTGCATTCATTAAATAAAAGCGTACCTATGTATGTATATTAACCAAAAGAAATGTCCTGCTACCGTTTTTTAATACTCACAAAACCTCGTTAACCTCGGAAAGGGCAACATTTGTTCGTTCAAAACGAGCAGTTGTTTAAGAAATGCGTGACAATTTCATTTTTTAATTACTACTTGCGTGAAGAAAGGTGCTTGTTTATACATGACGTTTTGAGTCGAATCGTCCTAAATTTAGTTATACATGAAATACATTTTTTATGTTCTTTTCGATAACTATAGTTTTCACTCCCATGAACACTTTTCGAACCGCTCGTAATTTTACTCACATAAACATAAATGTGAAACTCTTTATTTTAGTACCAATTTTTCGTTTAACGATGTTTCACATTTTTAAACATTCACTTATCAGCTTAAATCAGTTTAATTGAAAATAATTAACATGCTTAATAGCCTAAAGTTTCAGACTCACAATGGGTTTTTGCAAACAAAATAAATTGTTTTTTCAGTCTCTAATATCTTCGTTCACTCAATCAATATTTGTTAATAAGTACTTGAAGAAAAATATTTTCGAAAGAAAATCAGATTCACTAAATTTTCAGTGACTTTTTTTTTACAGAAAATAATGCATGTTATAATATTATCTAACAATATTGAATAATTTAATAAAACAATCAATATTTTCTATTCTCGGAGTAAAAATCTTTCTTTGGGGCATACGCGCCCAAATAAGTCACAGGTTCGGAGTCATAAGCGTGCTCAAACGTAGCCAGAACAGCAAACAAATGTGCCCGCAACAGGCAGAAAAACGTCCAAACAGGCACGAGAATTTACAAATACGCCCATTTTGCAGCCGCGTGCCTGTATGGGTGTATTTCACGAAGATTGCTGAAAAGCGAAAAGCATTTTTAATATTATAAGACCAGTAGCGCTGTGCAAATCACGTTTCTTTCGTAGGTACTAGTCTCTTATAATGCGGGAATAAATGTATTTGTCGTGAACACAATGTGCAAAATGTATCTCATTTGGGCTGATTTGGGTGCCTTCGAATTTATACATGCCTGTGACAAACTACATTTTGACAATTTAGATTTTTGATCCGCTGCGTTAAATTTTTACTCTGGTTGTTCAAAATAAAGGAATGTAAATGCTCATCGGCACAAACTCTATAAGATATTCTTATTTAAAATGTTAACATTTGTTTAAATGGTTATTAAATTAATTTTAAGTATATCTCAGAATTTCATAATATAAATCAAATTTCTTTGGAATACATATTTTAAAGAAATTCATCAAAGCTATTATAATTAGATATGTATGTATAAATATACTAATAGTAAAGTTTTAGTTAAATATATAAAATAAAATTTGTTCCCAAAATAATCTTAATTAAAAGACTACGTTTTTTTCGCTTTTGTGTTACCAATTGAGCCCCCACCTTTATACAAAATCATGAACTTGGTCTCACAAAATGTGTTGCAAATTTTAATGTAAGATATTGATAACAAAGTGAATTTACTGTGCAATTTTCTTCCAGGTATCTACCTCGACGGGTGTGATCTCGCACTTCGTAAATTTGCAAGTCGTCGTCCCAGAGGCTTTCATCCTTGGTTCCGGCGAGCTACATGTTGATATGGGTTCAACCATTAATTTAGTTTGCATTATAGAAAAGGTACGTTAAGCAGCTTATACTAAACTTGTATACGTGTTCAGATTTTGAAGATAACTATATGAATAACTAAAAGCAAACACGGTCTATATGTGGCCCATCGTTCGGCTTAAATCTCAAGTTACTTATTTGGTCGTTAAATTCTTGATGAGTTTACTTAACAATCCAAATAGAGCAAACGAACAAGCTGAATAATCTTCGAGACAACCTACGTATGTCGTTGACAAAGTTTCAAAACCCCATTCAGTGCACTCCTTATCTGCATAATTACATTTTGGACATGATTTAGCGTAAGGTCTGGAAGGATATCTTAAATGTCTGCAGCGATCATCCGAAGGACTAGTCAGAGAGGTTCTTAATTATTGTTAGCACATGACTTATTTCTTCAGTTCACGTATTTTGTCATGTTTTCGGAGTATAAAATTGCAGGCGTATTTATTCTGATTTCGTTGCACGGTCGGCACTCGTTGGTGTATTATTTATCGTTTGAGAGTCCCGGGAATTAATTGCTTAAAACGAGCTTGTATCCAATTTTTGCAAAGCAAAATTTTTCCACTGGCAAAGGAACGCCGCAAGAAGAAGTCAGTCGTGGAAGGAGGTTTATGTCTGTTGGCTCATGAGTGTTTCTTTCGAAGAAACCATTTTGAGATAATTTGACGTTGATTTCTCACAACTGGTGAATTTTTAAACCCATGCACGGTTGAGTGTGCTTCAGAAGCACGTCCTAGAATTATTTCTGTTCGCTGCCGGCACGTTCGTACGCAAGGACGTGTGTAAATAATCAAGCCAAAGTAAAGTAACACATCTCTTTTGCTTTCCTTGGAGTTGCCGTTTAGTACCTTTTTCTCGGGTGAAGTGCACACTTAAACGGGCTGTGTAAAAGATAACCAGCCTTGCCCTCCACATTCACTCAAGTTGGAGGACTATACAACATAATTTCAAGGGGAAACAATCTTTCCGTCTAAAAGCCTCCCTGGCCTCTTCGTCTTCCAGTTTCACGAAAAATCGCCTACTTCAGAATCTTCAGATGTGATTTTATTACAGATCAAACAAAAGCAGATTCATTTCCGCCTGCTAATTGTAATATGAAGATAAATTTTGGGAAAGCCTTTTTATGTTAGCTATAATAAAATTTATTGCGTCTGTAAAACATTTTATCATAATACAACCCGATCGATTTTAAGGTTTTGGTGCGTCGACAATTTTAGCCATGTAAAGACATGCTATGTATGTTGATTCACCTAAGTAATATTCTTAGAAACCTTTGTTTGTTTATTTACATCTATATCGTTCATTCAGTAAACCTACAATTTTGTAGAATATTACATACACATATGTAACTAAACAATTTAGCAAACAATTCATATGAAATTGTCCACTGGAAAAGTTTTACCAGGGAACGTAACCCCAATTGTTGGAGCATTTTCATATCCCTTTTATATTTATACAATACTTTTGTCTCAGTGAATGGCTCTGAGAAAAACATTGGCAAATTGGCTGAAATTGAAAACTGTATGGCAAAGTCTATCAAACTGAAAGGAAGGTAAATCAAATAATTTGAACATAATAATATAACGAATTGTGGTACAAAGTTTTTAATTACTTCATTAATAACATGAAACATTATTTAATTAGTGTCATTATATTACGGAAAGGGATCCCTTCTGGGTTCCTCGAAATGTAAATTATTATTGTGATAATGCGAAATACATACATAAAACATACAAAAGAAAAATATTTCACTGACATTCAGTAGGAGTTCCAGTAAACCGGGGTTTATATTCAGGAAAATTTATTTACATTTTAAAAATGGAATTATTGTTATATTCAAATTATAATAATTAGAAATGTTTTAATTAACTTTTCAATCACAATATTCCCAGGAAGCGTATGTAAAGAGAATTTTATTATGCTTCAAAAGTTTAAAATCGATTTAAAAACACATACTTGGATACTTGGATAATCAAAATTGTTTAAAACCCATTTTCGTATTTAGACACTTGTAAAATTAATTAGGTAGAGACACATTACAAAAAATTCCATTTATATAATCTCTATTCGCCTACACTTTGTAAACAAAACTATTATTTTGATAATGCTAGCAGACTTTTAAAATAACATGAAAGCGATTACTTTTGGTGTCAAAGAAAAAATTATTAAAATTTTTAATATTTTATTAATGTTTCAAAACATTTTCCGTCTTGCATATTCTTTATAAAATTCATTGAAAGAATTCAAAGAAACCATGAGTTGGGAAAAGGAAGTTCCAATAATTTGACTAAGTTCCTTAAAACGAATAAATTAAAATCAAGGACTCAAGCGAAGGTTTCAGAAATTTTCTTATATTTGCCTTATTTTCAGAGCTCTTTCAAAAATAGTTAAGAACATAAGAAGGATACAAGAATAGGTACTTATTCTTAATTTAAATATTTTTTGCTATTGCATTTTGGACACTTTTATCGAGTGTGTATCTATATTTTCATATAAAATCAAAAATAGAGTTTCTCCTTTCAACATTCAAAACCAGTATTTTACCATTATTTAAAGCAGCACTTAAAACTTATTTGTACATGTCCATTCCCCTGGATGTTTGCTGATAGTCTTAAGTCAACATTAATTTTATTCCTTAATCTACATTTACTCGAAGCGATATTTGTAAGTTCTTTAATCAAAATTGATTATATTTGAAGTGTCAATTCAAAACAGCAAGTTAAAATGAGGATTGCGGTTTAAGTGGAGCCATGTTCAGGTTCTGTGTGAGAACGCTTAACCAGCCCCTGTGTGAAGTTTCGCATTGCCTAGAAGAGGACGTCCGCCCCTGTAGTGCATTCTATGAGGGTAAATCTTGAGCTCGGTTGTAGGGTTCTACAAGAAATTGAATTTGTGACTGGCAAATTGATAGTAAAGCCACTTTCTCGATCTCTCGGCCAGATGCGAAGCAATTCGGGGCCGTCATACCGGCATTAATTTAGTAAATTGCTACGAGGATGCCAGCCTAATTCCAAACGGATTTCATCTTAATTTCAGAGTCCCACTCCGCCGCAGTACGTCTACTGGCAAAAGAACGACCGTCTTATCAATTACTACGACTCGAGGAGGGACATCACAATAGAGACCACTCCTGGAACCAGGACCCAGAGCCGGCTGATTATCAGGGAGCCACAAATAGCTGACTCCGGTAATTACACCTGTTCGGCCAGCAATACGGAGCCAGCCAGCATCTACGTGTTCGTTTCGAAAGGTGAGCCTCAGAAGTATAATATAAGCAACCTCCTGTTTATTATTATTACTTGCGACCACTCCTCCTTTTTATGGATTCCTGATGAATCCTGATGACCTGCTGATGGCGGCGATTCCGGCCGGAGGACCCTCCAGGAATGCTCCAGACCCCACTCGTACGTGAGCAAGTCGTTTGTTCCTGAGGTTAATGCCACCAGGGGCAACTGCTTGTGTTTATGACTTAAGTATTCGAGAATGAAGCGCTTTGCTTTGAATTTCTAATAAAGTGCGAGTCCTTAAAGTGTTTTTGATGTAGCCCAGCTGGTGGCGGCCTCCTGGGCCTCCAAACGCCGAGAGAACGCCATCCTCCGATCGATTAAAAGCTACGCAGTGTCCCAGCCTCACGACTAAGTGCTCCGCTTAACTCCACTTGTTTTAGCGTCTCCTCGTTACAAAGTCTCATTTCTATTAAAAGGTTTTGCGATAATAGAAAAGGCTTAATTAAAGATGATGCTCGAAATCCTACGAATCAATCCTTCAAAGTCAGTAGGTCATGATAGAGCAGGAAGTTTAACATACTGATTCTGTATTACCCATATATTAAAATATCATGAGAATGATTTTCTCTGAAATGCTTTTACAATTGATCTAAATCTAAACTTGTAAAATTTAGAGTGAACACAAATTCATTCTGGCCTTAGTCCTAAACAATCGTCTAGGTCTAATAGGCTACCGAGCCCTACTAGTTTTGAAAATTTGAAATATTTCCTTTGTTTTTGCAACATCTCGCTCAGGATTACTTTTCGAAATGAGGGAAACAAACAAAGAATTTTTACTTTTGCAATTGTGTCTTGCTTTTAAGAAACGATATAATTCTCCATCATATATTTATAATAGTAAGTGGAAAGCACACTTCTAACGCCTTTCAAGAGTGCAAACGCTAAATTTTACCACTTTTCTGTTTTTCAATTAATGTAAATAAATACATATGTATGCATTATATCGAACACTTTTCCTAAGGTACCCTAATTTGTTCGACAAATTGAAATAGCTAAATAAAAAATATAAGATATACCGGTTTTCAATTCTTAGTCTAATGAGTAGAGTTTTAATGAATGTAGTGTAATATATACCATGAAACTCCTTTCTAAAATACCAAGGCTGATTGAAGTGATTATTGGTGCCTCATGTTTCGACAACAATTTACTAAAAATTACTACATTGGGCGACCAATAAGTAGAAAATCGTCTATTACTTATATTAAATTAAAATTTAGCATTCTTAAAATAAAAATAAAACACGAAATTATAATTATCAGGAAGTGGTGATTTTCTTTTAAATTTAAAATATTAAAACCGTATAGGAAGGTTAAAATATTAATAATCATGATAATCGCAATGAGATTAAGTCTAATCACCAGATGTTTTCTTGCTTTTGGTTTTAGACATATGTAATCGTCTAAAATCGTTTTGAAAACAAAGTAATAGAATGTGCTATAAAAATATAATGCTGACTACGCCTATCTAGGATGTTTCGGTGAGTCAACATACATTGATCAGGAGAATCGTTTAGCATAACCCTGTGCAGAAGTTTAAAAACATTCTGAATAAATATACCTAATTTATTTGCTGAATTTTTAGGGATAATTTTGGTGGCGTTGCCCTTTTTCAGTGGATCCTTTACCCACCATCACCCGGCGATAAGCGCTAACAGGGGTTATCACAAAACGTACATAGTGCATCCACATTGCCATCATATATCACGCTTATCTCCGAAATGTTCGCCAAATGCGCCAAATAATTTAGACGAAATAAAAGTTTTAATTTGGCTTATCGCAACGAGCTTCCCTCGCTCACTAATGCGATGAAAGTTAGTCCCTTACTGGAACGTGTTATGCAGTTCCCTTAGTTCCCTCAGGACATGGCTCAGCCACACGGAGAGAAATATTATGAAACGGTTGCATTACCTTCTGTTTTCCTTTTTGCATTCAATAAAAGTAGAGAAGATTTTCGTGTACTTTTTAATTGCATGACCTTTAACTGCAAAACTGCAACACGGGGTAGCAGAAATTCGTGGTATTAAATTACTCATGATGGCTTTTTGGACATCCCCCATAAAGAACACAATTCAGCATTTTTCTAACCATTTGCAGTCGTCCATCATCAATTTTAAGTCTTGTCCCAACGTTCCAGAGACATCTCCACTCTGGCGAAATCTTCCTCCGACATTGGAGCGCATCGGCCAGGGATGAACAATGGACTTGGACTTGGGGCGTCCAGAGCAAAATGCAGATATAAATTAAGTCCGAGGAAGAACAAGGGACGCACCCCGAAGGCCGACCCGGCGACTAACATTTATAATTCCGCCCTTTTCAAGTGAATTCCGACTGAAAAATGATTCGGGTTCAGCTTAAAGCAGTCTTGGCAATTGAGCCTTCCTTTCGGTGCATGTGCTGCGGTTAGCCTTTCTGCTTAAGGAGGAATCCTGGTAGCGAACAGGAACCAGCCCTCGCCTGCTGCCACCCCATTCCCTTAATTCATTCGGGATTCCTAAGCCTGGCCTGGAACTTGGCCAGATTTTATGTAAGTGGGAAGCGAAAACTCCCTGCGACCAGGACACGGGCGTGTGGTGTTGATGCGAGCCGAACACTTTCGGGAACTTGCTCATTTCCCAAAAATGCTACGTCCCCATTTAAATTTGTGCTACTTGTGCCACAGTTCATTTTTGATATTAATTCTCTTCCTCTTCCATTTCAGGAGATAACATGGCTGCTATTTCCAGACGGAAAACATCCTCGGCTGACCGAATTTCAACGATATTAGAAAGTTTATTAGTTCCATGTGTTTTAGTGAATACGCTAGCATATAGGTAAGTTAATTGTAAGTTCAGCTCCGGCCCAGACCAGCCTTATTAGGCGGAATTTATGGATCACCCGCTGCTCGGCAGACTTGTTCGCTGTCTCAGCAGTATGCTGCCCCAAAATCCCTGCCTAATTCCCGGTCCCGACTCGCTCCCGGACAGCAACTGTGCCTCCCCGAGCGCACCAGATGTGTGAAAAATTATTCGATAGATTAAGTAAAACCTGGATCTGCATTAAATGCCACCGGGTGTACTGCAGTTGTGAGCAAAATATAATAAATTTTAAAATATAACGCAAAAGTAGAGTTCCACCCTGTTTACAACTGAATTTGCTAAAAATTAACTCTTCATTAGTCGCACACTATACAACCATAATTAGTTGCTGCATTAAAGAGAATTATAACTGAAATTTAAGCCGAAATTATGATATAAGTTGGTATATACATACCATAACCTATTTGTTTAGTTTATTTTATTTTCAAAGTGTTTTTGGCACTTAAGTTTTCACGTTTTCTAATTCGGAACATTCCAACAAGATACAGTATCAGCTAGTCCTCGAAAAGTGCTCCTCTTATTCAAATATCAAAAAAGTTAAAAGCGTTTCCGGTATTAAGAACTAGTATTCATTTAAGTTTTGACAAGTTTAAAGCAGAAACAAATCCGTAAAATCATCAAGAATAAAAAATTAAAATTATTTTAGGGTTTGTTTTTCTATAATTAGAATCAACGAAAAATACACAATTTATCAACGAATTTATGTTAAGATCATAAACTTTGATATGAACTAGTAAAACAAAATGTTTGTACCTCAATTAGACAACTGAATAATTTGCCATTTCATAATTGATAACTTTCATCGTTTTATTCGAAAAAGTTTTGCACTGTAGTAAAGTTTATGAATTAAAGTTTCCTGAAATATAAACACGAACACATCAAATAAGTTTTCGGTCCAATTTTGAGCCATTTTATGTTTTCTTTTTGAATTCTATGCTTTTTACTTAACGCAAAATTGAAACTCTATTGAAAAGGTAAAAAAGAAAGCATCGGATGCTTTTTACACCGTGTAAATTGTCTTTAAACAATTTTCTCTGGTACATTAATTTAATTATATAAATTTTCTGTATAATTTCGAAATTTTAATAATTCAAATTAGACGAATATTACAAATTTCTTCCTAGCAAAATGTATGCTCTTTCTTTATTATTTAATGCTTTTAGTAATAGTACATATCACAATAATCAATTCTTTTGAGGGATAATAAGCATAACCATTTTTTGTTTTTCCGGGGCTAGAGCAAATTCAGACTTTTATTATTATACTCACCGCGGTAGTATAACAATATTCTTTCGAATTCGGAAAGTTGAAATTCAACAAAACTTTTCCTAGTCAACACTTAGCTATGAAAAATGTACACATCAAATTTCTAATTAAGTACAACTTATAAGTAGTTTAATTTAAAGGGCACGAAATTCTGGAGGATCTTCTTCATATTAAGAGATATGTTTAGTTAATGTGTTGTTTAAAATATTTATCAGGTAATTTTATCTTTTTAAATTAGCATAAATTGACTTTGAGTTTTCCTCATGGATTTTGATAAAACCTTGTACGAGTGTCCGCAGTATAATTATTTTCGGAGGTAAATGTGACCAAATTTTGTTTATTTTGTATATTCGTCACTTTTGACCCAAAAGGAATAATCATACAAAGTCTTATCAAAATCCGTAACGACACCTCAAACTAAGTCTGATCTAAAACTTTTTTAAAAAGTATTAAAAATACAATTTTTAATTCTCGTAAAGGTACCGGAATTCATTTCACCTATTCAATAAATATACCTATATATGAATAAAAAACGTTTCTATCTTTTCAGGTCTCTCTTCTTAACTTAGGACTTACTGAAATACGTAAAGTGAGGCTATCAGCTATATGTAAAAACGTGTTCAAAATTTTGTACAGAATTTGATTTAAAATTTGAAATGAACTATAAATAGAAAACGAAAACACAATTTTAAATGAAATACAGAAAACTTGAATAGCAAAATAAGGACTTATGTAAGAGAATTCTATATAAGTAGTTAAATTTGCAAAAGAAATTTAATATTAGTTTTATATAAAAGCTAAACCCTTATTGTTAGTTAATTTTACGACCAGAAAGCAAAGCTCTATTTACTAATTATATCAATTCCAGTTTAAGGTGAACATTTATACTTTTTCCTGCTCTTTGTGATTTATGAAGAGGATTTTCCTTTGAAAAAGGAAGTAAACATTCAAAATGAGATCACTTTAAGTAATCAATTCAAAATTTTATTTTGGTGCTGAAATTGTTAAATTTGTTCATATTTAAAATTCAAATTATTCTAACTCTCTTTATTTTGGTTAAGTTTTAAGCTTCGACTAATTCCAGGAACGGAAAGGTCATTAATTCAAATTAAGCAAAGGTTGTAGAAAAGCATTTCGAATTCGTTTGAAAAGAAGGGTTTGATAACACAATTTGAAACCTATACCGTAGCGCAAGTAGAGACGTAAAAAGTTTCTATATCAAAAAATGATGGCAACCTGTGATTATTAAAGTAAATTCTTCAAATTTCAACTACTTCAGCGCATAGAATCCTCTAAGTACTGAACAATTTCTAAACTACTTCCATGTTACTCAGAAAAACTTGTTTCTTTTCTTAAATAAGTTTTATACCTATAAAGAAAAGGCAAAGACAAGTAAAGTATTGAAAAAGTTCCCATAATGATAAATTAAAAACACGAAAAAGTTATGAAAAAAGGGAAAACTAAAAAATATAAATAAATAAGTAAGGTAAGCAAAAGCTTAGAATTTATAATGTGTAAATAAAATAAAATTAACTAAGTGAGTAAATAACGCAGAACATTGTTTTTCTCAAGAATTTATAAGAACCACCAGATAAAAAGATCGTAAGGCGATGAGTTCGTGATCGTAAGCACACAAGAGTCTAATGTAAATGTCTATAATGAAAATTCTATAAATAAATTCGACATAGTTCAAACGAAGTATATTTGCATATAAAGAGCAGACTACGATTATGTGAATGGTGTAAATCTGTAATATAAAAAAAATAGGAAATATTTTTATTTCTTCCCACAATGTTAAACATATGTATATTGATTTCAGAAAATTTCAATGTTTCATTTTCACTTTGTTTTTCATAATAAAATTTGAGTAAAATATTCACATGTCTTTCAATATGCAAAATATCTTCAACTCCTAAAGAAGCTTTTAACCCTCTGATAGCAATGCAGACAATTTTGCAT
The DNA here is from genome assembly GCA_959613345.1 of Tolmerus cingulatus. Taxonomy (NCBI): domain Eukaryota; kingdom Metazoa; phylum Arthropoda; class Insecta; order Diptera; family Asilidae; genus Tolmerus; species Tolmerus cingulatus. The sequence continues at coordinate 13,787,788 of OY390708.1, read as the reverse complement.
TGCCATTCTAAACTCAGGATAAAAGGACCTTACAAAACTTGGAAATTCTGAATTGCATAACACACATACTTAACTATTCATATTACCAAGGTGATTGAATTGGATTGAAGTGGAACTTTCACCTTTTGGACGCTGCCTGAATGCACTTTTGCAAAGCTGTCTATTAGGATCATTTTCTTTTCAATTTAAAAAGTTAAAAAAGCGTTCTATTATAACAGGTGGAATAAAAGGCTCCAGATATCGCTATACAAGGTACAGTGAAAATGCTTTGTTACTCCTTTTTCAGATTTACATAGCTGACTAAATACATATTAATGTCGTTAAAAGTTCTCATTTACCAGACATTTTTTTGGATTTACAGGGAAATATGAGATCAAAATCTGAATTTAATAAAGAATAAAATGGAAGGTACAGTGATAGTACAGTTTAAATGTTATTACATAATTTTTAATTTGGTTTTCTGAAATTTATAATTCATGTCTCTTGAGCTACAAGCAGTCTATCGGTTGTAGCAGTGTAAATTTAATTTTTTTTGGAATTCTATTATTTATGCTGAGGAATAAAATTACTTATTTTGAAAAAACTAACAAAAATGAGTGTTCCGTAATTTTAATAAATTCATTTGCGAGAATTTTATGTTTCAGACTGTGTGCTTAATTCAAAATATTTTTAAGATCCGAGTTTTCCTTTAAATACATAAATTAATTTGGCTACGGCAACAATCAAGTTGCGTATGGAAATAATTTTTTTAGACGAATTAATTTATCTAAAGATTCAAATTGCTTAATTTTTTGGTGAGTTTGGTTAAAAGAATGTAAAAAAAAGTTACGAAAATAATATTTATCGACCTATTTATAAAAGTTACAATATATTTATTAAATATAAGCGCTCTAATTAGTTTCTTTTGCGTGTTTTTTTATTTTTTATATATATTTTTAATTTCTAAAAATTTAGTCAACGATATTTGACAGATTTTGGTGGATTAAAGAGAAGTTTTATTTTTTTGCTTCTTATTCCAAATAGCTGCTTCACTTTTCCTTGGATGCCAATTAAACTTCAAAATGAAAATTGTATGATTCCAACATCCTATCCAACTTGAACTAAATTTTGAGTAAACCTTCAGTTTGTCGAAATCTGCCACTTACAGCTCTTGGTTATTTTTCTAAAATTAAATTACTTAAACTCACATTTAAAATCGGCCAAATAAATGATCATTTTGCAGAAAGAGCACCTTTGGTTTTTAAGAACTCCCACAACGTTTTGATTACAAAGAAAATAACCCTTATCAAAACGTGTTCATTCCACAGCCACCTCCACCGAACCTTATTTTCCTTTCTGCGAGCGTAATTTGAAAAAACCCTTCGGTTCTAGTGTATGTACACAATACCCAAAAACCTCTGGGTAATTAAAACATTTTCCTGGGAACATTTTGCGTTGCAGGGTTTCACCTTTTTTTATATTTGCAGCGCTTTAAATTTTGTGCCAGTGCGGCGCCCCGCATGAGCCTGGGAAATAGGGAACTATGTGAGGGACCCGGCACTCAAAGGGCGCCGGGTTCCGGGAGCCGGGGTACTGCAGCTGTTCCAGCAGAACCCGCTTCTCACTGCGCTGTAATAGGCCAAATGGGACGAACATGTTAAAGAGATGGAGCTGCCGCTGCTTGTCAAAAATATCCTTGGGGCCTTACTCCCCGAGAGGCTCTAGTTTTTAAGGGACGATTTAAAAGCCCCCGCCCAGCACCAGACAAGCACAGGGCTAAAACAACCCTCCGAACGGGTGGAGGACAGCAGCGGTGCTCTCTTATCTCCTTGCGGCCCGACGCGAAATTGGAGCAGAGCACTGCTTCCAACTTTATTTTTCGGCAACTAAACCTTTTTCAGTTCAGGATCAGCTGAAATGCTACTACAATACCATATACTTATATTTAGTAATTTTATTACTGGAAATGTGCGTTCTTGAAATAAATCTAAACTTTTGAAAGTGATTTTTCGGTATAAGAAAGTTTTTGTGTTGAACACAATTTTATTTTACTATCATTTTTTTGGTTTCAACAAATTTTGCACCAGGTTTTATTTTAATTAAAAAGATTTTTCGTTTTAAGAACTGGAAGTTCATTTCAGTAGACCCATTTATAACTACAAATGCAATATAAGAGCCCGTAAAACATTTACTGTGGCACTTTTTCGACTGAACTGCGGTTGCTGAAGTAGAGAGTTGAAAATTATTAAGTTATTAAAAATCAATATCCCAAATTACAGTCCTTTGCAAGTCAGGGAGATCAGCGAACGATACACCGCTCCTGGGAATCGATAGTCCGAAACCATAAAAGGAACTGAACCACTTCCAAGCCAGTGATCACACATCCTGGGATTACTTTCAAGTCATTGAGCTTCCACCCGGGATATCTTAGCCTCAGTCGACGTCACGCCGCGCCCGTTCCGCAGTCCCTAGTTACGTTCCCGACTGCAGCGGAATTCGCCCGGAATCTGATGCGGGTCTGATATGTGAATTTAATCAATAAATGGGAGAAAACCCTTGTAAAACAGGATAACCCCTGGCCACACAAAGGAGCACGGGGCGGATCACCGCACCTCGGCGGTGTTCCACAAAGCTGAAAAGTCTCGCATGCATATCCTATCCACCCCCACGAAAGGTTTAGTAGGGGTTGCATTTAATTCGCCGGCTCCGATCTGAAATTTAGGTGAAGATGTGCAGATTGATTGACGTACCAAAACCTAAGTCTCTTCCTACAGCAGTTAACCCGGACCCAAGGCAACAATTAAAATGTCGTTTATGGCAAAATTCCTCTCTTGATGTTTTAAAACTTGAGAAATGACGGCAAATTTCCTTTCTAAGCAAAGAAATCGATACTCCCCTGGGTTGTTATAACTTTAGGAGATATCCAAGATCATCCAACTAGCGTTAGGATGCTAAGGTGGTGGATGTTGCTGACAAGATTAATTAGAAAAATAAACTACTATAGGAACACGAATTTATTAGGGCGACATTTTCCTGAAAATAGTCTCTCGTAAAGCTATATCATCACATAATTTGGCGTTGTCTAACAGCGACGTTGGGTGCAAACTAGACTCGCAGAGGTAATTAAGGAGGCAGTTAAGAAAGTAAATAGTTTCAATGTGGTATTCTACAAAATTCTTCGATTTTGAGTAAGTTTTAGGCTAAATTAACTATGGTTATAACACACAAATTAAGCGCTTTTTCTTTTGATTATTTACGATTTTCTTAAAAAAGTTACCTAATGCAATCAAATTTAAGTCCTTGAAAATTAAAATGTCGAAAAGTTTGATGTAAAAATAAAAATTATATAATTTTTATAAAATATAAAGAAGTTACATTTACTAGCTATCAGAAGTAATTTTTATTCAAATAATATGTTAATTCATAATTTTTCGTCCATCTTTAAAATAATTTAAATGTCGCAGATAAGAGCATTCTAAAATCTGTAAAAGTTGAAGTAGTATAACTATTTTTTTGAATATACCATAAAGTCAATAACTTGATATCTTACTAAATCTTCTTTTTAATATAAAATATGTATATTTTTGTTACTAGAATAATAGGAACGATATTATTTCACAACTGGAGATAAGAGATATGTTTTTCTCTTTCGAAATTATTTGTTTAGTAAATTCACTTTGAGGTTGTTGAGAAGTGGGCGTTAATTTTTTATTTTTATTTGAAAATGCATCAAATAATCGAACTACGTCATGCTCTCGTAATTAAAAACAGTTTAAAGTTTTTGGAGCAAAACACACTAATAGATTCCTAAAAACTATTGAATTGAAAGAAATCTTTCAAGGATCAATATCTCTAGCTTATTATTATTAACAAATACACTTCATACATCTTATTTAACAACTTTTGTTTTGTTGATGTCCAAACCCAAAATAATAAATGGTAAGGCCCATTTTATATTATTTCGTTCTTAAATTTATTCTGCCTAAACATTTTGAAGGTAAACATCCGATGCTTTCAACACCTGACGGTAACACACTTTCATTTCAGTAAAAGGGCTGACCTCAAGAAACCATCAAGCCCTCGCATCCCATCTATCAATTCGATTTTGGCCCTTCAGTTCCACGTGCTGTCATAACAAATAAAAGTTTGAAAATTCTCCACGAGTATGACACAGGAACCTTTTTTTATACTTTTGTTATAAAGTTTTCTTTTTCCACGTGCATTGTATTCTGTGTCAAGAGCTTTCATAATTAAAGTTATTTGCCACGTGTACGAAACGTATACACATAATCCATTAAAAGATTAATTCTGCAACTCCCCAAAGGTATAACACTGAAGAGGAGAAAAAAAATCATAAATATTATACATAATATGGGTTTTGGCGTTCAACAAGCCCTTCATATCCTTGTGTTTCTCGGATGGCAGAGAGTTCAAGAAACTAGCGTACTCAACATGATAAGTGTGGATTTTCCTTATATTTAACATATATTTACATATTTTTAAGTATGGCTATGTGCCCCTTAAATATCATACCCAACATTAATTATATGCAACGGCTTTGAGTAGAACACCCCTTTTGACTGTGTGCCGCGTGAAAAATCTTGAGCAGAATCCACGACGCTGCAGCCAACGCCTCCACCCCCGCCCAGGCTAATTTAAATAGATAAGACGTCCATATCATCTATAAAACGGATGCAAATGCTCGCAGCATCCCCCATCACGCCGGCAGTTATTCGCCTGGTAATGGACCTTCTAAGGATTTTCCTATTCTCGGGGGTATCCAACTTTCTTGCTCCACTGACTATTTGCTCCAATTTCATTGGGATTTTTACATGCCCCATATCCAAAGGGACTAAACGTAGATTAGTTTTGCAGAGATAGTGTTCTGATGATGTTTGGGAAAGATCGTCTCCGTGCGGCCCCGGTGGTGCTCCGGTGCTCCGGCGCCCCGGTGCATGTGCCCGCCTGCTCCAGAAGCGGAACCTTCAATGTATTAAGGTCCAATTTGTTAAGTGCAATGGAAATTTATTCGGAGTTATCGCAGTACTCTCTATTGAAGCATTGTATGGGCCCCAGCAGGGAGGTTCTGGTGTTGAATTTCATTTTTAGTATCTTATTTTCTGAAGCAGCTGAGTCTTGGCTCGAACTCGGTCTTGAATGTTAACGAGATCATAGTTACTTGCGTTATAAATTGAATGCTTCTGTTAAATTATGAACACAATTTAGATTTCAAATTTTCGATACCAGACAAATTATATTTAATTGAATAATTGTAATATAGTTTTAATTTACTGCTGGCATCTTTCGAGCAGAGCTACAGAGTCCAACGAAAGACGAGCTTAAGATGATTTAGCAACTAGTTATTAGAAGCTATTAAGTTATTAGAATTTCGAATTTTATCCCCTTCCAGTCTATCGTTCTTTATAAAAAAACTGTATATTAGTTAATAAATATGCAAGGCCTCGCTCATGCGTTTTGGTTAATATAGTCAATGAATTTTTTGGTGTTAAACAATAAGAACTTAAAAGGAATACTGCACAAAATAATTAGCCAGTTCAGAAATTTAAGCCAAAGATAGAAAAATTTTGTGCCATTATTTTCTAACTCCTTTTGAGGGCTTTAACATCCGATCAAATTAAATTAAAATTCTGATGTATATTTTGCTAAAACCGTGTTTACTCTTCATAGTTTCTGTCCAACATTTGACTATTCAACAAATAATCCAATTTAATTCCTTTATCTATAGGCTTTCAGTACAAATTAAATGAACAAAAAAGTTTTACAAATTTCACCCACTATTCTTTAAAAAATTAGTCACAATGACACAGGATTTACTTGAAACTCCACGTCCTTTAAAAAGGACAGAGAACAGAACTGATGTTTAGAATTTGAAATGTCTAATTTGTATCTAATTTTTGATAAATACATATAAAATAAATCATTCATTAAAACATTTACAGAATCTTAGTACTGTTTACATATATCAATGTGGTTAATTGTTTTAGTTCATTTGTCGTGTTGAGGCAATTACGAAATTTTCACCCTATACTTTATCACATAATTCCTCCGATTGATATCATATTGAACTTTAATTAATTTCTCTATTGAATGATTGATTCTTCCAAGAAACTCAATCTAAATTAGTGTACCTATTAGTTCGTGAAATTCCTCTTTTCCAAAACCAGTATTACACTCATGTAACATTTCTATGAAGTTCTCTCTTTGTTCGGTAATTCAATTGAACTACGAAATTCGGCTCTGGGTTTGATATAGATGTTTCGATTTTCAAATCATTTTGCTTTATAACTCAGATTTATATGTTATGCATGCATGTGTATTGCTTGTGAATATAGAATAAAATATTTTGTAAAGCTGTTAAGAATGGAAATATCTAAGAGTATTTAATGGATACCTTTTTATTTATCTTTATTTGATAAAAACTAATATAATATATATAATTTCAAAATATACATAGTTCTTTTCCACTGGTAGTCACCACATTTTTAAGTTACTCAATTTTCTCTTTCATTGCAGATGTTCGAAACTTTTGGCCTTTATATTTACTCTTTGCAATATTTAAGAAAAAATAATTTCGATAAAAATATCTTTGTATTGCTAAAATATGTATATGTATACCTATAAAAATAGTTAAGAAGTTTAAATATTTTCTTTTTTTAGAAAATAAATCTTAGTTCTGCCAGCATTGCTTCGACTTCAACCAATAAAACAAATAAACTTATTGAGTGCCTACTTGGTACAAAACTTTAGCATCATCTTTTTAGCTCAAGAAGTGAACAGGTTGATTCAGCATACAATACTCGTGTAATCCAGATATTGTTTGACTTATAAAAAATAAAATATTATGCTTGTAAGTTTTGTATCCATCGAGTTTTGAAATGGGTTTACCTTTCGAATTGAATTTAGTTGAAGTTTATACCTGTACCTGTAGATTCAACTTAGAAACTTTAATACATCTCTTGTTATTATTATGGTAATAAAACAATACACAAAAAATAGAAAATGTAGAAAAAGTGAGTCAACGAAATAAATGTGCTTTTTTCCAGCGCAGCACGTTGTCTTCACTCTCCTGATTTGTTTTTTACAAGAGAAATGTTTTAAATATTGTTTAATTTGTGCCTCTATACAACACACGAACATGCATTTTGTAAAAGGAATAAAACTTTAATAACCCTTGGTACACCTGGAAGTGGTTTATGTAAATCACTAATAAATGGATGCTTTGTGCACTCTTCACATGTCCTGCAGAATACCCAGGACTCAAAAATTAATGGTGCCGGGCTCACGAAATTACGAAATTTTGATGAGTTCTCATGGAAGGACGGAAGCCTTCATAAATGAGGTTTTATGTAACAGCGGGACCCTTTACCGACGTCTACTTATGCTTGTGTGAGTATGGGTATAATACGTAATAAAGGATTTCCAGCAATGGTCAATGAAAGTGCACTTCCAGAGAAATTGCAGAAGCTTACAGAAATCTGCCCGCTGTGGCCAAGTCTAGGAAAACTCGCTGGGGCTGATGACAGTGTCTGGCACTGCCATTGTTTTGCTTCTGGGAAACTTTAATAAAAGTGTCGACAAAATACGTAAATTGTTCATTCATACAAAAACTTTTTCCATTTCAATTCAACAAATTGACTTTCTTCGGAGCATTGTTGGTCTTCGGAATCGAATCGGTCGTTCGATAACAAGAAACTTTTATATTTGTCATTTTGTTCGCTTCCGAGACGTTAGCATGGGTCAGCAGACGGCGAGGTTCATTCCTCAGCTCCTTTTTACGCGCGAGAAGATAAATGCGTCATTTTGCTTCACGATTTTTCCTTTAGTTTGGGGTAAAGCAAAGTGCAGGCAATGAGAAGAATCAGAAAGCAGCTGCAAGGACTAGACTGCGATGTCCTGCGCAGGGAAGGGGGAAAGTGCTTTTCCAGCCAGTTCATTCTTTCCTCATGTTATTCAAAATTAGAGAAAGTTCATTAAAGGGTTGCACCAGATTGTAGCGGGCAGTTACCATTTACGGGCATTAATCAAAACTTTCTAACTACAAATAACCTCAAATAAGCTCTAAACATGAGATTTTCGCAAACTTTTACGTTCACCCGGAGGCAATGTCTTTTCTCATCCACTGCTCTGTTTCGGAGTCCTGGAAAACCCCCGCTGCAACCGTGCGCCCGCCACACGTGGTGGGTTCAGAATTACCTGAAGCAACCACGGCTCCAAGTTGAAGGGACGTTCAAAACCCTTTTAAGGTGCACCGATTTCCGAGTTCAAATCGGCAACATTTTGTTCACAAATATCTTCATGTGCAGGATAGTTGGAGTTGGATGCATTTCCACCGGTCTGCGGGGGCGAGGCCATCAACCGTGCATTTTGTAAGAGTTACGGCGGGCATAGACCCGTTTATTGAAGCTATTCAGAAACTAAACGTCTGTCGAATGAGATCCCTTTCAGAGCGAAGATGCTGCCTTCCTCCAAGTTCTATTTTATGATGCTCCCTGTCGCATAAATTATCCAGGAACGCGAAAGTTTCTGGAATACCGCGGGCACCTAATATCACGACGAAGTTTCTATATTCCATGAATCAATTTGAATTTTACGTGGAAGGATGTCATCGTTAGTCCAACTTTGGGAATATTTAAACATTTGCAGGTGAAGTAGGCCAATCGCCTCGCCGAGCTTCCTACACTTAATTAAATAAGCCTAATACTATCGGGATCCGAGTCTCATTTCTTATTCAGTCAGTTCCGGTGATTTATTACTTGTTTTTGCATCTAAACAAAATTAGCTGTTTACGTCGTACACCTTCAACCTCCGGGAATTTAAATTAGATATCTGAGATGTTCCATTGTCTTCAAAACTTTTCGAACATTTTGACATTACCTTTGATTAAATGATTAAAGAAGTTTTCAAATAATTAATATAATACTTATAGATGGTTGGGACTTATTCTAAAAATGGCACTATGCTTCTGAATCAATAAACGTTGGGGATCGATAAGATTTATAAAAGTCTAGAAAACTACAATTCAGCGACGAGTTGTTACGAAAATTGTATGTAAGCAGTGTTCCATAAAAAATCAATTAATGTAAGTAGGTAAAGTTTTAACTTACTTGAATAAGAAAGGGTGATTGAAAATTCATTTGGAAGGGCAAACATTGTCAGAAGGACAAATGAATTGTAACAAGGCTTTCCATTGAATATTATTTGTTTTGAGAGTTCTTAAAAAAATACTATTTTTAGTCCGTGTCCAAGGAAATGACCTTTAAGAAAATTTTTCATATAAACATTATATTTTGTATTGGAGATTTGTCTAAAAAGTATATCATCGCATCTAATGATTTAAATTTGCGTATAGATATTTTCTAACTTTGTTTTTCATTAAAATTAGATATTAAATTTAACTGATAGTTGCCTTTTTGCTTATCTTTTTTTAACTATGTAATACATATTGCATATTAACCATGTTGTTTAAAATAGATAGATCATATTATATTAAACTTTTCTATAGATTAACAGCCACTTTTCTTAGGTATGTTATACTTCCGCAAACTTCTAGATAACTATTAATTTCCTTTTTAGTCACTTATGTCCTTTTTCTGACAATTGACAATTCGCCAAAGGCAATGAATGAATTCTTCCTCTTTACGACTCAAATATGCGTGAGGGTGACAAGGGACTGAAGGACAGTCTAATATATCTAAATTCCTCAGATGTTTGTAAGCAATTTCTTGCAATGGGCTTTAGTTAAAGTATCATCTGCAAGGCAAACACTAATGTCCTTAGCATTGGACATTATTTCGGGTTGACATTGACATTTATTAGCTAACCCGAATCTCTCCACTTTCATTCCTGACAACAGGCCGTAAGTTGACTGGGTAACCGAATGTAATATAATAGCACAAAAAAAAAAGTAATTTCATGCACAATGAAATAAATTGCGTATTTAATGATTTTGGCGTCGCTTTCTCTTCCTCAACGAGAAATGGCGGTTACAAGGCCTTGGGAATGGAGAAATATAAATAAATAATTGTGAAGCGATTGGGGTCCTTTTATTACCCCTTTTCGGACATAAACTTGGTAATTAAAAGTTATAGTAAAAGTTCATGTCGACAAAATTGATTAAACGAAAAGTGTTATTTTTAGAGATAACCACAATTGAGCTTTGTTTTCTACTACACTTCATTTGTTTCATAGTATATTAGTTAAAAAGTTACTTTATTATTTTATGTAGTGTAAATAAAAATACTTTCATTAATAAGTTAGGTAAACCTTTCAGTTTAACACTTTCTTTTATTTATTAGTGAGTTAGGAATATCGATGTAGTTGATTTTTTATCAAGTCATGGAGAAAACCTCGGTATATATATTTGTCTTTAGTCTGTCTGGTGCGCCATTTATTCCTTAAAAATTGTAAAATATTTGATTTAGTATTCAACGAATGAATACAATATACTTAATATGCCTTCAACAGCATAGTCTAATAAATTCCAATTACCGCATTATTCTGTAACAACTGCAAGTCTACCATTGTATATTTATAATTAATCACTAGGCAATATCAGTAATTGTCCAATTAGGTTCGTTCCAAACATAATGGTAATTATGGCTGCAATTATCCCTTATAAACCAGAGAAGTTATTGTTTTACACTTGACAAACAGAGCAAAAATACTGAAAAAGAGGAAATTATTGCATAGGTAGGTGGGTGTGCACCTACGTAAATTATTTTCAGACAAACTCCTGAAACCACGTCACTTGAACACAAAGACAAAAGTATGCAATGCCTGTCGGGGAACTGCTGGTGTGCACTGAACCTTATGCCTGCAGCAATTTCCATTTATGCAAATTACTAACTTAACACCAGGGGCGTCAAGTGCAGGGAGAATCGATTTGTAAGGTAATTTTCAGGTTGTAAAAAAATCAATTTTACGCGCCACACATCGTTAGTAATGCCAGACATAATTTCACTTACCAAACAGTGGAACCGGAAAATTTTTCAAAACCTGAATAAAAAAATGCAGTCGCCATTTCCGCTTTAAATTACCTTGTGCATGCATTTTACGTGAGTTGTCACGAAATGCCACTCAAAATAGATTGCGGCTCCAACTCGAGTTTTCTCCGCGTCCTGGAATTTTGAAAAAATCCTCATAACGTCATCTATTTATGTATTTAGAACATAAGTCTAATTTTATCAGCGTTTGACATGCAATCGTGGCCCAGATGCAGAAAACAAACAAATCAGGAGCACTGCGAATGTGGGGGCGGTCTGTTTTCTTCCGTATCCCGAAGAAGCACGGGATTTAAAAGGAATTATAGAAGTTATTTTACATTTTTTTGGTCAGGTAAAGTAACGCTTTGAAGGAAAATTACTTGCCATTTTCAGGTGATAAGATCTTGCGTGTGCTAGCTGGTCGTAAAGCCCGCTTACAAATAGTTTTCGCGAAAGACCAGGATAAGCGCGGAATTTTCAGAAAAAAAAATCGATCGGACGGCAAGAAACAACGTTTCCTGTTTCCCCGAAACACGGCATTAGATTAAATATGTTTGAGATGAATATTCATAAATTTCTGTCTGTTGCTGGCAAATACGAGCAACAAAAAACAACTTATCTTCAATTTCTGCTTACACACGCGGATACCAAACAAATTAATATTCTTAAGAAATCAACAAGTTTCAGAGGACGAAAGAATAATAACTAAATTATTCATTGAGAATTCTATAAGATGTTTTTGAAGCGTCTTACTGAAAAAGCTCGTCTTTTTATAAATTAAAATTATAAATATTTAGTACGTGATACCTGCAAAAGAAGTATTTTCGCGATGTTATTCACCCAAAAAGCAATTTGATGAGTTCTACTGAACAAATATGAACTTAATTCAGTGGAATTTAAATCTTATAATTTGAAATTATGGGATACATGTCATTACAATACTGGCTTCATAAATCTTTCATAAATACGGTCAGCAAATTTACTTCCCTTTTTGTAAATTAGAAATAATACTTCCAGAGAACTGGAAACTCTCCTTTACTAGCTTTTACCCGAATTTTATGAAATTAATATGAAAGACATCACACTCTACTATAAGCATCAACAATACTTCTTCACAAAGTTTTATAATTTTTAAAAAGCTTACCGTAATGAATTATTTTTCTTACTTGTAACCATTCGAAGATAATTGTTAAACAAGCGGGTAAATGTGTTTAAATAAAGCTGTCGTTCAGGTACAGAAAAAAATGAAATTACATTTTGCTTGCAATTCATGGCATACATACGTATATTCGATAGAAGTGACTGACAAATATTTCTTCACTCATAGTTTCGTATTTTGCTTATAAGAAAAAATAAATTACCTAAGTATTTAAAATATTTTTTATCATTATTGATGAAATCTTTTTATTATATTACTTGTAAGTTTAACATCATTACCTTCTTAACAGCTACTATTTTTCTACACCGATGAACTTAATAATGACTATTTTCATATTACAAATATATGTAGTTTATGAGATCATTGATTTTTTTCAAGGACCTTATTCTAACTCATTTAACACCAGAAATCATCAGGCTCGTGAAAATACCCATGCAGCACTTATGTTCTAGCCGAGCATATAGTAATTAAAACAACGCCACATTGCATGAACCCGTGGCAAATGATATGGAATACTTTACACATTTCCACGTGAGTTCATTAAGCAAACATCGGTGCATGAATTAGAGCAGTGTTCAAATGTTAGCGTAGGCAGGGAATAAAACGCAACCGATTTTGCTGATACCGGTGGAAAATGCAAATCTACCACGTCGTCACTTTATGAAATAGTATCCATCACGAAAATGGGTCAGACATTCTTCTAAGAAACATCCCCGACTTTTGACATCTCCCCGGGTACGTAACGCTGCCGCACCCCAGGCAAATTCATGGAAACGCTTTAGATTTTCTAACACCATTATCGTCGCATCTCGTGTTCGTGCACGAGCTCCCCACATTGAATGGGAAAACTTTATCTTTTCCGATTCCTCTAGGGATTTCTTATCCAGTAGCTATCTCAACAGATAATAGGAGTAGAAAAACCCACCCTATCGGATGGATGTACTCCCATGGCTCCAGAGAGTACGTCGAAAAACCTCGACGAGCGACGCCGACGTCTTCTTTAAGTTACAAGAAGGTCACAAAATGTTCGGAACTCGCCCTCTGCACATTTACTCTGCATATAAATGAGCATACAGCGCTAAACTTGAAGCCAATTACCTTTTAATTAAATAAGTCTGGGAGCATCAAAATTAATTTTGCATTCGATTTATGTTGGGGAGGGTTCCGCATGCAGCATGCACAGGTAAAGATACCGCTACAAGTGCACTGCGCCCAACCCCAATAATGGCATTAGAGCGGGGCAGTATGCTCCTTGTAATGATAGTTTTATTACTCATTACCCGATTAAATCAAAGCCAGCTGCAATGCTCAGCAATTACGGCGTGATGGGTGCTCCAGTCTCCCCGGAGGAGCTCATTGCCGGGAAGGCGTCAGCCGGTCTCGGGGGCATCAGGAGCACCCCGTCTGGGGGTTCTGATTTGCATCCCCGAAAATTCCATCCCTCCCCGTCGAGCAGTCAACCCTTCACCTAATCAATAAATATCGAGTTCATAAACAAACTAATTACAATGCACATTAGCAGTGGTCTGCCCTGGGAATTCGTAAATTTTCCAATAATTGCTGCAAAATGGCAAATCTATACGGGTAATGGTACAACACGCCAAAATGGCAAATATAATTGTTAATGCTGTTAAAAGTAATTCAATGGGAATTCATTTGCTCCCCGGTGGGATGTTAGCCAGGGAAAAGCATAAAACCTGCACTCATATTTGGCGCACTTTTCCAACCGCGCAGAATTGGGTCAAATGAGCCCTGAAAGAAGATTGGAATCGCCCGAGGGAAGTGGAGCATGAATACAGCTACTGCAAATTTTCATGAATAGAATTAACTCGTTTCGCTATTTTATTTCGCTGCCTCGCGCTGCATTAAATGCATGACTCCGGGGCGAAACTGCGCTAAAACGCAAAAGGTGAATTAATATCCTCCACTTGAAAACAACGTGCTTGTAAATATACGGATGGATTTAGTTATTAGGAGGTACGCGGAGTAAGCAGCCCCAACATGATACCCACTCAGCGAAACCTAGAATCCATAAGTCACATATCAAACATGCATCTTTGCAGATAAGATGTAAAACGGATGAATCTGGGAGATTATTTCATGCGTGCATTGCACAAACAATTACTTCTCAGTGCTGTAATCCTCCTGAACATAATTTAGTGGAATTACCCGAATGACTGAAATTCCAACCTCTGTCTGAAGGACCTTTGGTTTTTCCACCGCACCACGTTTGATTCAAATTACTCTTGATGTGGTGCTTTTCGCACACAGTTACATTAACTTAAACACAAGGTAGATATATTAATTAAAAAATTTAATGATTTCATAACTATAAAAACTCGCTAATGAATAAATAAATTTAATGATTTCATGACTATAAAAAATCCCTAATGAATAAATTTAATCTTTTTTAATTTTCAATTTAATCGCAATCTTTTTATTATGGTGTAGTTTACGACAATTATAAAAATTGTTTATAGAGACAATTTAAAAATACGCATGCATTACTTGCCCTTTTCGTTTGTTGAATTTTAGTCCAACATCAACGAAATTAGAGGTCCTTTTCGAGTTTTTAAAGAGTTATAAATATGTATAATACATACACATCTCTCGATTATTTAGTGCATAGTACAATTCATGAAGGATTTAAATAAACTTATGTCATGATGATTAATTTTATTATACGAATGGCGGGCATTTAAAAAAAATTTTCCCTGTTGCTAATAAAACTATTAGATTACTCATTTAAGTATAAATTTGTGTTTAGTATACAATATAGTTCGTAAGACACATCTGAGATTTTAATTATATTTAATAATTATATATATGTAGGGACGAGTTTCAGCTTCATACATATATTTATACATAATTTTTAAGAATATAAAAACCAGATTAACCCTTAATTTGTAGCGAAGATCGAAGATGCTTATAAAACCAGCTCCTTAGTTTAATTTCTCAAATGAACAAAGAAGTTAAACAAAAGATTTAAATAATTTATTTTTTAAAGGTATAGAGACAAACCAAGTGCATAGGACAAACAAAAAGTTTGATTTTATTAAATTGAAAATAAGAATAACAATTAAATGCTTTGCAACGCTTATAAAATCCGTATATTTTCTAATTTTCCTTTTCTTAAGACAAAGTTCAAATTTTCCGTTGAAAGAAAACCCTTTTCACAGCTTTGATAACGTCATTTGAGAGATTAATAGATACCATAAATTTTGTTAGGGAAAGCCAATAGACGGCAAATGACATCATAGAACTCTAAAATTAGGTGACTCTCTGATATTGGGTTACTTCTATTTCGTTTCTAATTTCATTATTAAGAGCTATTTCCTCTATCGCTTTAAGAATTTAATATGTATCAAAATAAGGCTTCATTTGTATATTTATTTATATTTTTCATCAATTTAGACCGATAACTAATAATTTTTTAATATCTACCGTAAAAGTTATATATAATACTCAACTCAGCTTCTATCCAAAAATATCTTTATTTTATGAAGCGCATTTGATCAATTTTGAATGCATAAATATAATCGCTAGAGATTTCTTTTCTACCAGTAATGTAAATGATACCATATCTAGATATACTCGCATATTGTACCTTTTATCGGTTTTGAATGGGTTTCAAAAACCCATAGCTTTACGAAAAATTAGATATAAAAGCCAAGCAGTAAATAATAATTACCATCTATCTAATTCCACTATCTAACGCTATGCCTACTACATATACGACAAAGGTTTAGACCTAAAATTCCTGTGGCAACCCAGACACTAGACATACCCAATGTCCTTTGGGGGATTTCAAAGATTAATCAGATGGCTTAGGAGGGGTAAACAAAATGACAATGGAGTGCAAAAATAAATTTCTAAAATTCCTTCTATTCTTCACCTTTTTATGAAGCCTAAAAATACTTCCTCGGATCAGAAGCGAGTTGGGGCGACGTCTAACAGAGAATTACAGCGCCAAAAACTTCCTCTGGGTTTTGTGCCTGAATTCGCACCCCGAGATGCCAGCGCACGGGGTGGAAAGGTAAGCTTAGATTTTGCACGTGCACCTGAATGAAGCCGGCTGCCGAGGTGAATTCAATAAAACTCCACACTCAGTACATTTTCCCGAGATAATTTAATTTTCCGCAGAGAAGTCATCAGCTGTACCTTTATTATTTTCCTTCGCCGTTTTTGCTCGCATATTAAATCTTCGTGTGCAGGTCGACTCCTTCCGCTTCCTCCCGGAAGGCTCCGTCACGCGCTCCGTGGCCCGTCGCATGGCATAATTCATCGTGACTAACACAGACACACACACGCTGATTTAGATCGCATATCGTTCACCGGACAAAGATGCAGAACTACGGGAAGATGTGTCAACATTTTATCAGCAACATAAATTTATTCTTTCCGTTGGGAAGAGTTGGGTATGGCTTCAAATCCTTTTTTAATGAAAGCCATGCTCACACAATAAAAAGGAGCTCATTTGAACCGAGCCCGGCGGGAGAAACATAACAAGCAAATTTATGCTTCCCTGTCTAAATTTGTGTGCTATGACTGTAACATATTCAAAACATTTACACTAAAAGAGGAGGAAAGGATTTTGATCCATAAATAAAGTGGTATGGAGGTATTTTGATCAATTTTAAAATTTCTATCACTAGATCTCTTTAAATAATGTCGTAAAGGAATTAAGAAGGTAAAATGGGTAGTTCACCTTCTAATTATCTTTTTATCTTCCTAATTGTAGTTTAAAATCATCCTAAAAAAACTGTCAAGTGCCGAGTTCTACTTACGCAATAAGGATTCTAAAAAAAATGTTGCATTACTTCTAAAAACTCTCTAAAATATCATTATTGCTGCAAATTGATATTTTATTTCTTCTTACACTAAAAATATATTTCATAAAGATACTATTTAAAAAGAAAAAAGAAATATTTTTGGGTTTCTCATAACCAACTCTTTCAAATTATACCCAACGTAATGTATTTAATTCCGATATTTTTTTCTCAGATCTACCAAATCTAAATGCTTTTTAATACTAATAGAATTAACAATTTTTGAGACATTTTCAATTCTTATCCATCAACGTCTTTAGTTTTCAGTACATTTACATTCAATTACACAAAAACATCAAAAAAGGAAAATTTCAAGCTGTTGAACTTTTAAAAGCTAAAGTAATTTAATATCATTCCACTTTAAATATGAATACTGCAAGAGGTTCTTTAGTTCAGCTGATTTTCTTTCATATACGTATGTCATATACAAAAATGAACACAGAAAATGGTAATGCATTAGTTAATGCATTATAAGCAACTTTTCAAAATGTGCATGTGCTGGCAGCGTCCATACATTTTCGTATTATGCAAATAGTTTACAAGTTTTTGCTTTGAAAATGTTGTAATCCTTTCAACAGATGTGTTATTATTTTTTTTTTTTGCAGACAGTTTGCGTTTAAACGGAATATTTAACTAAATCTAAACTTCTTGAGTAATTTTACTTTATAATTATGTAGTTACATTTAGCGTTTCTGTGCATATCAGTAGACGTTAAGTAGCATAAAGGAGATATTTAGACTTTTCCTGAAAATCTACTTGTGAAATTCGATATGTTTTAATCCAGAAGAAAATTTGAATAACCAGTTGGGAAAATTTTCACATAGTTTTAGAACTTGATTTAATCATTTTTTGCAATTAGTGCAATACATTTTAAAACTAATAAGCAAAATAGGCAACCTTAACGACAATAAACATTACAAGCTTTGGTTTCACTTTATGTAACTATGTAATAAATTTTTAAGATCACTGGCTCGAGTAAATTATACATATATTACTATACATATTACCACCAATTATCTCTAGTTTTGCATATAATAGTGTAAATTAAAGTGTCTAAAAAAGTTCTTATTTTCTTTTAATTTTAAGACCAATGCATCGAAATGAGTTTTAGAATTTCAGCGCAATAGTTTAGTCTATCGGTTTTAATTTTGAGTCATATATAGTACATACTTTACGTATACTTGTAGATTATATGATATAATTTATAAAAACCTTAAAAGTAATTAATTAACAAGACTTCAAGGCACTCAATAAATTATTCAATGTCATACCTATATCTGTAATCTGTAAGATAAGTCTGCAGAAATGAATTAGTTATGAAAAGCGACACAAGTTTGCAAAAATACAATTAATGTATTAAAAAGTGTCAACTTTGTACACAACGTATGAATCCCTAATGAATGAAGCAATCAGTGACATTCATATTACTTCCTTCGGGACTCCGCACCGAGGCGTGAAAAGTTGCCAGGATAAGTTCCGAACGGAAAAACGTTTAAACGTTTCATCAACTTAGCACAGCTCAACAGTAGTTGGAAAGTTGCAATTTCTTCCTCATTTCTTCTATGCATCCTGAGCAAACTTGGCCCACGCATCACTAATTACAGTTTGCGTTTAAAATTTAAGTTGCTGTCGTTTTCCGTACGCTTAAGTTTTCGCTTTTAGGCACCAAGAAGGGGCATGCCCAAGTTCAAGCCAGGCGTCCTTGCACCCCAGGTACAGCGAAAAAGGAGGCAAGGCAACTTCCTCGGAAAGTGCAAATTTAATGACTTGCTGCATGACAAAGTTTTATCTTTAGAGTTTCTCCTTCAAAGATATTTTTGCGCCCGCATACTCAAATACTTTGGTGGGTGTTTACTTTATGAACAAAATCTGTACAACGAACATTTACATATGGGGTGGTGCTTAGACGGGGGTGGATATGGAGAGCAGCGATAAAACCTCAACTGACGGCCTTAATTCTACGTGAAGTGATTTCGCCTATTCGGTTGTGCTAGCTCCTAGAGCAGTCAAGGCTCGTTTCGGCACACTTTCTTCAGGATTAAGCAGGTTCAGAGATTTTCGTGCGGTGTGTGCCTGTCACTCAGATGCGCGCTCCTGCATACGTAAAATCCTTTGGGGCGCCCTCTATGTGCTTTTCCATTTTCGTAGAAATCTGCGAGGCTCGTAAAACTCAAGAAGGAAACGCAC
The DNA here is from genome assembly GCA_959613345.1 of Tolmerus cingulatus. Classification (NCBI taxonomy): domain Eukaryota; kingdom Metazoa; phylum Arthropoda; class Insecta; order Diptera; family Asilidae; genus Tolmerus; species Tolmerus cingulatus. The sequence continues at coordinate 13,768,631 of OY390708.1, read as the reverse complement.
CCCGTCTCCCTTTGTTAAATTTAAAACCCTTCGAAAGCCTTTTTATCTCCGTTGCGAGACAAACATTGTAAATTACAGCCGAAAGCGATGTTGTTCCTATCCCGGCCAGGTATGCGATAAAGTGCTCCTCCGCACGTAGGGTACCTGTCAGCCTCCGTGCTTAACACACGACTTTGGGTCATTGATACGAGTTCCAATGTTCGACGTGAAATTCATCAGCACGCCCAGGTACTCGGGGCCCTGCTCCAGATTCAGACAGGTGCCGGAAAATGTCTGGCAATTGCTTCCACCCGCGATAGGCGCAGAATGAACTCAAAGTCAGCCAGTTCCTCAGGTGAATTGGTTCTAAATCTTTTACAGCCATTGAAAGGGAAAGAAACTGAGACTGGAGTAGCAACTTAATCTGTACATCACCCCCAGTCGGCAGTAAATTACATCAAATTGAAGTCTATCCAATAATTATTGGATTAATTTTAACTAAAACTGACTATTCGTATTCGTATAAAACAGATTATTATTTGAACTTGTTGACTATATGTTTACAAAATTACAAAACTAAGCTTGATTCATAACTTCATTTTAATAACTAAATTTTACCAAAATATCTTAAGATGAGATTCCAAATTACTACAAGGGTAATTTTATTATTACGTTTTTTTTTCTAAAGCTCTCCTCTTGGTTTTTCCCACATAAACTTGTACAAAAAAAAAACCAAGATCAAAATATCCGAAAAGTTTTCCATTTCACGAGAACTAAAACTATAGTATGAATAATGATGTATACGAGTATAATGTAATAAATATTGTACTTAATTTTTCATTGTTTTACTACTAATTAAAACCACAACAATTTTATTAATTGTAAATGATAGAACTTTTCTCGCTGCATTGTAGTTGTAGAAATCCGACTTTTATTTTTTTCATTGGTATCTACAAATATAAAATATATTCTAAGAGAACACGCACTTACTTCATATTATAACTACTATATATTATATGATATTTTAAACTTAATAAATTCAATTTTGTCTTTTTTAAAAACACCAAAGCTTTTTAATTTCTCTAAGATCTTTGCGCTGCACTTAATTTGGTGCATTTTGAGACTCTAAGACTTGTTTATTTAAACTTAAAAAACATATATTAATCGGCTTTATATATGAACTTTATCTTAAAATCCTAAAATTCATAAGAATTTTATACCACACATTATTATAATATAGGTTTTTCAAATACCGAAAATAACTCATAAAAGTGTGGCTAAAATATGAAAAATCCTAGCAAATGTACGAGGGATTTTTAAAAGTGCTGAAACAATTTCACATAAAAATAAAAACAAGCGTAACTCGGTTATTCAATATTTTTAGAAATGCTTTTAAAAACCATGATTTATTGCAAGTAGGTTACCTCAAAATGTACTTTATTACTTGTACCTACTTTTATGCATTTGCTCTTAATATCGTGTTTTTCATCATATATGTATGTATGTATATTTGTCAGCTTTTGAATATTTTACCTGTTAAATGATCTCGTGACTCCTCTTGTAATTCCAATATTCACAAAATTGGCACATACACCGAACGGAAACCAATTTTTGCCATGGGTTAAGAGAAATCTGGAGCTGCTATACACATAAAACCAGTGATTCACTTTTATGTGAAACAGTTTCATAAAGTAAACTTTTGGTACCTAAGCGCATTATCAAAAGTTCAGAAGAATTCCATCATCCCAGAGATTCAGCTGGTAACTTTCATTTCGCTGCAAGGACCTTCTTTTATTTTCATTTTGCTCCCATTTCAGCGACTGCAATGCATTTGATGGCATCCTTGAAAACCCGTGCCTTTTCATTTCGTAGATATGCATTTGCATGCAAATTCAACTTACTAAGACGTTTCCAAAGGCGAAATGAAGTTTTCTTACAAGTATTGTCTATAAAAGCGTAAGGGCCTGCTCTACGTTGCCGGTGTTTTCGGGGCCATAATTGGCGTTCCACTTACATTGAGTTTATCATGGAAATGGGTATGTGTTAAGTTAGAAGGTACCTCCTACCCACCTCCCGAAATCGCAGAATCTAACATGCAGGCAAACCTAAGGATAAATCGTAAGGAAGCTTTTGGATGATGTCAGTTGTATATTAAAGTAAATGCATATGTACTTTTCGCATATATGGAGTAGTAGAGATCTAGGTTAGGAAAGCGGTCATAAGATTCTTATGTTACTTTTGATACTTTAAATAGTTCCAAGAACTCTGAATCTACCAAAATTTTATTTAAGAAAACTTATACTAGAACAAAATGTAGATTTCATAAAAATATCTTATTTTCTTACTAAAATAAATTCCAAAGTAAAATTAGTAATTAATAATTGATTTAAATAAAATATCAAGTCTTAAGCTGCAAAATGAGGATTAAAGAGATTCAAGTTTTATACCGAAATTATGATTTTCACCTAACATTAATTTATTTTCTAGAAATAACCTGAAGTGAATTCTGAAAAATTACACATCTGCTGACATAAGTCAGAGATAGAATATTTTTTATTAATAAATATGTCATTTTTAAAATTTTATTATTTTGCAGTTCATTATATTTTATTACATTTACTCTTATTGCTACTAAACTCACAGGTTGTAAACAAAACAAACGTGAACCTACCGTGGTATGTGGCTTACTGCAGGAAGGAAAGGGTGCACGTGGTGCACGTCGTGTGAACACGAGTTTTTGCAGAGATGCTTCATTCGATACATGTAGCCGCTACAGGTGCAAATATCCTTAATTTATCCCACTGCACTGAGATTACCTGCAAGAACTATTTATTTCAGTTTACGTACATATTTAACAACAGTTTGTTTTCATTCTTCAAGGCATTTGTTGATACAATTACATTATGTCTTATTTAATAAAACATTCATTTATCCTCGTTTGAAGCGCTGCGTTTCTGGCCACTCTGGCGAAAGGTGAATAAATGTATGTCACAATAAACTAAATTCATTCTCGGAAAGTAAGACTTCCGACCGGAATATCAGATGATCTGTGACTCGTGTTAAGTAAAAAACATGAATATATGAACTGAAAATGAATGGGAACTGAAAATAACTGGTATTTTTCAAAATTACAAAAGCGAAAGGAAATGGTCATATCATAATGCAATAAAAGAAAGTACACCAAAATGAGTCCGTCGATTTTCGTTAAGTTCTTCAACATTTAGCTTTTTTGTAAAAAAAAAAAACACGGTATATTCTGACTACATTATTATTAACGAAAAGCAAAGAAAAATTAACTTAAAAATTTACTATGGATTTTTTTGGCTTTAATTTAAATACTCTTTAATATTTAATATATTAAATCAATTATCATTTTCTACCTGTGGCATAACAATTCCATAAAGTCAATACAGCAGGTTATTTTAGGATTCTGTTGGTGAAATTAGGAATGTTTTCGAATTCACATGCATTTGTACTAAAATCTTTTTTCCACGCTAAATATTCTCCAAAAATTGCGAATAGTGCTATATGCAGAAAATTATTAGATGTTACTAAAATTTGACTTTAATTGGTATTTGGAAAGCTTTTCTTACAGAATATTGTTTTCCTTTCCGTTTTCGTAAAAAATTTTTTGGCAAACCTAGTAAATTGTTATCACAATACTGTCAAACGCTCTCACGGAACTCGGTAGCGCTCTGCAGCTTTTTTCATCGAACAGGTTTAATGTCAGTTACTTAAAAAGAGTTCATCCTAATTAATGTGCAGGGTTAGAAAGCGCCTCGTTTGTGTTGACAAAATTTCGCAAAAACTATCGGTGCCAAAATTTTATTGAATGAGTATCAGGCACTGCATCTGATTTCGTGTTGGATGTGCTCATGAATAAAACATCGCAACAACAAATGGCTCAATTAATTAAAAGCCGAGCCCACAAACCCGTCGGAAAGGTGCTTTATGTTTTATTTCCCCAAAAACTGCATTCGACGCTCGCAACCGGAAGCATGCAAATCGCATAAAAGGTTCTTGATTGCTTCGCAGCGACCTGCACAAAGTTAAGCGGGTGCAGTTGTTTAACGATGAAAGCCCTGTCAACTTAATTGTCCACTTTTATTTCGGCATCTGGCAGTGCACCAGGGGTCGCGGGGGACTTCCGGCTAACTCGATTGAATAATTCGGTTTTTGGCGGGGGCGGTTACCACCCCCGCGGCCTCGTCAAAGCGGCCGGAGTTGTTAGGGTAATCCGGCCCGGGTGCACTGTTACCGCGGATGTGACAAATCAATGCCGGAATATTTTCCGCTCCAGGTGAAATAAATCCACCGGAGTGAAATTAACGCGAATTTGGCTTTACCATCTGAAGTAAATGCGGGGATTAATTGATCCTTCTTCCGGGTCGGTGGGCGTACGGGCCCCCGCCCCGGGCGATATGTGTCTTCTTAGCGGGGGCGGATGTCAGCAACCTTCCGCCCTTTGCGTATCGATCGCAATAAAAATGAAAAGAAAAATAAATAGATAAGTAAAAATCAGCTAAAAAGATACTCCGCAGGCTGGCGGGATATAATTTAATTAAACATTATTTACTCTTACGCTCGATTTCACGGTTCAGGTCCCGACATGAAGAGCGTTCTTAGTTTGAATTTATTGGCAAAATAAAGCAAATTAAATATAATTGCGAGCGCGGAAGCAAGCAGCTCCTTCGGGGGCTCCGCTCGTCTCCTTTGGGGCGCAAATATTTACAAGTGATTGATTGCACCGCGTCGCTAATGGAGCCTCCGTTCCGCCCACCCCCGAGTTAATTCCCTGAACAAATTTTCCATTGTTGTACTTTAGTTTTTAGCTGCAGCATGACAAGCGCTCCGCTAATGGCGCTAATCCTTTAGAATCTTATCGAGAACAGGGTTTTCTTACACTGAGCCCGGATCGTTGCATCCACCCACTCGAGGAGCTGCTGCCGTACGAAGATAAGGATTTTTTCGCCCTCGAAAGGGTTAAAGGGTTACAGGAAGGTATAAATCTCGGCGGAAGATTAAACAGAAATAGATGGCCATGCTTCAAAACACAGAGCAAATAAATCTGCCAAGAATTAAGGGAAACGTATGACGTCCAGTTGTTATTGATACGGGAATTTGCACTCCGCCTCGAGATTTATGCCCGGCAGCCGGTGGCCGCATGAAAAATTCATCCCGCCGACGCCCCTTCGTTCCAGGGGTTTATCGGTGCTCCTGGAGGACTCGATGAGTGACTTGTTGCTGCTGCCACTGCTCCAGGGGATTAAGGGGCTCTTCCGCTTAATCATTTTTTCTTACACAATATCGTTATTTCGCCGATATCGAACGATTTCCTTCCTTTCAATGGAAAAGCATCTTTTATAAGCAACAAAATTGAACAAAAAATTCCTCACTTCCTTCAACACTACCCCGAAAGAAATGCACAGAGATGCCTTCAATTCGCCCGTGCAAAATAAATGGTACTTTTATACGATACAAAATAGATAACCTCCCTGGGTGGTTATCCTTCTTTCAGACTTAAGACGTAACAAAGAAATTTCAACTTTAGGTGTTTGCTGAGAATATTTTACTTGCATTTGTTTAACAAAAGCCACTAATGGTCATGCAGATGCAAAATCAAATGTAGTACTCTATTAGAAGTACTTAAAAAGTTTTGTATTCACGATGTAATAGCTATGGAAATCTAATCAACCAACTTAGTAACAGCCATAGGATCTCTAATTAAATGTTTTAGCCTTGGCAAAAAACTCGAAGTAGATTAAATTAAAATTCGAATCATTTCGAATTAATTATAAAGCATAAATTCAATTTAACATACATATATGTACCTATATATACATACATATATTTCGAAAAACGCATCGTATAAATAAAGGTAAAATCACAAAAAATATTCTATGAATAAACAATTTATTGTATTATATTTATCCTACAGCTTACTTTTATATGCGTGTATGGACCTTTCATAAAATTTTTTTTAATTTTTAATAGTTGCAAATAGGCACAAAATTTAGGATTTGTTCTTATAAATGTAGGGTTTCCAAGCCGCTTTTACCAACAATTTCTTGGAATTTTTAAAAGGCATATTAAAGATTATTCAATTTATAGACAAAAAAAAATGGGGATAATGAAGGCCTAGGGATATCAATAGACTCAAATATAGATTTTCATGTAGAAATTCATATAAAATTTCATATAGAATTCAATAAATATTTTTTATAACTAATTGTTTTATTCTAAGAACCGAAAACTTGACGACTTTGTAAGACCTAAGCAAGTTAACTTAAAGACCGAAGAATTTCTAGGAAAAAAATCGAACTCAAAGACTTCATCATTTTTCCATTCATTTAAAATTTAATCCTATGGATTCCCGATATGCTTTTCCTCATATGGATTCCTAAGGCCAAGGCTCACATTTCTATGGACAAAGATTTCAATGCGCATGGAATCCCATGGACATTATCTCCATGGAGATGGATTCCTAGGAAAAACCATGTGGATTTTTCCAATAGAGAATATAAGTTGACAAAATTGTTCATTCTTAAAAAAGAAAAAATAAATATTGCTCCAACGTCCATTGGAATTTTCATTGAATGTATACTAATTAAAACTTTGAATTGCTCAGATTTGTTGCATCGATAGTTTTAAAATTTTGATTCTATCGGGACGCAATCAAAGCGCCTTAATAAGGAAAAATCTCGTGGCTGATGGGTTAAAATCAAAACACGCAGTGTTAACAAGGTAACGAAATCAGCTAGGAAACAGTAATTAGTCTCTTGAGTTTTTTAAAGTTTGTAAATAGCGTTTTGTTTCCAAATAATAATCAGAGCGAAAATGAATAGTCGTTTAGTTCATTTCATATTTATATTGTTGGAAAAGAAAAATACAAGAATATCGCCGAATTATGAACTTTATGGTGAATCTATAAAATCTTGATATTTACTTAAATAAAAATTACTAATCCTAATTTTATAACTGGCACTTTTTTTTTGAAACAACATTATGTATAGGAATGTGTTTGACCTTACTCAATAGGAGAAATTGCGATGTCTCCTTCAGGGAGTTATAAGAGACTTATACGTGATCAAACAGTGTGACATGCAAATAATAAAATCAGGCCAAAAGGAGGCATCCTGGAGATATCAAATCTCGTTAAGGAGACAATCAAGTTTAATCTGAAATGCCTCCCTTTCCCACTGGGTAAAATTACTGGGTATTCTAGCCTGTGCTATTATACGTATTATAGGATTAAATTGCTCTCAGGTTAAATATCTTAACATTTTCCATGATGATGATAACTTTCTGGTTATAACATTGATATTACATAACGTTGCAAAAAGAAGAGTATTTACACCTACGAAATATAAAAGGAAACCCTCTCAATACAGGAGCAAAGGATTCATTCAGAACAGCCATTACTTTGGCGGAAAATGAACACTCATCGACCCATTTTCGACCGGGGCCACGGCGAATATTGGCCCTCAACATTAAAAATTTCGAATCCCATCGCTTAACATGCCAAATCAGCACATCATTAAACATTTTAGTGGCCCGAAAAACTGCTCACGTTTTTTAGTACAGCTGCTCAAATATTTGCGGCATGGTAAATTACCTTTGGCATTGTCAACAAAATTATGCAAGTAACGTTCGAGGCAGAAGCATGTAAAACAAACCCACAATCGCGGCCTCGGGCTCCGGTTGTGTGTAGGGTGGCCCCAGAACTGCGCCCGGGGGGGGGACCCTGCAGCGAGCTGGGTGTAGGGAGCTGTGCCCTCCCGGGTCCCGGTTCCTGGGTCCCGGGTCCTGGGTCCCGGGATAGTGAACCCGATACGGCACCAACTAACTATTCAGCAAGTGCAAAATACAACACGAAGCCATTCAAAGTTTATGGCCTGGGTCTACCGGGCTCTTTTGGCAGCGCTACCAACAAATTTATTACCTGTCTGCTGCATATAAATCTCACGGAAGCAGTGGGGGTATTGATAAGCATAATTGATGATTCCTACGGGTGAGGTGCTACATCATTAATTCCATTTCGATATCAAACTCTGCACTTGCCACGGCGCCTATGATTCTAAGAAAACCGCCGCCGAGTCCTTTGGCGGTCGTCGCGCGTCGTTTTGGGGTTTTCCAACCAACGAACATTTAATTAGGAGACCACACGCTGTTTAATTAATTAAAAACTTACCCATTAGCGATTACGCGTATCGACGAAACGAGGTCGGGCAATAAAATTATAAAGACAAACACAATTGCATCGAAATCCTCGTCCAATAACAAACAAAAATGGCTCCTTTTGTCGCTGCTAAAATGCGTATTTTTGGGCGAAAACCGGAAATAGGCTCGAATCGGATGTCTTATATTAATTCACTCCAGCGACTTGTAAATGCCACTCAAAATGGCCATCGAAGCGGGACAGACCTTATTGAAAATTGGCTCTTGATAAATGACGGGCGACTTTGATTAATCGGCCCAGCAATAAACTGGCTCATTAGAATTTTTCCACTACACTATATTACAAATACCCTGGGCGGCGACGGGGGTGGTGCTGATACAAGGACGTGCCAACTACACCCCCTGGAAGGCGAAGGCGTTCTCAGCTCCAATTTCTGGCAACAAAAATGCCTCATTAACTTTTATGGCGGAAGTTGAAAACTTCCTTTCAAGAAAACGTCGTCGTCGCTCTCGCTTTAAGTCGAACCACACGACTGCACCCTCTTATCAAATCGAAAAGAAATTCACACTCCGACGTTGCAAGTTCATACTTTATCACTCCGGACGAATCGCAAATTTCGCGAAAACTTAAATTAAAGTGAATTTTCAATAATATGGCACTAAAGAAGTATTGGGAGGAGCTGAGCTGGGGAAATTCAAGTGATTGCATGTTTCCGTTGAAAGTTTGAATGATTAAAGTTATTGCTACTGGAGTTTAAATGCAAAGCTAACACTTAGATTTTCACTCGTATCCTGCTAGAAATAGAAATGAAAACATGTTCGATGCTATATAAAATACTTTTGAGTGCTTACTTATTATGGTTACAAATTCATTTACATTTTCTTTGTTAATTATGAAAAATATTAAAAGTAAATATAACGAGAAAATAATCAGCTTTAATTAAGCCTACGCAGACTTACTTCAATCATTAAGAAATTACAGAAACTCATTCATTAAGGAGTTTTTAAATTTTTGTTCTTTCATTATGTTGTGTTATCATATTAGCATGACAGAATTTAATTCAGTTCATTATTTTTCAGCCCATTAAAATGTTTAATGAATTGCTGATTTTAGAAATTACATTTTATTGTATTTTATTTAAATTAATTTATTAAAATAATAAAATAATCACTATCGCGCGATAGAAAAATAGCAATCGTTGTTTCGTAATTTAAACTTTTTTATCATAAACATTACAGTTAATGATTTTGATCCATTGAAATTAAATTACAGTATAATTTTTGGAGTATTGCAAATTTCAAAGACCTTTTTTACCTACTCAGTTTTGGTAATTTCAAATATTCTTTATACCGATAGAGCTAAACTTCTTTCATGTTGTTATATTATTACTAATTACTAAATGTTCCAGCTTGCATTCAAATTTACCTACTACTTTTCGAAAGGATTTGAATTGGCTACAAAATGTGCCTTGTGCTGTTTACCCAATTAGCATTTAGAATGGAAACGATTTAAAAAAGAAAATGAGATTCGGTCTGCCCTTGAAGACCAATAACCCAATAAAAGGGCAATCTGCCATCAAGATGAGATTGCAAAATGCCACACAGGATGCCCGCAAATAGACAATTTCAAAAACCCAAAATTGTTCATCTTTTCTCATGAGAAAACATTTCGAGTAGTAGTAAAACCAAGGAGGTCGTAAAACAGTGATTTTTGGATATAGTCCAGTTCGGCAGGAACTCCTCGGGATCGCTCGCAGTGTTTAATGGTTTTCCAATAGCAAAGAAACGCTGCCAGTGCAATCAGCCGTGGCGAAAAAGGAAGAGCCCCATTACAGCATACAAACTGCCTAATTTCCAAGTATTATGTTAATCACGGCATCGCATATTTGAATGTCCGCCGCCCGTCCCGTCGCAGGGTCCCATTGCTTATTTATGCTCTTATTGAATATTTACTCTGATTATCCCACCTTGGTCCGGCCCGCAGATCCAGACATATGCCCGCTGCGAGATCCCCGAGGATCGGACGAGATACAAAATGTGCCTGTGGCAGCTAGATAAAGTGATTTGCATTTTTCTTATCGCCGGGGTAATGAAGGTAAAGGAGCCAACAGTACCCAAATCGGGGATTTACCCATTTTCGGGACATTTTACCGCCAGAGCACACTTAATAAGTTTCGTTAGTCCTGTTTATAGAGTGAAGTGTCGGATTAATTGATTATTGCCCGAGATGAAGTTTTCCGATGGAATTTGTCCGGATTAAGGCTTTTGTTTAGCCCGGATTGCTTCACGAACCCTGCGACTTTGACGATTTTTGACGACCGTAAAGCCATCTCCAGCGACGGGGAGGAGTTTTCCTCGCGATATGAAAAAATCGATTAGAGGGTTAATTGAAAATTGTATCAGCTCGACAATGTAATGATTTATGAATGTTGTGACTGGGAACTCGTAGTGGAGCGCAAACAATGAAAGCTACTTCATGGCATTACCACACCCAGACATTTCTGGGTCAATCCTTTCAGGGAATAATTTCCGGAAAGTCATTTACACCACAATTTGCCGACAAGAAGTGGTACAATTAATGAAATTTGAGGTATGGTGAAAATAGCTAAGTTCAGATCATGCGCAGTTTTAAATTATACCAACAATTAATTACTTTAATACATTTTATGCCTTACTCTCCAAGTACATTAAATTTAGCACACTATGCGTACATTTCAAACATTGTGATATTCTGGTAGTGAGATATATTTAGTTATACCCACTTTGAAAACAAATATCAAAATTACAAAAAACCAATAAATAACTATACCTTTCAACACTAGAAACCTACACATTCAAACATGGCAATGTTAGTTTTAATTACGGCTTCGTTCTTTTCACATCGGATTCGGTTCCAGGTTTTGCAGGAAAGTTTTCATTAAATTGAATTTTAAAAGCCCTCACGTATACTAAGATTTTAAAATTTGTGAAAAGTGCATCAACTTACTAGAATATTTTCCCATGCAAACCTCAAATCAGATCAGATTAAGGTTTTGACTCAAAGTGGGTATAATTTCAAGCAACTTGTTTTTATTTTCGCCATATAGAAAATCTTTATTATGTGTTCGTGCAAAATTTCCTGCAAAACGTGCAACCGGATCCTATATGAAAAGAACACACCTTATGTAGAGCATCATGTTCTTCAAAAATTTAACTGAGCTGGTTTCAGTAAATATATTTTAGTTATTTTCCAGGAATTTTGTGTAAAGGATATTTTGGTAAAACTAAACTTTTAAACAGTTCTCGTAAAAATTCATTGAATACTCTCAAAATACATTCTAAGCGTTGCAGTATTTCTGATGAAGTTTACTTGCTTTAACGTATTTTCCTAGATTTCACATGAATGAATAATAATACATTTTCTAATTTAACTAGTTATATGTTCCAGAAAACCACTGAACTCAAATATCTATGCAGGATAAAATTGCAATATAATTCCAGTCATTCGGTTCTCTCTAGATTTCGGGGAAGCCGAACATATTTGAAATTGACTTCACTCTAGTGAGAATAGAATATGAATGTACTCAGAAGCTTGGATTTCTGCACATTTAGCTTTGTATTCAAATTTTGGAAATTTCTTCATTTAAAGGATATTAAATTTTAGGAAGAAACAAACTTAAGGTTTTTCATTAGGAGTAAATTAATTGTCCATATCCTGACTGCCCGGAAGTTAATCAAAAAACAAAAAAGATAAGTGCAAGTCTGACTTGCCGCTCCAAAGTTTCCGTCACTTCTCGTGTATCAATTTCGTGTGTGCAAGTGTCCTGAACATTACAAAAATTTCATTTTTCAGACTGCAAAACTAAGTTTGTTTGGAAAAGTTAGTTAATGACAGATTGTTCTAAAACTTAATCTACTATTTGACACACTTTTGTGATTTTTACTTTAAATTAATTTCATGTACTATATTTTGAAGCTTTTCAATAACATTAAATATTAAATATGTAGGAAATATTATTACACCTCAAAAATAGTTCGCAATTTCTAGAGACAGCCGAACAATAAATCTTGAGTGAAAGAATTGGATGAATAAAATGGTTGCGGTAGCTTTTGTAAATTTATTTGGCTGGACTTCAGAATTTCCCAATTTTGGCCGCGGCAAGGAGGAAAAGTCCTGTCACAATGAAAGTGGAATTTTCACTTTATTATTCATAAAATTTAACTGTATTTGTTTTGAGCTATTTTGCTTTTCGGCAAATGGCGCTTCATCTCTGTTTTATGGCTTTTATATTAAAACCGACATTTATCTCTCCTTCTTGGTCGTGTATACGCCCGCACAGTCGACGTTCCGTATAATCGTAAATTTCATAAAATTTATCCTTTGGAAAAATTCATGTACCCCTCAGGGTGAAGTGCGGCTGAGTCATTGTGGTTTTTGAGGGTTTCGATGGAGCCGTGCCAAGGTATTTTCCATATAAATCAGATTGAAAGATGCTTTATTACTTGCCAATATACTTTCCACCCAAAATCTGGCCATTTTCAGAAAAAGATTCTGCTTAAATACATAGTTGCAAATAGTTCAAAGGGAAAAAGCTGAATTTGTAGCAGAAAACCTGTTGATTTTCTGCTTTCAAGAATGGTGTCTTTTATTTTTTTGATTCCCGGATATTACCATTTTTGAAACGATGTAAATACCGCCATTTCAATTTGCCTGATGCCGCCACTCCTTGTGATATATGCATATGAAGCACGTTTATATTTAAATTGAACCATTTTAAATTGCATCGAAATAGATAGCAGGAAATTATTTAAATGATTTACATCCCACGGCCGTGTCAATAGAAACCTAGAAACTATTGTCGAGGTAAACAAACACTTTGGCATGAACCCGGGCCAATGTTCAACTGCAGAGAGGATATAATTTCTGAAAATAAAGACAATTTAATTGTGATATGTTTAATTGGGGCTGTTGGATTACATGGAGTTCCATTGTGCACGGCAGTCTCATTAGTAAACCACATTTCGATTGAGTTCACGAATGTTCATATCCCAGGTGGTGCAAACCCACAGGCTCGTTAAGTACTCTTAACGTAGGCATAAACATATGCGCTTACATGTGTACGAGTCGACATGGTTGCTATAAATTGTGGTTCTGAAAATAGCATATATTCACTTTAGGCAACTATTTCCGCCTAAGGACTTTTCGTGAGAAATACAACAAAAATGAAACAACAAATATATGCATGTTGATTACTTTTTTTATGTTCCTTGCATTCTTATTACACGACACCTTCATTTATGTAGTGTATTTTTTAAGAAGTTGTTGAACCTATTATGTTAATGTATTATGTGATATTAATACTATTGCGCCACATTCATGAAATTTTCCTTAAAAAGGTATTTTTCTTTCAGAATTTTTTAATTATAATTTTTGCATGTCTTTTTACTCAAAATGGGTATTCGTAATTCATGCAAAATTCGAGTATGTAGTCTAGAACTAAAAGAAAATTTTAAATATTACCTGCTTTAAAAATATAATGCACGGAACAACCTATAAAATATATGAAAATAATGTAGACTTAAAAAGGTAGGTATAATATGGTATATAATGGTAATAGTTAGGGAAACTTCTTATGAAATATGAAAGCACTTAAAGTAATCAATAGTAAACATTATTTTAATTATTTTAATATATGTTTCTTTGCTGATTATTATTAATTTATTTTTTACATCTGGACAATCATAGATTTTCTCGATGTTGCATGGTTTCCTCTTTCTCGATCTTGAATCGAGCAGCTTAGTTATAAATGTTTAACAATTTTAAAATGATTTCAAACTCCCCATTCTGAGTTTAAAATTAGTATTTCATTTGGCCTACTGTAAAATTGAAAAATTTATTGTTTAGTGAAAACTGATGAGGTTTTTCTGAAATACCATTCAAAACATAACTTTTCAAACAGTTGATAGTTAATAGTGTTGAAATGTGGAAAATTAAAATCTGAAATTATAATATACAATAATTTAATTGAGATATAAATTCATCCATAAAAAGTTATTGTTCTGAAGACTAAATTTCTGTTTGGAGCATTTCATAAATATATTAGTTACCAATTTCTTGAGTTTTCCAATATGGTTTCATTTTTATAATGATGAACCATGAAGTTTCCAGAATATCCAGGACAAATGCAAGAATTTCAAAGTTATTTTCCAGAAATATTGAAAGATAAACATTCATTCATAATGAAGGGTATCACTTAACAATAAAAATTTCAATAATATCAACTTCTCCCATAAGTTCTAATAGTTATGAAATATTTAATTATAGGAAGTTCTTAGTTCTAGTAGGTAGATCATAAAAAGCATAAGATAAGGGCAGTAGAACTGGTCAGCTCATTAATAGCAGATTTTTGTAATAACCAGTTAAAATATGATAGGTTGTGTTATCTGTGTTTGCGCTTTTTTTACTATTCAAAAAAATAATTCAAACAATAAAAAGCAACCGGAGCAGAGAATGAATGAAAAGAATATGACTTTAATAAATTTTCTAGGGCCACTGGGTAATTGCATATTAATTTAACAAGTTGAGTCGGAGCGGTCGAGTGAAACCCAAAAAATTAACTTCGCCAGTCTGTGCAAGTTTAAATTAGGAGGATTCCCGCCAGACGCAATAAGCAGAATAATTACGGAAAATTGCCAATTATGTAAATCTGTGTGAAAATAGGGCTGTGGCGCCCATTCCACCCCAAAGATGATTGTTTGATTTCCACCACCAGAGAAGTCCCGAATTATTGCCCGACTGCGGGGGTGTCCAAAGCAGCAGTTGCTTATAATTTTCAGAAAATAAAAGGAAAGAGGCAAGAACAACAAAACTGGAAAAACAAAACAAAAAATATTTATTGCCGCCATACTGCAGTGTTAGCTCGTAACAGATATGTTCCTCGTCCTTCCTTCAGGACCGCTCTGGAACGATTTCTCCCATGAAAAAGTCTTCAAGAAAGTTTGCCGACCGAGCAGCCCATAACAAGTTTACCTAAGTGGGAAAATTCCCTTCTTTTCATCTAACACCCATAATCGCGAATTGTTGATGTTGCTCATGAGCCAAAAATTGAATGAAAATTGTTTTTGCAGAACATAAATAAGAATAAAACAGAGCGGCGGTGCCCGGGAAAAGGGGTGTGGGGTTGATCAAACCCCAGAATTATTGCCGAAACACCATCCTGCCATGACCCCTTGAGTTGAAACTTTTCTACTTCTCCACAAGAAAAAATTCTCTTTGCTATGAAACTTTTAAATGGATTTTTTGCGTCCATGTCTCTGCCAGGCCAATAAAAAACCCGGAGGCGCAGGAACTACTGGGCCGGGATGTGGGACGCTCTATGTGCCCCGCCCTTATCGCCGTCACTGGAACAAATCTCCCTTTAAGTACTGGCGGCATGGATAATTAATAAGCGTAAAACTTCCGCTGACGATGGCAAATAGAATCTTTCTACCCTGGCAGTTGGGGATTTATTCTTTTAATTTTCCACTTCCGCGTGCTTTATAGCCCTGCGCGTTGTCATTAGGGCTAGAAGGGTGTTACCTGCCCACTGTTTGGGCTTCTCAACGGTGAAGGGTGAAAACGTTTGAAATATACCCTCCTCTTGATGATTTTTAATGTGAAGATGCAGCAAATAAATTATTTTGATTGATGTTTAATAAAAAAATTAATAAACAAAAGAGACACCTTTTGCGATTTTGCAAGTGAAAGACGACAAATTTTAAAGAGGCATTGTATTGTTTTTTTCATTTTCTCAAAGTATAAACCATTAGAAATAATGTCCTGAAAAGAAAGTATTAAAATTTTCCAATTTCGCAAAGTTATAACGATTTAAAGACGGTATAATTAGGTGCACTATTCTTTATTGTATTTTGACTTGAAACCAATTTTTTTTGCGAAGCAGTCTTTTAGGAACTTATGCAGATAAACTTATTCTAAATCCGAATAAATGCCATGTTTTAATTTTCTACAAAGCTACTCAAATCTAGAAGTGACGATATTCATTATAAATATATTTCAGCAATTTTTATTTGCAGGATAAGCTAAAATAACTATGCAAGAAAAACCTATTTATTTATTTTATTAATTTCGTTTGTTGGGGAAACTAAAATTATTTTTATCCGTTGTGCAGCTTCTACGGTAATAGAACCATTTTATGTTATAACATCACAATTTTTGAATTTTTTTAGATTCAAAAGCAAATTTTGTAAATGAAAAATTGCCAGTATAAATTGATCTGTATTTATCATATAACTTTTTGCTTAATCGTTATTCAATTCTAAGCCACTAAAAAAACTTTTAATTTTCTTGATCTTGTTGCTTTTGCGAAATATCTATTCGTTATGTTTTCTTTTAACAAACTTTTAATAAAATGGCTAAAATGCAATTTTTGTATACTTTTAACGCCTACTTCAAAAGTTACATGATAGCGAAAATTTGTAAGAATAACTAGTAAAATGAAAGCAACGTTTTAAAATCATTTAGGTACATTTACATATACCAGTGCAATAATTTTTGCATTTAGTTACTTAAGAGTTCTTGGCGACAGGTAATGTTAAGATGTATTTCTTACATGACCAAACTTCGCAATAATTCGAAAGACAAAATGTACTTAACTGCAATACGTATATAAGTGAAAAGTAAAGTTATCACGAAACCTTATGAAACCTTTATGGCATTTTCAATCTCCCAAATTTCATTGTTCGGTGATTCATGTTTGCGTGCTTATGTTTAAACTGTCTACAGAAATTGCTGGCAGAGATTGGCAGAATAAGCCTCAGAATATCTGGGGCTATAAAAATTGCGCCCTTATGTAACATTGATGTCATATCCTCAATTTTTGATTGGCAATCATTATATATAAGTTTTATGAGGCCGCGGGGCTCAACCCATCCATCCCTCATCGCAGCAATATTGAATTGCCGGCGAATGTCCCGAAGGCCGCAATATGCTGTAATATGCATTGTACTTACGGACGTGCCTGAATTTATGAGAGTAACCTAATTAGTGGGTTCGATCGTTTTCTGGGCTTTGGATACATATACGTATATGTACTACACATAAGTTGAATTACTGAAGATTCGTGCAAAATTAAATTCCTTTCTTTGATTTTAATTTTCTGGTAACCATTTCTGGTACTGCATATGTAGGAGAAGAATGATGAAGAATTTTAGTGCAAATATTTTCTGTTAACATTTTTGTGGGGTTTAAGGATTTCAGAAATTTAAAATTAAATTAAATTTTCGAAATTGATACATATGTATATAGCTACATATATGGTATACATACACTATAGATATATAGATATTCCAAAAATAAATTTTTTCTGAGAACAATTTTAAATTAATTCAACTTCAAAAAATTTGAAAAGTTCTTTTCGCCCCGGTAGCTATACAATACATCAAATTCAATATATGTATAATTTTTCTATGTAAATGAAAATATGTGGTTTTGTTGGATGTATGATTATATTTCATTTTGTTTTCTTGAGAATTTGGCTTTGTCAAAAATGCGACATTATTGCAAATTCCTGGAATAATCACTTTCCAAAACATAATCATTTGATTTAGCTCCAATAAGAAGCACATTCGCAAACTCCTTTAAGTACCTAATTCGAAAAATTTTCGGAGAATTTTTCTCGACAGATATCAAAGTAACCCGGAAAATGGGAAAGGGATGTTTTCCTATGACTGAAGTCGACTTTATAACCATCCAAATATCCCTGCCCGATGCGACGAGGAGCGGGTGATTTCAATTATCACAACATTGAAGGAATGAAATTCTCCTGGTGACTGAAATTTAAATAAAAATCCTCTACAAAGCATTCCGTAGTGCTTTCCGGCACATTCCACATGTGTGCACATTTGTACGTGTCTGAAAAAATGCTTAACAGTGCCTCGGAGACGCAGATTGAGGGTCGAAAGCGCTTTACGTTTATTGCTCTCAGGATCAGATTATGCATATAAGTCAGGGTTAAAGGTATCAAAATCACTTAAGTATACCATTGTGAACTTTTTATCAAATCTAGGTTGCGGAAGATAGGTGTGCGCCATGCTGCTGTCGCATTCTTCGGGGGAGTAAAATTTTGTTTTATTCGCCGATGGAAGGAAAAAGATTGGTGAAAGGACGAGAGGCGTTTTATCTCTGTTGGGGCGCAGTATCGTTGCTTTAGCTTCTACTTTTATCGCTGATTTTCAGCCTTACAAAAATAAAAGTGAATTTTTCCAGGCCATACAAATATTGTAAATTATTATGGGATCCGAGACAATTTTCATAACATTATATCAGTTATAGGGCGAAAATGATAAACAAGATCGTGGTCTCATAAATGAAGAACGAAATAAATCCAAAAGAATTCTAGGGGGAACGATGTAAAAGACAATTGCAAAAATATAGCAGCCCAAAGTTGTGCCATTATTTTTAAAAGTCGATTATTCGAAATCTTATTACAAATATGTTTAACAAACTCAAACTGAAACGATTTCGCACTTCTCCTGATTATCCAAAACGGGATACCATTTTAAAATAAAATATAATTAATATAGTATATTATATATACATACTTATATTTATATACGAGCAATTCGAAACGAACCTGTAATAGTTTTTGAAAAAAAAATATTTTAATATTAAATTAAGATAAGACAATTTTTATAAAATTGGGGTAATAAACCTAACAAAATTTAATTTGTGTTAATAAGTAGGCATACATACACATGCATGGTGTAATTATGTTTCACCTTTAATATCCATCAAGTTCGGGTGGCAGAATGAAATTATACGAATATTATAACTTGACGAAAGAATTATCAAATAAAACAAACGGTTTTTTGAGCGTTTTAAAAAATAAAACATATTTCACTTTTCATACAATATTTCTTTTTGTTTTCATTGTATTTTAATTCTGCGGTATATATTTGTAGCCATAAACAGTAATTACGTAGTAGTTGATACCTTCTTAATAATATAGTTTTTAATTTTCTAGGTTTCACGACTATTGCTCATCTTCCTTTAAATACGGTTTAAGAACTATTAAAGTCTCATCTCCTAACAAATCAAATATAAAACATTGTGGCTTTTTGATGTTATCAAAACATTCATCTTCCACGCTTCCTATTACGTAGGAAAAAATATTAGCCTAGAGACACTGTCTTCAAAAAAATAAGTTAGGCCCGAAGAGAACGCTTCACTCGCTTTCTGATAGATGTGGCATTAACAGCAACAAGTACGTACATATTTAACGATTCTAGGAAATGCTTCTTCGATATCTTCACTGCAATCAATCAACTTTTATTTCTTTTCAAGAATGGCCTCAACTGGGGCATATCAATTGTTAGAAAAAATTTCATCACATTTTACTTCACTGGTGGAAGAGGGAATGAGTTATTATAGCATTTTAAATTTTGTTGACGTGAACTGAAATCAGTGATGTTGTGAGAAGGTTTCAAATTGTGTTTCAAAATCTTTTAGAAAATCAATATACGGCAAATAAGAATAATTAGTTGTTTTCGAAGACATTGAGATGTTATACCTTAATTGAATGTTCCAAATGGAGTTGTGCAAACCCTATTTATTTATTATGTTTGGTCTCTACACATTGTTAATCCTTAGTTGAGATAAATTGAATATCATGTTCATGCCAATGTGAAAAGCTGAATTATTACATACATATCTCAGATAAAGACAAAATTAATGATGAAACCGAATTAAAAAGTTATAAATTATTTTGCAACGTCTGTCAAATGTGGGTAACCGAGCAAACAATGTGGCTCCTTTATACTTACGAAGCGGAAATTAAAAAAGTATCAAATTAATGTTAGTTTTAATTAAAACTTGTTCAAAGTCCTGATGCGTTAGCTTGCTGAGCTGAGAGGAAGGGTCCCATACCTGAGCAGCGTTCCAATGCACAGATATTAGAAACTCTCTGAAAAGGTTCAAAGCGAGAAAAGTTTATTAATTTTGGACTCTAATGAAGGCTTGCACTGGTGTTCCAGGAAATAATGAACCCAAAAAAGGAAATAAAAAATATTATACCAGAGTTTCAAAAAAAATGTAGTCAGCAAACTAATTTCCCGCACGAGAGCGTTCTTAATGTTGTGCCGATAGAAAGTCGGTTCCATTATATCATAATTATTTCGGACGAGCATAACTTCGTATCAAAGGAAAGTACATTCAATTTGCATAATTAGCCTTAATATGAAAGGCTGGGCTCACTGGAGGAGCTAATGTAATATGCGGGTGTAAAGGTACTTTTGTTCCCTGGCGTTCATCCCCCGACAACGCAATTAGGACGGTTGGAAAAATGTTCCCTGTTGAAATTTTGCAAATATTTGCAAATCGTGTTGGCACACGAGAGCCAGACTTGTTTCTTAGACGGCCCCAGATAATAATTGTGTCAGTCGACATGAACTTAATGCTTAGAGAAATGTGGAGCGGGGGGCACTGAGGTGAATGAATTATTCAGGTGTGAACGTCTGGTTTAATTAAAAACTTACAAACGGCGAGCTTAGCCTTGGGCTCTTCAACTTCCCTTAAATGCAAATTAATTTTTTCTAATAAATTTTAAGGAAAACTTCCTTGAAAGACAAAGATAGACATAATGTTTTTAAAGATCAAACACTTTCAGTAATTACGAATTTAGTCGTCTCTATAGGGTAAAAAATATGTCGTTTTAGGACATACCCGCCGTACCTTGTTTGTCTTAAGAAATTATAACTTTTGAAATATTTGATGAAATGGTTGCTAAATTATTACACAAAACAGACAAGAATATAACAATTCCCTTATTGCGAAAAAAAGAATCCCAAACAACATCAAGGATTACATAATTTATTTAAAATTCATATTTGCGGTAACCTTAGATTGCGACATGATCATCAGAAGGCGATAGCAATTAGAAGAACATACATATGTATCTATTTAAGTCAAATGTTACAATTAAAAAAGTCTTTTATTTATAAAATTTCAAGGATATGCATAAAATTTTCAATACGCCTACACTAAAAATACTTTTTTTATGGTTGACTGACTTTCCGTAGATATTTTTAATGGTTTTAGAGATATAATTTGTGCAAAATGCCATTAAACACAAATATTTTGTACTCAATCAGAATGTGGCGTTCTATACTCATTTTAAAATGTTTGTTATTTTCGGACTCTATTACAATATTTTTAGAATTAACGACAGTGAAGGTTTTGCGCTTGTCAATTTGGCTTACAATAGTGTATATTATATATTTTTTATTGAGTTTTATTTCTTCAATATTGCGAATAATGCATGACGAACTAAGCCTTGATTTAAAGCTGCCTTATCCATAGATTCGACAATTAAGGAAAGCTGCTATGGAGGGATCATGAATAAATCAACTTTCACTCAAAAATATTTCAATACTCGTAGTTACTCATAACAACAGTCAAATCCAAAAATGTTAATTTAGATCTTCAAAAGATTTATTATACTCCCGAGCTCACCTTCAAATCTGAAGTTTTTTTTGAAATTTCTTGTTTAGTATAAGAAAACATGGATGATTCAGCAATCAAACTTTCTATTAAAATGATAAATCTTTAGCAAATTTACTTTGATAAAGTAATCAGTGACTTTGCTTTTGAAAAGTGTATGTAATATATTGCTTTCTATAACATAAAACATTTTTATTTCATTCTCATCTCGTTAAAATATGTTTTCTTTTTGAACTTTTAATGATTTTTATGTTTTTATTACTTCAATCATCTTAAAAATAGGCCTTGCAGTTCTGATTGAATTTGATATCTTATTTTTTGTATTAATATATTTCAATAGTTCTATATCCCATATTAAATTTAATGGAAAAGTTAAGATACAAAACACATCTTCGGTTGTGAAAAACATTATTAAATAGTTAGCAATACTATAAAAAATACATGGTTTTAGCACCACTGGAATATACTAGAAATATTTAAAGAATTCGATTACATCTGGATTCGTTAGTCTACTTTTAAATGTTTCTAACGCTAAAAAGGTTTAGTAAACGAATAGGAACGATTACTTGCTGCCCGAAGAGACCTAAAAATTGTAATGAAAGTTTTATATTTACTTACATATACATATATTCGGCTTTGTCTCATTTTTATCACCAATAGGTTTGCAGATCCTCCCTTTGTAGCAACATCTATTACAAATAAAAGTATGTTTAACTACAGTGAATAAAACACGCGTTCAAAAGAAGTGTTTTTAACAAGGACTCCCCTTTCGCCATATTTGACATCAATTTGGCCATTAAAGCCAGAGGATGCCGAATTCAGAGGGAATTATTTACAGTGCTCTGATAAAGTGCCGCTAAAATGCCGTTAAATAAATTCACAGCCGGAAAATAGTGTACTGAAAGCAAACCACTTTACCGGACACAAGTTTCACCACCCGCACCAATCCGCGCCCACCATTCGACAGGAGAGGCGAAAGACTTCATTTTCGCGGCCCTTGCTCAATTTATCGCGTAACACTTTCAGGCAAAAAGCCTCCAACACCAACCAAATAAAATTGGGTTTGAACAAATTTGCGTAATTTTTTACGACCGTGGAAAGGAAGACGACCCTTTTCCACGCCGAATGTTCATATATTGTAAATATGACAGCGGAACTACCTGATTCCCGCTAGAGTTGAAAACAATTTCGGTACTTTATGAAAATTTATGAATTTATCAGAAAAGATAAACAATCTGGACATAGGCTTGCATTTGGTACAGGACGACCGATTGGAAACAAAAACAAATATTCGTTTACATATTTACGATTGGTGGCCTCGCCTGGCCCAACCAGAAGTTTGCGTAATTCGCCACATTACCAAATTTTCGCGACACAGGAACAACATTGCGAAAATAAGGATCAGCAAATACGCGACTGGCAGTATTTATTTTATTAGTCACTTCTGCTATAGGTTGATTTAGATAAACAGCGGGAAGTGGATGTGCTGGAAATGGCTTCAGCAGATTTATTTATACTTCCTGTGAACAGCGCTTCCCTAGCAAACCTTTTTGTGTTTCGCCAGGTTGACAAACACTTTCAAGACCTTGAGCACATTTCAAATGAATTTGGTCAATAATATTTACCTACGTTTTGATTACCTATGGTACCTAGCAAAGAAGATTTATTGATTATATAAAAAAAAAATTATGTTATGATTGAAACGATTCACAAATTGTTGTTATCAGAATCAAAAATTAAAACAACTTGTTTACTCACAAAGAATGTCAATTGAGTAGGTAACAGTACAAATAAAATTTGTTATAAAATGGCCGTTACTAAATTATTCCAATTTAATAATAGTAATTCACCAATTTCAAAGGACTATAAAGCAACATATGTATGTATACTGAAATTAATAGGCGAAATAGAATTTTAGATATTATGTCAAATACTTCAAAAGAGAAGCTTGGAGAAAATACCCTTTTATAGTTTAGAAAAAAGATCACTGTAATTATATCGTGTTCAAATCGTTATAATACTAAGTTATACATATAAGCTTCAAAATTTTTAAATATACTTTCCAGAACATATTCTTTAAAGTCATAATGTAAAAAAATTGAAAAATATATATTAGTTTTGAATTTCTAGATTGGAATACCCCTTTATGTTTCTTCATCTATTGAAATTTTTTTCTATAAGATATAATTTTTTTATTACATAATTATAATCTTTCAAATTTAAAATCAATTATGTGTCGTTATCACGTTTTCTAGATACAACATATAATGTTCCACTTTTCTGACGTAATAAATCCACGTAAATTGGTATCCGAATAATCGGGTTAATGCTAACAATTCTTACAATTTAAGAGGGAGAGAAGACATAACTTTTGATAAATCCTTGTTATAAGAAACCTCAACTGTTTAAGGTTGGTGATACCTACCGATTGTCCTCTTGGTTGCTTTAATAAACATTACTCAAATACTTTATTGCCGTTGTACAACATCTAAATATAATTACAAGAACGGCACAAAAATGTTTTCCATACTTTGAAAGATTTTCCAAGAAGTCTTGCGTTCAAGGAAAACGAGTTGAAGGCAAATATGGGAACCGACCAAAATTCCCACATCCTGAAAACTTGAGCAAATCCGCAGTAAGTTATTAAGTAAATACGGAGAATATGAAATTATGTCGGTGAAGGTCTGAAGTATGTGAGGAGCTGAATAAATGCAGAAGAATTTCTTAATAAACCTGTCTTATGGGTTGTACCGAATTTTTTTACGGACGCGTGGATGTGAAATTTTCCAGCGCATTTAACATTGAGCAAATGAAATTCCACGTTTCAGGTGGCTCTCATTTGTCGCCAGAATTCCCCGTGACATGAAGGGCTCTACAGTGGCGTCGTTCATTGCACGAATGAAGCCGAGCCCCACAGTCCTTGGGGGATTCCTGAAACTCTAACCAGGTTTCCATCATCATCGACGTACAGAGGCTCCCCAGTCCCCGCTTGTTAATTCCATTTCATCCCGTTTAATTGTAAGCTCATCCGAATTTACGAACTGTTTTTCAACCTTTGTGCCACTTACATCGGCCGAGTAAGGACAGGGTGCTTCTGCGAACAAAAGGGTGATCCATTTCACCAGCGAGTGCCAACACTCAATTAGAAGGGCGGTCCCATTGAGGGGGTGAGACTCCATAAAACCACATAAATTTAATTTACTTGAAATTTTCTTTTCAGGACCCCGTGAAAAATGAGGTCTGTGTTTGTGTGCGCTATTAGCCTAATACGACGATGTTGTCGAAATCATAAATCTCTTATAGCAGCACATAATTTGGAGCTTTTCAGCTTCATCGTCGCCATGGTGTTCAAGGCGGTGGTCTAATTCAGAAGTGGGGTTTTCATCCACCCCTCTGTCCTATTTGCCCCCGGGGTACTGGTTGGCTGATTTCTGGGGATGGAATCGCAAAACGTACAGCAGCAAGCAACACAGTGGCCCAAGGAAACCATTTTTCCCGCTTGACTTATTATAAGTCTCGAGGCGAATATCTGGCAGTAAATTCCCTTTCAACGGTTGCCGAAGTGTCAATAACTGCGGTATGCTTATAAAGTTATTTTTGTGAGAAACAAAAAACCCTCGGCAAGCCGCTGATTCGCCAAATGCCGGCACAGCTGCTGACATCTCGCGGCGATGGGGGACTCCAACCAGGACACCATCACCCGGTCCCAGACCCTGGTAGCAACTGGTATAATAGAATTTTTAATAAATAAACATATTTCCGGACGGGCTTTTCCCTCCACGTTATATTCGTTTCAGTTCATTTGGCACTTGACATGCGAATGTATTTTTGTCGACAGCCTGCTCGCTGACATGTTATTTATGAGAAATGACTTCCAAAGCCGATTTAGATGTTTTCACGTAACATTTTCAGGACAAACTCTGGTCCTTCTATCAACGCTGCAATCTGAATTGTCCTCTGTAAATTATGAGCGGTTATTGTCATTTAACATGTTTTTCAAATCCTATTTAGTTCCAGCTCTCCAGTATCTAATATCTATTACATAACATAACTGAGATATTTTTGAATTGTCTCCTGTATGGTTCATTATAAAGTTCTGTATTTTTGATTATCGAACATCTTCCAAAAAGATATAGTGTAGTAGATAGACCAAAAATTTCTCATACATACATATACATACCTAAATGTTAAAATCTTATTTATATTTTTTAAATAATTATTTTGATCTAGTCTGGTTTTAGTATGTACTCTTATTAAAGTTGCAAGTTAATTAAAAAAATTCAAATAATAACTTTCATGCGATTTTCTCCACTCTTAATCCAAATTGTCGGGGTAATGTCGTACTGATTATTAGAGGCAAATTAAATATTCAAACAATTAATGTTTTGGAAAAAAATAAAATTATTGTTAAACATTTTAAAATGGAATAATGACCAACTTAGTATTAGTTGAATAGATTTATATGTTTAATGTATGTACGTTGCAACTACAGAATATCCGACATATTTCTAGCATTAAATTTAAATATCTCTATGTAAATGCATAAATATTTACAATCTCTGCGTAAACGTTATATATAAAACAGTCCCATTTGCACTGAAGTTCAAATTAATATATACTTTTCTTATGATTTATATTAATAAAATTGCAAATGTTATTGGTAGTAGAGATAACTCTTTATAAAAATACTAAAGCACTAAAACCGGATAACCCAAATAGTAATAAATAAATTTCCCTTTAGGCAACCAATCAAAAATTAAAATGCGGTGATGTAGGCAATTGAGCAATTTAAGTGAAGTATTTATAAAGCCTCTTTCTTTTCCTGGAATTTTAATTAAATACTGATATCCACGTGTACTCATCAAAAAATTATCTCATTTCTTATTTATGTAAATAGCATTTCCTTGTTACTTCAACTTAGAAAGATAGCTTAGCTTAAATTTAACCAAAGTTACATAAATTACGGAAAAATCTCTAAAATTGAAAGTTCTTTGAAAAGAAAAAATTTACATTAGCTTTAAATAAGTAAAGAAAATGTTGACAGAAGCTAGAGTAATTTTAATGCACGTTCGTTGGAAATGAAAGTAATTTAAATATCGATTACGCGGATGATGCTGCAGGAACGCATTAAGCCTGGCGGCGGGGTTATCCAACAGATTGTCGGCGGTATCATTGTATTGATAGTTCATAACTGTGATGTAGCCATACAAGGACTAATCAGGGCAAAGGGCAATTCCGCCATATTCGAGTTCATCACGACGAAACAGGAGCAGGGTCGAGTCGTTTTGTTTCCGAGTTCAATTTTGGGGCCTCGGCGGAAATGTCGGCAGGAAGAGTCCTGCATAAACCCATTTAATTAAATCATTTACTAGGTCGTTATCATCGTTGAAGATAAGCAGCACAAAGCTGGGCAGGCTCTGTTTACACCGAATTTACATTAGCTCCTGTGATACCTTGCATGCTCCCGAAAAATACGTCAAACCAACCGCGCCAGAGCTTCCTCGTGGTGACGCCGCGGCGAATATCAGCAGTCCCGAAAAGCTGCCGTGTCTGGTTTCAGTCCATCCCCAGGGCTCTGTTTATGGCATAATTCTCCTCAATTTCAAAGACTTTTCGAGGCTGTTAATTATTTTCAAGGGATGGTAAGCCTAAAACCTAAGAAATAATTAACTTTGTTGCAGCCCCCCGTGTTTCCAACTGCCGGCCCAAGGAGATGAGTGCCGGTTTGACTGACGAAGCCTTTTTCTAAAGAAAGATTAAATGGTAATTTTCGTTGAAACGCGGTTGTTCATTCAAAATTCTGGGAAATTTACGTGCTTTGCTGTTTTTGACTGCGGGGCCATGCTTATTCTTAAAATTGAAACCACCCACGCGAATTCATTTCAAAGAATTGCCTCTGAGGTGTTATGTTTTCATTTGCCTGGATATCGCGTTTTTGTACCTTACATGTCAAAACATTCAAAATAAGCAAGGGCTTTGTTCTTACTTTCGTTTTAAAAAGAAAAAAAATTAAAGCTGTTTACCCCAAATACTGGTTATGATGACCAAAAATTTCTCTTTGATGAAGGAAAATGGGAAATTTCTTTTAATATAATTAAATATAAATAAAAGTTGATAATAATTAGCTACTTAAGAACATCGCTTATACAAACAATTTCCCTCTAAATTCCAAAATATAATTTCCAGAAGGTACAATAAGTTCATACATAACTTACATTTGAAATAACTTACAGTTATAAATAACCTCAGTTTATTAAAATAAATGGGATATCTGTACCTACATATCTATGTACACATATGTATGTGACTAAATTCGACACTAAGCCATTTTAAGTTTGATTGAATTTAGCCCTTTTCCAAAGTTGATGCAAAATACAAAATTGTTTACAAGTTTATCTTTATATTGTTTTTGAGATTGATTAGGCACATTTTTATTAGACCTAAAAAGCTAGCGGAACTAAATTGATTTAAACAAATTATATTAAAGTAAGTTTTCAACTGTTAAATGGCTCCTTCGGAATAAGCACAAATTAAATTTTTATCCAACAATATCCTGGTGTAATTCAAAGGCTAAAATGTGGGACTATTATGGTTAAAATTTGTGCTACACACCCATGTAAAGGATATCCTACTTGATATATAGGTACGAGGTCGGTCCTGAGGGAATTTAATTAGTGCAAATTTTATACAGAAGATTCTCTAGATTTTCATTATGCCCAATTCGTTTTATATAGCACAAGCGGCTCCTCTCTGATTTTCATATTTTAATATGTTAAAAATCTAGAACTCTTATTTTCTTTTCATCAGATAAATCAAATGCAATATATGTATGTATTCTCTTTTAAAGAAATTTACAATTCAAGTCAAAATCATAAATATATATGTATTTAAAAGAAGAAAAAAGTGTAGGTAATCGTTTTGGTCTTAAATTTGTTTTAACTCATATTAAAGTGGGTTTTTCTATATATAATTGTTGAACTCTACAATGAATTTTGAACGTCAACTGAACTTCATTTGCTATGGCTTATTACGTTTAGTTTTAGTGACTATTCAAACCTATAATAATTCTCTATAACTAGCATTTCACAATAGTTTCCAATATAAATCCCAGTCATATCGTAATTAAGTTCGCTTACATGCTATAAAATAAATAAATAAAATTAAAATAAGCTAAAGAGGAGAACGCAAGGAAATATTTTTATTGTTAATATTTATAGACGTAATTTATATGGTTCTGGAATTTGAAAGTAATTGGAGTGCTTGCGTTCTACCTTAATAGAGCTATAAATAAATTGGTGCAATAATTTAGACCCCTTTATAGCAGTATTTCTCAAATATGGGGTTATCCTTGCAGTCGTTCCAATGCAATTTTACGGAAACCAGGGGACAAAATCAATGTTTATCCTGTGAATCTCTCCCCGAGTAAGTAGAAAACTTCTATAAAACGTGACCTCATATCGGCGGACACCGAAGTTTGTGTCTCGTCGCGTAGTTCAATAACACGAGATGTGCATTTCTGTTGTCCTCGCATGCCTCGGATGTAACCAAGTCCCGGCAAGGAGTCACATTTTAAGGCTCAAATAATAAACAAGTCCTGGCACTCACAGCTGTGCTAAAGCTGAAGGAATTTCTGTTTGGGGCGAACCATAATCGTGGTCCAGAGTCCGGTAATATTGCACCATTCAATCTTATTTGTGGTCAGAGGATGCCAGCCGTAAACTTCATTTAAGAGTACGTCCGACGTCCAGGGTCTGCCCCCAAAATGGTCTTGGCTCGGTGCTCCCATACAAAGAACATAAAATATTCGGCCCAAATAAAAGCGAAGGAGATTACGAACACCGAAATTTGTGGTAAGTAAATGCCGCTCCAAGTGGAGGCGATGCCTTGCATTAATTACAATTCGGAAATTTTTCCCTGACGGACACACTTAGAAATTTACAACTTTCCAGCAGTGTGCTGAATCATTAAACGAATCGGTGCTCCCCCGGGAGGTGTGTTAAGGGCCCCATTTCAGGGAAGTCTATAAACGCCGCCCAGGACTTTATTCATTCCATGGCTTCTGCATGCGCCCATCAAGCAGAAGAGTTTTATTTATCCCTGGGAAATCCTTTATCACCTCACCCGGGCTGGTTTGGGATGGGATCTTGCATGCGTTACCCCATAATTGAAGTGGGTGAAAATGGTACTGGGGATGCAAAGCAAACATGTGAACTTCTCACTTATGCTAATCTAAGCCCCACACTCAAAATTAATCTCCTCTGATTTTTCAAAAAACTGATAAATCGAGAAATTACCTCCAGCCAATTTTAACGATGTATGAAGTTTTTCGTTGTAAGCGAATTTAAGTGTAGCTTTTGTTAGAAACTTGTATAAATTAAAATTTACTGTACTTATTGAAGAACTACATTTTTCTACAAAATAGTTCATCATTCTCAATTAGATTCAGTTAAAAATATTTAATAATATAATAAATAAATCCAAAAACCACAACTTTATTTTACAAAACCGTTCGTGTATGAAAATGAATTTGGCGAAAAAGGTAAAGGGAAAGCATAACTTCAAAAATCTGACGATTTTTCTTTAGTTTTCTCAAAATGCAATCAGTGACATTAAATTATAAAATTCCTTTATGGCTCTTGTTTAAAATGTTAATGATATTTAAATTAAATAAATTCAAGCTTTTTAAACCACGATAAAATAGCGATGATTAGTTACGGTTCTTACTACTTACAATAAGTACAATTTTTTACGAAATTACAAAATAAACGTATTATTCAGTAGTATACATATACACTCAAGTCACCAACTTTGGCGATTTTGAGAAAAACTTGAGTCCGATCAATTCAAGAGTTTTCAATCGCCTTGTTTAATTCAATTAAAAAGATACTAAATACTACTAGTATCTACATATTAGATACTATTTAATGGAATCGGACAATTTTGATAGCTAAAAAAGAATTTTATTTCGTTAGCTAAAATTTTAAAATTGAGATTAAAAACTGCCAGAATAAACCTATGTATATACGTACATATATCCTGTCAATTAATAGCTCTAACATTTGCTCCTCAAAAATTTCATCAATGCTTATTTTTATAAAAGAAGAAGAACTTTGCCACCGCTTTTCTCCTTGAAGCCAGCACCAGCACCGCAGTCGAGCTCTTTTCAATTCAAAAAATATTTCAAAACTTTAATTGGTTCTTTGCCTAATAGTTTCTCTAAAAAATTCTTGTACTTATTCAAAACTTTTCCGAAATTCTAATTTTGTCTATTAAAAAATTCTGAAAAATCTCTAAAATTTTAGCAAACTTGTCTAATTAAGAAAATGAAATCTTCTGGGAAAAGGGGAGGAATTAAATTTTAATCTCAGCGAAACTAATTGCTTTCACCTCCTCCCAGTGCAGAGGGTGTTTATAAATTCTTTCTCATACACATGTTGTCTTCCCTCGTGCAGAAGGAGCTCCGGGTTCGTTTAACTTCGACCAACTCCCTGAAAACCCGTAGGGACGTGTTTGCACGCTGCCCAATCAAAGGCCCTTTGCCAGTGTAACAAAGCACTTTCTAGCGATCTGTAAGCGTCCCTCGTTAGCCCTTTATGACATTAAGCAGACGAGTCCTTGAAGTTCCCGAGATCAAGGGATAGAGGAAGCCAGCCGGGATGCAGCATCCCCGGCGACGAAGGCGATGGTGCGCATTTTTGTTAATATGAAGAGATAGCGTCCAGAAAAGGAGTTGTTTAGACAGGCTCGGGGAGGAAGGAATTTAATATTCCAGACATGTTTGCAGATAGGAGTTTATTCAAATTTATTATTCATAGATACATCTTGTGAAAATGGGGGCTCAAGTTAGAGGACATCCCGCCCTCTCGCCTGCCCGCAGAATAAAGGACTCCCAGGAACCCCTTTAAGAAAGGGATCCTGAAATTTTGCTGTTTGCTTCGTTGTTTTGCAGTCTTAAAGAACCACCTCTCCACAATACGCTGGACAAATACCCCGAGCTGTGGCTCCTCGCTGCAACGCGAAAAGTAAGTAATTAGTTTGTCTTGTTCGTTGTTCGTCTGGATTCTAAATGGTTTTGGGGAGATCCTAAGTAAATGTCCTTTCCCCAGGCGCCACTCTTCGTCTGAGGTATTTTCCAAATTTCAGAGCAAACACTTGCTAATGACTGCCTGATAGTACTCGCCACAGAGCTTATATATTTTCGCGGATCCGCGGTATTTATTGACTGCACTTCCATAAAATTTCCATCGCTTTCCACAAAACTCAACGGCAGACACTTCGAGAGGAAAAGTAAAATTTCTCTTTGTAAAGTCCATCAGTCCGAGTATATTTATGTTTCAAAATTATGCTCGAAATATCATGAGATATTGACTCGTCTGTCTGATAAATTTTTGGACTAAGATACATTAATACAATTCTTAATTTAAAACAAACAGTTCACTTAATTTTGCTTAGGTAATGAATCTTTGCTAATCCATAAAATAAACGGAACATGTATTTACTCTATTTACACATAAATACATATTTATGTATTTATACTTCTATAACAATATTTAGTTGAATTTCTATTTTGAATGCGATTTATTTATTGATTTTCATACTGTTTTTGTTTTTTAGTAAACTTTGTTCTAACTTGATTGATCGCATGTAAATTTCATTATCAGAAATTTACATGCGATCATCCTAGGACGGAGATACTTCGGTTCGATTTCATTTTATATCAATATCGATAAACTCACATTTTTTACCACCATATCGACCATATTACAATTGATTATACAATCGATAAAATTCTCTATATGTAATATTTTAGTTATAATACATATTCGAAGACGTGAAAGTCATATGCAATACCCATTTTTCTTCAGTTCATTGAACAATAATTTTCAAATAAATGTATATGCTATGTAGTTCCTGTTCCTTAAATTAATACAATTTTAGTTATATGTAATCCAAACAATCTTAAAGCATTGAAAAAGTCACCATAAAGTCTAAATTCTAAGAATTTGTCGGTGCTAAAATCGAACTTTAACATCGTTAGATATTATTTCTAATTTAATAAAAAACAAACTTTAGGTTTTTTTACTGTGGAATATTAACAAACTCTTCGAAAAGGTAAATAAATTTATAACTCTTTTATTTGAATCCTAAAATTTATTATGTGAATAAAGCGACTGCTGCAAATTACATAATTTGAACCTATTAATTCAGGTAATTTCATTTAAATGAATAGAAAAATTTGATAAGCTGGTATTTGGCGTTATTAAAATTGAAAGACACTTTTAAATTACACCAACATAAATGCTCTGAACCTTCGAAAATGATGATAGAGGACATTCAACCAAAAATTTTAATGTTGTTTGCCATACTAATATTTAATTATCAATCTCATATTTTTCTGCAGTAAATGTAAATGATGTCTGTATATATTAAGCATTAATGATTAATTACATGTTTTAAAATATGTTAAAACTGGCAGACTTTATGACCGTTGGAAATTAAAAATTATACGGCCTTAAATCTGATGTGTACTTATGACATATAAAATCCAACCACAGGTACTCACTATTCGATTGAAATGGATGAAGTTATTTAATAATTTAATAGTTGCGAATACAATTTGCCACAATTGAAATAATTTGGGTTCCACCCCTTCCGGAATATAAAAATCCGAACACATTCCCCGGAGCTATGTGCCTTTATAAGAGGAAATAACAAACAACAGTGCCGTTGAATAATTTAATAAATTTATTTTGAATAAAATTATTCCAAATCAAAATATTTTTGCGAATTACTATCTAGATTAATTCAGAATATTTCGAAAAGTTATTTTGTGTACCCAATTTACGATTCGTGTGCCGAAGCCTATCGAATATTAAAACGGTCACATTCGTCAATCGGGGACCGTGCTGTGGTCGGTGACAGGAGCGCCCCGCCTGGTCCCCGATTAAGGATATGTTTAGATCGTGTGTGTGTGTAAATCGGATGCACAGAGTCGACGCCCTTCGTTCGGATGCAGTAAAATATCCACCGAGGGACCGCTTAATTAAATTAGAGC
Source organism: Tolmerus cingulatus (assembly GCA_959613345.1). Lineage (NCBI taxonomy): Eukaryota > Metazoa > Arthropoda > Insecta > Diptera > Asilidae > Tolmerus > Tolmerus cingulatus. The sequence continues at coordinate 13,734,945 of OY390708.1, read as the reverse complement.
AACGAAAATAGGGGAATCAAATAAATAAATCTGAGCCTACTTTAAGCTTAGGACTAAAAAATATACTAAAATTTAGGTGCCTTTGCCGTGGGGGCTCATGGAAGCAGTCTTGGATTAAAACGTCCCATGAAGAGGATCATCCCAGTGGGATTATGCCTTACAAAGTATAGGAACGGTTTGTCGAAGCGTAGTCTAGGGGATTCTGGGATTCGCGCCTGTCTGGGTCTTAAAGGCAACGGCAGTTCCAAATACTTCGGATTAAGGAGATCATCGTAAAAGGCTCGGCCGTTGTCATTCAACACTGCCGTGAAGTCCGCCTGAATGTTGGCCGGATCTTCCAGGAGTTGATCTTCAATCACAGCGTTTCTTCTACGAAGCGGGGGTGCAGGGTACATTTCGACGTGGTGATGGTCAGTGATCTTCTCCTCAGCGCATGTACTGAACGTGTTGATCTGCACCATGTCCGAGAGATAGACGTCTTTGTTGGCCAGTCCAGTCAGACCTCGAAGATCTGCGTTGTCCGAGTGGAAGAGCGTCTTAAGACCCATTCGCTGCAAGCCCATGGATGCATTGATGAACGATCGATGCGAAAATCGCGGGAGTTGCACTTCAAGTCCTGGTCTTTCCATCAGCGACGTCAGTAGACGACTCCAGGAGTTTTTGGTAATAGCTGTGTCTACTAAATTATGTTCTAGCCGCTCAAGGTTGTCGCCAGGCGCAGCTAGTCCTTGCTGTCCAGGCATAATGTAGATTGTGCTCACCGTTTCATAAGTGCTTCCAAATGCTACGACTGTCGCATCCAAGTCAGGATCATATCCAGCAGTAAATCCAGCTCGGAATACAACTGCCGGTATTGGAATCAATCTTCGCTGGCGTATTGAGGGATGGACTTGGAAGAACATTTCACCATCACGTTCGTACACAGATCCTCGCGAACAGTCAGTCTGAAATGAGAAATTATATTAAAGAATACAACTGATTCTAACTTAAACCTAGAAAGTTATTTTTATTCCTATCATAACTCCACTAATAAAATTGTTATAGTCGAAATAAAACGTCCAATCTAAAAACATATTTAAAGATTAATAACGCCCTTCGCTAATACGCACGCAGTTGAACATGGCTTAATTTTTATTTTTAATGTAGATTGCATCCACAAAAATCGTTTAGGTCGTAATTAAGTAAAACTACATATATAAATAAATCAGTAAAAAATTGCACACATTTATTTTCATTAAGTAAACATTCTCATCAATTGAAGTATAATAAAAATTTTCTACAACCCTTTTACTACTTCACGAACCAACTAATTTTTTTATGCACATTCTGTTCTGAATTCATTAAGCACAATTACTTTCGCTTAACTTCAGGAAAGTCCTAAAAGTAATGAAATTTTAAGAGAGCTATAAAATCAACACGAATAAAATTCATTGATGATGAAGTCATTCCAAGTAATTTCAGGAATACGGGAGAGTGAAATCGATGACTTCATTATTCCAAAGCACAGGCGCGGCAAATTGTGGAAATTCATAACCATTACTGCCAAATAAACTAAAAGAAATCAGCATTTTCTTAAAATATGAGCATATAGAATTATTTCCTGTTTATCTTTTATTTCCGCATAAAGCAGTTAATAAAGACACCACCTGGTCAGTTATTTATTATTATTGCTTTGCGCTACTTTCTCCTCTTATTCATTGTATGACATCTTTGATATTTTTAGGTATGTTATCATAATCGATTTTCGTTTCTCTTTAATTTTGTTAATAGGCTTTTAGGTACAGAAGGCCTATAAAAGAATATCTAAAATTAGAATTGAACCAAGTGAGCACTAATTTAGCCATGAATGTAGCCATTATTACGATAAATTAAATTGGTGTCAATCATGTGATTATCTTGAAGAATTTAAAATTGCCATTTTACAAATACTAATATCATATGCACAAACATTCACATATGTCTAAAATATGAATTTTTCTCTTTTAAAGAATGTAAAAAGGTGTCAATGTGTCAATTTATGGGGAGGATTGGAATTCTTAGAAGTTCGCTGCAATTCTATTTTAATGTTTCACAGTAGCGTGCATACCTACATATTTCAAGGGTGAAATAATTTTGAAAAAATTTGTTGACTACTTTTATACTAATAATTTGTATAAATGAATTTGTGGAAATTAATTAATACTTTATCTTAAATATTATTGTAAAATATTAATTCATATTCCACAAATTTAATAGTTACTACTTGAAGAGGTCGAACGCAGTAGTCAAAACGAAATATTCAAAACAATTGAAAGGCTAATAATTATGGAAAAAGGTTTCATCAATTTAAGGTAATTTTCTTTAAAGGTTTTGGTATATAAGTAGCCGATTCCGGGTAGTTTTATTGCTTTGAATTAACTATTAAACTAATAGCATTTTAAAATTAGTTGTGACTTTTTAAGACATAAAAACAATTTACGATGTAAAATGTATTTCATACACTTTCAGTATTCATGGATTAAAATATTCCTGATATTATACATATAGGTATGTTGTTGAATATTTGCCTTTTTCAAAATTTTTATCGACTTAAGATTCTTTTAAAATTTTTATCAATAGTATCTACATCAGACGTTCTTTTTGCTCAATATACGATTTAAACGAATTAATTTTTCAAAGTGCAACGCTACTAATGTTACAACTAAACCTAATCAATTTATACTCCTTATATATACTATCCATTTTATTTTTACTCGAGTTTTTAATAAGTTAATAAGGTATAATTAAATTCATGTATAATTCAATACTTTACCTGGAAAAGATTCGCCGACACAGTAGCAAGTGGTCCATTCACCCAAACACTGTTTGTCCTCAGATACTCCATAACTTTCCCCATAGTGTGCCTCTTGATAAGAAGATTTGTCCTCCTTCGAATAATGTCGTTAACCACATTGAAGTTAACTTCTTCGACATGCCCCGAATAAAGTTGTTGCGTTTTCTCTTTGAAAAATTGTAAAATCTTTCCATTGACCCTATCGCTGAATATTTCTCGAACAAATGCACTGGAAGCAATCGAACTGTCCTTGGAGTGCTCCACGGATTCCGTGATATTTTTGAACACCAGATGAGGATTAAACGTGACCATGTCATCGAGCTTCAAGATTTCATTCATTTCTCCAGAAGTTCCACCCCTCGCTCCCAGGAAGACCATGGATAGCATAGAAGTCAGGGCGAATGGTGATATGATGAGACTGCGCGCAGGACTTATTTTTTCTACTGTTATAGCCTTCCAGTAGCTAAACGCGAGCTCGTTGCAAAGTCTAGCGAATTCTTGGACGTCTTCTTGAAGGTCCATGGTGCTAGCCTCTAGACCCATTGTTTCTTCAGGGGTAGGGTCAAGTTTTACTGGTGGTCGCGAGGGTTGGTTTAATTGGGGTACTTTCAGATTACTCAAGGAAGGAGGCCTGTGAATAGGGCGTTGATTGTTGAATTGAAGAAGCTTATGGTCATTGAGGGACGGCTGCTTAAAGTAGTGGACTGGTTTTAAAGTGCCTGGTTTTTTAGACGCTAACGAATCAATTGCTTCAGTCGTTGTTGAAGGTGTAAGTGTTGTTCTGACCAAAATTTTTTCAGTTGCCGAATTCATTTCATCGTCTTTAGTCGTGGTCTCCCCCAGCCGCACATAGGCGTGTTCTGATCCAGTCATGTTAAAAATGTCCATTTGTTGCATTGCAACCGCCAAATCTGCATTTTTAAAACTGGTCGTGCTGTCGAGCTTGTTTTCAGGTGATGTAGGTGAGTCGTCTAGAGCTAACGACGAGACCGTCGTGGCCGAATTCTCTGTTTCAATTTCTGCATTTTCCTGCACGAATTCGGGTTCCTTGACCTCGTCCTTCACCACATCCTCGTCCTTTGAGGAAGGTAGAGTTGTTGAGATTAATGAAAAGCTATTGACGTCACTGTTGGGCTCTGAGGTGACAATCTCGTCACCCCAAGGGGCCACTGTCGGACCAGTGGTAAGCGCTTCCTTGTCGTCATTATGCTCCTGTTTTTCCTTATTGTCACCCTGTGTTTGGGTCTCTGGTTCTTGATTGTTAAGAGGCATTTCAGTGGCGAGTGGTTCGACAGACAAAGGTACAAAAGACGTCGCCTCGACATAGTCGGGCTCACGCGTGTCCTCAGTCGTTTCTATTGGCTTCAAAGTGTCACCAGGCAGCCCTTTGTTCGGCGGCAAAAGGGTTTCGCCAGCTGCATACCCAACAGGTTTATGCTGTTGGGAATTCATCTCATTTTCAGGACTTGCTTCTGTTTCCTTCGCCGCCGAGGACATGAAGGTGACGCTCGACGACGGGCTTTTATTCGGGTGACTGCCACTCGGTGGAGTGATTGTCTCTAATTTTTCATATTTCTGCTCTGATTCTAAGTACGGCAGCTCGTTTCGGTTTGGGATGTCGAAAAGTCCTGGGCTCAGATGCGCCATTTCTGCGAGGCGGTTGGAACCCTCTTCCTGCTCGACGGCGTCGAAGAACCCGTCCAAGAGGGATGTGAACTCCGACTCGAAAGGGTGCTCCGTCGATGCACCGGGGCTGTCCGCCAAATTTGACGCCGCTGTGGCTGCCTGTTGCTTGAACTGCGACATGCTCATGTTACCTGCCTTCAAACTTTCCATCACGAGCGCTAAGTTCTGGGGGCTCGAAGATACCTATAATAAAAAATAAATAAACAATTTAAACTTTTCGTATAGATTTAGCAAACTTATTTAGATTATCATTATCAAAATTCCTTGATTCTCTTATTTATAAATAGTAGTATTAACTTCCGAGCGCAGAACTTCAAAACGAATTTACTATAATTAGTATATTTTTGAAATTATTGCACTCGGAGGATACGAATTTGAACTTAAAGATAGTTGTATATAATATTTTTCACTACATACTTTCAGAAAATCAAGTTATATATGTAGTTAATGTAAAAAATATATCAGTTGTGGAATACATATGTTTATTAAAAGTGAAGATAATTTTAGAGGCAAAGTTCAAGTTCACAGATATAAAAACTATAATTTTACAAAACGAAATTTTTTTTTTATTCAAGGAAAATCACTATCTTCCAAAAAAGTATTGATATAAAAAATGGTTATCACCCATGTAAGGCTTCGTTTTCTTTATGTTTATTTAGATAAAAACATACTAGAATAAAACAATAAAAATGTCTGCCTGGATTACGTGTAAAATAAAGTTTTAAGTCTCTTTTTCGGTCTTATGTTTTCAACCAGATTAAATTCTTCTTTTAAACCAACACTTAATTATGTATTTTAATAAAAGTATAGATACTAAAAAGTTCTATATTTAATTTAATTTAATTTCAGAAATTGGAATAATTTTTGATTTTTGATAGATGGAAATTGGTTAAATATTTGATGATACTAGCCACCTTTAGAAATAGTAAATTGAAGATATAAATAACAGCCACTTTTTGAAAAACGTTACTCACCTCTTCGAATTTGTCTACGTTATTCGCAATTATTTCGTCGACAGCGTGGGACAATTGGCTGGAATCATTCTCGTGACTGGGAGGCTCAGCCGACGTCGGATTTATGTCCCGGACCTCGTTCTCGAGGAATCCTTCCGTCTGCGTGGGAAAGAGCTGTTCATCATCGGGCTGCTCCTGGTCCTCCTCCGGGACCGTCGTCGGGACCTCGGTAGTTGGACTCTCTGTCGTCAATTCCGACAAGATGGGATCTTTGAGCTCGACGTAGAGGGGCTCATATTTAACCACGTTTAACCCGTCTACTTGGTCATTACTGAGGCCGGTGGAGGACTGAGGACTTCCTTCGGTTGTGGCTAAGGCCGACTGCTCACTGTCGGCGCTATCCGCATTCGGAGGAGCTGTTGTTTCCACCGGGGCCTGGACTGCTTTTTCAGTTGTTGGTCGGCGATGGCTTCCTTCCTCCAGGACCCCAGCTCCGCTGTACATGACGGGCGATGCGGCGCTTTGGTTCCGCTCCGAATGGACTTCTGCCATGTCATTGACGTGGGAATCGTGCTGGAGGCTCTCCAGGATTTGATCAAAGGAAAGTTTCGCATTCATGTCCTCCTCGCTCTGCGACAGCGACTGCAAGATATTGCCAATGCTGAGGGTCGTCGGTTCGTCCTCGTCGCCGGATGACGTCAGTTCGACGTCGTCCTTCCCAGTCGTTGTGCTGAACATCGGGGAATAGGTGTCAGCCTCGGAGGAATCCAGCTCTTCCTGCTCCTCTGTCGTCACAGAAAGGTCGAGGGGATAGCTCTCATCCAATTTAGTTGTTGTGGTCATTGAAGGGTCCCCAGTTCCAGCCTCCTCCAGAGAAATTGTGGTGCCTGCAGGCGCAGGTTCTGAAACCCTTTCTGTGGTCACACTTTCCGTTGAAATTGTAGGTTTGATTGGAATCCTTAAAGTTGTTGTAGGAGCTGGTGTCGTATTTGCACTTGTAGGTACTGGGGTTGTTGTTGTCGAAGTGGTCGTTGTTGTCGTTGAAGATGTAACAACACGATGAGTTGTTGTTGCTGGACTACTGTACTGAGCAGGTTTAATTTTAATAATAGTCGACGAAGTAATTTTAGGCACTTCTGTATCAGGCTCAAAAATCTCAGTCGTGGCTCCATCCACACGGTTGAAGATTGGCTTGATGATCTCCTCGTTATTAACAAAAATTTTCTGCGGGGCAGCAGAAGTCGTAGTAGCAGGCTTTTTAGGGTGAGTAGGCCTTCGTTTAGTCGGCAAAGTTTGCTTTGTAGGCTTTGGCTTTGGCGTTGAAGTTGTTTTAACCGGAGCTGGTTTTGCAGACTGCTCAACCACATCCGAATCTGGAGTCATCACAACTTGTTGCGGCTTCTGCGCAAATATATCACCCCCCGTGTTGCCAAAAATTGCTGGCAAAATCATTGACCATGAGGAAGATACATCTGGGGTGTCCAAAACTAATTGATCATTAGAAATATTCTTCTTCCATTCAACCTCTTTAGTCAAAACGTTCTGAACACTTTGGACAATGTCCTGGACATTTTTTTCAGGATCACGATCGTCAAGAGGAATGTTGTGAATTATTGCTGCACCATCTCCATCACCATTTGCCACGATGCTTTGAATCTCTTTTAGGGTCATGAGGCGCTTAATTAACTCGCCATTGTCATCGAAGGTATAGAATTCGTATCTATCTGGATTAAGGAGGTTTATGGGACTAGCCACTTGTAGAGGCACTAATGGTTTAGGTATAGGTTTTCCAATGGCATCAGTATATTGTGGTTCATTTCCATTAAGTATTACTGAAACTGATGTCACAACACTAAAAATGAAAAGTAAAAACTTGGTCACATAAATATTTTTTAATAAGCATTCTTTTTAAAAACAATATTCACAGTATAGTATAAGATGGTATGAGTTACTTAAGTTTTAAGCAATTTTTCGATTCATATAGAGGTTTTTTCAAATTCTATTTAATTTGCAGAAAAAAAAAATCTAACTTTAATTTTATATATTATGATATGTGCGCCAATTTGAATACTATAAGGATTCATAGGTACAGATGAAAATGATTTTTTTTTCCTAAATATGTACCTGTATGGATTCACCCTTATGCATACTATGAATATTATAAACTCAATCACAATGGGTGCAATTTATCAAGTGTAATGGTTATATTTGTTTTCTTAACAAATTATATACTATAAACAATAATAAAATGTATGTCAAAAATAAGTTTGAGTTTGAATTGTTGCAACAACAAATTTTTTTAAAGAATATTACTAAAATATACAGTTTTTACAACACTTTTGTATTTTAAAGTTGTATGCTCATATTTGTTGTAAACGATCACAAAAACCATAAATCATTATTTTTAGAGTAACACTACTAAAATTGAGAAAGCATTATAAGTTTCCTATTAAAATTGTTGAAAGAATATAAATAGGGTCGAAGGTCAGACTGTAAGAGGTAATAAACTTTAAAAAGTTTCCTATAAACCGGATAAAGGTCATGCTCTTAAGAGGTTTAAAGTTAATTGCAGCAGATAAAAAAGGAAACGCATTAATTAATGCATACCTACTTAATTAGCTTGAAAGATAAACAGCATTAATCGTATATGGAATAATGAAGCAGGCCTTTTAAATTAAGTGGTTTTAGATGCTGGATGATGAACGAAAGCACGGCTTAATAGTTTGCACTGGAATGAATGAATGAATGCTATGCACGTCGGTTGTTTTTTATCGCTCAAACAGAAAAGACGTGCTATGCACGTCGACGAAAAACTTTCAAGTAAATGCTCGTTGCGAGAAGCTTCATGCACGAGTTTCTTTGAATTAATTTTCAACGGTGGAAGAAATTAAAACAACATTTATTAATCATTCTTTTAGAGTCTTTTAGGCCTTATCTATAAAAAATATAAAGCTTATTATAAGAGTACATAAAAGATGGGTATTTCAAACATATACCGAATTTAATCAAAGATTATTTTCAATTGTGAAGAAACCAAACAAGGTAGTTAATAAAATCCATTGTTTTAAAATCGAAAAAACCACATATCTAAGCATAAAATAAGCAAGCAAAAGGCAACTATATAAAATATCAGAAGTCCTTTCTTAACATATTTACGCTGTACCCATTACATGAACATCTGTACACAAGTAAATAAAGAACAATAGTCGTCATTTATGATTATAATAAACTTTTGCTTATCTGAATTAAATCATTACGTGAATTTCTATCAGAATAGATGCTAATGTATAATTTAGTCTAGTTTCCACTTTACTGGGATTTGAATGGTTGATTTCAGGTGACTCAGTCGTAAGAGTCTGGAACATGTGTGGGAATCACTGTTCCAGGTGAATTACTTTTCGCGCGATCTCAGGTTGAAGAACTCGGCAGCCAGTTAAAAGACAATTGCATTCATCCGCTCTTCCCTTTTTTTACTGTCGGCCTAATATATAATTTATAAGGAATTTTCCCAACACCTGGAGATTCACATGAATTATTTGAATTGGTGCATTGATTTTGCCTCGGATGCGACGAGATACCATTCACAGGGAATCGCATTATCATAATCAGATGCGCCGCCAAAATAAGGTGGACGGACGACTGTATTTGCAGCGGGGGGATATTGTAATCGCAAATGCAGTGGGAAATTTGCATAAACAGACGATAGCTGAATCTCTAAATTGTCGGATAAATTCAAGTAGGATAAACGAAGCTATCACAGGGAGCTAAATTCTTTCACTTGAGGCAGCTTCAGCGGGTGGCTTCCCTGGAATTTAAATTTCTCCGATTTCGAATGATCCCTGGAATCTTCCGCAGGGTGGGCGGCCCAGACACCACCAGGGCGCAGAAAATGGCGCGGCTCTCGACACCAACAATGCCGCGCCGTCTGTAACCCTGTTTTTGGCAATGGCAGTGAAAACATAAATTCAGTAACTAATTTGCATAACTGAAGTTCGCGAGCAGTAGAGGTGAGAAATAAGTAATAAAGCTGGAAGTGCTGCAGCGGATTGCCGCGGAATTCCGCGCACGTGAGAAACAAAGCCATTAACCTCAAGCCCACAAGTGGGCTCAATGGATTCTGGATGTGGTGCAGGAATCGGCGGAACGCACCTTGCCTGGAATCATGCAAATTAATTAACGATCCGCCCTCCACCCGAACCCGTGGAGCTCTCCTGGGGGATCAAGAGGCATGGTCGTGGCGCAGAAGTCATTTCCACGCTGCTTAATCCTAATGAAATCTCCATTCTGCAGCTTCCGAAAAATCCTCCAGAATGCAGGAAGGCATTTAAATTCTTATCCCTGGATGCTTTTGTGCGCGATAATTAGACAAGGCAGCAACACCGCGACTGCCGCTAATGTGCTCCGGGAGGCGGACAATGGGAGATGAATTCAAGGGGTGGTGAAAATTGGTCCAGGACTCGTGCTCTCGGGAGCATAAATACATATAGAAGTCGTCTCCGAAGGATCACGAGCTTATAGGTACCATTACGAAATTCGTATTTGCAGTCTTTCATTTTAGCTATAGCAATCTTTCTCCATTCCCTGAATTAATAAATTTTCGTAAATTTAAACAGGTTTTTCATAAAACTGCTTTTTTTCGAAATAAATAGTGTAATCGACAACACGAAAACTATTTCATCGGACTTGATCAAATTTTGAACACATTTCAACAAAAGTACTAAGTTTATGTTTGAACCTATGTAAATATGACATTTCAAAAATTGTGAAATTAAGAAGCGCAAAAGTTTGTGATGTTTTGCTAACCTTTGTTTGAAGTCATATTGAGTTTATACTAATTCGCTATATCACTAAAAAGCAGGCTTTCTATCCAAACCATTTTAAAATATTTTTTAAAATTCAAATATTCTTTTCTTTGCAGAAGGTTTAATAAATTTTATTGAAACTAGCATGATTCATGTATTAATTATTTTGGAGTACTTATCAAAAATAGTTTTTTTTTTTTATAATCTTTTGATTTTGCGAATTTAACAGACATCAAAGATTTTATAGTTGCAGTGGTGAACCCATTTTAAGCATCACTAAATGTGTCAGTGCTTGAGTCTTCTATTATGTCTTTAAATTATGGCAGCTCTTTTGCTATACTTGACTTAAAAGCGCATTAAAATATATAGACTTTGATACATGAATTTCCTTATGGGCTTAAAACTCGTTCGATAAACCTTTAAAATTTAAACGTATGCGAAAATGCTTACTTCACACCTAAATTTACTAAATATTTTAAAACTGACGAATCAATATTCAAAGGAAATTTTTATGTTAAATTTATTGTTAATTTAAATTTTCGCATTAACTACACACAGAATTGTTTACATTGTTAAAAGATGAGAAAAACTTAAAATAATAGGATTTACTATATATACGTTTCTACGCAACTCTTTAAAAGAGTTTAAACAAAAGCAAGAAACTTCAAATGTAGAGGAGAGGAAAAGTGTTTTCAAAGATTTCTCGTTAAACCCACTACCATGAATTTGAAAACCTTTTATATTTTTGAATTATCCATAGTAGCAGTTGGGTATTTTTGCATCTTTGATTTTTAAAGGAGCAATACCTCAAATAGACCGAGCAGATATACCCTGAAGAAATAACTACCCCGTGGAATTAGCAAGTTGCTTCGTCCAAAGTTTCACCTGAGCTGATGTTAAATATTGAAGCTCTTAAAAGCTTTCTTCTTCATCTCAAGGTTAATCCCTCTGGCTTGCCGAGTGGGTATTTTTTAGGTTAAGTAAACTTTAATCAGATTTGAAGCAGGTGCTCATTAAGGCTTACGAAGCACGGCACGGATATTCCTACACTCTTTTATATTCTACGGTAACACTCAGTGCGAGAATTTAAAATTCTAGGAAGCAAATTGAGAAAAGTGCCCTGGAGCTTAGTCGGAGAAAAGTTAAAAGAAGACCTAGAGAGCTCTAAGGGTCATTAATAAAATATTAGCGCAAGTAGTGAGCAGTTCCCTGCGATAGTTTTAAGCCAAGTAATCTTTTAGGCCCAATGCTTTTTTTAAACCTGATTTTAATTTTTAATCCCATAAGGTGAAAATCTTTGATAGTGAAAGATAACTCACAAATTAAATTTAATATAGCATATATATGTTTTTTGTAATTTAACCTTACATATTACATAATAGGTATATGAACCTTTCTTATAAAACTCTGTTCTAATTATCGCTCGGAAAAAAGTAAATTAACCTGTTCATTATGTATCTGAAGCCAGAAAGGATTTTTTGAAATAATTAGAAATTTTAATATTAAAGAATTTTCAAAGAGGATAATATGCAAATATAACTCTATATATAAAAGTACACGCAGCAATAAACGTAAATCCTAATGGTATGATTAACATAAAACTTTAAAAGTACGTACTTCTGCGTTTCGCTTTGATCAAAGAAAATGGAATTTAATTACCTCTAATTTAATAAAATTTTATTATGACTTATGGCGTCCCTCTAAAGAATCAATTGAATTTAAAGCATTTTGCTTCATGAAGGCACGTTTTATACACTTTGTGAGTACATCAAAAACAAATGTTCGATTTTAATTAACTGAACACAATTATTTTGAATGTGATGGATTTATGGGCAAACTAATCAGAGCTGGATTTGCTTATCCAAATTAATTTATGCGAATTTGATAAGGCAAATAATATGGGCTCAATAGGCCTCTGGTAACTCAAACGTTTTATCAGTCGTTCGTGTGTGATTAAAGAGATATCACAGACAGCACTCATAAATTGTCCTAATGTTTCAAATTTCCCACCTCTGCACGTCACAACATTCACACGTCCTTAGAGAACGTTGGAAAAGTTTCCATGAAACAAAAATCTTTTTAAGGACAACAAAACGTGACATAAGCTCCTTCGCAAGATTAGCTAGAAGAAAATAAACTTGTGTCGAACTGAATGGAGATATTTAGGGACGGTCCAAGTTCGCATCTCTGCTCCAATCATACCGGCCGTCTTCAGACTTACCTTGATCCAATAATTTTTTTGGAATCGTCCCCATCACGTTCTGATTCTGATTGACCGGTCGGAAGCTGCGTCGATCGGTGTGTTATTAATAAGAAGAGGAGGATGCACAGCCTCATCTTGGCCGATAAATCTGAAAGCACAAACAGAACTAATTAGATTTGCGAAACACTTCGGTTTATTGAATTTTCTTATATAGAATAGAGCGAAAGAATTTGGCATTTGTCCAGAGAGTAATTGAAATTGATATTTGTAGGACGGAGGCAGTCTTCAGGGACTTACTCCTGAAATGTCTGTTTCTGACCTGAAAATGGCATTAAGGAAGGCTTCCTTAGAGCACAACTTTGTTTGTTGACATCTTGAAAGGGACTCTGATTTATTCCTTCCGCAGTTCGAGTTGCATCGACAACTTATTTAATTCATCACAATCGGTCGGAATCACTTACATTATTCACCTTATAGATATTTACACAAGAATTCCAGCTTCAGAAAGCTTTAAAGCATATGTAATTTTATTGAAATCCTGTATCAATATTACGAAAAAAAACAATGGGAAAGCATTGTTAGGAATGTAGGTAGTGAAATTACAAATAGCTTTTCCCCTACACTCGTATCTACTACGTATTAAAGGGGCATTTTATAATACTTTGAAAAAATTATACATTTTAATTTGTCTGTTAGATCTAATAATTAGATTCCATGGAAATAGTTCAAGATAGTGGAAACCTTCAAGTATTCAACTTTTCCCATAAACTCATACATATTTGTAAAGATCTTAATATGATCCTTATAGCTATTGACAAAAATGATCGAGTTGCACAGATACTGAATAAGTTTGAATATTAAGATTAGATATTAGCCAAACCAAAGTAAAAATTAATTTAGCTGACATACGTATTTTACATGCTATAATTTATTTTAATCGAATCTGCAATCTATCCCACATTTGAAGAAGTTTTCTAAAAATATAGGAAAGAACTCGAAGAAATTATTCTATGTGTAACGAACATTTCTTTAAAATTACAAATTACTAATTCTTTCATATTTTCTTTAAATATACTGAGTAATGACTGCTAGGATAAAACTAACAAATCCAAAGCGACCAGAAAAGCGGAAAAGCCATTAGAATAAGTCTGAAAAATATTTTCGTAAAGAAGAGCTAATCCAGTGCATCCAAGAATTTCCATTTATTGCGCTACTGGATTACGTCTCCGTCTTAGCGTCCGTTCTCTGGAGCCGCAATACCTTTTCGGGAAGAGCCGCATTTAATTTGCAAGTTCCCGCCAAAAACAAACGAAAGGGGGCAAATCTGACTTTCTAATTTTAATCCCAGAAGCATCCGAGGCAGTCAAACAGACCTTTGCTAAATGAGTTGAAAATCTCCCGCAAAGTATTTATCATTAAAGTAGAATCCTTGCGGGCTCCTTTTTTGGAGTTCTGGAGTGTTTTGCGTGCCTACGTCTGAAATTGTCATCCCTGCCCCGGTCCCGGGATAAATGATGAAAAGTGGCTGGAAGGATGCCGGAATTTGGCTACTCTCCGGTGCACAGGAGACAAGTTGGAAGACATGTCAAGCTACGATGTGTCTTAAAACTTCAGTCGGAGGAATTGACTTAGAAAATATTCCTTGCTGCATACTCGACTTGGCAAGTGGGACAATCCCATCTCGGAATTATGACAATTTAAGAGTCCTGGCAACCGGCAAGCAGGGAAGTAATGAGCGCTAGCGAGGGCGTCATTCCTCCAGGATAAAATGAGGACACCTTCCAGGTGCAAGCGAGTTTTGCAGGCGACTGACTGACAACTGAATTGTGGGCTTGCACCCTACAATTTCACTGCACTTGTTAATTGCTCAAAATTGAAAGGGCTGGGATGCTTTGAATTTTGCGGGGCTAAATTACGATCCCCGGCTCATTGGAAGTCAAATGGCGAGCATCCGCTTTGAGTCGTCTCTTCTGTGGTGAGTGGTCAAATCAAAAGTTTCCCGGAAAAGGATCCATATAGAGGTCGCGGCATGTGTGCACGACGGACAGTCGGATGATGCCCGCTTTAGTCCTCATAACCAGAACCACTAACGAGGTTACCATAGCTCCTGCTTGATGTCCCTGATCCTGTGTCAACTTCAATATCACTTTGAGTTTTTGTTGACAAACTTTTGTAAGAAATTTTAATTTGTGACGCAACTTCTAAACAACTATACATATTTTTGCATTCTGTACATTTCTCCACGCAGCAGTGCATAGTGCGTGGGCTGGAATAATTTTATGAGTATAAGATTAAAGGATTCCATTTTGTAAGGAAAAAAGTACTTTAGAAATATTCCCGACAATAATTAACCTTATCAAGAACCAGTGCCGTCTCGATTAAGATGATAACCTAATCTTCATATTTTAATTATGAAGTTCAGGACCTCAGTAATCTTCCTTAAATGTTTTATATTAACCCCTTTCGTTATGCCCTATCAGCTCCCGATTTGATTCAGATAAATATTTCTAATCGGTGGATACAAAATCTCGGAATTTTAGAGCCATTCGCAAATCCCTAAATAAATTAGTTGTTAGTGTAATGCTAGTTTAAAAATTTTTCCAAAAATGATTATATTTTTCAATTTAATATTTCTAGATAATAAACTACATTGTAGTAGAAAAAATACGTAAAATATCAGATGTATAGATACTCGTACATACATTGAAAATATTCGAATTCGTAATTCGCCATTATACGTATGAAAAAATTTTCATTTGTAAAATGCCATGAATAAATTCAAAATACACTTTTGTATGATTAATATTTAATTCTACGGTAATGTAATTTGTGACAACATTGGATCATAAATATTTATTAAAATTTAAGGCTTTAAACATTACCGTCCTTTACAACAACCTTACTTTATAATCAAAAGTATAATAGTCGAAAATTTTGTTACAATCAGAAACACGTACACTTTCTATTAATTGGTACAGTTTTCGGCGTATTTGCTTTAATTTAATATTCAATATTAAATTATATATTAATTCCGCTTTTATAATTATATATTCAAATCCATAAATTAATTATTTGCACATCCAAATTTCATACTTTCCTACAACCGGTAAAATGTGAAACAGTATTCGACCACTTCCACATTAACAAATTTATTGGCTACAATGTTTAAACAAATTTCCCAGAAAATTCCTATGAAGTAAAATTAAACAAACTCATTGAAATCCCTTCTGAGAAATAATTTATGAACATTGACATCATAATTGTTATTCAGTGATATTATGAGATTAAGCTTCTAAAGTTCAATAAATAAAAGGTGCCTAGTACTTTTGGGAAATTAATGCACCTGGTGACTTGACAGAAGCAGAGATAACTTTTTCATACTAATGATGCAATTTAAGTTCTGCTTTTTTTACATA
The DNA here is from genome assembly GCA_959613345.1 of Tolmerus cingulatus. Classification (NCBI taxonomy): domain Eukaryota; kingdom Metazoa; phylum Arthropoda; class Insecta; order Diptera; family Asilidae; genus Tolmerus; species Tolmerus cingulatus. The sequence continues at coordinate 13,719,073 of OY390708.1, read as the reverse complement.
TTATTAATGTATTTTATTTTGAAAAAGACAATTAATATATATTCTTGAAATAAAATGTTAGAAAAATTTAGGAAAACCGATTGTGCTTCTTTAAAAAAAAAGTTGTTTCTCTTTTTATAATATTCATAGTAATTCAATAAAAAAATTTTATACTTTAATTAAATACAATTTTAAATATACCAAGTGCTTTTCTTTGGACATTTTCTGAAACACTTGATACTTGGCAACAAAATAAATTAATACCGCCGATCGAATTCAAAATGTAAACAAATTTCTAGAATTCCCTACCATCCACATAAATATTCATGGCATTATTTTTCATAGATTGACCTTTTCATTTTAAATTTGTACATATTTTTAGCAATATAACTTTACATAGAGTCAATGATGATCGAAGTTGGCATACTAAATAGAAATATGTTTGTACATATGTTCTGAATACCAAGAATTAAAATTTCAGATTTTAAAAGTATGCTGCCATAAGGAATATTTGTAATATTTTTAATTAAAAGTTAATAATATACATGACCTTATTTCTGCTTGGTTTCTAACCAACAATTATGAGGTAGATAAGAAAACATTTTAGTGTTGTTATATTTTCCTATGATAAAATTAGTTTCATTAAGTGAAAGGTTAAATTACATTCTTAAAATGGGCACGATCAAGGTCCGAAGGAAACGTCCCAGAGCTCGTAAAAAATATTAATACATATCGCTACGAACCCCTGAATGTTTGTTGTCCGTTGTGTTCCAAATTAATAGTTTTCTATTGCGTGATGAAAGTTTATGGCTGAAATAATGGAAACCCATCAAGAAACCTCCGCAGATCAATTGCACTGGTACATAAAATTTTCAACAAGCTATAAAATATTTATGAGTAGGATAACCTTGTGATGACGCCGCAGTTTAAAGTCTAGCGCAGGAGACACAATCCGGGTAGACACTACCAGAAAGCCAACGAAATTCACAGGGAATTATGAACGAACCCTAACAAAACGAGGAGCGAGGATTAAATAATTAATCACGTCTGGATTTTCTGGCCCACCCTATTGAGCAATAGTTCCCCGCCATAAACGAGGAGATTAGCACACCTGGAAAGTTAACAATAAATCAAGTTATTGCACAACTGGAAAATTATTAAAATTTTGTCACTTTCACTGGCGGAAAGTGATACCTTGCACCACGTCAGGCGCACATAGCTCGTAATTCACCCAGTGAATGGGTCACATTTAATGGCGGTCTGACACAGAAATTGGCAAAATACCAAGGCTCGCCCCGCCCCCGCTAACCAACCCTAACCGGCTCCGGGTGAAATGTTGAAAGAGCTGCAATTTGGCAGCGATCTTACCTTGCAGTATGACTTCATTGCACAACCCCCGGCTGAATGGGCTCCTGCTTTTAATTTACGCCATTCTGGGCTCGCCAACTTTGTGTAAACACACTCTCGAAGGATCCGGAAGTGGTCCTTCAAAGGGAACCCGCTCGAGGCCCATTTTATAGAAATCTGAATACTGCCCGTCGTCGGCGTCGTCTCCCGATCCTTCCTCCTTTTTGCGAACGACCCACGACTGGATCTGGACCAGGGATGCAGATGAAGGAAGTGTCGGCTGCTAACTGCCGAGAAGAGTAACTATCGTCGCAGTCAACAAACTCCTCATGGCCCCAGATGAGTTCAATTTTGGGTACATTGCAGTCGAACGCTGTGATAAATCACGGATTTTATTTACCTTGACCAATTCGTGTCTATTTCGCCGTCCAATTTCATGCTCTGTGACCGCCTGAGATTCATGACGTAAGGTTTTTTGCGCTGCAGATTGCAAATTGTAAATAGAGAACTTTTGTTGAAATAGCAACAAACAGCTTTTTGTTTTTCTTGTGACAAACTTGACAAATATGTAGTATATAACATTGTTTTTATAACAGTGTATAAAAAGTCTTTAGCTTCATACTACACAAAGTTCTTAAATAACTACTACAACGTAAAACATGTGTGATGGTCAACGTACTTGCAATAAATTATATAGTGCCACTACAAGAGCCAAATATTTTTTTTTTGTTTTTGTACAAGTTAAAGCCATAATTATTATGCAAAAGACAATTCAATTTAGCTAATGCTTTTATTTGCATATTGTCTTTTTACAATCTAGCACAACCGATTTAGTATAGGTGCAGCGTAAATATGCTAAAATATTTATAAGTTCACAATAAAATCTAAATAACAATATATTTTAATTTTCAGTAGTTTCCTAATATTGCACTTAATTTACACAGACTTATTTATTTTATCTAATTCTTTGAAAGAAATTAAATTTTCAATTAGTTGGTTTTGTACCTATGCTTTTCAGCACGACTGTATGTATTAGTTAATTCAAATTCAATTTTGTAGCCCATTTCGCTACGTACAAATTATAGGAAATAAATCACAATGCATGGCTATCATCACAACCTTTGTTTTGTAAAATCCCAATTTTATATAGTAATTGCTGTGATGTATTGTAGCACAGACTGCAGTAGAAATTTTGCTTCTGCGGCTAAAATTTTCGAATATATCACTTGATGCCATACATGCAGATTTATTCTAGAGGCTGTAATTATTGCAAAAATCACCGTATTTTGTAATGCATGGTACAAAATTATTTTATCTATAATTTTTGGTACTTGCACCTATAAATTATTGCCATCACGGTTTCACCTACTTATAATTAGGTATAGGAGAAAACATATACAGATCCTAAAAAACGTAGACTTTTTTTCGATACAGCAACAAAATATCTGCGCATATTGTTATTATAAAGTAAATTTCAACCGCATAAAAATAACAACAACATACAAATTAATTGTGATTTTAATATAATCAATATTGTACTAGTTGTTTCAAAGAATTCAATCAGTATTTGAAATAGACGAATTTTAATTTCGTCAGTCACATTTCTAAAGAAGAGTAGCAACAATAAATTAATTTGTCCTGCGAAATAGCAAATAATGAAGATATAAATTTAGTTTGAAATTTTGAGCTCAAAACATTTAATTAATTAATTTAATTTGATAAATAATTTATATGGCATTTTCCAGAATCTTGCATAGAAGTATAATATTGCAAATTCGAAATACCATAATTTTATAACATGTTTGCTTTCCACAATTATTATTGGGAACTTATTTAATAGATTCAGATTTATTTAATAAATTATATTATTATACATATTGTAGGTAAATTATACATATTTTTGAAAACGATTATCTAATTTGTTCATAAGATGTCTTATTCTCATCATTAAATTATCTATGAAATGTATATTTTCTTATCATTCGTTTGAATGTAAATTATAATTTATAATGATACAAATAATTATATATTTCTCCCCTGTTTTTATACAAATTCGGTTTTGTTTAAAATTATTTAACAATTTTTTCAAGTATGTTATTCAATTGCTAAATATCCAAATGCCATAATGAACAGGAATTTGTTAAAATTATCTAAACTAGACTTATAAGCCGTTGAAAAAAGTTCTGTAGGAAAATTAACGCTTCATTGAATTTTGTACTTTTACTGATTGTGAGTTCTAACATTTTTTTTTTTTTATTACAACATGTATTTCTAAAAGTGATGGGATGATTGTTGAACTCAAAATAAAAGATGAACTATCAAAAGTAATGTATTCATCATGTATTCAATTCAAAAAACAAATCCAATAATTGGAGGATTAAAATAGCTTCATAAGTGCACTCTTTTATAACAAAGATTTTACATCGAGGAGAAAAAATGTATTTTTATGGCACGTTACTTAGGTAACCACGATAGAATAACCAATTTTTACAAAATTATTTGTCGAGTGGAATATTCATTAGATATGACATATTTTGATGTTTTAAGGCTTCGATTACTTTGTTTGTACGTGCATGTCAGTATTGTGAAAATTCTTTTGAAAGTAAGCATCTATATAATTAATAAGTGCTACAAATTAGTACCACTTATTTAGCATTAAATTAGTAAAAGTTAATTAAAATTCTTTAGTTGCTTCGGTTATCGGCGTAAATAATTAATTGTGCATGTGAAATGATATTCTTGACCAAAATGAGGAAGAAAGCTTTAAAAGGTGCATTAAAACTTCACTTCAGATTGCTTAAGGGAAGTTCCAAAGGATAGGGACTATAATTGGTGATGTAAAAAGCGAACCAGGGAAGGAAATTGTGTCTAGTATAAAAGGTTATCTTATAAAACTGGAACGTAATGGAACTTCTTAAATTGCTTGTTACCCCATCACCATGTAGGACTTGCCTGATTTTACAACAGGGCTAATTACTAACAAATCTTTGGCCGATCCGCAAAGATTGGGTAAGTTTTACTGGGTCAAGGCATGGTAAATCTTTGAGAAGCCAAAGGTACTTATGTAATTATGGCAGTTTGAACTATGTTTTATATAATTTTTGGAATGCTTAACGCGCTTGCAAAATCGAAATCATTCTTTCATATCATGAAAATAAAAAGCGTTGAAAAGCAATTTGTGAAAAGTTGTTTAGAAAATAGTAGAACTTAATAGGAGCCTTTTCCACTGCTGAATATATAGAATGAGAGCTGCTAAAAAATTTTTGTTAGGTTTTAGGATAAGTAAACTATAAAATTAATAGCAATTAATATAAGTTTAGAAATCAAACCTTCTTCTTCCATATGCACTTTTCTAAATCTTTAAATTTTTAATTAAAAATGATTCCAAGCCAATAGAAATAGCTAACTTTGGAATGAAAAGGGGCTTGATTGGGACAAGATATTATGCACTTTTGATCAAAAGTAATGACAATTTTATGCAGAATCTTAGATTAGAAGTGGAATTATTAAAAATGCTTTGAATGACCATAAAGTAGAAATAAGTCCCTCATAGGATAGCTTACAAATAACTCGTATTCATTTTTGAGGAACACTATTAAACTCGAAAATTATGATATACCTACCCAACACCAGAACTACCACGAAAGGTCAAATTGACTCGCACTCAATTTCTTTCTTGAGCGATTTATTATTATTTTTAGAGTTATAGGTTAATATGTAAGCCAACATTTAATAACCTTTAACTGTGAACGTTGCAAAATGCTTTTCGCGGCCAATCATTTGAGTAGCGTTTGCTTTAGTTGTGAAATGACCAATTAAATTTACTTATTTTTCTGTTATTGGTATTGCATACCTATAAAGATTTTTAACCTTTTCAGGGACGAATTTTTTAAAGCTGGAAAAAGTCGTAAATTATTTTATTTGATTACTTCTTTACTTCTTTTCACCGACAGTTGTACAGTAAGCAATACAAATTTGGAAAATAATTGGTACAATAAAGGAAACTGAACTCACATATTTGACAGTAAAATGCTATTATAAAAAAAATTATTTATCAAAGATTTACGATATTTTTCCAAAACCCAAAACGAACCCTTGTGATAATTAGAGGCAATTTTGAAATACTTTGAAAGCAGTTACTTTTATGTAACATAATACATATAGTGCCAAACTGCAGAGTTTTTGATTTTATTTTTCAAATATAATGTAGTGAGTAGTTTTTTGACAAATATTTATTTATTTTTTAGTTAGAATAATCTTAATTTTTAAAACACTAAACGTACACATGTATCATATATGATGCCAAGGGCATGAAGAGATTAAACATCCATATTCATTTTGATGAAAAAAATTGACTGTGAAAGTTGGAGTATGCAAGACTTCACGTCCAATGAAGTGCTACAAATTTTTCACGTTCACATCATAACCTTTAAAAATGCATAATTACAACATATACAAAATCGTTTTCAATTTCTGATTGTTAATCCAAATTTGAAGGTACATACATATATTAGATTAAAGCCGAGGAAAATGAGGGAAATTACACGTTTGAGTCATGGTAGTATACTGGTATCAATGTTGAGTTTGATTTTAAAAGAGCAAGAAGGTTTTTCTTATGCTATCATCTACTCAACATCTGTTGTGAATACAGAAAAAAGTACCTTCTGCAATTACTTCTGCAAATAGCGCCAACGCGCATTTCAATTAGTTTACCTAATCACAATTAATAAAAACATTTGCTGGCTCACGAAATTCAATTTAGCTCCAAAGACGTCTTGGAGAATCCGTCGAGTTCTGGCTGTTCTCACCACTCGAGTCCACGAGTCGTGCACTGCGCCTCAATGGAAATTATTCAAATTCCCCCGAAGAACACGGCGGCCACGTCTTTTTCGCACGAAGACAGGCAACATATTCCGCGGCCGGAGTGACCGCACGCAACACCGGCCGGTGGTCAAGATGGGGCGGAGTGACAATGACCGTGCAGTTTGGTCGCGGCTGCCGTCGCCCACTCGGTCCGTGTTTTGCGCGGACTTTCATTTTTTGTTCTCGCAATTGCGTGACGGAATTTGATGATTTGATATCATCGCGAGCATGAAATTTATGCTAATAAATCAAAGGAAAGGCGCCGTTACTGGTGCACTTCTATAAGACGTTGGAAGTTGGTAAGTGAATGGGAAAGTGGTGACCATACTGATTTTTGGGGACAGCCGAAACGAAAGTAAACGATGTTTTGTTTCAAACATTTCGCATATTCAGCGGAAATAACTTTTTGGCAGCGAGATCGGGGTCAATGATTTTGAATTCCTCGCAATCTAACCTGCTCCGGGGGGTCATTGGTTCTTTATGGCTTTTATTTAATTCAATTGATTCGATCCGGAGCGAATTGGCGACACGCTTTTCGGGACGCTGAATTTCTTCACGCAAAGTGAACATTTCAATTAAATTGGAACATGGCTGTGGACGTTGTACCGTGGGATTTTCGATTTTCTAGTTTTTCAACACTTTAAGGATTTTTAATTGGTGTACGATTTCATTTAAATTTGCTGCACATCCTTTTTCATTTTTTGATATATTTCGTAGGCAGGCAATTTTTAGTAATATTCTAGTCCATCCCATTTTACAATTTTATCGAGAGAATTTAGATTTATAAATGAAATTATTGTAAAAGTACAAATATGTATGTGTCTGCTTTTCAATGAATTTCACTGGAAAAACCTAAAATTTACTTTTAAAAATTGTTGTCCCACTAACTAACATTATAAACATAAGTATTTAGAAGTGTGTGTTGAAACGTTCTTATTTCCACTGTAAAGCCATTTAAAGTTTATTTACTAATTCCACTGCTAATCTTAAATCCTAACTAAAACTGTCTTACTTTGATCAAAACTTCCTATTTTTTTTAAGAAATACTAACCTAATATTTATTACTGCAATCAAAAGGTAATATTTTTGTTCACTCTCTCTTGTACTTGAACTAGTTAACTTTGATAATTTTCAACAAAAACTTTTGTTTCTCCAGTAAATTTAGCATTCCTATTGGCTATGAGTAAATTTAATATTTACTCATTATCTGAACAAAAGGTGTTACATATTTCCGATTTGAATTATGTATTACTTTATTAAGTACACATCACATTTTTGAATATACTTTCAAATTATTCAATTTTAGTTAGTAAGTAAAATGGCATAGCACATACATATATTTCAAATCTCTTCTCAGAACCACTTTAGCAAAAACGAATTTATTCGGTGTTTACCTGACTTATAGATAGGCATATAATTGAACAAAACCTTTCTTTTCAGCTCGAAAAATGATTCTTGATTCTATGTCTGATAATGATTTAATAAGCTTAAAAATACCCTGGATACAACGCAGACATAATTTATTTTATTTAATTAAGATTTTAACAATGAAAGCGTTTACAAAATATTCAAAAATGCTGGTTCGAATTCTTCTTTCGCTATCTAAGGGTTTGTTCCATACCTTTCAGGTAATTAAATTTGCAAATTTAAATAGATATGAATTTAGAAAGAAACATGGTTTTAGAAACACAGACAGACAAAACCGCTAATGTCCTTCCGATAAAGTTTCAAAGCTTTCTTTAGTATGTAGTTGTTCAAAAATATTATACCTCCCAAATAAAATTGTGAAAAGTTTTTATAGCGCTCTAATATTTTTGCTTAATGAATATTTGACCATATGTGATATTTTTAATAATGAAATTTTTTTACTACTTTAGTTTGCAGTCGATTCATTAAACTTGATCAAAAAGTAAAGACGAATTTTATTTGCTTTTTTTCAGAAATAATGTACCTTTATAGATAGATCACATAAAAAGTAAATATTTGTTAGGTTAAGAGGTGATAAAATTTAAGAACCAAAATCGAACAACCGTATTAACATTTTTATTTCCAAAGGGTACTATTTGAAATTATTCCTCTGCGAATGACAGCAGAAGTATTTTTCAAACTGAAAGACAATAAAATGTTATGGCATTTGAGTTGTTTTCTGTCGCCAAACTAACGACGCTAATAACATGTTGAAGTGATTTTCATAAAAATTTATAAAGCTTGGAGCTTATGATTCAGCATTACTTAAAATAATCTGGGTATTGTTGTCTAGACAACTACAATGTCTGCCGATAAGGATGCAATAAGAAAGTATTAGAAATACTCATTCCTATGATAAAACTCCATAAAAAAAAGTAGCGCAATATAGCTCTAATACCAAACATCAAACAAAGACATTGTTGTTGCTCAATTCTGTAATAATAATAATGGTAGGTATGAAATATATTGTAGAAAGTTGTTGGATACCACTGAAGAAAAAATTGTCCATTACCTAATTTTTCCGAATTTTTAATAAATATAATTCAACTTAGAAATGATACTTAATGCTATTGTGAAAAATAACAGAATTCGGATCACGGATAGAGATTTCCGGTATGTTATTTAATTTTGTTTTATTTTGAATTCAAATGCAATTCAAATTTTATTACAAAATGCAATTTTAAGTTTTCTATGTATTTCGATACATAATATTCTTCTATAAATGTTTGTTCGTAAATGAAAAAACAAATTAAATTGAAAAACTCATAATGCCATATTTTAACTCTTGATATATAATAATAACAGCGCGTTTCAATCGGTTCCTATCAACGGAGATTTTTCCACGGCTTTTTAGCCACATTTCTTAAACTAAGATATCTTTGATGATTTAAATTTTTCGAATAAAATATTCCCAAACAGCGATTGCTTTTCTAAAAGTCAGTGTTTGGAGTAGATTACTATTTGAGACTAACTAATTTAATTTTGCAGCGATTGTGTACTTTCTATGTATAATAAAAATTAAAGCTGATAAAAGTATGATGATTAATTTAATATAAAATATTGAATATTAATAGTACTTAACGCGCTACAACTCCATGGTCGTATTTTCCCCACTCTGCTCTTATTAATTTTAAAGGTTGCGGAAAGCAGTAATTTTTTTCCCCCGTGCAAAGGATTGTAATTTATTTTATTTCATTTTTTCTTGTTTGATGAACCGAAAGACCTCTGGGAATGAGTTATGCCATACTTGCATTTCTTCGGTATTTTCAGGCGAGGTTTCGAGATATTCGTAAATGGATAAGTGACGCAACCTTAAAGTTAGCTTATGCAACAATTATTTTCTACAAGTCCTTCGATGCAGCGGTATTACATCGCAGAGATGCTAAGATGCGCAAAAATTCCGAGAAGATAATGGGTGGACTCGCTTAACCGGTTAAGATATTCCTGCAATTTGTCATCCGGCGATTTAAAGACATGTAGGTATATAATTGCGACAAAACATGCATTGTGTCACCGCGGTCAGGAGAGATAAATCTTGTCTCCAAAAAATGCCGCTGGTGCAGGAAGTGCAAGCGATCTCCAGTGTATCGTATAAATAAAGACGAAGGTAGAAATCTTGAGGTAATGTGATCACCGTGAAGACGGCAGACGATTCAAGAAACATTCCGATCACGTATGTAGGTATGTCAGTCACTGTGTGAATGGTACAAAGTTCACTGTCGACCTATATTTGGTCAAGACGTGCTTGACATCTCCGAGATCGCTGAGATCGCCGAGATCGCGAAATGAAAAGGTGAACTGGAAAACGTGAAGCTCACAAGTGTAACCGCTGCAGTCGGCCTGCAGTCCGGCTAATTTCGAATTTTACGGTCGTATTGTCCGCCATTCTAGGTGAACAATAGAGGAGGAAGCGAAACAACTTTCCATTATGACCTAAAACGTAATTGTATCACTCATTTACCTGTCGCGTCCGCAGGGCTTTCTTCTTGTTTGCATTTAGCTTAATTGCTGCTACTTGATCAGTGGTATCACGTATTACAGTGATCAGGGAAATTTCTTAAGCACTCCGACGGGTAGGAAGAGACCTCTTAACAGCCCGCTTAGTCCGGTTCCTCTTCTAATGGCATTGGCTCCATCTTCTACCTCTGCATCTATTATTGCTCTCCAATTGATCCGATATTATCGCGCACGATCTGCTGCGATCGGCGATGATCACTTGCTACTGTTTTGTACCCGTGAGGTCGTCTACCTAGCTATTGGTGCCAATTCATCCGCGGCATCATCATTTCTTACCTCCGCGGAGACTTACCGAACTCTTAATAAGCGTTTTTGCTTCCTGTACATGTTTCAAAAGTGGCCGCGAGTAAGGCACAAATTATACCTTACCAACGCTTCCGAAAGAACTGATCGCCGGAGGAGAAAACATTTATGAGATACAACGATTATTCCAGAACGAAAAAATATCACAACCGGTCTCTTTGCGAGATGGCAATTTTCTGCCAATCGGGAATTCTAATTAAACCTAGAGTTCAGTGAAAACTCTGGAGAAGTGACTTCCGTCAGAAGGAGCTATCCTATGTTTTTATGATAGTTCCTGAGCAACTTCAATTTCAGAAAGGGGACGAGAAAGTTTACTTAAATATACATATCATTTAAGGTGCATTTCACGGTATACCAAGCACCTCTAATTCATCAGTCTTTCCAATTCTCTAAATAATTTCACTGTAAAATTTTCACATTATGTATTTTTAAAACCTAATGTCACATAAAACGTAAAAAAAGATTTCTTAATGTAACTTACTATGTATTTATATTACTATAAAAATAAAGCTGCACTTACTTCATTATTCACATATCTTAACATTTTTTAGGTATGTATATATAACTATAAATTTTTTTATCCCTTTTTAGTTGATATATTTTTTAAGAAAAATTTCCCTAATTTATTTCTGCATCTTTTATAGAAAGTGCTCGTAATAAGAATATCCATTCATAAATTCTATTCGGTAGCGTAATAAATTGAATGAAGCTCGTATCCGATAAAACAATGGGATTTGGTTCCTCCTTTTTATTGAAATTTGTGTCCTACTTGTTCCTTTTTGATTTATCAAAAACAAGATCAAAACCATAAAGTTAGTTTACCTTAGTAAAATTGTAAAAACTGTACAGTATTCATAACTTTGTATCTATAGAGACTTGTAACTGCCTATGACGGTTTTCTTAATAGCGGGTGTTATTTAACTTTATCATTATTTAAGGCTTGAATATATTTTCAATCTTAGGCTTAAAACGTTTTAATTTAAAATCCCAAAGAATGAGTTTCCTAATTGAATATGTCGCATAAACGAGAATACCCAGAAAAAGGCGTTTCAAAATCTAACACTTTTCGTCCTTTCAACACGACGGCATGGTTTATTCACGTCTTAAAGTAAATGCGTCCTTTTTCTAAATTTAAGAAGAGCTTTCCAGCAGCGTTCGTGAACTGAGATGTGGAAGCTCCTCGAAAGCTTTCCACTTTTTCATATTCATTAAAACCGCACTCATAAATAATTCCACTTTCATCAACTAATTTGCCTCGCCGCAGGACTGAAATATCACGATTTTAAAAATTCCATGAATGATGTGCTCCATATACAAATCTGGCGGGTACACCAGTTTTCAACAAAGGGTTACACCAGCGCGTCCTCCTTCTAGGCGCCGAGGTGAGTCCTTAGAAATAGAAGAAAATAAAATTTTTCCGCTTGTTAGATGCACATTTTGTTGGGTGGAGACCGCACTGTGCCTGGGTAAAGAACAAGCAAAGTATCTAAAGATTCTAAAGTATCCTTGAGAAGTACGGCGGTGTGCTGCACTTGAGCAGGCTTACGGCAGCTGATGGGATGCACGCTCCTGGAGAACTAAGAGCTCTAGAGATAAATTTTAAAAAGGAATAATCCTACATTTTCACAAACAACTTTATTATGCAAATGCAATTTTAATTTTATATATTAGATCGCATTAGCCAGCGAACGCAAGCAGACCATGCTTAAAGGCGAGAGTTTTTATTATATAGATTTATAAAAGTAATAACTTTGTTAACCCTAGAACTAAATAGTTTCAGAACAAGAATAGTAATTGCAGAATATTTATATAATCCTTTGTAGTAATTTAAAATTCTTAAACTTTTTAGATGGCGTTCATATTTCAAATGATTACGAAAAATTTCAGAACATATTAAGAGAACTTTGATGATATTTTGAAATCTTACTTTGTACTACACTCACTTAAAATTTATAATATAATAAGAACATCTAAACTATACTATAACAACATACATACTTTTAAAGGAAGTACAACTTTTTTGGACGCTGTAGCATAAAATTACCGATTGGTCGCATAAATAAATCATGAAATTTTTCCTATGAAGAAAATATTTACTCATTAGTGTAGGAGGTGATAATGTTGCTTAAACTACAGGTGTTATCAAAGCTCAAAAATAGTTAGAGCTCTTTCGAAATATTTTTTGAAAATAATTTATTTTCATACACCAATTATTTGATATTATTAATAGTTGGTAATCAAGAATTTCTGCAATTAGTAGATATATTAGTCTGTTTTTGTTTTACTATAAATAAAATAAAGGTAGTGAGACAAAGTTACTATAAAGGTAAATAAATCACAAATAAAAATCAAGTCAAAGTTGAGGAATATTTCGAGTAGGTATTTGGTTTCGAATGACCTTTTTATTTAAGGTAATCAAATATCTCATTTATAGTTTTTAAAAAAAAGTACAATTTCAGTTAGCAATAAGTGAGATGTGCTCAATAAAGTTAAGAAATCTCAATAAAGGAAAATAATGTATGAGAAAGAGTACGTTTTCTCCTCCAAGTTTTTTTTGCTGCATAATAAATTCTGGTTAAAAGGTATGTACTTGAGAGCACGCGGCAGTAGCAATTTTCGAAGATTAAGTTTTTATTTATGATGCCGACTTATAAAACATTTCATCAAAATTGCCAGCATTAACTTCCAAATGAGGTGAATACGATCAAAGTCCATAAACATAAACGGCGCGAAGGAAATTTTCTTTAAAAAAAATCCCATCCTCCCACAATCGCGACGAAATTCTCTTCTTGCTTGTTAAAATCGAATCAACATAACTGCGGCAAAGCAATTACCCCTTCTCTCGGCGTGCGGATGGAGCAAGAGTAAGACGATTATGAATTAGTCCGGTTGAGAACTCATGATCTAATTTGATCCGATTACTTTTTGCAGACTTATTGACCTACAAACGGAGCAAAAAGTAATTATTGCATCTTGCCAGGTCCCAGCAAGCTGACCTTAACCACAAACCATCGCCTTTTTGTGCAAGCAGCACCATCTCACGGGGGGATCCGTAAAAATTAAGACCACAGTCGAACGGGGCAATTTTTTGCTTCAATAAATCGAGTGGTTGCCCAGTTGCACCTGGAGATTGCAAATGCCGCTTAAGATGGAGTTGCATGGAGATCAACTCGCTCAAAAAATGCAAGTCGACCTGAGCAGGATTGCATCCAGGTAGATGCGTTTTTATGTTGGTCAGTGAAGCGATTATTAGAGACGTCCTTGGCGGCACTGGCCAGTGTGCTAGTGTTGGTCGTCTGCCGGACAGAGACCCGCGAGCTCCAGCCGAAACTATTTTACAGACTCAGGGCTTGCATTGCTGCCCAGAGGCCAATGAACCGCCGGCTCAGTCGCGTTTTCTCAGAAGTCCGCGGCCGGACAGCGCCTCCTCAGAGCGTCTTGGGTCTATCTATTCCGCGGCGCTGGTGCCTACGTGTTATCAAATCGGTCGCGGTAGTGTTTTTCCTCGGCCGGGGCCCACCTTAATGGATGCTGCTTCTGCTGCAGCAGCCGCCTAGTCGTGGCCGCCGATTGCCCAGCAATATAATAATGAATGGCCGACGATATTACATAAAATCGGTATACCGCATTAAAAATATGCAATTAGTCATCGCGGGTTTGTTCTCCAGTGCGCGGCTGTTTTCTTCCATCATATTCAGCCCCATTTGCGGCTCCGATCGAAAGAAGTCTAACGGCGGGGAACCATTTTATGACTACTTCGCGTCGGATTATTGTTAACTTTTTAATTATGGTGGTGGCTAAGATTGCGGCAAGGTACACCTCCTCGAGACGTCGAATCGTGTAATTTATTTCGCTCTGTGGTAACTCCCGACTTGAGAGGATAGGGCAAAAAATTGAGCAACCTAAACCACGGATGCGATGCCAGAATCAATCGGAAAAGAACAAAACCCGCGCCAGCTACAACACAAGCTTACATCCCGCGAAAGATTTTTTACTATCAGCCGCTGGTGTAAACCAACTGATTGGAAAGGTTGCTAAAAGTTTCCCGGGACAAAACCCGCTTTTTTTAAACAATTTTCATAACTGTTATTGGACCACTCATAATTTTATCTCAAGAAATCCATTCGAAATCGCACACATGTTTTTGTCACCAATTAATTATGAACACGCCAATCACTTCACACTTTTTAGTGTAAATTTCTTTCCTTGTTCTTTTCCTCCCAATTACTGGACCTCATAAAACGCAATTCAGTCGAAACAATTTATTGGCACCATTTTAAAATTCTGCTATATGATGCCAGTTTTGGATGTCTTTGTAAAAGAAAAGATGTAACAGCCTTCCTGTTCCACGACCATTTGCATTGATGTCGTAATAAAGCTCTAAAGTTTTTACTGTTTCCCGGTTTTACAAAACGCATAATGCGAACATTGATCGTAGTCTAAGGCAGTTATTTGAATATCAAGTCAGCATATTTCAGTTAACAGTGATTTACGATAATTAGGTACCGGTCGCATCTAGTATCTGCAATTAAACTCTAAACAAAATTATGGGTTCTGCGATAATTGTTGAAAGACCGATGTACGTACATTTGAGTTTTAAAGAAGAAGACAGATATTTAACCGGTATATCTTGGTAATAATCTTGTAAAAATAAATCGGATTTTCCTTTATTATCATTGCTACAATTACACACTTTATTTCCACACGCACCACATTCTTTTCAGAATCACTTAATTACACCTATTGACCCAAAATGTGGTAAAACGAAATCAATTCCTAACCTGAGTACTGTAATTTACTGTCATGAAGTATAACCACTGAAACAGTTGTTACAACCATTTCCTTAATTTACGTCTATTACTGAATTATTCTTGACAAAGTAAGATACCTATCAGTCATTTTTATATTTCTTAATCTATAACTAAATAAGTAAAATATTATTTATGTGGAAATTCAGGAAAATGTAGACCATGCCAGCAAAACCGCAAAAAATAAAAAGGATAATAAATTTAAAATAAGATTATTAATTTATAGGCATTGAGTTTTGTGGAGTAAATTTATATATTATAGCATCATAATTTAGGTACCTACGTAAGTTAGAAAGCTGAGTTCTAAATCCTTCGCTTAAAGTACTTAAAATTCTAACTGACTGGATTCTAATTTGTTGAATTATGGTAGAAAAATATTAATATATATATTATATATATTTTAAACGAAGTTACTAGAGTAAGTAAATATTTAGCTGCAGAACCTTGATCTGCTTATTCTGCAAAACATCATCCAGAAGATATTAAATTAATCCCTTTCGAAGTAAATTATGTCATTGAAGATTAATGAAGATACTCAAAACTAACTTTACACTTACAACTGTATATTCTTGCAATCGTAAATTTTGATGAATTTGTTTTCATTAAATATTTGTTGTTACATAAATTACTTACTAAGTTTTAGGCGCCCCTTATTCAAAAATCGTTTTAAATCTTTTAAAGGATTGCTTTCAATAAGTCCTGTTTGTCCCTCTTTAAAGTAAACATTTTTAAATTTTGGGATTTTGCTTTTTGTATAAGATATATCATGGACGAGAATTGATCCTTAAATATTTTTAGAATATTGCAACTACATAAAACGATTAAAGGATTTCCTTTGAAGCAAAAGTCGATGTTTTGAGAAAAATATTGATTTGAGAACCCATTTTGCCATTCCTTACGGTCCTTTGAAACTGAGAATAATATATGTATATTCAAATTAATGCATTTTTGCAAATGTAAGGAAGAAAGATACATATAGACATAAATAACGATGAACACAGCTAGCATGTAAAGGCTAAACGTAAGCCATCTGATTTTATCTCGAACTCAATTTTCGACCCATCACCGTACTCCCATTTTCTTAAGGAACATGGAAGTAACAAGAACCCTAATGAGTTTGACGATGCACATAGAAATGCACGCGCTGCAGTGCAGGTACCATGCATGTGCGGCAGCATAACCAGGGAATATTCGCGAAAGGTGCAACGAGAGGTACCCAGACTATCGCAAATAAATCGTCCATGCTCGTGCAGCATGCCTTTTTCAAATATTCCCTCCAAACGTGTTTCAAATTGTCCGTAAAATGGCACCTTATCCGCGAGCGGCCGTCGTCTCCGTCGTCTCACGGGGCTATCTTCCATGTTGCATCATTAGGCAGATTAATGTTACTTCCTCCGCTGACCCTGAACTTGGATGAAGCTGCTCCACTCCGCGAAAGAGGTCACGTACGTGCAGACGACCGCTGCAGTGAAGCGGTTCTAGATATTTAATGGCAAATAAAACGCTTTTGTGTGATTTATGGCGATTCCCTCAAAATACAAATGCAGGTCGGTGCTAAGTCGGTAGAAAATGTCTTTCTGGCCGCAAGGAGACTATTTGTCAGCGGCAAATGTGGCATGTACCGCAGCCGCAGAAAGGTAAGGAAATCTCAGTTATTTTCTCTAGAGTCTGGAAAGTTGAACGGAACTGCCTTCAAGCAGTTTGATATGTTCCAACTATGGCAGTCATTTTCTGTGAAAGTAGATCCTCTATCGATTTCAGCAAGTGAATTTGTATCTCTGCTATATGAAGCGCACTCAGAAGAGTTTACTTTTTAAAAATAAGTATTTTTGATGTTTTACATCCAATTTTATGAAAATAATAATTTTAGAAAACAAAAAGATTTTTGCAACTGCTTTAAAAAGGCATACAATATATAAGATGTTAAAATATTATTTGTATTATATTGCGCATGTTATATATTTTTCTTATTCTTTTCGTAGAGGATTCATATTAAGCTTCTATAGTAGAAAAATCGCATATTGTTATAAATATTCAGAAAACTGTTTAATGAAATTGATATGCACTTTACTTTTTAAGATTTAGTTATAAAATTGATAACGTTTTCTATTACTGCACTCTACAGAACTTTCCTGGAGCATGTTTGTCAAGGAATTGAGTTACTATTCATAGTTCCAGTCACAGTCAATTTGGCTTATTAAAGTTTTCAACGATTGACTTTTAGAATTTTCACTTTTTTACTCAATATTTTCAGGAAATCAGAAGACAAAATGAAAAGTATTAAAAAAAATATAGAAAAAATGTAGGCAAATGAAAACGAAGCTGGACCAGCGTAAGAATAAAACATTGTTTAAAAAATTAAGACGAACATGTTATATTTCTTAAAATTACAGGATTTAATATTTTTAGAATCATCGCGCTTAATTCAATACTCTTAAAGCCTTTATTGCTGGCTTTGTAACACTAATTCTCCCAATTTTTATAAAATAAAAATAAAAATGTAAATGTTATGTTACTGGAAGAAAGAAATTCCAAATTAATTGAATTTCGAAGAGATAAAATTTTGTATCTAAAGGACAAGTCTGTTTTTACCCTATCCTTACCCTAAGGGCACAGGACAGCAAAATTCTAAATAGACATTTAATTTAATAAATTTGATCGCAAAGTATATACCAAAACTTTCACCTTTTTCCATCCTCCATGGTATCGTAGTAATTTTCAAAAATTTTTTATGTCAGTGTCTCAATGTGTTTTTGATGCTGGTCTAAAAACAACGCCGCTTAAGTGTACTAGCCTTGATTAATTTAGCTGAGAAGAGTTCTGCATTTTGCTGGCTATTACACGAAAGTGCTTCTCCCCTGATGGACGCAACAAAGGAGGATAAGAAGATTTTAGAGTGGCGTCTTAACGACGAAGACTGGGACAGTGCAAAGAGGTGCTTTGGGGCCATCTAAGAAGTTGCTAGTCACTTTGAAGCGCGGCTTTCGCGCCTAATGACTTCCACTGTTGACTTTCATAACAAACGACATAATTAAGCGAAATTGAGAACGGAGGAAAGAACCTGTGACCCCCTCGTCTGCTGAGCATGTGAGTTTTGTCGAGAAATCTCGGCGTTCCCACCGCCGGGGCCGCCGCGACGGTTTCCCAACGTCTTATCTAGCAACGGCTGGTGGTTCTTAAGAAAGAGGTGAGTCTAAGACGCTGATGGTGCTGCTGCTGCTGGACGGGAAAGCGATCGCGAGCTAAAATAAAGAACTCGAGAGTGGCCACAATGCCCACTGTCCGGCAGGGCTGATGGCTGAAACTAGTTTTGCCCGCGAACAAGTTACAAGTTATTATGCAGCTAGAAGGAAATTGTTCTACATTCCAGCAGGTTGCGTAAATGGCAAACTTGTTTTGGCCCCTGCGCTCTCATAGCATGCAAAAATTGCTAACCAGGTAAAGGTACTTACCTTAAAATGCAAAAGTAACAACCGCGACTCTGGACCGCGAGCCAACCGTTAGAAAGGAGGAGATCTTTCCACACGACTTAAGATGATCCGCGACAAGAGGACTTCACGGGAACCTCAACGGACAAGTCTAAATTCTGAAATCACAATGTCACACTCGAACTGAATCACTGCTGAGGCATTTCTTGACTCGAGTCACTCTCGAGGAACCAACAGTCCTTGCGATTACGGCCACTGAACGGAGTGATGGATCACAAGATGCTTCTTGTACCTTGTCCGGTTTGCTACTTAACCATTGGAGAGACTGTCTTAGACTGAGCCGCAGCTTGGCCAGTTATTAAGACCCGGGGAAGAAAACTGTTAAGACAACTTCGGTTTAAAGAAAATTACAGCTATATCTGTGCGCGCACTTCTTAGCTCGACATACTTCTTCGTTTTGTGTATTCCTCGATTACCTCTCCAGGTCTTATGTTGGTGCTGTCTTCTTCGGTAACCCTTCCTCCGGTGGCTTCCTCTTTTTCGCGGTTCGCTCTTTTCAAAAAACGCGACCGCAGCTTAACGAGGAGCTTTGTGGTAAGACGGTTCCAGATGCTCTGTGTCACCGTCTTCGCGACTTCGAGCGGCGCTGGTATTCAGCCAGACCGCCGCTAGAACTAATGAATTGGATTGAGGTCTCCAGATGATTTGTCTTCGATGACAAGACCGCTCCAATATTGTGACATATTTTTCATCAAGTGATCTTAATCTCCCTCCCGGCGGGAGCCCCGTCGCGGCTGGACACGCGGAACCACCGATCGCTGGCTTTTCCGCGGCCGTCTTAAGGGTGGAGGAGGAAGTGAAATCCGATCGGAACCTCAAGATTAAGACCTGGTAATTGCGTTTATTTATATCTTCATCGGCGCCCGGAGAAGAGCGATCTCTTTATCGTCGTTCATCTCGAGAAATACGCCAAGGGGAGCTTGCAAATATTGGGACAGGTTCGATTCGATCCGATAACGGTTTGCGGGCCCTTTCGGCCAATTTGCGATTACTTTGATTTATTAATTTAATGCTTATGCTTCGTTGCATCGGCGGTGTTTTTATATGTTTTCTTGTAATACTGAAAAATCATTTGTAATTTAATATTGATCGATTATTCGAGGACATGTAATGATCCATTTACGTCGTTTTTCGCATTCTCATATTTTAACTCACTCACATACAGGGCATGTTTATTCAATAGACACTGTGCCTAAAGTCTGCGACAGCTTAAAAATGAAATTATAAATCCCATAACAGGTACGGTCGAATGATCGTTTACTCAGATTTTCATTCATACATATATGTATGTACATTATACTCGACAAACTTCATTCAAGTCGCGAATTTTGGTTAACTTATATAGAAAAATTAAAAAAATGTAGAAATCAATTCGATACACAATTCAGCGTAATTGTCTCTGAGAATGGAGTTTTTAAAATCGCGTTGTGGAAGATCAAAATGTAATTGTAAAGCTTAATTCTTAATTAAACGACAACGGAAACAATTATTCATTTGTGGCAGTTTATCTCAGATATAATAATATGATAAATATAAAATTTATTGAATTATTTGTATATATTATATTAATATACCTAATGTATACATATGCTTATAAATACGTATATAATATTATTTCTATTTTGGACAATCATTAAGATTTATGATTTTTTTAATATGTATTTATAATTGTATAATGTCGTGATATTGAACATCCGATTTTTTGCCAATAACGCTACGATATTTTTGGAACTGTTATATTACCTAAAATGCTGATATTAAAACTGCTGATTTTAATTTTTTTTTTTTTTTACAATAAAACCTTCATTAAAAATGTTCCAATTAACTTCAAGAAGAAAATTTAAGCTTATTCATTCCATCCTTCAAATTTGATGCATATTTAAATTTATGCCAACTAAATATGTATATAGTAAGAACAGATTTATCAAATTCATGTTATTCATTTTGCTAATACTTTTTTCCATATCTAATTTTTTTGTTAGAAAAGTTATGTCATTGAAATATTAAATGTGCTTTTTAGTTTCGTCTGAAAATTTCGTCAATGTTTAATGGCATGTATTCTATAAAAATCGCGAGCTTATATTTATTAATGTTTAAAAGCTTTATGCTTGGATTTGGAATTTATTATTAAATACATTTATATGTACTACATACACATACACGAAATAACCTTATCTTTTTAGAGACTCAAAAGTAACCCTCATGCAATAGTCACATAGTAGAGCTTTAATGAGAGAAAATAAAAAATAGTAAAAATTTAAAAAAATAAAATGTAAGCTGCAGTCATTTGTTAATTAAAAGGATCAATGTCATTTTATGCTACAAATTTTATATACGAACTAGCTTAAAAAATTGCTTCGAAAGAATCATAAAATAAGAAATCAGAATAGAACAAATTACCGATCGCAAAAAGCGTTTTATTTCCGTTAAAAAAGTATCATAAACTTTAAGATCCATAGCTTCTAAGTCAAGTAAAAAATATGTCTAAATCGTGCAAAAAAGGTAGATTTAAGCTTTAAAAAGTGGATTGTGGTATATCAGTTAATAGCCTTTTGACGTAGACATATACAAGTCCATCAATCAAGTAATTTCAGGGAAACTGTATCAGAAGGGGTTCTCTGCAAAAAACCCCACGAAATACAGGTGTAGTGTAAATGAGATTAATCCGAATTAAGAACATCCGAACGGTACCCGAGCCCCAAGCCCGTAATCTTCAAATTTTCATGAACTCTCTCTAATAAGTTCAGTAAACACTTTCAGCAAATTGAGTGGACGGCATATGGAGCCGCGGATTTATGGACGACGCAAGACGAGTCGACGTCGCGCCGCTAAAAGTACAAGCCGCTAAATATTAGAAAAGTGGTCCAGGGGTCTGAGGTTTTGGGTTTCTTAAGACGCCGACAATTACAGTTTCCTTTTGTCAGACGTTGGTCAGTGCAGGCGTTAAGATGGGGCACAAAGCTGGGGCGTCATTAGGCGCAACAGTCGCCGTCAATCAATTAATCGACAGTTCTAATGGAAGCAGACCCATTAATTTGCGGCTTGGGGCGTAACTTGGACATGAGCGCGTTTTCATTTCATTGCCGCGAGATTAGCGAAAAAACTGATATTTTTTGTTTTTCATTTTTTATTTTTGAGTGAGTTGATGAACTGCCTTTTTTACGTCCGAAGAATGTTCGATTACGAAATTAGCAAGGCCGTCTGAAACTGATTTTTCATGTTGTAATTGCCATTGATACAGAATTGCACGGCTAAACGACCGGGAGATTTGTTTACAGTCAATGGAGTAAAAACAATCAATATGTGGGCAGGAAAATGGCCGTATGATTCGCGGCCCAAGCCATTTATGCTGTTCGGCCCCCAAATTGCCACAGTCAGGACTCAGGATACGCCGCGATATCCAGTGATATCCCGGGAATTGCTGAATTTGCATTCAATTTAACTGCACCGGCTGCAGTCCAATTGGCCGAAATTTTGATAAAACTTTGCTTACTTTTGTTTTTCTGTGACAAAATGATTTAATATAATGTACATTTCCAATTATCTACTAAGTCGCGAACTATGAACACACAAACCTATTTTCCAATACTTCTCACAAACGCAAAGTCCGCAAACCTTCAAAGAAGTTTATTTGAATCTGTGTGTTAAAACTTTGGAGAATAATTACCCACCACTTATTAACGACGCAAATAGTAATATGATAATGATATTAATCTGCATGTCAAGAGTTAAATATTTTTATTTATACGTAATCTTAAGCATAAATAAATTATATAAAAATGTTTATTCTGAAATTGAAATCAGGAATTATCCACACTGAATTAGTAGGTACCTACTATTATCAAAAAATTATGCAAAACTAACTCTATTAAATTTATTTTAAATAACTTTTTATTGATTTTATTAAGGTTCGGTACAAATTTAAATAAGATTAGCATCGAATGCATGCGTTCCTAAAATTACATTGCAATATTTTTCTTAGTAAATTGTGTGTTTGATAATATTATGTTATCTTGCTGTATTTTCAATGTCAGAGTGCAGAGGAAAGTAAAATACATTTCTATGTACATACATGAAAAAGGATGGTTAGTCAAAAAAACTCATAATAATGCAAAATGCCCATCTCAAAAATGAATTCTATAAAACATAATCAATTATTATATAAATGAGCCACACAGCTTATTGTAATGACATTTTATCCATATATAAAATTTATATTGTAAGGAACCAAACTGAGGTTTCAATAGAGCGCAATAAACATTATAAATTTTAATGAATTTTTAAAGAAACTTGACACACGATAAGATAGATCAATTTCCATTTCATAATTTTTCTGTTTTAAAATGGTCTCTCTTCTTTATATGTTTGTTTTACAGAACATGAAATGAAGTAAAATGATTCAACAAATTTAAAATGCCAAAAGTATATCACAATCACTATGTTTGTAGCATACACTATAATAGTATATAAAAGTTTGCTCAATTGATATAATTTTACTATAAATTACTCATTACTTGAAAGTGAAGGGCAGAGAAGTTGTAATTTATTTAAAGACAAAGTTTAATTATGAAAGTTGTGTACCCAAATATTGTACGTTCTATTCCAAGAGATAAAACGAAGATTGCGCCAGGGAAAGAGTAATACCCAATTACTCGAAGACCTTGAATGTGTAATCAGCTTTTGTGTCGTCTTCCATGCAAGGGCAACATAATGTTCGCTCGTGTCCTGTGCCACGTTCTGGATGAGCGAAGTCTTGGTTACCTCTTCGAAATCATCCTCCATTCGCATGCATGCATATGTTTGCAAAGTGAAGCAAAATTTCTCGAGTGAACCGTCATTCTAAAGCAAAAGTAATCCATCCATCTTTAGTACTTCCACTCTCTAAGATGACATCGGTGCGGTGTAAGAAATTTCAATTGAGGAAATGCAAATTTTCTCAAGAAAATTTGTGTTACTAATACTCCTCGACGATAGTGCTCGTCAGCCAGCTGCTGCATATATTGAGCTGTTAATGTCACTTGTTTGAGATGTTTTCAACTCACGTTCCGGCGATGTCGCACAATACAATTTTATACAAAAGCGCGGAACACTGCAAGTTAAGTTTGTGTCAAAGAAAGTTTACTGTCCGGAACAAGCGTCACCTGGAGAGCACACGTTTATTTTGATACCGGAGGTCGCACCATTGTCGAATATTCATTACTTCTTTAAGAAACTGCTTTGAATTGCAAAAATCTTCGGAAATTCGATAAGAACTTGACCTAATTTCGAGATTGTGTCAAGAAGACAACGAGACTAATAAGATCGAGAATAAATTCATTTCGTGGATGATAGATAGTCTGGTAGCAAAAATTGTGTGGGTTTGGAAATTGATGAGTCTCTTCGAAAAATATCGCGTGGGCTTTACCATAAAATTCCTTGAGAACATCATTTCAATGTCAATCAAAAATTAAAAACATTATTAAGAATATGATTAACATCTTACTTATAATAATATATATTAATCATTATTTTAGCCTGTTTAGTTACATATGTACATATTAAGAATATTTTATTTATTTATATTTATCTTTGTATCTTAATATATAATTAAATAAGTTCTTAATTTAAAAACAAATTGGCATAAATAAACGTTTATGATATTCTACTCATCGAATCATTTCATTTGATACCCAAGTCAACTATATTGAGATTTGAACGATATTAAATATACATACATATATACTTATATTGCAATGTCATCCAGGTCACATAAGAGTACCACAATTCATCCTTTTCCGATAACTAGGAAAGGTTCAAAATTCAGTTCCAAGATTTGTGTTACACCACTAACTGAGGTTTGAAGTTTAATAACAGCTTGTGAAAACCAACGAAATAAAATATCACAAAATCGTTAACAACTACAAAAATATTTCGAATACCCCAACTTTCAGTAAACTATTAAGAGATTGCAAGTTTAGAAGTACTGTTTTTAGGTGTCCAATGAAAAAATAAAAAATATTCCTCAGATTTAATTAGGGACTTCTGTAAGTATAAAATTTAATTACATGGAAGTAAATAATTCGTATGTACATATATGTATGTATACAGAAATTAATATCTTAATAACATACTCCTACTTTCTTAATGCTTTTGTAAACAACGCATTAAGAAAACAATTTACTTAGAAGCAAATACAGGAATTCTGAACGACGAAAAGAATTCTTTGAAAAAAGGATCATTTTTCGCAACTCTCGCCGCCAGCACAGTAGTCAAGTATTTACCTTACGTCTTATAACTTGTCTTGTAAATCTTAAGAAAATGGTTTCATATTTGTCGGTCTCATTACAATTCATTTTATCATTGACTACATATTTCAATGGAAGACTTTTGCTTACTGAGGGGTAATTAGAAGACGTAGTGTACAAAAATGTCGTTATTCTTCAATTCCATTAGCTTTGTCCTTTTCCACTGTCCTGCCTAAGAAGGTCATGAAACAGTATTAAGCCCCATTTTTTAAGAGAAACACCGCTGAATTAATTTGCGCAAATCAATTCTGTCTGTTAAGTCCAGGACAGCATTAAGACGTCCTGAAAGACGAGGTAAAATACAAAATCGATTTACGCGATTCGCGGTTGATCAAATTTGAATTTTCGCACGAGGCCAGCCGATCTTGTGAGCTGTGAAGCACATTAACCAAAAATTAAACTCAGTAAACGCCGACGGTTTGATTGACGTGCTGCACACATTAACCAGACAGAGATTTTAAAATCTGATTTTCATAAATTTCACAATAAACCAGAGCTTATCTTTTTAAGCCCGAGTTCGGTGCATTACGTAAATAAAATGCAGATTTGGTAGGTCCGCGATTTCGAGTAGAAAGGGCTCGCCAACCAACTTCCAGCTTTATCGCCAAAACTGCAAAAGGCACTCGTTCTGAGTTTCATTATGCTTTAACCCCTTTTTCGCCCTTTTTACGCTTTTTGAATTTTTTTACGAGACCGAGAACACACCCGGGTGAGTGCACGTAATTTGTCATCAATGGGTCACTAGAATTTTGCAGTGCTCGTGCAGCAATTACTAGGAACCGCGTGCATTGTCCTGCGGATGGCCCACTGAGCAAACTCTGTTTGCTTGACCACAATTTGCACATTTTATTGTTATTCGAAATGGAATTTATTTTCAGTGCCGGGTTAAATGTGGTTTCACAGCTTTAATTTATGGCATTATTCTGTCACTAGGATTTAAGCAATAATTTAGTGATGCCTGTGAAAAATAGCTTAAATAATGCGGCCCTGTCCCAACAAATATTAGACAGACCTCACAGTGCGGGTGGGCCCTTTTATGTCAACCCTCCTGAGGTGACCAAACAATCGCTGGTCATTTGGCGATTTCATAAAAACGACCATAACCTCAATTATGTAAATACCACATTGTGTTGTACATGATTTCATTTGTTTTGTATTGAACTTATTGAATCTACTCCATGTCATCAAAATTGATGGCTTAAATTGAGCTTGCATATTTTGATGAAATGTTGCTAGCACGATCATGTGAAGTCAAAGTATGCTAATCATTTTTTCCCTTTTTTATATATACAATGCAAGAATTCTTAAGATAAACGTATTAAAAGGAAATTATTAATTTCCTTTCTTTATGAATTCATACTACAAATAGGTACGTATGTATTTGTTTCCGCTGATAATTATAATAAGTTGCATAATCCTATAATACGTAACCATTATTTATATTTTATATATTTACATGAAGCATATTTGATCCCAACTTCCAAACTTTCTTGGAAATTTGTAAGAAGAGCTCAAATTCAAACTATGCGTAATTGATTCTAGTGAAAGTATAAGAAATAAAAACTTTCTAAAATTTCATATATATATCAAGTATCTGAAATAAACATTTATCATTATATAAATGTCGGACCGGCTAGAATAACATTTGTTATTACAAAACAAAACAAAACATTTTTTATATTTTTTTAATATCAAAGTAAAATATATCCCTAAAAATGGTTCTATAATTTTAAAATAAAGATTTATATATTTAATGCACCAGAAACAAAGTAGCATAGAGTCTTTTGAATACACCACCGAAAAACTATTGAATGTGGGATTAGATTAAAGTAGAAAACAATTTTTTACAATAATAAAATGTGGCTCATATGACACATTTTTATTGAGTACAATAGTAGTTGCTTCATATGAAATCTAAAATTTTGAAAGAGTTTT
Source organism: Tolmerus cingulatus (assembly GCA_959613345.1). Classification (NCBI taxonomy): domain Eukaryota; kingdom Metazoa; phylum Arthropoda; class Insecta; order Diptera; family Asilidae; genus Tolmerus; species Tolmerus cingulatus. Next base: position 13,692,082 of record OY390708.1, on the reverse strand, counting down.
GGTGTTTGCATTGCATCACAATTCTTTTAGCTTCCCCGGGCAAATTGTTCTATATAGTAATTTTATTTTGATCTAAATGTTCAATGTTTTTAAAGCTTTTGTTTTTTTCTTTACTGCTAATAAATATAAATAAAATGAAAGTAACTGAATTGGAATTTAAGCCATATAAGCTTAAAACAAGCAGTTTAATTTAAACTTTTGTAGATTTATAGATTTTACGCAACAATTGTTTTGAAAATTTCGTTTTTAAATTCTAAAACAAATAGTTCCAACTTCCTCTTGTCCTAATTAAACAAAAGAAGTAGAGAAATCAAATTTTCGCCAGATGTGTTTATACCCTGCACCAGTAGGCACATGAAATCAGTTTTGAAATACGTTCAGCATAAGTCCGGTTCGAAAACTCATAAATTACGTACCCAAAAGCGTCAGGCTCGTATTTTGCCAGTATTTTGCCAGTATTTGCGCAAAAGATGCTTCCATGAGAATTCGCATTCAAATTGCCACACCGTCTGAGTCGCGGCATGGCTGAAATATCCCAGATTGTCGGCGGCTGGGAAGGAGACGCCTCCAAAGCCTTTCGCCAGGAAAAGCGGGAATTAGTGCGGGAATCATCTGCTCCTGCTATCGGGCTCATACAATCAGATTTATCGTTGTCTAGCCCGTCTTTGAAAGTCGTTTGAGCGGATTAGGTTGGGGGTTCACATTCGAACAGGCATCGTTATTGCTGCCACAAAGGGGTAAAAAGTCAAATTGAATGAAAACTCGCTTCAGTTTATTGCCAAAAAATTTCTCACATTTGTTCCTGGTATCTTTTGGACCTCACTTTCCATGGGTAACGAAAATGGATAAATTTCTGCTTTATTCTTTGCTGGCTGTTCGAGGCAATAACTCAAGTTCTATCAAGCTATCAACTGCAACTGATGGTGAATATTCTGCTCGTTGCGCAACCAGAGGAATTCCATTTTATAGCCCCTGTCCAGTCCTTTCCAGGTCCTTTTTGGTTCGAGCGCGGAATTTTAATGCCACAAAGCGAACATCAAGTATTTCATACATTTGTTACAAATTCACTGAGTCCTTGTCCACATGCGGCCTGAAGCTGGCATTAAGGGTCATAAGTGCGGCCGCGAGACGTTCTAATGTTTGGCGGATGATATTTATATAGGCATTTAGATACTGGTTTCGTGCCAATTTTCCTTCCCACAACCACACTATATGTACGTACAGTGTGCGTAAATTAGTGTTTTGGAATTCTCTTACACGATTTAATATGATTTGAGAATAAACACTTCCTTTTTACTGGCTGTATGTTAACAACGTACCTTCAGTGCATAGTTGCCCAAAATGTAAAATTCAGAAGAATAATATTAAAATCTTATAATCGGTTTCACTTCGCCTTTATCCAAAGTCTTAATAGTCGAACGGCAATATTATAACAAATATCATTTGCTCATTTACAAAGGCTTCAAAAAATTGTAAAGGATATGCGAAGAAACTCAATTAAGTTGAGATCTTTTTATTTTTTATTTATTGGTGGAAAGGATAACATAAAGATATTTCCTGTTTACTTTAAATCAAGCATATGCTAAAATTTCAGCTATTTTACAATTCTCGCTGCAGGCTTCCCGAAAAGAGTTACTATAAATTCACAATTTTTAATTATTTTGTAAACAGGAAATTGTAATAGGTAGCTAAAATAAACAGTTACAAATTTCGAAAATACTAATAAATAAGATTTCAAATACCCATTTTTCTACGCATATTTACATTTACTAGAAAAACACTCAACTAAATTAAATATACAACAATTATTACAATATGTAGACGATTTTCGATTTTTGTTGTATATTGAACTAAGAAACGCTATAGTTGAGAATTGAGATTGGTGAGGTAAAGACTGTTTAAAACCAGCCAAAAATAAACTGATATTTTCAGATGCATTTATGAAAAGCTTCGTCGAAATTTAAGATATTTAGATCCCTACTTTCAATAATAATAATAATTATAATATTTTATTTAAAAAAAGTATTTGATGTTTTGCTGAGAATTGAAGAAATTCTATGCATGTATGTATATGTGCGTAAGCTAAAAATGCATTATGATCTTTACGTGAAAACACGGAATTTCTAATAAGAAATTTGAAGTTTAAAATTGCAATCTTCCTCTAATGCCCTCATTAAACAGGGTCAGGGTTTGGCACCTTCCAGAAACCTTAATAACTATCTTTGCTTCCTCGATATAGCTCGGGGGTAACCTTGATAGTATAATGATGATGTTAAAGCTTTCCTTAATTTTAATTGACAGCCTGGATCCTAAAGCGGCCGGACCGCAAATTGATATAATTACCTGTGATCGCGATGGTTATCGCCACCTCTAAAACTGTGCCACACGCCTCACACATGCAAGGTCAAAGCATTTCGCTGGATTCCAGCAATTACGCCTTAGTTGGAGATTGCGTCATAAACGATCTCAAGACGATTGCATAAGAAGGCATCTTCGAGGCACGGCCGTTCACTTCATCTCCTGAGATCCGCCACCGTTAGACAAAATTGGACCGTACAGAAGTCGTGCGGCGTCGGCAAACCTTTCCAATTTCTTTGCTAAAATTCGTTGAGAAACCGGCCGAGTTGCCACTGGTAGCCAACAATTGTCCATCATTATGCAAGGCGCATAATGGCGGGCATGGCCCAGGTGATAGACAGCGCTCCAACGTGCTTGTTTACTCTTACCTGCATCGATATGAAACCCGAGTTTTGATAGACCGCGCTGCCACGGGAAGAAAACGTCTAATCACTGCGCCTTCCAGGTACATAGATGCAAATCATCGCCTCCCTGGTCACCTTTCGTCGGAGATGATTTCCCAGGCTAAGGCTAATTCAGCATAACTACGTTTACCGCTACGGGAAGAGAGCATCTTTACGCACTATTGGGTACAGAACAATAAATTGTCACGCTTTTCCACATTTACCCTGGACAGTGAGTCGCCTTTCAGCCGCATCAAGGGAAAAACAAAATTATTTCCAAAAGTCGAAATGAGAAGCCAGATCCCAAATGAAGAACGTGCGAATCAGAACAAAGCACTTTTGGTGGGTTCCGTCCAAAATGGGAAATGGGACAACTCCGGTTGGCCACTTTTTAATTCTCATTACAGTCCAGAAATGGTATCGAATTAAAATTTAATTAGACTCAATAATGCAGCGAGTTCCGTGAAATTCTTGGAAAAAAATATTAAAAAACCATTGTAACTTGCCATAAGCAGCGCAGAGCTTTTTTCTGAAGGCAAAAATAAATCTACTAGCGAGACCAAAATATGTCACAAATTCTTTAATCAAAAAGTTCAAAACTTTCCAATCCAATTTTCTGATAGAACGATTCCACCACCCCTCCAAGGGATGGATGGAAAAATTAAGAAAGTTTTTATTCGCCATACAGAGATACATTCGTGCTGTCTCGACCGCTCTATCTTTGGTTTTTTTAGTAAACTTGAAAAGGGTATTGTGCCATCAAAACAAAATTAAGTCTGCAATTGTGGCATCTTCCAAGACTGCAGTCTAAGTCATCAATCATATGGAAAATATTCGAATTTTAACATTAAAAAGGAACTACACTATTGTAAGCTTTATAAAATAGTATCTCAGTAGAAAATCAATAGTGGATTAATTACGAATAAACAGAATTTCACTTAGAAGTTTGTTTTTCTATTTGTTAACATTATTTGAATATTTATTTCTACACTAAGTTGATTTTGATAGTCGAACCAAACCAAATATCAATATTAGTACTTTAGCCAATGCTATCGAATAAATATATGTAGAATCTGTTTACAATTTCAATAATTATTATCACCGACTTTCAGATACTTCTATTTTGCATCGGGCCTGACATAATTTTGTATGGGTCGTGACCCGTTTCCTGGGGTGGGGAAATCCCACGTGTGTTTTAAGGACTAACAATTATTATCCGTGAAATCAAACCTCTCGAATTGGATCCATTTTCTGAGTCCACTTTTATTTTTATTTTATATAGATAGATTGATAGTTATTTTCGACAATTCGTGCACAATTATACTAAATATGTTATGTATAATTTTAAATAATTAAACGAATCTAATTACAAACAAATGCAAGGCCTTAATTGATATATTAAATTACACCACCAAAATTAATGAATAGAATTAGTTACCTTATATATTACTTGATGAATTACAAAGGATCGAATAAAGGAAAGGGAAGCACATTTATATTAATTCTAAGAAAAGAGATTGTTTACTTTTTATCAAGACGTCATAGAAGACCTCCATTCACAACTTTTATAGACAGTAATTGATCGATTCTTCTTTAATTATACTTTCGCAGGAGAAATAAGAATAAAATAAACAGAAATACTCCAAACCTTTCCGAGCCGCCTTAATTAGGTGAAGCGTAGGTGTTAATAGTCGCTAAAGACACACAACATTTCAAAAAAAAAAAAGCAAAGACACGAACGGTTATATTTATGTTTCTCAGCAATATTAATTATTCATAGCGAAGAGCTTTTATGCACAAACAAGGTAAGTAAACCCCCAGCATCGTAGAAATGCTTCTCGAAAAAAGAAATTCTTCTCACGTTCCAAACTAGAGAAAGATAATTGTTTATTCATAAGAATATTTCAGATTTATTTGCGTAAATAAATGCTAATGGAGGTGCAGCTGGAAAGAGCCTTAGATATTTCTGTTACATCGCATACACATATAAAGCAGAAATATACCTGAGAGGAAAAATATTATAATAATTTTTGAAAACTATGAAAGGTTTATTCGAGTTCTTATATTTAAGATTCATTGGCATCAATACGTTGTTTTATTATTTATTTCGTACACAGCAAATTTTACCAAAGCAACGCCCAAGCAAAAGGAAAAGAATGTTATAGAAACATGTATTTCATATCTCTTGGATCATAAAGGCAACTATTGAAATTTGTGTCCACAAAAGTTCCATTGTACTTTGATTTATAAGTTTGAATTATGCTACTTTTACTAACATATCATTATAACACATAAAAACTCGAACAGCAAAATCTGCATGTCTGCACGCTTTGCTATGTTAAAACATGGAGCTTTTTATGTCATAATATTGATGGTAGATTAATTCTAATTTAATGAATTTAAGTTTTTGGAAAGAAAAGAAACATTATATAATTGATATTACAAAGTTCTCAAATTGTCTATCCATTAATTATTTTGTCAAATGTTTCATTTTAACGCATTAAGGGGAAACCACGAGAACGAGTTTTTAATCTGCATTGAATTAGAAATTTAGAACGCACGAAAGTTAATTTTTCTTAAATTAAAATCTTTGGAGACAAACAAATTTCCCGATTGTACCATATATTTAAAGATCTACCTACCGCTCTATAAGTTAGATTATTCAATTTATTAAAAATATTTTGGCGATATTTCCATTAGTAATCTATTTAAAATATTTTGTATTCTGTTATTACTTTTTTATAGAAAAACCTATATAAGTTGAAAATATAAAGCATAACTTTTTTTGAAATTTTCATGAAAAAGCCAAATGTTAAAAGTCCTATCTACAGGTTCAGAATATTGAATTTCAATTTATTATTCATTTATCCAAAATTTGCTAATTGAAGCTCATCGGTTTCGTATTTCATGATTTTAAGCTCGCAGAAATGCACGGATTTGTGCAGTTAGCCCTGTCCAAGAGAATTTCACACTTTTTTAAAATTTTTTTCGAGTCATACATAGGTAAGCATAGAACTCCATCAAATTTACACTTCGGTTCCGCATATTTCCCCTGAAAGATGCCATTATTCATGAATCGCATTGGGCGTTGTATTTTTTCCTTCTAGTTAGAAGTTAATGTATAATGTCTGATTTATACAGTTTAAAATTATTTTAGATTCATCAATTTTATTGCCCATCCATATTGAATAATGTTTTGACAATGTTTTGGAATTAAAGAAATATTTAAGACAAATTTAAGAGTGCTGCAGATTTAGTGTACCGATGGTATTCGCATCATCGATGTCGTTCACCCTAAAATTTAGAAGTAGGTATCATCTAAATCAATAAATATTTCTGTTTAGGTCAAATTTCTCTACATTGCCCATATGTAAATATAATATTAACGCATTCTATAGCTGTTGGGCCAAAATTTTCCATATAGTTCGGACAAACCAAACAGGCCCCAGTGCAAGCCCTCGCAGTACAGAAGACAATTAAATGTACAAGAAATAAGTAGGTTGCATATGTTGCCGGTAAATAACATTTCTAAAATTTATGGTGGCTCTGTTTGTACTGTTGGAGCATTGCCAACCTAACGTTATTGATTTCGCATACATATTGCGAGGAATGGGGAGTTACACACAAGGAACCCCAAAATGACAACTTTTGTTTGCTTTTGCCGGTTTTTACTACGCTTCGGCAGGAAATGTATGCTTCTGGTTCCAGACGAAGAAACATGCTTGAAATATATCATCACATTCCTGGCTGCTCAGTACCTCCAGAACACAATTAGTCACAGGGTGTCTCTAAAATTCTTACAGAAATAGTGGAACTCCCAAAGACAAGGAATCTAATTAAAGAAGCCAAGCCACGAGGCGAGGCGACATTTCCTTATCCTGCTTGGTTTTATTCCACCCGTAAATTTTAAACATTTCCCAATTTCATATTTGCTTCCTTTAGGGAAAACTTTTTCCATGATATAGTCTAAGATAATGTAAAATAGTGTTTAAGGCAAGGGTTGAGATGAGATATTTATCAATTTTTTCACATTCTCCTTCTTAAAGGAGTTTCGGTTTCGTATAAGGATTACGGATTTTACGTTTTCAAAGTCTCGGAAGTAAGAGCCTTCTAAAGCACAAGCAGACATTTGCTTTTAGATAAAGACTTTTTTGGACATATTTAAACGCTATCGTCTTCTTAAACTTTCTAAGTTTTCTCAAAATAAAATAAAATTCTGATCCTAGGGATGTACCGAGGTTTCAATGTGATTTTCTCGGATTTACATCAAGAATGATTGGTTTTAGCTTGAAAAACACATAAAACTCGTATGTAAGGTGGTTTTATCTGCAGAAAATAGAGATAAAAGCCCAGGGCATTAATCTTTGGATATATTTTGAAAGTTTTGAATTTATTATCTGGATCTTCTCATTATAACTTTGCTCGGCTAGGATTTTCATTTAAAACATTAAATTTGCTTGCTACAACAATTTTCCCTTGCAGGACTTTTATAGTGCATTTTGCACTTTCTACTCGAATTTTCTTATCTTGTGAATTCTTGAGAAAATTTTATGTATATTTAGTGTTCTTAATCTGAAAAAGTTTCTCTTATTCCTGCAGAGCTTTGAATATTATTTACTTATTCTGAAAAATCTCATACTTCTAAATTACTGTTAGAATAGTTTGTTTTAATTAAAATTAACAATGAAATTTGATTTCCATTTTCTCTACATGAAGAACATAAAAGAAAATTTTTGAAATCCTAAAAAGCAATAAATGAAAGAAAGCAAAAAAAAAATTAAATAAATGAATAAATAATAATAATACTAAAGTAATATTTATATTTCAATATTTATAACTTCAAATCTGGCGAATCTCTCCCTCTCTAGGTTCATTTTTCTTATTTTTACTGCTTTATGAAAGTAATAATATATATGTATGTGCAAAAATTCAAGTGCACTTTCCCAAATTATAATTTAATTTCTTATAGTGACTTTAAAATTCGAAAAAATTATTAGTTTTATTCAAATTTAAACCTTTAAACCGCTATCAAAATATTAATCTCAATTTTTCCCTGCACATCCAAACATAAATTGTTTAAAAGCTTAAAAGTTATTCATATTAAATATGCAATTTTGAATTGTTCATATTAAATTAAAAACAACAAAATTATAAAAGATATATCTAAGTTTATAACTTCGTTCTAATTCCTGCGTTTAATTTTGTTACAAGAAACTGTTTGCACAAATGTCGACAAGTCGATTAAGTCGAGTAAAAGAGAATAGCTTGCGAACACAACTTTAAATGTATCACTTTTTCGTGGTCTGTTGTAAGGGCGATTAATGAAATGTGAAACCCATGACAACGATTTCCGGGGCAATATTCAATTTCCTGTATTAGAAGTTCGACTGGAATGCAAACATTGGGAATGCTTCTCCCGAAAACCGAAACATCCATTAGCAGTTAGTGCCCGAGAGTCCCAACAAAGTTGTGTCAATAAATTCAAAGTTAGCCGGTCCATTTTCCCCCCGAAGCCAATCGTAATTAATGGAAACTTTGTTAATTTCATTTACCCAAGGGCGGGTTAAGTTGCCGATAAAAATCTCAGGTGTAAATGTCAATTACACAGGTGGGAATTTCGCTGGCGTTGCACAAGTGAAAACTGAGTGCAGAAACACGTTCTGAATTAGGAAATGCCATTTTTAGGGGAGATATATGCTGGCAACAACTTTCGCCCGGCAATCCTTTTCCCACAGGAGCTGCAGGGGCTCGGGTGTGTTTTACCTAGTCCTGAGCCTAATGGGACCGTCTGAAACAGGATTTCCATTTTACCTGTGCTTCTACCTTCTTCAGGTCTTTTGAGGATGCACTGGGGGTTTATATTCATTTGATAAATCCAAACCGCCTGGGAGATTCATAATTTTGCATTGATATTCCTGACTCATTTATTAGTTTTCTGCTTACGTTTTTCGAGCTAATGGGTGAACCTACCATTGCTTAATGGAGTTTCGGGTTAAGCCAATTATTTTAGGTTCCCTAACAAACCTCGAATTACACGTGACAGTGCGGCAGGATAGCAGACCTTATCTAATAAATTATATTACCTCTTCCCTTTAGTGCTTGGAATTAACTGAGATGTCATAAATGTTTAACTCTTTTCCCAGGTTAAATCCAGGGTTGCGTCTTACTCAAATTTCAGTTTTGAATGCTAAGCTTCCCTATGGGTTAGAGGAGCACTTTTATAGTTTTGCGTATTATATCGAGGGAATTTTAGTAGGTATATGTTTCAAAGAAATTTTGGATAGCATGAGATATAAGTAAACATATCGATTACCACAGAATATGTTTTGTAAGTAAATCTTGATGTATCTTTGAGTAACTGTACGATCTAAGCGTGGTATAAAAATTGCCATATTTATACATACATATGTATAAGTTTTATAATTGTTATTGATAAGCTTTACATTTTAAATTATCATTTCGAAATTTTGAATTGAAAACTTCCAATTGAGTCACACAAGACAGCGATTTGGATTTTAACTTGAATATTTGAAAATTAATATTTGATATCACAAATATAAAGTTTTAATTTAAAGTGTAAATTGTGACGCAAATGATTAGTATTATATTTTTGTGTTCCAAACAACGATAAAATGTTCCTAGAAAATGTTTTCATATATAAAATTGTACTGTGACTAGATATACAATTTACCCTACAGACTACGGATTATATTACTATAAAAACCAAACATACGTTAGCATTCAAAAGCATTCAAGTACTCATATATTCTATTAATTTTGATCGTCAAGAGCCCTTTTACAAACCCTGCACTGTGACGCAAAAAGAAATCCCCTGAATCCCAAAATTCGGTGAAAATCCAAATCAAAGTCAACATCTCTTGATATCTCTGATTTCTGGCCCATTTTCAAAACATCCTCCAATATTTCGGAAGAAGGATATCGAGTTACCCATAGTTCAATTAAATTCATCGAATAAAAACGCTGTGTTTTGAAAACGGCCAGCAGCTGCCGCGTGGGCATCGTCAAAAACAATCAATCAAAATAGGTGCCGAGAGATTATGTCAGAATGCCTCTGATTCTCGTACACAAATCGGAGAGAAAAATACAAAAATGCCCCGAAAAAAATAAAAATGGAAAAAAACATAAACCACTGAACTCAGATAAATTGAAATTGATAGCGTCCCATGGCTCTGGTGTATGGTAAAGTGGGTATAGAGGGTATAGAGAGGGTATAGAGTATAGAGCTGTGTGGTTGTTCACAAAGCGGTGAATGTACCCCCAGCTGCAGGCTTTTATCAGTTTCGATATGAACTTTTCGTTGCAGGGAGGTAAATTGAGCGCGCACATGGGGTGGGTGACAGACGTTTTGCCCTAGCATAGATAAAGTCACATTACCCCTGAGAGAGGATTACATTTTTTTGGAAACGAGAGATAATACTTTGATTTCCACCAGGAATACAGAGAACTCCTCTAGTCGTTTCCTTATTTCAAAGCTTCAAGCAAATTTGCGTTCAAGGTATTTTACTGAGAAGTTCCAATCCGCTTTTCACAAACTGTTCAATAAAGCAAATGATTCGTTACATATTGAGAAACTATGTCACGTAATCCAGGATTAAAATCTCCTAAAACAGCAATATATCATTTCAGATACAAATTTTGCGACGTATTGTGTAGGATGTTTATGTATCGAAATACAACAAAAAATGATACCTACTAAGTCAGGACGTCAGCGCCGACTCTTCTTGGCTGTTGGCCTAAACTGTACGCGAATTTGCACATATGTGTCGCGTCTCTGGAACGGCTGGATGGGTCCAATCACAAACAACCTTCTGTAATAAAATTTAAAGGAAAAGAACCACAGTGAGCGTGTGTTGGCCAAAACAAACATCCAAAAGTGGACCACACTTCGGTGCCAAAACTTTCAAAAGAGAGAAAGAGAGAAAGAGAGAGAGAGAGAGAGAGAGAGAGTGAGTGAGAGAGAGACAAGGAACATTCTGGTACTACCATATACTTAGGGAACCTCGTCAGGTACCCGGAAAGCGTACACATGGAACCGAGAGAAATGCTCGACCAGTTCCGAATCAGCACAAAACATCGAGTACACCCTCGACCGATAACTGCGTATCCCGTTGTTCCGAAGTAACTCTCCGTCAACAACTAATACTATTTACGCAGGAAGCCGGGAGTACACCCTCCTCTGGCCTTCACGGCTCTGGCCTCAATATCTTGGAGTGCGCCTTCCACAGATAACAAATTGTGCTCAGGGTTACACCACCCTCCTATTCTATACCCGAACGGAGTGAAACACTCTAACCCTGCCATTCTCTACCCAAATAGATTGAGTCATTAAAAAGGCAACAACTGTCACCGAAATGCACCAAACCAAACAACACACTCAGTGAATTACTCACCTAATTAAAATTATATAAAAGTCTTTAATTCCACCAATCGCACTTTAACTACCAACTCCGCACACAAATCAATCCTCTGTTCGTAACGAAAACTTAACTGAGAATGACTCAGAAGAACATCTTAATTCACCCCATCAGGGAAACTAGCCATAAACTTGCCTAGATAAGTGTAAAACAAAGAGGATGAATCATTTTCAACACAGCCCCTGCGCAAAATACTCAGGGATAGCTGTGGGCATCGTAGGCACGGGTGCGCTGTGTGCAGCACTTGAAACAACCCCCAGTTGTTCGTTCAGGTAGCGAAAGCCAAAAATAACCAGAAGCGGGTATTCAGTATTTTCTTCAAGCCGTCTCCGGCGCGGCTAGAGCCATAAACTAACCTTTTTCTTAAAGAAAAGTTCACACAGGCCATTCGTGGGGCGGCGCAGTGCAACTCCTGTAACGAGCCATTTAAAGGCTCAGAGGCAAATATACAGAAAACAAACAGAATAGGGTAAATGAAAGTAAAATTCAAATTAAAAATTCACATTTATTTGCTGGTTCTTCCAGTTTTATAAATGGCTTCCTTCATTCGGCCATCCTGCAACTAACTCGTCCCGAGTTATTGATTTGCACCCTCATCATCGGACAACACCACTCCATCTTCACCACTTTCGCCTCCGGTGTCTTCCGATACTCCACCTGGGTCACACCATGGCTTCATCCTATCCACTGCTACTACCCGTTCATAGTTTCCTTTTCTCGATGTTCGGTGAGTATCTTCCATATCTCGAACTAAATATCTATCGTTTAGTAGTGTCTTTTCCACTACAAAAGGTCCACTAAACGGTGGGAGTAGTTTTTTACTGCGATTAGATGCTGTTTCTGCTTTTTCAATTAATACTAGATCACCTACTTTGTAATTTTTAGGTGCTTTCCTCTTCGTATCAAAGTTTCGCTTTTGTTTAATTTGTGCTAATCTAGCTGAAAAGGCTGGTAGATGCGCCATTAATTTAAGAATGCACAGTATTCGTACTCAACATGAGGGCCCCAAACATTTCTTTTAAAACGCAAAACCTTGAGGTCTGAATTTGGTGATATCGCACACAGGAGGTTGCCGGTCGCGATTGGACATATCCCACTTCTGATAATTGCAGTAAAACCTTAGTATAACGAACGAATTTCTCGAGTTTCCGTTGAAAAGAGGTTTGAGAGATTTGAGTTGGGAAGAGGTTTGCTCCACACATTAATTAGTGAAAAATTTTAATTTGAAACTTTAAACATGCTTAATAAATAAACAATATGACTTTTGGAATTGAGAATGACAAACCCATAAACCCTCTACTTCATCAGCTTTTTTTAAATAACTATGTATATACATACGGTAAATTGGAAAGTACGAGTAGGGCAGTTTTAATATCAATTAAGTTGAAGACAAAGAGCAGACGTTTCTCCGGGTCTTACTAAACTTACATATATGGCATTCTATAAATTAACTTTGAAGTTTACATGCTGCACGCAACTTATATATTCGAAGAAAAATTCCAAGTGTAGGAGAATTTTCAGAACTGTTCATGCACTTCATTTTAATAAAATTTCAAAATCATAAAATTAAATTCCCAGGGTAACATAGCAAACGTCCAAACATAATTTTGATTGCAAAATAATTGCATATAAATTCATGAATGAGTTAAACATTTATCTCTGGATTTCTGTTTTTGTTTTTTTATGGGAAACCAAAAATTGAACGTAAGGAATAAAAGATTTGTTTTTTATTTATAATTCAATAATCCAAATGGCTTTAATGAGCGAAAACTCATTATATTTATTGGATAAACAAGAGAATGAAATTTTTCATTAAACCCAATTAGCATGTTTTCTGAATTACGTTGATGAGTAGAACCAATTTTCGGTAATTGCTTTTTGGCCCGTTTAACTGACAGCAGGTTGCATTCTAAAATAGCGGAGATCACATTAAGTTAAATTGTTTGTATTATTTAAGGAACACTTGATATAACTTTAACGCTTTATATTTTATTTGATTAGAGTAAGTAAGGTAAAAATTTAAACATTTCTTGAAAACCATGTATAGGATTTTTTCATGAAAATCTGTTGAAGTTGAGATTTTTTAATTACTTCACATTATCGGCGTTATTGAATAAATACATATATACCTAAATGTCATTCAAATAAATCAAAAACTAAAGCACATTTTCAAAATCAAATGCCCTTTTTAAATGGGACTTTCACATTCACTATCGCACAAATTAAAATTGAAAAACTACGTTGTACATAAAATCGGCTGAATAGACTATGCTATTTGACGAGATGCAACACGACGTTCGTATTTTCGTAGTTAAATTTTTTTTTTTTTTTGGAAGTTTGTGAAAAAATTTGAACTACGGAAAAACGTCTCTCTATAGAGACTTAGGTACAAATTCGAATGCACAGTAGGTACAAGTTTACTTTCGTATATACTGGATAAAAAGGATTTTTGTATAAAACAAAAGAAGGTGAAGATCAAATTCAGAAGCCTATAAGGATATATCTTTCTTGACAGAGAGACAGGTGCTGGTCTGATTGCATAACTAACTGAAAAGTGGCCAAGCGAATAATTGGCTATTCTTGGAATTTCAACGAAAAAATAACACTGCAGAGAGATAGTAACATATAAAAAATTGCCCTCCATTGTTTGAGCAAGTTCAAATTAATGGCACATCCCGGCACGTCAGGCACTCATTAGCACCCAGAAAAATGGATCCCCCGGGGCCTATAGGAAATAATTTCTTCTTCCATTCAAGACACGGTAATAGGGTTTTCCTTCGTTGAATCGGATCGATAAGGCGTAGTGGATCTTTGGAAATATTTGATTTTGTCCTTCCCTCACCCTCGCCAGTGTCATCCTCGTGGGTTTCAATTTGTCTTCTCAAAGGAGCAATTTCCAAGGAGAGTTCATCACTTACAACCAGGAGACAGGTGAGGTACCAGGAGTTGTCGTCAACGGCAAAGTGCCGAAAAGAAGTATCGCTTTCTTCGCAGGACTACAAGACGTCGTATTCGCAAGCCTAATATGAAATTTGATGTGTCACTATAACTCTGCGTCGGCCCGGAGAAGGAGCCGCTCATGTCCCTGCGGGTTTTTCTAACTTATGGCCGGCTTTCAATTTATGGTATGAATAAGAAAAGACTAATTCCAGGACTTCGGTAGACACAGAGAATTTATCGCCGAAGTGGAAAGATATGTATGTGCTTTCGGGCACAGATTTGCCCTTTTTGTCTGTCAGAATGATTTTTGATTATCCCAAGTTATTCCCCTTGAACAGAAAAACATTATGCTGTCATATATCAGGAACTGAGTATGTTTTGATCGTCACTACAGATTCGGAGACAAATTCAATTCATCCACAATTTACTCGCATACATCCATATGTATGAACTATTTTAATAAGTAGATAATTCTGTATTAAGAGATTAAGATTAAAAAATATTTCTATATGCATTTGTTTGTAATTATTGCTTTTTTACAGTAGAAATTATTTCTAGTAGAACGGAAGAAAATTCAAATTTTTTGAAAAAAGTTTCTAGCACTAGATTTGTAAAATTCAGAACTATCAATTGTATAGTTTTCTTACAAAGATCCTTAAAACTCCTAACTTTTCAACCTGTTCAATTCTTCATTATTTTAAGTTAAAACATAAAAGCGTTCTTTAGAACCTCCGAGTGCATACTTGGAATTTTCGAATTTAAAACCTCTGACCGTACTTCAACCTGACCTATATATAACAATGACCAAATTACGATATTGTGCATGCATGCAATAAAAATCTAAAACAATTCTTTTAACCAAAAACATGTGTATTCAACATCAGTCTTAACATCTTAAAACCCTCTTTTAAGTGCACGAAGCAAATATTGGGTACTACTTAATGTATAATTATTGTATTAGTTAGGAGGCAGGAACAAAAACTATTTTGCATTTCATACCTATAGACTTTCCCAACAATTTTTTTTCTACTCTTCAGAATAGCGAATCGAATATGATGACCGACGTTTAAGGGATTTTAGTAAAATACATATACATATGTGTAAAGGTAATTCGATAAGACTAATCTCCACAATTTCCACGATACAAAGTAATATCTTGAGAAACATGTATTAGAACAGGATTGTTGAATTAATAGACAATAACATAATATTGAACATTTAAATGTATGGTGAAATATTTAAGTATGTAGACGACAAGTTCTACCACGAATAACAATAAAACATAAGTTTTTCAGTTTTAGTATTGGTCACACAAGAAAATATAAATAAATTAAAATCACTTATACACAAAAAAGTGAAACAGGTATTATTTATTATTTTAAAAGGATTAAAACAGAAATAATTCTTGCACACCCAACCCATTCAGATATGCGATTTTAGTCAGACATTTTTGCACATTTATTTTACTTTCGAGAACATTTTTAATAAAGATACATATATATTTAACAGCATTTTCATAGATAAATCAAAAATAAACTTATTTATTTTCAAATTAAAATGCTGGTTATATTATTTAAAGGTATAACTAAATTTCGCCAATGAAAAAAGTGGAGCACTCACCTACATTTCTAGGGAAACTCAAACAATTTATCTAACTGCTGTGCCATATATTTATCATTTTTGCCATAAATCCCGTGCGCTCCAAGCCTGCCCACTATTTTAATATTCATATCACCAGAGTACGCTGTCACGAGGCCCACTACCATTTCCCTGAAAACGTTCATGCAATAGTCGGAAATTTATGGAATAGGTGAAAATTTCCCTAAGCAAATAATGCACTCTTAAAAAAGAGCAGAGCACCCGGAGTTCAACGTGGCCCCAAAATAATGGCGCAGATAAAGGAGTCGTTTTGGGGGGCCCCCCAGTGGCTCAGTTGGCATAGCCATTTATTTTGAACAAATTTTCGAGGCATATAATTAGGACGGGGTTTCGCCGGGAAAAGTTGCCCGTCTCGTGACATTTTCCGGCCCACCGCCACCGCTAAAAACGCATTTTCTTAGCAGACAGCATGTCAACCGATGTATAATATTCGTCGTTCCGCCACAATGCAACCAGCAAGCACAGAGGGAAGTTTTTTTATTTATAGCGAAGGCCGAAAGTTTTTTACCAGAAAACAAAACTGTTGAAAGCCAAGATATATTCATTTTAATAAACTTTTAATGCGGCCATTCTTCGCCCACGATGTCGTGTCTGCGCCGGTGGCATAAGGAAAGAATCGCCAAAAAATAGCTACCGAACTTTACCCTTTGGGCGCAAAAGAAGTTTCAAGTTAGTGTAATAACTTTTAACAGGAAAGGTATGAAGTTGCCGACAGCGAAAATGGATGGCTGGAAATAGTTATGTGGTAATTGTTTGTCTAACCGCCTCGGGGGCGGAGGAGCTGTGGTTCAATTCAAAACTTCTCGACTTACGCCCAAAGGAATAAGGAACGAAACGTCTTTTCAGTAAGAAATAGTGTGAACGACGCATGAATATTAAGTCGCAAAGTTTTCTTATTTTCTGCACACATAGGGTGTAATGTTTACTCAATTTTTGAACCAACGTTTAAAGTTTTCAAAATACTTTGAGTTTACGTATATGTAATTTGCATCTCATGAATTTTCTTTCTATGACTTTGAAACTAGTGTCAAACAATGTTGGCAATATGGAGATGACGATGACCTTAGTGATTATAATGATTTGGTCCTAATATAGTTTAATCCTTTTTTGCAAGTAAATTGTGTAAGAGTGCTTTCTATTTTTAATTAAAATCAGTAAGTCTATTTTATGTAATTTTCAAACAGCAGTAATTTCGCATAATAAAATGAAATATTTATTAAGTAGTTAAACCAATTTCTTTGTACAAAATTAGTTAATTAAAGCGCCAATGTTATTGCAACACTATGTCTAAGAGAAAGACATTTTTGTGCCAAATAGGAAAAACTAACGTTCTTTTATTTTAATAAATTGTTGTTTTTGCAAATCTGTTAATTTAAAATTCACTTCATATTTTTTTCTGCATATGTTTCCCCATAGGAACCTTAAGTCAGAAAGGTAAAACCCACTGAATTTATATGAAATATATAATAATTTATTTTTCACCTTTTTCGAAAGCTGAAATATTTTCATAAATAAAAATCAATATCTTAATACCTGAGTTGACGCCCATGGCTCAGATATATGATGCCAGAGTTTTACCAGATTCATGTGCACAACATTTTTATTTAAGACTGCTTCAGTTACATAGAACAAAAAGAGATTTGTGTGTTAAATTTTACTGTATACCCAAATTTAACAATTTAATGATTCTGAATACAATTCAAACTTTTGTCGTTGTAGTTTTGTTATTACTATACTTTCGTTACAATTTTTATTCTATACACAAATAGAACATTTACAACCGGTCAGCAAGAATGAGCCATAGTAAAAACGCCCTTAGCCCCATGGAGTTCAGTACAGAAAAGAACAAATTACACATCTCCGCACGGTCTCCTGCAGACAGGACTAATTCATTTCCAAAATATAAATCATTCCAGGACACACTATGATATGATACAAGGCTGCCTACTGCTGCTCTCTACTTTGTATTCCTAAAATATGACGTCCCATCAATAACATGAACCGAAAAAAAAAACATGAAATCCTTTTTCATGAAGCTTCCTTTCTTTGGCTGAAATATAAATTGCTGGTGAGATTTGCAGCAACAAATCTTACGCAAATTTCACACCGATGTCATCAGGGAAAATGCTCATGCGAGGTGCCACCTTGCGGGGTGATATATTGTGTGGAAATGTAATTGAGGAAAACGAAATTGTCGCAAGGGCCCGCAAGGAAGATTAAATGCCAGACAGTAAGTTACTGCTGGATGTTAATCTACCCGACGGCTGTAGAGGTACCTTACTTACAAAATATTATTATTAATATGGATGTCTGTTAAATGGAATATGCTTATCGAAGCGCCTTCAAGTGAATATTTAATATTTTAATCTTGATATTATCCTTAAATCCGCCGGATGGCTTTCAGATACCTTAATGGTTAATGGAACTCAAACTGATGGAAATTTTATTAATTTTCTAATGATGAATAGCATGCCACGTATTACGCCGATCTCCTTTCATCTCAAATATTTCACAATTGTTAGGAAGTTTGAAAATAGGACAGAGCACGTTCCCATCATTTTTCAAGATGCGCTAATGACTTCAGAATGTTTTAAAGGAGGAGAAATACATATACATATGAATGTTCATAAAATAAAGGTATAATAATTATGAGAGAAGAACCCCTTTAAATATAATTACGTAGAGAAACTACAAAAACTGAACATATATGTATTTATGTACAGCTTTCGTATCAACAACAATTTGGGACAGGAACATAAAACAACCAAAATATGCAGGTTGTAAAATATACAAGGTATAGGTTGGCCAAGAACCATTCAAGCACGGCTATTCGGTGGCGTCCCAAAACATTCCCAGGTCCTTCCCTTAAAAAGGGAAGGAATGTAGGAGCAGTATTTGGATCAATTAAATATGCAAATGATGCAAATAGGTGGCTGTTTAATTGGGTACATGTTTACTCCGACAACAATATGAAATTGTGCGCGACGTAAAAGCCACAACTTATGGGTGTACACCAAGCAAAATGGCAGACACATTTGCCTGACAGTCTTGTACGTTTTGGGGCAACCACATTCCGGGTCAAGTAGGTCACAAACCTTTCACTCTGGGACAGAAGGTACATTAAAATGCCTTTTTTAGGAGAAGTAAGCAACTTTTCGTTTTCACCCAGAGCACTATCGTGCAGATAATGTGTCAGGAGAAATGGGTTCGTAGTGTGGATGCATGCATGGCCTGAGTACGGTGACTTCCTTAAAAAAAATTTTGTCCTCAGTTCATATAGTTCGACACTTTACTGCCCTAGTTTTGGTTGAATGGTTACGATGCCCTCGCCGGACTGGGTGCTATTTGAATTTCACTTTTTTTGTCACATTTCGTCATTATAAAAGAGATTACTTTCAGAAATTTGGGGTACTTACGTTAATATAAAATGTAGGTGCATATGCAACGAGTTCTGTTATACTTAAGTGTTTATGAAAATAGCTATAGAAATAATTCTACATTGACAAAAAGACTTATTTATAATGAGCAAATGCTACGGTGATAATATATTGCATATTTATTTATTACCAAAAGAAGTATATCAAATACATACATATTTTTTTCTATTTAATTCCAAAAGCAATTACGCAATGATTTTTTCTTGTCACTACATGTTTACATCTACTATCGGTCATTGCTTAAGTAAAGTTTTCGAAACGAGGTAGGGCTACAAAAGCATAAAAGGAAGTAAATTCACAACTTTAACATTTGAAAGGTACGCGTTTATCACTCAAAATGTTTAAAGAAAACTTTTTTTTACATTATTTTAAAATTCGTAAATTCATACCATTTTCATTATATTAGATTGATTTGTATGTACTGTAAGAACATTGTAATTTTCCAGCTCCTATGCAGACATACATATTTATTTGTAACCTTCAAAATGTTTAAGTTAAATTCCTTGGGTTTTCTTTTTCACATTTTCGACCTTTTTTGGTTTCTCAAAGACCTATCCACTTTTCTCATTAATAGTCAGTTTTCAAGCGAGCCAATACTTTTTCTTGTCCCTTTAATTAAATGAAGTCTTGCAAACTGCAAAATGAAGTTTCTTCTTTATTCGAATTTCTTACTTGTACTGGCATTCCTTAATTGGAAGAATACTTTTACGTTAATTGGTAAATCATTAGCTATTAATGTGAAAATGTTTCAAGTAACTTTAAATTAATCACAGTCCTTTCTTAACTCAATTTATCTACAAATTTATGTATTAAACAGATCCGTGGCTGACTGATAAACGCAGAGGCCAAATTGCTGGACCTGAAGGGTTGAAATTTTGACAGCAGGTTTCTTTTGTGACATAAACGGCCCCCAACAGAGGATTTTACGAAATTATTTCCCTAAGAAGGTAAAATACTAGATGTAAATTCGTTTGAAAATGCCTAATTTTCAAAGTTAAACCCATGAAAATTGATATTCAGCCTTTAAATCAAAATTTAAGAAAGACTTATTTATTCCCCAAGTACGCATGTTCTTTTATTGTTGTAGTTATACTTTTTGTTGGAAATTATAATAAGAATGACGTACTTCAACATTTGTGGAAAATTATCTCCTTATAGGACGTAAAATAGAGATTGAAAGACACTACGAAAGATTCGTAATTTCTAAGGTTAAAACCATCATAATTGATTTTTATCTCTATTCTATTTCTGCAATACTTATTTTGAAATCCACCAATACCTATAACAATAACATAATATTTATTTTTATTAAACTTAAAATTTGAACTTTTTTTAACTTTTAAGACTTAGATAAATAAAGATTTTCATTATTATATTTAAGTACTTATATATTATATTATATTATGCTTAGCTTAGAAAGAAAAATAAAATTTTATTTAAGCTCAGAATTTGTCAAATGCCATTCTAAAATCCAAAGCCCCTCAAATGCACAGGATGCGCCATTTGGAGTGAGGGCGCTCTAACCATACTTTCGACCAGAGTTCACTTGTTGGCATTTGCGTTTGAATGCATCCGCCTACGCCGTATGTTCATATGTTGGTGACAGTTAAATATGTAGAGTACCTTTGCGGTTCCCTCCCGGAGCCGCAAAGTGTACTTTTCGAACAGACCTCGGCATTTGGCGTCACGACCTACAAATATACTGGATTACGTGAAATTATTATATATGATTGGTTGGGAGGTTGTGGGTGCGAAGGCCCCCTATATTTCATCGTCACCTAAGCCAAGGGATCAGGTGAGATTAAGAGGGAGGATTTGACTGTCCATGCACATTTGCCCGTGTATCTGTATCCTTGCTTAATCTTGGGGGGGAGGAGCTCAAACTCAATCAGACTGTCGCTTCCAGTCTGGTGAATTTTAAGCAATTTTCTCTTCGATATAATGAAATTAATTTGATACTTTCGGGAGTAGCGCATTTATCGAATAGCCTTAATTGATTGACCTTTTCCCTTCATTATATCTAGAATTTTAGATGCGCGACTCAATTATTTTTTAAAATTCACCTTGTTAAAACGAACAATTTGAAGAAATGACATTTGTTATCTTGCAACCTACAAATAATAAAAATAAAGTAATAGAAATAAAAAATAAAATAATACAATTTTTATGTTGTAATCATTTACTAAAAGAACGAAATTTCTATGCAAATACAGACAAGAAAACATAAGAGTAAGAAAAATAACGAAATTAAAAAATATCTTTTAAAACGATATGCCTTACTAATTTATATTAAGATCTCTGTTTTTAAATTGGTTCTTCTTTCTTGGTAATTTTGTAATTAACTAACGGATTTCTATCTGACTGACGATGCTAAATTTATATTTCTGCAAAAATAGCTTATACAAAGAGATTATTCTTCTTTTTGGGAATTAACAAAAACAAAACACTTGACTAAATAAAATCACACAAAGTGTTTCTCCAGTCCTTCGAACTTTTCCTTGGTTCTTAGTATGCGGCGAAATAAGAAGGTTTAATAAGCGCAAACAATTAATATCCACGAAAACTTTCAAGTTCTAAGGAACAATAATTCTCAAACACACGGTTAAAAACCTGGAGTTATGTATGTATATTTCAAGTCAGAATTGGTATTAATCTGATTCCCGCAAAAATTAATTAAGTAACATTTAAAGTTTTGTCAAAACCTTAAATATATAGTACATATAATTTAATTAAGACTGAAGTATCTTTTATGATTAAGGAATTCATATGTACATTATATGGGTTAGTAGTTTTTTGTTTACCTTTACAGTATTTATAGTAAAAATTAGTTGCTGTATTAACATAAAACATATATACATACCGAATTAAATTGTTTTTGTAAATGTAACTCTATGTAAATATTATTTTTAAACATGTTTCATCGTCCATTAGCAGAACAAACCATTTTTGCCGGTAAAGTCAAAAGACTCGACGCTCCCCGTAGCAATAACAAAATGCCATAATTGCAGAAAGGATGCCGAAAAATTAATGTACAGGCATTTTATTAAAATTTTTTGCGCCTTCAAATTGGAGGAAGGCGCCTCCATATTTCATGTTTGCCACTATCCTGTCCTGTCCCTTGGTAGCAAGCGCACCTTTCCAGAAGGGCAGGTAGGGCCGTCGACAAAATGATATGCAATTAAGAGTCCATTTGAATTACACCTGTAACACGGAAAGGTAATCAACATTCGTTTAGCGCACCAGCAAGTGTTTATCGTTGCTTAATTAGAGCTGCGCTAGATCACGAAAATTTCTAATGAGACTCCCTAGATTAGGGAGGCACTTAAGTCCGTGCGAGCCTTAATCATGCATCATTTAAATTAGAGTGACGTTGTGTAGGCCTGTGATATTTGATAAAAATGCAGGTCCTATTTCACGTTGGCCTTAATTAACAACCGAGAGGAGCCCGAAAAGGGGTAGAGGTCCATGGTGGAGCCCGAAGAGGCGAATGTCATCACATGAATTTCACCCATGAAATTCAAATCGTCGTATGGAACCGTAGAGCCATTTGAAAAGAAACACATAAATTATGTTGCATATCAGTTTTGGGTTGTTCCACAACAAAACTAGAAGTTTGCGCTTTTTGTTCGTGCTTAGAAACTTTATGCTGTCCGTCAGACTAACGAGGAATCGTTTTTGGGGGAGGAGACGGACGACGTCGACGACGACGGGAGGAAACATGCGGAACATATTACGGAAATTTCTAAATGAAATGGCACTAGGAAAACTGCATGAAAAATTATTTGCAGATTGCTTTGAATTTATTCTGTGGAGCCTCAGGCAGAAAGTTTATCTGGCTCTGCACTTTGATTCCGGGCACGAGAATTAAGGCCAACTTCAGTATGCACAGATTAGATACTTCGCATATATGAATTGCTAATATGTCTGTCCAAATTGTTGTCTCGAAAAGAAACTAGTTCATACGCCATCCCCGATGGTAAACGAAATAAAACTAAATGGGAACTCTATTTGAATGGAATTGCAATTTCGAAATTATGCAGACTTGCTATCTGATGGATTGATAGATTTCATTTAATATAAATTAATTAAAAGCAACCTGAAAGAACAAATATAAACTAATACAAAATTATTTATTATTGATGCGAATCAACCAAACTCAAACAACTACAGCAATTACTCAAAATTTGTAAACCCAAAAGCTTATTGTGCAGAAGGCGTGGATATTTGAAATATATTTTAAAATTTAGCATTAGAGTGAAATAACATTGATATTTAATTTCATAGTTGTGTCAATATTTCTCAAATGAATTCATTTTAATTTATCGCTGTTTGCAATTACACCATTGAAGCCTAATAACATTTCTATAAATAAATAAATCGAAAACAACAATTTGTTTTACCTCCTTCAGATCTGAAAGTTGAATAACATCTTCCTCTTACTTGAAAATTAATATATCATAATTCTTATTTTATTCATTCTGAATTTCAAATCCCTTTATTTGTTTTGCAACTCAAGCATTGACAAATTCATGAAAATTGCTTTAAATTTAATATTTCATAACATGCAATGTGGATTTTCAAAAATCCCAATCTGCAGATAGTTAATTTTCTTCAAAATTAGTCCCTGTACGACATTTTCCATTTCATTTTTCATTTGACGAAGTATAAGAAATATTAACATTGTACATAAAATAATAAAATTATATGTCAAGATTTACTAGATAGAAGTTACATTTACTTATTAATTACATATTTTAATTTCTTTAAAAAAAAACTAAAACACTTTTTAACTTTTAAAGGTACTTGCGTGAAAATTCCCCTACCAGAGGAAAAATAGCTCGTCACCTTTAATAGCGTCTTATATTAAATGAAAAAGTATAAATAGTTCTAATACGATTATTTTCAAAAAGTGGACTTATGGCAATTTCAAAAAGAATCTGTAATGAAATTTTTATATATTCCATCTTAAATATTCTTCGCAAATTTAAAATGTAGTAATCATACTTTGATAAAAACAAGCTAATGATGTTTGAGTATGAGTTTGAGTATATTAATACAAGTTTTGTATAGCTAAAAATCATCTTTCATAGATGTATGTATGTATATACATATTCATATTTTGATTTTATGATAAAAGTGATAAAAGAGTTTTATAAGTTAATGCACAAAAGTACAAAAAGGAAAAGAGAAACAGGAAAATTGAAAGCAAGGAAAACTCCTCAACAAAATGCTAAAGGACAAGTTGTTTAATTAAAACTTCAAAATGAGATGCGCGAATAAAAATTACTAAGAGAGCTTTTTCCCCGGTGAATACCAAAAATACAGCAATGAAACTATCTCTTCCTGACAAGTGCGAAAAAGAAGTCATTTTCATGGAGGCCAACGGCAAATTAATTTTCTTCGCAAGTTAATCTGCGCCTTCATAAATTTCCGTGACATAAGTTGTCACAGAGAAATTATTCCCCTCGGCTGATTCTAGCCAGAAGGGCAGATAAGTCACACATTTCGAGCGCCCTTAACACAGGCGTTCAGCTATTGCTCCCGGTATTCCACTCGTTATTTATGGACCCAGAAAAGGGCCAACTAAATCAAGTTAAAGCAAAATACAAAATCGCCCCAAACGCTCCCAAAACGGAGGAATGCAACACTTCTTTTTTGGGCGAGGGTGGTCCCTGATTTATTCTGGAAGACTCAACTGTGTGTATTTTCACAGTGCTGACTGATTTATGCTGCTTTAAGTGAAATAATCCATACATCAAGGATAAAGAATTATCTGCGGAAATCATAAAATTGGTTGGGTTTGATCAATCCGAAGGAACGACTGAAGCAGACACTCCTCCTAGGCGTTGCGTACGCGACGACCTTCATAACGTACGAACGTAGTGGCTTTTATCACGTTTTCCAGAGTTTTGGGGATGCCGAACTTTTCCCACTGCAGCAGGCAGGGATGATTCCTAGTTTTATTCGAGCAGCATCTTCAATTTTATAGCCGACAAGATTTAGAACTCTGCCCCCAAAGTTAGTGATACACCATTATTTTTAATGCCCGTCATGAGATAAGATTGCGGCTAGTAATAAACTATATTTAGAGAGTCAATACCAAGGTCCCATCTTTCATAGCAATAAACATCATTTATGACCATTATAGTATATTTTTATTGTCACTTCAAATCCCTTTCACGTATAAGCGCCTAACTACCATTGAAGAAATTTATTTATTTCGAAAAAGTTAAAATTCATCTATCCACAATATCATTTCGCTGTACAATGAAAAATTAAGTGGAAGTTTGAAACAAATTTTTCAAAACAGATATAATTTATTAATGCAAATTGATTGTATTTGGTTAAGGGTTAAGATTACTCCCAACTCTTCGTAAAACAGGGTTATTTTATTAACAAATAGAGTAAAAGTAATGATATTGGAACTCAAAAACTTTATTATGATGCACATAAGAACAACTTTTCGTAATTTTTCCATTACAAATGTTTCATTTAAAATAAAAGTTAATAATCAATAAATCGATATACCACAGACTCGTATTTGATGGAGTTATACTTCCGGTCAAATCGAGAGACATTGTTTCACAAAAAAAGCATTAAATAAAATAAAAGGTATGTAATTTTCCCCTTCAAAGTTACAACTTAGTTAACCAAATGAAAAGAAATTCAACTTTTTGACAATGTTGCAATGACGTTACAACTTAAGGAATTGAACGCTCGAAATTAGGATAGAGAAAAACTGTTTAAGGTGAGTTAAAATTGATTAAAATTGATATTAAAGAAAAAGATACTCTAGTAGAAAGTGCTGGGTAAATAATTACATTGTTTTGAAAATGACTAGTTTTAGTAAAAGACTGGAAAGGTTTGAGAAAACGGGGCTCTGTTAAAAAATTCTTTGTGACAACATTCAAAGTATACCAAAGGATCATTTAGAGGTAAACGATCCAAAGTATAGTAGTAAATATGTTAAACAAAGATATTGTAGAATTTGCATTTTCATGTGGAACATATCTAGCATAATTGCAATTTGTGTTGTTCAAAATTGTAAATTATTAAATTTGTAAACTTAGCTATTACGACCTCTACTATCAATATCCCAGAACTCTTACCAGTATTTTTTCGGGTCATACTGCAACCAACAGAAGAAAATAAACACTTTAAAATAAAAATTTGCATTTGGTACTTGTTATTATTATTACCCTTTTAAGTTTTTACCGATTTATGAAAAATAGCATTTTCAAGTCATGTTCTAGAGAAATGAAATACCAGAATTCATTTTTATAATTGACCAAGTAGCATTTCCGCGAGAATTAATTCAAATTTTTCCTCCAAACGAAAGTGATACCTTTTCACTTTGGGCCAAAATAGCAAAATTGTGCAATTATTGTAACTGCCTGAATTTGCATATGAAGCCCAGAAGCGAAATTCACCTTCGACAGGTAAAATTGACATGGTTATGGTTGGATTGAGGGCGGGACTCAGTGCACCTTGTCCAAATTGAATCCACGGGGCTCTAAAGTATGACGCGAACGTTGGACCCGTATTTCGTATTCATGATCTTGAACAAATCAAACTACTCGTGAACGTCATATTTCATGGAATGTACGTAGATAAACGTGCTACCGCCGTCGGTAGCAATTGAATTTTGCATAATTCTTGATGCAGCAACATTGTTCCGTGAGCAGGTCAGGGCAGGTCGGGACCAGAACGTGGTATGGTAGGTGGTAGTAGACGAGGCCAGCTCGCCTGTGTTTTGGGGATGGGCACATATGTTATTCATGAAAGGATTTAAAAGTAATTTCATATGGGTTTCCCGAATCTCCCGAATAGTCCTAATGCATAACATCACGGCCTGGACGTCCAATGCCAGCAGCTGGGACGGGTATTAGAGATAACGACCTTTGGCGTACAAAGGAAGCGTGATACTTCGATAAACTCATGAATTTCGCCATTCCAAAGTTAAATTCAGAGGCGGACGTCTACTTGAAATGGAACAGGGAATATGTCGCAATCAAACTCCAATGTAACGTCGTTACCCAAAACCACGCGATTATTTGAAATAGATGCAAAGCTTTCGATATTTGAGTTTTCATTATTGAAATAAGTACAATAAACCTATATTATCTGTAGTATATATAGTAGAAGTAAAGCACCCTGAGACCGTTTTACCCTCATTAGTCAACCGTATTAAAAGGTCCCATATCTTTAAAATTAATTTAGTAAAGCATCACTAATTCGTCAAAGTTTGTTTTCACTAAAATTCGAGTTCCAAAATGTTTCTATCCATAGAAAAGTTCCTATCCGTAGAAAATTGTGTCCAACAAAGTTTTAGAATAAATTTTAAACATTATTAGCAAATATTTACGATGGGACTTCAGAGGCTTTGAACCTAAAACATTTTTTTCTTAAAACCCTTTTTCTTGTATACATCACTGACGCAAATTTTTCAGGAAGGTTAATGTAAATGAAGAAATTGTATGCTGAGCAAAAGGGCAAAAGTGGGAATAATTCAAAATGTGAAAAGGGAAAGGGATGAAGTTTTTATTGCCCACTAAATTATTATCCAACACAGAGTTGTTCACCCCAACAAAACCCTGGCCATTTCTAAAACACTTGCAAGGAAATAATTGCATTAATTTTTGGTCCAGTAGCTAATTTTGCTCCCATCGTTCTTACCCAGAAACATTTACAACTTTGCGTTGAATTATTTTATGTTAAAGCTGACCTGCTGAAGGCTTAATTTGAATGAAAGAAAGGGTTTTGTGAATAGTCCTTTAGCGAAAATTTATTCGTATTACAGAATTTTTAATGCTTTTATACATATGCATATTACTAAAACGATACTTTTTTTTGTTTTGGTAAAATTTTGAAAAAAAATAGATAGGACTCTTTTCCTTAACCGTATGTATTTGAAAAACATGATTATTTAATCCTTTTAAGGAAGAAGCATGGAACGTTGCATGTAACAATTTATGTTTACTAGAAAGATTTCAAAACTCTCGATTAAAAATTGTAAGATGATAGTATTTTAACAAGTGGTACACTATTACTCGTTCAACCCAGGAAACTAATTTCAATTTGATTGTTAATTTATGAAAGGTGAGTGATCTTAGTTTCCTGAATCGAAACAGTTTAAATTTCTTTGCATTTAGGAAGGATAACAAGAGATATTCATCCTTCATTGAAATTCATTTCCTGAATACAAATTAAACCAGTCCAGTGATTATATTCACAGGCAAAAGATAATTTAATCCGGTGTGGGTAAATAGTTCTTTTGAGAGAGCAGGTTGAAGTAATAAATCGATTTTGAATTTGTCAAGAATTAAATTCAATTCGATTTTGAATTTGTCAAGAATTGAATCAAATTCATTAAAGATTCAATGTGAATAACACAGACAAAATAGCCGGCTACAGAAACTGAATCTTGATTACGTTTAAGATTACCTTCGAAACTAGGAAGAACTTTCACGGAAACTGGGGAAATGGATTGTGGTTCAAAGAAAATAAATATTTCTTGGAAATATTTGAAGCATTCTCCATACAAGGACACCGCCATCCAACCATCTCCACTTCAGCCGTTTCGACGAAGCTAACAGCTGTAAAAAGATTTCAAAACTGAAAATCTCCAATTAAATTAAAAAGAATCGGTGGTAATTCTCCATTTTTACAAACTTTTAATGCATTTTGTTTTAATTTCAAGCAAATTAATATTAGAACATTTCATAAATTTTTTGAATATTTAATAGCGAAAGTCTCATTGGTAGCATCTGCTAAAGTACGTTCGATAAAACTTCGTGTCCCGGACATGGGATCTTTCGATTAAAAGACCAACTTGTTTCGGAAAAAAACCTGTTAAAATTCTGCAATTGTGAATTTGCTACAGTGAGTTATGCTTCTGGACGACAGCGGTTGTGGAAGAATGAAAAATTCAAAATTAAGTTATAAACCAAACCTTACGCCAACAAAAATATTAAGGTCCTCGAGTTAGTCCAGCCAGGCGAAAAATCGTCGAAATGAAAAGCCCGACTTAACCGTCTGAATTTTTCTATTTCATTTTCATGAGAAATATTTGGTGGTTTATATTTTTGCCCTCATTTTAAAGTCTGTGAGATTTGAACTGGTATATCCAGTTAAAAGTATTTTCAGGATTCCTTTTAATCTCTTCCACTACTTTACTACTGCTTTTCGGATTAAAGGATTTATTCGTTGTTATCACAACAGCAACAGGACTTTTCGTCTTCTAAAAATTACTTCCAGGGGAATTAACTTTCTTGGGAATTATAAATTAGAAGCCAGCAGCATTGTTCTATCAATTCTATTTATTTTCGCAAGTTTAATGCAGCAGCATTGCACGTGGTCGACTTTGTCCAGTTTGAATTCATTGTGAAAATTGCATTTAACCACAACGTTGATTGTGTTTGTCGAGCTTTAATACAAATTAAATTTAATCAGCTTAATTGCAATTTAATATGTTTTCGGAATATTTGTTGCCTTTATAAAAAAAATTTGTTTTCATTGGGAAAGCTTTGCTTCGTCGTAATTTATGAGATAGAAAATAGCCAAATAATTTCGCCTAAAGTGGAACTTTTCAATTATTAACTGTTATCGCTCCGGGTGCAAAATGCAAATGTCTGGTCCTATCAATGTTATGTAGAACATTAAACAACTATAACCCACAATAATCACCTTTGATTAAAATATTAAAGTATACCAATAACTCTCCTATTTTTAATAAATCATACATTATATGTAAATGCATTAATGAATACAATTTGTGGAAAACTCTAAATTACTTATTTAAGCAATTACTGCTACAAATTTATAATTATTTGGTATAGGAGGCACAGAAAGTTTTTTTGAAACTCATATAATTAATCACAACAATTTTTCTTTTTAACAACATTCAAATATCGATGTAAATGTCTGTATCTACATATATTACAAATACATAGTATTGAAATTAATTGACAATGTCAACGCAAACAAAATTTTAATGAAATAGTTTACTTTAGCGATTTTCAGCTCCTTCGACAATATGAAATACATACATTATAACATTGCTAGTATTCCACTAAAGAGTGAACTGCCAATAATACAATCTTTTGTCCATTTTTGATCAATTTTGATTCCATACATTCCGCTTACCCTAATCGAATTCAATTCAATTTAATGCAGAAATGACAAAAGTCAAAACTATTGATTGTTTTATGAAACAAAATTTAGGGGACGAAAACTATAGTTGATTTTTAATCCATGGAGAATAGGACTCTAGAAGATAAAATGAAAAATGTTTTCTTAAGTTGTTTTACTACTCTTTAGAGTCCATTAAAAAAACTGGCTTATTTTCAACCTCTCCTGTAAAAAGTTAATATAATTTAGAAAGAAACTAATTGTCTTCAAATATTAATTGCTGAACTATCATTTCGCGAAATCCAAAGCGAATAAGAAATCTTAATTCTTAACGTCGCCTAATTCATTACTTTAAAGTTTAAGTACAAACGTTTTGAAAATTTTTGTTTTATTATTTATTTGTGTTCTAAATAGTTATTTATTTTTTTTAATTTTAATTTGCTAGTTAAAATTTTAAAGTTATCTCCAACTTTTAGTAAGTAGTAGTTGAAAATATTGAAGTTGCAATTGGAAAACACAAAAATAAGGAGTTACATACCGAACTGCTTTTGAGCTACCTTACAAAATTAAGCTACAAATTTATATTTTGAGATAACTAAGTTTTTAAGGAGCACACAAAACAGAAAATCAACAGTTCTTACTTTTATCAACCTCAGCATAGAATCCTAAAAAAACATTCATGCTTTTATGCAATGTAAAGGTTTTCTTCAATTCGTACTTTTCTAAAAGTTGCTTTTCACATAATCCCCGCTTTAAAAAACTTTTTACTTCCGACCGCAACCTCCTCAATTTTTACCACAGACAAGTTGAGTTCCCAGCTACCAACGTAATTCACAAAATCCGAATTCGTTTCCGCATTGACGGGAAAATTCACGGTTTTGCACTTTGTTACGAAAACAAAATTTGAAATGCATAGGACTGACCGCCGCGGAGCTAAAAGCAAGATAAATGTCCTCGAGTGCATGGATAGGGCAAAGCATTTTATTACTTGTTAGTTGATGGCACTCCCCATAATTCCTCAACGTTTATAAAACATTTGATGTGTATCCAAAACATTTCATATTTCCCCCGCGAATTTCGCTACCAATTCGAGTTTAAGTTATTTTTCACACTGAGCAAGTTGTTTCCTGCGTGGCTTTTCCTGAAGTACCCACTCCATTTATATCCTGAGCCATGAAATATTTCCCTTGACTCCTTGGGCCCGACCGAGCTCAGAGATCAGAGGGTTTAACCAACTGCGAAAAAGAGACGGAGAAAATCGTAGTTATGTTCGTAGGTACAATAGAATTGTTTTGCCCGCCGACGTCGATCTAATGTTTATCATATTTAAGGATCTCGCCCGGAAGGAGAACCCTTCAGGAAATGTGATCAATTCCGGGAAAAAAGCTGAACTATCCATCCGCCTCCCAAGTGAGGCACCACTTCATGCATCACTAAGGAGCTCCTGCACCTCGAGCAGGATGCAGGTTGCACACCCACTGCACAAGGAGATGCCTCACGTCTGCACAAGCACTTTGAAAAATTCTCACTTCGTTTTTGGCTTCTTACCATTTCCTTAATCCAAGCACATGAGATGCTTTTCACTTGTTCACGTTTCCGGCACGACTCGTAAGCTTTTGACAATTTATTTAGAAGTTTGACTTTGGGACCATCCAGCTGACATCTTTATCGTACCCTTACAGTTCATAGATTTTCCCGGATCACTGTGCTCCGGGCTTAAGAAATGTTATGAATTTTTCAGATTTCTTCCAAAAAGTGCAAATTCTGTTTCTTCGACTAATCGAATTTTTTGTTATCATCATTTTCCTTTTAAAAGGTCTATAAACTTTTACTCTTTCATTTTGGCAGTTCAATTTTATGAAATGTAGGTTTTTGAAGTAATAAAAAATTATTGTTAACCTTTGAGTTACACCCTATAATAAATACATATAACTAATTGGGTTTTCTAACTTTTATTTTGCCGAAAAATAACTAACATCTTCTAAATGCATTTTTCTAAAAATATTTTTAAAAACTCACAAAACCCAATTTACTTCCCTAATTCGAAATAAGGTTAAAAAGACTTTCAGATTCTAATATTTAATATTTTAAATAATTCCAACAAAGCTGTTGTATTCATGTCTAAAATTATCCGATATTTTAAATTTTCAAATCTTAACAAGAAAATCATAATGCATATTATAAATATAAACTATTACAAAACAAAAATATCATTCTAATAGTACTTGGAAATGTATTCGAGTAGCATTTATTAAAAACAAATATACGGTAGTGGAAATAAATCTCAATGACCGTCATCAAAACCATTTGTTTTGTACTTTATTTATTTCAATTTCAAATAAATTCACTCTATTG
The DNA here is from genome assembly GCA_959613345.1 of Tolmerus cingulatus. Lineage (NCBI taxonomy): Eukaryota > Metazoa > Arthropoda > Insecta > Diptera > Asilidae > Tolmerus > Tolmerus cingulatus. Next base: position 13,659,385 of record OY390708.1, on the reverse strand, counting down.
TCGCTGGTTGGATGAAAAACTGATTTATTTTATGCAATATTAATGTAAACCTTTTACTTGAAATATGCGAACCACTAATAAATTAAAAATCATAAAAGACTTACTCATGCGAAAAATCAATGCATTATGCAATATGGGATCACAAAATCTGCAATGGTACGACTTTTTTCCATTTAGTGATTCAAAACAATTCATGAGAATAATTTTGCAGATGCGACAAACTGCATTTTATTTCATTACAAATATTCAATGTGATATTTGTTATCGATATTAATCAGGAAAAAAAATATATCGTACTTTGTTTATTTATCAATTTTTAATGCGTCATCGAATTTATTATATTTTTAATGTCCGGCAATATAAAAGCAAGAGACGTGCAAATTTTTATCGCTTCGATTTGTGTGAATTATAAACGACCTTCGTGGTGTTGTTTGGAAATATTTTTATTTATTAGCTTATATCTGTGTCATCTGTTTTGTTTGCTCTTAATTAATTTAAGGAAGCTTGAAAGGTTATACACAATTGTTTGACCTAATTTATTAAACTAATGTGTATTTATATATAAACACAAGCATCCTTAGAAAAATGGTGTCAGAGGTTCATTGAAATATTAAGAATTTTAAGATATTGTCGAACTACTGAAAAAGCTCAATAAAAACAAACAATGTTATATGAATAAAAATTTTTTAAAACTTTCTTAGTAAAACTAAGAGCATCAAAATAATACATTTTATTAATTTAATATAATGTAATTTAAAGTGGGTAACGATAAAAATGCATGTAAACACTTACTCACAAATTCATTTGAAATTTAAAGCATGTGAGACCTTGACAAAGTATCCTTCGAAATTTGCATCTTATTTGTGCATGTTAAAAGCAATTTACGCAAAAATGTGTGTGTATGATGCACTCAACTAATGCATTTCTGTTATTGACAAAACCTCGGAAGAACTTAATTAGAAAGACAAAGAACGGGGATGGTTTTAATCGCTTCCATTTTAATATATATGGATAAAGATGTTTCTTAAGTTTTCCGCAGTCAAACGGCAAACAAGATGTTGAATTATGTAATGAAGCTACTTCGTATCCCGCCCACCCTCATTTACATTGCTCAGATGATTCCCAGAGTAGTTACCCGTAGTCTCAGATACAAATAAAAATATTAGCCCTGAGTAGTTTAGTCACAGCATAAAAATGCAAAAATATTAACATTCATATATTCTGCAATAGAGCAAATTTGCTCCCTCATGAATTAAAGATGGCATAATGTCCGTTTGCCGCCGAAAAGCCCTTCAACGCGAAAGCTTCATTTGAAATTCTCTGCCTCCTCTTGCCAGTCTGCCGGGTTCTTTCAAAGTCCCCAGGACCTCGACTGGAACTGCACTACAGTAACCATTACATCGGACCTGAACGTGAACCTGTACGCCAGAACAGGTGAGGAACTCATGCAATGCTAATCGTAATCTTCCATTTATGCTACAGAGGAGTATGCTGCAAAGGCCAAGACATAATCCGGCCCCAATCCCATGCGTTTGGTGCACCGAGCCCTCTTCTGAGGCCCCGACTTGTATTAAACAAGGCCCAGATAACTGGCGTGTTATTAGATTTCATAGACGAACGACCTCTTGGCCAAATATTCGTCTATGCGGTAAATCACATTTCTGGTCAATGGTTTGAACACATCACCTGAAATAACTACATACATACAGAGTAAATAAATATGCGGGAGTGCGAATCCCCACTTGGAGGTGCCATGAGGATGCACTTCATAGATGTAATATTTGTTAAACACTCAATTACTTTTAAATTTAATAGAAATGTAAATAAAAATTTAATTCAAAATGCATAGATTAGCTTACCACTTTAGGTTCAGTTTAAATACTAAAACAGAAATATCGCATAAATTACACACCTTATAAAAATCACATAAGTTTTGAGACTACCTATATCCAGTTTAAAGTAGTTTGCAGTTCACTTAAAGTATACATACAGTATCAAGAGTATTAAATATTACCTAGCAAGTGTCTCTAATTGAATTTTCTTTTTTGTACTAGAAATAGAAAATGTTAGAATTCAGATAATTTTTATGAATAGTATATAGGAACTGTAAATAAGATTTCTTACAAATATTTATGCCCAAGACCTTACCCTAGACTCAATCAAATTTCAGCATTATCTACGCAAAGAAAAATATGATATCAAGTGGATCTCCCGAAAATAAAAATTCTGAAAAGTCGTCCTTTTGTTATTTATATATTCTTGACAAATACGGGTGAAAACATATATTTAGTACACAAATTTGTTCCAATTTGACAATATTCAGAATTATGTTCATATTATTGTAACAATTTTCGATTGAAAATATTTTTATATATGATTTTCTTTAATTTTCAACGAAATGTACGTCTATAAAAACAAATATAAATATGGAAATATGGAAATATGTACAAATTGGAGTTTCTGAGAAAACACACGGCCGAATGAACATTTTACATATTCGTTGAATTGTTTACCATTTTTATTTTAATTAGGTACTACGAAGCAATATAAATATTTATTGTTATTTGAAAATATAGTCCAAGAACTAGGTCTTTGATTTGAGATTGATATCATATTAAAGAAAATTAAAAAAATTAGTTTACTAATAACATATTTCCTCTTTAAGTGTTACTTTAGTAAGTTCAATACGAAATAAATAAATGTAATAATAAAAATATTTAATATTCCAACACAAAGGAAAATAAGAAAACTTTAAGTTTAATTAGATGTGTAAAAATGCTTTATCATAAAAAAATATGTTTTCTGATTTGAACAAATTTTTATCGCAAACATTCATTCGTCGGTTGCTTAAGACGGGAAGAGCTGATCCGACTTACAATTAATTACCATTTCGTCCGAAAAATTAAAATGAAAGTATTATTCAGACATTGCTCCATTTATAATTTCATCCAAAATTTCTATTAATTATGTAAGTCATGAATAATTTGCCATTAAGAGCATAATGAAATGAATTAAGCAGTCTCTTAATGCATCGTAATCAAAAATTAATAAAAGTCCCTCAACCGTATTTCAGAAATGAGGAAAAAAATTAGTCGTCCAACTAGGAAGGAAATCTCTGACATTAGCTTCATTTTTCTCCCCTGGGCGGCATTCTTCTGCTCCACAAAATTACTACATTTGCCCTGTTTTGTAGTAGAGAAGAAAAAATCCCGGAATCAAATCTTGTAAATCTCAGGGAAAACTGCTGGGTTTTGTCTCCACAAAAATGCTTCTTTATGCTTGAGGGGGTAAAAAGGTTGCTGCATTTAAAAGCAAAGTTTACATTTTTTGCATATCTTCGTTTTCGGGCACGTTCTGAAACAATTACAAGCGTCCGGGGGCAGTATCTGGGTCGGAAAAGGAATGCGCAGCCCAGCCGGACGGTGGCAATAGTGAATAGTGAACATCCTTTCCCTTGCATTGTATAACTTGCTTGACCAAGTTTTTACTCTAATTGTTTCAAAGATTTTTTCCAGTGGATAAAAGCTCTCAGCTGGTAGTGGTTTTGATGAAAAACTCCTTCCCGCAAGACATTTTCAGTTTTTAGAAAAGAACTACGGAAGTGAAAGGGACAAGGAAAAAAGAATAGTGCGTGAAAAAAATTGTATTAGCACAAAAGTAGCCTTTCATTTAATAAATTTCACATTATGAAAAGAGCAGCCAGAGATGCGACGAACATGACAACTTAATCGGATGAACAACATTTCATTCAAGATACCCAGCATCCGAGAATGTCTACAAGTGCGAGGAACGACAAAATAGAATTCTATGCTGGACTCTTTATATTTTTTCCCCCACAAAGAACTGTTTAAAAATCAGCAAATGTTAATACGAAAAGAACAAGCTCCTCCCGAATTATGTATTATAATTAAAAATAAATATGAAAGATAACGAGTGCCTCTCAAAGTACAATGCGAACAGTTCTAGCTATGTGCAAAATTACATCGCTTTCAGCCCTACTGATTTAAGAGTTTAAAGAGGAAGAAGCGCTTAATTTTCAAAATCCATTAGCCACCCCTTAAATTTATCTATTTCAATTAGCAACTGCACCGAACGTGTATTTCACAGAATTCTGCTGCTTGTGTGACTGCATGTGTGACCTTCCCTAGTCCTCTATTCAATCTGTCCTCTAAGCCCATTTATACCGTCCCTTAATTTTAATTAGCTCGCTTTAAGAAGCGCTACAGCCCTACCTAAGGGCTTTATGTTTGGTCCAATTTCAATTAGTAACAAAGTATCCTTCCTTTTACTCTGCAATGGAACGCGTGTCAAATGTAACATCAGGTAATTGCATGAAAGGATCTTTCAAAATCTGAGCCTCGCCTCGGCAAGTTAGAGTCAAAGTGTGTTTTAGCGCTTGCTAAATTTTACTCATGCAATTTAATTTACTAATTAATGTATAAATAAACAAATTCCCAGAACCATGCATATTTATGTTCCATGACTACCTCTTGAGATCCGTCTAATTAGCAGAGTAATGAAATCTTTGATGAAATTATGCTTTTGCTAAATTGCATTTGGTAACGTTCTGAGCACAATTTGAATCATTTACCTTATTCGATTCCGGTAATATGAGATTTAATGTACCTAAGCGAATTATTTTTACAAATCCAACAAGCCGAATTTTTGATGAAAAATAAGAAAACCTTCATTGAAAATTATCTGCTAACAAAATAAAGTTGAAAATTAAAACAGTGGTGGAACCAGTATTTATTGGATTCTAAATATTATAAACTTATTGGAATGTTATTTGGAAGTTTGTGAAAACAACCACATGAATAATTGTAATTAAGAAGTTACCCTATTCTAGTGACTCAAAAAAAGGAAACTCTGAACTATTGTGAAAAAATAAGAACCGTATTATAAACTCTTTTTACAGGAGCGGAAATTTTAAAAATTATGGTAAAATTTCATACTTAACATAATTTCAAAGATCTGTTAAAATTATGTTTGGTTATATAAATTTATTTTCGTGATAAACGCGCTTAAAGTTTAAAGTTCAAAGTTTTGATTATGTGGATAATATATTATATATAGCTTGTCCCACCTGTTGTCTCTTATTTCTAACATCTTAAAAGGTATTATTTAACCCAAAACTAAAAAGTTCACAATTTAGAAAGCTCTAAAGTGGCATTACCTCTTTTAAAAACCAATTTGTTTATATCATAACATATAAAGAAAATGGTTAAAATGGTTAAAGTCATACAACAATAACATCATTGAAATTTAGTGTGAAAAATTATATTAAATACGGCCGACAATCATCGAAGCATAGAATTCGTTTTTTTTTAATATAGGAAATAAATTAAACCTTAGGATTAATTAGTAGCTTCAAAGCACTTGTTTTTGCACATGATAAGGCTGATGAACAATGAGTATACGCTTCCATTTCTGAAATCCATAAAAGCAAAAATACCACAAATTTTAATAAGGTGGAATAAAGTGAATTTTTAATGAAATAAAGTGAAATAGCATGCCAGTTGGGAATGAAATGGCGAGAGTTCGATGGTGCAGTTCGCATTCTAATTCAAATTAATTTCCCCGGGGCGTTTGTATTCTCTCCTTTTAAAAGTTCTGTTTAAAAAGTTCCAAATGCATCGTTTATTGCTTCCAAGAGAGCCATTAACCGGTATCAGGAAAAGCATACTGCGCTTTAAATTTAATATTCCATAGCGAATCCATTCCCCACACCTAACTTTGTAGCATTCAACAAGAACGTTAGCGTCATATTTTCCCATTACCACGCCTTCGGGACCCTATGAAAGTGCACACTTGCAAGGGCGCACAGAGTTCCCAATCACGTGCGAAACAACCCTATCAGCGCTTTATGACTTTTTCAACATACTGTCGTAGCGCAAATGTCCTTGTGCCATTGCGAGATCACACCTTTCGAATCCTTTTATTCGTCGACAACATAAAAATCAGAGTTTTGAAAATATTTTGCAACAAATACGATCCGCATAAGATTTACCCGGCAGTAAAGTGGGCTCCGCGCTTTCACGAGGAATCCACAAGCGTTTTATGGGAGCTGCCTTCAATACAGACATAAAGCTAAACACCCAGTCGTCCTGGTGCTGGTCCTGGTCCCAATCCCGGACGAAAAATATCTCCTCAGATTATCCTGAAATCTTCCTTACTTTCACTGTTTATTTCGGGGACGTCCATGTGAGTCGCTCTGCGCACAGGATGACTTACCTTGGGAGCAAAAACATGTAATCCCTCTGAAGATTGTTGGGGAAAGATAACAGCGAGATTCAAAAATAATGTGGCACTGTTGATGATTTATGCGAAAATTTAAGCCACACTAGAACAGCCCTAAACCGTCCATGCGACGGGGCACAACCAACACTGCAAATCGAGGACAGAAAATGCAAGATAAAAATTTTACCTGCGCATCCAGGCGAAAACACAACGTTTAGCCAAACGACTTTTAAAATCTTTAATACTAAAGTAATCTACCCTACCACGATAAATATCCTTGAAGACACCATAAATAACAACATTGCGTTCTTACTCAGTGTAAGCAAATACCTCGACGGAGTAAAAAGTTTGTTTACGTAAATTCATAAAAATTTAGTTTAATTACGAAATGTCGTGTATTTACCCTTTATCATTATTTTGGAGTACTTGAGTAATTTTCCTTAGAAAAACCATATGTAAATATATTATATAGCAGAATTAAGAACAATACCTGAAACTCAACAACTGAAATTTATACATATATATCTTGTTAGTGAATGCATAGGTACGATTTTGAATTAAAACGCTAAGTTGAAATTGATTTTTCTACAGGATAGGTGATTTTTAAAATGGTTTTAACTTTACCAAATTGCTAATATTAACATGCTGCTTCGGAAATTCCTAGTAAAAATAAAATACAAAAATGAAGTTTAGCTATTCATCTCGTTTTATATATGTACATAATGTAGTATCAAACATTTTTTCCATATTGTACTTATAACGAAGTTTCCCTCTCTGAAAATCTAACGAGCAAAATCATCACATTAGCTTCTTCTCCAAGATTTTCTATTTTATCACATGCTTCCGCTTCTAATTATTCCTTCTTTGCGAATTCCCAAGTGTTTTCACGACCGGAATAAAGTAGGATGACTAATCTAAACTCGCCTTTTATGACCATGTTTGAATGTGTCCCTACTAAAGGCAGTTTATTGCCGTTCATTATATGAAGGTACTCAATTGTCACTATCATTCAATTGCATGAACGAAGTATCGATTAAATGCAAAGCAACTATGTAGATGAAAATAAAAATAAAATATAATATGGTAAACTCATCGTTGCACTTAACGAAATAGCATGTAAAAATGGATTAAACATAAACTATGCCAAACTAAATACCATAGTAACATAACCTTATATTTCTAAATTGATTGGATCATAAAATTTTTAAATGCAACATATGTATATGACTTCAAAGGAATTACAAATTACGTACAACAAATGTATCCTTGTCAACAAAAGTTCATCCACTTTTCTGAGACGTATTGGCGGTTTAAATTAAATATTGGTTAATGAAGACAAATGCTTCATTCTCATCACTGTGTTTGAATATGTAAACTGCACTTTGTCTTCTATTATCCTAATGAAGGCCTTGGCTTGAGAATTTATAACGCAGGTAGATACTTGAGTTGTTAAAATTTTATAATTAACAGTCGGAACTCAAACAAAATTAATCAAGCAAATTTTTTTTTCATGTCTTAACATCCAGGAATATTCTCAAATTAAGATACTCAAAATTAAGTATTATAGTTGCAATAGACTTTTATAATAAATATTATATCCTGTTTACATATTGACATTGTTTAAATATTGTCAATCTTATTAAAACCAAAGGTAAAACAGAAATGTATTATTATAAGCATTCTACGAAAAACACAACTCCATTTTGTCCATTTATGAAATAGGATTAATAAATATTCACACATATGCATGTACATATATTTGACACATGTTAAAAATATAAATTTTCCTTTGTTAAACTCAAAATCGATGAGTACCTACCTCATTGCGAAATTAAAATGTCTGACCAAGGCAATTTCAATAAAATATTTCTTCCGGCCTAATTGGCCCTATACCGATTTATTTGCATACATTAACATAATTCGGCGAAGCGATTGGCATATAAACTAAATAATTATTAAAGGCTATCAATTCTAATACTATCAACATTAATTTAAAAAAGGTACGAACTTTCCGAATATTAAAATATATAATTTAAATGTCTCCTATATTATCAAGGTTACACGACATTAAAAATAATATACCTATTATTTGCAGGAGGGACTGGGAGCGAGTAAAATTTTAGTGCATTATTTGGATCGTCCATCAGTTGCAACATTTCTTGTTCACATTTTTATTGCGAACGGTAGAAGATCGAATGGAACACAAAACATCCTCTCTCCAAACATCTCAAACCGCCTAATGTCCTTCGATAGAACTTTTTTATGCAAGATAATTTTAATTTGATTACGAAAAAACTGAATTTAAACTAACTCCTTAACAAATATGCGCTAAGGGAAATTAAAATTAATGGGCTTTCCCATAATTTGTAATGTCCTCAAACATTGAGCCAATATCAATAGCAACTTTTTTTAATGATTAACATTCCCTTTGTGATATAAAATTAGAAAAAAACATTATATTTACGAATATCATCTATTATTATTATATGCTGTAATTATCATCTTTCTTATTTAAAAAAGCAAAAAATATCAATAAACAACCGAGAAATCAAAACTTTCATCCTACAGCAATCAAAACAGAATTTCAATTAAAATCCCAGCTCCTTGCAAAAATAAAATCGAGTTAACTTCTTGTCACCACCCTGCGAGCTTTTGTTAAACTTTTACTACCCCGGAAAAAAAACATCTTAAACCACCATAATTAGGGAAGGTATTTCTTCCCAGTTTACTGTTACAATTCGTTGATGGACTCCAGAAATACTCCATAAAAGTGTTCTCGGAAACTGCACAAAAATTCCTGGAGAGTAAATGTTGTGCTCACTGAGCCTTTATTACAATTAACCAAACAAAAAAGTTTTCTTCCCATGAAATGTGATATTATGGTGGGTGCTTCTCTGGAACGAGTACCTTCCATCATCCACTGAACACTTTGAGAAGATTTGTGATGTACCCAAAACAGAACTTGTACATGTATTGTTCCTTTAATAACACAGACAAAACTCAGCTAATTTCATAAAAATGATTCCATTTTCTATTTAAAAAGAAAGTAGGATGAATAAGAATCTACATATTTTTATAGAATTGGTATACTTCTATAAGCCGATTTCTGTGAAGGTAAGTGGTTAAAATCACTCGATAGATAAAACATATTTTGTGAATATAGTTTGCTAATTTATTATTTACAACATATTATATTTAGTACATATTTATGTTACGTTAAAGTTTATCCTTTATCTTAAAAATTGTGATAAAGAACCATGATAACTGTGACTAAAGGCCAAAAGTCCTTTAAAGACTAGTTTAAGGATTTTGTCATTTTGATATTTCAACATCAAAATGTCACAAATCCAATTATAGAATTAATCTGCTACAATGAGATGCTGACAAAAATATCTTAACATAATGTTTATAAAAATAGAACGAATTGATACTTCTAAAAATTACTAAGAACATCTTCGACAAAATTGATAATTGACATGCTTAATCAGTAGAACTAAAGTAATTTAGGGAAACACGATTAAAATTACGCGTACTCTCTCTTAATTCGTCATATCTCTCAAAATATTTCAGGATACCAATCTAACGAGTTATGGACAAACTAAGTTATACTTAATTTTGGTTGTAGCAGAATAATTTAAAAATAAATATACAAGCATAACAACAAGTATATTTATATAGATATATAGGTATTCACATACATACATATGTACTTAAAGTTATTAATAAAAATACGAGAAATAACAACGTTATGTTGAAAATCTTGGCGCTTTTGTTTCATTTAACAATAACAAAATAGTTATTCGAAACTAAGGAGGAGCGTAAATATTGCTTTGCAATTAAAATAAAAAATTCGAAACAACGATGAAAACAATAGCAATAACTTAAAAGCACTTTAGAATTTTTTTAGTGGTATTCTACGCTTTTAAAGATTACACTCTTGGGAATAAATTGAAAAGGAGAAATCACATCGTTTTGTTCGAAGGAGGGATCTGTTTAAACATTGCTTCCCTCATTAATCATCCCTGAATACAATTCATCAAGGGCTGAGAAGCTAGAACAGCGATGATAAAAAGTCCCATTCATATTCTCCCAGTTTTATGGATAAGACGAAGGCTTTCTCTTCTTTAGTCGTCGAAACGAGACTGCAGGAAACTTCGCATGTGAATTCTAGATATGTATATAATATTTAATTTAAAAAATGGTTCATTTCTTATGTACATACATATGTGGTTTGATGTATTGATTGCAGTGAAACCCTTTATTTTCATATCGTGACTACCTTCAACTCTTTGACTGACAACCCATTAAAAATGATGACCAAGTCAAATCATTGATAAAAGTCGATACAATTTATAACCAATTTAAAATTCGTAGTGTGTTGCGTAAGGATAGAAGAGAAAGCTACTATATCATTACATTAAAAATGTATTTGGTTGTCACCGTTTTATGTAATGAAAACTTGAAGGAATGGAATTTTTTACCAAAGAATGTGTTCAATTGGAATCTAGTAGCTTCTCGCTTCACTTAAATACATATAATATACATTATGTACCTATATTTTTACAAGGGGCTATACTTGTAAAAATGATTGGTAAAATCACCATAAAATATTTAGACATCCACGTAGACTTTTATTCGTTTTGTTGATTAAATAATGTGTTTTTCTGTATTTTTGCTCCTACAGCCTTTGAGCAGATGTCCATGATAAATAAAAAAAAGATTTAAATTACACATATCGAGAATAAATACATGAAGTAAATGAAGGTGGCTTTAAAGGTAAAGTGTTTAAAGTTAAATCTGACTAGAACAACTTTAGCTTGGCTGAAGTTTACGAATTTCGGTTAATTTTACAAACGTTTTTCCTTGAGTATAACACCGCCTATTACAAAACATTAACGATGTCCACATTTGATGCTGAATGTTTCAATATCATGTATAAATGCTCATTAACTATTCTTTTATATTCTTACTGAAACGGAGAGACTTTTGCATAGTTAAAGGACGGTTCTTCTGGCCGATAAAGAAATTAACGAACTATTGAACAATCTGGTGAAGCCATAAGGGATATAAAAACGGAAACCAAAAACATGAACAGAAAACGAACTTTTGCAGTGAATACTGCCAGAAAGCATAGTTTCATTTTTCGAAACTTTGTGGTTGCATCGAACCTCTAAGGCACACCAGCAATTTTCGAGTGCAACAAGGAATCGAAATTGCTTAAATTTTTGTATTTTACTTTTCTTTGGATTTTTAGCGTCTGGCCAAAAACATTAGGAGCATCACGCTGGGGTATTCACGTAAAAGGCAGGCGTCACCCCAAAAACTCTGACGAGCTTAAAAACCAAACTCTCCTGGTTATGTGTCCTTTCGCAAAAGTTTCAGCTTTCTATGTCCTGAATTCTAATAGGAAGCAGCCGGTCATGTCTCTAGCGAACACTCTCAAACTGGCAACTTTGACCGTGCTTAATGTGCCGAGCTAAGGCAAAAAACTGTGTTCACAAATTTTTGGATTAAGTGTATTGCTGTGGGATTACCGAGCCATTTACAACTGTTGTTAATTTAATATCTTGTGGTCTAAAACAAACACATCCTTTGACGCGTTCAACACTATTTCACGAACAAAAAGATGTCAAAGTCGTTACATGAATCCACTATACGATTAACTTCGGTAATTATGTATTATTAAACTTGAACTCGTAATCGAAATGTTATTTTGCAGAATGACAAAAAATTAAAAACCAATAAAGCAATTATGCAACAAAAAGTTTCAATTTTTTTAAAATTCTAAAGATACTGCCTACCTTAAAACACAAATCTGGTACTTTAAATTGTTGAAATTTCATATCAGATTGATTGATCTTCTGATTTCGATTTTTTACCACTGAAAGAATTTAATTGCTCAATAACCAGCGAGGCATTCGGAATAAAAAAGGGGAAACAAATTAATATATGCATTATATTTTATTGGTCATTTCAGACCAAAACCCGATTTTGATATTTATACACTGTGCAATATATAATACTTATGTTATGTATATTATAAATTGTTTTTATGAACTTATTTCTTCTAAACATATTAAAAAGGTAGAATTAATTGATACTTAATTAAAATTGATTTTGCAATTCCAGTTCCATCACATATTTAATTCTTTACAGTCAAATCGATCACGGAACCAAAAACGCTAATTTTAATTAATTAATCACATATTTACGTTCAACTTTTATACATATTATAATGCAATTTATGGATTATTAAACATATTAAAAATATATTTTAAGATACCAATGAACAACAGTTTGCAAAAGACCAACAAATTGTTCACAAATTTAATATGTTAATAACAAATTAAATTTTTCAATCAAGTCGTATCATTTCTATTATAGAAATTAGACATATGTATGTAGGTAGGTATAGGCAAACTTTTTTATATCTAATCGAAGTTTTTTCTTTTAAAGACTTTCCGCTGCTATCTCCCAGTTTCTTAAGTAATTAAACCACTCCCAACAGAAGATACCCCATCGGATAGTTTCCGAGTTCCTGCTTCAAAAGAATTTTACAAGAAAGCGCCTTGGGCGCAGTTCTTTTTCGATGTAATTGTTCCGATACCTTTAATTTCCCCTTTATGCTGCAACGTTTAGTTCTTTTTCAGATATTTTTTCCATGTTCAACATAATCGTTAGGTACAGACGTATCCTAGCAGTTCCTTTATACTTATATATATGTCTATATTTGTCCTTGTATGGATTACCATTCGGGCGGAAACTTTCCAAGGAATAAAACACTTCTGTGATATTCCAGGATTATCAATGAAGAGTGACAAAAACTCCACCCGGGCGGCGGCGTACGAGCCCACAGCCAGCAGAATAGGGAGAATATATGAAGGACAAAAGAAAAGCGGGTCCGAAGGAAAGATAAAGCGGTGTCAATGTGTGTTATCGCAACATAAAACTGCCATACATGGGATCGGAAGAAAGAAATTCACTTCATCAAAACGTTTTGGGATGAATCCATCAACACATCCCTCGTTTTATTTTCACTAGGTCTGCTCATCCCCAGCTCTGTCTATCGGCTCCATCAGAAGCTCCAGGCCAGGGCTTGCGGATTGTGCAGTTTCATATTATATGTATTATATAGTCCCTGGCTGTTCCCTGGATCGAGGAAGTGCCTCTCCCGAATAAGACTTGACAAAAAAGACACTGAACTTTTGCTTTGATTGGTTTGTAGGCCCAGAATTTGTGTCAACTCGCATAAAGCTGATGCCACTCTGCTTGCTCCACACAATTTCGGCCTGTGTACGTAATTGTCACCAGATCCCTCACGACTTTGGGGGAGACACATTGGCTTTTAAGCCTTTCCTAAATGTGTCTTTAAGAAGATATTTTCGAGGCGTTAGACCCGCTGTACGAGTAATTTAAGGGAGAAATTCCTTGCTTAAGAGGTTTTTTTATCGATAATTTACCCAAACACAAAGGATGTGTCGCTGGGACCCCTCTAGACGACATGTACCTTTGACTTTTAAAGAGGATTATGTCTAAAGACTTAAGCTTAAATTTTTGTTGACGAGTTTTGGAACGTAATTCAGTAATAAAGTTAGCATACCTTACTTATCTTATGTTTTCACTGATTTTTTGTCAGCACTAATATAATAAAAATTTCTTTGAAAGATGATTATACATAAGTATATATACCAAATATTTCGGAACTAAAATATATGCCAACTTATACCAATCGATTATTATACATATTTTAAATGCTATCTTGTAAGGTACATTTTAGATAGCAGATAGAACTTTATAGCACATTAAATAATCCGCTTGTAAATCGCATGAAATAATAATTTTTCGTAAACACTTTGAAAAATGCTAAAAATCCTTCAAATAAAGTAATTTACTTAAAAAGATCGATCGATTTTTATTATACATTTTCTTTAAGAAATTTTTTGCCTTGATCAGATGATCCAATTTTTCCAAAGCTGTTTTATATGTATATTATATAATTTACATACCTGGCACCTGATCTTTTATCAAGGGTTTAGATACTTTAGATGATATTCGTTTATTTTAATAAATTTTAAAATTAAAGTACTATTTTATAAGAGTATTTGAAAATTATGAAGCTGTAACCAATTGAAGTTGTTTTGGAAAATTATACTAAGAATAAAGGGAATAATACAAAAATGTGGTTTTTGTCCTTTCACGTCACTTTTACTAATGCTATTAACGGATTATTTTTTCAAATAATACCTTGAATAAGTTATTTTTTACTTTTAATTATCTTTTATATTTGATTATTGTTTTGTTTTGTTTTGTTTTTAGTTCTTTGTACTTATTACTAGTATTCCTAAAAGGTTAAAGCAGAGTCAATACTGTATGTGCGTCGTGAATCGCTTTTTAGTTTTTCTTTAAATTTTAAGTATGCATTTTGAAGAATAACTACTTTTACTTCTTAAACGACATAAACATTTGTACATATGGTACATACATATATAGAAATATAAATATATAAATTTCCTTTTTTTTCTGTGCAGGTACTACTCTACACAATATAAAATAATTCGGCACTTTCCATTCGCAGTTTTCTTTATTGTTATTATTTTTAAAACACTTCTTGCAGTAGTACTGATTTTGAATTGGTTATTCGAGACGTTCTATTACAATAGAATTAAGGTCCTTGCAGGGTCTGAAGCTGAATAGACTGATACCGAGGCATTCAAGACACGCAAATAGTGCACACTCCGGAAAATCCTTTCACTCCTTTCATCGTGATGCGCACAATAAAAAGATAGGAATCTCTCATAGACGAACTCTGGAGCTCCCCAAGAGTTGAAAAGTTTTCAGAGACGTAAAATGTAATTAACAGATAGCAATCTCTCAACAAATTTCCCCTTCTGAAGAAAGACACAAGGAATCCTTCAGACAAGGAATTTGTACCAATTTAAAAGATAAGCAAGTCGGTTACCCGGACCTCGTCTGTCTCATCAACTGAATGAGCCTCGGGTTTTTACACAAGTGGCGAATTATTGCAAAGGGAAATTTAAAAGGCTTATTCCGAGACATTATGTGCGCTTATGATCTCAAAGAAATTGAACGCCTTAATTGCGACGACGATGATAATACTGGCGTATGGTTGGGCTTTTCTATTGTATATACGTCAACTAACTATCCCGAAATCTACGACTGTGTCGCATGCGAAGGGATAAATTGAAGCCATTCAAGGCGCGCAGTTAATTTGGCAATAAACGCCTACTTAGGAGGAACTTGCAGACGTCATTAAGGAAGCAAGCCGCGCTAGACAAGATAATTAGGAATCTCTCGTTCGCCAGCCTTGATTTATCTTCTGCCTGTAAGTCGTTCTCCTATAACCCCACACCTCTTCTCTGCCACTTAATGTCCAAGACTCTCAAAAATTCAATAAAGAAGCTTCAATTAGGTCTTGCTAGATATCTTTAAGACGCTCATCATTAATTCTTTCCTATCAGGCGAATAATTGCATTTTTTTATCAGAGGATGGATATAGAAATAGCGTCCCAAGAGGAAGTCGAAATCTTATTTCTTCTTATCCTGATCCAAGGTCGATTGAGGCTGGGGTGGTTTTAATGTGGTATACGGTTTAATAAACATGGATTCGGAGATTTTACAACTGTTCTATAAACTTTATATGAGGTAGAGAAACGACATTGAGTGAGTCGTCGCCACCGTTGGGTCCCTTCTTTAACTTCTTTCCTTACATTTTTATGAAAGCAGGAATTCAGGTTTCCCACATTTTATTGTAATTCCTTTTTGACGACTTCCCATTTTACGAGAGAGGAAACCACGAGTTGAACACTTACCCACCTCGTTAAAGAATTACTGCAATATCCTTTGCAAAAAAAACCTTTAAACGTGTCCTTCGTCCTTCACTGAATGAAATGAATTTTAAATTTAAAATTTTCCATTTTGCCAAACCCCTCGCATATTTCACGTTTTATTTGCTTTTTAAAGGTCGGCTAAAGTCCCAAGCTTTCTTTTATATGACTTTTTATTTTAGGACTAACAGTTCAGTTCTCATAGGAAGAACTCAATGAAATTCTTCTTAAATTTTATGATTTTGTGATCTGGTCAATATCGATTTCTTCTTCAACTGCAAAGTTGAACACTTAAGTCAGTAGGATTTTCTTCGTTATCAACAATTTCAAAAAATATAGAATTTTTTGAATAATTTGTTCAAACCTGAATTCAATAATCTGCATAGATATAAATAGTTGGTTTCCAAAAACCACATTTTTAAAATGTAATTTTCGAAAACGTTGCATTAGTTTGAAGAGCATTATTTAAAAATCAAGTTTTGGTTGCCCAAATTGCAATTGTAAAAATACAATTTTTTGCGTAGCATTAACAGCGCATCTTGAGCACACCGCAGTACTTTTTTTTTAACATTACACATTGCACGTTTGAGATACATAAGTCTGCAATATTTTCTAATTTTTATCTCTATATCACCAAACTTGTAATAAAAGGGCAAAGGTAGTTAGCAATTTTCAAGATTATTGCTTCTGAATTGTATGAACCCTCATAAATGAAAAACCTTGATTAAGTGATGAACAATTTTTAGCTTCAAGATATCCATATTACACAAATCCCCCTAAATTGAATTATTTCCTTCCTCGATGTACCTACTGTTGATTTTCCTCAAAGAATTCATCTGAATTATTTCGAATTTAAATGTAAAGACAAATTCAACTTTCGCGAATGTACATTTGAGTGGGTAAGTCGTAATTTATTCATTGAGCTTCAGGTGAAAAATTACCACATGGTCAACGGTGCGACATTTTGCGCAATTTTTCATGAATGGCTATGACTACACCCTGCAAATATTTAAGGACTCTGCATATCAGTTCGGTGGTTGAAATGAAACAAATAGAGAGCCAGATGGTACCATAAATCTCCCGGTTCGCTGTATCTACAACGCACAGATGTCCATCGTTTTTCATACAAAATTCAAGTAAGCATAACCTTCCATGGATACATGTTCGAGTCTTATACTCGTATGTCTCTAGAATCTTTTTTTTGGATGGAAAATGCAACCAAGGGGATGTTGGAATTTGGAATGAATCCCGAGGACTCTATCCATTATGAAATAGTCGTCTAAACCCGAGGAGAAGCAGCGATAATGTCACCACCAGCGGTGGCACCTCCGTGAACACGGAATGAATTGCACCTTTGAATACTTTGACATGAATCGTGGTTTGGTTACCTCGCGAATCTCGGTTACCTCTCGAACAGGCTTTATATGGCTCTCATTCAATGACATATAATTCTGAGGTTGTAAACTAGTTATAAGAAAATCATATCGTTCACCTGCATGCGCCAGGTGAATGAAACCACTCCCGGATAAGAGCCGCACATTTGGAAAAGGTGAAAAAAAAAAATCATTCGTCCTGAAATTACATTCCTGGCCCCATCAATTTGCGTGGATTTGCTCAGCGTACACATATTGCGGAAGGCCGCAAAACTTTGGAGCACAAAATCGCACCATCGAAACGTGCGTATCCTGTACCATACCTGCACAAAAATTTTGTGGCGCGGGGAATGGCGTTCTGCGGCACTGTATTATGATAACAGCCGCCAAGGTACATCATCCACAGGATGATTTATTGATTTTGCTCCTCTACACGACCTGGCCATATATTTGTTCCTGAAGTGAATTACACGATGTTGTTAGTCCTCTGAATTGTGGGAAGGACTCCCCTGCGGCAGGAGGGATCAAAATCGTTGCGAAGAAACGAACAGCTCAAAAGTCATACAAAAACGCAAAAATATCGTATATAACATATATTACGTATGTTCCCTCTCTGACTACAGTAACTTTTTCGGACATTTATTATCCTGCAAAATTTCCACAGATGTCTTACGTGCTCTGTGTTTATGTAAGCAGTTACTAAACTTCTATATTACAACACAGCTCAGTCATACCCCCACCCAGTCGAAGGTCTATAACTTTATCGTGGTTAATGAATCTCACAAATGCCAGTTTTGAAGTAAATCAATTTAACAAAAGTCACGATACAAAATACACAATGTTTGCTAAACTTTGAAAGACAACAATTTCGCACGCAAAAGCTATTTTCGTTGTTATTACAATCAAAACCTCAAGAAAATCCTGCAAGGCATAGATTGTGCAAATCGATTCGCACCTACACAAAAAAAATAACTTTGTTCAATCTGTACTACCTACCTATCCACTTAATCCGACACCGTCGGCAATAGCAGGAACAAACGGCATCTCTGACCTCTTAGTTCTTTTCACTTTGATTAATATCTGAAATTCCGTCAATTTAGGCGATTTCGCCTTAAATTAGTTCTTAGCCCATCAGGGATACTGCCTGAAGAATTGGGTTTAAATTGAAGATTAAACGGTTCAACAAACTTAGTTAGTACTCTAACTTTCCCCAAAAAACCGCCAAATTAAAATCGATGAGAGTCCCACTCATCTAGTTTCCATGTCGAATTTTAAAATTGCTGTGATAACCGTATTAGAAAGGAACTAATGAAACTTTGATTTTATTCCAGTTTATTGTTAAATCACGTGGATATAAGTAGATACCAAACGTTGCAAAAACTTTAGAAAAATCCATATAATTAGTTTTAAATTTTCATCATAAATAATAATAATGATTATATTATTAAAAAAATTATTACTATTATTATTATTATTATTATTAGGTAATAATTCTAATAATTATTGACCATTTGAATATGACAGGATCAAAACTTATAAGACAGCAAATTTTAGTTAAACAAAATAGTCCAAATTTGTCTTAACTTTTAATGAAATTTGATATGAAAAATAATTATGATTTGTTATCGAACTTTTTGAGTGGTAGTGCTGGTAGCAGAGCATTGACGGTACGAAGCTTTCGTTTTTGCCAGATTAGCTCTCGAAATATTGTAGATGAATCGAAGGACCAACTTCATGCCTACTAATGACATTTTGACTATTCTTGGGCCCCCAGATAGTTTAGTATGCAGTTAAACATACTCTAACAGAGAAGTTATACATATAAGTATTAATTGCATATAATGTTGGATTTGATCATACCAGCACAGTCGAATGAGATATACTACGGACTAGTCAAATATTTGTACAATTATTAATAAAATTTTAAAAACCGATTTCAAACATAAACAAATTATACGCAAAATTAGCTTGCACATGCTTACATAAAGTATACAGAATGTTCACATTGTATTTTTTTACATTCAAAGTTATTTTACTATAGTAGACAACGCAGAATTTCAAGAATCTAAACCTTATAACTTTTTTTCTTTAATAAAATGCTTACTAAAATATTGGAAAAAATTCTAATACCGTAGACTGACAAGAGGATCCATCCCCATATCTTAATATAAACATATCAAAGATCCATTCATCAGTTCATTAATTTAAAATTGGATTGTTAAAATTTAAGGAAGTCCCCTCAAATTTTACAATATTAATATCCACAAAGTAGACTTTCTTATATTTTTATAATGTACCTATTTGGAAATATGTACCTACTAGGATTTTAGATTAAAATTCAGAAGGATATAGCGAATTTATTTAAATTTAACATGATTGTTCTCATATCGTAGTTTTTTTTTATATTGATGGGAACAATATCAATATTTATAGACTACAGTTTATTCATTCAGAATTTAATTTTTAATGCTCAGCAACATAAAACCTTCGTTTAATTTTTGAGGGCTTTAAATTGGACACTCTGTTGACATATTAAAACATTAAAGGTGTATAGCAAGCAAAACTCTTTAGAGAACATTCCACAGATTTATAGTTCACGCATTACTTGCATATACATAATAAAATTGTATTCTATTCAAATTAAGGAAAAATAATTATGTAAAAATACGAATCGTTCAGAAGTTATTGACCCTTTTTTTCGTGAAACAACCGAGTTGTGGGTAGTTGGCGCTTAACAATAATCACCGACACTCGAAATCGATTTTCTGTAGAATTTTAGGCTTTTGCATTTGCTTTTGCAGTTGAAAAATTTAGGCTGCAGCCAGCAGCGATGTTCACATACATTTTTGAAAATAGGTAACGAAAAAGGAATAGTTATCGGCAGTTTAATGTATTCGAAGAGGTCCGACAATTCAGAAAATTGAACCAATAAAGCTCTATTACGTGTGGGACTTTTTATATCAGCCCAGATTTCCAGGACCATTAAGTGCCAAAGTTCTCCAGTTTTAAACTCAGTGAACCGAGTCCTATTGTCCCTCTACTGAATCATTGATTTCTGATTTCCAAGTGCTGCCGAAGTCCTACATTAACACATTTCCGCAGAGAAGGAGGAAAACCCGAAAAAAAATAGTTTTAAAAGGCTCACACTTGCAGTGGATAACGTGGAAAACGAAGCCAGAGCTTGGATTTTTTAAAATGAAATAGCCGGATTTTTAGATTCCAGTAGGAATTTAAGAGAAGAGATTTGCAGGAACTGAAATTCGCTGCTTTTCGTATGTAGGTAGAAAGTTGACTTTTAAAAGAGAAAAATCATTGTCATTCAATTCCGGAAAAATTTAGATATCTTTTGCCATCCAAGAGGAATATCGAGTGCAGGAAACTCCTTGCTAGCTTTACCACCAGTCATGCAATTCCTTATATTTGTATTGCCCGTCATTGCTTAGTTTGCATTATATGCATTGGGAATGTACACAAAATATAGTATATTGATAAAAAGGTCTTTGCCAGCCGACTGCAAAGAAAATCTTTCGAAGAAGTTTTTCTCTCAAAGAACGATTTTGATAAGTGCACCTGACAGACCATCACTGGAAGCATTGAAATACGAGAACCTCTCTAAGAGTTTATGAACCATAAATTGTTATATTCGGAAAAGGCAAACCAGAAAATCTAAAAGAATTTTTAAATTGAAATAGTTGGAAATTGTGCAGTACTTCGAAAACATTCAGGATTTTAATTACACATATCGGCTTTAGATTTAGCTTAGTTATTCAACGTCAGACGAACCTTTAACCATTCTTCCGTAGGTCGAATCAATTTGGTAGTAAAGTGTGTAGTAGTGAAAAGCCAAACGGACTCGAAACAGAAGAATTAAACAATTGTCCTGGTTCCATTAGTTTAATAGTAATGTGGATGCCTGTATGACTTCAATTTTCTCCCAGTTGGCACTTGAATGTATGCATCCCCAACGGAGGCAACCGTTTTAAACAAAAGAAAGCACTTTGGCTGGCCAGGAAAGAAAAGGATAAGTATTCAGGTTGGCCAACAATTGAAGTAATTACAGAATAAAATAAAATTGCACTTTTCTCTGCTGCAGGCTTTTATATAAAAGAGCCCCATGAATAAGAAATCCTGGCTCGGGAGCTTGACTATATGTCTGCTGGCATGAGCATAATATGACCACATATACATACATACCTACATGGCAATTGTTGAAAAAAGGCAAATAATCCTTTTATTTCAATTAAAACTAGGATCCGGAAATGTTTTGAAATGTGGCCTAAATAGCGAGACGATGCGATGCGTATACCCAGGCTTTTTATACAAATTAAATAAGCTGAATTAAAATAAAACTGGAATAAAATAGAAACGCTTCAAGATTCTTAAACTCCTCTCTTAATTACAATTTAATTAAAATATTTTCCTTTTCAATCTAGCGCCGAAGCTTTAGTGTAATAAAAAGGCGTTAGAGAAAATGCAATACGCATAACTCTGTACGGTTGCTGTTATATTTTCCACATAATTTTCTTCATACTCAATTTTTGAATTACAAATCCAAAGTGTTACAAGATAAATGTAGATAGTTTATTAGAAAAATGCCAGCAAAACTTTTATCAAAACTCTGAAAGTTTTAAAATGTATACATAGTTCAGTCGATTTCTATCATATGCATTTTCGCGGTAATGCTCATGAAAACATTTCGTTGCAACTCTTTAATTTACGAATTTAGTCCTTCAGATCTTTTTCATCCAGGATTCGAAGATTTCCCGAATATTACTTTTAAATCTTGAGATAAAACTTAGGCTTATGGGACCGGCAAAAAATAAAATAAAAATCCCATAAAAGCCACTCTAGTGTGCGTATTAGGAGAATTCCAATAAGAAAATAGGCACAGACGATAGTACACATAATTACAATACAAAACGTCGAATTAATTGGTATATCTTAATGCGTAAATAGTGAATAGCATATTCTTTCAAAATAATAAATCTTAAAAGTTGTGCAAGCTAAATTATAGTATTTAAAAATTTACCAAACTATTTTATTATTTTCTTTGATTGTACAACGTCTTTTCTTAATTGTAATTCGCTGCCCTTCAAAATTTACCACTAGCTAGTACCTATATTAATATGATGACTTCAAATGAAAGAGCATCGTTCTTTATAGCAGACAACTAATATGAATTCTGAAAATACCTTCTACCGTAATATAATTTAATATTTCTATGCAACTTTCAACAGCAACCGAAGAACTAAATGATGTTGAATAGGTTTACGCTTAAGACCCGACCATATCGTTCACCACTAATTCCAGACGTTATGCAAATTTCAAAATTCATGCATCGCCCAAAAATCATCATCATGACACGTACTCGCCTGTCACAGATGAACATGAGAAGTGAATGTTCCTCTGAAAGCCACATTCCCACAGTATTTCAGGGTAATACATCGTGCGGGAAAGATGTTTCCTATAGTTGATCTCTCAACCCCGAAACCGCATTGATATTCATCCAGAAATTCTGTGTCAAAAGACTTTGCCCGATGATGGTGTTATATATATAGGTACTATAGCAACATTTCATTTATTGCGCCAAAAAGGAGAGACTATCTTGTTCAGCTTGACGACATGATATGTCTGTTTGACGGGAAGTGTTCCATATCAAGATACACCTCCTTAATGGACACGAGACGAGAAAACGTAAAGCGAAAATTGGACGTGTCCTTCTAGCTTATGAGGCGATGGAATCATTGTCGGAATTTTGATTGTCTACACTTCTCGGCAAAATAGTTTCGCAGAAAATACACTTATTTTCGCTCGTTATAAAAATTATACCAAACTCAATATAAGTGAATATTAATAAACAAATTTATTAGATAGCCTGCTTAAGAAACTCATATGATCCAGAATTTTGAAATAAATCCTTACAATCTCTATTGTCTAGAAACAATATGTGTGAAAAGATATATGTATATGTAAAGTTTCCCCTATTTATTTTTTGACTACATTTTGGATTGTTACTGATATTCAGTTTGTTACTTAACTGAAATCTTATTTAAAATTAAAAAGTTTTAAAAACCTTTAAGCTATAATGTACAAAATGCATTACAAAAAATAATCTAAGCTTCACCTAGAGTTGAAAGATTTCTAGCATAAACTGAGCAAATATGCATAGAGAAAAAATGTCAGCTTTTTAAATACATATTAATAATATTATTTGTTGGATAAAGAAAACCAATTACGTATACAACTACTTTGTTACAACCAAGCAAGTGAAAAATATTTTATTTTAATCAAAATAAAGGCATTATAACTATCATATTAAATCACCGTTCTTGACCACATTCTAATTCAGATAAAATATAGTGAAACCAGGGAACATGTATTTAAAATTCTCTCACCAGTAACTAAAATCAAATAAAGTAAATTTTATCTGGTATTCAATGGGAAGTTCCAAAGCATGAATCGATTTCAGTATCCTAATGAAGAATTCCGAAATGCACATAGAGGAGGAATCCCTTGAATCCATTCCTAAAATATTTCCAAATTAAATTTGATTTACGGCAGTTACGTAGAGAAAGCGATGAAGGTATTTCATGCCATCTCCTGCCAGATTTACAGCCAAGACTGGCTTTTTACCTTTCCTCACTGTAGAAGGGCGAGTATATGCAGTGCATGTGCAGACAACAAATAAATTCACCATAAATTTAGCAGTTTTTCGCCTCCTCGAAATGAAAAGAAATCTTCGGAAATCGTTCAAAACTTCTGGGGTTATGCTCAGGACCTGAGGATCATAGAGGGACCTAAGCCAGATACATTTTATCCCGACACTCCCGCTGCAATTCAACTTTGAGCTGAAGATTAACATTTTGAATATTTAACAGTCTTTGAAAAGTTACGGAATGGAAAGCAAAATGGAAAATTGTGAAGTTTCTTTTTCCGCACCCGCCGTCCCTTTCGCCTTTTAAGTAGGGAATGCATTTTGTGCAGAACTTTTCCAATTATCGCACATTACTTCACTGAAACTCGAGTTTATTACGAGTAGCCAAGTCGAGCTCTGAGCTGAGATTGTGCAAGTCGCATAAAAATGGATCGAATTTGCAAAGCAATGTAATGAACAAACTTTGATGGTGGCCACTGCTGGACTTTGTATACCGAGTACATTTTTCGTTAGAATTTTCTTTTTTCGAAATTTCATAATTGCCACTTGATAATATTTCAGCTTCAAAGTGAAAATGCAAATATTTGTTCCATGCTTGCGTTATAATTGTCGATTTCATCGCTGAAACCAAACAATGTTTGGTTTTTCTAATGAAAAATTAATTTTCAATGGATATGCTCCAAAAATCATAGACTTGTGAAGCTTAATTTAAATACATACTTGCATGTTTCGTTAAATTAGGTAAGAACTTAAGGACATATCGCTTCATGCTTAGTAAACGATTCTGTACCTGTTGCTACAAACGATAAAAACGATTCAAAGAAAGTCTTAAATACGACTTAGCGTTAAAATCTAACCCATAAAATACAGTGATATCTACAGAGCGAAGCCAATGTGATTTATTGTTTCATTTATAATCCACAAATATCAATCTTGTCTCAATATGAATTACGCAAATACCACAACCGCTCCAACGATGTTATAAGGCTACAAAAATTATTATAGGCAAAAGTTTTAGAAAGTCAAGATGTTTTTGCGGTTTTTTCACGCACCGTAGTTGAGTCCAAATAAACCAAGACTTCATTTTGTAAATTATTTGACTCTAATATGTAAGTAGTGTTGCTTTTAAAAATAATTTTAGTCATATATGTTAGAATTCTATTTTTTCAAACTCTTCAAAATTACGTATTAAAACTGATTTTAATTATATCGCAGTCAAACATTTTTTGACTGAGTTGTTAAAAATGTGCCTGCAGAAAGAATAAAAAATTTTAACGCAGAAATATTGCTATGTATATGTATTACTAAGCTACAAAATATTCAAAACTTATACATTGGTAGAAAATATGAATATTTAAAAATGAAGCCGCGTTTATAAGCTGTTCTACGTTATAAATCGGCATGGGATAACAAATAAAAACTACTTTTTATGAAAATAAGAAAAATTACGAAACTAAAACAAGTGTTATATTTTCCGTTCAAAAAAATTAAGTTTAAGAAATCCAAAAAATATGCAACATTTTATATCTAATATGTACATATGTATGTTGTATATGAATTAGTATATTATATCAAGTATTAGTTTTACTAATATAATTACGAAGAGGAAATTCACCATTTCTTGTATTTCTTATTGTATCAAAATTTTTATATCGCATACCAGCGAAATTTTTTAATATTGAAATTAAGTCTTTGTAGAGGTTCGATTGACTAATATCCAGCCCTCCAAACCAGAATGATCTCATAATAGGAATTGCTCGGGCCATATTACTGGAGCAGATTACCGAGGGGATAAATAACTGAGTTTCTAATGTATCTATCTACTTATCCTTCAAATGTTCTATCCCAAGTCGGCCTAAAAAGGAATACCTTTTTATTGCGGACCAAAGCCGAGCTAATAAATACTAGATTTACTTAGGCGGTAGTGGACCCTGGGGAGCATTATTCACCAAATATTTTTCGTTCAACAGTCACCTCAGTGCCGGTCGCCGGTCGTTTCATTTCCCAGGCCCACCCTGTGAGCCAGCATAGTGTTCCTTCGAAGGGTAGAACGGGGGAGGCGGAATATAAAATGTGACGAATCAATAAATCATCGAAAAGAGCAAGTGCCCTGCCGCCGCAGCATAAAAAGCCGCCCAAAAGCAAAATGGAGTGCGGGTCCCCGCACAGCACTTTGGTGAATCCCCGTAGTAAAAACAGCAATATCACTGTCCTCTATCTGCTCAAATAGGCCGCAAGATTTATATCGGAGGGTTATTGAAAGATACGCCGTGTAAGCCAGATCGATATGGAGGAATTTGTCACGGGCCCTTTATTAGTTATGTTATGTCGGATGGCGATGGCATCGAAATGTTCCCAACGCTTACTGGGATTGCGCCCAGCGAAAGAACCATTAAACAAATTGGGAGGTTAGATTTGATGGGATCGGAGTCTCGTCCCGGACGATTGGGATGATTCCCCACTCCCCACCGACACATTACGTGAAAGGTTAATGAGTTAATCGCGGCTACAAAGGAGCCGATAAGTCACCAATAATGCGGCCAATGGGGTAAATCCATTAGCAGAGCTGTTATGAACCGATAGCATTTTGCCGATTTTTGAATGGGCATACCAATCGCATTAAAAGGCTTTTGTTATTAATTTGACGGCGGCCACTGTTGTTTTAGTGGTGCTCTTATGTTTTTTACTACATAATCCTCTTTAATACTGATTACAGAAATTAACAATTTATATAATGGATCCTGAAGCTTTAAGTTGCCAGTCTATTTTGAAAAGACGAACAAAGCAATTTCTTAATTTATTTATTTACAATTCGTCAATAACTTTAATAAATTTTTCAGTCAGATTAAAATCAATAAATTCAAAATAATTGGACACTCTTTAAAATGTACGTTTTAAAAAATATGTCGACATGAAAAGTATCTACATATGTATTATATTTCTATGGGATACTGAACTCGGATATGGTATTAATTTTTTTCTATCACGTATATGATTCTTGATATACATATGTATGTATAGGAATAATATGGTATCCATGACTTGTCCTGATTTACAATAGGTGTTGCTCCCAAAATAAACACGATAAAATTTTTAGCGAAGCTTATTATATTACTTAGTTATTCTTCACGATAAAATATTCGCAAATATATGTACCTACCGTACATATAACAAAAGTTACCAAGGAAATTGGTACAACTTCTTGAACTGGAAGCTATTTTCCAATCTAAAATAGCAAATTAATGGCTCACAGAAACGAAATAGAGACGGCTTTATTACGTAGAAATGTTGAATAATATTAGATATTAGATTCTATGAGTAAAGTACCTGCAAATTGAATGACTAATGATAATAAAAATCTGTAGGTTAATTAATCGGTAATTGAATTTTCTAATCATTTTTTCGTTAATTAGTGCCACATCATAATAACACAGGGCTAAGTGGGTAAAAATGTCTAAAATTTTTAGGATGACTATCCCCCACCGAGACTGCCCACTAAAAGTTAAAACCACAATTGGGACAAAAATATCAACAAGTATTGTAATTGTAAACAATTTTCAAA
Organism: Tolmerus cingulatus; assembly: GCA_959613345.1. NCBI lineage: Eukaryota > Metazoa > Arthropoda > Insecta > Diptera > Asilidae > Tolmerus > Tolmerus cingulatus. Next base: position 13,631,710 of record OY390708.1, on the reverse strand, counting down.
AATTAATATAGCCATTCCAAAATTACGTTTGCGAATAGTTTCAGTGTACAAATATTCAATTCTTACTCTTTTCACCTATTTTACATAGACTATTTGGAAAATCCTTCACATCTCAAAAATATGTTGAAATACCTTTTAAAGGATTCTATATTTGAAATGCATAACATGACCTATATTCTTCAAGCAAAATCAAGTTTAAAAATTTAGATCACCCTCCTTTTGCTCAAATTGACTTCTCATACCAGTTTACATACTTTCGTCTTACTTTTCACCCATTGCACAAATTTTACAGCCATATGCAAGGTAAGCAAAATTTACCTTTCCTAAATTGTGGTTAAAACTATAGTCCATATAGGGCAACCTGCAGGCACGAATTTTAATTTGCAGGTTTCAAATAATTCTACCTCGAGTGAAGAAAAATGGAGCACGCCAATGGGCCGGACACATGTGCCCTCATGAGGGAGCTCTTTTTACCAAAATTTTCTACATGACTAACACTGGACTATGGAGGAACCTTTTAATTAAAACTGAACAAAAAAGAGGTGATTGAAAATTGAGCTTTCCATGGATTGTGGCTGAATCGGAGGCAAAAGGGGCGGAAATGTTTCGACTACAGAACTGCACCCCCGTAACAGTTTGACCAAACTAATCGAAGCAGGGGTTTCTGATGAAATCCAGGGCTGAGATTGCATTTAATGGGGATTAGGGCATTATAGATGCAGTGATGGCCTGAATTACATACTGGCCATGTTTCAGTGATTTATTTTACAATACCGCGCGGACCGTTTAAAGTATCGAACATGCAAAATGATGGCACTGCACTGGGCGTACGAACAAAGCTGATTAAATTAAATTATAGACAGCTAGCAGTGAGAAAAATACATGAAATTTCTGCTGTTAGCACACCCGTCCGCCACAGAGAACTAGAGAATTGAAATGACTAAATTGTGCCATTTCGATAGAAATATTTTGTAAGTAAAATACCATTTAGTTTGTTGCAAATAGGCTACGTAATGCTGCTACCTCGAAAATGGGTTAATTTCTGCAGTGCACAATTAAATACCCCGTACCTCTCTTCCCCTGATCGCACCAGGAAATGTGAATTATTCTACCGAGGCAAATTGCCTTCCAATTCTAGGGCTTAACAAAGTCACTCCGATGGCTTTCCCACTGATGAGTGCTCAGTGATGAGCGATAGCTTTGAGCTGTTCAATTTATAACGATGATAGCCTTTGATTCGAAACTGAACTACAAATTTAATCCCTATTTTGGCGCTAAATTATAATAAATATTTAATGCGATAATCCAATTGACAGAAAACTTCATTTCAACTATGTATTATAGAGATTACATATTTTTCTAATTAAAATTTAAATTTACAATGAAAAATAAGGTTTTACATTTAAAATTTCAAAGTTTACCACTGCTCCATCCCCGAATATAAGCCCGGACTAATTTTGACGTAGCTTTTTCAAAAATATTAGCTTTTGAATTAAAAAAATCTTTCCGTACGAAGCATACTTTGAAGTCTGAACTTCAAAACTTAAATCATGTACTTACATTTAAACTTTTTTTAGAAACTAAGAAGTTTCTTTTGAGTAATACTTATAAAATTAACTTCATTATAAACAGCATTTAAATTAATATTATACAATAATAAAGAAACATTCATTGAAATAAGTAGGTACTTAAACAAACAATTTAAATTGATTCTTAAACTTTTAAGAAACATTTTTGGTAAACTTAACGCATTAACCGCCTCTATGAATTGATGATTTTTTTCTATGATTATTATTAAAGTAATTAATTATTTCAAAACTAAGTGGCATTAAAACCTAAAAACAATTTATATATCTTAGTTTCATGTCTGTTACTGTGATTTAACTATTTTTCCACTTTGACCTCTGCACGCTTAAAAGAAGTTTTCTTCGGTACTTCGCGGTTTGATTTCATCTGCCGCTGGAATTTAATTGCGAAATCTTTCGTAGTGAAATTAAAAAATACAAAAGTGAAACATAAAAATCATTACGATCGATTTGTCGGCGACAGCACATTGATGTCATTGAATCAGCAATAGGAATCCCAATCAATATCGAGCTATGCAACAGCATTTTGTATTATTTGTTATTATTATTACTTAGATATTATTTAATATGACAGAGAATAGCAACTACGCATTCGGTGAAACCTATTCTAACTTTTGAGATTCTTGAATATTGTTTTAGAAAATAGAAATCAAACCACATTAACTTACCAACACCAGCTTCGTCCGCCAGTTTGTCGGAAAGAGCATCAGCATATTCGTAGTCCTCGCGGGGATCTTTCGTCGCAGATAGTCCAAGGGAAGGCCGCCGACAACCTGTACGATGAAAAACATGGGCTCAATCGGCAGCTCAAAATGCAAAACAGTATCAACAATAGCAGCAACAGCAACAACAGCAGCTCCACAAATTCAGATTGATGTGAATGCCTTTCAGTCACAAAATAGAACACCAAATGTGGGTAGTAGAAAGCGGAAATCACCAAATCCCAGTGGGAGCATAAATGCTTTATGCTGCACCAAAACGGTGAAACGGACTAAGGGTATTCGGGGCAAATACTAGAATCTCTTCCCGATCAACTCCAGCCCGCAGACAGATTAATAGAATTTACATAACATATAATACATACTTTCAGAACTATTTGCAAATAGGGGTGAATACAATATTTTCTATTAATTGAAATGATATTAATAATAACACTAATAAATAAATAGTATAATATATAACCATGGAATTTCGCCTCAAGCAAACGAACTTGTAGGCAGAGTTTACATTATTTCTTCTGCAAAAGGTTCAAGTTTATGCTGTAATTTATGGAAGTAATCAATATTAATTATGATCATAATTTACAGTTCTATGTAGTTGTCAATAAAGCAGTTCTCAATGGTATATGCTTAGCATATTTTGGGATATTAGTTGCAATTTCCACATGAGTTAAAATATATTTTTATTTAAAATTTAAAGCAATTTCATCCAGTCAGATAAAAGTTTAAAACCCCCGAACATTCGAAAATGGCTAAGGTCCGTATAACAAATGTGGTCGTCTTGGACGATCCGAGCAGCTTTTTCAATCCCTTCAGATTCGAGCTCAAATTCGAGTGTATTGAGGATCTGAAGGAAGATCTTGAATGGAAAATGATTTACGTTGGATCTACAGAATCCGAAGAGTACCACCAAGTCTTGGACAAGATCTACGTCGGCCCCGTTCCAGAGTTAGTGATTTATTATATGATTTTTTTAAATGTCTTTATGATGATCTTAAATGAAATGATTTTGTAATTAAAAGTAGATCGAAAGATCATTTTAATTCAATTGGATTACATAACTCATCTTTTGCAATCACAAATAGTGGGGCAAAATTGCAGCTGAAGCATTGACATCACTCAGAAAAAAAAAGCTATTTTGTTTTTACGTGACAGCGTTTTTATTTTTACCTACAAGGCAAACATTTCGTTTTCACATATAATTTATTTAAAACCATAGAAAAAGATTTTAAAACAAATAAGAAACATGTAATAATTTAATATTGCACCATTTTAAATTTAAATGTAAAATCATCTCATTTTCTTAAAATATTATCAGTTCATTTTACCAAACGCATACATATGTATGTTATTTTACAATGTTTCAACTATGTAAAAATAAACTGTCATATGTATGTAAAAACAAATAGTAAATTGTTTAAATTAACTACGTTCCTTTGTTATCGCAAAAGAAAATGCATCAAAAGAAGGGAAAAATAATTCCTTTTCTCACTTAAAAATAAAAGTTATTTTCTCAAAATTAAATGTTTTTAAACATTTAATTTCAACCATATTTGATATTTAAAAATACATATGTGCAGCTTAAATTAAAATACAAAATATGTTAAAAAAATAAAATGGGTTTCCATTTAAAAGTAAAATACTTTGCCTTTTGACTAAATTCTATATATGTTTTATTTTATTTTCACATATATATTTATTCGTTTCTAAATGTTTTTTTCTGGGTGTGTATTTTCCATTTTAAAATTCACGGTGAGGATACTATACTGTTCCATATGAGTGTGTTAGGGCAGGTAAAATAAAGTGGACTTAAATCCTTTCGCCTTCCCAGCACGGGAAGGTCAAATTTCGACCACAAATGATACTAGTACTTACGAATTTATCCGACAGCAAATGAATTATTCTAGTAGAAGTTCCAATGTGGTGGAACTTATTGCAAATCAGTGCATTTATGCAATTATGATTTGAATACAAAAGAATTATTTTAGTAGTCCACATTTTGAAGTGAACCATCGTATCCGCTTTATACAGAATGAGTTTTTTATGTTGAGACATCGAAATATCTTTTAGAAACGTTGTACAAAAAAATGTTCCTAATACAAAACTTACTGTTTTTGAGGGGTAAGATCATCCTCGTCAAAATTGGCTCCCACAGATTAATTTTTAATTGCGGATTCAGTTTCTACATAAAAACATAGAGAACTTTTATCTAAAACATTTTTCTCAAATTTTTTCGCGAGCGGGTTGAACGAACGATTCGATATGAAAAAAAACACAGGTATGTATAGTTTGAATTGCTCAACATTGATAACGTTTTTTTCAAATATAACCTATTTTCCACTCTATTTGTAAACATTTTGAGTAAAAAATATAAATTAAATAATTAATGTTATATGTATATTAAATGAATGGGCAAATAGGAAAATATTGTCAAATTTTTCAAGAACGTCGTTTTCTTCTATAAAATGCCCGGAAACCGAGGAAGAACCACCCGTCCGTTAAAGTGATACCAATTGAACTCTTTTTTGAATTTTTCCAATTTTAATAACTTTTTCTTCGTTAAAAAAGTCAACGACAATGAATTTTACTATAAACAGCTGTTAAATACGTTCGCTTTTTTTTTAGCTTCATTCATGAATCCGTGACAGCTGTCAGACGTTTGGCAATTCTGTTGACATTTGCATATTTCGTTATCCCAGCTGACGTCCTTCCGAGGAAGTAATGCGGCCCTTTCCGGTTTATCCCAATTTTACCGTGAATTTTTTAACATGATGCGTTTACTTGTCTCAAGCTGCGGTCGCAGTGAAATCCTCAGGTGCGTAGTGGCGTAGGGAGACTTTCGAGGGCCATGTTATGTCATTCTTGGAACGTAGGATTCGAGCATAGTTTTCAGAGGTTAATCAAAAATATTTCCTAAATTTTAGAGGCATTAACAGTTTCCCCAAGCTCCAGTACAACGTTAGTCGATATGCTAAAGAATTTAGTAAATTAAAACCCCAAAACTTCGCGAGGAACGCAAAGAACAACAAAGCTTTCGAGGCTAATTCCAAAGTCCGAACCTTCCTGATTGGTGGATGCGGAGTTTCCCTGGGGATTCTCGCCAAAAGCAGGTGGCTTACAGCGAAATGTGAAGGAAACCGATTAGAGGGTAAATGCTTCCTTTAATACTAAACCTGAAAGGTATCTAAAACTTGCTGTTTTCAGGAGTATTCTCAAATACTCTTAAAAAGGAAGACATTCGATTCGATTGGAAGAGGTTCTGGCAGTACCTAGAGCCGTACTTATGGGAGCTCGTTGCTGCGATATGCGTGCGAAGTCCAGCGATTCCTAGAAAGTCCTTTTAATCCATTCTCTCTTCTGCAGGCAGCCCTAGCTGTGGCTTACTTCAACATAAAAATCCCAAACCTCCTAGGGGACTTGGTAAACACCCTGTCGAAGTACGCGAACACCTTTGTTAAAGATCCTCACTCCAACACGTTTCTTCGTGATGTTAAAAAACCTGCCCTCCGCTTGTTTGGAATGTACGTCTTACAAGTAAGCAGAAATATCCTATTTTAGAATCACTGTTTAAGCGGTTTCTTTTCAGGCTGGCTTTACCTTCGTGTACATACTCCTCCTAAGTCGGATAGGTGAACAAATGGCGGCAAAGATCCGCCAGGACCTCTTTAAGCAAATTATAATGCAAGATCTAGCCTTCTTCGACGAGAATCGAACAGGAGAATTGGTCAACCGGCTGACTGCCGATGTCCAGGACTTCAAATCCAGCTTCAAGCAATTAGTCTCCCAAGGACTAAGAAGCGCTGCGCAGCTAATTGGCGGAGCAGTGTCCCTATTTTTAATTTCTCCCCACATGGCTGGAATTGCTTTAGCCGCTGTTCCGGCAGTGGTCGCTTTCATGAGCCTCCTTGGGAAGACCCTCCGCAAACTCAGCTCGGATGCTCAAGGTCAGTCAGAACGGGCCACTGCGGTTTGCGAGGAGGCCCTTTCGAATATTCGGACAGTGAGGGCGTCTGCGGCTGAATACCTCGAAATGGAGCTCTTCGTGAAGGAAACAAATCGTGCAGCAGCGCTTTCCGAACAATTGGGATATGGTATAGCAGTATTTCAGGGATTAACTGTATTCTTTCTTAACGGGTAAGTAACTAATCTAGAATTAAGTTGCCAAAATTCGTAATTCAACCATTAAAGATGAGCTTCTCTTTTGTCTCTACCAAAGTATAGTTCAAGAAGAATTTCATTTAATAGTTTTATAAAATATTTTGAACCGAATTCAGCTATTATAGGATATATGTAGCTGAATTCAAAAAAATATTTTTTAAGAAAAACTTTTGTTTCTCTTGCTAAGTTTCTGCACAAAATTGTACAATGAACTGAATGAACTCATTTAAAAAACAATTAAAAGAAATGAAATAAATAATGAAGATACATTTTGACAGCATCTTCTAACATTTACTCAGCTACGTTCTTGCAAAAATGATGTAAGAAATTTTCGTTTAGGTTGGTGCTATCAACTTTATTTCTCGGTGGACACCTCATGTCCACAGAGAGCCTGTCTCCAGGACAACTAATGGCATTTTTGGTTGCCTCGCAGGGCGTTCAACGCTCACTAGCTCAAGGATCCATTCTCTTAGGAACAATGGTTAGAGGTATCACCGCAGGTTCGAGAGTTTTTGATGTGAGAGTCTATTGATTGAATGATTTGTGCTTGGATTAATATTACTATGTCTTTACAGTATTTGTCAATTGAACCCAATGTAGAGTTGCTGCGTGGTTTTAAAATTCCAGAGGGCAAACTCAAGGGGGAAATTCAATTTAAAAACGTTTCATTCTGTTACCCAAACAGACCTGATCACGTAAGTTATCGAACTGATTATCCAAATAAATGTTGTGTATATATATTTGTCATAATCCTTACTTATAATATCGTAAAATATTTTTCCCTAATTTTAGGTGGTGCTAAAAGACTTTAATTTGACCTTAAAACCAGGCCAGACAATTGCATTGGTAGGAGCTAGTGGCTCTGGGAAATCCACAGTTGCTGCACTTCTGGAGCGGTTCTACGAACCCTCATCTGGTGCCATAACCCTGGATGGCTACGATCTCCAGTCAATTTCCCCGTACTGGTTACGCGGTCATGTGATAGGGTTCATCGAGCAGCAGCCTATTTTGTTTGCCACAACAATTTTTGAAAATATTCGTTACGGCCGACCCGAAGCTACAGAAGATGAGGTACTGGTCTTACACTTTTAGAAAGAGGTATAAGAAATTTGATTTCTCTAGATAATCAATGCATCAGAGATGTCCCAATCTCACGATTTTATTATTTCACTACCAAGTGCTTATGAAACTTTAGTAGGAGAAAGAGGAACTCAGCTGAGTGGTGGACAAAGGCAGCGGATAGCAATCGCACGAGCGCTGTTGAAAAAGCCCACGATTTTAATTATGGACGAGGCTACAAGGTACAAAAATTGATTATTATTTAGAAACAAATGTCGCTAACTGCTATAGCTAACTTGTACAGCATGGTTTGCTTCTGAACATGAATTCGAAGCGGTATAGTTAAATTGCATGTTACAAAATACAGAAGAGTAAAAATTAGAATTTTCAATAGGGTGAAACTCCTTACAAACTATTTTATTTCAAAATTACAGTGCACTTGATGCCGCCAGTGAAGCCGTTGTGCAGCATGCGTTGGACGAAGCCGCCTTAAATCGAACAACTCTGGTTATTGCACATCGACTCTCGACTATTAGAAATGCCGATTTAATTGTTGTTCTGGACAACGGAAAAATTGTTGAGGTATCCTTATATCTAATCTAACTCTTATTAAGTTTTTACAAGTACCACTGCCTATTTTTGCAGATGGGGAAGCACGACGATCTGATGGCAAGAGGAGGACTCTACTACGAACTCGTTAGGCAACAAGAAAAGAGAGGCGTTCAACAAATTTATTTAACTGGCATGTCGCATGAAAAACACGAGCAGGCACATATCAGTGAACATTTTGAATCTAAGCGAGAAAGTACAACACATGGTTAAGGTGGCCGTTTCTTAACTTAGGGTTTCAAAATGTATTGAAAACAAAATAACTGCCAATTTAAGTAAGCCAAAAACTAATTTGCTGGAATTAATGTGAAATATTGTGAATAATAGAAATCAAAGGATTATGAAAAAAGGAAAATTTAATTTCAATACGTGTCCCTCTATTTCAAGGATAAACCAACAACTTTGAACTTTAGAATAATTCCTCTGCTTTTTTCGTTCAAATTAGCAGAGTGAATTCTTTTTTTTTCATAAAACTTCGTAAAAAATCAGCCGCCAGTTGTAACTACACATCGAGAGAAAAGCGATTAAAGATTCTGAAATATGTTTCAAGTCGCCGTGAAAATTACCATTAGTAGTGAAATATTAGAATGTCGACAATAAAATTAGAATCGGTATTTTAGCAAAAGCAAATTAAAACAAAATCAATTTTTGGCCAATTTTCCATGAGAAAGACCTTTTAACCATTTTTCAGGATTTCTGTAAGGTATTTATACATCTCATGTAGGACTCCTTATATCCGTTTATAATTCAAAACTATGATCTTAACGAGGAAAGTCAGTTAATTACCTGCAAAAGTAAATAACATTTCGTCTTAAAAATTCGTAAAAGTAAAATATTTCCATTTAAAACTTCGTAAAAGGAAAATAATATTTCTTTTTAACATTTCGCCTTCAAACACGAAACGTTAATTTTGGCAGCCAGGTACTTACCTATTCTATTTTATTAAACTTTTATTTTGCAAAAAATAATAATATATATGCAGTGTTTCGTTCTTTACTTGCACGTGTAGTGTTCAACAATGTGAATTTTAGGTTTTTTTAAATATCACCAAACTAAACGTTACCGCCACCAAATTCTTGCATATTTATCACTCCTAAGACTACACCTATCAAATATCTCCAAAAAAATTGAAATCGAATCTTAAGCCTTATTCTAGACCGACGCCAATAAAAAATTGAATTATTTTGCTTCAAAATCAGTCATGTTCGGAAATCCGGAATCCACTACTTACAATTTCAGTTCATTGGGTTTGAAAATGTGAACAAGTTCCACAACATTTAAAATGGCTAAATTACTGGATCTCGTATTCACTAACGCTTGATTGCTCTCTTGCAATAATTTTTGTTAATTCAAATTTTCATTTATCCGTTTTTGTAACTGAGCAGATTTTTTGTGAGAAGTTTATAAACAATAGTTGCAATTCGAAAATGAAAAGAATAAAATGGAAGATGCTGGCCGACAGCAGAGGCCTGCACCAGAAGCAATACATAATTCCTTCGAGCGACCTCAGCGACGCGTAGGGTTCGCTCGGGGCAACTCGGTGAGGTTGAGTGTTGGTATGTGTGTGCGCTGCACAGAAATTCAGTCAAATTCTACCCGAGCGAAGTTTCCAAAATGACGGCTGCGGATTGTGTCCTCCTCGCCCGCGACCAGCAATAGCGATTTTGCCCCGAACGCAGCGCTCCAGCGCGCACCGCCGAGTGGAATTAAGTGAAAAACGGGACCCGTCGCGTCCAGTCCGCAAACTATTGACCGGGACCCGCCAGGGAAGTTCTACGAGTGCCCCCGTCGCCCGAAGGTTTGCCTTTCTGCGTTGCGGTGACCCGTCCCGTGGTGCGGATTCGCCCTTTTTCCGTTTGTTTTTTCGCGTGGTGCGGAGCCCCCGAGGTCCGCGTGGCAGCAGCGGCAACATCGGCGTGCAGGCGGAGTCACAAACGGGCCCAAAACGAGAAAAATTTTATGATAATTATAAAATTTGATCAGTGATTGTGTTGGTGGTGTGTTGCGTTGCGTGCGGCCGCTTGCTTGTGTTAATTAGGATAAGAAAGGCGTGCGTGAGTGCAAAAACCGAGAACACACTCGCAGACCTCACGGAACACAGCTGAACCCGCACCGTAGGTGAGTCGACCGAATGTGGGCCCCACGGCGGCGGCGGCGGCGGGGGCAGCACGTCTCCGCGGCGATCGACGGAGCCGCCGGCGATCTTCGCCGTTACGTGCAAATAATTACAATGCACCTCCGGGCCGCCGCCGATGGCTGGCGCTTTCCAAATTGAGCCGCCCCGTGGGTGCTTCGGTGGCCGCGGCACACAAACTCGCAGCCCCACACCTTTCCACCGCAGCCTGACTCACGTTGACATCTCTCGCCGCAATCGAAGAAGCGGCGAAGGCGACGACGACGACGGCCGCCGTCCCTTGGGACCCGCTTCAGCTGTCAGTCGGCCTGCTCCGGGAAGTTGGGGCTGCTCGACTCGGGGTTCTATTATTGCCGCCGCGAACGCTGCTTTGTATTGATTTTGGACGCTCATTCATCAATTTGTTTATTTTCCTTGGCAATCGGCACCCGGCTCCCTCTTGGGGCTGCCGCTGGTGACATTCCGAGTGCAGGCAGACCCCGCGGGCTTCCGCAGCCCAATTGGATTGATTTCAAGTTTTCCGCAAATTCATGCGGAATTTCTTCTTTTTATTCTGCCGCAGTATGCAGGTACCGGTCGCCTGCATGTTGCAGTCATCTCCTTCATCCTGAAATTGATTAGAAACGAAAACTGCCGGGAATTATGAAGTAGAATCCGCGGACGGGACCGGAAACCTTTGCCCAACTTACATAATTCCCCAAAACATGTTCTGCTTTTACTGTTACATATCCTCATTATATAAGTAAATAAATCGACTCACACCTGCTGCATAATTCCGCAGTGGTTTATGCCACATCCGAAGACGCTCCGCTGAATTATTTTATAGGCAGCAAAAACCACTGGGGCCTTGGTTTTAGTGCTGTGGCTCCGGTAGTACAATTGGATTTTCAGGGGCAAAGGTGGCACGCAAAACCCGACGTAATCAACACGAACAAGTTCTTCTCTAAACCGACTGTTCTGAGCTAGAGGTTAAAACCTCAGCAAATTTACCCACATTATGCCTACTGGTACACCAGATTAATTTTTATATTTTATATTTTCTCTCCAATTATTTACCAATACTTCATTGAGGTAACTTCGATAATTGACTGACATTTCCAAAACAGCCAACTAGGTTTAACTTAATATGCCTTTCTACGGCTACTAAGTTTAAGCATATTCAAGTAAGAATGTAACAAAAGCGTATTTTTCCACGAACGAACAAATTTACGTTGAACGGCTTCCATGCGTAAAGAAAAATGTTGACACGCAACAAGCATACTCTAAAAGAGGGCTTAGAAAGGTACAGACTCCTTACACAAAGCCTTATTTTAATATCCCTTTAATGTGATCTTCGCAAGTAAAAAGGCAGTTAAACCACACATTTTCAACGTTCATGTACGCATAAGACGATAAATCTTGGGTCGTCAACATGACATAAAATTTGCAAGTGTTTCAATGTTAATAATAAATGAAAGGCCGAGCTATCTCTATTGAGGTATACTCTAAGTATTGTACATAATATATTATATTAGAAAAAGATCCTCGGAAAATAAAATTCTAAGTTCTACCAGGCAAATGTGAACGAATCCATTTCAGGAATATGTATTAAACAAGCGCATCAACTTATAAATTAATATAGACGATAATTAGATTATTTTGAGGCAATATTTGTTTGATATATACGATTAGAAATATAAAAATATATCGATTTATGAAATTGATCAATGAATCGATGAACTTTAAATATTTTTAATCTGTCAAGATTAAATTAGGAAAATTTACGTTTATTTAATTTTTTTCAAGATCTATTTTCCCAGGCCTTTCTCGGTTTTACAGACAATTTCAATGTTTTACTTTACTTGCATGGGACTTTCATCAGAAAATAATTTCAGTATTATGGATGAAAAAATTCCCTGACACTGACTTCAGTCAGCACTGACGGTTCCATGATATGGAAAACCCTAAATAACTTTTATAAATTGTAGTTAGTAAGAAGTTTTAATAATCTAACTCTTGTTGATCCTGCAACAATTTGTAATGTTGCTTAAGTATAGCCAACATTTTTTTTTATCAATTGAAAGCCCATGAGATCAGGACTTCCCACGAATTCATACGACACAAAAAAAAAGGTTAAAAATTACATTGGTTAAAATTCTCTATGTTCATTGCGGACGCTAGGATTTAAATATATAGGGAGACGTTTTTAGAAAAATTAATATCTTAGAGGACGTCGATAAGGGCTTATTTCATAGTATACGCATTCAGACTTAAAAGTTACCAAATATGGAAAATAAAGCCTTAAATAATCAGGAGAGTACTAGAATTGGGTTTTCTAGATTCCTGAACAAGTTAGTTAGTTTTTAAATAAAAAGAACTTAAATTTGTGATATGTATATTGTAACTCAAATAGTCAAGTCTGAAAAGGATAGATTTTAATGAATTTGTTTGAAAATTGAATCACTTTGAATTAATATTTTTCTTTTTTTTTTGTCTGTGAAATAAACTAGAGAGAGACCATGACCGTCGTATTCTGAGCTCCAGAATTGTAATTTAGAGACGTTTTGATATAAAATCTTTAAAATTGTATAGCAATTTACCTTCTCTATACACAGTTTATGACTAAAATTGGTCTTCCTGTCCGATGTTCAAAGTACAAACTAAATCGTGCTGTAGTCTGAAAAGTCGGGCTGCAAGAGCTCTCATTGTAGAAATTCCCGAGAATGCAGAACGTCTTTTCCATGAACATGAAGTGGTTTCCTCCCGACTCATGGACCGCCCTGTTGGTACTAGATCTCTGGCTAAAAGTGAACTTCCCCGAAAGTTCAACAAACGAGGAACACGTGAGTCCAGTGCGCGGGGCCCGACAACTCCCGGGAGGAAAGTGGGACCCGGGTTCCGCCCTTTGAGCGGCTACTAATTTCGCACCGATGAGTGCGGAAAGTCAACAAGAAGCCTCGAATTGCAAAAACGAAAGGAAGAGGGGAATTTATTTAAGTGCGCAATGGTTACCACCGCCAGCAGTAGTCCTAGTCCCGGGGGCTCTGCTCGAGGCATGCAAATTAGCGCCAGTGCAAGTAAATAAGAACACTGGAAGGTGGAGCGGAGCGCCTTGGGGCTCTTCCTCGCACTGCCCGCATCTTCCCGGGGAGCTGCTCTTTTTGGTCGTTAGCAAGGAGGGCCCCGGACATGCAAAAAGCGCACTTACTGACTCCAACAGGAATATTTTATTCAGCGCCTTTTCTCGCAACTGACCCAGGCGGGCAAGATGTCAGCAATGCAAATGGGGCCCCATTCCTCCCACGGAGCGGCGGAGGCTTCGTTTAGCCAGCGCCACAACCGGGCCAGCCCCAGCCGCCCCCGCCGCCCTGAGTGTCGTGGATGACTCGCTCGGAGGATATGAAGAAAAAATGATTGTTTGTCCCAAGGTTGGAGCGGCCGGGCATTGTGTGCAAATTGCACCAAGAAATTTCTTCATTGTGTCATTGTGGAGTTTATGTCTTAACAGGTACAATGCTCCACCACTGCACCACCGGAGTTATTTTTAGAGGTAGTGCATTCCCTGTGACATTGTTGCCGGGTTCTGGGGCTATTTCTGCGTGAAGTTCTTGATTAGGTCAGGGAATTGTGCGTTGACCTCCGTCCGATGAAATAGTTCAAATTACCTGCTTTTTGGCGATAAATGGAACATTTTTTAAATATTAAACTCTTAAGAAAGCGAATTGGAAGGTATGATATCAATAATGGTAATAACAAACCGATATTCCATTATTCAAAATAATCTCAAATATAGCTCGGCTGATAATTTAAAATTCATAAAAATCTCTAACTATAGAATGCTGTATCATTTGCATAGAGGAATGATATAGAACTAATGGAACAAAAATTAATGAGTTTAAGTGGAAACTTTCTTAAAAAAGATCGAATATACTTTCAATTCTTTTATTCGGCTCTTTTGATTACGTTAGTCAGTAAAACATTATATTTTAAGTTGTAACAGCAAAATAGAATAGGTAGTATTGAATATAAATTTGCAAAGTTTTTAAAATATTGTTTCTCTGCAAACAACTCTACAATATTTAAAAAGCAATGTTGTGAAACTACATATATACTAAAATTTCGTATTCAGCATTTATTACATTGGAAGCGATTACTATTTTGTCGTAAAATCAAGAAGAAGTAGTGAAAAACTTAAGTACTTAACTTCCAATATTATCAATTATGTTCTTGCACCATGATTATGGTGCTCAGTCGTTTTATTTGTGCACACACAAAAATAAAAAATTCAAGTTAAATAAATATGTATATAAATACTATTTTCAACTTGAAAAATCGTTTGGCATCAAAATATTTATCACATGATGATACACACCTTCGTTGTATTTGAATTCAAGTTTAAGTTCATTACAGGAATAGGCGAACAATTGCACTGATCCATGTGATTGTAACGCTAGATTACAAAACTGCCGGCCAAATACCAATTTGCCAATAGAAAAGACCATATCTCAGAATTTATGCTATTTTTAAAATTTATGAATAGAAATTTTTCGAAAAGAACAAAAGCGTACTAAAAATTTTAACTAATTTTGAGTTATTCAAATTTAGTCATTGAAACTGAGAATACAAAAGATAACTATGACGATTGCTTTCACTGATACACAAATGGAAAATTATTATTTAAGTAATAATGAATGTAACTGAAATTATTGTTTAGTATCGATATTTGAAAATATTCACCTCCATAATGACTAACGTATGATTACAGGACTATCATTTTATATTTTACAATAGAACAATTTAGTTATTGCGTAAACGCTATTCAAAAATCTTATCGCGAATATACTTTATAATATATGTATACTGTTTAACTGACATACTTTTGAGAAACTCGTCACTGGCGTTAAAATTAGAGAACGCTTTATGAAACCAGAATAAATATGACTTGTATGCTACAAATAAAAGTAAACAAAAGAAGTCTGCAAATTCACGTTAAATTAATTAGGTTTGCGTGTTAATACTTCACGTACTATTTTTGTAAAGCAATGTTGGTTTCAACGGTACACGAAAGTAACTATTACAAAATTTGGTGTTTTTGAAAAAAAAAATTTACCTAGTTTCATGTCCTATTTCCTTGCTATTAAAGTAAATAAATCCATTTGTCTTCTTACTTATTACGTCTTCCAATTGTCCTTAAGAACAAAAAGAGCCCCGCGGTATTTGCCAGAAAGCATTAGGTATGAAAAATGTAAGCCCGAAAACAAAGAAGCTCATTTTGCTCGTTATAGAATTAAATCGATATTGCGTGACAAAAGTAACTGGCAAATGAAGTCTAGGACGTCTAGAAATGTTCTATGATAATTGCAAGCGAAAATCATTAAAGTCCTGACGGAAACAAAAGGATTAAGTAAGGAGTAAACAAGCTTGAATGCCTGAAGCCCCATGAAAAAATCGCAACAAGTCCCAAACGCGAAGTGAACCCATCTCATTAGTTAGGAAGTAGCACACCATTGAATATTTTTATGCTAGTTTATGTAGGTTAAAGCGTGCGCATTCATAAGCAATATCATCCTAGAAAATTATTTTTATCTCGTGGCAAATGTAAGTGTAAATGCAGCATCTGGGTTTCGGAGCAGCTGGGATGTGATCCTAGATATATGTATGTATGTGCCTATGTGTCTACTTAAAAGCACATTTTCTAGAGTATCCTTCCATCCCGGTAATCCCAGGGACGGTCGGTCGCCCTGCATCGATAGAGGCTCGGAATGTTTTATTAAAATTTCCTGACGAAATGTCGGTAATCGCCGAAGATTGCCACACGGTAGACAAATCTGCAGCCTCTACTAGATCGATATAGAAATAGGACATGGGGTCTTGCTGAAGATTGAAAGAGTCCTGGCGCAACTTTGTATTCCGGATGAAGTTATTGATTCTTTAGCTGCATCCAGAATTCTACCTAAACTTACCTGGTCCGCCCGACGGGGAGGCGATCTTAAAGAATGAATTTGCAATGTTCCCGCGGGACACAATGCCGGCTCGAGGCACCCACAAAAGAACTAATTTTAAATTAATTTTTCTTTCAAATGGACAAAACGAAGTAGCTTTGGAAGTCAGCTAATTAGGCTTGATAAGTACTCACCTGCCGCGAGGTGAGAAGCCGCCAATGGGCAATTAATGAGTCAGTGATTTTAGAGTAATTGCTTTCGGGTTTCACTTACGAGCTGTTATGTGATAGGCCCAGTTTGCTATTAATTTGTGAGCATGTTTCGAGATTAAAGATTTTTCTCATTTTATGAGCACATTATACGGCTTGCGTGTATTTTGTAACAAAATGGGCAAATCATGCTTTAAAATGCTATAAAAAAGGCGAATTTCAATTATCTTAATGAAAAGTGTAATCTAAACAAAATATTCTATGATGTACGAAAAATACTCTTTCTAAGGAAATGCTGGAAATTACCGTGCATTAATTTGTAATATATTAATACACTTATTTAAGATTCTGAGCTCGCTAAGAATATGGGACTGCCAATGCATAATTTTTATAAAGGACGTCCTCTAACATATGATGATCATCATATGATTTAGATGACCACTTTAACAATTATATAATTAAATTGCATATTATATTGTTTGAATACAAAGAATTAATATCTTTTCGATAAAATATATCTCTAAAAAGTTAGAATTTTTGACAAAAATGTGACCTTGAAATGACATTATAATCTATACATAATCTGTAAAGCCCACAGAAAAATAACCAATTCTTTACCATCAATCATTTAATCTAATCCAATTTCAATAATCTGTTTATATATCTTCTTTCTTTACTAATTATATTTTTCTTCTATTTTTCCAGATGGTCCCGAGAGAAAATGCGATTAATCAATATCAAAGCAGTGCAATTTTACTGAAATTTTATTTTATACGGAAGAATGAGTTCACATAAAATGAATCAGAAACATTCATTTTTATTTATAACATAAAACCCTTCAAAAACAGATAAAATATTATTCAATTCATGATAAGATAATAAGTGTTTTAAGAATTTTAATGAAAAATAAAATTCAAATGTTTACTTAAAAGTGAAAATTTATATATTGTATGCTTAGAAGGGGCAGTTTTCTTTTTATAAACAAAATATACATAAATTATTCATTGCGTTTAAGGAGTTAAAGTTACTTGAAGATGGCATATCGCAAGCCATCAGATTTAGATGGCTTCATAGCCCTTATGACCAAATCTGATATGAGGGTAAAGGCTATCCTTGCTGAGGATTTGGTAACATTTTTAATTGATGACTCCAATTCGATTGTCTGCTCTGATTTGGGAATGCTTGTGGATGGCCTAATTCCCTGGTTGACTGGAAGTCATTTTAAGGTAAGATTTAAATAATTTTGATTCTTAAATATTAATTTTTTGTTTCTATAAAATATATTTTCTTATGATGTGTGGTATTTTAGTAAAAACAATAAAATAATGTCTGAATGTAGTCTTGCACTGCGCTTCAAATATTGTACATATGTTTCTAAAAATTATCTTAAACATGTTACACATATGTATATGTTGCTATAATTCGCACCTAAATCTAACTTTTGAAGCCATGATGTAAGGGCTATTTAAAAATTCTTCATCACTTGCCGTCATTTTTGATTGATCTGTTTGAAGCAATAAATAAAAGAGTTATCAAGAATCAAGTATGCAAGTGGTTAATTAAACATTGATCAACTTCTAAACAATGAAATGTTTACAGAGAATAATAAATGAATATTGATTCAGAATTTGATTTTTAATTTTTAAAAATTGTTTTTGTTTACTTTAATGACAATAAGTAAATATAATATCGGGTACCATTTTTTACAGTTTTGAATTATATAAAACTTAAATTGGTACTTGCTATAATCCAAGAAGAATTTGGAAATTTGTTAATTTTGAGGAATAACAAGTTTTTATTATAAAAAATGAGAAAAATGCCTTTAGCAATTGCAGCTTATTTACTAAATAGAATAATTGTGTAGGCTCAAATTGACTGAGTTTATTGTACGTCTAAAAACTTATGACTACTCTAATTATAAACAGTATGAAAAGGAAAATAACATTTAGTTAATAATAATTTATTCATACTGTCATAAAAATAAATTCGTAATAATTTGTAAGTAATTTAATAAGTATATCATAAAAAAAGAAACAAAAGCTGATCCAGATCATGCTAATATTTCTCAATGACCGAATAAACAAAGTTCACAGAAAGAATTGTAGCATTAAAACTCGTTTCTTTCTATTACATCATTTCTCTAGGAATTTTTCCAAAACAAGTTATTTTCACTGAACGATACTTGAAAGCAATTTGAAATGGAAGAATCCAGACAGCTGAATATTCTCAAGTTTGGGAAGATTTATTGATCCATTGCAACTTTTCTTAATTCAAAACAGAACGACGGACAATGGTGGCACTCTGAGAAAATCCAAAAACTGCACCCTGACCCAGTTTGTTTCGGCATCTTCTAAGACTTTCACTTCCACAATAAGTGGCTAATCTACTTTTGTTGAGAAGCATCGTCTCAATTAAGATCTTTCGGTTTGTGCACGGTTGCGTGGGTGAACCGCATCCGAATTTGGAATGTTCTGCCTTACCTGAGATTTTTATGCAAAATACCTGAAGGAAACAACTTGTTCTGAAATACTGTGGACAAGTTTTTGTCCTGCTCTGGTGATGTGGCTGCAGATTAACTCCGATTCGCAAGCTCCCACCGCACAATGTCGCAAGTTATTGCCAAATAGAAGTTACCTGAGACCCGCGAAGCACTCCTGATTCTTAGTTCTTGTGCTCAGTTTTCCGCGAAATATCCAAATGAAGGGAGCTTCCTAGACTCCTTGTAGTTCGTCCTCTTAAGTGCCTTTTTATTTCGTTGGATATTGGGAACCTACTTTTACCTGTTTTGAGAACAATCAGCTCTTATATGAGTTGTAGAAATGCTACTTTACTTAAGAATGCAATTTCCTTTTTTGGTGCGGTGTATTTAGGGAAGTGATGTGTGAGGTTGTGCTAATAGCAAGAGTGCAGTGATATGCATTGAGTGCTTATAAGAGATTTCCTGCTTAAAAGTTCATAATTCAAAGATTTTTAATAACTGCACACTGAAATTTGCAAGGTAATTTCTCGAATTCGTTGATGATCTCACTTGAAAGCAAGTTAAGTGGAATGTGACTGCAAAGGTGTGTAAAAACTTTGATTTTTTATTGAAATGACTTATAATAAATATATATTTATATATTTAGAACTTATCTGAAGTTCTGCTTGAGAAAAGGTCTAGAGATATTCTACGTATTTGGGTTATTTGCAATATACGAATTTTATAAATAATTCAAAATATTTTGTTATGCTTATCTACACATTTTTACAAACAAAGAGAGATTTTCTCGTAAACGACAAAAAGTAGGCCCAAGGATCTCAGCTAATAATTTGACTAACTACTCAATGTATGTATGTCTTGTCTGTTTTTTTGAACCATGTCAAAAATTTGAAATCATCCAAATTAAAAAAAAACTAAATTAACTCTATTTCATCAGTATGTATCCGATGTTTCAGTAAGGCGAAATAATTTTAGAG
This sequence comes from Tolmerus cingulatus, assembly GCA_959613345.1. Lineage (NCBI taxonomy): Eukaryota > Metazoa > Arthropoda > Insecta > Diptera > Asilidae > Tolmerus > Tolmerus cingulatus. The sequence goes on along the minus strand of OY390708.1, from coordinate 13,611,859 downwards.
CGATCAAAAATTGAAAATGAACATAACTCTACACATAATATAAAATTTCCTTTTTAGCTCATTTGTGTTGGAATATTTCATAACATTACAAAATCAAAATATACATAAATATATAATGCAAATTTTACTGCTTATGCACATTAATTGTAACTTCTAATTAAACAGAGTCGTTTTTAAATTTTTATGTCTGAGAAACGACACCTTAAATTATTATTATTTTATTATTTGTTTCTTCCGCAAAAACTTATATTTTTCATAAAATGGGGTCAGAAACAAAATTCGTTAGAACTTTCAACAAGAAACACTGGTCATTTGGCCGTTTTAAAACAAGTTCCTTATAAAGATTATTGCCACTTCGTTTTCCGGAAAAGAACGAAATTATCGATCGCTTTCCGAAATGGAATAAGCCAATTGGCAAGCAGTTTTTTTAAAATCTAGACAGATATGGCCAAAACCATTTTTGCTCGCGGAACCAAGGTGTATTGGTATTTCTAGTGGAAACCAATAGTCTGTTTGATTGACAGGTATTTTAAAAAACGAACAAATCGCAGAATGAGTGCAACTCGCCTCTTAATTTGGAAATTCATGGCATACCCATGTTTCGGAGAAATGCAATTCATATGTTAGTATCACAAATCATCAAGGAAATTAGCTGTAGCAAAGGTTACCGTGTTTTCCTATTTGCTTACATATTGGACAAAAAGGTCACATAGTTGTATAAATCTATTTAACCTCAATTTGAAGGATTTTATAATGAAAAATCATTTTAATGTTAATAAATATTAAAGTCGTTAATTTCGAATTTTAAGTCGAAATTCGGAAATTTAAGATGATTGATTGCGCAAAATATTTCCCTAAAAATAATGACATAGTAATTTTTGGGAAAACTTGTATGTAATTAGAATCGCAAATTTTAAAAATTTAATTAGAAAGCTCGTTTTAATTTTAGATGATATTTTCATAATAAGAAGACGATTTATAATTTTCAGTTACTTAAAATGGGCATGAATGAATATGATGTAAATATAATAATTCCAGCAAGGTATTTATTTGTTATCTATTTTCGATTAAAATATTCAGTGTGAAATGCAAAGGTGAATTTTATCTAGGCCATCTTGATAATATTTGTGGTTACATACATATATTAAAATTGACCTTAATTTCCGAACTTCAAAATTTTTTTTTTATTCCTTAAAAATATATTACTTTATTTTATATCGATTTTTTAAAAAAAAGTGGTTATCAGTTTTACGAAATGTTAAACTTAGAAATGAATCAAGTTCGTTTTATTGAAAAGCTTAGGCACTCCGAAAAAAGTATAAAATGTTATAGTAGCTCATTTTGATAATACGATGTACTCAAACTTCGCAAAATCGGTTCGAATAATTTTTGGGGTCACTGATTCAACTTTGGCGCTAAAATTTAAAAATCACAATGTGAGATGAAAAATTGTGTCTTATTAGTTTTCGAATTTACGTAGATTGAGATTAGTTATACTAAACGTTCACTTCTCATCACCTTTAGGAAATTATCCGTGCAAGCTTGCAAATGAGTAAAAGCATAAACTAACTCGGGTATACATACTTTAGTGAACGTTACATAAGCTCCGAATAAAAACCCCCTTGACATTAACCATTTAACATCATTTAAACACCTAAGTCGAGCTGTGACTACATTTAAACTTTAAAACTAACATACATAACAAACGCCAGCTTGTTCGAGGTATGCGGCCGATTTGATCACGACTGGCTCGGCCGTCGCCTCTTATGAGGCTCAAGTTTAAGCGATGACATCACAGCGCGGGGCAATGGGGCGCAGCCTTAATGTCTTCCAAACGGGGACTTCTGCTGCTGGGGCCGCAGCCCCGCAGCCTCCTAGAGATAATTAGTCATCGGTCTGATCCGGTACGATAGCTCTTCCTCTGTTTACGTTTGCACACAACCATCTATTCAAGATGAATCCCAAGATTCCGGCGAATGACTCCAAGATGAATGAAAAGTTTAAGTCTTGCCGCACTTTAGCATTTATCAGTGCATCTAAAATTTATCCAGTTTTATGGCACAAGTCCGGATTTATGACACACTGTGTCTTAGCATAAACCAGAGCATGATTCAATCCACTCTTGGAAAGCAATTTATCAATTATATGCATCATCTGCTTAAAGATTCTCTGCTTCCTTCGGAGAGGACCGAAAATTTAACTTGAATCTGCGTGGAATTTTGAAGACAACGCACCAATAACTAAAATTGAAGAAGGCGTTCTTGCCCTCTCGTCAAATGAATTTTTGCCTTAACTTGATTAAGTTTCGCCTTCAGTCTTTAGATTTTATTTTGTTTCCACCTTAAAGATGTTGCTCAATTTTAACTTAAATTGTATAGCGAAAATTAAACGATTTGTGGATTTTTATAATACTTTGAAAGGGCGGGGGCGAAATGTTTTTGAATAATGTTGGAAGTTTAAAAATAATATTTCCGTAATTGGATGATTGAATACCTGGATTTCGTGTTAAATGGTAATGTCCTCAGATTAAGGCAACTGTGAATTAATTAACTATATATACATACATAAATTATCAACTTGGTCACACAAGAAATAAATATTGTTTAGCTTTTCATCTTTTGCCGCAATTTACGTTTAATGATTTTTGCATCAACATTTTAAAGACTTGGGAAATTGTTTATATTTTAATACCAAAGTTTGGAAACTATTTTCCTTAAATCGAATCTGTTTAGAACTATTGAATAACTATTTTTATTTTTTGAGATATTCAATTCACTACTTTGAATTCCGATTGGCAGCACTTAAATCAAATATAAAAAATATTTTCCAAGCCATACGGGCAGTTCTTTTCTTGGAATTTTTATGCCTACACACCCACCCTACTATGATGGCTAAAAGTATCAAGAAAGAAAGTATTGGTATCAATAATGAAAATTATTGACACTTATATATTTCATATTCTTTACGTGGCCTTGTTTTACGAAATAATTTATACCTTGTCTTTTGATGTTTTAGAGTTTGTTTTTTGAGTTGTTATCAACATGAATTTCGTTGGAAAGAGAAACCAGAATACGGCCGATAATATTTTGTATTTAAATGTAGATCTCTACTGTTGGTTGTTGCTAATGGAAAATCTTTACAAGTACAATGCATTTATCCAAGATGAAAAGTCGACAATGACAAACGAATTAATAATAAATTGAACCATTAAAAATTCACATATCCATTGTGCCGCATATTGCCGCGGGCTTGGCTGAATTACCTTGTTTATCTTCCTCCGAAGAATCGCGGCGTGCTCCTCGGCCCAAGAACAACTGTCTTCAATGAAGCATGAAATTATGTTTGGAGCCGCGGTCGAACATCCGTGAACCGGGTGCCCTAATTTGTCCCGAAAAATTATTTATTGCGGCAATTCGGTGGGCCGGATCAGGCAATTCCCAATATTTTCACTTTCTTAACCCATTGGTTAATTAATCGCATTATATGTTTTAACACTAAACCTACCATCACTCAAACATCCCTTAAACATCTAATTTCACTCATACTTCGCGCCTTTAATGTAATGTACCTATAGAAGTGTAATAATAATGACAAATTGAAAACGATTTCTAAATATGTCGCAATTATGAATCTTAATAAATATTGGCAGAAATCTTAACCTATAACTTTAAAAATTATAACTCACTCAAGAAAGAAATTAAGTACGGGTCATTTGACCTGTCCTTGGTAGGTTTAATGTTAATGCGGTAAGGTATCCAGCTGAATCACATCCGACTGTCTGTTTGTCTGTTTGTCTGTCGGTGTTCGTTCCTGCATCTTTGGTCCATTCTCGGGCTGCAGATGAATCCCCAGCAGCCGGCCAAATGCGCCCGAGATAATTCTCCGTCTGCATCCATAAATAGAATTAGCAGAGGCTTCTCAATCGAAAGCATGCAGTTGGAAATTAATTTGCACTTGAATACTAATAACTCGCTGCTTTCGCGAGAGATTTCTCGATTCGATTTTCATGCTGCAGACAACGTTCACGTTTATAGTGCAACTCTTTAATCCAACAATTAATTTAAAATAATCTTAAATAAATAAAAGTAAAGCTTACATACTTTCTCCTGGAAAGAACATTTCTTCTGTATTTTGTATTTGTATGTCTGAGAAGTTGAATTTCCTTTACAAGAAAAGTAAGAGCAGACTTTTGCTTCAACTTCAGGTTCAATGTAAACACATTCAATGTGGCGCAAACTTTCTGGTCATTTTATCGATGAAGCTGTTTAACTTTTAAATTTAATCGTTTTAAGATTTACTGAGAGAAACCATGTTGCGGACGAAATTTCATTTTCAAATGAATCTATTTTGTTGAATCTCAATTGACTATCTGGCAAAATGTTTAATTTGGGTAGATTTGTCATTCTTCTCGTAAATGTATGTTAAAATATTTTCGAACACATTTTGGATATTTTTTATTTTTATTATCCATTAACTTTAAATTGTACAGTTTACTGCAACCTCATAATTAAGGAGACTCTAAATTCATATTTCTGATCACAAGCTATTAACTATGCTTTGTATAAAAATTGTGGATTTAAACTCTATAAATATTGCTGATAAATCAGATAAAATTAAAAATGGCTATTAAAAACTAGATTTATAATAAAATTGCTGGCAGTAAATATCAATTCCTTAGTTTACATTTATATTAAAAAGTGGCAAGAAAATTTGCATCAGCAAATAGTTAAAAGCAATCCTAATTCCAAGATATTTTTTCAAAATCCTTATAACAAGTTACAAGTTACATTCAATGAGAAATGCTAATTTAAAAATAATGGAATTATAACTTTCAATAGAAAGCAATAACGAATTAGGGGCAATATTTATAAACTAGGAATATTTGTGCAGTCTTACAGAAAAAGTTCTAATTGCACTGATCAACATTTTTTGCATTCGTTTGTGTAACAGAACAATTAATACATAACTTGAATAGAATATTCTCTGTAGATTAGGAATCTGAAAACCAAAATTTTTCATCGAGCTACATTTTTGGGAAAAATGGGTGAAAAACTAAAAAAAATCGTATTTTGAAAATATTTCGAACATAACAAAATAATAGTGGAATGTGATAACAGCTTGTAAAGTAGCTCAAACAAAAGCCTAAATCCTTTACTCGATGTATAAAATATCTATTATTCGATAGCTTTTGCAGAGCATATTGAAAAATTATTCTTTCGTGAACATGCACTAGTTGTGATTTTCATGAATTACCAATTGTACGAAGTAATCGGTTAACAGAGAAAAATGAAATTCATAAATTATTCCGGGAAGTCTCAAAGACTTTAATATTTTAAACTAATAGCTAAAGGTTCAAACTTTTATTTAACTTACATTTTAATTCGTTATTTTGTAACAAATTTTTGAAAATGTCCGAAATGGGGTATTTTATATTCTTCAAACCTATTTTTCTCGAAAACGTGATGTGATGGAACATTTTCAATTCCGAATTCGTAATCTACGGATAAAGTTCTATGGAAATGGTGCATCAGTTGTTCTGTGCAAAAATTGTGTTGACCAGTATTATATATTTATTTTATAGTTTTGATTACTTTTATATGCATTTCAACAACCGGACGTGCAAGATTACGCTGTAATAAATTCTATGCAAATCATTTTCATTGTTTCAACTAAATTTGTTTTAACAGATTAAGCGTAAAATAATTACAAATCCTCTTATCGCTAATTTTCAGATCGCACAAAAGGCGTTGGAGGCATTCACAGAGCTAATTAAGAGACTCGGACCAGATTTTAATGCCTACAACTCGACTGTGCTGCCACACGTGATCGATCGACTGGGGGACAGCAAGGACACAGTCCGGGAAAAGGCACAACTGCTCCTGCACAATTTGATGGAATCGAGGGTCCTGACACCGCAGCAGTTGATTGAGAAATTAACGCCCTGCTTCAAACACAAAAACTCAAAAGTGCGCGAGGAATTCCTGCAGACGATTGTAAATACTTTGAACGAGTAGGTCCCTCAATAGTCGTTTTTCCCCGCCCACTGACTGCGAACTTGACCGCGCCTCTTTTCCAGGTACGGAACGCACCAACTATCGCTGAAGCCTTGCATCCAGCCGATTGTTAACCTGCTGGGAGACCCGACTGCAACCGTTCGTGACGCCTCAATCCAGACCTTGGTTGAGATCTACAAGCATGTTGGTACGCTAATTGACTGCTTTCGTTACTTTTCTACTTATTTATACTTATTCACTAATTCATTACTTTCGCCGGTGTCCCGCACAGGTGATAGATTAAGAGTGGATTTAAGGAAGAAGGATGTACCTGCCACTAAAATGGCCATTCTGGAACAAAAGTTCGACGAAATCAAGGAAGAAGGCCTACTCTTGAAGTCAGCTGTAACGAACAACACGCACGAGGAGCCAGATTGCTCAGTATCACAACGACCGACGAGAATCGTAAAACGAACCGTTTCCGCGAGCATGAAGAAGCCCCAGTCGCTGGAGGTAATGTCGACAGGTAAGCGTCGCAATTCGCAATTATCCCCAGCAGGAACGCACGAAACTTGTCCATCTTTACGGTTTTGTGGTCAGTGCTTACCTTTTTGCTTAAATTCTTCTGATTTTAATTTTCTAGTAGTTAAGTCTTTACCGTCATTACGTTTTTGTTTCGCAAAAATAACTTGTATTTTTAAAGGTGTATCTAAAAAAATATTTTATTCGCAATCGTTGAAAAATGGAAATGGGTACCTGAGTTTCATTCGTTATCTATAAACTAAGAAAAACGTTTAACCTGTATTACTTTATATACGTATGTGTTTAGATAATGAATGTTTCTACTCCATATTCAAGAATTTTAAAATACTTTCTTAAGCACATAGGTTTATTGGTATTTCTTATTTAAAAAAAAAAAAAACAACTATATAATGATAAAATTATAATAAATCTCCTCACCACACTGCTTTCACTCTAAATTTATCGACTTAAGAGAATCATTAAAATTGAGAAAAAATTATTTTGATGATGAAGAAATATTATTAAAAGCAAGAATATCAATTCAAGCTAGTGGTTCTCTGTAACCAAGCGAAGGCAACAAAAAAGACCCAAATTTGATAATTTTTGATCACCACCCACTTTTACCTCGAACAAGTATAATATGACTTCTGTAGGGTTTTGTCAAGCTTGATCAAAAATTATGTTTTTTCAAAAGCAAGGTGCATCAGAGTCAAAATTTCTAATAGGTTGTTCGAAACACATTCCGTGTGGAATCTTATGGTATTAAACAAATCCAGTTCTATTGTCTGAAAACTATTGCAACTTAGATATTAGACTAATCTTGCATATGAATATCCAAGCATTACCATCAAAAGGTCATCAAGTGTATTTAATCTTCATTTCATTATCCTTAAAAACAAAACGTTTAAAGAAATATGCAATGACTTCATTCCCATTTGGAACGAGGAATGAGCCTGAAGCTCGTGAAAATCTTACAAATCGTTTATAAGTTACAACGTAACTAACAAAAGTACGCTTAAATAGCGTAACAGAAGTTAATTACTTTTACGGTTTGCTCAAGCATATTTTCCGGAAATATGTATTAAATATAATTTTCCCTTCATATTAGATGATTGGTTTGTTAATTCCTCGCCAGCACACTTTTGAGGTTGTTATTATCACTAAGTCCCAAATAGAGCTATGTTTGTAAATTGAGAAAGATCACCATTACTCTGATTTAGTTAGCAATTTAAATTGACGAAAGCAATTATCGCAATAAGTAGATAATTGTTAATTAACTTCATCACTTCTGTAGGGTATTATGGCAAATTATTTTCATTAGGTCAGAACTTGATGTTCCCTAATATAATGCTCAACAATTATTCTAAAATGAAGAAAAATATCGATACTTAATTTTGTAATCGTTAGTTTAGGAACTCAATCGAAAAGTTTTACAAAGAGCATTCAATAAATCAATGACTTTGATTACATTGTAATTGCCATAAGCAAAAATTTCGAAGTTTAGCAATTTTTTTAATGAAATAATGATTTGGAACAAAAAGTTTGCATTAAGGTAAATAAGATAAAACAAAAATTTGTATGTTCATATTGATTATTTGGCCTTGGAAGACGTTAAACAGTTTTATTTTGGTTTATGGTATATTTACATATTTTTTATTAATAGCCACACGTTTCAATTTGTGTAACGCTTTTTCGTACCTAGGCGATGCCGGAGCGGTTACATGGGAAATATTCGAAGCATCCTTCGAGCTGGTTCCACAAATTTCAATATTTAACCAAAGAGATATCGAAGAAAATTTGAAGAACATTAATGCAATAATTGGCGACAAAAACATGGATTGGGAGAAGCGAGTCGATGCAGTAAGAATTATTAATTTGTTAATGAAATTCAATTTTTAAGTAAAATTAAATTAAAATCCCTATAGCTCAAGAAAATTCGATCAATGCTTATACTGCAAGTACACAATCAGCCTACCTTTTCCAATCATCTTAAAAATTTGTCGATATCATTCCTAGATATTTTAAAAGAATTAAGATCACAGGTAAGTTTTTCAAAATTGTTTTTGAAGATTAAACTAATTTATTTTCCTACCAGGTTATTCGAGAAGCATGTATCACAATTGCGTATATGAGTAAAGTTTTAAGAAATAAGTTAGACCAGTTTTGCATTTACATTTTACAAGAGATGATCAATCTCATACAAAATTCTGCCAAAGTGATATCTTCCGCTGGTATCATTGCTCTAAAATATGTCATTAAGTACACACATGCGCCAAAACTTGTTCCAATAATTACGCAAAACTTAATGCAATCGAAATCGAAAGATATCCGAGCGACACTTTCTGAAATGATGGGACTATTATTTGAGGAATGGCCAACGAAAGCGATGGAAAGAAGTGCGACTGCCTTAAAAGATGCACTAAAGAAAGGAATTTCAGATGCTGATAGCGATGCTCGGAAACATAGTAGAAGGTAATAAAATTATAACTATAAAGTGCCTGACAGTTGATATGTTAAAATCGTTTAAGCTTAAAACTCAACAACTATGTTCCAATAGAAGTTTTAAAATAGATTTGTATTTTAATGTTTTATTTGTCCGTAAAAAAAAATGAATTATGCAGCACATAAAAATTTCTAAAAATGGAAATAAAAGTACATTGCTTATTACCCCAAAAAAGTTCCAATTGTTTGTCTGGTCACATAGCTCTCAGTTAAACCGGAAAAGCCCACCAGACAATTATGACTTTGACTAATGACTTCCATTGTTTTTCATCAAAAATTTCAATTAATCTTTCCAGATCCTTTTGGGCATTTAGAAAGCATTTCCCTGAACTTTCCGACCAGCTGTACTCGTCCTTGGATCCGGCAACACAGAAGGCCCTGGAAAAGGAGCGTGAAATACTTTCTGGAAATGGAACAGGTTCGATGAATGCTAGTCTGCGTGGCAGCAATTCAAGCTTGAACTCAATGCTGGGCGGGGTGATAAGTATGTGTTCAATGTTTGTCCCGTAGCATGTTTGATTATCCTTTTTAGTTGTCGTTTGATAACGTACACTTTATCCTCTAATTAGTGCATTCGAGATATTTCAATACTAATTTAAGCCACTTATTAACACTTGTCGTGTTTGTGTATGTCTAACTTACAGAAAGAAGGCAGTCGAGTGGTTTAAGAAGTCCTGCAACTGCATCAGGTAAATGTCATTATCTTGTTTACTAACATCATATAAAAATTTATATATAGCGATTATGGTAATTATATCAGACTAAATAAATTCTTTTTTTAATTGTTTGTGCCGCCATTATTTGTAATGAATGGATGACTTTGGTAAAATCTTTCAAATCATTGTTTCTTTTTATAATTGAAATAGCTACTAGTATTAGTACTGAGAATTTGACAAATACTAAACTTCAAAGAGCACCTTCTTTGCCGAGATCTTATAACCGAAATAGAAGTGGAATACCTATTGCTCACAGAGATCATCCGCCTAGAGGTTATCTTGTTACTCAGTTTAATTTGAACGCAATAGTTTTGATTTTGGCACAATTTATTTGAGAATTTTTTACTATATACAATATATATATTCCCTAGTCTTAGTGTTTAATGCTTTTTTATCATTCATTTCGTGTCATAATCATGCTTTAAAAATTACAGCTGGTTTTAGAAGTGTTTCGGCCGTTGATACTGCAGCTGCGCAGAGAGCTAGAGCACGCGCACAGTACTCAAATTTAGCGCGTCTTAAAGTTACATCAGGAACTGCGTCTTTGCGTAAGTTTAATTTGCTTATTAGAGGAAACGAAAAAGTCAGTTGCTCGTAACAAAAGTTTCATGTCAATCACTTCATCAATAACAGATTTTATTGCATGGAGATTTTCAGAACTTTTGTTGTGTTGTAACTTTTGTTTATTTAAGTACATATAATTGAGAATCAGTAAAAATTGTCTTTGCTTTAAATTTGTTGCTATCGAACATGTAGAAGGGCAAGTTGCCCAACAAGGTAATTTTTAAATTTAAATTTTTATAGTAAAAAGATCTTGTTTCATCAATTTGGACAAATTATTATTTTAATTGCAGCTCGCGCTAAAAAGATTTCGAGCTCGTCTACAACTCCACAACATGCATCACCAGAACATAGGCCAACACCACGCGGATCTAGGGCTGGAGTTTCACAGTCTCAACGTAAGTAACTATTTTCTTACTTAAAAACTATAAAGTATCAGAGCTCTTTCTATGACCCACTTTTGAAAATGTGAATCTTTTGACTTGCTCGGCTCGGAAAGCTAAAAACAGTCACATCTGCATCATTCGTCTATAAACCTTTATTTGCTCGAAAAATTAGATTTTCATATGCACTTCACAAAACTTCTTTGTATCACTATCATCCATAAATTGTTTTAGATATCAGATTAATTTTTTTTCCTATAAATATTGTAGATATCTATCTCAAGAAACAACTCATTGCGGAGTTTTTATAGATTGTTTTCTCTCTTTTGGCTATTGTAATTTTGCGTGTAACAATTCAGTTTATCATTTAACACTATTATTGATTCAGCACGGGGTGTCGCCATGGTGACGGCTTCAACAAATAAAATTTTGGTCTCAGAGATAATAATTTATTCGGGGAGTCATTAAAAGCCATTGCATCAATTGCATTGTATTTTTATCATTTTCATGTTTACAAGAAGAGTGTAGCTTATGCTTTTTGAATATTTTAAAATCCGGCTCGCTTATCCGTAGCTACACTCTTCTTCTTTTGATAATTTTTAATTTTTTTGTTTCAGATGAACTAATCAAGAATTGCCGTGTCACCCAACTATAAAAAGATCTAAAGATATATGCAATGTTATGGTTATGTAATGATTTCCCCAAAAATTATTACCTCTGCGAAAAATGCTTGCAAAAACCGATTTCTTTTAAACCGTCCTTATGTAATTTACCGTATCTACAACGAACTAGTTTTAAGGGATATAATGTTAGAAAATAAATAAACTTTCATCGGATTATTCTTCGTTCTTTATAACAGCGTCCCTATTATAAGCAGTTAGAAGCAATCAGATCACTGGTAATCGATATGGAGAAGATGTATCTACATATTTTTGTAGTAATTTTTTTTGGAAATTTTAGAAAACATCAGATATAGTGATTTTCCAAAATTTCGAAGACACGAAACCCCCTTTGGTGTATTTATTATGCTTCCATTTTGGAAAGTTAATGGGTCAACATTTTTAGTAATTTTGAAGAATCGTTTGATTTTTCAATTTATAAATACTAAACTTATTATCAGAATAAAAATAAAAGTCACAGTTTCCTTTTTCGATAAATCTCCGAAACTCCGAAACCTCACTGAATATTTTTCGCAATAATAACTTAAGAATGCTTTGATAAATTTGTCAAGCATTTGTTAATTTATATACACTCTGCAGCTGCTTCAAGGAGCACTTCTCCATCAGCAAAATTAAGAGAAATGTACGGATCTTACACATCTTACAAACATACCGGAACAGTTCCAAAGAAAGCATCCGGAATTCCTCGCTCTTTGGCTAGTTCTAGAGAAACAAGTCCAACAAGGTACGCATTGCTTAGCGCTATTTTAATTTGCATTAATTTGAGAATCTTTCAGAGGTACATTGAAGCGAAACTTATACACAAACAGTCCTCGTCGACCGGATAGGCCTCCAATAAATCCTGCTAGACCCGTCTTGGCTCAAAAGATTCTACAACAAAGCAGAGAGGCCGAAAGTGCTTTAGCGGATGCTCTGGTAATATAACAATTTTGAATTATTTCCTATATTTAACTAACTCTATTAAATGCAGTCACCTGACGATGCAGACCTTTCATCAGATTACTCTAGATTGTCACTAAATCGCAAGATATCGAGGGATGAATCGGATGAAAGTGAGGCATCTTCAGTATGTTCAGAACGCAGTTTCGATTCATTTAGGAGAGGAACAGATGTAAGTATTTTACCACATTAAGCTGAATTGTAAATTATGGTAATTTGCTCTTAACTCAGACATACTCATGGAATGGATCTCGAAACCGCCTGGATAGTTTTAGGGCTCCGATTGAAGATATCGATACAATTATTCAATGTTGCGCTTCAACCCATTGGTCAGAAAGAAAAGACGGACTTATTAGTTTAACGCAGTATCTTTCAGATGGGAAAACTCTGACACAACAGCAATTACAGGTAAACTACAGTAAAATTTCTTTTCAACATTATTTAATATTATTAAAATTTTCAGTACACCCTTGAGCTCTTCCGGAAAATGTTTATGGACACTCACACAAAAGTATATGCTCTATTTCTGGACACAGTCAATGAATTGATCTTAGCACATTCAAATGACCTCCACGATTGGTTATTTATTCTATTAACCCGACTATTCAATAAACTTGGCACCGAATTGCTCGGCTCAATGCACGGCAAAATTTGGAAAACTCTTCAATTAGTACAAGAATATTTTCCAACAGACCTTCAAATGCAATGCGTTTTTCGGATACTAGTTGATGCTGCGCAAACTCCACCAACTAAAACTAAAATTGCTATATTAAAATTTCTGACTAATCTCGCGACAACTTATTGTACAGCTGCTGATTTTCCAAATGAAAGTCCTGCTGATAAAGCCATTCTTAAAATTGTCCAATTGGCTGGTGATCAAAAAAGCGTTGAATTGCGAGGACAAGCTCGATTATGTATTGTTGCATTGTACAATTGTAACACTCCGAATGTAAGTATATGAGTTGTTATTTATTCATTTACATTGAGTACTAATTTTAATACTATTTCCTAGATGACGATGTTTTTGTCTTGCTTACCAAAGACTTTCCAGGATACGGCTAGAACTATCATACAGCAACATTTAAGAAGAAGTACATCTGGTAAGTGATTGTATTTCCATTTATATCCGAAAATAAAATAGGACTTAACGTTACCTTCCGTGTTTAGTTAATATTTTAGGGAAAGATTATTAGTTTATTTATCTACTCCTTTTATTAATGAAGATATAAAATTGTGTAAAATTCGTTATTTGTCCGTGAATAACTTCCAATTGCAGATGCTAACTAGATGACAAAGTTATTAAGAAGGAACCAAACAGCGAAAAAAATGTACTATATTGGCAAAAAAAGCCGAGCCTAAACCGATGGCTTCAATGCAGGGCCCAGTTGATAAATCTGCTAATAAGCAGATTTTCGGATCGAATTGAAAAGAGCTTACAAAAGCCTTTAAGTTGCTAAAATTCTCATAAATTGATTTCAATAACTTTTGATTTGAATTAATGTAACGTTAAAATAATTCGATTCGATTTTTCTATCAAATTTGAAAGAAAAAATTAATTTAAGTCAAATGAATTTATAAACATTTCAGCAGCTTTATTAAACATTTTTTGTGGAATTTAAATGAAAAACTGACATTTTAATATTCAATATTCGGGATTTAAAAAAATATGTCATGGTTATCATACATTTTGTACAAATCAATCTATGAGTCTCTCTCTGATTCTTTGATCCGAATTGACACTATCGTGAAACTTATTGCGAAGGTATTTATGCCTTATTTTCAAACCTGTTCGAGTTGAATTGAAAAGAGTTCTTTTCAACCCATTTTTTGTTTGTCAGTCATCGTGGCAAATCAAATTCGCAAATCAACTTATTAATACCTCCTCTCAATTAGACTAAAGCACTCGAATTTTGAAGTGAGTTCTTTTATTTATCATGTCGTTTAAACCCTTATTTTGAGGATTATCTAAACTAATTTATAATTTTGTTACCAAGAAGTTGAGCTAGATTTCTTTGGCTCTAAGAGTAAATAAATGATTGTTCTTTAATAACTCGGCGACTCATTCCCTCGTGCTTAAACTGATAAAAGATATGATAATTTAATAGAAATTAGTACTGCGTATGCTACCTGTTTCGGTTTGACTAATTCCCTATTTACTATTACTTGTTATAGCCTTAAAGTGGTAAATTCTTAAACAGTTTGAATATTCAAGATATTATAGCTTGATCAAATGAGAAAGATTTATAGCATGTTGTTCTTTATGTCTATAGTACAAAATAGAAAAAAAACTGATTTTATAATAGTAGTGAAAGATAAGTTACAAACATTTCGATCACAAAAATTGCTTCTCTAATTTTACACTTGTATGTTTGAAAAAGGAGCCACTTTGCCTACAGTGCATGAAAGAGGAAATTTTAATTGACATTGATGGATCCACCATCGGTGGAGTATGAACCCACCACTAGATATTTTGCAGATAATTAGAGAATTTCGACTAGCGCTTTATTTACCACTTTCATAATGTTAAAATTGTTTTCCTTAAGAATTCTTATTATTTTCCAAAAGTTTTTACCAGGATCGTATTGCTGCGCAGATTTGGTATTTATTATTCCATCATTTAAAGTAGATGCGAAGTATTCGCTAGGTATTATTCTGCTTGTTGAACTTCTTCGCAAAAGAAAATTTTTAAATTTAAGCAAACCGTGGAACGTATTTAGAAAAATTGAATGATTTTTAAGTAAAAATTTAATTGCTTTCTTGAAATATGTAGAATTACACCAATTGCTTGATTTTTAGGAACAAATAGTCCATCATCGCCATTATCATGTTCAAGTCCAAAACCCTTGCTTAGTCCGCAGCAGGGTCCATATAGTTTGCAAAATAATTCTAGTAAGTAATAATTTTTTACAATACAATTTTCCGCTAGTGTTGGTGTTATTGTTTTATGTTTCTTTTTCGTTGTAAAAGAAAACTTGTTGCTAATTAAAATGTGGTCAGCACTTAATTCTTATATATATTTCCTATAGTGACTAACGAAAAATAAGGCTTTTAGTTAGAAACAAGGTTTTGTTTCCCTTATGAGAAGTTCGTTCAGTTGCAGGCGTAAAAACTTGAATTTTACAGGTCCACGATCGAGACAATCTTCTGTTGAAAATGCTGATCCTGTCAATAGTGAGGAGGTTTATAAGAGCTTAAGAAAAACTACGGCAGAAATCCAAAATTATAGCTTTGAGACAAAATTGGACAGAGATACTAATAGCAAAGATTCTGGTATTAGTCAAATGGGAGATCACTTGGGCCAAGCTGAACAACTAGGTATTATTCCATCGAACGGCATCAATGGACATGTCGGGTATAACAATATAATGCTTTTTATTTTGGGTGTGAACTAATGAATTACTACAGCTTAGAGAAAGAGGATTCTTGCAACGGCTCAAAGACACAATCAGCGACAACAACAGAATCCAACACCCCAGAAAGTACAGTCCGACTTGATACGATGGAAATACAAAATCACAAAATCACATCGTCTCAACTACACACTCACCAGAACTTCCAATTTTCTGATAATGGTGAATTAATATTAGAAAGTGGGTTACGCTCGTCCTTTAGCGTGCATTGTCCTTATTAATTTGGCTTTCTATTGCTATTCTAGCCGGTCTCAAAGAAAGTGATATTATTAAGGCTGCCATAGTTTTAAACGTAGAAAACCACCCTGCTGTTATCCAGCAAACCCTAGCAGATCTTGCAGCGTGTATAAAATATGGAAACTGTGAATTACCCAATAAAAACTTTAAGTATGGCTTAGTAGTTGCTTAAGTGTTTCTAAGTAAAATTTATAAAATGATCTCATTTTTACACAGAGCGATTATGAAAATGTTGTTAAATTTGCTCGGATCACCAGTTCCAGAAGTGATGATAAGTGCGTTACAAGTACTAGGAAAGATTGTTCGTAGTGTAGAGATGAAACCGTATTGGAGCAATTTCCTTGAATTAATTTTATTAAAAATAATCGACTGCTATAAAAACAGCAAAGAGGTGAGTTAAATAAACTTCTGAATACCTTAAATGGTAAGGCTAATTTTTGTGTTATTGCAGGCATCTCGGGAGATCGACATCATTATTCCGCGTATTGCCTCCGTATTACCTTTGAATGTTTCAATAAATATTTTAAATCCAGTTATTGCCACAGGAGCTTATCCTATTAACTTATGTGCTGTCAAACTATTGACCGAGTTAGTGGACAAGCAGGGCAACGAATTGACGGATAATCATTTGGACAGTGTCATGCCTAATTTGGCTCGAGTAAGTTTTTAATTTAACCAGCAATTACTGAATTGTGCTGATGAAGAATTGTTCTGAAATAATTATTGCCATTTTTAGTTGACAGACGACAGTCAATCCATGGTTCGCAAGGCGGCTGTTTTTTGTATTGTTAAACTCTATGTAGTTATGGGTGAGGAGAAAGTCAAACCAAAATTCTCACTATTAAATCCTAGTAAAATAAGGTAAGTTTTCCAGCCCTATTGCAAACAAATTATAAATATAGTCATTTTACAGACTTCTTAATGTGTACATTGACAAGGCGAAAGGTGTAAAAACATCATCATGATCCAATGCCAAGTGATTGTGGGCCAAGGGACGTCACTTCGCTAAAAAATTTCGCAGACTAAGTAGTAAAATGATCAACGGAACAATTCCAGAGTAAAAGAAAAACAAATAAAAATTCTGAAAATTTAATTTTCTAAAGAAACATAGCTAACTCTCAAATGCGTTAATGTGAGACAGGAAGGATATAGATAAAGATGAAGGAAATACCGGACGAGTCACTAGGGAAACTAAGCGTAGAATTGTTGAATGGGAGCAGATTTTGAGATTGAGCCCCAAAGGAGGAGTACTTGTTAACTGTACATGTATAGGTTCACGCAGACACATTTTAAAGATTATCGTACTTCATCTCGTTTAATCATTTTTTAAGACTTAAATATCTCAGTTTATACATATATTTTTAACATTATTCATTTTGTGACTATTTAACAATTGACATCTTTAGGCAGATAGAAAGTTTGCGGTTTCCTTTGAAATTAAACCCAGAATCGGTAACAATAAATTTTAACGATTTTATTTTGTTATAATTTTTAGTTTTTATACATAACTTTTGCCATTGTTACCCTTAAGTAGTCCTTTTCCTAATTACTTTCCTTTCCTGAATGAATAATGTTCCACATGGAATAACTTCCCCTACTTAGTGTAACTTTCTCTTCATTTTATTTTTACTGTATGTATTTGTGTTGTAAATAAACGAATAAATATAATCTTAAATGCAGTTCTCGTAGGTCTTAGCTTTTCCTTGTTGAACATTGTCTATTTATTTCGAATCAAATAATATCGCTGTCATTAAGACTAAAAAAATGTTCGATTTGTTCTTCATTGGCTTTATTTATAAATCTATCAATGTTAAAATGCAACTAATTGATTAGTATAATAAACATTTTTTATATGCTTTAAAAAAATCTTATGCAAAAAGTATTTGGTCATTATTGAGAAACGAAAGTCCTTGTGCAATGAAAATATAATTCAGTTAATTAATAGCAACTGTTGGAGTTCAAGAGAATGTTTGCACAATTTAATGTAATACCACTTCATCCGCGGTTAGTTTTTTTCAGAATATAATAGCTCTAATACATACTACACCAAATTGTTATTGGTTTTAAACAAATGTTTGCTGATGTGATTGTGAGCGTTGAATTAAGTTGATGGCAGCCTATATTTTAAATAACCTGAAATATCTTAACTAAAAAAAATGCCTATTCCTGCTACATCGGCTTTCCGCTGCCTCTCCAAAACGCGTCTCAATCTTCCGTAAAAACTGTTTCAACTAAAAGAAAACTGAAATTTGCATTAAATTGTCTGTAAAAAATCGTTATAACTATCACAATTTAATTGGTACAAAATAATCGAATGAGGGGTAATTTTTGTTTTATTACGTGCATACTGTAAAGTTTTAAGAATAATTTAAGTCATGGTTCGATCAAAATTCCAATAATACAAATGACGGATGCACTTTTGTGATTTTCTTAAAAGTTAATTTTGCTCACTCTGGTGGTATCTCGGAAAAATTTGTACCAATCGTTTTGGCTACAGTACTTGATATTTATTATATCACTTAACAAAAAATCCGTTGATTTTATGAATTGATAATAATGATGATATTAAATTTTTTATAAATCATCCGTTTGCACGTGAAGCATGGAGGTTGGGAATCGATTCGGCTATAATTTATTGTTGTTGAATTTTAATCTGCCAAAAAGGTGTCTTTGTAGTCACGGCAACTTGAACGACATTGACCAATAATTATTCTATGAATCCAATTTATAGGCAATTACTTCTTATTAACACTGGTAACTTTGTGTTTCATATTCCTTCACTATCAGTTTAGGCACATAAATACATATACATAGTAAATTTTCGTGCAATTTACTTATCTTTATTATAATTTATAAACACAGGTAAGAGGCAAGTTATTTTCTCGTTAACTTAATTTTCCGAGCATAATTTATGACTGGTACACATTAGGCTTTTTTACTACGATTCGGTATTTATTATAATCATTTATAAATCCATTTTTTCTGATTTTTGAGACGGTACACTATTCATTTACATGCCTGTTATTTGGTTTTCTTAAATAACCAAGCCAAGAGATTTTCAATCAAATAGTTTCGATCTCTCCCACCGCTGGAGAGGGACTGGTTATTAATTAACACAGGAGCATATTTTATATCAAAATTTTTCTTAAAATCAAGTGATCATCATCTCACAAATTTAGCGATGACGGTCTTCTTAAATTACCTTTTCTTCAAATAAATCAGTCTTTCCTTAGTTTTCCAAAAATCGAATCGAAACTCTTTCGTTACTAGAAAAACAATAACAATGCAGTGGTGCGTGTACAACAAAAATTCAGGGCAGATTTTCATATTATTGGTTTTAGCACGTTGCGATAGAATTCGAATTTATATTTACAAAATGAAACAGTACGAACTTAAATATGGTTCATATTTTTAAAAAGCCAGACTACAATTCAACGGAAATTTTGAGAAAAGGTTGCCTTTGTATCCTTTAAAATGCAATGCCTGAATTCGACTGCTCAATATAGTGTAAAAATTATGTAACTAGTTTCGAGTTAAGACGAATTAATTTGCAATAGCTGAATAAAATGCACAGAATTCCACTACAAACAAATTATATGATGCCTTCTCTGAATTTTTAACGATAGTGAAATTTTTAACTGCAGTTATTTTCTTAAAATATGCAATTTACCTAGAAAATGTGAAAATTTTACTGAAAGGAAAGAGATACATTTTTTGTTCAGATTATTAAAGTCCTTCTAAAAGTTAGTTATTACACTTGATATTCAGACGACTCAATAGCCGGAGCATTTAAATTTCATTGTATTTCAGTTTTAATTCAATCTTAACAAATTGTTATAAATATATATTCGCTTTACTTTGATGCGATGCCATTGTTGTATGCTTGAAATTATGAAGAAGCACTATCCAATCCCAATCTAATATTAAACATTAATTTACCACTTTGCAGAGTTTAAATGAATCTTAAAATCTATATGGTGAGTAAATTTAATACAGTCAATTATTCCTAACGCATTTTTCTGTAAACACTAAAGGTATTGAGATTATTTCATACAGATTATTATTTTTAGTATGATTCGAACAAAAACCACTGGATTTGTAAGATTGAATATGTGAATTAAAAATCGAGACTGTGTCTTATTTGATATTTGCAATTATATTTTTAAAAAATAACCGATAATATTCAGCAATTGATAAATGGTGAAAGCCAATAACAATTTTACTATAAACAGAGGACTTAAAAAAATGTAAATTTCGGTAGTATAAAAACTGTGAGAGCTCTTAGGACTATTGAGCCAAGTACTCAAGTTTTTTTAATTTTGCTGGTCAATATATAAAAAAAAAACAGAAGTTAAATAAGGATAGTGAAACTCAAATAAAACCCAGTAAATTCAGCTTTTCTATAATACCAATATTTGAATGGCGTTGAATATATTTATTAGCTCAACGTCACGTACTTTTAATGCACTTAACTATTAAAAGTGTTATTATGAGCTTATTTGAAAGCTTTTCTAGTCCTAATTACCAACAAAATTGCATATGGTATAAAGTATTGTTAAACATTTTAATGCTCTTATTAATTCAATCACTAAAAAAAACAATGAATCCGAAAGAAATGTGGTAAACATCTACATAATGAAACAAAATGTAACATGCTGTGAATATGTACTCTTAAGAAAACATGTATAACTGGAATTCTCTTATATTTACATGGTATGAATTTTTCAAAAAAAAGTATTCATATTGAATTTTAAATACAAGTAAAAGTGATAACCATTGCAATGGCTTCCTCGATAACACGACAGCGTTTTGATATGAAGATTTGTTTAGATATGAACCTGAACTGTAATTGAATTTAATAGTAGCATTTTATACTTATTGGGCTAGAAGTACGATTTTTACATTTCAACTTTCACGGAGGGCAAATTGTTATAAGACAAACTATTGCAAATTTTATCTCTGACTGCGTTACTGTTTTTATAATTATAAATTTTTGCTTTTTATCACATTACATTATTTAGCATTATTTTAAATTATGTACGACAAGAAATTTGCTTGCTTTGAAGTTGTTTTGATAGAACACAGACATGTTCAGGTTTTAAAAATACCCTAACCACATTCAATTATTATGATATCATACCAAAATTGATGATTAAATTGGATAAAAATACTTTTTTAAGAGGTTCATATCTGATCCTGAATTTTGCATGGTAAGCTTAAAGGCAGCCAGTTTCAGCAAAATTCTGAAATGGAGAAAAATATTTCAAATGCTTTAAATATTGAAAAAACAAACCGGAAACTGCGGTTATTTGTGTACTCAAAAGAAGAACAAAATATGAATGTGCGAGATTACAGAAAAAAAATTAGAGATATGATGTACTTTTAGGTATAGGTAATGCATAATTTTGTACAATAGTTACAGTGAATAGGCGAGTAAATGAATTCATATTTTAAATGATAGTGAATATATGTTTTGCAAAGGTTTTTTATAAGCAGCATTGGTAACTGTATTATTGTATAATTTGTAAAAGATCACTCTCTATTTGCCTGCCTTCGTTTACATGCTTCAGTCATGAATATTATTATTGCAAGTATATTAACATTGTTCGACTGTTTCATTTGTTTTTGCATATTATGAAATAAGCCACAGAGTATATCGAGTGATTAAAATATATTTAGAATTCAATAAATGTTTATTATAAAAAAAAATTTTGTTTTTCATATTTTTTGTCGTCAATGTGCTGCACTTCAAAAAATAAATGGACCATTTGAGACTTTCTAGGATAACTAAAACGATAAAATGGGTTAATAAAAGATACTATGAACTTTCGTTTATTCTTTGTAATTTCGTTTGGAACTAATTTAAATAATTGTTGAATACATTTTCTGAGCTCAAACTTGTAAGCATGTAAATTGCATCTTTAAGATTTTGAATTTGAGTTTTGTTAATGCGTTTTCAGAGTTTTCATTTCCGCAAACTATTACTGAAAATAAATAAAAATTATAATTGAAGGTCTTCATAAAATTTCCAACGAAATTTTGTGAGAATACTCGTTTGCAAAAACTTGTGAACGCAAAATGTCAATTTTATAATTTCAAGGTTCGGGCAGTAGAATCGACAAATTAATTTGCATATTTAACGATTCCATAAAACTTTAATAATTTGTCCTAATAAAAACAAAGGATTATTATAGAAATTTGTGACTTGGTTCAATTGTTTTTTAATATACAAATTATAAAATATCACTAACCTGTGGACATTATTAAATAGTTTGGGGAAGACATTTTGCGTTGTAATAATTTTCATTTAACTTTTGCCTGTATGTAATAATTGGTTTATTAAAAAAGTAAAATTTTTATTATTTTTATATGATGAACTTAGATTCAAGTTTTAATTTAAGACTTGGGTAATTAACAGCTCTAGAGCGCTTTTTGTTTTCAATTTGCTCTTTTTTTGAGCACTTGCCAACAAAGCCCAGAGCGCTCCGAAGCGCTCCAACTAATTCCGGGTTTTAGGCTTTGGCGAAAAAGAGCTGTGTAACGGCTAAGGGAATTTGAAACAGAATTCAAACTGAATTGACGAATTTCTAGATTTTAGGGAGAAATTGAATCGAATTTAAATTTGGTGGTACATTTATCGATTATTCTGACGCATTTAATTGAATTGACGAAAAATTTGGGAATAAATTATATGAAGTATAAGCGTGTTGTTAAATTCAGATTCTTTAAGAATCTTCAAGACAAAGTGTTGCTATATTCAGATTTTCTGAAACGTCAAGGGTTGCTAAATTCAGACTTAAGAAAAATTCTTTAAAGAATATTCAGGCAGAATCAATCGCAATTTCGAAACTCACAAATTCCTTAGAACGAACGTTTATTTCATTATACACTTAAATGTTTTAACCACTTCGCGCGAAATCGCAGATGCAACCGACATTTTACACTTCCCCTCCTTTTACGCTCTGTTTTGCTCTGAAATCGTTCGGTTATATACCAAAACCGGGCGCTCTGGGGTGCTCCAGTTATTTTTTTAACGACGTTCAAAACGAACAGATTTATTATAATTAAATGGGGCTCCAACCCAAGTTACAGACAAAAAAATTGTGGTGTCCACTTTTGTATCGAAATTGGGGTGGAGCCCCTTAATTATAATGCATAATTACTGTAATTTATTATATTGTTGCCGATTTTCAAGAATTTGTTTTATTTTCGCCATTGAAATATAACCGGAATTCTATAGCAGTGATCTGCTTCTTGGTGCTGATTCTAGAGTTTAAAAAACTGTGCAGCGACCCAGTTAAACAATTTATAACCGATTTTATATTTAAATCGAATTTTAAACGTGTTTGGATAAAGCTAGAAACTCGAAATTGTGTATAATTATTAATCTTTAATGATACTACAATTTAGAAGAAAAAGTTTGAATCTACCACAACTATAAACCAATTTTTAATGGTACGCCTCTGAACTTTTTCGTTTTCGACTTAAGTTTGGTTTGTGTCTTTGCTAAATCTTGCAAACTGCCGCAATACAGTTGTCGCTTTCTGACACGCTGTGACCCGCCGCGAATGAAGTCACCAACACACACACAAGCGGCGTGTTGTTCCCGAATTGTTTCACGAAGTGACAGCCGCCCGCCACCCGAAATTTGTGTTGGAACTGTCAAAAGCTCGGCAGGTTTCCTGGACGGGGAGAAGTCGATGGAATTCCTGAAATTCTCAGTAAATGCTGCTCACAGTTTTGTGAAAATTATGCGGACGCGCCGAGCAAGATTCACACTTGGGAAGAGCGCGTATTTGAAATTCGGACAGTACAAAATTAGGAAGTATTTGTGATTTTTAAAAAGAGTTCTGTGAGTGCCTTCTGGAGGCGGGGTAAACAAATCGTGCGTTGTGCGTAGAGAACTTTTACGAAAATGTCTCAGAAGCGGAAACTGGAGGAGTTCCAGGATCCGGACTATCCGCAAGACAACGAGAAGAGGCGGAGGACGCATGCGAATCTCCCTCCCGGCGAGCGGATCGAAAAAATCCGAGCTATAATTAGGCGGGAATTCCTCAGCGAGCTGAGCGCCAAGGAGCAGGAGGTCGTCGAGATCGAAACCCGGATACAGCTGGCCAAGAAGCTCCTGCACCGCGTCAGGTACGCGGTGGTCGCGGATTACTACGGCAAAAAGAATTTGGATCTGAGCATCAGCGAAACGGGAGTGAACGCGACTCCCTCGCCCGCGCCCGAGAAGCCCAGCGAGGTGCAAAAGGTAATTCATCCCGCCCTCAAGAGCCTTCTCGGGAAAACGCACGTCGACTACGACGAAATCTTAAGAATCCGACCCACGCGGGAGGCTGCCAAGACAGCGAAGACTTCTATCAAGGAGAAGCTGCGAACGAAGAAGGAGGAGAAGCGGCTTCAGCGGGAGCTGAAGGGGGCTCTTAAGATGGAGAGTGCAACTGGACCGGCCGAACCAAAGAAAGTCCCAAGACACGTCGAGCCCGCGAAGGTGGACAAGCCCGTCCCGCAGATAAACGCAGCTAGGGGCAGGAACCAGGCGAAGCACCTCATCGTCGTGGGGAACACCTCCAAATTTATCGGGGACGAGAAGGCGTCCGACAAGGTGACGCACAAGTGGCTTATTTACGTCCAGACGAAAACTGCTATACCCATTGAAAAACTGGTAACTAAAGTGCGATTCTTTCTGCATCCCTCGTACAGACCTAACGACATCGTGGACATAAGGTAAGGCTGCGTCGCTCCTCTTCCGGTTAAATAGCTTATTTCAAAATTCCTTTTCAGTTCACCGCCTTTTCAACTGTCGCGGATGGGCTGGGGGGAGTTCCCGGTGCGTGTCCAACTTTTCTTCGATTCTAAGTTACAGCAGAAACCTGTCCAAGTGGTGCATAATTTGGTGCTAGATAAAACCTTAAGCGGCCTTCAGACAATGGGTAAGTGCAAAATTGAATAGATAATTTATTTATAATGTTTAATTTGCAACGAATTTTTTAAGTTAATATAAGTTTAACAAAACCACCGGCACAAAAACTAAATATCATTTAGATAGAGCTAGGAAACATATCTAATACTAGATTTTGCCTGTGGTTTCAAACATTTGTAATTCCCTCAGGGGCTAATATTATTTCTCCATAAAACCTTTGAACCCCCGATTAACCCTTACAGACTTCTAATTTCCTGTCATGTCACCATCGTAGATTTATAAGTTGATGCCATTTTCGTAATCAAAAAACCTCAATAACGACACCCGTATCAATTTTTAGGTTTACTTACCCCAGGGTTGATTTTCGAAAAATTGCGAAGTACGTATTTGCTTATTTGCTTTTAAGAATATTCCTATGAAGTGTGTAGTCGGAATTTCTATTTAATATTTCTCCATCCAATCTTTGAACCTCCATTTTATCCCTTTAGGACTTGAATTTGGAAATATGTTTCCTTATTTCTTGTATACGTCATAAAGGAAACCTCTGTTCAAAATTTCAGCTTTCTAGCTCCGAGGATTTGGGCTGGGAGTTAATGAGTTAGTGAATTACGACTTCTGTTTTTATCTAGATACATAAATATCGATTTAATTACGAAATGACTAAACTTTTACAATCCTCTTTTTATGGGTATTAAATGAAAGGGTTTTATGAGCAAAATACAAGAAGTTATTTGATATCATTCTAATATCAGTTTGGCCGTCAAACTTCCAATGCGACTTCAAACCAGTTATATTTATTGGACTAAACTGAAGTTTTGATTTTGACTGAATTAAAACTGCAATTAGTTGTAACAATAAATATGAATAACAAACATACGATATGTACAAAATAACATATGCATAATCTAGTATTGTAAAAAAAATAAAATTATTGATAACTAAAATAAATAATAATAAAATAATAAAATTGTTTACCGCGAAAACAAATGAAAAAATTTCTTATCATATCTTAACGTTGTTTAGTCATTTGAAAACTGAATGTTTTGGAGTTTTTGAGATATCTCGTTGGAAATATCAGTCATGAAAATAAGAAGCTGAGGAAAGCAAAACATAATTTATAATTTCTTAAATCGTTTCACAAGAATATTTTCTTAAGTGATATTGATACTTTTTGTTACTTTTTATATTAATATATAAAATATGTTCTGATATTTATAGGTGCTGAAACGCTAGTAGAAATATGGTTGTGTTCAGATCATTTGATTACTCAATTAAAGGAAACAGAAACCTCAGTGTCTACACAGATCGTACAAGAGAAACCACAAACACAAAGTAATGAAGATGAAGAGCAAATCGAAGATAATTTGTTAGCCTTCCTCAACAAAATTGAAAAACAAAATCCGAGTATATGCCAGGAAAGTGATAAAATCGAACCAACAATAACATGCTCACCTATAATTGATAGTGGTATCATACCACCGGATAAAATCTTGTTAAGCCCCAAACCTGAGATTAAAATTGAAACAGCATCCTCTAACAATTTTGAAGATGAAGAGTTACCTAATGTTGTTAAGACAGAGGATAAGAGCGTTCCTATACAGAACCCAAATTGCAGTTTTGATTTCGAAATAGGAGCAGAGCAGGTGGTTCAGTCAACTATTCAAAACAACTCACTTCCACCACATGTACAAAACAATACATCTATTGTTTCCAATCCTCCCAAAGTTTTCCAGAGAAAACTTGTTAAGTGCATTGATAAACAGGGTAATGTTAAATTTATTCCAATGCTGATTAGTACTAGTTCAGCGAATAAGGACCACATTGTGCCCCAGCCTGTAAAAATGACTCAAGCTGCTGGAAATCCAAAAACGTTTATTTTTACTAAAGTGAATAATCAATCGCCTGATTCAAAACCAAGTCAAATTTTGAACCTTAATCCTGGGGGAGAAAATATTTCATACAATAAAATAATGCCAGGTCAAGCTGTCCATCCAATGAAGATAGGCGGAAGTAAAATATTTTTTGTAAATAATAACAACAGTAAAGTCCAGAAAATAATCGGATCGAATATACCTGAAAATAATAGTGCAAAATTGATTGCTGCAAATCAGCAATGTTCCCCTAAAATTCAGACAGGTTCAGAAAATTCATTGAATAGAAGACTTCAACCTCAGATATTTACGGATAACACTATAGCTTCGCAGAGCAAACCAGGAGCCAACAATACTGTTAATCAAAAAACTCCAACAAATGTAAACAAGAACCATGTATTTATGAAAGACGGAAAAATGTTCATAATTGACCCTGTGCAATCAAAAATAAAACAGCAAATCAAGAAGCAAGAATCGTTGCTCAAACCTCAAGTAAGCCTACTTAAGCCGATTGTGAAGAACGACAATCTCACCAATTGCATCCGCAATAATTCAAGTCAGGTGTTTAATCACACTGCCCTTGCCACGGACCACGACTACACAAGTTTAATTTCAAGCAGACCTCAAACTTCGAATACGGTAGTAATTAATAGACCCTTGAACTTTATCTCACAAAGGTCGAATATTGTGACTGTTAATAGTTCGAATAATAGTCCGGTTAACGTCGTTGTAACACAATTGGCATCGATGCCGAAGAATGTTCCCACCATGAGTTCAAAAATTGTTGGTGCTTCGAAGCCGGTTTTGATGCAAAAGCCCAGGAAGGATTATGTTAAAGAACTTGAAGAGAAGTTCCTCAAAATGTGCTTTATTGGAATTAGGCACGCTGTGGAATACCTTCTGAAGAATTTACCTTTAGTTAACAGCTTGGCAATAAACTCAGACTACAAGATGTCTTATCCCTTCGTTGTCAGCAGTGAGAAGATTTTTACTAGTCTTATAACTCCCAAGCAGAAGTGTTATGAGGTAAGTACTTTTATGGCAAATCTACATTTTCGGTTTTTCTATTTTCTTGCGTTAAATAGAAAATCCGTTTCAATTTTGATCAGATTAATTAATAAGTTAATTATAATGTCATTGATAAGCAAGTAAAACAATAAAGGACATAGATCTCAAAAAACCCAACATAATTATATTGAAAATCCTTTTGAAAGAATTAAAAAAATAAGTATAAATTAAAAAGGAAAAAATCTGTTATAATGACGTTTTTTGTCATAAATTCAAATTTTCAAAGATTAATAATTGTGCAAAATTTCACGGCATAGCTTTATTTGAACATGACTAAAACTCGATTTCAAATGGTGAACCAATCCACAGATAGGCAGACACCCCGATCAAGTTAAATAAAAGCGTTTAATAAATTTATTTTTCATTTTTCAGTGGCTACGCGCTAAATACATATCCCAACTGATACAGAAGCATGGGGATTTATTTAGTTCCGATCCATGGACTACTAGGGAAATTATTTTATTTGCCCGTCTCCACGCTTATTCACCTGTGATAACCTACGTTAAGAACACTGTAAATAAAGATTCAAAAATGGACAACGATACTCTTAAGGATCTCGTTCAAAGGGAAATTAAAAAGGAGAGATTTAACCACCAAACAGTATCAATTGCGAAAGAAATACAGGAATGGATAAATTCGATGCGGGTTAAACTCCAAGGAAACTTGGGATGCGTTGAGGAAGTTATTAATGTGGAAAATTCGGATTCTGAAGAAGATGCTCCTGTGAAGCAGCTTACAAATTTATCCCCAATTAAAAAATTGTCTAACAAATGTTGGATGTCGGTAGGAAGTAATTTGGAAAAGGAATCATCCATTGTGAGTGAAAAATGTTTGGAGATTGGAATACGTTTACATCCTGAAGAAATATTGCCAGGTATATTTTGAGATTAGGAGGAGACATTTTTATAGTGCTAATTACTTTTTTTCATTTATTTTATAGGCGTTATGCATCCATCAGCTCAGGTTGTACTGGCACAAGCCCTTCATTCATTTACTGAAGATTTACTTCGAAGGTCTTTGTGCAAAAACTTGGAATTACATACTTCAAGGTAAGTCCACATTTGTACATTTGCATTACGACGAGTAGTTATAGTAGACTTAAAAGATTAAAATTTAGACAAGTTTTAAGGAAAAATGAAAGGAACTCTGAAACGCCCACATTGTCGATACTAATTATTTTTATTACTAATATATTGGTTTGGAAATCCATACTTACTCTACACTTGAAAAATAGAACTGCGCTCTTGTAGACTTTTTAATTGGTGCAAATAATATAAACAAATCGAAATCTAACCGGTTGAAACATACAATAATTCCCTTTTTAACTTAAATAATATTGATAAAAAAAGTAATGTCTAAACTTTTTTTTCATACAGTTCGGTGATGGAGGCTACTTTACAGCCTGATGATATAAAAGCTGCAATACTGCATCGTTCTCAATTCGATTTCCTAACAAATAAGGATCTTGGCGTTCTTAAGGTTAAAGAAGAAAAGGAAGCATGTGTATAGAATTTATTTTTAAATTGTCTTATTTAATTTAATACTTTGTACATACAATTTTTAAGTGCTTTGAAATACAACATATTTTAGTTAATATTTCGATTACACTGCTTTTACCATCCCACCGGTATATCGAATTCAACAACAAGTTTTTCCAGCCACTTTATCAAAGGTTGGTAGAATTCTAACAAAGGCTCAATTGATATTTCTCTTTTGCCTGTTAAGATGTAAAGTACTTCGGTCCAATGCACAGATGCTCCGAGTTTCATTGCTTTTCTGCAAAAGTTACGCTTATGTTACCTCTTATTTTTATTTTTATTTTGATATGTATAAATGTAAAAACAGAAAACGAACTTCAACAAATTTCCAGCACGTTTTGAACCATAAATATCGCAACGATGAAGGGGCATTGGTAGTTTATCTTTTGGATTCACATGCCCAAAAACAGTCTTTTCACATAGTCCTTTAAAAACCTGCACCTGCAGGAAGCTCGCTAGAAAATATCTGAAATAATTTGAAGTTAATAAATAGAAAGGATAGTAGCACAACAATTAGTTACCTTACATATGGAGTATTGTCAGCCAGATGAAATTTAGCAGCAGGATCAAATAAATTGTGCCTATTTTTACAACCAGGGGGGCGAATTCCTTGCTCCGTCAGACTAAGCTTCCAGAAGTAATCATTCGCATCTTCGATTGAGACTTTTCCAGCGAAGAAATCCCAACGAAAAATATCCAAGATATATTCAAATGGAATTTGGGGTATTTTCGACAAGGCCAGCCTCAGCAGCAAACTTAAATCGACCGCAGATGGTGAGTATTCGTATTTAACTTTTAAATTAAAATAGTTGTTTATGCGTTGGTTAAGTTCAGTAAAATCTGGAAATGGTTCGCCGAATACTGTAATCGGTGGTACATTCAATTTACGTTTATGAGTCTGGGAATTATTTGCCAAATTTTTAGTTCTAGTATACAGTTCAATATCGGAAGGAGCCTGAAAATATTCACGCTTTGCTTTAGTCTCATGCACAAGTCTTAGTTCATTGATCCTTAAATAAGGGTTCTCTGCAGGATATAGATCTCGGTCGGAAAGCAATCCAAAGCGATTTAAGTGCTGTGGTGCCATCATCGCTAAAAACATTGCATCTCCAATAGTTTCACCCATTGCAGAGTTTGCAGCGTCTTGAAATATTGGAGGCTGATTTTCTAAATGCATGTAATACTGAATATGCCCCATTTCATGTATAATGACATAGAAATCATCGATTGTTCTATCTGCGCACACAATCATCCTGTCGATTGATTCGTTCAAATGCATTATTATTTTTAAAAATATGGTTTTACCTATAGTCCCCCTTTTCAAACATATTGGCTGCACTACCATGGCATTTTGTGTTGTTCGAGGTTTTTTCGAATTTTGAAAATCTCCAGAACTTTTCTGTCATTGGGTTCAGGCCCAGCGATGAATAGAAGTCATCAGCACGACTTACCTATATGCAGGTAAATTTTAAATGATTGGTCAACTATTAACTATTTTAAAATTTCATTATTCATGTTTAACTAAAAATACAAAAAGAGTGTATTTGCATTTGAAAATTGGCCACGAGAATTTTAAATGCTGTATTAGTGGTACTAAAGTGCTAAAGTTACCAAGTCTATATTTGTCCAGTTCGTTTCTTTGAAATTTTCGTCAATATTTATTTCAGATAGAGGTAGCAATAATTTGTGATAAGCGGACCAGTCTTGGGACCACATATTGCCTGAAAAAACCAATTTAAAAATAATTAAGTTGTGTTTCAGTCAAATTAATTAGTAGCAGCGTTAGCTTAGAGTAATTACCTAATATATGTGCTGGTAATGGTCCTTTTTTTAAAAATATATCATCTCCTGTGTATTTGTTCCACAAAGCACTTCTTACAACTGCGTGTAAAAGTTTGTAGAAAGGTTTAACGCCTTCCCATAGTTTATTAACCGTATCTCGTAAATTGTCCATCTCCAGCTCTTCTCTCCAACATTCTCCAATATCGTAGTAGTCTAAAATTTCGTTTTAAAAATATTATACGGCACATAAGAGAATTAAAAAACCATTATTTTGTGCTCCAACATTCATAAGATAAGTCGCAGTGGGATAAAGCTCGCCAATGGCAGGACCCACAGCAAGTCTCCAGGCTTCCCATGCCCACCGGAAAATCGTATCTGCTGGAAGAGAGCAGTCTTCCCGTTTCAGATTGGAGAAATTACCAGTCATAAGTTTTTCCAACTCTGGCTCTATATTTAAGCAAAATTCAGGACTCTTCCGTATTAACATCTCTTTTTCGACTGCATTCAAATTTTTGGTTTCCCCGCTCTGGATGTAATAACCTTCCGAAAGTTTACCATCAAAGTAATTAATTGAATTATGATTTTGGTTCCTTAGAAGTTTGGATACGTTAAATTCAAATTTAAATAGTAAGTAAAGCACTTACATATTTGTTTCAATAAACGTCATATCTAAAGGAATAACCTCATCTTTGACTGTTCGAATGTAGGTAAATTCCCAGATTCTATCATAATTCAAACATACATCAAAAGCAGTTGGTAGGCAAATTTGCGTTTCGGTGTAGATATCTTGAATGCGCGTAAGAATTTCTGATAGTTCACTATAAGGAAATTGTTTTCAACGATACTCTTACAACAATATTGTATAAAATTATACCTAGCTTGATAGTCGGTGTATTTTGGTCCGCGGCAGAGAAGATATATCATCCGCTTTTCAGTACCAGTCATGTCTGAAACGTAGTTTTTTGCCTCTGAGCATCGCTTGTTCCGCCATTTTGATCTTAGCCCGCCGAATTCTGAAGCCTTCTCATAAAGGTCCTTTTTTGGATCCACACTAAGACCCCACGCAAATGAGGCGGAGAACTGATTGAGGATTTGATACTGAGCGTTTAACTCGGTAATCCATTCTTCCAAATTCGCATGTGCTATATCTTTAAAAGCTACAGAAAAACTTATCACAAAAAGTAATTTATATGTTATGTCTTATATTTATTGTGAACTGTATAAAATGTACGATAATTTCTACTTTTAAAATTGAATTATTTAATCTTGGTTAAGGTTAAGGATGTATTTCTGTTGTTTTTAAGATTTCCAGAACAAATATCCAAAAATTTAATTCTTAAATATGAGAAATTGTTTATCCGTCTGTTCGTCTAATACAATTTGAAATTATAATAACTTTTTTCAAAGATCCTCTTAAACCAATAATTATGGCAGCCTCTAATGAATTTTATGATAAATGTGATAAATTTAAAATTATAAACAATTTAAAATAAAATAAGTATTTTTAGGTTTTAATTTTAGTTCGCTGACCTTATTAATTTTCACATTAGTTAATAATAATATTTTATTATTTCTAATTTCAATAAAAGTACATTTTTAACTTTTTTGACGACTTAATATCTCCTGCACATTAATTAAGCATTAATATTTATACGCCCTTCATATTTAGTTCAGAGACCTGCGAAGCTAAAGAAAAACAAATTCTATTAAAAGCAAGCACGAAGAAAATTCGGAAAATTTACGTTTGAGGTGCTTTTAGCGTATCCGTACGTAATACGATTTCAGTCATAAGTCGGATGAATTCATGAGCATTTCTACTTGAGAATCTCTCGTTTGATTTAGAACGCATCGCAGATATCCCGCAGTTACTTCTAACGAGAAGTTGAATGATGTAATGGAAAATCAATTTTTCATGATTATTTCGTTTTCAATTGTAATCAATTCGTAAATTTTACTTTGATCCAAAGAAACGGAAACGAAGAGAGAATATTTCTTGAAAGTCACTACAGTTCAAAGAATAAGTCTTTTATATTGAGAATGAGAAAGGAAGACGTACATGTACCTACATATGTAAAGATAATTTATTGTATGTATTCATTTCATTTATACCACATATGCATGCATTTTTCAAAATTACAAAAAACAAAGTAAAGATTACTCTACTAAATTGAGCTCCTCTGTCGATTAATCGGATTGAGTAACATAAATATGTTAAGGTCGAAAATGATACTAAATGCGATAACGCCTTCTTATACTCTATTCGTATTCTGAATTTTAGTTGCTTTGAAATAATTTATTAAATCGAACACAAAATTTCACGTTATTATATTAGTCAATATTTTAATTGCATTTTAAATTTAAAAAATGCGTTTGTGGTGTTTTATAAGCGTAGTGGCATACATTGCCTCTGTTGTTCTTTGTGATACGGAAGTCGAATCAACGACGCGTATTGTTGCTATTAAACCAAGAATGAACACAACTCTGGATTTTTGCAGCCTTCTATCAAGGTTTCATCCTCATTTCCCGAAATGCCATGACTATTGCGTTTTTAAAGGGCACTGGATGGGGAGTTGCAGAAACGTAACCTGCATTTGTTATAAGTAATGATACTTAATCTTTAAATTGTGTTTTTTTCAATAATATAACTTTGAAAAACATTTTATGTGCATTTTATTAAATTAGCCATAGTGAACATTCTTAAACTACTTTAAGGGAATATATTGCAAATACATCTTATTCGTAAAACTTGAAGCTTAACCCCAAATTTAAGGAAAAATACCGTTCCCAAAATCCTAAGGTGCTTATTATCGAACGTTTGATTAAATTAAATTTGCACAATAAATATTCGGTATGCCATAATTATTTTATTTGCTGGAAATATCAAAATTACTATGAACAGGGATTTTTTTCTGTTATTGTTCATAGGTGAAATATTAATGAAGATTAAATAGTTTTCGTTTTATTTTTAATAATTAACATATACTCAAAAGAAAGTTCTGAAAAACCACGAACATAGGCGTATGCAATGCAACATCTTAAACGAGGTTTTCAGGAGTTGGCAGAGGAATTTCGTTGTATGTGACAACATATTTGAGTATATTTATTTATAGTACTCAGTTATTTTGATGCCGTTCGTTTGTATAACAATTTTTAATTAACTAGTGCAGTAACTTAAAATAAAATTATACTATCAATACGAAAGTCACTTCTGAGAGCAAATCACTGCATAAACATTCGAGGATAATTAATATTTGAACAACGTGAAGTTCATTAACTAAAATTCACAAAACATCATTAAGCATATTCGCCAATAAATACTCCAAATGTGCAATCAAAGTTAATAACATTTCTGAATAAGAGTAATCAGCATTTTATGATATATTCCAACCTGAATAGTCAACTTCAGAAGATGCTTGATTGAGAATTTGTAGGGCACAAAAGACACTCAAAGCAGGAGACCACATAACTTTCAGATACTCTTCTTAGAAACGTGCCATTTGAAACTCTGCCGACGGTTAACTGAGTAATTTTCCGGCTTGTTTCATTTTATATTTATACATCTCGTAGGAAATGTGCAAAAAGGACATGCGCCTTATCCCAACCAACGAGAATTTAAACTGATGACAATCAAGTTTAATACGATACGATTTACTTCAATTTTACGAAATTAGAATTGTGCGGAAATGATAAATCCTAATAAATTTGAAAGTATTGGAACATTTTTCCCAACGCAATGCGTTCTGTAAATCTAATTTGAACTTAAAGTGCTAATATCACAATAACAAAAAATCCAGCTGTGCCTTATTCAAAAGCTCATTAATTTTAACATCTGTGAGATTTTTCCTTATCCAATTATGTCCATCATAGTAAATTAATTTTATAATACATTTTTCTTACAAGAAGCTGAATTTGAGCATGTAATTAAAGTGTTAAAATGTAATTATGTGACACTTTGAACTGTGTTAAAAATAAAAACTTTAAACCAATTCAAAGAGATAAATTATTAATTAATAATAATTATAATTAAGCTACATACCTATGAAAAGAAATTTAAAATATTCGTGGCATTTTTATTGAATAAAATTGTTTAATGATAACGCATCTAATTTTCATATCTATATCAAATTTAAACGATATTCTTTTATTTTAATTTATTATAATAATAAATAGGTTAATTAATAAATTAAGATCAGGAACGATCAAAGTGTTAGTTTTGTTTAGGTTTTCGTATTACATGATGACTATACAGATATTTTTCTATAAATATATAAAATAAAGTGCTTAAAATTTAGTTTAAATTTTTCAAACTTCTACAAACATCATACTCGAATATGCTACTGAATTTCTTAAACATTTTTGTTTTAGCTCTTTTTGAGTTATGAATGTTATGAATGAATGCTACAACCAAAAATTTTGATAACATTTTCAACAAATTCTGTGATGCTAGTATTTGAAAAAAGGATGGTTATGTTCAATTTAATTAATACATTTAATTTAAAAAATACAACACGTTGGTTCTATGTCTATTTCAATGAATTGTACAATTTTTCCAAATTAATTAACAGCATCTGGCTAGAAATTCAATTGCTTCGTCAATCGAAACCAAAATTTGTCTTTTGGTGCCCACGAAGTAATGGTTTAAAATGTGGGCACAAACGAGCAATTGTTAATAAATTATTTCCAGAGAAACGAGCAGTAATTGGAGGATTATGTGAATTAATATAAAAATAATGTGTCTACCTGAAGATCTTTGAAGTAAACAAGGATACTGTAATCCAACTCCTTGTTCAAGATGCTTGTGGGGGTCGAGCCTGCCGGGAAGATTACATTAATTGAAGATTGAAGATTATCCTCTACTTTAGAGGAAATAATTCAATTTGCTGGCGAATGGCACTGCGGGTGACATCGGATTATCGTTACGTTCTCTAGTCATACGTTTTTTATTTTTTATAAAAATGAGACTGAGGAGGATTTCCCCGCCAACGACGGCATGAAGTCACAAATATGCAGCTAAATTGGTCCATTTCACCGCACAGCTTTAATTAAGAAAAATATCGTTGAGCTTTCCACTTGTCGCACTCTATTAATACAAATTTCTCCGTTGACGTGTGTAAGCTGTATGAAAGGGGATTCAAGCCTAATTTGAATAAATTGGAGAACACCGTGAAGTAAAACGTGCATATCTATTTTAAAGGCACCAAACCTATCCGCTTCCTATGCGGGTGGACAATAGGTTAAAAATACCACCCTTATGTATCCCAACCTCCTTACTCTTGCTTAAAATCAAAAACGAGTAAAATATGGTTTTTTACTGAACATTTCGAAATTTTAAATAATAAGAAACAATTACCATATAAATTAATGTTACCTACTTTTATTTCTATTTTTCACATAAATTGCATTAATTCAAATCATTCAATAATATAAAATCGCAGTGGTTCTTCTGTCTAAAAGTATTGTCAAGTTGATAACTTCTTTTTATGTCAATTAAATTAAAATTATATAAAAAGAAGAGAGAATTGTAGTTAAAATCATGGATTTAAACACTTGATTGTGCATGAAAAAGAGAATTTTTCTATTGTGAGAAATATTTTAATTGTTTTCTATTTTAAAATCTGAACGTTTTTCTCTTAGATTTATTTTACATTGGTTTTATCCCTTCGAGTGCAAAATTATGCCTATCAAGGTAGATTGCGGATACAGTCGTGCTGAGCCACCTGCTCCGAAGCCATCTACACCATGCCCATTCAGTAAGTGTTAAATATAAATCTAGAGAATACCTGGGAAAACATCATAGATTGATTACTCATAAAACATATATGTACATACATACCCAACTTTTCGATTTATACTGGTTTTCGAAACTGTGGTTAGGAAGAGACCAATGAAGAAGTTAAAAAAAGGGTTTGATTTATTTTCTGGAATATTTATGCAAGACGACTTTTTTATGGGTGAATTTTATTTGTATATTTTCGAAAATAGGAAGATGGTAGTTAGCATTGTGTGATAATTTTGTTGATGTTGGATATAATTGAATATCAGCAATTCTTGATAATTAAAGGAACATAAACAACACAACACTAGTGCAACATGTATAAATGCAAACTACACGTTAATGCATATAATATTATGCTCTTATTTGCTTTCCGTTTTTTAAATATTTCATCTATTTTTGGACTTATAAATACTTGCAACATGAGATGAGCAAGTAGGAAATTCAAAAAATATTAACACGGTTAAATCCACGTCTAATATTTGACGAGATAAAAGAAAACTGGTTAAGTGTATAAAAGCAATCCTGGAGCTAGTTCTCTGGTTCTAGAGAGGCGTGCGATAGGATATTAGTTTGTTTTAAAAACTAAAAAAAAAAAACATATTCGTGGAAGAATTCCTCAATGTTGTGATTACATTCATATAAAATATGAAAAATTACACTCTTCATGATGTAGTTAGGAGATAATACAAAATATTTCTAGTGGGTTTTTGATAAATATTCCTGAGCGAATACTGATCGCCATTTCATCGTCGATAAATCGAAAAAGACATTAATCTCTAATACGTTTATTTATTTTAAGGGGGTGTAAGAAAGAAAGTAATCCACTATATTGAATTTAAAACGATATTAGATAACTATTTTTATTTATTTGTTACCAGACATGTTCAACATTTTAAGTACTAGCTTAATTAGAACTAGAACTAGAAATTTTCATTATAAGGCTCCTCCCGAAATTGAGCTAATAAAGGATTTATAAAGCAGATTAAGCCCAAACTATGTTTACTATGAATGTGTTAATATTAAAGAGGAAAGATTGAATAGATAGATATAAAGTCCATTTATTTTAATCAATTATTTTTGGTATATTCTATTTATTGTATGTAAAAATACCAATACACGACTTTCGTAGAACATAACATAATGAATAAATAAAATTAAAGGTTATACCATTCACTGCAAGATCTCAGTAGCCTTTATTTCTAATTTTAGGCGAAAAGTTCGTTTAAATTGACGCCTGTCAAACATTTATTCATACAATTATTTTATTAAAGTTATTTTTATTTGTGATTTTCTTCCTTGCACAAAAACTAATACCTAATATAAGTGCTTCTTCCATTTATGAATCATTAGTTTGATGACGAGACACGTTTTTATATGGTAATTTATGCAATATCTAATATAAGAATTTTATAGTTATCGGTAGTAATAATTTATTTAAGGTTCGTTCTTATGTACACTTATTACCAGACGTGCAGTGCTTATAGTTTGACACATTTTGTTCAGAGTCCAAATTATAGAAGTCCTCTTTATGGAACATTCGAACATGATATTCAAAATCTTGAATCTGTAAAGGAAAATAGTCACGCACCTGAAAATGCTCCATACACTAGTGTTATTGAAAATCTCCGCAATAGTTGGGCTATGCCGTCAGTTTACCTGCAAAAAAGAGGTTACATAAAGAATGTGCCGAAAGATGTATCGCACGAATATGAGGATGAAACTGGAGATGAAAATGACGAGCCTGAAAATAATGCAATAGTTCCCTCTCAAAAAATTTCTAGAGACATTAAAAATCGGATGGAACCATATGATAAAGATTCACTTCTCGAAAATGATGAAAAGGGAGGTGAAGATTCTCCTCCAGCCGTTGAACATGTCGTAAAAGAGGTAACAACCGCCAAACCTGGATTTTTTAAAAAAATTACAAATTTTTTCACTCGAAAAAACACGTCATCATTTGCTGAAGAAGATGACCTGTCTGACCTAGAAAAGTTAACTGATAATCTAAATTTATTGCAGAATAATTATGATCATGAGCTCAATGATGTTATTGCACTTCAGAATCCTCGTGAAAATGTGATTGATTGGTCTGTTCCTAAAAGGTCCTATAAAACTAAAAAAAATCAAAATAATTATAATAATTGGATTCAAAAACAATTTGATAGCAATTGTCCAGGAAGGCCGACATTGGAACATAGTATATTTGCAAAAGATGTAAATAGTGAAGAACTTTTAAAAAATTTAAGTCAAACTGATATCGAATATGTCAAAAATTTTCTTAAGTGCTTTAAAGAGAATAAAAGTAAATTCATTACTGATTATCTGCACGTCAGTCCGCCACCAACTCATTCTGAAAAATGTAATGAAACTACAACTCCAACGCCTTGTTCAGCTACGTCTAATTCAACTTCTGCATCTAATTCAACTTCAGCATCTAATTTAACTTCTGCATCTAATTCAACTTCCGGATATAATTCAACTGCAAAATCTGCAGCTTCATCACACGCAAATTGCAATGCAGCTGCTGCAAATAAGACTAAAGAAGCTAATTTGGACAATTTGACTGTAACCACTTCAGCTATGAATGGAACTAAAACGAGCCTATGTAGTAGTGAGAAAAATGATACAGGAACAAATCATAATTTAAGTAGCACTGATAAAACTCTACATGGTAAGTGCACTTAGCTAACTGCCAACTGTGATTCGAAATGAGCCATAAATTTTATTTAAAAAGAAATCAGTTCGGTAGCGGAAATTTAGTGAAAAAGTGCTCAAATGCGCTTTATAAAGAATTTTTACACGATGCCATACCATGCACTTATGTCTTATTAGTATCTCATAAATCGATTAACGAATTACTATATCTGTATAATTTCGAATTTTAAACATACCTACGAAATTATCATATGAACATTCAAAACATTCTAAGCTACATTTGGTCTGGGGTTAAACATCTACAAAATGTTCATTTTATTAAATATAAAAACAAAAGAGACCACACAATTTTACTGCGGCTGCATGCCAACCGTAAATAAGGTTTAAAATTAAACTTTGCGATTAATTTCGACAAAATATTAAAAATAAAAACAATAACAACTCAATTGTTAGTCTAGTAATGCAAATTAACGAAAATTTTAATTTTGATGTTACACTTTTCTGCCTCATTAATTAAAAATGATCTGTTTGTAGTATTAAGAAATAACGTGATCAGGATATTCTATCTTCTTTACAATATGAATAAAAACGTTGATAAATTGGTAGAGTCAAGATTTATCATTCTTCAACAATCAAAGCAGAAAATGACGAAAAACAAAATTTAAGTCTAATTGCTTATATTCCAGAAAATAAAAATCGAACCAAATGAAACAAATTAAATTATCAACTGATGCTTCTTTTTTGATTGTATAAATTTAATAACAGTCAATTCATACGTGATTACAATAGGCATAAATCAAAATCATGTAATCTCACTATAAAGTTATAAGGATCTATTTATGAAAACATTTTTTAGGATACCCAACAATTTGAACTACAATCATCCGTGTACTTTTTATTGATTATTGTTAAATTATTTACAGGATGTAAACCTAATGAAAACGTTAATGTTAAAACTGTAAGTTTGGATTTATTAAAATTTCTGGCCCATATGCATCACGATGTTACTCAAGTTGGCAAACCACCTCATAAACCTATTAGCCTAGAGCACTTTAGTAATAATTCAGATGTTTTAGGTGCGGACGGCTCAAAGAACTGCACGCCATTTCGTCTGAATGAGCTAAGCTTGGATTTAGAGGTTGCTTCGCCTAATAGTACTAAAACAAGGAGCCCACTTTCTCTGACCTATATAAAAAAGCGATCGCCAGTAGTTGGGACTAACAAGGATTGGAATGGAAACGATATAATTGCCCAATTCTTGGAAGGTTTTTAGTGTAATAGCTTGATTTTACTCTTATAAAATTATATTCCTATTTACGTAGCAGGTCGTCGGGGTAACCAAATGAATTCTTTTCGTATTCAGTCACCTTACGCAGATAATTTTCTGGATCAAACAGACGCAGCCGATGGTGATTCACATAGTCAAGACATAGATAAAGGAAATCACTTCTTATCGAAATTTTCGAAAAAACGAGAAGTCGCTCATTCCGAAGAAGAGATATTATCAGACCTCTCATCGTCATTAAGTAAATTAGCATTCGATCCTTTAAAGGATAAAAGGAATGACGACTACTTTGAAAAAATCAAAAACGATATCTCTGATGATGACGATTATTACGTTGATCTGGAGCATTCAAACCAACCAAGATTTGACGGAAAGTTGGAGCGTCGAAATAGAAAAAAGAAGAAAAATAAGAAATTACATTTGAGAAATGATGTTGATGTTAAAGCTGGTGATCAGCTAATAGAAACGATCGCAGACCCCGAAATCGAAAGCAAAGACATATTCTCCGATTTTAGGGATATTAAGTTCCGTATGAATCCTAAACAAGAGGAAGATATTCAAACTTTTATTGAAAGTCTTAATTCACCTCCAGAAATATTTAGCTTTGATGTTGACAAGTTTGTCAAACAGCCACAACGAATCACAAAAGAACTCAAACCAGAACCTGTTCCAAAACGCAAATTTTACGAATTTGTAGAAACCCCTGAAATAGAAAATGTACAGATACCACTTGTTCAACCTGATTTAGAGTCTATCAAGGAAACAGCAAAAAATGAAATTGCTCTTAATTTAGAGCATGCCGAAAAGAGAGATTTATTACGACAGTATATTAAAGGAATCTCCAGCCAACTTCACTCATTGGACCAAATACATGAAAACGTACGAAATATTAAAGAGCCTTTTGAAAAACGGAACCAGCGAAAGTTTCCTAACGATGAAACTCCTATGTTCGTAAATAATTATCCTCAGAATTACGATAATGTTTATACGCAGAAGTTGAATGATAACACCAACAAATTGAAGAAAGCCGAAGAAGTCGATGACTTCGTAGATAAATACTACCTTCTTAATGATGGATCTGTTCAGATATATCGCCCCCAGAAAATTAATCTAAAACAATCATATGACCCACAAAGCCTGCAAATGGATTTGGATTTAAATAAAAAGTTCAGAGACCTTACACTTACACGCGGTGCATATAATTAAATAGTAGACAAAATCGAAGAACTCATGAAGAATTCAGGACTTAGCTTAAAAGTCTTCATGTATAAAATATTCCCAAAGATCAGGAAGTGAATGAACGAATTAAGTGGAAGATTGTACATAAAACAAAAGGATTACTACTTTTTAATCAATTTATATTTGATAACTTTTAGTTTTTAAAGTGTTATTTTAAAATAATATTAGCAATTAAATAAATTAGCAAAGACAAATTTTTGCACTAATAATACCATTTCAATTTTGCCACGAGTTAGATTCTTCATATTTAGTTACAAATAAATTAGTTTTACTTTCCACTCATAATTATTTGGAATAAAATAATCTGTCCATGAATTATTACTCATTATAAGGAAAATATTTAAATTTTATCGTCGGAAGTGGAATTCAAACTAACAACTTCCAAACAAAATCGAAAAAAACTCATACAATTCCTTTTTAGAACAAAGTTCTTTAGGGCCGAAATACTAATTGATTTTAATATAGCGTTTTTGCCATTCGCTAAGTGTCAATGAATTTTGTGGCTACCTTACTTTCGAAAATGAAATGATGTTGTCCTTAATAAAGTTTTTAAAATTCTAATAAAAAATAATTCTGTTGAATTATTCTATCGGACTGATTTAACCACTTTGAACGAGGAAATTAATTGAAATCAAATATGACTGAAATGAATTTATTAAAAAAATAGGAAATTTATTAAGGATTGTTTTGTTTGCGATTCAATTCAAACGGATTCAAAATTAGGACCCAATAATCCTTGTGAGCTACCACGCTAATGGTTTTCAGTATATTTTGTTAGCTATTTAGTTCTTACTTTTTGTTCTATTTTTATT
Organism: Tolmerus cingulatus; assembly: GCA_959613345.1. Classification (NCBI taxonomy): domain Eukaryota; kingdom Metazoa; phylum Arthropoda; class Insecta; order Diptera; family Asilidae; genus Tolmerus; species Tolmerus cingulatus. The sequence goes on along the minus strand of OY390708.1, from coordinate 13,568,964 downwards.
TGTAGTCATATCATTTTTCAATCTATTTTTATATAATATCTAAAATTTTCAATTTCATTATATACTACAAATGGTTTGAGTTTCGATCTAGATTGCTGTGCTTAACTACAGCTAAAGGTACTTATGAGAAAACTTAATAAACCAAAACACTTTATTAACAATTTATTAAATAAACGATTCGATTTTTAGGATTTATCTCAACGCAGTTGATTTTACTATTCCTCATTTGTGTATGTAATAGAAAGAAAAGTCGCACTGGATTTCCATCGTGCCATTTTGCTAAGGCCTTTTATAGATCTAATTTCGAAATGTTATTTTGGCCGAAATAAATCGTTTGAAAATAATTTCTGATGTAAATGTTAAGCACGATAACAAAAGTCCCCATAGTAAAACAAATAAGGCTGGGCCTGTATCTACCAAACTTGCAGTGATGAATTTTCCTCCAGCTCCTCCATGACAATCGGGTTTCTTCGTGTACAATTTGGAGTTTTCTCTTTCCTGTAAGCCGTACTCACGAATTCGCATCATACTATAAACATCAAGAGAGTTTAAAGAGGTTATTCAAAAATGTCTGATAAATGATAATCCTTAACTAAAGCTGCATAAATAAATTTAAGAAGCTTATATCACTAATTAACTTGATACTTACCCAACTTTAAAAATTTCTTTATACGTAGAATTTTTTTGTATAGCATACCAAGGATCGAAAACTTGTAAATACTGGATTTCTTGAAGACCGCATTTCTCATCTTCCAAAAATGTTTCACTCATCACTTTATAGCCGCTACCAGTTTCCATGTGGAACGCATATAATCCTTTGCGAATATTTTCTACTCCTTCTTTAAGTGGTAGAAAATTTGCTGTTCCATTTTTGTTTAATATCTTTTGTTCATATATTTTCCTTCGTGTCGGTTCAGTGGCATGCTACATATTTTAAAATCATAATAAAATTTATAGATATGCATATAACAGAAAAATAAATATGTATATACCGAAAAATAATAATGATTGAACACTGTGTCATCAGCTCCTAATTTGAGTCGAGAGTTTAGTAAATCCTCCAAAGTATTTATTTTATTTGACGGTGAATGAAGTAAGGCAACAATGTTTGCAGAATAACTAGTTAAGAAAACTATTTTTATTTAACTTTTCAAATATTTATAAAATAAACATATGTTAAGATTTTCTTCTTTTACCTTGTATATAAAAACATTAGTGTAGTAAAAGTGATCATCATTATAACTCTTGCCGTTACACTTCGCGGAATTGATGAAGATCCTTGCTGACAAGCTGCTCCAAATACTACAAAAAATACTTCCATTGGTGAAGCACGCAACACTGCCGATTCATCGCCTTCATCAATATATTTCTTAAATTAAAAAATACAATACAAAATTTTCTTATAGGTATACTGAAGTATTTCATCTACTAAACTAAACCATTTCAATTTAACTAGTGAATCAAATGTGGAGAAATTCAAACAGGATGACAAAAATTACACTTTTATGGAACATAATAAAGAATATTACTTCTTTACCTATGGAACGCTATAAAAATATGGCTGAGCGTGACATATGCTAATAAATTCGTAATTACTGAATCCCTTAATTATATATTAATTATCAATTAAATTAATTAATTGGTCTTATAAAATCCATTCAAATTTTTTATACATCAACCCGAAAAGTTCAAAATCTTCTAATAATCTGTAAGAAAAAATATGATCTATTATTTTCAAAGATTCTCGTCGAACTTTGTAAATTGATGCATAGGTCATAGATATTACAGTGACTACAAATTACTTGAAAATAAAATAAAAGCCTTTTAATATTCGAGCCTGTGGTTTCTAATTTAACTAAACGATCTCCTTCTTTTTGCAAAACTGCTAATAATAGTGCCTGTAATTAAAAATTTTGTAAAAATTTTTTAGACGACAAAGCCTAATTTTACTGGACGGCAAAAATTGAGTTTAAAATGAGCTCGTTGCAGATTTCTTAATAATTTTACTTTATTTAAATATTTTGTTATTTTTTTCATGAACCTCTTGATTTTTCCCAGTAATATTAAGATCATATTTTTTATATGAAAAGTATTCTACGCTAAGCTGAAAATTTATAAAAAGTAAACGAAAATTGTGAATTAGGGTTAAAAATTAAAGCCAATGTATAGTATACCTTTTTTAAAAAAACATTCCGCTCAATGTAAACAGTAAGCAAAAGTGATAATGCAGTTGTTAACATAAGTCCAAAAAGTGAACACCATACCCACTAAGAAATCAAAATCCATATTAAGCATCTTTAAACTTTTACATAATATTAAGGAATTTACCGTGTCGAATGGTAAGATAAAAACATTATCTGTATAGGATAACTTTGGCGATCGGAACACAAATTTCGATCTCGTTGGTGCTGGCATCACAATATATTCAATGTACTGCACTCGATCAGATGTGAAAAATAAAGCAGAAGCTCCAATGTCGGATCTGTTGTCTACTAAATCACCAATCATGCCGCTCCATTTTCCAGTTTCAGAGTCCATATACCCCCAAGAATTGGCAAAGGTATATTCAATAGTTGCATTCATGTAACTGATCACATGCTTTGTTAAAGAATAGCTCACTTTTGTGATCGTATCTATATGCTTATTACTACAAAATGATAAAAAATATATGTGTCTATTGATAATACTTCAAAAATACTATAATATGCATTCGAAATGTTGGATATGAAATTGGCTTAAAATTTTAAAATAGCATTTATTAAATACCAATCTCTAAAAGAATAAAATAAGTACATATTTGATAAAAATATGTACTTAAAAACCTGGATACATTTTTTTATCTTAATTAACTTGAACTACCACAAAGCAAGTCAATCAAAATCAGACAAGTATAGCAATTTTAGAAAAGTGATATTACATCGTAACTGATATGAATAAAAAATTGAATTATTTATTATGGAGCTAACCAAATGAAGTATTAAAAATCGCTGAATAATGCTTTTACGCTATTCTGAAAGTAAATTGATATTTGTAGGGTGTGGTTTTAATAGACAATTAGATACCGATATCACATAAATTAGTGAAAGGCTAGCAAACAAAGTTAACATAACAAACCCATAGTCTTCCAAATGATTTAACGTATCATTGTTCGTTATAACGAGCGTAGCGCGCAGCAAAGCCAGTTTAAGATTTCGTCGTCGTCCAGCCGCAGCTTGTTTTGCACTATACTCCAGAAATTTTCCGTTGCGGTATATCCCAAACAGCTCTATTTGCAAGCTGGTTGCCATGGAAATTCTATAAACTTTGATACATATTTAGAAGTTATGAAACTAAATATGAAGCAGAAGTTAATTATCTAATAGAAAACTTGGTAACCTTGTCTGATTATGAATCCATCTGGATCAGATCTTGATATACAAAATATTACGCTATTGGGCAGAACGGGTAGAAGACGAAAAGTGGTCGTAATTATTTCTTCAGTGTCGTGACTACTATCTATGGCAATCCACTTGAATCGATGGGTCAATTTCATTCCGGCCTAGGAAACATTTTAAGACTGCACGAAAAGCAACATCGATCAAAATATATAATTATTACCTGCCTGAGAAAAGTTGATGTTTGATTGCATCTTAGGTCGACTATAATTAGGTGCTGATGTTCCTCTTGCACATTTGGAAAATTATTAATTTTTACATCCGTTATGGCAAATTGATAATTGTGTTCATTTTTATAGTCTAAAAACTTTCTTGCGAATGCCAGTTTATCATCTTTAAATCATGAAAATTTATTAATTATTTTGAGGATCGTGATTGTATTTTACATTTTAAAGAAAACGAAGGAAATAATTTTGCTCATCAATATTAAATATGCATCATAAAAATGTAAAGTATTTAACTCATTCGCGTACAGGAATAGTTTTTATATGCAATAAGGATATTATAAACCTGTTATCTAAAATAGATATTACAACTACATCATAAATATACATATATTATACCTAAACTATAACAAAATACAACAAAATATTAAAAAAATTATTTTATCTCAAAATTATTACATAACATAAATAACGTTCTTAAAAAGTCTCCGCTTGCTGGTATAGACGTAAAAATGACTTGAAGGAATATTTCAAAAATTGAATTAACAAGCCGTAACTCAATCAAATTGTCCCTCAATCGGACACTTGTACCTACATAGTGCAATTACATAAAATAACTTTGCTTAACGCACTCGCATAATCACAATACAAATTACCCGTCATGCAATGAGCATTCACTCGATTATGACAAGACTTCTTTATTCGTCAGTGAGAATTGTTTGTCGCTTTGCTGCCGTCGTTTTCATGAAATAAACCAACCGAAACTTATTGTCCACTAAATAATACGTTTATGTTAAGCTGAGAACTTATTGTCCGCTTTCTCGGCCTTATGATTTAAAAAAAAAAAAATATCTAGGAAATAGTAATCAGTATCGTCTCTGTGTAACTTTGTTCTTGAGGTGGGTATAATTTTCCTTATAAAAAAGTGAGAATTCTTTTCAATTGATAATTAAAAACGATTTATATTTCTTCAAGTCGATATCTAGTAGCATAAAATGATTATGTATTACACCAAATTTATGAGCTGTTCCTGAACAAGGTGCACAAAAGCACACAGCTAGATTAAATAAAGAATTTGTACAAATTAAAATCTTAATAAATTTCTTAATTTTGTAAAATGTGTTCATTTTAAACCTTTGTGTATTTCACTAGGCTTCCAAATAATTCCCTACCTTTTTATCCTTTTTCTGAGCTTACTAAAATTTCACTAGGTATAATATTTTATCCAATTGTAAATTAATTTCATAACTGGTGTATATTAGTGAACAATTTTACCAATTTTCAAAGATACCAAGAATGCTAGTAAATTTAGGGAATATAAAATGATACAATCATAAGAATAACTATTGAAAAATTCATCAATAATTTAAATACTTAGTTTTGCAGATTTTACCCCATTATGTAGGGACTTGATTCTCCTTTTTCGGTGTTTTCACTCATTTTAAAAAAAAAATTTTACCAAGGGCTAAATATGTATTTGGAAAAAAAGCACCTGCCGATTTTTTACTTGACGCTTACCAAAACTCCAGCAAACCATTGCAGTAACGATTACAGGACTACTGTTAGCACTCAAAAGTTGTTTTATAGGTTCCACAAAAACAGTGAAAGCTTCCAAGATAGTAATTGTGCAAAATATCACTGTAAGTAATTTAAACACACCTGAGGACTTCATTTTCATCCACTCAGCCACATATTGCATCCATCGCCCTTTTTATACCAGCATCAAATAGGAAATCAAACTCGATTTTAAAAAATTCATAAAACCAATATAATTATGTGTTATTGATTAAATTGCTTAAAGGTACACAAAATGTATGCTCATCGCGATTTAAGGACTCAATCATGGTTTATTGTCGGTTATGGTAATTGGTCCGCATGCGATGATGGGGCCGACCTGACTCTCCTCGGTTGGGAACGTGAGCATATTTGGCGGTAGGATGAGGTATGGCGATGAAAAGACGTCCGGCTGCGCGCTGGAATCAATTGGCTTTTCGTGGATCACGACCGAACGACCAATGATCCCATGGTATCCAAACATCGTTAGTAATGGACTGAAGAAAGATGTGCTGGCTGTCCCATCTTCTTTCACCTCAATGTTACCTACCTGAGAAGTAAGTTGGAGTCGGTGAAGAAAAAGTGATTACTTTTGGTTTCAATGAGAATCTTACAAAGTTACTCGGCACATGAGGTCCTGTTGATTTGCATCCCTGGCTAACATCTCCAAAAGCGTGGATGTGGACCGCGTGCTTTCCTGGAGGTAGTCCTGTAACATTCATAGTGACTCTAACGAAATTGTTAGGACCCCACTGGTGAAAAACTATGCACCCCTTATCGCCCTCATCAGGGGAGTCTGCACTTAAATTTGCAGATGCCTTCCACCCCGGCTCAGGCTGAGGAAGATATTTATACTCACATTATTATTATATTTATTTTCGATTAAAAGCAATTCCTACATAGTTGAAGAGCAAATATGGATTGTACAAGTGGCTAGGAAGTCCAATCCTTTCAAACTTCTTCTCCTTTTTTCCGTTAACGACTTGAATAGAATCAATATTTTCATCCTTAGTTCCACCTTCTTGGCAGAGGCACAGACTGTTTAAAAACGCTAATAGCAAGATGAATTTTAAATCGAACATTATGCAGGCGAATCAAAATGCAGACTAAGCCGAGTTCGAGTTCTAAACTAGTACTGAATGCAGAATGCAGCGATTCTCAGGAAAAGCTCGCTTTGATCTAATCATCGCATTGGCTGTGGAGCTACCTCCGCGGTTTTTAATGGATTTGTCGTACCTACAGGAGAGAGCTTGGCCTGGATAGATTTTTTCATGGAAGGTGACTTGGTTAATGACTGGTCAGTTGCCGTACAACTGATTTATCAAAAATAATCATTTTCAACTGTGCGGAAATCAGTCAACAAATTGGCACGCAATTAAATATATGAAAAACAAACAATTTGTTAAATTTACTTCTGCCTTTACTACTTAATCATACTTTCACTTAAATCAATTACAATTCGTCGTCGTCGCGTGTCAAACCGTTGTAATTTGCATCGCTTTCATAAAAATGTCGCGGGTACTTTCAATTTATCTAGGTGGACATTATTAAATATATTTATGTATATAATGTATGAATCACGCAAATTTTATTATGTGGGAGATAATCATACCATACAGGTATACTAATGTGATTTTTACAGGCATATTCAAAAAGATAACATTATTGGTTACTAAAAAATTATACCGTTCTTCAAATTTCAAGAAATTAAAATATTTTTATATTATCTATTATGATAGATAATATATTTTTTTAATTATGAACATATATATGTATGTACATTTTTCATTGTGTGTGGTTTCTACTGGATCGATTTTCTGTATAAAGAAAGCCAAATAGAAACAAATTCTTTGACACGCTTAACATTTTTTCGTATCTTAACAAAAAAACTGGGACAAATATAAATATAATAGTAAATAAAATATTGAATTTATTGGTAGTTATTGAAAGTATCAAATATTTATTCAGATTTTTATGCTGAACAAGCACGACGTAAAATAAATTCGTTCTTATAATTAGTATTGAAATCCTTCGGAACCATTGAACGGCGGTGGAGGCATGGGTCGAGGCGGGAAGGGTGGTCGCTGAAAACCAGGTGGTGGAGGTCGCCAATTTGGTGGCGGAGGCCGAGCACCGGACGGGGGCGCGGGCATTCCGTTTCCGTACGAAGGCGCATTGCCACCCGTTTGCCACGGCGGGGGTGGGATCATGCGTGGCGGAGGAGGCATGCCAACCGGTGGTGGCAAGGGAGGTTGATTTGAGGGCATGGGAGGTAAAGGTGGAGGTGGAACAGACGAAGGGAACGCTCCACCGGGATTCGAGGGTGGCGGAACAGGGGGTGGTGGTGGCATCATTCCAGGTGTTGTAGGTGGAGGAGGAGGTGCCATCAAAGGAGGCGGCATCATCTGACCCATAACAGGAACGATCTGCGGAACTGGAGCATCCGCAAACAGTTGATGGGGGCGATCTGCATGGGAAAGCGGGTTCTGTGCCGCTAGGAGACGCTCAGCAGCGGATCCGTGCCGCTCACCCTTCGAGTCCTTCTTAAAAGCGTATGAAACTGAAATTGGACGATTGCAGAGGTATTGGCCATTCATCGCATCCATGGCAGCGTCTGAAGCCTCAAAACTGGCAAAATTGATAAATGCAAATCCTTTTGAGTTTCCTGTTTCGGGATCTCTCATGATTTTCGGAGTTTGAAGGATAACACCAAACGCAGAGAAGGTGTCGTAAAGCAGTTTCTCGTCGACTTCCGGGTCCAAATTGCCGATGAATATGTTGGCTCCCACGTCGAGGTTCTTTTGATGCGCCGACGCTTTGTTCACGCGAATTGGCTTGCCGTAAAGTTTTATCATATTCATTATTTTTATCGCATAATCCGCGTCCTCCTCACTCAGGAACTCAACGAATCCATAGCCCTGGTGCATTTGCGTCACTCGATCCTTGGGCATGTGCACATTAACTGTAAGGAAACAGATTAGACAACTTTTAAAAAAAATTATATATCGAAAAATAATGATTTCGTTTGATTTGTCAATGTGTTTTGTCCATTTTTTGTATTAATAATACATATTTATAATTCAATTTGTTTCTATTGCCATAAATTTGTACTCTATGAAAATTGTCATTGCATTAGGTTTTATTTAAATTTGTCTTTTAATGGAATCAAGGGAACTGCTGAAACACCTACAAAAATACATTTTTAAGGTTTCGTGCTTAGGACCCGCATTAAGTCCGTCTATTTGTTTGCCACAGATATTTTTCTCGAAAATGAGGCAACGAAGGAAATCGAAATTTGGTAGAAAGTTAGGTCTTTGTGAGGGGTACTATGTATTTATCTTTGTTTAAACATAATATATATTTTTTTTGCGCTTTTTTAAACAAATTTGGATTACTTTTTCCATTCCCTGTACTGTTCATGTGTTCATTTAATTATTTATATTAATTTTATAACAATGGGTTGGGCAGGATGAAGTTACTAGACATTTTATTATTCCCACTTGGTTACTCTTTTGTAGTCCTGATAAGCAAGACAAAATTCACACGAATATCTAAAAGAGAGTTCCTTGAATAACTTACCCACGGGACCTGCCTGGACAAACAACTCCCACAGGAGGGACTCTGTAACTTTGTCGTCCAAGCCTCCAACATAAATCGTGGCATCTGAAATATTTACAACATTAAATTTGAATATTAAGTAAATGCATTCTTTTACCTTGATTTCTCTCGGCAATCGGTCCTGCAGCCATGCCGAACCAATTTTATTTTATAAAAACGGAATGTAGTTGACTTGAAGCCGCTCACTTAACCAAACATTTAGCAGACGTCAACTTCGACTATTATCATCTTCTTCTTTAACAAGATTCAAGATAGGCCCAAAACAGGCGCGAGAACTCTTAAAAGACATGTTCGCAGTTTTGGTTTTTCTCCCTTGAAGTGATTTACATTATTTAAAACTTTCGAACTTATTGTTTTACCGTTTCCTTTAGTAATTGATATATATATGTATAAAAATTGTCTTCATTAAATTTCTGCGGGAAAATTCAAATTGAAAATTGCACCAAAACAGACGGATTTTGCACGCTGTCAAATTAACTATCAACAGTGTCAACAACGAAAACATGGAAAGCAAGGAGGAATTTTCGAAATTAATAACAAAATTCCTCTTTTTAAACTGCAATGACGGTCATAGTGATAGCTCCAGAATGGAGATAAACAACTTGTTGAACGAGCTAAATAGTTTAGACTATCAGACTCAAAGATTTGTAGATTCTATGGTGGGTAGACAGCAGGCTTCCTGTCCCACTTTTTGTACTTGAATAATATTAAAGATTCCACAAATTTAAAGTGTTTTTAATTTGTTGAGTAGCAATAATTCAACTTTTAACGATTGCTAATAATGTTATTTGCAGACAGCTTCACGACTGGTTGAATCCTTCGCCAACATACCAACCAGCGAAGACACCTTGATAATGAAAGTTTGCTGCCTGCTCGTAACTCTTTTAAATAAGCAGAAAATACAACTTCCCTTGGAGGGTTTCAAGAAATCGGTGGACTGGTTGCTTAAATGCATTAATTTCAACTTCCGCACAACAGCATGCGACGCACTTTCGGTAATGCAGGCCTTGTTCAAAAACCACCCTACCTTCTGTACCCAGGCAAGTACTTCCTCAAATATATTTAATTTTAGGTAGACTAGAACTAGAAGCAGGTGTTTACTTATATATTTATTTATTACTATACATAACCGGCTTAACCTACCTATATTTTCATTATGCAAACTTGAATTTATTATTTTAGATATAAAGAATTGGTTTTATTTAGGCAGCAATTTTTAACTTTATTGGACAATTATTAGACAATGTTTAAATAAATGTCTTTAAAACTGTTTACTAGATGTTCACTAAACTTTTTTGTCTAAACTCACTTTCATTTATTATGCACCATTTCATTACTATACTTGTTTATTACAGTTTTGGGATTTGCTTTCTCCAGACAACTTACTTTTAAACATATTATCTAAAAAAATGGAAAATAAACTAGGAGATTGTGATGCAAACTCTTGTGAGGAACTACTCGTTTCTACAATGTTCTGCATCGAATCAATGCTTCCTTTGAACGACGAATTTAAAGGCACCGATCAAACAGACGAATTGCTAGCCACTGTCGGATCTAAGGTCCTTGATGCACTCTACACGCACTCATTCAAAGTAGACAACGACGTATCGTTTATGATGTACGCAACGTCTGCATTAAATATATTGCAAAAAATAGCAAATGAAAACCAGGAGTGGTGCGTAAATAATCTTGGAGAATTGATTGGAATTTCAAAAACATTTATGCATTTTGGACTGCCAGATATTCCGCGAATGAAACCTCAGAAGGTTCATGTTTCGCAGCAATCAATTTTAGAAACTGCAGCGACGCAGGCTAGTAAAGGAGGAAAAATAGCTAAAACGAGGCGTCCAAGAACTGTGAACAAGAATAAAAAGACTGATAATAAAAAAGGCCAAAAGTCTGAAGAAACTGCTGAGCAGCCTCAGTGTGAAACAGGTCTGAAGGTTGATTGTACGTACTTTAATTGTTGCCTAAATTTATTATTTTAAATCCTATTTATTTTAGTTGATACTTCATTCCTCTCAACGTTTAATAAAACAAGTGATTCAGATTTCTCTGAGTCGGAAGCTGGGAGAGCGCAAAATGAACGTCATAAGCAAGCGAAACTTCGACTATCTGCAATATCACTGCTGGGTTTAATCGCTAAGGTAAGTGATTTTTACTTATTTTTATTCTTTTGGGTTGTTAATGTTTTCCTGATTAATGGTTGGTTTTCAATATTAACGAATACATTTCCACTTTTTGAGTATTAGTAAATGTAACAAAAACATTTTCGCGCAAAAGTTTCCAAAATAAATAATTTAAGAAACAATTTTTAGAACACAGAAAAGAAAACATTGTACGGCTACTGGCATTCGTTATTTCCACAAGAACCAGTAACTCACACAAGCACTGCGCTGCTGAATAGCATACTTCGAGATCCCAATCCTAGATGCAGAATAGCAGCACTTCAGACGACTTCTATTATGTTATTTGGATCAAAAGCATACCTTCTGCAGGCAGAAAGTAGCGAAAAGGCTCCAACATCTTTCATGCCATTTTCAATTTCATTGGGAAATATGATCCTTAGTATGTACGAAGCTTTAACACAGGCTCTTTCAACAGAGATCTCTCTTCCAGTGTTGACACAAATTTTAAAATGTCTATCCGTATTAATTCAGGTTGGTAAAACTTGTATACTTTATTTATAAGGTAATTTATCGATAGTATAATAGGCGACCCCGTTTCATCGATTGAAAACTGGATTTGTAACGAATTTTATAAAGTACATAAGGAAAATGGTTTATCACAGAGGTTGGAGTTTTTTTGAAAAAAAAAATTAAAATTTCATTTACTTTGTTTTCGTAGATCCAACTATACAAGTAGCCGCTCTTATGGTCATGGAATTTCTCATTTCTGTTCAAGATATCACAACGGAAATCTCAGAATGCGTAGACATTCCAAAATCGAGTTTACAAACAAGGAAAAAAAATCAGAATCAGTTAAACGATGCCGGCGTGAATCAATTGTACCTAACGAAAATTACTAATCATTTTAAGATGATGAACAAAATTTTTTTCTTTTAGAATTGAGCCAGAATTAGAAGAGGAAATTATTGATTCCGATTACGAAGAAGAGGTTACAGAAAGTAAGGAGGATAAACTCTTAAACGTTAATCCTGTGCCGTCTAGAATGAGTTGGTTACTGCAAAGAGTGTTAGAGAACTTAGGAGTTCCCATTGGGCAATTAAAAGTATGTACATAAATAAAAAAAGGCCTATCAATTAATTGAAAATAATAATATTTATTTTCTAGACGAACACATTAATTTCATCTACGCCTGTTCGGATTGAATGTCTTCAAGTACTTTCGGCAATGGCGCCACATTTTTTACTCTTGAAAAATTACTTGGATTTAGTTGGAAAAGCTCTTCAGTTATCACTGGAGGACTCTCAAAGTGATATTAGATTGTATACAGGAAAATGTTTAGATGTGCTGGGCCACTCTATAAATAATTATTTATTAGAAACAGGTAAATTATGCAACATAAAATAGCCAATAATTTTATGTTAAATAATTACTTAGAAACACCTTCAACGGAAGATTTAAATATTTGCCAACAATTTTGGACTTTAATGTTGCCACCTGTGATACAAAAAGTTCAAGATGCTAATCAAATTCCAGCCCTAAAGGCAGTTTTATGTGATTTTATGTCAAACATTGGTGTTCATATTTTCGAAAGGCTTCCGGTAATTTAATAAAAAATGCTAGAATATAGATGTTCTAATTTCTAATATCTTTCAGCATAAATCACACATTCAGCTAATTTCCCTTTTATCTGGAATTAGTTGTAATGAAGACAGCACAGTTCGAGCTGCTGCAGTTCGTGCTTTGGCGGTTTATGTTATGTTTCCGTCTCTGCGGGAAGATCTCTGTTTTGTAGAAAATACTGCAGAAGCAATTATTCAATTGATGCACGAACAAAAATTGTATATCAGAGTGAAGACTTCGTGGGCTATGGGAAACATTAGTGACGCTCTAATGGTTAATTGGTAAGAAATCCTCGCTAGAATTAATTATTCAGCGATTTTGGGGAAGCTGAGTTAATTTGTTATTATTTTTAATTAATGGTTGGGGGGGGTAAAAATATGGATACTAGTAATAAACTTATTATTACGAGAAATTAAAATGATGCATTGTATTACGCTTAGATTAACAAACTTAATTAACTCTCCACTTTTAGTCAAATCCTTTGCTTTGTTTTAACATTTATTTCAATTTTTTATTAAGTGTTGAGACACGTTTCGATAGAATTTCCGTTGATCTTTTCAAGAAGCTTTTTGAAATTGCTGTTGTATCTGCAGATGATAACGATAAGGTAAGCAAATAGCACCAACTAAGAAAAACATTAAACTAAAACATATGTTTCTTTTTTACGCAAAGGTTCGTAGCAATGCAGTAAGGACCCTTGGAAACCTTCTTCGATTAATAACAATTGAGCATCTCAAACTACCCATCTGGCGGCAGCTAAGCATGCAAGCTATAGAAAAATTAGTAAATTGCATGACCAAGGGTGGAAACTCTAAAGTCAAGTGGAACGCATGCTACGCGATTGGAAATTTCATGCGAAATCCAGTTTTATTTAACTCGAAAGCGAATATCAACTGGCAGCAATTAGTATTCCCATCATTATGCAATTTAATCATAAACAGCACAAATTTTAAAGTGCGTATAAACGGTGCAGCAGCTTTAGCCACCATAACCGAAAGGGACAATTACGGAACGTATTTGCTCGAAATATGGTCCTCGTTGCTACTAGCTCTTGAACAATCCGATAATCTGGTGGACTTCAATGAATACAAACACCAAGATAATTTGCAGGAGCAGGTTTTTACTTTTTCCAAATATCTATAAAACTTTTATTCAAATTGTTTCTTACAGCTTTGCTTGACTCTTTGCCATATTTTGAAAGTGGCTTCAACAGAAGATTACATTGCTCTTAAGAATGAACTCATTCCTAGACTTGAGTCTGTTAAACAGAATTGGATCAGAGTTACAAACCGAGTTCTCCCGGAAAATGCAGCTCCTCTAATATCGTGTCCTCTTGAATTAGGAAAAATATTACAAACAAGTCAATTAACCAATGAACAAAAAAATGCACTCCAAGTGCTTATGACGTGCTTCGTTCAACCTAATCACGAATTTTTTTAAAATTTACTTCTACTAATTTATATAAACTTCAAGCTTTCTGTACTAACAATTAAATAATGTTTACAAATTTATATTCGTTTCGTTTGTGTATCATCATCATTCCAAGCGAAATGGACTATTTTTTAAGAATTCGAAGTAGAATTAAATCTACATGTTAAATAAAAAGTTGTCTGATCTACGCGCTATTCACAATAATTTTTATGTTCCTTAGTATATGTAGAATATTGTCTAATTTATAATCGACTTCGAAAAGGAGTGAATGAGCTTGTTTGGGTTCATTTAAAATTATATTTATTTTTTGCTTTACATAGATACCCTCGTTGAAAATTTTTGTAAATTGAAATTGTGCAAAATATACGGTATGCATATTAAAAAGAGGAGGTTAATTCAATTAAGCTAGTCGTGTAAAATTTAACAAAGAATATTAATAAGTGACGAAGATATTTTCATAACCATATAAAATAAGGCAAACATTTTATCGGTTCCATTGAATGGTCTTGAAAACAAAATTCTTCAGGTAATTAATTTATTGAAATGAAAAATGTACTGCTAAGTTAACAATAACCCATAACAAATAAAATGAATTAAAGCGTATAAGCATTAATTAATGCTTTATAACAAATTATTTATTGTTAGAGCTTTCAAGGTTTTCATAAAAAAAAAAAAAAAAACATTTTTTTGTCGAGTACGCCGGAGTTTTTCTTTTGATTTGCTTTATTTTACAAACCGCGTTAATCAAGAGGTAGGGAAAATAATATATGATAATATTTAGTTAAATCAGGGTTGTTAACCTCAAATCGGTAGTATTATCTTCTAATTTTTTGCGTTTCTTATCTTTTTTTAATTCAAATTTGGACACGAAAATAGTATGCTTTTATTAGGATTTATTTCCGTGTTTTTATAGATATTACAAACCTAACTTGTTATTAAACCTGTGCGTCAATGAAGCTATTCTGCTTCCCATGAGTCAATCTTGTGATCATGTTAAAAATCCACTTTGGCTGATCGGCTGGCGCCATGTGTCCTGCATTCCGCACAAGGATCTCAATCAAGTTGCCAGCCTCTTTAACGTAGCCAGCGATTTCGTTGTCCACCTTCCAAATATTTCTAAGGGCTGTCTTATAAATATTAGCGTCGCGGAATTTCAGCCTTTGGAGATAATTCTCTGTGAGAGGATAAGCCACAATGATGTCCAGTTGTCCGTTGTAAATGCAAACTCTGTACTCCGAAAGGAGCTCCGCGATCCAGGGGGCGACGCTGTCCATGACGTCGTCTTTTAGGAACTGCTCCACCTTGTTTTCGCCCTGCAGATCGTGGAAGGTGTTGTTCCCTACGTGGATTGCCCTTCGGACCTCGGAGGATTGAAGGAACTTGCCCATGGCCGCTTCGTCGGGGGCTTCTTCAGTTCTAAGAAAATTGAAGTAGCTGTTGTACCCGGTGAGGTTGCGAAAGACAGATCCTTGGGGAGATTGGTCCATGTTTATGAGCAAGTCGAATTCATTGAAAGCGCAGTCAAAATGGTGGTCCGAGATGCACTTTCTACCGGCTTTTTCATGGGCGTGGAAGATGTCCCGCCCGTGTGCGTCGATTAGTCCGATTTGGTAAAGATAGTCGCCGTACTTTAATTGATGGAAAGGATCAGATAGTCCGTTCCCGATAGCAACGCCCTTAAGCTTAATAGGGACATTTACGGGCTTTTTCCGCCTTTGAGCCCTTAATTTATTAAGATGGATTTTATAAGCAAGGGCTGGAACATATTTTCCAGCGTACGATTCCCCGGTGATCCAAAAATCGAGCTGTTGCATTTGCGGGAATAGTGTAAAAATTTGCTGAATTGCCTCAAGCAAATCTCTGCCGACGTCTTTTTCGTTGCGGGCATAGCCAAGGTCGTTTTGGGTGAAGCTGAATCCTGTGCCAGCCGGGTTATCAATGTAGATAAGGTGGTGATTTTTATTCCATGCAAATTCTCGCTGCTCGAGCCTGCCATCGGGAGTAACAGAGAATGGCCCATTTTCCGTAAATAACCCGAATAAGGACGATGCCCCAGGGCCCCCCTGCAGCCAGAGCACCACAGGCTCGTAGGTGCTCGTTTTCGGCGGGAAGTACCAGAAAAATAAATTAGATTTGTATTGGTCGTTTACGGTCAGGTACCCCGCGTAGCTGCGAACCCAGTTGAACTGCCCGCCCGTGACGGTTGCTTTTTGCTGAGCCTCGGCAATTTTACCGGCTCTAATCAGCGGGGTTAAGTACAACGGCTCCCCCGGATCGCCGCCGTCCTGGTACCTCTCAAATCGCGGATAAGGATTCACAAAACTACACCTTGCCCCCGCAGCTAGGGCGAGTAGCGCGAAAATTATGAGTATCATAATAAGCCTTTCTTCACCAATTAAACTGCTGAACTGATGACTTGCGCTTCTACCTACAAAAACAGTATAATTAAACTTCAATGAATCACTAAACTTATTTCTTACTTGATAAAAAATTGAACTTCTCCTTCACTATCGCCGTCTTCCACTGGAACTCGCCGGCAAATCGCAAATAATCGCAAATCAACTGACCGCAGAATTGCAAACACTACCCAACCAAAGTAAATAACTCGTTTAGAATTGATACGGCAACAAATAGACAGTGGCGGAGTCTAAAATTGGATGGAAAGTGCCCCCTGTCTATTTATAATCACGGTTTCACAAAAGCCAGTGAACTCCCACGATATTTTAGGGGTTTCCCCGGTTTTCTCCGGCATGTCAAAAACTAGGAAAAGTGTTCCATTCCTTAACGCGTTCAAAGAAGTACTAGATTTAATTATATTCAAGTAAAGGATAATGAAATAGGATCGATACGTTAAGAAAATTAAAATTGAAAAAATCCGTCGATTAATTTTATATTCATAATTTCTAACAATAGTAAGCTTTTCTTGAATTTGTCCTTTTGGGTAAATTAAAATTGAATATTCAGAGTAATATATGTATAAATTTTTTGAAAAGAATAATTTAATTATTTTTAAATAATCCTTGTTCAAATCACAAAATCTATATACATGAGTACTTAAAAATGCCAAGAAATAAGTGTGCATAAAACATGGAAGTTCGTCCTTTTTTAGTAATCGTCAACTGAGAATTATTGAATAATAAATTTTGATATAAGTATGAGAAAATTTTAATGTTAATTCAGTCACAGTCTTACTGATTCCTATATTATACTATTACGCGTAATAAGAATTAAATAAAATTATATTAATTACACTTTTCAAACTTAAATAAATACTTTTTGTGCTTGTATAAAAAATTTTAAAAATTTCTTTGTTCTACCAGCTTGACCACGACTTCTTTAAGTAATCACACAGCAGTTCATTAATCTATTATTTAAATTCAATTTCGACAGAATGAAAGCAACATCAATTATATGTATGTACATACATATATTATTATTATTATTATTATAAATATACGCTATTTTACTAAAAATTTATTATATCTAGAGATCCCATGTTTTATTCTTGGTTTCTTTTTACTTATTAGTATTATGTGTTATTTGTGAATATTGTTAAATATAAATAATTTTTTTTATTTCAGAGTAAAATGGTAGATTTTTTGATATTATTAAGATCAAGAACTTATTGGAAACTTCTAAACCAGACGAATAAAAAAATGTACGAAAATAAATATGATATATGGTATATAAATAAGTAGAGGTAATTGGCTGACCTTGTTCACTACTCGTTGCTATAAATCTTCATCCTTAACTTGCAAATTTTAATTTAATTGGAAATTTCAACAATTTTTACAATGTCAAGTGTTCTCACGTTGTACATCCTGTATTAATTTAAATATTTAACCGATTACGAGCGAAATGGTGGCAATTTTATAAATCTGAACGCAATTTCAATGTTAATTAATCGTGAGCATGCATTTGTGGCGTAAGCCCACACAACGAACGCATTTTACCTTGTGTGATTCCAGCCCATTGAATTTGCATATTGTTTAAGATTTCCTGAAGTGATGTGTTAAGGCTGTTAAAAGACTTTTCTTCCTTAGTTACTCGCAATTCAGTCGGAAACTCTTGTTTTCTATTCTGGGCGAAAAGGAATATGTAGTTCGATTTTTTATGTTGGAATTTATTTTAGTTGGAGATTGTGGGGTAAAATTGCTTTATTGAAAAGGTTGAAGGATTATACAAAACTATATAGTACATTCAGTTAGGAAATATTTTACGCGATATATCCAGCTTAAAATTTATGTGAAATTAAAACTATTTTTTTTCGACATATATTTTTGTTTATTGGATAGTTAAACTATTTCTGGCAGCTCAAAGAAACAGATTTGTAAATACTCTCTAGGGGATTTCCACATTTATGTCAAAACATCACCGGAATTACATTTCAGGAAACCGGAAAACGGAAAACGCCTTTGTGAGGAAGAAGGAGGTGAGTATGATATTCATGTTTTTCGTGCCGGAATTTTGTTTAAGACATATGAAAAAGTCCAGGGAAGGAAGTAGGTGGAAGCAGTAGAATGGCTTTCATGAGTTGAAGTTTCGGTTCTGCACACCCGGAGTGTTTTGGACATAAATCTCGCAAGAATGTGGAGGTATGCTGTTACATATGTTTAATTTAGGCAAACTCATTTGCGACATTTCAACATGAGTTTCATTAGCATACAATCAACTAATTTTTAACTACCATGATTTTCATGTATACTTACATAGTCTTAAATACCTGTTGTGGTTCGGTATTCATTCAAGGAGCAGTCTTAGACATTTATCATCTCGATTTGATATAACAAAGCTATGAAAGGGAGGAATAAGTTTAAATTTTGGTTTTTATGAATTAAATTGTTAATACTGCTGAAAGGATAAGTTTCAAATACAAATAAAAAAATATTATTTTTAATCGCTTACAAAATACCTTTAATTCCGTTGATTGCTTGATACCTACTTCTCAAAAATTTGCAAACATTTAAATACTGTAATTTTCTTATTTAATGAAAGGCAGTTCAATATTAATATATATAAACACATTTGAATTACTTTATTAATTGGAGAATTTATTAAGTACATTAAAGTCACCAATAAAGCAATGCTGTAAAATTAGTTACAACCATGTGTATACTTTACTTACAATTAGAATGGCTTTAAAATACATCAAAATGTCGTTAGCAGAGTTATTACGTTTTATACACCGATGTATACGTATGGTAGGTTCGCGTGATCTAAGAAATAAAATTCTTTCCAAACACCCGTCATTTTTATCGAATTATAAATTCAAGTTAAGTTGAAATAATACAAACATAACATAAAAGAGTAGAATGAAGACGAACACCTTTAAAGCATGCACCTGCAGCAGCTGCTCATTTTCTCGAAGTGTTTGATTTTTATATAGGTTACAAGTGCTAGTTAGAAATTTAGATTTTCCGCAAGGTTTTATGTTTTATGCACTCCGGCAATCGTTTCAAAGTATCGGTCGTGGTACCATTAGAAGTATCCTTCGGAGCTATCCTGGCTTATTGTCTTAAATTTACAAAATTGGAAAGATAACCTTCGCAGTAAATAAAGTTCCAACTTTAATTTGTTTGAATCTATTTAAAATATGTATGTGCTCGTAGTTTAGCAGACATTATAACAGGTAGATTGACGGAGTTTCAGAGGGAAGCCTATTTTCTTTGCATGCGACATGGAAAAGTTTTAATCAAAATGGAATTCCCCGACTCGCTTCGAATATTATTTTGGTTTATCTTAACATAAGTACGTCAAATTGAGCTGACCTTAATACCATAGGCTTTCGGGTAGCAAATTCGTCACAGCAACAATTTACAATTGATTTCGCCATTCATTTCACCCTTTGCGTGCGGCTCCTTCGTTTTTGATAATTATGTCATTCGGGGCAAAGCAGAGCAAAATTAAATAAATCGGAGCCCCCTTATGCTGGGAGTCGTATTTCTGTGGTCATTTACCCCAGTTGGGAGTCTCCCCGAACTCCACCTGTACTCAACCAAACTCAGTTACGAGGAGTTATTTGAAGAAAAAATAAGAAAAGGCGAAGTTTGAAAGTGGCCAGTAGCAAACCTACGTAAATTATTTTCCGTGAATTTCGAGCCCCCGGACTCGGTTGGGGTTCGTGACGTGACATTGACATAATAAAACTTCGCAAAGAGTGGACTGTGGAGTAGCCCCCGATGAAAAAGTCATTTCGCCCCGTTCGCCAGGTACTCCTGGATAGCCTAATTTTTGTGCGGATAAGCTGCATGAATTATTCACGAGATTTCTTCTTGTTTAATTTGTATAAGTGCACGACAAAGGGCGGCAGGTAATTAGGGCTGAATGTATGAATTTAAACGACTTTACCCTCCAAATCGCCCCATTGCATTGCTAAGCCCAGGGATGCGATAATTTGTTTTGCTTTCCACTTCCAACTGGGGGAGTCCCTTGAGTGTTGACATGTTGCAAGTCTACGTCGGAACTTCCTTACAATGACGTCAAAAAAAGTTGGGCTTAAGAAAATATTGATAGTATAAGTAATGATTAGCCAAAATAGTTAAGCTTCAAAATCTAGAGCGGCAAACATAATCAGTCTGATATGATGTGTATGTTACCTTATGAATGCGCTTCATTCAATAGTATGTAGACCATTAATCCTTTCATATACTTACACCCTCTACTACTTCTTAATCACCCTCTTATTTTGGAATTATACAATATTAAAAAAATCACACTTTTACTGATAACATTGTTTTTTGTTTAAGTTAATTCTGCTGTAAAGTATACTACAATTTGTCTAAGATACTAATATTATAAATATGTATATGTATATATAATGTCCAAGATTATAAGTTAGCCTCCACCAATTAAACGTAACAATCCGGTTCGACTTCCTTACTTCTAGTTCTTGATAATTCAAGAAGATTTTACGTATATCATAAAATAGTTTAGAACTTTTAACTGATGATAAAATTCTTACTTTATTTTAGAAACTAAGCAAATAGTTTAAAATCAATATCCTTTATATTCGTCCTTTCCGCTTGGGTATAATTTATAAGTTTTGCGGGTGTGACTGTCGCGATTTAATATAATACAAAAAACATTTATTAAGTTATAGATGCCATACAGGTTCGGAGTTCTTTTTATATGAATATTGATGTTGAAATATTTTTCATTACATAATTTCTTAAGGGCAGACGAAGGCGTTTTTTCTCGATTTTGTTGTTGAGTATTTGGAAAAATGTAAGCATAATATTAAACGTACATACTTATGTATTAGTTTGGTACAAGTTTTTCGATTTCAAACCTATTAAATTAAGACCATGTACAACGAATAATCGAAAATACAAAATATGTTTTTTTCTGGGCCTTCTTACTTAGCAAATAGTGACTTAAAAAACATCTTTATTTGAAGTCGGTAGCGCGCCTCAGGTACTTTGTGAAGGTTAGCAATCATTTGAAAAATATTTAAACAATTGCTGTCATAAGCAACAAAAGATTGTTTCCTTATTTAACATTGAACAAAAGATAACAAGAAATTGCCCTGACGATTCCAAAGTATGTTTAATTTAGGCTGAATGGCTACATACATCACCCACTAACACTGGGAATTCAGAGCGTACTTAACGTAAATATATAATTTTTCAATAAAAGCAAGTTAATTAAGCAGTTGGAGAACAAAGTCAGTTAAGCTACCATTTGAATAACAGATAAGTCGCTGTGAATTAAACCAAAATGAAATTCTCACTTTTTACGCTTGTATTTGCTCTGCTGACTGTTTTCACAGTAGCATTCCCCAGTAACTCGGCGGGAATTGGAGGATGTCATTTATCTGATACTGGTCGCAGATTTAGAGCTAAAAAGAATTAAGGTAGTTAAAAACATGTCATACACCACAGACCAATTAGAAGACATGGAGCCAAGGAAACTACATAGATATGCATGAGCAAAGTTGTTTGATTTGCTTATTAATTATAATTACTTGTTATTACATTGTAAATTAAACGAGATGTTAATAAATTACAATATGTTGAACAAGCAGACAATGCATGTGTTCTTATTGTCAATGAAATATACCTCCACGACTTAAATAACATTTGTATTAATTATTTGGTGATTTTTAAGACCCTTAAGTTGGAAAAGATAAGAATCTTCTCATTTTATTGGGAAATGTAAGGAGCTCGTCATAAATAATGATTGCTACTCAAACACTCGACTAATATTGAATAATAAAATATGTATTTAGTTACGAAATACTAATATTGTACCTATGTATATTTATTTTTGAATTCGTATTGCAAAAGTGTATCGATTTCTCAGATATAGTTGTGAAAAGGATTTGGGTAGTTTGAAAAAGCTAAAGAAATTCTATTTTCATTCATTTCTTCATTTTATCGGAAGAAGTAAGTCTTCGAAAAAATACATATATTTAAAATGATGATTGCTTTATAACGCACGATAATATATTCTACGGTGGTTTTCAAAATTTACATAACGAAAAAGAAAGAAAGAAAACAATATAAAGTTTTATAATTATTTAACAAAAAATTGACCTTATGCTTGAAAAATGTTTTCAAAGTCCGAATTAATATTACACGTGAGTGCTGTGTCTAAGAGCCAATGTATACAAACCAGGTAAACGCAAACAAAAATCTTATTGAATATTTATGAGCCCCAAAAAAGCTCAAAATAGAGATAAGTCATGCAGGTCATCCAAACCCCCTGCATTATCTCTAAGCAACAAACCGATGACTTAGATTTTTTAGAGCTGGAAGATGTACAATGCAAAAAGATTGCTCATCGATCTTTTCAGAAAAAATGTGACTAATTTAACACTCTCCACGAACGTCATCAGTGCAATGGAACAATAATCGTGTGAATTTGCAATGTCGCTTCGAATTATCTCTTCTGGAGCACTCTTTAAGATATGCTCGACTCGATGCGAAAAAACTCGTTTCTTTTGCAGGTCGTTTTTACTCTGATCAGTGATCAGACATGCGACATCGACTACGAGATACGATCGTGAGTTGAGGTGAGGGTAAACGCGAAAACCTAAGAGGAGTTCATGTTGATCTTAGAGACTATCGCGAACTGATGTAATTAAGCGGTTGACGAATACTCATACGGAAATTCCAAAATAATCACCAACAATAACATCGTTGCAGTTGTTCTAGTTATAATCGTATTTTTGATGGCTGTGAAAGGACCATATTTTGATATTGTGATTAGTGTGTCAGTAGTTGCAGCGCACTTGAACGTAACCGGTTTTCTATTTATGTCGTCTTAAAGGCGAATGTTGAAGTGTAACAAAAACAATTTGATTACAATAAATACCTTAGTTAACTTGTGTCGTCATAGAATTGAGTGTAACGAGTATAAGAGAAATATTTGCTCAACATAAAAACGAGTCTCAGTTAAACAACATATGATCAGTACCGGTGAAGATTTCATTCAATAACTTTTCAATTTTCCTCAAGTTAACATTGTGAATCGTACGACATGAAATCATACCTTGTTGCGCTCGTTGTTTCGAGTGTTCTGGTTTTAACGTCTTCACTTAACACAATACTCCTAAGAGGATTCTCCACTACCTCCCTGACCGAAGACGAAAATTTGAACCTTCATCGGGTACAACTTACCAAAAATGAAGGATTGGGTTTAGGAAGACTTTCCGCTTCTACCCAGGAGAGTACCGAAAGTACGCATAGTACGCCGGTGCCTCCAAGAGCTAATAGTGCAGTGAGTATTGGATTTGGAAGATTCCCTGAAGCCTCTGAAGATGAAGCCGATAGTTTGCAAGTGCCCCTCAGTATTGTTTCCATCGACGCACCTTCATCAAGAAGCAACAATAGAGCCCGTGAGAGAATACCTCTTATTCATCATGATCATAGACATTTCAAATCAAACGCCTTAACCGGATAGTTTTACAAAAATGCTTTATTGCTATAGTGTTAAGATGGAAGATGTTATAATAAATAAAATAATATTAATAATAATTGTAACTTTGTGTTTTATATTTTTAAACTTTTGACATACCTCTATTGCGAAAACTATCAAAAATAATCTTCAAGTTGTAGATTTCAACAATTTTAATAGAGAAAACATATCACGAAATATTTTGGAAGAATTGAAACATCTATAGAAAAAATTAAAAAATGTTAAAATTGGGATCGTTAATAAGGAAAACTTTTAATTTTATTTAAATTTAAATATATATTATTTACAAAAAATAAACTTTACAGAAATCTATCATTAAATCTTAGTTAATTATTTTCTTAAAAAAATTACATTATGTACATATAGTAATATTACTTCATTGAGCTTGATATTGAGCATTCCAATTTTATTAAAAGAATGTGTACAAGTCCAATTTACCAACTAACTTTGGTGTTAATACCACAATTCTGTGTAAGTAATTTGATAGATTATCTTATATCATAATTACTATTATAAGCCATTCAATTGTATATTAAAGTTTTTATTTAAATTTGGTCCTTTAAATAAAAAAATAAAAGATAAGAATATCTACAGATCTTTTTGACTTACATTAGTTAATGGAATATTTATTAAAAAACGAAACCTTAACATCTGAAATTAATTATAAAATATTAAAAGTAACTTTAATATTTACAGTAATATCAATTTTAATTTGTATAACTTATATGAAAATGTTGTGTATAGCTATCATTTCAAGAAAATATTGTATTATATAGAAGAAATATTTTGAAATCAGTCATACATTTTTAAAGTAACTGTCATAAACATTAATGTTCGTTGCTTAGTTAATAAAACTGGCTTTTTAAAACACTTTCTAAATTAATATTCGATTAAAAGTTCGTAATTTCTTTAACTGGACAAGAAGACATTTCTTTTATACTAACGGAATTAAATGGCGTAAAAGATATGTAAATGTTGTTATGAGTGAAAGATATGTAAATGTTGTTATGAGCTGATAAACGATAAATAAGGAAATTATCAGTTAAAAAAAATCCAAAAAGCTGTTAATTGCGGATTGTCAATTTATTTAAAACAAACAAAAAACTGTACACAAAACAATTATTTACAAATTTAAAATAAATAAATATTTATTATACTGTAAGTCAATTTTTATGTGCATCGATGTATTCAAAAATGATAGCTTGAAGGGAACTTTGGTCGGCCGGGATTAAATGGTGGTGTAGTTGGAATCGGTCTTCCTGGTCCTGGACGGAAAATGGGTCTCTCCGTGAAGCCATGTACAAGAGTTATTCCCAAAATAAAAAGAAGCAGAAATGCGCTAAATAACTTCATTTTGAATTTTGAAAGCTTCGTATAACTGAGCTGTGAAACAAACTAAGTGATGCTGTCTTCATCACGATCTCTTCATTATATAGAAAATTTTGATCTGCGCAATCTGCCTGCCCAGCTAACTTTTATGATAAGACCGGTGATTCCCTAGGTGATTTTTGTTTGTTTATAAAATGTGTATTAAGTTCATCTGATAATAGGGAAGTACTCTGCATTTTATACTTAGGTCACGATAATTTTGGTGACTTTTTGGAAGACCAAATGTATTGTATTTACCTTCACTAATTATTATTATTTGTCTGATGAATCACTGGTAACCTGAATTAACATTTTGTAAAACTGGTACCAAAAATTAGTCAGTGAGCCTGTCTAGCGGACCTGGATATAACAAACTTTCTGAAGTCATATTTTATTAAGAAGTTCCCCAACTATCCCTAGTCCAGTATACATCGATCATTTTAAAATTCACATATTATTTCTAATATTGATCGCCTGTGATATTCGAAATTACCATTAACAAAAAGTGTTTTTAGCATATGAAAATTGGTTTGTTGTTAAATTTAAATGGGATTTGGGGCCTTAGACATAAAAGCACATAAACAGATACATATAAGAAATGATAAGGCACACTTGTTCACATTGCAATAATTGAAAGTAGCACCTTAGTTAAAAAACCATAAGAAACCAGAAAGTGTCTACATAATAGCTAACGAAAATAAATAAGAGCTGATAAGATGAAAAATTGAAGCCACAGCCCGGATAAAAGTAATGCAAAAGAAGAAAGGTAAAATTATAAAGACTAAGAAGAGCATCTATTAAAATAAGGAGGAATAAAAGTAGAAAAAAAAAACTTGGAACGTTATATGATTCAAATATTGACTTAACATAGAATATAAAATTTTACTGTATACAGTCTGGGTAATGAAGATATGATTTTTTTTATAAAATGTATCAATTTTTTAGCATTGTGGGGAAATTTAATCTCCTCGTAAATTTGCAGACACAAGTGAAATACATTAAAAACAACTGTGACTTTTTTTTTACCTTACGTAAAAATTATTGGGATTAAAAAATTACATATAGTTAGGGCTTGTGCGAATTGCGACTAAAATTTATATTTTGACAGTTGCTAACTACATACATATGTAAATTGTTTAAAAATATTAATTCGTAGTAATGTACTCATAACGATAATGCAATTGGCATTATTTAATGATATAGACAGTGGTAAAGAAGCAGTAAAATGTGTGTGTATAGTCATTAAAAAATCGATTTGTATGCAAAGAAATAATCAGTGACTAAATTTTAGTCATAATTGGCACAGGCCTTTGAAATATCTTAAAAGCCTCAGATAAAAAACAGTTTTTCATAAAAATTTAAAGAAGAAAATTACAAAATCGCACATCCCGATATACTTATAACTATCTTATTTTACATGGTAGAATTATACTTACAGGAAGATCAATGAAAACACCATTAAGGTTATTTAGATGAAACCTCGCATAATAACGATTGTCTAATATTAACAGCAAGGATATGTCTACAACTGCTACGTTAGCAGGTGCACGTAATCACCGAGTAGTATCGTGAAAACAAAAAGGGCTGCGCTTACTAATGAGCAGCTATTGACGGTGCCAATTACCGCCGGAGCAATGTTGGTTGCATTGCAGCAATTCGCCGCATGTTGTACCGCCTTTGGATAGTAGTCGTTCCAAAAATGTATCGCCCTGTAGTTCATTTCATCGCTCATGTTGAACGCCCTATCGATTACTAAAATTTGCGGTTGATCATTGGTGAAATTGTCCCAGTTTATGTATACCCCGTGTTTTGTTGGATTTGAAAATTTTGCAAAATTCGCCCAAAGGGTCATGATAATATCAGAAACCCTCTTGTCGGTACTATCCCACTGCTTAATCATTTCTGGGTTGCTCCAGTAGGGAATTCCCCATACAAAAATTAGATCGAAATTATGGGGCACCCCGACCCATTCTGCAATTTCGCTCCGACTCATGGGCGTTCTCGGCTTAATGTCGAATCGATAGGCATAAGTCGTTGTGTGTTTGCTCATGAAATTCGCAAGGAATAACGAGGGCGCAATAAATTTTCGCTCCGTGTTAAAGTCGATAAACATCCTCCTAAGGCGCAAAGGGTCCTTCACCGGCGGATATGGCTTATAAACGTAGAGCGTTGCATCGATAACAATCTGAATATTACCGCACCACTGCTTCGTGATTGATTCATTTGATTCCAAGTGGCTGAGGTCGCTCAAGATTATGTCTGTGATCAAAGTCTCGTAGATATCGTCCGGTATACCTTCGGTCATCATGTCCCCTATTATTATATCGAGCACCTCTTCCATATCAGTAAAACCGATTAGTAGAGGAACATGCCGTAGAATACCACGCTCTATCAACTGCCTTGGAAAGTCAGGTATGAACGGCATGGTCGAGTTACTTAATCCATCGTCAACGACAGGACCCCACTCAATAAAAGGAAGATTTTCACTTAACACCTGCGCATTAGGGGTCCTCAAGCATTCCAACAATCTTGCTGTTGGACTTCTTATACACCCAAAAGCTTCGGATATAGCATTCAAAGACTCGGTGTATTCCGAGGGCATTCTTACAGCATATTCTGAAAGAGGACTTCCTGACATCATAACAGCCTTGTGGAACAGTCCGTCGGTCCAATCACCGGATGTTAGGTGCAGTCCAACACTTATGGCGCCTGAACCATGTCCCATCAAAGTGATTGAATTGTCGTTCCCTCCAAATAATTTTATGTTTCTTCTGATCCATAGTAAGGCTGCTGCTTGATCCATTAAGCCGTAATTTCCAGGACTCTCGCCGTCCATGCTGGTTAGGAATCCAAATATGTTTAGTCGGTATGCTATGGTGACAACAATTACTCTTTGCTTGAATACCAGTTGAAAAGGATCTAACTCAGTTGCACTGCCGTACGAGAAGTCACCAGAATGTAACCACGCTATTACGGCATATCCTTCCATAGGAGGTGGTGCTGAAAAATAAACAATAATACTATAAATTCATAAGTAAGTTTTGATAGTTATATCGACAGGATCATGTGGCCTTTATGGCACTCGTATCTAAGAAATTATTTAGTCTTAAAATTTGAAAAAATACAATCGAATCGAACAGATATAAAAATAGAAATTTAACACAATCATTGTAATCTTCAATTATCCTAAAAATAATTATCCATAATCAAGAAGTAGACATTTTCGTTACAATTAAAATTGTTCAAACATTTATATTGTAGAAGAAGGTGAGTAAAAGATGATCAGTGATGAAAAATAGAGAAAATTAGAAACTCTAAAAATATTTAAATATTTTACACTTTTCACGAATTGTAAAATAACATCATAGTCAAATGTTGACTACTCATATTACGAAAATTAATGGCTTGAAAATTATATACTATATTTTATTGTTGTCACGCTACAAATTTAAAACCAGCATTCGTGGGGAAGACTTAAACACTTTTCTAAAAATTAGAAAACGATGGTATATGTATATTAGTTATGATATATACACGCTTGTATGATTACGATATTCATCGGCTCGGGGAAATAAAAAGTTGCAAACCACAATTATATTAAAATATAATATCCCTTAATTCAAATGTTTTGCCAGATTGATTGGCTATTTGCTGAAAGATCGACTTAATTAACCCCAATTCATTAGAAGAACTTGTAAAGGCTTTGCAGAGATGGGCCTTCGTAGACAAACTAAATAGATCTCAACTTCAATGTTAAATGCACAAAAAAGAGAGTATAAAAACGCAAAGATCGGCGATTAGCTTTGGGTTGGGTAAGGCCAAATATCTAACCAACCCTCAAAAACAAACAGCACACCAAACCCAATAGCTCTTCACTTACGGTGAGAAGTTTATTTTGAAAGTTTGTTAAATAAACGAAGCATGTTTTAATACTACACTACACTTGATTAGATAAATAAATAATATGTAATAATTTATTTTTGCGTGATCTCCTTCAAATAGCTGGTCTATTATTAACTAATTCTTAAAAATACTTTCTTTATTTATCTAAAACAATTTGAAAGAAGTTGGGACGTTGGAGTCTTTTAAAACTGAATGAAAAAATAGCTTTTAATGTGAAAACTGCGATGAAATATATCGAAAGGCAGGGAACGACTCCTTTTCAACTTTTTCAAATTACTCATTTTTTACGACTGTCAAGCTGTGCAGCATCCGCCAAATTGAAATATAATAGTATACTAATAGTTAATTTAACATGAAAAGCCCTAAACACACATACAAAATTTACCATGTAGATTTTGCTACTGGAATATAAAAGTGACAGTGAGCACAATTATCATTACGCAAGTGCTATTCTCTCTTATCTGTTCGGTGTTTAATCATCCAGCTCAGCTTTTCCCAGAAATTAGAGGAGCAGATAAGTAAATTAAATTTAAAATAAGAACAATTTTAGATTGGATGAAAATGCATAAGCGCATAAAGCAAATCTTAATTTAATCAATTTTTCTAAGTCTATTCTGAGCCTAAGATTTCTAAGAGATTTTGAAAGTGTTGTTGTTTTGAATTGTTAGGCTATAGTCTTAAATACAATAAATTATTTTTATTAAAACAATAAAATATTGAATTGAGAATGGATCTCCTCTACAAAGAAAAACTATTATAATTTTCTCTACAAACAAAAGTTTAAAATGCTTAATGTTCAATATTTACGTCAAATGTAAATATATTATGCATGCCTTCATTGGATTTTTTCATTACTGCCTCTTATCTACATATGTATATATAGACAATTTTCTAAGAGCAGCGGTTTCATCATGGGGAAACCTACGATTTTTTATTGAGGAAATGCAAATCTAAATAAGTAACAATTCTTTTAATTCAGTCGATACCGTCATGCAAAGGTGGTTATATTTTCTTCTTTTTAAATAAAGAGGAGGTAGAGTTATGAAGAATATTGTAATAGCAAACTATAAAAAAGATTAATTTTTATAAAAACAATATTTTTCTGTGCTAATAGTTTTATATTTTTACAAAATTGGTATATTTAAATTTAATATTCGTTTCCATTATTAAAGATGTCCTTTAATCCACTCAGAAATGATATCCTGAGCCTGAAGGGAACTGTGGTCGGCCAGGATTAAATGGTGGTGTAGTTGGAATTGGCCTTGCAGGTCCTGGACGGAAAATGGGTCTCTCCGTGAAGCCATGCACAAGAGTTATTCCCAAAATAAAAAGAAGCAGGAATGCGCCAAGGAACTTCATCTTGAAAATTGGAGTTGTTCGAATAAGACTGTAACTTAAACTTTGATGCTAGCTTCACCGGAGCCTCCATTATATATTCATGAAATTCTTGAATATACCCCCAGAAAAATGAAGCGATAAGACCGGTGATTCCTATTTGGTTTTTATTTGTTTACAAACAAATTGTACTTACTGAATATTGGGAAGTACCTTAAACTTCTGCGAATATTTCAACTATTTTTTCCAAAGACGTTCGATTCCTTGTTATTATAGTTTAAGCTAAGGTTTTAAAGGTATTAACACGAGATCTTCAATTGGTTATAAAAAAAAAATTGGAATTTCGTTAAAAAGAATTACATAGATATTACATGAATTTGAGTAAAGAAGAAAATGTCCAAAATGTTTGAAAAGTTGATTTCAGAAGAGTAGATAGTTACGCAATATGACTAGTTAAAAATATTTTTCTATAACATTTGCAAAAAAAAAACAAACTACACTGATTTACAATCGTAGTCAGTATTTATGTAAATGCAATATTATTAGTTATATTTTTTGTTGCATTCATAGATCGTAAAGTTTTTACGCTGTAGTACAGAATAGATAATTTCAACATTAAACAATTCAACATTGTGTTGACGAATTTATTGGTTAAAAAGAGTATCTTGGTTTTGGTATTTCAGTCTATTTAATTTTGTTTTTTCGTTTTTCTGTTGCTTTCGACTTTTTATATTTCATTAGCATAAATATTATAATACTCTGTTGTGACAGAAAAAGAAAACATTAATGAAAATTATCATTGTATAAATGAATTTCAGGAAATAAAAACATTTTAATGGAATGATTTCGATCTTTACTTTCCATTCATGCATATACAATTAAAATAATACATAAATATGATTTGAGTTTCGTTTCGTTGCTTTTATAACCATCGGTGCCAGGATTTCAAAAGATAGAATTAAGCCTGTGGTCTTGGTGCTTGACCGACGGGGGCGCCACCTTGCCACCATGGACCCCATAATCCCCCTGATCCCCAAGGTCCCCATGGCTTCCACTGTTGTCCCGGTGGCCCTTGTTGTCCTGGTTGTCCTGGTTGACCCCATTGGCCCCATTGACCCCATTGTCCACCTTGAGGGCCCCAAGGACCTGGCTTCCATGCCATCCAAGGGGGCATGGCACTAGGCTGCGCTGAAGCCGCTTCCTGGGCCAAAACAACTCCCAAAACACAAACCAAAAATAATCCGATTGCAGCCTTCATCGCAACAAGTAAAATTATATGCACTGACTAACCGAAAGTAGAAAATGAACTCGCAGCAACCTGGTGCAGTTAGGCCTTTTAGTGTCTTTATATTCCGTCTAATGTTTGCAAATATTGTAGTAAGATTTCTTATCATTGTCAGTCAGACTTGCGACTTTCTGCGAAGGTCTATGGGCATTAGATAGTAGATACGTAGGTAATTTTTCAAACTAAGAATGTCACAATTATCTTAAAAGTTCATTTGCGGTGGTTAACTTAAGGCGGATATTGCACACTTTTTCCTTCATTTATCATTAATCAAATAAATGAAGTAAAGTGTACGAATAAAACAAGTTTTTAGGGAGAAGTATCAAGATTTCTGTTGCTAAGAGATTATGAGAATGAAGAAGTATTCGACTATGTGATGAATATTCAAGGAACTTCTTCAAAACAATAACAAGCAGTCACAAGAACTTATTTTTTAATTATAAATTTAAGAACTGCTACAAAAAGCAATTTTTGGTTTTGTACACATTGTATAGTAAAGACTTTAAATGTTATATAGATTTAAAAATACTTACATTAAGAATCCTGTATTTTGAAATGAAGATTGATTTTAGATACCGAGCATAAATTACAGTTTTGATCACGAATATTCAAAACTGTGTGTAGATATATTGCTTCTCATTTATTTTTCTAATATTCTAAATCAGCAATTAAAAACTCTGTGTAAGTACGGATAAACCCGTTCTGAATTATTTTTCAACAAAAATTGTTCGTTAGTGTTGTCAAACTACTATAATAAGGATTGACAACTTCGATACGCTATTATTTGATTCGGAATATTAGAACATATATCTGGATGTCTATTGAATAGGTATATTATGAATTTTATACATAACAAAGGTTGTTGTGGTTCTTGTTCGTCACGGAACCAAATATTACCAGAAATATTTCGGTAATAACAAGTCGACTCTTTTGTTTTGGAAATCCTAATATAATTTTTTCTTCATTTATGTGATGACTATTATTCTTACGTCACAAAATATGTAATAACGTACTTGGAAATATCCATATGTAGTTGTAAAATTATTAGATATTGATACCAAGAAAGAATTTAAAAATGTGTGATTACGAAAGATTAATAGAGGTTATCGTCACTTTATCAGAGGTTTTAGGACTGAACAAAAATTAAACCTTTTGTTATTGAACGTTTCTAAGGTTCTTTGAATTATAATAACAAAGCAATTAATCTTCAATATTAATAATTATAAAAGCCGAGCACAATTATGCCATAAGTTTTATTCGTATAATATATATTGAACATCTTTTACATACAAAGTAATAGAGCTCAAAAGTAAATGTTACATACTTAATGTCAAATCATGTTGGAAACTTCCGCAAAAATAAATAACACCAAAATGGAAGAACATTAGCGGTGCTCAAAATTTGTTAAGATATGTACTTACTGCACGTAAGCAAATTATTTTATTAGCAACCATTAAAGGAGGTAATTGCAAGTACTTACTCAAAAAACACGAATTTGTCGCTTGTGTGACTGCTGCAAGTGGCAATAAAATAAAAGGGAATTGTGTTGCAAACTCCGCTCCTGCGGCTACCACGGTGAATAACCTTATCAGAAACTGAGGACTGTTGACACCATTTATCACGCAACACTAAGAGGGCCAACCCTTCGTTTTCTGTAGAAGTTACGTAAATTAAACTCTCCTTGTAACTTGACCGTGGACGGTCGTTCCCAGGAATGTTAATGCCACGAAAACTTCGTTTCATACTTCAAATATAAAGTTTTGCAGTGAGACGGACTCAAGCAACTATCAAGATTTCTTACGATTTCGCGATATAATTTTTTGTTCGCAAAATGGGCTATGCAGTGATTGCGTGCTGTGGGTTTTACTTGGCCATCGATTTACTTGGAGAACACCTTCAATTCCAAAATCTTAGAGCTGTTACTAAGTAAATCCTGCTTAAAATTTGAACGCGGTCACTTTAACTTTAACTGCAATATCTGATTTATTTGGCTGAGTATCGCACACTTTTCCAAGAAAGGACTTTGCACTTAGTAGGTACTTTACTTACTTTGGCCTTCAGCTTCACACATTCGAGGGTTCCAATTGGATTTGCACGCACACCGTATTTTTATGGAAATAAGGAAAATTGGAGTAAAAGAGCAGGTGTCGATGCACATTGGAAGTTTGCATAATTTTTCCGACCTTTCTGCTAACTTCTTTTCATTGTGCAATCGTGCAGTTCATTTGAATAAGAATGGGCTTGTTATTTCTCAGAAATTGTACTCTTGGAAGTTTTCTTTCTTAACGAAGTACTTTCATAATAAAGCACACCACACCTAGCATTTATCTTCAGTCGGCAAGTTTGATCCTTAAATATAACAAATATACATACATACATATATGCACATGCATGAATATAAACTCGTTTTTGATTAGGATACAAAGACAGAAATTCTCATAAAAATAAACTCCTTCAATTATGTCTAATGATGAGAAAAGGAAAATTTTATCTTCTTGATTACTCTCTTATTTTTCTTTAAAAAAAAATGAAATCTTTAAAAGATAGTTTTCATTTTTTGTTTGTAAAAAAATGCGGTTTCTTAGGCATTTTTACACCTGAAACTATCGTATAAACTATACTAGCTATAATTTTGGAATTTCAACAGTTTTTGACTGTACATAGTTCATTTTTAATTTAAAATCTATCTTCAGAAAATTAACATTTCTCGATAATCGCAACAATTTATAATTCAATTTCCAATTTCAGCCAAAATCAAATAAAGGAGTAAGGAAGCAATTTTATTTTTTTATTTAGAGGGCGCAATAAGAGTTTACATAAGTTTGAGTTTTCTGGGTCAAGGATGCACTCATTTTACAGCGATATAAAATATAAGAGAAAACGATTTGTTTTTGTATGTCAGAAACTACTGCTCCATAAATAGTAATGTTACTAATAACTTTTTGAAGTGAAGCTTCCCTGGACACAAGAGGTGGTAAAATTTTAAGGTCGCGAAATGATATAAGAAATCTAGAAGATCTGCACTCAGCGATTAGAGAATAAATTAGAGCTATTTCGTATACCACATAGTGGTGATTGTTTTTTGTCTCGTCAGCTAAAGGTAGGTAAGTGATACTCGTATATCCTAATATGTAGACAAAAATCATTGGTGCTTCATTTCTGTCGACATAACATTTATATTATTATATCTTATCTATTTTATTTAACATAAAATTATGTATTTCTTCTTTTAATAATACTATTATATTTTACAAAAATTTTGAAATATAACTTTGATTGTTATGTTAGATAAGAATCCGCCCCTGGTTTGTTGTGACTTAGCGTCTGAAAGTCAATGTCTTAAAAGAGGGCAAGTCTGAGAAATGTAGCGTCTTCATTTAGTCGAACGACTGTCTCTCACGAAAACATTAAGATATAAATAGCGGCTACTATTGTTTAAGAGCTTCAAAAACCCAAACAAGTCAACTAGGAGGAAATTAGATTCATTAGGTAACCCAGAGCAGAGCTAAAAACACACATCCTTAATATAATGTTGTTTGTAGCACCTTAAGAATTACCGACTTTCTTTAGTAGGTACTCGTACATACAATTTCGTGTTATAGTTCCTTGAATCTAACCGAGCTTCTTCCAGGAACTAAAGTGAAGTATCGTTCTTTTATTGCTAAAAGTCACACAATAGTGCATGAAAAAAATAACTGGCGCTTAACATTAATTATAAAAATCTGTTAAATCGTCATAACTTGATAACTCTTCGCGGTACAGGCAATTAACCTAATCGGCCAAAAATAACTCCGCGTGACTAACTCTTGTCCCACTTCGGGTTTTTAATGTTATCAACTTCATCTTGAAGTGCAAAAGTAATTTCTGTTTGTTTGCAGCAACCATTGAAGAAAGGGCGGGGGCTCCATTCATACCTTTAATCGTCCTGTAATAACGCGTCCTTTTGTTGCAATATTTCTACATAATTTGGAACTGCTTCAACCTGTTAGGCGATCCGGGGGTTCCTTATCGGTGCTTATCGATTTACAGGGACTGAATTTCAAACAATTCCAGGTCGGTAAGTTTGCAAAGTCATGCTAAGCCTACATTCACACGGACTTTCCCAGGGAAGGAAATTTTGACAGTGAAATTCTTCCGTACAAGAAGGGGATAGAACTGGAATTATTGAATTTCAGTTTTTGGGGCTAAATTCTAGGGAAACCGCTTCTGAGGGTTGTCTCTCCCATTAGGGACGATGCACTTGTCGCATGGAAATATTTTTGGATACACCTTGTTTACTATCAGAATGAAAATGTATTCTTTTGCCTTTTTAGGAATTCTTTGGAAGAATTCCTTTGGAGTTATTATAGTTTCAGAAATTATATTCGTTATTGGAAAACATGGTTAAATTAAGTACTTATATTTTGGGTATGTTTTGTAAGGATTTCAAATAGTACATTTATTTTGAACTTTTAAAATTCCACCAAACTCTTAGTTGCAGTATACATTTTAGTTCAGGTCAGTATACATCCGAATGTACCTAAACGTAAAATTGGGAAGTGATAACAAGCTTTCAATCGGTAGTATTTAAAAGCAAATTGAAAATAAAAAGTAACATACATTTTTCAATGGTGTAGAGAATTACAAACTTGGTAGATCTATGTAATTTTAAAAAGATATACATTAATAAAAAAGTACAAGAACAAACGTTTTATCATCAAATCGTTTTTAAAGACTTTATATATATTATATCAAATTGGATGCTATTCTGAATTAATTAAGTATTAAATGAAAGCAATTAGGGTTGTAATTTCCATTACAAAGCCAAAAATGTAATCTCTTAACTTAGTGTGTTATAATATTTATTTTAAAAAATTAGCCGATTTTAATTAATTTGGTAATTACTTCATTTCTAATAAAAACCAAAATGCAGAAATTTTTATACATACATAGAAATCCTAAAATATGTCTAGGAGTCTAAAAGTTACTTTTTCCAAATATCGTGTTTCCCAAAAGCCAATGGTTTTTCAGAAACCAATAATTTTGCACAAACTGATGAAATTCTATCCTACAACTTGGGTTTCTAAATTAGA
Source organism: Tolmerus cingulatus (assembly GCA_959613345.1). Taxonomy (NCBI): domain Eukaryota; kingdom Metazoa; phylum Arthropoda; class Insecta; order Diptera; family Asilidae; genus Tolmerus; species Tolmerus cingulatus. The sequence goes on along the minus strand of OY390708.1, from coordinate 13,532,133 downwards.
AATAAAGGTCAATTTGATGAATATGTATTATATAAATACCCCATTCAAACACACATTAGAAAAAGAATTTTTTTGATGATAATTTTGTTAATCTTGGCCAATTATGATATTTCGAGATTGTTGATATTTTTTTCGGTATGAGCACGCAAGTTTACAATTAAGAAATAAACTTGAATACAGAGGTAAAGCATTTCTACTAAAATGGTAGTAGGGTGATTTAAATAGGCTACCAAGTTAGGAACGTTGATAATAACTTTTTAAGAAGTTGAATAGTAATTTTGTTAGTTTTTTTGGTTGTTATACCCAAATTTGTTTTTTTCTCCATTTTTCATAACTTTTGTTAACATCGTACAAAACTTGTATCGTACTTGTGTAGTTTTGGTTCAACCTTGCGTTGAAAAAATTATTTATTATCCAAAAGATATAAACTCAACAAATATTCGTATGAATTTGCGAAATAATGTTTCCTTTTCCTTCATTCCTTTGGTAAAATAAACAACTATTCATTATTCAAATCTTTCAAAATAAAGATATGTGCACTGAAAAATTTCGATTATTTGTAATTCGGAAATGATTTTGTTAATTGGTAATTAACTTAATTGAGCTTGTAATTAAAATCCGTGGGGATTTTTAATAATAACTAAATATTTCCTTTACCATAACCAATATAAACATTTAACATTTAACAACATTTTCCGACATACCCAAATGTGCATACTTCTTTATAATTGAATTCCCAATTACAGATTTTGGCTCTAAAAAAGGAACGAAAGCGTAATTTCCTGTAAACTTTGAAATCGTTTCCAAAGTTCCAGCAAAGCCTATCCCGGAATTCCTCCACTATCGAAGTGCATTCCTGAGCAGTGGCTGTTAGAAGTGAAGTCCATAAATAAGGATTAATTCCCCCCAGCAGACACAAAAGTTAGAAACAACTAAAAATTGCTTAAATTCCTCGGAACACCTTCGGCTTAGCGCTGAGACTCGGTGCAATTTGGGGCCAAAAACGAGAATCAAAAAATGCCCGCACACAAAAACTTTGGGGGGCTTTTGGGGCGAAAAAGTTCGTACCATCGGGAATAAAAATGTTAACGAACAGACAGTCCTCGTCGAAGCGGCGCATTTCGGGACTCCTCGCCTGGGCCGACTTTATGAGGTTCAGGAACGCCTCGTCGTGCTTGCGGAGCGGCCGGTTCGGGTTCTGCCAGCAGTCCGGCGGGAAGAAAGTCGCGTTCCGGACCCCGTCCCAACTCGGGAGTCCGTCGACGACCGGGGGGCTGAAGCGCCTGTCGTTGATGGGTGGTTGGGCGTACGGAATCCCGAGGTACGCCAAAATGTTTTGGGTCCGGTACATTTTCATGTAGGTCCCCATCACAATTCCTTGGTCCGGGATAATTATGGGTGGAGCATCCCGGCCGACGACCACCTCGACCAGGTGAAAAGTTATGAATATCACAAACAATTTTAAAATGAACATTTCCATTATTTATATTTTAACCAACAAAAATCACTGGCTCCTGGCCTGGGCACTTCACGTCCGCCGCAATGGGAAACTGTTCCTCGAACCTTACTCCTTCGCGCGCGATTTCCAACTGACTCAAAAAAGGTAAGAAATCGGTGAAGCCCGTAGGGATGTAAGGCGAAGGGCCCCCGCAAGACTTCTTCGAGCCGACCAACTCCTCCAGATTACCATCTAGCACGCGACTGTCGATCGCTTGACAACCCTCAGCGTTTTTTTCGCCCTTTGGTGCGACTTCTTTGGAAGATTCCAGGTTCCAGATAGTCCTTCTTTTGCGGTGCCCTTAAGCCTTAAGGCACCCACCCGAGCCCGGCGCCCCCAAGAGCGGTTTATTGGGTTTCGTCGCCCTCGCTCGCCGAAGAGAAACCGCTGTGCACTTTTCGATTATTACCTTTTTTTCGTTTCTTTCCCAGATTTTCAGGTGAAAAGGACGAAAATTCGGCATAAAGCGCGAATTTTCTTCGTTGTTTACCTGAATCGCGTGGGCCGTGCCTTGGGGGCTAATTTGATTTAATTGCTGGAAACCGCGAATCGGCTCACGGCACCGGAGACACGTATCGCGAATTAATTAATTTGTCGATGCCTTTTCACCAATGAATTCGCCGCCGGTCTTCGTTGGGCTTTAGCAGCTTTACAGCTTGTTAAAATTTTCAGATAAATCGTTCTGATTAGGATTGGTGTGTTATTATGCTGTTATCGCTATTAAACATTAAGCGTGGGACATCCAGCGATACATCAACTAGCAAACCCGAAATTAAATTATATGAGGAGTACAAACAAAAGCTAACTTTCGTAAATTTTGCAGAAATTGATCAAAACATTAGGAAGATATTCGGTTTTTAAAAATCAAAACATTTATTTGTATTTAGCGAAGCTGCTAAAATTTTAAATTTATCACAAAAAAGGCATAGCAAAGATTTGAAATTTTTTAAAATACCAAAATTTTTAAATAGTAAAAAAATTAATTTTAAAAATGGTCATGGTATTAAGTTTTACATGAATAAAAATTTGATAAATTCTTAATGGAAATTCGAAATTCTTATTTTTCAGAACTGTTAATAAGCTTCAAATCATTGCAAAATTCCTTAATTTCCCGGATATACGAAAAAATCATTTTTTTTTCAGCAAAATTTTAAGAAAATATATTTATATGTATTTTAAAAAATTAGGCTACTAAAAAATTGCACAATTTTAATTTCAAAACACAAAAGAAAAAATTAAGGAAAATTTCAATCAACATACGAGTATACACATCATTTATTTAAAAAAAAAATAATTTTAAAATAATAATAAATAAACAATTTAAAATTTATTCAGTATTAGTGTGTGTAACAAAAATACAAATGACAAGAAATTACAAGCATGCAATTAATAAAAACATCACATCACAAATTAGAATATTAAAAAATGTTAGAGGTAATAATGCAAACGCACATAAAATAGAAAAACGTAAAGACTTAACTTAATTCCAATTTCCTGAGCAGGATCACTTCGCCTAGTCAACCTTCCTGGACGCCGTTCCTGAAAGCAGTGAAGACGGGAGCGGGGAATTTAAATGCCGATCACCCAGAGGTGGCGGAGAGTTTGCTCCAGCCACACTCGCAGCCGTTGAGAGTCGTTATAATTCAAATCTGCCGGAGACGAAGCGCCACTGGCGGCCGGTCTGGCCGGACAGTCGGTCAGTCGGAGTCGGTCAGTCGGAGTCGGTCAGTCAGTCGCTCCTGTTGTGAACCTGCGGGAGCTCCCGGATCGGTTTATTCTCATTCGGGGCCCACTGACTTGTTATTCAATTTACTGACCCTAGGCAAGGTCTCACTTTTTCGGTGCTTCTGCACCAAGCGCCTTCGCGCTCATCTTGATCTCTTAAATATTTGCGTTATTTTTATCGTTTTAATAACAAGATGCAATTAAATTATAAACACTTTCTACTTAGAAATAAAATAGAGTTTAACTAATAATTTTATAAACGCTTTATTTTTATTGTATTTAATTGATTACTAAACGCTAAAGTATTATCTGCGGTAAAATGACAACTTTGAGCATTTTCTAAGACTGTTTAAATTAAATTTAATTACTGTTTCTCACTTTACTCTTTTTCGTATGATTATTCTTTTTCGTGTTCTATATTTATATTGTTTATTTATTCCTCATTTTTTGCCTTCAAAAGGAAAAAATATAACTTTCATCAAAGTGATAAATTCCGACTAAAGCATCAGTGTCTCATTCAACTACTTATTAAAATTGAGTTGCTAATAATTTCAAAAGTTTACGTAATCAAAAAAATAAGTTGTAGGAAATGGCTACTATAATTCAATATTGAAAAATTTGGAACACGCCCGTAATCGTAAATTATTTAAAAAATTTCCGAAATGCAAAATAAAAATAATCGGTAAGCTTAGAAACAAAAATTGACTCCACTAAAAATTGTTTAAACAAGAATGGTGAGAATTAAAAATAGGTTTATTACAGTCAGTAATTCCTTCATTATTTATATAAGGAAAATTCCAAATAGTAATAAAATATTGAAAAATTCGCTACATGTACTGAAGTCAAAACAAATACTAAAATTATTTAATTTTTTTTTTAATGAAACTGAGCTTTAAATTACATCGTTTAATTTAATTTTAAAACTCAAAGTCCGCGCCTTTATTTATTTTTCTTTCTAAATATTGCAAGTGATTAAACTTAAGCTGGTATTGGTTTTTTTTTTTAAATTTTTATCAAGCTGTGCTTGATTTGATAGATAATGCCACAATAATGCTAAAAAATAATAATTTAATTTTGAATTATTTTTGTGGGAATGTAATAAAACAAATGCGCTAATTTTTTCAAGAATAAAACAGTCAATGTCTGAAAGCGAGTTAAAAATTGCACCCGTTCATAATACGCGAAGTAAAAAGAACTCGTAGTTTTAAATATTTTAATTTATCTTTTGCTACATTGAGGAAAGTTCTTTTGAGGATGAACTCTTCTTAAACCGTATTTAATCAACTTAAAAAATTTTTAAATTCGCAGGTAAATGACGAAACTTTTACCTCAAAACAGAGCCATCTTACGGAAATTGAAACACTACTCATAAATACAGTCCGAAACCACAATAAGCAGTTTGCCGCTAGGAAATTTCCCTTAAAATTTCCCAGTCGGCGAGGGTCTCTCTGTGACGCCATGACAATCGAAACCGAGTCCCTGTCGTCCGCCGCCCGACTGACGTTCATTCGAAGGAAGGCAGTTGTGCTGTCCGGAAGGCCCGCCGCGAGTTTGTGTTTCTTTGTCTCCCAGCATAAAAAACACGTGCAAGAAAATCAATTGTACAGCGCCGCGACGAGCACCTGAATCTCAATTACCTGTGCATTTCAAAACTCGGTAAAAGTGGGCGTCGTTTGCGGGAAAGTGCGAATTATTCCGGAACAGTGCTGCGGGTGTTGCGTTACATAAGGCCGCGAGTGGCTCGGCTCGATTCGATTCTGATAGCAACCCAAATCGATTTCGGGCACGGATTGCATCAGCAGATAATTTCCAGGACAAAAAATTAGGTACAATGCATAAACTCAGAACTCATTCGGACTGCGCTAGTGAATTTCAGTTTGAAAGCAGCAAATTATCTCTGGAGTCGCTCTGTTCGAAAAACAAGGAGTTCCTTTGATCTGAGCCCCACGGCAGGGACACCGCAGCTACTAACATGAATTTAGTTGAATTATACTAAAAAGCACCGCGAATTTTAACAGTAATACAAAGAATATATCATTTTGGGATTTAACGCGATTTCGCTAGACGCAAACCGAAGAACTGCAAGTAAAAATGTCAGCACCGATCAGTGCCCACAAGAATCCAGGGAAGGTTAACATTTTCTCGCACGTAAAGTACGAGCACCTGGTCGCCGGCATTTCCGGCGGGGTCACCTCGACGCTCATCCTCCATCCTCTGGATTTGATTAAAATACGATTTGCTGGTAAGTTCCATGTTTTGTCCGGGGGCCGCGAGGTGCTGCAGTGGAGCTCCTCCGGGCTAGACACTCAGTCGGAATTTTCCACGGGCAGTTGACACGCGCAGAGCTGCTTTGTGTTTATCTCCCGAGTGGGACGCACATCACAATAAACAAAAATCACAAAGTCGCCGAAGACCTGCTCGGCCCCAGCTGACTCTCACTTTTCCTGGACGGGGGCCCGGCGGCACTCGAGTGACCCGCGGTTGGAGAGCCTCCTCTGGCCGGCGGGGCTAAAGTCCAATGAAAATAATTGCGGAAAAGTGACTGCCTGGGGTCTGAGTGGAAGTTTCCCATTTATTGCAACATGTTTATGAAATTGCGAATGAGGAGCGGACAATTGTCCCGGCGCATGTTTTGACGATAGTCCAGAACCAGAAACTCAAAAACCGACGTACTCTGGGAAAATCCGCCCTTCGAGGCAGTTTCCTCTGTGCGCAGAACGAGTCTCCCCCCTTGCCCTTTGTCAGATTTTTCTAGCTTCTTAAATCCATAAAAAATAGGTTCTTTTTTCAACCATTTTTAAGTGTACAAGTTTTCTCTTGAAACCACTTCGATAATCACATAAAAATCTAGTCTGTAACAATTTCATTCAGTCTAGATCTAAATTATATCAAGAAGCAGACTAAAAGATTTATTATTACTAACGTCCAGCAAAAAGACAACCTATCTTTATTTGAATAGTGGTAAAATCACTCAAAGTCTAAATTGCTTCAAAAATCCCATGCATGTTCTTGTTGTCTTGTCCTCTTTCCTAAAAGTTTAATTTTCAAGCTATAAACACTAGTTGCTAATTTTATTTCTTTAATATTATCTTAGATACTGTAAGTAAACCACAATAAATTAAGTGTACTTAACTTTTTTATACAGATTTGAAGTGGTTTCTAGGAAAAAGGCACGGTTTTAGCTCCAGATCTAACTAGTTAATTCTCCTCAAATTTCAGACTCTTAGATCCAACTCTTGACCGACGACTACAAGGTCTAGTGCAATTCAATTAATATGGGAAAACTTACTCTTTTATATTACGTAAAAATTTGAAAAACATTTTAAAACAATTTCTCATAATGTCGTTTTGTTGAGAATTAAATTATTTACAAAAAAAGTTCGCAGTACTAATTTCGCAAACCTTGTAATTTGAAATACGATCTCGAAGCTACTGGATTTATGATTTTCTGGATTAAAATTCTTTAAGCGTTTTAACTACTCAAAATAAAGTTTTGGCTGACATGCAGAGATCTAACATTTTCTGCACGACCATCTTTCCAAAGATTTCAGTAAAAGTAATAGAATCTTTTAGGACGAAGTTATTATCCAGACGGACAGAAATTATGAATTTATAAAATTAATATAGAAGAACTTTTAGTGATAAAGAAGTTCTAAAAATACTTTAGTATGCCTCATTTAATAATTAATGGATCTATATTTTATGTGAGAAGTAACCAAAATTTGAAGTTAAGCATTTTTACATCAAGAGTGGTTTTAAAATTTTGTATTCAAACGCAAGTCTTTAAGGTGTTTTGAATGCCTTTTTGTGCAAAACAGAGCTACCTGTTTAATTCCTTTAAGGTAGACAGATGGTAGGATTTAGCAAGAACTATTAAAAGGTATAGAAATGCTTACCTAGAAGTAAAGGTAAATGTGTTTAAATAAAAATATGGGTACCTGCGAGTTACAAAAATGTAATAATTGCAATCAGTCGCAGAGAACGGAAAAATTTCTGCAAACCTACTAAAACTGAACGCAATTTGATAAGTTATCACGAAAAACTTGAAATTGTAATTTGAAGTTTGTTAGTACATAATATGTACTTTCACAAACAACTTCATAGCTCAATTAAAATTTATATAAACGATTTTCGGGGTCACTGCATCAAACGTGTAATTAAAACACGTAGACCATTTTGCTTACAGTTTACATATCTCAAGAATAAGAAAAATATGTCGATGCATCAACAATAATTTTATCCCTTTGTATATTTACAAAAGTATACTGTTTCAGTTTATTGAAACTTGATGTTTAACTGAAATTTATGCACCTTTAGTGTCTCGTTTGAAAACATTAAGTAAACAAGTTTTTAAACATCAGAGACCTTTTATCAGTTACAGTGGTCAAAATCTATCAACAAGATCATATTTTTGTGTTCATTTCTGATAACAGTATACTTAATTTTTAAATAAGTTTTAAGATAAAGAATTGCAGACATTAGATACGTTTTAATAAAATAAAAAATATATTGTGCTTTTCTTTTAAAATCTTAGAGTTTATTGATTTTGCGTTTACAAGATATAAATATGTACATTATTGAATTTTTATATTAAGCAACAAATGAATGAATCGAAAAACTTAGTTCGTCATAAATCCATTGAAAATCTGCTGGCAAATTGAAGGTTCAGCTTGCTCCAAATGCACGACGCATTTCAAATAAAATTGTGAAATCTTCGAAGACCTTCAGCCAGTTTTGTAATCTTTCGCAGACAGACGGAAATGAAACTAACGCTAAAATTTCAAAGAAGCGTGCTGGAGGACTTTGAACTTCCTTTTAAAAAATTTATAAGCCTATTGGGCACATCTACCTGCCATAAATTTTTCGGCGTATCTCTACGTGTTGAGATACCGAACGCATGAAGGAAGCCTTCATATGAATGAGACTCGCAAGATGTGATTTTAATTTATAGTATCTAATCTAAGCACTTCTAGAATTGGGCTACTTTGATATTTTGATATAGTATTTTTATTTTGATTTTATGGGAAAACCGATTACGCTGTTTCAGCAAAATAATAGAATTATTTTAGTTGGCAGTTACATATATGTTTCTAAAATGTGTAAATACGCAAGAGATAATTTTGTAAATAAGATTTAATTTGAATTTGAACAGATTTCTTTTCGCGAGCTTTGGAACTTTCTCATTCCATGCTTCACCTTGAAAGTCCACCTTAGGCAATTTTTATTTTTAAATCTGATAAGTAAATTGTGAATTTTTTAACGAGAAGCCGCCTACAATCTCGCAATAAGTTAGCAAGTACTGTTGCGTCGAAACTCTGAGAGGGGTGGCAAAAAGTTCCAACTAAATTTAAAACTGTTTTCAGGAACTGTGCTGAAATGTAAGAAAATTGTGTACAATTGTAAGGATTAGGAAGTGGAAAGGGAAACTAGGTTATGAAATGATAAAACGGTAATTTTTGGGTCGAAGAAAACAATAAATTTCGATTTATTGGACCCGGAGGGAAAAAAGACCAAAACTGTGAAGCAGCAATGGCAAAAAAAAACCCTCGGAAGCAGTTGAAAAAAAAACTATAAATTAAAATTGTATGTGTGTGTGTGCGTGTGTGTGAGTGTGGGTATGAATATGTGGGGTGCGTGTGTGTGAGTGTGTGTATGGGCGTCTCCCCAGGAAGCCGGTGGTCCGATTTCGACGGCCACCGACCTTGGGTCGACTCGATCGCTGGGTCGACTCGGCGACCGCGATAGAGAAGCCTTGACCGCTGATTGCGGTGGCAGCTCAAAATAACACACACTACTCACTTGTATGGCAAACAAGAAATAAATGCACTAAGGAGACTGAATTGAATTGAATTGACTTGAATTTAATTTGACTGTTCGCTTTCACGATTAGATTCAAACTGACTGCTGGTCTCGGAAGCAAGTCTGTCATTCCAACTCGAGAAGCGTGGGGACGGGCGTTGCCAGCTCAACATATTTTTGAGCTGCGTTTACAATCCAACAAGTACTTATAATGAATGGTACATTATTTCAGAAAAATAATTTTTTGTTCGTAAATATAGACTGATGTTTTTTAATTAAACTAAAAGTTTCGATTGGTTTGTCGTTTTCTGTCCGATATTATGTATTCGCACAGTACATAAAAACCTTTGGAAATATACCAAATTGCATGCTGAAATTTGTAGATATTAGTAGTTCCATACTTTGAAATATTATGAATCGATACGCTGTGGTGTATTGCGAGTATGTGTCTTCAAGAAATCGATTTTGCAAGTCTGCAAAATTTCTTGGAATTTCATTTGCCTGGCGGCTGCACTCTTCCACAAATCGAGCTCATACATGTCCAGGTAACGCGGTTTCGCGGGTTCTGCTTGCGTACGAAACTATCTCGCGGGCAACATAACCATGTTAAATAACCGAGTTTCTGCAGATGTTCCACATAAAACTGGCGGTATCTGGTCCCTGGATGCTGTGCTGAGTCACCCGCCATCACGTGAAGCTGAGATGAATAATTCTTTTATCAAATCAGCTGTGAACCGAGACCGTGTTTTTTGTCTGGTGCACGCGCTTGATTCGAGCGGATAAACAACTTTTGCTTAAATTTTGCGATAAAGTACCTCGAAAATTTGAACGCTTAATTGGGTACCTAATATTAAGAATAATGAATTCCTATTTTAATTGCTAAGATTTAAGAAGTTATTAATTTTCTATATGTACATAACTATTATTTATTTAAAAATGCAGTCTTAAAGTATGGTGAACGACTCCAACCTTTGAATAGTTTAAAAAATTCAAATAAAGTAATAATAATAAATAACTGGTTTATAAGTAGACTATTTAACATTGTAGTAAGAAGATTTGAAAACGAATATATGATGTAATACAAGTTTAATTTTCGTTATGTCCTCACGTTTTCAAAATCCTTTCGTATTTTATGATGAATTAGAGAAACCATTCTTGCTTTGTTATATTTGTTGAAAACTTGCCTTAACTATATTTACAAAACGTCTACATGTGCTAAGTAGACATTAAAACGATTCATTTTTTATTTGTCGCAAATTGGGGCTATTTAGGAAAAAATTGTTCTGAGATTTTCCTGATGACTCAGATTAGACTTATTTAAAGACGTATTTCTTGTTCAGTTTACTACTTTGTTTGCGACATACATAAATACCGAATTGCGTCGTCCTAGCGATACTTCGGATATTTCTAGAGTACGTTCTAAAAGTTACTTAAAAATACTTACATTTAAAATATAGAGTATTTGATTCTTTGAAAATTAACTTTTTGGAATTTTTCCATCCCATGGATCTTACTATTCCTAATTTTCAAGGGGACATTCTTAAATTTAATTAACTAGGTCGAATTTTGATTTATTACATATAAATAATAAATTAAAATATCGATTTCAACTTTTTTGTTTTTTTTTTAGATTTATAGAGAAAAAACAAGTATTATATAATTTTCATAAAATTTCCAAATGTTATCAACTTTTTTAATGTTTTTCGGATCCAAGGTCACAAGATTTCAATATTAAGCTGTAATGAGTTCCACGCAATCAAAATACGCAATGATATAAAAAAAATATTTTGATTTGGGACATAATATGGTGGAAGTTTTAAAAAACTACGATTTCAAATATGCATGCTATGGCAATTAAAAAAACAATAATAAAGTTTGTTATTTTCATGGATGAGGAAAACCAGCTAATATCTAATACATAACAAAGATATGTTCGTTTCCTTTTCCTTCCATCTCCAATTGGGTGACACTTGAACTATTTTGAGGGGTCAGAACGATTAAAGATACTAATTTAAATTACGGTTGACAAATGCAAAAAGAAATGTTATAAAATAATAAGACAAGCCTCCAAAGAGCGAAGTCCTCAAAACTGATACCAAAAACGTCGCGTGAGGTATGATTACGATAATAACCTCTAAACTTATTACAGATTGCTGAATCCACTAGTCACATAAAAATTGGTCGGATGTTGTGAAGTATTCTCAGATGACCGATTTCACATTAGATAAAATAAGCATTAAACCTAGTATTAATAGTCCAGAGAGAAAGGTCAGGAAATTCCACAATTCATCAAAATAATTTTATTATCCTGATAATTATTCAATAAAACTAAAAGAGATTATATTTTAAATTTTGATTTACAAAAAAATAATTGGCCTCTAATTTCAACTGCAAACATGTTGCCAAAAATAACGATTCAAATGGCAAAGTAAGAGCGATTTTAACGACACGTTTCAACAACTACACTAAAAATTAAAAATCGTATTCGCGTTTCTTTAATGCATGGTAAGATTTTCATGAAAGCTGCGCTTGAAATTCCCTTTTTCACCGCGTTATCGAAAAAGTGTTTTTACGTCACGCGTTTTGATGTTACGTAGAAAGTTTAAACAAGTGCTTTATCAGCATTTGAAATGAGCTAAAAGTCGCCTCAAGATTTCTGTAGAGAGGGGTAATGAGGAACCTCACGTGCTTTCAATTGTTCATGTAAATGTGAATTTATTGGTGAAGCTATTTTAAGAGTTTATGCCGGTTTGGACCATTTCCAAAGTTCAAGACCAGTTTTCGACGCTTTCAAAAATAGCCGCTAGTAATTTCATGATTTTTAAATCTATTTAATTAAGGAAGCTCCAATTACCCGATTATTATTAAAATCATTTTGACAGACAAGCACACTATCAATCAATGGGGCAACGAGAATTATTTTAAATTTTAAATTGAACTGTTCCCGAGTTTCGCCGCTGACTTATATGTATAAAAATTAGCGACAGTAAAATATGCATGTCCAAGCTGACGTAGGGCGGAAACGTCGTCTGTTGGGACATTTGCTTCTATCAAGGACATGCCACCTCTCACTTTTCAGTACGTTTCAATTTCGCAAACGACAACCTAAAATCGTAGGGAATTGAAATTATTTGTTTGAATATGAATCTCTCGCGAAAGAGCTCCTTCCATTTGGGTCACGGCCAAGTAAAATAATCCAACGTCTTTACTACCGTCAAGGTACGTCTTCAAACACACGACTGTTTAGGCAAACTTACAGAAGGTGTAATATGCAGCTCGTAGAGGTTACCTTGAAATAGATCAGTGCAGCGTTGCAAAATTCGATTGTAAAATAAATTCAAATAAAGACAGCAGTTGTGCTTTTGAATTTTCCTATTTTGTTATTGGTACAAAAATACCTTATAAACAAAAGACCAAGCGAGAAATAGTTGAAAAGCACAAGAGAAAAAAATTCCTTTATGGTACAATAAAGCAGTTCACCTATAAAATAGTCTATAAGTTAAAAGTTACACAATAATTTTTTAGCCATGATCTAGTAACATTTTAATATTCATATCATGTGTATTGTTGCTTTTTTTTGTTTTAGATACATAATTCAGCTTTATTTTAAGAAGAGGAGAAAATAAATCCGAATTTTAGTAATTTTCCACAAATAGTTAAAACTTTAGTTTAGAACAGAGAAGTGAAATCATTTGCGCAGAGAAAGTAATATTCTAAGTGAAAAAAGTTTTTTCTAAGATATTTTCTGCGTATTTCCGAACAAAACGCGTGAAATTTTGTTTTGAAACATTGTTCTCGAATCGTCAACTTTAAGTATTCATAAATATTTGGATTTTTTTCAATTTTCCGTGTTTCAAACATTTCGAAAATATTGAGAACATGCGTCGAATATTATCTAAATATTTTCATAATGTAGTTAAATAAATTTTTGTTTAGTTTTTTTTTGTAATACTAGAATTGTTGAGTTTTTAAAGTGCTTAATATGTACTTATATTTAATAGCTGAGATCGAGTTTGTGTGACAAAATTTTGATTACCCGAATACTGGAGTAAAATAGTATTTAAGTAATAAACAAGTAACTCAATAACTCATTTGGCATGCATTGTTTATTTCTAATTTTTGAAACTTTAGGAGGATTTGTACACCTAGAGGAATTATTTTTAAAAAGTGCTCCGAGTAGAATCACAAAGCATCTAAATGCGGAATGCACAAATATTCTTTATATATTGAAACCTACAAGTTTTATTAGTGAATTAATTTTATAGGATTAATACTTTAATACTATATTTATTAAATTGCTTCAATTTTAACAATCCTTTTAGCTAATAAGAGATTATAAGATTAACATCTTTCGTTACTTAAACAGAATTAATATTTAAAGGACCATAGATAGACGGCACGCTTAATGGCAATTAAATCAAATAATAAAATATTTTATTTTTGCGTGACCGAGCATATTGCTGTTGCCGGAGCTTTAATAAATACATTTATGGAGTTCTAGCTTTTTTCTTATCTCGTACCACTTTCGTGATAATGGAAAGCCAATTAGCACAAGCATTTCCCCGTGGAAATAAAATTTTCTTCGAATTTTTAGTGAAGCTCTGCATAGCGCACGGGGACTCTTAATTGACGTAATTATCATGAAAATAATAAAAGATAAGAGAACATATAACTATTGTGGTTATTGTAATTTTAAGCGAAACTAAAATCGGTTACGCAATCATTATTTAAGTAATATTATTATAAAATAGGTTATGTAATCGTCAAACTAATTAAATTATTGAAATATATGTAGATAAACTATATAATTGTAATTGATTTTAAAAGTGCGACTTATGATTTTTAATTAATATTTTTGTTTGTTTTGTCTTACCAAGACAAAATAAAGAATTACAAGTTAATAAATTGGTTGTCGATCTACGAACCATAGCATATCTTTTGCAATTTTAAATTTCAATTTGGGGAAATTACATATGTATGTTGAATCTGAAGTTTATTTCAAAAAAATATCAATCCAAAAATATAATTTTCTGTTTGTAGAACATTTAAAAATCAATGTTAGTGAAGAATTCCAGATTGATAGAAAAGTATCAGCACCTCATTACTTAGTTTTCTTTCACGAAAGTAACTAACTACTTATACATAATACATTAAATATGCAAAATGTTTCCGCGAAAGAAAGCGAGAAATTGCACCGGTTATAGAAAATGTGATATGAATGATTAAGTATAAGAAATTATGACTAAAACTATTTGTTGTTGACTAGGAATAAATTTAACAAAATTGCAAACTTAATAGTATTAATTATGACAAAAAAAACAAGATTAACTTGAATATTTTCTATCTTAAATAATTATGCGCGACCTGCATAAGGTAGTTTTCATTAATCCGAAGAATTTGAATAATTACCACCTGGCTTCATCGAATGACGTATTTGCTGTTGCACTTTTAAGTAGGCTTTAAAGTTGAAAGATCAAATATCTTAAAATACTGAAATATTCTATAGTTGGTACAGTGACGAGTAGACAATAAATTAAAAGTATGAATTACAATGCTTTTTAAACTTTATCAGATGTTGCTAATTGCCCTTTTGTATAATTTATGGCTAATATTTGTTTGTTTAAAGCACACAAACTTTAGACTCTTCTTAATAAAACTCGTGGCCTTATTTTGCTGATGGGCTTTATGACGCAAGCAGTTTACCTAATATGATAATTTTTCACGCGGAAATAAAGTGAAGAAGGTGAATTTAAGAACGTATAGTAAAGAAGTGTCTCGACAAAATAGAGATGATTCACTAAAAGTTCTTAAAAGTATTTTTCCGAATTTGAGTGGGAATTCCCCTACAAAGATCAAAACATTGACCCCCAAGTCATGCCCAATTCGTTAAAACTGAGCTTTGAAATTAGAGAAAACAAATCAAAATTCCATCATCAATGAGCGAGGCTTATTTGCTTACTTTGAAGCATATTTATGATACTATTATGCTGGAGCATCTTGGTGTCGTGTCTTATCTTTTTTATTTGCAATATTAATGGGGCAATGGAAATTTATTTTGTTGATGCTTAGTTCGAGAGCTGAATTTAATCAAATTCAGTATTAAAATATATAGTAGTTTCTTAAATGGCAACGTTCTTATGACTAAAATAAGTTGAAGCACTAATTGAGTGGTCTTACTCTTAAAAATTCTCTTCATAAATATTTAAAAATATCAAGCTAAACCTAAATGCAATCGGCTTTGTGGAACATGCATTCTTTTCGTTCGATGTTGACACACCTCCTAAAATGCTGTGCAATTTTGTGATGTTAACGCAAAACAAGAAATAATTTTGTTGTCTTTGTTGCATAGGTAAGTCATGCCACCGGCACTTGATTCGAAAGTTGGCATGGATTGTGACCTTCAAGCAACATCAAGCTACCTTTTTTGCGTAAGCAGTTTATGAAGCAAAAATTTTTAGAAAAACGCCAATTCGATTTTAATTATTATTTTAATATATTAATGAATGCGCTACTAAAAAATTGTTCTATAAAATGAGCACATTGTGAACTTAATCACAAAATTCTAAATTTAATTTGGATCTACTATAATACATTTGTTGTTTGTAGAAAAATTGAGAATTCCTTTAAATAATATTTTGTATTTATTTTAATTTTAGTGAATGATGGCAGAACAGCTACAGCTCCACAATATCGTGGACTTGGAAGCGCCTTTGTCACAATATTCCGACAAGAAGGCGTCCGAGGACTATACAAAGGAGTCACTCCTAACGTTTGGGGATCTGGCAGCGCTTGGGGCTTTTACTTTATGTTGTTAGTATCCTTTATGAAATATTTTGTAAAGCCGTCCATCAACCGATTTTATGCTTTAGTTACAACACCATAAAAACCTGGATTCAAGGGGGAAACACAACAACTCCATTAGGACCTACTCTTCACATGATTGCTGCATCAGAGGCTGGAATTTTAACATTATTAATGACAAATCCTATTTGGGTGGTAAAAACGCGACTCTGCTTGCAGTACGAAACAGAAGTTTCACCTGGATCAAAACCATACCGTGGAATGGTTGATGCTCTCTTCAAAATTTACAAACAGGAGGGTTTTAGAGGTCTTTACAGGGTAAATATCATATTTAGAGATGCTGTTTTTAATAATATTTTAAATATGACGTTATTCATTTAGGGTTTTATACCTGGAATGTTTGGTGTCTCACATGGAGCACTTCAATTCATGGCATATGAAGAAATGAAAAATAACTACAATCAATATAGAAAATTGCCTATTGACACAAAACTGGTAAGTCGATTTTTTTTTGTTTTAATTTTAATTTAAGTTAACTAAAAAATGTTTCCTATAGTACTTAATTATTTACAAATAAAGTTATTTCAATGCCCCATTTCTATAAAACAACAGTTTGTAATTTCACCTGTGCACTGAGCTGTAAAGTTAAGCATGATGCAGAATTTAGTTAATTTTACTATAGGTTAAAGTATACATTAGCAATTATTAATTCCTGAAAGACTTCGTTTTATGATTTTTATAATAAGTTTTAGCAACTACATTTTATTTTTTGTTATTTTTAACTGGACCATTGATCTATGTATGTTTATTGTAGAGTATTAAAGAAAAAAACCATATTGATTATTAATTAAGTAAAGTAAGTTGACATAGGCCTAAAGGTGCTTAAACAATTTAAAAATTATAATTTATACTTTATTTTCAGGCAACATCGGAGTATCTCGCTTTTGCAGCTATATCAAAATTGCTAGCAGCAGCTGCAACTTATCCATACCAAGTGATTCGAGCACGGTTACAAGATCATCACCATTCCTACAAAGGTTCATGGGACTGCATTAGGCAAACATGGAGGTACGAACGAATGCCAGGTTTTTACAAGGGCCTTGTCCCTTACTTAGTACATGTCACACCAAATATTTGTCTAGTAATGCTGATTTGGGAAAAACTTACAAACTAAAATATTTAATGCACATGAGCAAATTCAAATGCAACAAGTGTCCAATTTAAAAAAAAACATAATTGAAATAGAAAGCGATTCGCAATCCACAAAGAAAAAAAACAATGGGGCGGGAACATGTTTAACTAAAAATGACAAGTCGTAAATACTCTCGCGGGTATTTGCTTTCTTTTGTATTATTGTTATTATTCCATCCTAAGTAATCTTATTTATTCTGTTTTTAACGATATATTTTTTCCTAGTTTATTTTTTTCTCTATGTCGACTTAATTTAAGTGTTAAGAAAAAGATTATTTTGCAAAGTGAGAGTAAAAAAAAGAAAAACAAAAGAAAGAAAATGAATGCAAGTTGTTGAATAATTGTTAAATTAAGAAACAATAAAACAAAAATGAAGATCTTACCACACTCGTTTAAATATATGTGGCCAGTCAATAACAGAATTATTAACTATTTCCAAAAATTTCTTTTTACTAATATAATTAACTGAATCTAGTTGTCCTGTTAGTAATTTTTGGAGGAGATGTTTCATTCTTTCACCAGCCATCGTTCAAACATTAATTTTTGAATATAATACACTGTAAAATAAATCTTCTGAAAGTTATGTAAGTAATTTTAAAATATATATTTCGGTTTTAAATTGCAAAAAAAGTGCATTCAACTATAACATCAGCGATTTCTGGAAATGAATGTTTACTTATTTCCAATTGAAAATAGGTGGGAAAACAATGGGAGAAGTTAGTTTGTGGTTTCTCATGCTCTTATACATATTAAATTCACAGATTACTATTATTCGCATCATAAAACCCGAAGCATACTAAAAATTGAATATTTACACAAACTTATGCTTTGCACTATTTTCGAAATAGAAATAGAAAATAGTTGATCAGTTTCAAATAAGTAGAGATGAAATATTATAAGTAACAATGGAGAATTCCAAAGTGACTTTATGCCATAAAATGGTTTAATTGTTAAAATATTTTGTATTCAAAAATCAATGTTTGATCGCTGGCAGTTGGAAAAATAAAATACGCCGTTTTTATCCTTTGGCGTCTAATTCAATTTTATGTCAATTTTTAAGAAAAAAACATTTTTTTGAAATAACAGAGCTTCTGATTAATCACGTTAAATATTTTTTTACTCTACTTAATAAGTTATGCTGAATTTTATAAGTTTTCATATTTCAAAAATTATTCGCTTACTAATGAAATATTTTGAGGCGGTGAAAAAAACGTGTTCTCATAAGGGATGTCTCATGGAAAATTTCTATTTGTCTCTTATTTCTTTGACCTAATTGTGCTTAACTGCTATTTTAGTGAGTGCTAAAAAATACACGTAACAACAAATATTGTTGTCATCTTATGACGCACAGAAAAAATATTTAGGATAAATTTTAAGATCTAAGGAAAACTGATACACATTAGCGACAGTTGTCACACCACTTTTGTATTCATGATGCTTTTCTATCGACTGAGCTAAACGATAAAATAAATTTACCCACTAAGGAAAAATAAATGTTTATTTGGTGAAAATCAATATTTTGATAGTGAATGAAGAACGTGCACTTTAGTTTAATGATATTCAAAACTCATGCAGTGAATTTTTTTCATTGCATATGACCAGCGTTTTACACCTTGAATGATCATAATAAATATATTTATAGCTGTTGCTGATGTTTATCGGTACTATAAAATATAATCTTATATAATATTCACTTTAAAAAAAACCTACTTAGAATTATGTGTTAACATAAAAATAAAATGCATCAGAAGTTCTCAATTAAGACGAAATTTTGTTGTGATAGTTCTTCTATTACTTTGGTAAAAGAAGGATCTTGGACGTGTGATACGAAAACATCCCACAATAGTGGTATTATTGAAACCAAAATATTTAAATGAAATACCAAATTTAATAGAACATATTTTGCCTGAATGCAAGAATTAGTTTTAAGCTTATATCTAAACTCAAGTTTTGTATTATGAAAAAAATTGCTTCGTGTACAACATCTTGTTAAAAAGTTTCAGTCTGATGTACAACATCTTTTAGAAAAGTTTTAGTCGTATTAGACGTTTCAAAATATCTTGAAATAATCCAAAATTTAATCAATCATTCTTAATTCTTATATTCAGGCAAACGGTAAATGTATTTATCTCATGAGAACACGTACTAAATTGACAACAAATAAGATTTCAAAAGGTCCAAAAATAAATTAATAATCAAAAATAATAAATAAAACCTAACTAACAAAATAAAATAATTTGTTAAATTAAATAAACATTGCAAATATTTTTGCTAATTTGAAAGTATGTATTTGGAATAAAAGAAATGGCATCACTATTAATTGTTAACTTTAAATTGATCATTTTATACTTTTGAACCAGTAAAAAATGCAGTTGTTTAAAGAAATACAAATATTTGTTAGATTTTAATACATTTAAAAAACAATATTAGTAAAATTGAAAAACAAAATTTGAAATATAAATTTGTTTAAATTGACAACGTGTAAAATAGATTGAGACTTTAAAAATGTACATAATTTTAGTCTTAACTGTAGTAGCAAAAAAAAAATTCTTCGTTGGTTTTCAGGAGTTCGTTCAGCAATTATCAAAGTTTGTTTTTTACTAATGTGAATCGTTTAAATTTTTCAACATTAATTTTATTTAAATTTAAGAATTATTGTTGTAAAAGCTAAGAAATTGTTTAGCTAGTATCTTACAATAGTTAAGAAATATACACAAAATTTATTCTCATTGGTGAAATAAGCCTTCAGCAAATCAAAAATAAAAATTATTCACGAAATATTTTTAATATTTTAGAATTCAATCAAATTCTTAATATTTGTTGCAAAAAGTAAATATTTCAAACAAAGGACTGTGATAGGAATGCTTAAAGTAAAAAGGCACAAAAGACATTCCTTGAATTTTTCACAATACAATTTTCTATTTGAAATATAGGATTAGGTTAAATCTAATACATATATTTGTGATTTTAACGTAAATAATAGACTGGATTCTATTTCTTAAACAGTTCTTCTGGTTAATATTAATATTCGTATAGAATTAAACAACATATACAAAATGTCGCTGTAGACAGCTTTCAAAAATTGAGTTCCTGTAGCCGAAAAAAATTCAACCTGAACTAGTTAGGCAAGTGAAGAAACTGAATTCTTGTAGGCTGTCTGATAATGCGGTACTTAATCCGCCAAAAGGCTAAGATCACATAAAATGCTCTTCATAAGCAATTAAATTTAAAATAAAATTTTATCAAGACTTGCGAATATCGGAATAACAGCAATTGTTTTAAGCATTAGAGAACTGATAAGTTTTTATGTTCTTACAATTAATTAAGAAATTTTTGATAATATCTTTTAGCAAACAGATTCTCCAATTCAGTTTATTTTCAATAAATTTAATTCGACTAAGCATAGCTAATTTTATGTGAAGAGGTAATTAAGTCGAATGGCAAATATTTTGCACATTGTTTAACGCTAAAATGTCTTTCAAAGTAAGTGTCGCAATGTACTTCACATGTGTACTGATGTTATAAAATTTATGTAATATTTGGTGCAAGTAATTATCTTGGATGTAATAAAAAGCACCTACACTCCTCGTTTATTTCCATTCCGAATATTTTCAGTAATAATGTTAGGTAATGGATTCTCTTTTCTAAACCGTACTTACATAATAACACAGTGATATAATGAAAGGCTCTTATCTTAAATATTTATATTTATGAAAAAGAGGTTGGGCATATTCTACCAGGTGTTTGACCTAAAAAAAGGTTGTTTTTGGAATAGTGTTGAGATGTGTCGAAGATAGATAAAGGTATGCATCTATTTAGAGTGTTGAATCAGTTTTAAAAACAAGTTATAGACCATCTATGTCCTTTCAATACACAACGAAATCCAACTCATTCTTTTCAAAATAGTGGCAGCAATTTGAATTATGTATATTAAGACCTTATATATACTTGGAAGTCTAAAATACAGTCTTCATTCCGCTCCACATCATTAGCATTTTAAGGGTTTCATTATCCTAATTTTCAGAGAAATTCTCATAACTTAAAAGCTGAAAGAATAAATCCTTTTCGATGTGATTTTTCCTTTTTTCTCAATAACAGCTTTATAAATTGAATAAATGCTCATAAACGCAATTTAAAATCAAAGTATACTACTGAAGGCTTTCTTCTAAAAAACTTCAAATTCCTTTTTTTCTACGATTCGAATGGAACTAAATTTTATACTATTAGAAATGCGTTGATATAAATTCCGGGATTTGTGATAAAGTACGACGAATCTTAAAATATGCATGATCAATTTTGTGAAAATAATAAAACAAAAAAATAGATATATACTTGATTAGTGTATTACAAATTTTTTTAAAAGAATTACATTTTAAACATAAAAGTGCAACGTTCAACGTGTTCATGTAAGTTTATTATTATTTTCAAAATTAAATTGGAGCTGGTATTAATTTAGAAAGTAGATCTTTTGATTCCATTAGCAAAGCGCGTTTATGTTCATATTTAGTATATCTGCATTATTTACACCATTGAGCAATTCATAAATTCATCTAGGACAGTTTTTAGTTACAGAGATTCATTGGGCGACAAGGCAATTGTTATTATGTTTTTATTATTTTACCCATACCGTAGATATTTCAATAAAAAATATACAACTCAAATTTTTATAATAAATACCGAAAATTAGCTTAGTTCACAGTAACGCTCAGATCTTTTTGTTGTGGATTGAATATCTCAATAATAGTTAATATCTTGATGTTAAATGCAATGTGCAAAAAATATTTGGACAGTTTTAATTTCTTTGCAATTTCATATTGATACCTCGGGATTGTTTCCTGGTTTGCGAGAGCCTTAGCATTTCCAGGCCACAATTTCAATTTCCTGTTAACGACACTGTAGAATCTTTTTGCTAACAGGTAAGCAATTTTAACTACTCTGCATAGTATTAACGCTAAACTTTTCTCTCTCTTTTCATTGAACGCGTGACATCAGTTTTGAGGGATGGAAGGGGTTCTATAAGGGAATTCAGCCCAACTTGACACGAGTCGTCCCGGCCACGATGATCACTTTCCTCGTTTATGAAAATGTGTCGCACTATTTACTGAAGAAAGATAAAATTAGAACCAATGAGAAGCTGGTAGAATAAATCCAGGAATGTTCTTATTTTAACATAATTGTATTAAACCTGTTTATGTTGCTATCCTTAAATGAAGATATTATATACCAAAAGATTTTCTAGTCGGTTCATGAATAAACTTTTATTATAAAATTAGGGGTGTCTTATTTTTAGACGGTTTAAAATTAGTTGCATCTGTTTATTTTTAAAAAAATTGTGGGTACAACCCATAGCATTTTACCAATAACGTTCCACATCCAAAACAGGACTTTTCATCTCAAAATCGACTTTAACATTTTTCACTTTGTGAACAATTCTAATAAACTTTTTATTTTGTGCCTAATAACTCGAAATCGTTTGAATTTATGATATGCATTTTATACCCTATTTTATGGGAAAATAATCAATTTTTTCCTTGTTAAATTTCGGCTAAAATTAGTTAGTTAAAATGGCTGCTTCTATGTTTACCATTTCCTTTTGATGATTGAGATTCTAGATGGGTTTCCCAGACTATGATAAATTCGCAGAGCGGACTAAGTGATTAGAAAGAATTAAAAATTAACACATTTTAATTATAAGAAAATGCAATATCGAGTTCCACTGTTGTTCTATTTAGAGCTCAGACTCGATTAATTTTACAGGGTAATAAAAATTAATTTATTTTATAGTCTTCGAAAATATCAACCAGGTCGACTGATTCTTTTCGATTGTTGGTTATTTTGATAGAGTTCGTCTTCCTTGCGAGCGATAGATCAAGAAGTTTTAGTTAGATAATTTTAAAAATCAGAAATATGATTAGATCATCATTGTTATCACTCAACCTTTATTATATTGAATTTATCAGCACTAGCCAATTGCAAGGTAAGCTCATTTTCTAGTAGTTGAAGTAAAGAAATGAATCATCAATAATAATAAAATATATAAATAAAAGAATATTTATAGCTGATATGTGAACAGGCAGAAAATATAGTAGAAAAAGAAGATCAACTTTGTAATTTTAGCTGACGATATCCGAATATAAAATGTAAGTAGCAAAGAAAGATTTCAATAAATTCATAATCATTTAATTTAAATTATAGTTTCATTTATTGTATAACATTTAAGCAGGGTCTGAATTCTGGGGGCATTTATATTTTTGAAAGTTGTTGGCTTAAAAATTGAATTATACATGAAATTATGGGATCATAAAAATCGATTTACTTGGCGTTATGCTTAAACTAACAACGCGACCGGCAGTTGGATTGTGGAATTTTTCATTACATTACTAATTTGTACGAAATCACTTCCTAGCCTATAGCTTCGATGAAATTAAACTGAAAAATAATCAAAAGCTAATCAGGCCGGAAAAGAAACGAGACATTTCGAAAAACTCTTTAACCTATCGAAATGATTGCGCGATTATGCTACTTGTGGAATATGAATTAAGCAATATAAAATCGAATATGCTGTCTTATGCTAATTACAAAGATTTAGCGGATGTTGTTAATTTACAAGACACAAGACGACTTCCATAGGCATACAAAACCTTATTATAAAAAAAATCTTACATTACCATGTAGTTGTGTTTGCATAATTAACGTTAGTAATTGAAAGCATAAGACGAAACCGCGAATTACACGGATTGAAAGCATAAATTTGGTTCTGCTTGCAACATTTAATAGGAAGACGGGTAAATCGTGCGTCAAGCGCAACCTCCGTAAGTAGCCCAATTTCTTAACAAAAGCTCAAACGTCTCGGTGCGGTCTCCGAAAATTTCTTGAGATGAGCTTCAAATTGCATAATCCGGCGGCGGATTTGGACGCGGATTTCGGAGGAGACGGATACACGGCCAAAAGCGAAAGTTGTTTCGGCATCAGCAACAAGGTTTTTGGCTTCTTAGTTCACGTGGCCGCGGTTTCGTCGTCGCGGTGCAGCCTCAGATCGGGCGCTCTCCTTTCTCCTGGTGGATTTCCACAAATCGTCGAATTCCGATGGTGTCCGTCGATTCTCTCACCAATCAAATCATGCGCGACAACGATCTGGAAGTAACGGGCTTTTCGCGGTTTCCTGGAAACGAGAAGCTTTCTGGCCACCCACCACCCAGTGGCTTACCATGTGCTTTTCTTAAATTTGAGGGTTACCATAAACCTGACCTTTTGTCCACTACTATTGGGAAATCTCTTGTAATTTTTAGGTCCCGAAAAGAATTATTTAAACTCTGATAGATTTTCTTAAAAATAGTCCGTAAAAGGTAAGAGATTATGTTTTTGGATTATTTTGGATTTAATTTTACTTTAAAGTAAACGTATTACTATAAACACTATAAGTTACGAATTTTTATTTTTAAATGATGACTCTTTATATCAATTACATACAAAATAATATTTGTACCCTGTCGAGCAACAAAGATAAGAAAGGGTGAATATAATTAAATAAAAGTACTTATCTTTATTTGTTAGTGGTATATTAAATATTGTTATTATTATTATTTTTAGATTAATTGTTTTCGTGGAGTTAATAATGATTAAAGTTGCAAAGCTTCAAAACGAAAAAATTCAAATTTTTAAGAGTCCAATTTAGTTTTTTCCTCAATTAAAGTGTTTTGATACATAGTCTAAAAAACGGTTCCACTCTATGTTTAATGTGTAAGTACTACAATTAGAGTCTATTGACATCAAAGTAGAATAATTTCATAAGTGGGAAAGACCGTCGACTTATGTACATTAGGCTATTTGGAACTAATGGGTTGACGCGGTATTTTTTACCTGGATCTGCTAATTCAAATTCGATTAATCCAGATAGAGGTTGAGTGGCGGCGAGTCCCTCATTACCAGACCCGCGCTGGCCGGTTAATTGCAGCGCGAATCGAGACGCGTTATCAAAAGCCGTAGCTTCGCTCGGGGAGTCAACTGGCAACCCAGCCTTACACTTCGACTCCAGCAAGTGCGGCTCGCGTCCGAACAGCTGACGCTGGAAGTGGATCTGGAGGCCGCGATACTGCGAGCGATTTGCGGCTCGAATAGTCTGGTGATAAAACCGCCCGCCGTCGGGGAGCTCAGCGAGATCTGCACCGCCCTGCCTCCAGTCGTTGTCTACGTCACTCCACGAGTTCGGTTGCATTCTTCAAACGGCGTCCAAGGACGTGCCCGTTTCGTTCCGACACCTTTCTTGACCATTAATTAATCGGCGAAATAACTTTCATTATCGAGTGATTCTCTCACGCGTATCGATTTCGATTTCGCTGGCCACTGAAAATTTGCACAGCCCCCCATCTGTGGCACAACAATCAACAAATTCCGGTGCGTAATTTCGGTCAATGTTCGGGTGCCCGTTAATTTCGAGGAAATGCTAACCACCGAAAGTGCGTAACACAACCGAAAAATGAAATCAATTTCCGTAGAATTAATTCTTAGTAAAAAGTAACTAGTGCAGTTCTCACACCTCCGTGGATTGATACTTGAGTGTTTTTTGTGAAGCTCCGCAGATTGTTCGTTTGTTGATTACAAAATATTCTTGGATCCGCTGCTCCAAGTGTCGGTGACAATTTCGTTCGTGTAGTATAAATTATATGTCTACTAATATAACAATTGCCAGCTTGAGTTGAGACTCCCAACCAGCTCTGGTGTGCGATTTTGAAACATTTCGATTGGGCAATTGCCGAGGGTTGCTACTGCTTCGCTGTTTTAAGGTCTTATGATTTTGAGCCGAGGTACCCCAGATAAACAATAAAACGAGTGCCAGAGGAGAATAGGAGTCAATCGCACTATGACTGGGCTCAGCCGCAATGGAGTCCACAATGGGGTAAGCGGATGATTAATTACTGTTTTTTAATTTGTTCAAATATTTCTTCGATGAGTTGGTACCCTACAAACCCAATATCGTCAGTTAGTGTAAGCTATTTCATGTTAATTTACTAACAATCCACCTTCTCCAAGTTTCATACCAGAAAAGGACAAATTCGAACTTTTATTAAAAGTCTACCTGTTTAACTGTCTATCCATATGTTACTGCTTTTTTTAACTAAAACTTCAACATTAAACTACTTTCTTCGCAACTGCAGTTGCGAAATGTTTGGCAGACTAATAATAAATACATATATTATGTCGAAAACGAAATGATTTCTCCAACAAGATAATGACCCAAAACAACAAGTGTGATAGTTGCTTGATTCCACTGAGAATTTTTGAAGTGAAATCGAAAGGAAGGAAATGGCTACAAAACCGACAAATAAAAGTGAGCTTTAGCAGATAATGCACGAGACGTTGAAGCCAATAATAACCAAAAAATGCCAAGACGTGATTGAATGCAAACTATGCGGATGTAGGAAACTTTTTCAAAAATTAAGAACATTATATATATTTAATATAATTAACATAAATGTGGATATTTTGAGTAATTTTCTGGGTTTTGAAAAAATTACAGTGGGAAAGTTAATCTCTACCAAACTTATTGCCCTGGTTATATCTTTAGAGAAAGAATTTAGTAAATATTACAGAAAAATAATATATAAGTCATATGTTGCTTTTATGTATAATATGTAATTTCCGACTCTTACTTACCCAATTTCATAAATAAATATTACAAAATCGCTCTAGATAAGGTATTAATAAATAGTTAAAATGGGCAATTTCCCTCTCTTTCTCCCAGAATTATTATTTCCTTACCGACCTCACACATAAATAATGACTATTGGACCAAGTAGAAAACAACATTACGTTTCCTACAAAGAAATAAAATAGTTATGTAATTTGTTTTCAAGCTTCCCTGATACTCCACTTGCTTTTTAAGTAAAATGTGAAAACAAAGAAATCATTCCAAAATCGATAACTAGCTTTCTTTTCAAAAACACTTCCAAAGGGAGTAGGAGATGGCCGTGAACGAAAGGATTAGTTTAGGATTCTTGCTACAATATAATTCAAAGTATGCAAATCAATTTATCAGCAAGGATTTGTTGAAATTTATGTGCCGGTCCATCGAACTCTAAAGTCTTATATTTAAATTTCATAAAATTGGACTACTATTCTACAATTTATTTGTATTTTCGTTTAAGAAAAATATAATAAATCTATTATTATCAAGCTAGAGTACTTAGAGATCCGAAATTTATTATTATGCTTTACAGGACATTAAAAATATGTAGAAACATTTTTATTTTCTTGCGCTCTCTATATATTTTTTCTTATGTTGCACTGAGAAAATTAATTTATTACTGATTTTTACTTAAAATGCTCAAGTACGTATGTATGTAAATATACAATAAAATTCAATTAGAAATTAGTCTTTATGTATGTAAGTAATAATAGAACAAATAATCCAAATTTTTATCATCACCTAAAGAACGTTTATTCTCTTTTTTGTTAAATCCTTTGCTCGATAAAGTTTTCCAGAAGTGTTGTTTAAAATTCTTATATTTTTGGAAAATGAGCTTAAGCCTTGTAAAAAAATAAACTTAAAACAAATTCGTTATACAAGTTTGCTTTTTAAACGCTTTAAATTAGAAACTAGGAATTTATAACTAAATACTTGAACGATAACGATTTTCGAGAATGCAGGATTTTTGAAGAAATAATTATTTTAAGAAATTATATTATCCGGAACACATTTTGTGTGAGTCTCATTGAGTTGTTAATTTTATAATCAATCATTGGTCGTTCAGAATTGCGGTCATTTAATATAAATTATTTTTCATAATAAAACAAATTTCCATATTTCCTACACAATATTGGCCCTTTACTCATTTTTATCGTTTTTACTGTGAATATTAAACTAATGGTTGATTATTAATTTGGAATTAAAATTTAGCCATTGAGAGATTTCAGCCGGCAATTATTGGGTTTACAGGTAAATAAACCTAATTAGAGCAAATCTCAAATAAATTTTACGTAATTTATTACTATTTTAAGAGTTTGTGCAAATGATGCTACAATTTATTTACTTTTTTTAATGACATTATAATTAAGAGATTTTTATGGTGAGTAAAAAACGATACTGAAATTTTTAGGACTTTCGCAACAAAAAATAAATCAGACAGCAAATTAATTTTTATTGAGAGTAGATGAACAACTTTTGAAATAGGGGAGTGAAAGTAAACTTGGAGTTGTTCAAAAAAATTTGAATGTAAGTAAAAAATAACAATCTCTAATATTCGCATTCATATAAAAATCCTCGCCTTTCTCGAATCGCTTAAAATCTTGCTACATTTTTAGATGTGACCTTCTAATTGAGTTCAACTCGTGTTTGTGCGGCAAGTTTAATCACTTGTAGTATCATGTCTTGAGGCACAAGCAAATGTTGCAGACAGAATTCGCAATTTCTTCTGTAATGCTCCTATTAGAAAAAGTCGGGATTGCGTCAGTACAATTTAAGCGAAATAAAACTTCTTTCTTCCAAAAAAGAATTTACTGTGTGGTACATATGGAAGTGTCCTTTCCATGACATTTTTAATCGATAATGCTAATTACGCATTTTTACGCTCCTGTTTTTGCTGATGGTGTCACCGCAATACAAATCGAGTGTGAAGTTTGTAGGGAAACGAATTTTAGATCTGCAAAACACACACACGTCAACAATTTGCATAAGGAGGAAGTTTTTTAAAAGAGTTAAGCGTCCAAACACTTCCTTTTATAATAAACGATTGTAATACAGTATGGAACTTTAAAAGTCATTAATCAGTTATAATAAATCAATATAACGTGTAAGGTTGCAGAATTTTATAAGCTTATGTATGTATGTAAATGAATAGTTTTCAGAATTTTAGAAGATATTCGAAATGTAAACCCTTTTGAGGTTTTGCCACCGGAAGGTGCAAGTTTTCATGTCATAATTGAAAATAAAAATTTTCGGTTTTTATCAAATTTCCATACTAATTAAGTTGATGCGATGCCTACGTATATTTTATTGTCAGAGCTGCAGTTTCATTTTAATTGAAATCATTCAGGAAGAATTCCTGTTGATTAATTAACTAAAGATATATCATTTATTTTATTAACAAGTTATTTTTAATACATATAGTAATTATCTTTCTCAAAAATCGAAGGAGCACCTATCTATAATTTTAAAATTTGGTTTTGTAAAATTACTAAGTTCATTGAATTAAATTAAACATAACCATGGGATTTCTTAAAAACATTTTCGTTTTTATGCAAAATTCAATCAAAAAAT
The DNA here is from genome assembly GCA_959613345.1 of Tolmerus cingulatus. NCBI lineage: Eukaryota > Metazoa > Arthropoda > Insecta > Diptera > Asilidae > Tolmerus > Tolmerus cingulatus. Next base: position 13,502,863 of record OY390708.1, on the reverse strand, counting down.
AATTTACTTTAGACGACATTTGTTAATCAATTACAAACATGTCTTGCCTGCATATTTTTGAATATCATTAATACTGTGCAAATAACGATAACAACGCAGTTGAACTTTGGTGTGTTTTTGCAAGTGACAAATTTTTTGTGTTCTTTTTAAATTGTCTCTACGAAACAAGTAAAGGTCATAATTTCGTAAATTAATAATTCGCAATAGTCGTTTTAATTGCATTAATTACTGAACTTTTGCAACAAATCCTCGTATGTAAAATTGATAATTTAAACATATTTTCTCGCTTAACGATTTTTATTATTTGCTGCTTCCGGAGCAAATTTTTGGACCAGGAAGATTTCTTTAAGATTACGTAGATTCTTTGAGTATCCAGACATGTGTTACCATTTACTTAGTATGACATTTTTTTTGTAAACAGATCGATAAAGCAAGTTATTCATCTAAGCGGACTGAGAAAGCATGGCTCCGGGGAATGTTAGTCATTTATCTAATCAACCGCGGTAGCAACTAGAACAGCTGACTGATTAGATTAAATTGCAATTGGCATTTGAGCAAATGAGAAAGACTGTCAGTAGCGATTTATCCTGAAAACTAAGAATTAATGAGAAAATATTATAGTTGGAGCCTTTAACTAACTAACTATCGTTATCAGCAAATTTTAAGGTGTCGTAAATAGTACATAATGACTGTTTTAACGTCACAAGCCACCATTTGTTGCGGGGAATTTTGTGTGTTCAAGTGTTATCTAAATATGTTCAGAATATGTTTCTGTACTGTCAGAGAGCTACAGGGCTTGCTATTCACTACGGTGTTGATTTTGATGAGTTAGTAAAAGCTATGAACTCAAAAGAAGGTTGAGTTAAAATTTTAGTGAACTATTTAAAGACTTTGATACCATACCTAGTTTAAGGTTATAACAATTGTGCCACCATGTTGTTTGAGGTAATTATTTTTAAATCTTTCAATTTATACTAAGGATTTACTTATTTTAAACTCTTACATTAATTTATCAATATTAAATCAAAAACAATATTGATACTGCCTACATGATACATATAACAAATTTTGTAGTGTTTGACGATTAAATATGTAAACCATCTTAATATCAATATCAAAATATGCCTAATAACATCGCAGCATAATCAATACAAAACAAATAGGAAAAAGTATTCAAAAACAAATTCTCAGAAATGTTATTAATAAACTATAGTTGGCTGACTTGCGTGAGCAAAATATAATTCATTCCATTGAAGCAGAACGCGTGCCATTATTTTGCCCGATTGCATTTTGATTGCTGATTTCTTGGGTAGACTTCATCCGAAGTGTATTGGATTTACTCGTCTTAAGATAAGAGTTATCTTTCCGACGACGTTTTGATCTCTGGATGACACTCAGACGGCAATTTTACTGGAGCATATTAAAATATCAATGACAAATAAGGCGTCGTCATTTTCAATGCTGGCGCCAAAATTGCATATTTTATGTTTCCGAGCGCCAGAGTTATGCTTGTCGTTGCTACTTGCGTACTGATTAAATTTGTGAAATAAGGAAAAAGGTTTTTTCTGTTTATTGTATTTTTATAAGACGTTGCAGTTTGCGTTTATTTTAAGAAATATTAACGCCCCTTTTCATTGAAGAATTAATTTGCGATAAAGAAAAGAGGCTTCAGGGCATCACCGCTTCTGTATTTTTAGATTCGTAAACATTCTTCCTTTCACTTCTTAATTTAGCTGCTGTAAGTACAATCAGTTCTATTGGTAATTAATCGTACTTTGATATGAATCCGACAAGAAGAAATATCACTGCACTCTAAGGCAAAATTGTTTATTTAAATGTTCAATTAAAATTATGCATACATTTTATAAAGCATAATTTTGACAAATAGTTAAATCCAAATGAAAACGATTGTCGGGGCTGAAATTTTTGGTTGAAATAATTTAGTTTCAAATTTAAATTTAATCACTAAAAATTTCTTGGAACAATTAAAAATAAACTTTTAAAATAACTTTGATAATTCATAATCAGGGCTAAGTAACAATAAACATACATCCGGTGCGGTACGATAATACAATAAAAAGTTGAATTGCATCATCAATTTGCCGCAAAAACGGTTGCTGAAATTCGGTACACAATCGCACAAATATTCCACATATGTATGTATTTTGCATATATGTACCTATTATACTTGAAATTTTAATTTCGGATTTTTAACGTTGTAATAAAAATCTCAAATTCTTTTCCAATTAAAAATATATTGAAATAATTCATATATTTGCAATTGTATTTTATTCGTTCCAAAATTCGTTTTGTATTTTCTTCTTCGAAATTTAATTGCATTGAATATTTGTTGATGAAATTAATATAACTGAAAGATCAAAATCTAAATAAGATGTGTGTACTTACACATTATTTGTTTCTTGTAATCATGCCGAAGAAGTTGAATGTTTAGAAAAATAATAAATGAATAATATCTGAATCATATCACCAAACATTTCCATTCATGAACCATTCACAATTCTTTCGTAACGAAATTCCGCCTTAACTTTTCGTTTAATCTTACGTTCGTCAGTCTCAATAAAAAGTCAATGTCAAGAAAGCAGAATTCTTCCAAATATTTCCCCATTTTCAGAGTAGATCTTATCGTGACTGCTTATTCGCCTTTGTGTCCACTGTAAACACTCCTAGTCCTCTTCAATGTTTTCAAGACAAAGTCGCTGAATTATCGTCTGGAAGAACTTAATGCGCTTGCTTAGCTCCAAATTGTTCACGAACCCAGATAACAGATATGTTGACTCAGCACCAGCAACTAGTGCGACTACTTTTCATACACTTCTAAGTAGTATGCTCTAAACTGGCGCAACATTGACGAAAACCCGAACTCCGAAGCTGCGTGACAAGCTAAGAAATAAGTAAACCCCTTTAGTAACTCATCTTGCGTATCTTCGCGTTAATGAAATATTCCGCCCGCTTATCAGCGTCGCAATTAAGTTTCTTGTTAGTCACAAATCAACATTTATGGACCATTCAGGCACCCGTGACGATTGTGAGGCTCCTAACAAATTGCTAAATTTTTTTATTGAGTTTGAAGTGAGAGGAGCGTTAAGTCACAAGACAAGACACTTGCCAAGAATGTGGTTGCTTCATAGAGTGACATATGTATGCTTGAAATATTAATTACTTTTATATAGTGAGTGACCTTTCTTATATGCGGCAAAAATTAAGTTCAGTTCGGTGTTCAAAACAAAAAATTACAAATTTGTTTGCTTATGCGATGGATGAGGTATGAAATTGAGATTCCAATAACGTTGTAAAAATTATAACATCAATACATATGTTCGATGTTGTTTATATGTTTTCTTTTTTGTAAAATCGTTAAAAGTTAATCAAAACTATTGGTGGCAGGTGTGGGATTACACGTCCCTATCTAAAAGTCAATTTCTGGTAGATATAGTGCAACACAAATATTTATAGTTTCCGTAGAACGTCCATGGACGGTTCGAAAAGAGCAAGACACGGAAATGAAAAGCGCCTTCCGTCTCCTGAATCACACCCGATTTACTCGTTCTCCTCAATGAAACAGTTTTGCCGTTTATGGCTCATGAAAAATTAACATGTGCTCCACTTCGGTCCTTCGAGCTGATTAGAACTCATATCCTGCGTTGCTTTGCAGAGGTTTTTATAGGACACAGGGCAGTAAACTTTTCTCTCAGGAGCGAAAAGATACGCGAAACGAAGACATGGAGAAGACTTCGGTAGCCTTTGAACTGCATCCATAAAACAGGCTCCCGGCCTTGGGGATTTAAGTATTAAAAGGAAAATAAACTTGGAATGCAATGTAGGCTCTGCTTTTGGACTGGGTCTCCTCAAGGGTTCTTAGGTGACACTAAAATACCCTTATAAATTCTTTTAAGAGGAACTTTTTAAATGAACGCACTATCCGAGTACCTTTCCTAGTTTTATGGGAATTCAGATGGCGAGATAATTTTAAATATGCATGAGGCGGGATCGGTGAAATGAAAACATTCCTTTTTGGTGCTGACTTAACGTGGGTGTTATCCCGCTCTGGGAGGCACTTACTTTAAGATTTTCTTTACGTTCGGGTTGGCATATTGGCCCACGAATTCATTTCACATTTGTTTCAATTTGCTTTAAAGAACTGAGTACAAAAAGGTTAAAGCCACCTACACCCTCTTATGAATTGAGGAAATCTGTTGGGGTTGTGGACCTGGAATCTCATTCATTTTTATTCAATCAATAACCTGTAAAAATTTTATTGCATTCAGGTTTTAATTTCCTGTATAAATTAGTAAGCAATTAAAATTCAAAAACACGGACCGTGTACCTTATAATGTAAAAGTGGAGTTTTTAAGGATATCTTGACTCATGATTTTCGTATAATAATTAGATAAATTTTTAGTTTTATAAAATACAATTTCTGTGAATAGCTAGCGATTTAAGCTTACATTTAGTTTTTTTTTTAGAAAGGTTTTAATCTAGACATATGCTATATATAAAATCGAAAATTTGTTTTATTCTGTCTACTTACGCCTAAACGTGTGATTCTTTTTATTATTGCTAATTTATGTCAGTCAACATTCTTAAATTTCAAAATGTATCCATGAAAATTGGGAATTTGAAATTTTTTCTTTTAAGAGAGTGTTAGTAATTTACATTTACAAAATAATAGGTCTAACGTACAACTATAAATGAAAAGTAAAATGCTGAAGCTGCAATGGAAATTATTTAATAATAATAAAGATGAATGTGCGGAAGGAATCTATGTATGAATATACTTTACACGCATTTTAAAAGACAGATATTGTTAAAATATTTGCAATTATTCTCGAGTATTTATTTAAAGGAAGAAGTAAATATTTCCATCATTTCATTTAAATTTAGTCGTGGTCAGTCATACACGTTATATCATAAATAGGAAATAAAAATATTTAAAATTAAATCGCTTAAACAGAAACAAAACCAGAGTTGTATTTTTCAGTAACTAACCGAAGGGCTTGGAGAAATAGATATTGCAATGTATTTGTTAACAACGAAGTGGTTTTGTAATAAATAACACAAAAATTATGATTTAAAAAAATTTCAACGTTCAATGATTATAATGTTATGTAGAAAATGTAAAAGAAATTAAAAAACAAAAAAGAAATACTTATAGTCGTCGATTTTAAAAATGAGATTTTGTATAATGTTTTAAGGATAGACTAGATTTTCTCAACAGTGCAATCTGAACAAAAATTAATTTTTTCCATTTTCTATCAGATCGTAAAAAAATATTGGCGTACAATAATGATTTGTTCTCATTTTTTGGTTAAATTTTTCAAAAATCTGATAGTGTATTACAATTGATTTTAAATGAAATTTAACGATGCGCACCTCACGCGAAAGCATTCTTTAATGAAAAACATCCGCTGAAAATGCAATTCCAACATTTCATGGCGTTCGAATGTTGAGATATAATGAAGGCATAATTAATACAATTTACATTTTGGCAGTATAGCATAAATTTAGTCAGCTTCTATTACCAAAGGCTGGATTTAAATTTTTCACCACACTGCCCATATTCGTTAATCCAATAAAGCGAATCAATAGACCCTCATTTTCACACAGCGATACTTCACCATTCGGAAATGTGATATGATTTTGCAAAACCTTACCATGCCGTGTCATTAGATATGCACTTATCCAGGTGTGAACTTTAATTAAGTCACGGACTCTCCGATGGGCACTTAGCAGAGAGGACAGAAACTGAAACCGCACATTATCACGGCTATGGATCAAATCAACCTTAGGATTAGAATCAAATCTCCGCTGACATCAATCGGTTCACCTTCTGCTTCTATCAATAAGGGGGTGGCTGGGTAGAAGGAAATCGCTCGAAGACCTAAACAATCTGGAAGATCAATTGAAGATTGAAGCTCGAGGGTCTTGCGTCCAAACACAGTCCAGCTACTTACTCGCCTTGAGGTTAGAAACCCAATCCTTTGCCAAGAGTTTGTCTTAGCTTAGTTTTTCGTGCCCACCATAAAAGTGGAAAAGTCTGTCGCTAGTCCGTTTGGCTAATCACCAACTGTGGAGTTGGAGTTGGAATTGAGCTTTTCGTTTGTTAACCCAACCCCTTTAAAAGCGACGAAACGTACAGGTAATGTTTCATTTAAGTCTCGTAAGGTGGCGGATTTAGTTCCATAGAAATATATAGACACGAATAGAGCCTACAATTTTTATTGTGCGCGCGCTTTGAGTCTCCCTTCGCGTTTCTTAAGAAAAATAATGCAAATACAATTGTCGACGAAATATGCGACCCCGCTTAAATCATATTGTTTCCGTTTAAAATGAGAAAAGCTTACGGCAAAAGTGTTCTACCGACTTGAGCTGAGGTGTTCACGTATCTGTCTTTTATCTGCCATCCACTTTTATTCTTTGTCGAGCCGTACAAGTGCCTCGTAGTGCTTCTGGTGATCGATTGGATGTACGCTATCGAATTTTTTCGTATGTGACTAACTCAGTTAGAAGCTGAAAGTGCAAGTGTCCAAAATAAATGGGTGAAGTGAGGTCGTTTCTAATATTTTCCAGCTACTATGGAAATGTTTAAGTCAGATACGATCTGGCGAAGATGAAAAGTTCTGAATCCACAAATACTTTAGAAGAAACACAGGATATCACTCAAAAGAGCCAAACCACCGAAGATACAGCGACGAAGATATTGCGAAAATCTTTCTCCGAAGAACTTCCAAAAATACAGAGTGAAGAGCAGGTACCTCTTACACCACCTTCGTCTACGATTAAGATAAAAACTCGCTCTAGGTTTACCTCAGCTTTACGCTCTCTTCGAATCTCGAAATCTTCAAGCAAGAAAGCGACTTCAACTTTAGCGATTTCAACGTCAACGCAGGCTGAGGACGACACTATCAAGGAAAGCGCCGAACAAGAAGGCCCGCCAGTTTTATTAAAAGATAAGAAGAAGAAACCGAAGCTCGTGAAGAAATTTTCACTAAGCAGTATAAGAAAACCGAAGACCAGCCCTAGTAAGTCGAATCTCCAGCAGATTCTCATCTCGAGCAGCACCCAGACTCCGAGCACTCTTCAGAGGCACACCCCGGAGGGTGGTAATCTGAGCATTTCACAAGTTAGCTTGGTTGATTTACCATCCGACAGTGAGGAACCGGCGAGCCCGCTGAAATTCGAGCAAGTACGGAAAATTCAGATTACAATATCGGGGAAGAAGGTTGAGCGAACACAGAGAGATCTTTCAGCCACAACGACGTCGATACCAGAAAAAGATTATCTTACAACTGTGGCTGAACCACCACCTCTAGGAGAAACTAGCGAGAAATCTAACCACCGAAACGAAAGTAACGAGACCATCACACAATCCGACGCCGATAGTGGTAGTCGGCGTCATCAAGGAAAAATAAACGTTACGGCAAGCAGTCGCGACACTCCGCCGCAGGAGCGCGCCCCATCGAGACCTCGCAGCAGCCCGCCTAGAAGTGTGGACCAAGACTCCGAGGGGCACTACCTGGTCATCCCTCAAGACGTTACTAAAGGTGCCATTCGGAAGACGCCAACCTCAAAACTTCAACGGCAGAAATCTCGCGAGGACTACCTAGAGCTGGACCAATTAATGAAACGCGAAGGGAGCATCGAGCGCGGCAGACGATTCCCAAGACCAGTTGCCATTGACCGGGAAGCCCTCCAGGTGTCTCCACCATCCAGCATCCAGGATCTGGACCAGTATCTGAGCACGAGTCCCCACACGGGCAACAGTCTGCAAAATCCCAATTTGAGTGGGACTATCGCCGACCAGCCCTCTGAAGCAGGTGCGCCAACTGCCACACCGGCAGGAGCTCCCGGCGAACAGAAAATCGAATTTTCCGTCGGCAAGGCAGTCCGGCCCCTCAAGCCCTTGCTCATCACCCAAGGGTCCGGGGAGCACAGTTCCCTAGGGTCGAATAAGAGTTCCGGGTCCCAGAGTCCAGTGAGTGAAACTAGTTCCCTAGCAAAGCGCAGGATTCGCTACGTCGAGCAGCCGACGTTTTACACCGACGAGGAGCGCGACATCCTTGAGGGCAAACGGGAGGTCCTGGGACAACTTTCCGGGATCAGTGAATGCTCCTTCGATTCCGAATTTTCCGTAGACACCCAGATGCCGGCGTTCGGAGACCTCACCATGGAACAGGAGGAGGCGGTAAGAATTGTATGAATTTCTTCGGCGACTCTTCGCTGTTTTAAGACGGTCACGGGTCGGAGGCTAAGTGCACGAGTGCTCGCTCATTTTTAACTAATTTACCTAATATAATTTTAACGAAATTGTGGTGACGGTAAGGGTAACAAGGGTTAAATCTCAGTGCTCACGGTGCCGGTCCATAGAAAAAAGGTTTTACGGAACAGATGGAAAATATAACGAATTTAGAAACCCTTCGTGGTTGCATCTTAGCGCTCCGTAAATTTCGATGCTCACCACAAACAGGTGTCTGCTTACCTCCAGCTTCGATGTCTCTCTTACTGTGAGGTTTTGTTAACTGGTCAATTATTTAATTTAAAACAATTAGTGGGATGTTTAAATAATGCCTAACTAATATTACCAATCTGCTTTATAACAAATGCAATTGAACAGGTTATTTTCACTCCCAAACTTTTTCTGTTGAGCTTTTAATACGAAAACAAATAGAAGTGCTTTTAAAAAATTATTATAACTAATTCTATCAAGTACAAAATATTTTTTCATTTCGGAATTTTCTGTTACTACTTACAAAAAAACATTTTAAAATTTTACTAATTGTTTGAAGTTGGAATTTTAAGTTTAAGCTCAAACTGCGAAAGCAGCCGCTGGATGTTATGTGTTAAATAGAATTTTTGAAGTTGGTTCTATTGTTTATTAATGATCAGATACATTTTTGTTTAATATTTTCTAGTAACAACTCAAAGCCAAATCTTAAAATCCTCTCGATATAACTGCCCTTTGAATTTGAATTCAGCGATTTTTTTACAATTATGAATGGGTGTATTCATTTTCAAATTTTTTTAACCAAAGTCCAACTGCCGAGTTGGCAACATTCATTATGATATGACTATGATCGCTATTCTAAAGTTTTCAAATTTACACAAAATTGGGTAACACCTCAATATAACTAAAAGAACTAAAAACACAGCCCCAAAATTAATGTTGTAATCTAATTATCACTAGACTACGACGAGATCTTTAAATTATTAGCAAAATATAAATTTTTTAAAACTGAATAAAACATTATTAAGGATTAGTAAAATATTATATTTTTATTTTTTTAGATATACAATTCCAAAGTTTTCTTACTTAGCTTAAAATCAAAGCAACTATAATCTTATTTTATTCATTTTAAAACTGTTTTCACTATTAATATTAAGTATTATTTTTGAAATGTTCGTCAATATGCCGTTGGGATTGACACCTATTAATGTAAAGAATGAGAGTGGAAAGGTTTCGCGATTATGTTGCTTAGTTCCACGCGTTATTACTTTTTAAAAGATGAAATATCTTGTTATAAACGTTAAACCTTTGCATGCCTTTATCATTATTTTAAATATTATGATGATAAGGCAAGACATACAACGCAGTCGCAGATATCTTACTTATCTTTCAAGAATTATACGTACATATATTGTCCCCATTTTTGCATCTTTATTATTCAGAAATGTTTTACTAAGTGACTTGTAAAATAAGAATTGTTTTGTGTTTACTTCTTTTGTGGTTTATTATTACGAAATAAAATCAACAATAATATCTAAACTCTAGGCACATGGTATTGTAAAATATCAGAAAAATTGTCGTTCATGTTAGTATTGGGAGGTAAAATACGGAAATGAACTCAACTTTTTTGCAGAGTAATCTAACTTCAAAAGTTCAAATCTAAATAATTTCGTTTTGAAGGAAGTTATTTAAGAAAAGCAGTTTGCAAGATCTTTGCTGTGTCGTAAGTCTTCTGTGTAGAAGCCGTCCAAGTGCCAATCATTGAGCGCATGAAACCCGACTCCTGTGAAAGAAAGCAGCGCCCAGCGAGTCGTGGCGATGTAGTAGTGCTCTGTGTCGTAGAGTTTGTTTACACTCCCCGCCTTCAGACCAGAGAACAAAATTCTTCTAATTTTTAGGGAAATGAACCTTTCCAGGTGAAAATTATTTAACTGTAGGGTTTCAGGCTTACGTGAAAGCTTATGGTCTCGTTAAGAATTCATGCATGTCTTAACGTAATTAGAAGAATGGGGAAATGAGTTAAAATGTTAGAATGACTACTTTAGAGATTATTACTTCATTAGAAAAATTTAAAAGGAAGACCCCGTCCAACATTAAGGGCAGCTGCATTCAATATACACCACATGATTTCAAACCCTTCAAGACTTTAAATTTCATGAAAACTATTTCTCTACATAAAAAAATTGTGTTTCTCATTCATAAATTTGTATTTTACATAGTACAAATATAAATGCATATGTAGAAAACTTAAAAATTATTATTAAATTTAAATAAAAGTAAATATATTTATTTGACATTTTTAATTTAATGTTATTCCAGCCCATTATGACTGCGTCAACTGAAAAGCGGGAGCATCTGTACAAAATTCTAGTCATAGGCGAATTAGGAACTGGAAAAACGTCCTTCATCAAGCGATACGTCCATCAATTTTTTAGCCAAAATTATCGAGCAACAATTGGAGTAGATTTTGCACTAAAAGTCTTACACTGGGATCCGAACACGATAGTCAGACTACAATTATGGGATATTGCTGGACAAGAGAGGTTTGGAAATATGACAAGGGTATACTACAAGGAAGCCGTTGGAGCGTTCATTGTGTTCGATGTGACGCGCAGCGGAACGTTCGACTGCGTCAACAAGTGGAAAGAAGATTTGGACTCGAAAGTACAACTACCCGACGGTAGCCCTATTCCGTGTATTCTCTTAGCGAACAAAGTAAGGACCTTGTTACAATAATTAAACGGATACAATTTTTTATTATAGTTTTGTTTTTAGTGTGATCAAGAGAAACAAGGTATTGTCACGAATCCAGACAAAATGGAGGAATACGTAAGGGAAAATGGTTTCGCTGGCTGGTTTGAGACTTCCGCTAAAGAAAATATTAACATTGAGGAAGCTGCTAGAGCTTTAGTTAACAAGGTAAAATTTATTCTGTAATATCTCGGGATATACCATTATTTTTTTATTTATTTTATATTTATCTATGCACATGCTGTGTTTATTTAAAGGAATACAAAGTCTTTAAGAAAAGATAGAGTTTAAAATTACTATGTATATTGATGTAGCTGTGGGCTAGAACCATTCTTAAGATTTTAATACGTAGAGTAATTTTTGCTAACTTTTAAAGAATCCCGGCCTTACGGGAAAAATTTAAACCCAAATTACATAACGTTTACTACCGTCACAAAATTAAACATTATCATACTATCAAATATACATTGATTAAGACATTAACAGAGTTTGTATCAAACAAAAGAATTTGAACTCAATAATAAATCTGGTTTAAACAAATATTAGCCAACGTTTAAACATTTACTACATATTTAAACTTAATAGATAATTCGATTTTTATGTTTTTAAAAACTCGGTTTCTATTTCACTTAAAACGAAACATAAATTTTAATTGTGTATGCCTCTAAGAATAACGACGTTTTTACTATTCTTTAATTTCCTATAAAAATTTATGAATGTAGTGTTTCTTATAACATTGCAGTTTTCTTAAAAATGATTTATTAGTAAAATATTTTTAAAAATTGGTGTTTTTTGTCTTTCAGATATTGCTTAATGACAAATTAATAAGTGCAGCGGATTTAGCGGATAATGAGAAATTTGCTCTGGCTGGGAGTAGTGGAGGAATAACGACATCGCAACCGAAAAAGACTTGCTCATGCTGACGTACGATAGCATTATTAAAAACCGATTCGCCCGAAACTCAACATTTATATACCATAAACCATCATTTCCAGCAATTGTACTCATTTGCTCTTTTCTGCTTTTGTTAATTATAGAACACTAAGCCCATGCAAAATGCCCCTTTCAGTGGTTTGGCAATTTTTTGCTGTTAACCTTAAACTGATTAGCCAATTGATTGGGTTGAGATCGCCATTTGTTATACATTGATGAAAAAATTTAATAACAATTTTTAGAAAATTGTAGTTGTACTCCTTAGCTTTTAAGGCATTTGCTCGTTTTTATTAAATAAATGCAATTTTAAAAATATATGAATATTTTGATGCTCAATAGAGGAAATTGAGTAAAAGGAAAAAATAGGTAGGTACATAAACATATTACTATTTGACAGATTTAAAACTTAACTATAATATTGATTTCAGATTTACCTAGTCAAAATAATTTATACTTTCTCCCGCCTAGAATCGTCAAATTGAGACCTATAATTTAAACAATATATTTTTTCTTTATGCGTTAGCAAAATCATAACATCTAAAAAACTTATTATGATTTTACTCATTAATGCTTCAATAAATTCAAATCTGGTAATAAATTTTAAAAATTATTATAAAATTAGAGTTATAAAACTAGTATCAATTCATATAGCGAAATAGAAATAGTCTAAAGTTGGCTCATCGAAAAGTGGAGTTAAACTCTGTCTCTTGTTTTAGTGTTGGTTACTAAGTTTATTATGTTTATTTCTTTTCCGCCCTTAAAAATGTTGAAACAAAACGATTCCTATAATACGTTGTTTTAGTATATAATGTTTTGTCGAAATTCTTAAAAGTTTAGATTATACGTTAATGTTGTGTGTCAATTTGTCGCTACGAATTATATTAATTTTCCAAAATATTTCGCCTACCTGACCTACACTAATTCGCAAGATTTTCTTTTCATTGGCATAAAAGTAGCTTATCTAATTTGTATTCAACAGCCGAACACTGAAATGTCAAAATAAAATCGCATTTTCCGCAGTATACAAAAACAAACCGTCGAAAACGGATTAGCACCTCGGACTTTCATTTCTCATACAAATATGTCTTATTTGGAAGCTATAAGTAAAACATATTTCATTTTTGTGTGTGTTTTCATACATACTAGGGTAAGAACAAAAAGTGTACAACAATTTTTATTCAATTTGCTGAAAGTTAAAAATTTGAAATCCGCCGTCTTTTCTATATTTACGATATATGTATGTATGTAATAGGATTTCTAATGTGCATACAAAAAATAACCTTTCAGTGAAACTCCCATGGAAATCGGTTAAATCGTGCCAATAGTCTTAACAAACAGACTGGCAAAACAAATTGTGACTAGCTATTTTTTGGTACTGCAAATTATAAAATTTAATAATTTTTTCATTATGTTGCATATCATTTTATCAAGTCGTATTTTTAAAAAAGTTCTTAAATGGGTATCACGTACGAAACTTTATCAAAATAAAAAGAACTTGTATAACAATAATAAAAAACAAATGCGTCGTATTTAAGGTATGTAAATATGTTAGCTCTTATCCAGAAAATGAAATAAAATAAGACTTTTGTTTGACTATACCATATTTCAACGATAAAGCAATCGGGGTTAATGACACGACACTGAAATAAATTGAAAGAAAACTTTTTCAAGCTCATGCAGTGAGAGGATTATTATTTCATGTATCGACTTTGTCAAATATAACTGCCTTCGCCGTTTGTAACGTTCTTTACATTTCTTACAATAACTTGTGGAGACAATTCCACAAATATTTAAATACCTTACCTTTCAACCACATATGTATATGTACATATAAGCTACTCGTATATTTAATGTAAAAGCAGATAACGTGGTTACATTCAACCCCTCAGAGTTAAGCACCCGTTGAGCTTTCTTTACGCTTTACTGGTGAACGCGTTTTGAGCACATAACTCTTAATGTAAATAAATTTTGCAACATACTTTGATCTGTTTACCTTTTAAATCCTCTACAATGATTAGCGAAAAGAAAATAAATATCTCTTGTAGGTATTACTGCAACACTGTTCCAACAGTCCCGGTTACATAAACAGGTATGTTTGCACAGTTGCATTAGGCTGAGTTTCCAGAAATAAATCGGAGCAATGCTAGTTATGTTTTATGTGCAATCGTGCAGTCATGCTCAGCACGGGTATGCTAACTTTGCAGGCGTTTCACCTCGACCGAGGCCCTGGAGCAGCGCGCCTCATGATGGATACATGACACCATTAAAAAACCGCCGGAAGAAAACTTGATACCTTTAGCCACTTTTGCCTAGGAGCTGTCCAATTCTCCCCAGTTCTTTTAGTATCTTTCTTCACGCGGTATGAGCCTAATCAAATCAAATAAGATAGAGCTAGTAATGAGCGAGGCAAATAAACCTGCACTGTCTTAAAGATTAATCTATCTGCCGACTACCGGCATCAGGAACAGACAGTGTAAAGACGGCGTAAAGCAACTTTCGGAAAAACGAGATTTTTGTACTATTCTTGCTTATAAAAGAAGTGCACACATTTTTGTCGCCGTGAATACGTTTCTTTAAAAAACCATGAATAATTTAATGTGCCTGCAGTGGAAGAACTTGACTTATTCAGTGCCCCCTCAGAAAAAAAGGACTTTTAAGTTTTGGAATTGTAACGAAGAACAGAGTTATGTGGATATTATCAAAAAAAGTAAAAAGTTTTACCCTTTATAGTTAAATCTTGAGATTTCTCATGTAATCCCAAAAAATCGTTTTAGTTGGTGGATGCATCAACACTGGCGAACTAGTTGCGCTACTAGGACCAAGGTGATTTAACTTAACAACATTGTAATTTGTCAATCCAAAGATAAGATTACCAGCTTTTTAGTGGGTCAGGAAAGACAACAATGTTGGCAGCCATTTCACAAAGATTACGAGGGAGGATATCTGGGGAGATTTACCTAAACGGGCAGCCCATCCGACCCCAGGAAATGACGAATATTTCCGGATACTTGCCCCAGTTCAGCATCTCAGTGAACGGTCTTACATCATTCGAATATCTTTATTTCATGGTACGAAACACCTCAATGAACCATTCTCGTAAGTGAAAATCTATGTTCAACAGTCGAATTTTAAAATGGACAAAAGCACCACGAATCACTTCAGAACTCAAAAGATAAGAAGCGTTTTGCTCAAAGTTGGTCTGAAAGAAGTGTACAACACCCAGGTGAGACGGCTCTCAGGTGGCGAAAGGAAAAGACTAAGTCTTGCGGAAGAAGTAAAATATAAATGTATTTCTTTCCACTATTTTATTTAAAATTTTTATTGTGTGTTTAGCTGCTAACAGATCCTCCGTTTTTATTTTGTGACGAACCTACCACAGGATTGGATAGTTACAATGCGTATTCAGTGATTGATGCCCTTCGACAACTAACTTCGTCAAGGTCGAGGACTGTTTCAAATGACGACTCTTGCGATAATATTGAAATGGAAGTAATTCCTCAAAATGAAATTTGGCTTCCATCAGAAAGTTTTGATGAGCTCACCCAGCGTGCAGGGATAATGTGCTCTATACATCAACCGGCCTCCGATGTTTTTGAACTTTTCACACACATCTTACTTTTAGAATCAGGACGAATTGTTTTTTACGGAAGTACTGATGATGCATGTCTCTTTTTCTCCAAGTACGTCTTATTTTTCAATTACCTTAACCATTATAAAATTAAACAAATATTATTTTCTAGACTGGGTTTATTTTGCCCATTAAACTGTAATCCCGCTGAGTTTTATGTAAAAATTCTTACAAAATCGGATGGAGCTAAAAATTGGGGAGATATTATACAAAATAATTTTGAACAGGAGGTGTCCAAAATATGCTTTGTTCAACAAACATTAGATTCAGCTATCAATGGTGTACAATTTGAAATTAGGTAAGGTGCAATTTCATAACTCATATACCGAATTTTTGATACTATATGAATTAACACTAAAACTATCAACACTCAAACATGTAATTTCTCTCCTTTTTCGCGCCCTTAATGTAATGTACCTTCAAAATTGGAATAATAATGATAAATTAAAAACGATTTCTAAGTATGCCGCAATTATGAATCTTAATAAATGTAGGCGTAAATCTTAACTTATAACATTAAAAATTATAATTCGCTCAAGGAAGAAATTAAGTATACTTTTCAAATTCACTGGTCTTGGTAGGTTTAGTGTTAAGATTAAGTAGGTAAGCTGTTTTCCATAAATTAAATATTTATAAATTGCAATCAAACCTGTGATTAAAATAAAACATGTATGTAAATACCATCCTACTGAATAACAATTACGTGAATTTTTCGCTTTCCTCATCTTTCTACATAAGTACCAACTGATTTTAGTATGTATTAAAAGAAAAAGCTAAAGATTATTAAAGCTGATGCTGTGAAAATCGTTTGTTATTACTTTTTTGTAAACAACAAAAACAACATGCAAGATATATTCAGAATGCAAATGCATTTGTTTATAAAATTGTCGATGCTCTAATTGGAAGATTGTTTATTTCAAGCTATTATTTTTGAATTTCAATCAGTGGGCAAAGAAACTTTTTCTTTGAAATTTGTAACAAATGCATCTAAATTGTACAGTAAACCGCAAACACGATAACGTCGAAAAAAGTAGATAAAGTTCGAGATTTTTTAATTACGCGATGAATTGTATACCTAATGAGCCAATTTGTTTGTGCTTATTTGTCTATTACAGACATTTTTCCAATGCAAATTTGTCATAATTCTAATATATATGTATATATATTATGTATATATGCATATGTAGGTAACCAACCAATTACATCTTTTAATACTTATATTAACGTCCTCCGTAAATAAATTTATACAGTTCAAGAAAATTGTTCTCAGCTTTGTTATTACAACAATTGATTCACAGCTGTGGTATGGGGGTATTCTAAAAAAAAACCGCTTAAACAAAGATTCAAAAACAGTGCCAGATGAAGTATAGTCTAAAATCAGCTAAAATACAAATAAAGTAGGATATTAAATTACATACAAATATTTGCTTTGTGTCGTATAGAATTTCAATGATTTTCCAAATATTTCTAGTATCCACTACTTCGAAATTTTAGTTTCGAGAAAATCACGTTTGCTGCATGACTGCACGAAAATAGTTCTGAGCTTGAATCAGAAAAGATGCTTAAAAACAATTAAAATTCTTGAGAGGAGGGTTAAATTTATTAAACTTAAATTATTTTAATTACAGGAAACAAATTTCTTGGCTGTGTCAGGTGTACCTTCTCGTTCGTAGGGGTTGGACAGAAGTTCGACGAACAACAATGAAGGAGTTGATTTCATCATATATATTCATAATGGTTCGAAAATATTTTTAAAAATTAGGGGTTCTTCAATATTAATTACTTATGGATTGCAGATAACATCAGTGATCCTTTCTGTAGTTTACTCAGGTATACCAGGAGTAACACAAGCATCCATCCAGGGCATTGCAGGATGCTTATTTTTAATATCTGCAGAATTAATTTTTACTTTCTCCTATGGTGCAACGTCCCTGTTTCCCTCGTATCTTCCAAGCCTACGACGGTATATAGGAGAAAACACCTATCATCTATCCGCGTTTTACATAGCGGAGGTTTTGTTGTCGCTTACACGGGCCATTGTAACTACTTTCATTTTTTTCGCCCCTATTTATGCTTCGGTTAAATTTTCAAGAGGTCCTATGCTCTACTTGAAAATTTCAACAACTTTGTCTTTAGCGACACTTGTTGGGTCAGCCTATGGAATGTTCCTTTCTAGTTTGTATGAGTCTGAAAAGATGGGCACTGAGATGGCTGCGCCTCTTGATACGCTATTCATGGTTTTTGGAGGCTTCTACCTTGGTGTCAACACCGTACCCTTCATAAAATATTTTTCAATGTTTTACTATACAAACGAAGCAATGGCTTATGATTACTGGAATGATGTCCGTTTCATCGGTAAGGTCCATTTTATCTTAAGTAACACAGTTTAGTTTAATATACGAGTATCTAATTTTAGAATGCCCTCAACCTGGATCATGCTTTCAAAATGGTACAGAAGTCCTAGAAAAATATTCGTTTCATACACACACTTATACAGTCATATTCGACTACGTAGGACTTATAACTCTAGCGATTATTTTCCACTTATTTGCATTTTGTGGTGTACGAAGATTGGTAAATCGAGCAGGATATTACTAACTATAAATCGGATTTTAATAACGATTGTTGATGTATTCTTGAAATAAGAGTATTTTGAGGTCGTGAAACACTTGTTATAACTTAATTTTTTAAAAAAAGAGTAAATTTGTTCACATTAAAAACAATGTATTGATAAACACATTTTCTTATTTTATACATTAATTTGATTATATTTTAGCAAAGAAGTTTAACTCCCAAAAATTTCTTATTCTTATACAGTGATCAGATTCAGTCTTAAATTTTTTAAGATAAAATAACGTCACAGAAAGTGCAGTATAAATGTTTTGATTCCTCTTTATTTAAATATTTAAACACAAAGATAACATTCTCCGGTTTGGAAGAGATAAAAAGTCGATGCATCCCTCTTGAGAAAAAATGAAAATTGACCATATGTACTTCAACCGAGTAAAGGAAGATAAGAAGAAAAGATTAGAGACTTCCTCGATTTACCTTCTAAATATCTAAGATGATTTTTTATTGTATTAGTGAATTAATTTTATGGGCTCAAAGTACATATATTTTAAATTAAAAGTATAGAAATACACAAATTTAGAAAGACATCGCTATTTATTAAATAAGCTTGTTTTTTTCTTCTTAGTAGACAATAACTTTAATAATTGTCGTGGAACACTAAAAATGCATAAAAATGATTATAACATCGATCTTAAGTGAATAGAAAACTAAATTTTTTAGAAGTTTGTGAGTTTTTCCTTTTTCGTCTTTCGTTTTTTTTTTGTATTTAAGTTTAACATTTTTAGTT
The DNA here is from genome assembly GCA_959613345.1 of Tolmerus cingulatus. Taxonomy (NCBI): domain Eukaryota; kingdom Metazoa; phylum Arthropoda; class Insecta; order Diptera; family Asilidae; genus Tolmerus; species Tolmerus cingulatus. Next base: position 13,483,951 of record OY390708.1, on the reverse strand, counting down.
GATTTTATGAGGTGTACAGAGGAATAAATATACATATATATATAAATAAAGATTTTATATCATTTATAGTTTACAGGGTTATTAAAAAAATTACATTATAATGTCCATGAAATTCAAATGTTGAATAAGCAATTTTAACAAATCATTTTAGTAACATTAACCCTATGCAAAATGGCCAGAATTCTTACCCTTTTTTATCTTTTGATCGTCCTAAAATGGTTTTTTAATTAAAAGACTTGCTTTCAAAAGAAATTATTAAAAAATAGTTACAATACTAATATGTAAATATAAAACAGATATTACAATAATCCTATTAATAAATAATATGATCTTACATAAAAGTTGCATTTTGAAGTGTCCGTCGTATTGGACACCCAATTCTCAATTTTAAAAAACCAATATGATATGTAAAATACGTATGTTTTCTTTGGGTACTCGTACTGTTCTTAAAACAACTTAATTAAAATAGTAATTTTAATTTTGGGGTAACTTTAATTAAATACAGCCGCATTTTAATATATGTGGGTATATAAACGTTATTGCATGTTAATCTTTAGTACTAAGTATTACTGCTAAAATAAAACTCACGGATATTACCTTTAACGACCGTGAAGTTAACTTGTGAAATAAAAGAATATTGCCAAGTGATTCGAGGGTCTCTAAATATTTATGTTTGTGTATTATGTCTGCAATCTTTTATTACTTTTAACTTTATAATTATGCCATGAAATTTGTAATTTATTTTATGCAAGAAAATGTCCAATGATTTTCTGAATAAATTATTGTGAGAAATGCAAAGGTCATGTACTAATAATAGTATACTAAAGTTAAAATTGGTATTTGAGTTAATTGAGTTAGATACGAAGACTTGAAGTTATTTCGCTTCTTTGTCGCGCGACGAGAATAAGAGAAACGGATTTTATAATAAAAGCAGGGAAGCTGACAAAATCGATGCTGACGAGCATCTTGGGGGCATCAATCCCTGAGATCAATCAGCCTCAGCGCTTATCCTCTTTCATGGGCAACAAAACGCAGGCAGGGCCACTTATTTGCCAAAAATTAATAAATGTATCCAGGGAATTTTAGACGTTTTACCGCCCAATCGGAGCAGCAAGGTAAGATTCCCCGAGGAGGACGTTAAAGAAGGGCCAAGAACCGGAACTCCAGAGCAGCCCTATCCCTGTCCCCAGGCCGATAATCACCCCTAGCAAGTCTGCTCCTAATCTCACACCAGCGGCAGCCCTGAGCCCAGCCCGCAACTTGGCGGCAGCCTTCGAGTATTGAGGCGACTTCGATATTCGACGACTTTTGTTGAACAGAACACATACAGCACCGGGTAGAGTGCTTCAAATACTCGGAAATATTACAAATTTCTTTTTTATTTATATTTTTTCTGTATATGCCCCCGTGTCGCTCCCATTTTTTATTCATTGCGCTCCTCTTTCGGTTTTCTTCACTTTATTTTCATTTTTAATGTATTAAATTATGTGTTTGCTTTTTTAGTCAGGCCCAAAGTTGAAATAGCACGAGAGTTTTAGTCGCACTGACTAGAGAGAGAGTCTTACCTTGGTCTTGTGGCGGAGCCTCAGTACGAGGTATTTACTAGGCGAGGTAAGACCTGGCCTCACTTCGGATTTCAATAACTCTGTACCTTTTTCGGGATTTTACAAAGTGTAGAGCGCAAGAAAAGGCGCATAAGCGATTTTTGTCGGGTTGGTAAGAAGATACTCGTATATAACAGATAAAACTTGAATAGAATCCAGCCTCTTTTGAAAGTATAGTACCTTTGTATGATAAAAAAATAAATAAAACCCTAAATCCAAAAAACGGTATCCATCCGTATTTTTACAAAATTTTTGTGTGTGCCAGCGAGTTAGTGAAGGAACAGGATTTCAGGAAAAGTAGCAACCTAAGGGAAGATAGTCCCTGGCGAGCGTCTTAAGGAACCGGGCAGGTGTTAAGGAAGGACTCGTCGGGAGGAGGTGAGTATCAATTCCAGTTTCGTTTCATACTTGTCGAAATCGCATATATCCCCGGCAGTTCGGGTTATTCTCGGGATTCAAAGAAAACTTTTTGAGAGTGTGTTTAATGTTTGATTTACTTTTCTTGCTAGCCCTGAGACAGGGCTAGAGTGAGAGAAGAATAATTTTAAGGACTTTTATTCCTCAGCGGAAGGGTGTGTGACTGCAATTTTCTCATTGTATAGAGAGAAGGGAAATAAGAATCCTTTTTTGGCGCAATAACGAGTCTTTTCGTCGAACAGATGTCCTGGCTGTTTGTTCTTCAGGGTGTAACGGGCGAGTGAGAGATACAAAGATACGATTTTAGCCGGCTGCAATTGCAAGCCACATTCATAAGGAGATTTTCTATTCTCTCGGCAAAGGGTCTTCATTTGTAATAATCTTTACTTCTGGAGGGGTTAGGTTTATGCTAAAATTTATTTGAATGTCGCTATTTGCCTACTGTATCATATACATTTTTTGGGGTTGTTAAATTGCACGTACACGGCACAACTAGGGGAGATTTGACCGGGCACCGCCGGCTGTGAGCGAATGTCTTAAATTTAATTAAGCCACGTCATGTGAGGCTTAATCGAACAAACAATCCAATAATAATTGCAGCATCGAAAGAGGTAAAAACAACAAACCTCTCTAACGACCGCCACACTCGTCTTCTGTTCAATAAATTTATCTTAGTCATACCCCGTAGTCGTAGATTTGAGTTTGTTGAGCCCCCTCCGGTACCCCCTCATCCGAAGAGGCCCCGTATGCTCTGTTCCCGTTTTCATAACAATGGGAACATTGTGTTCAATTTTAGTCTGTGCATGTAAACTAAATTTCAATACCGTCAATGTATTAGAGTGCGATTAAAATTGACGTTTTATTCCATAGTTAGGTATGTGGAAGAGTTTTAGTTTCGTATCTTATACCCGGCGTCGGGCGTCCCGCCCCTCGACGAGCTCCGGCCCGACACCGATTTCCCATTCAATTTCAATCGCACATATCTCTACCTACCCGCAGATACTTTATAATATGTTTATGCTCCGTCTCTCTCGTTCGCTTTTAGATATTTGTTATGAGTTCAATTGAATGCATTATTACTTTTCAGATAAAAAAGAATATTTTGTTCCTCCCTCCCGTTCCTCCTTCTCCTTGGGGAACATTCGTTCTCTCCTTCTATTTACCATTCGGACGGTATTCTTTTATCCATTTTTGTACATGCTTAAGACGTTCAGCCGGGGATTATTCTTCCATTTCTTTCAGTTTAATTAGACTGCTATTATGTTCGATATAAATACGAAATCGTTATTTTATGCTTTTTCTCCGATCTGCGGCTGTGGCTGGGTACCCCAGTCTCTCGCTCGCTTGCACCGCCGTGCCGCACTAGAGTTTTTCGGTTAATGGATATTTTCGTTAGAAGCAATCCTAACTACTAAATCTTGAGATTTTAAAAAATAAAAAACGAATTCTACTATTATTCGTTTCGGGGAGTTATCAAGATTTATTTATTATTATTTTTTATTTTTTATTTTTTAAAAGGCAACCAGCATTGTAGATATAAGATACCGTGGGACAAAGAACCTCTTCGCTGAGGTACGGAGAGGCAATAAAAATTTAGCTCTTTTCAACCGATTATAGAAAATTTTGATGTGTGCCGGTGCCTCCTTATTTCGTTTTCGCCTAAGCTTGTTCTACTTGCGATCGAGAATATGTATTTTATATAAAAAAATTTTTGTTCTTTCGCTTTTATCTCGTTCGGTTTCCGTTTAATTTAGTTTACTCGGGGTCTTGCTGTAGTATGCACACTCTTTTGGATAAATCACGACTTCTGATTCACTAGCTAAAAAGCGAGCTTCGTTTCCGAATCCCTCGCGCCTCCTCTTCATTGGCTTCTCGCTTTCGGTTCTGTGCTGTTCTACTCGCGATGTTAGTAACTGACTAATTGCGTTAAGTTATGTGCTAATCGATAGCGATTTGATAGCTCTGTGACGAGAGTGTTGTTTGTGCTGCAAATTTATTTATTCATTATAAATGTTGCTCGTTGCTGTTGGGTGGTTGCTTCGTAATATTTGATGTTGCTTAACCGTGTGCCCCGAAGTGCTAATGACCGTGTGATGTCGTACCTAATTTTCGGTTTTTGACTTTGTGATACATTTTGAGTTGAGTACAAACAGCCATTTAATCGTTTGGTACTTTGTGCGCGACCGTACAGAAAATTACGACAGGGAGGAAACTTATTAACACAATGGTAATTCAAGCAGCTGATAAGCAAAGCATAGATAAAACTTTTTTGTTTTTATATAAGTAAATCAAGTTTACACACTTAACTAGTAAAGGCATGTTTATTTGATTCACCACCCTTTTTGGTGAATTATTTCCATTTTTAACGGATTACCACACCTCTTGTTTACGCAAATTTAGCATTTAGTTTTACTTCGTTTAAACAACACGTGAATTTCAATTCAGTGCGCACGGTTTACATTAAAATATTTCAAAATTGGAGGCAACTCGGGGCATACACTAGTTTTTCGATGTTGCATTAGTTGAATTAACAAATATTAAGATTTATACATTTTTATGTTTTATGCGTTGACAACAGCAGGGCCGCTACTGTAAATTATATATTACAGACATTCAATGTCGCGCATTAAAATTACTGTGTTCGCGCTCTACTTACTTTTAATTTAATCTCTTGATATTAGTAAACAATTTAAGAGGCGTACCTTATTATTATGGTGTATGAGTAAAGATAGTGTCATACATTTTCAAAAGCATGCTTAGTCAGACGAATTACGTGGTAATGTATCATCGTACTAAAACAATTATTTAGCACTGATTCATTTATGTTGTATAAAATTGCGATATTTGATGAAAATACATTTGAGAAGTTATCTTTCTCAAACAAACTATTCATAAGATAGTTCAAAGCCGGATGATAAAAATTAACATTTCCACTTTGTACATAAATTGAATTAAACTTAAATTTTAACAGCATTATGCAATGAAATTTTACTTAGTGTGATTCAACCGGACACAATAAAAAAAGAAGAGTTAAAGGTAAGATAAAAATTTTAATGTCTAACGACGACTGACTGCATGTGGAGGCTCATTAACTCACACATGGTCGGAATGTCGCGCTAATAAACTATCCGTGGCAGTAGGTCCCCGATCGCAGTCAATTGAGCATTAAAATTTTTATCTCATCGTCTTGTACTCCGCCCTATTCCGCTCGGATATATGCAGCTATGGCTGTACATGTATCAAATCTTTACAATTAAGATAATCTTTTTAATTTCCTTTTCGGCATCGGGGTTTTTCAATTTTATACTAAAAAATGATAAAACGAACATATGCGGAAAGCTTCACAGTGTACAACGTCTGTGCCTGCGAAAGTTTTAACATTTATGATTAAACAACTACTTAAAATTTGAAATGTATCTTAGCGACTTTCACGACCTATTTTGAATTTAAGAACAGAAAATAAAGATTACAAATTTGAATTTTTACGTACATATATTAGTTACATTTTTTCTTATATCATTAAATTAAAAATTTTAAATAAAATACAATTTTATGATTTTAATTTGTTAGAATTTTGTATATATCCACACATTACAACATACTTGCATTGAATTCCGATGTATTCAATATGGCGACCAAGTCATCAATTTTGATAATATCTTATGCTGGTAGGTTTTATCAGCACGCTGACTGAAAAACAGAGTTTCATGGAGCGTCTTGTAAAATTATTTTTGCATCTAATGCAGAGTACCTAAATGATTTTTTAATTTGTTATTTTGTTATCAAGCAGCCTTGTTATAATTATGTCTTATGCAATTCAAGTATAAGTAGTTAAACAACAATAATTATTGAAATTAGCAACTGAAAATTATCGGAATGGTAAAAGATTGCAAATTTCAGAAAAACTATCAAATCTAGAATTCTCATAATAGTTTTGTAGCATTACTCATAATATCGTAAATATAGTTTCTCATTTATTCCCATCATGAATATACGAATATGTACAAGTCAGTTAGTGTTCCACATTCTAACACGATTTTTTATTTGTATGTATACATATATTTTACTTTTCAATACATATATTAGTAGATATAAATACATACCTTCTTATTAATAACTAAAAATATATGTACATAGGCGCTTATTCAAAAAGTTCCCCTTTTATTTTCGGATATCTGATATTTGCAGTCCCGGAGAACAAAATATAAGCTGTAAAGTTAACCCTTCGTCGTGTTGCATACAATTTTAAGATATATATCACTTGCGCCCTTTAGAATTTAAAAATATAAATTCAGATATACTGCATTTTTCAAAAATACCCCTTACCTTCGATTATTGAAAGAGAGATTTATTCTGAAAAACTAAAATTGTTTTAAATGAGAGTCAACGACATCTATTATTTTCATACATATTTCAGAAAATATTAATTAACCCGCCCCATTTTAGAATTCAGTGGACCATGCTTTGAGGCAATGACCGATTAGTTTTTTTGAAAAATTTTTTGCCAGCCATACTTTGTGCAAATTGCTGATATAATATTACTCCAAACCAAAATCGGTCATTTACATAGTACTAGAAAAACGAATTAACTTTGCAACCAAATATTATTATGAAATAAAGAAATTTTGTTTAAATAAAGTTATGTGATAAAACTTGTTTATTTTCAAGAAATTATAAATTTATGCCTGATTTGGCACATAATTAACTAGCTTTTTATTATTTTTTTATCTTTCGCTGCTGTGCTTCAAATTCACTAGATACATTACACCCGGTGATTCATTTAAATTGCAATTTTCCGCAGAAGTAAGCGATGAGGCAAACAAATTATGTGAGCAAAAGTTGTAGGGTCTAAAGTCTAGTTAATTTGAATTATAAATTATCGTTTAGGATTACTCAATGGAGTTTTTTTACGTTTCTCTTATTGCACTTTTTCCACGAGCAGAAGGTACTAAAATGTAAACACAAAATACTATACTTACTATACTTAAAATTTTACTTGTATGTTTAATTGTATCTGATCGACGTATTCAATTTTCTTTTAGCACCTCTAAAATTTCAATATGTTTATGCAGGTTACCTGAAACGATTGTAATCGATAGTTTTATTCAAATGGTAGTCCTTAAAACTCTTTTATTAGTTGGTATATCACTTTGAAGTTGAATATTTCGCTTGCGCAAACACTGAAGCTAGCAGGCAGCGGACATGAAGAGGTTATAAAGGTACCAAATTTTATTGTACTGAACCTTTAAAAGCGACCTTTTTGGTGAGACTTGATGCCATAACTCCTTTTACTGCTTTTGTTTAAGTACTTGGAAAATATATTTTCCTTAAAGGACTTATTCTTGGTTTTTTTAACGAGAGTCAAATAGTATAAATCAGCAATTGTTCTTAATTGTTTGGTTAAGACCTGCCCATTTTTGAATAAAACCATTGTTTTCCGGGTGAGAATATCTTTTAAAGTTTGTTGTTGCTTAACAACTAGGATATTTTCTTATTTCAAAGTAATTTGACGAACATTTTGTTTGTTAGTTATATTATAAGGAATTGTTAGTGTGCGTGAGTACACTTGCACTTGACCGCCTTTTGTAATTTTGTAACAAACCCAAACAAAATTCTCGAAATGGTTCTAAAAATATTTTTTTGAATTTTATATGTATGTTATTAATATTGACTACTTGTGTTGATTGGTTTCTAAACAAAAACATTTATATTTCGCCAATGCGGATACTTTGCTACCTTTAAGTAATGCAAAAGTAAACACCTCCCGCGTTGTGTATATTTCAAAATCCACCACCGCTGGGAAGCGTTTGCTTTTTGAGATAGTAAAGGTAAATTCTTAAATCGAAATTATTCAAATGCCAGAGGTGCTCATGAACTTTCCCGGAAGGTGTCATTAATCGACGCTGCGTCTGTAAAGAAGTGCTCAAAACGGACCCAAAATTAGAATACAGAGAGAGGCCCGAAACTCGAAAATTATAATCGCCGGTAAGTAAGCAGTAAGTCAGTCATAAAAGCAGCCACCGAAATTCCTTCATTTACATTAAATTTGGCCCCACAGAAGGGTGATAACCACGAGTAACGAACCCAAAAATGCTATCCGTCGGAACCAGAGCCAATGGAGGAATATCTCAAGATAATTTCAGAGGTGTAATGACAAAGTACAAGAAAAGAAACTACTCGCAGCCCGATGTGCTCATCTTTTGTTGAATGTCATCGAACCGTGCCGCATGAAGCATGTACGATCCGTCCGGATCCGTCAGAGCTCGCTTGGGGCTCCGCATACCTGGGGCCCCGGTGCCCCGTGTGCCATGCCCAGATTTTTAGTATCGTCTTTTAAAACTTAATCGTGATTTAGTCATTCAGTTTTAGTTCACTGACATTTTTATTGCCCCCTCCAGAGGGGAGGCTGGGGGGCCCGCATCATAATCTCATTGTTATTACATTTGAGGCCTGGGACCGATGCGCCGATGGTCCCGCGGGAGGGCGGCGGAGGCCCCGGCGACCGAGAGACACCTGGACTAAGCTGTCTGGTAATTGCTGATATTCATACCTGGGTGCTGGGAGCCGCGACAAGCACAACTCGCGATGATTAAACGTTTTCTGGGAAGAGTGGGATCCGTTGTGGTTTTGAGCACCGACCTGATTTCCAGAGAATCCACTCATTCATAAGCCGTGATCGCTTGTCGTGTCGAAATATGCGATCCGCTCTTTTCCGCGTCCTCCACCTTAGACTCCGCCAACTAGGAGCTGGCGTTGCTATTTTATTTCTTAAAAATGTTATTGCACGATATGTAAGTACAGTTAACTCGGAGGTAGACAAATACCTGGCTCTAGCATAATTCGGGAGGTTACCTTTCCCACCCACCTCCCCCGCCCCTCCCGGCCAAACCTTGAAAAATACCACACGTGAGGAAGATGGCTGGCTGATCTCTACTCTAATCGGTGAACATTTTAAGAGCTACTATTTCTTTAGATGAAGTCATCGTTAATCACTGCTAATTATTGAAATAAGCAAATAAAATGGAAAATTGGTCCATTGGCATTTTCTTTCAGCTCTAACTTTTGATTTTTTTTTTTTTACTTTTGCGATCTTGCTTTTTAGGGGAGAAATCATCAAATGGACTTTATCTCATGTGCAGTCTAATTTATTAACGTGGGTTTAACACGCGCAACATATGGCAACATTTTTTATAAATCACTGCCAGAAATTACGAGATGCTGCCAATTGCACTTATAGTCGTGATTCCGACCCGAGTCTAAATTTTAGCCTTTACTTCAGCCTGAGAATCATCGTTTTCTCAATGTGACCCAAAATTTATTTTTCAATTCATGTTTATAATTAACTTAAAGGTATGAAAGCCGAAGGTCGGTTTATAAATAGATTTTGGACAAACCTTTGGCGTAACTTTGAGTGCTTATTCTGCGATTTATCCCTCCAAGTCTAAGCAAATCCCAGTAGCATTTCTGGCTAGGAACACAAAAGTCATCCAATACTACGTCCAAAATAGGTTTGGGAATCTAGTCCCAGAATATTATCGGTCTGATCAAATACTTGAACCTTGGCGCATTTACATATAATTAGAATCACAATATGTAGGTAGATCTATTTTGCCGTGATCGCCGGAAATCTTAAATCGATAAAATCAATAACTAACGTACGTTAACTATAAACAAATTTTTTACAAGATCATTAATATTGAATAATATAAGAAATATGACAAAATTACTTTTTAAGAAAATTTAATTTTATTTTACTCAAAATGTAAGCATTAGGCGAACTGTATTGTATTTTATAAGATCAGTAATAAGAATCTAGGGAATGTTTTAAAAAACATACACAACATTCTCAAAAAGACGTATAATTTCGTAAATGCAACAATTTACTTCTTTTTTATTTTATTTGCATATACATATAAGTGATTTGAGCGAAATTTAATAATTATGTATACCATGCAAATTTTTGTTATATAAAAGAGTTTACGGATTAAAACATGTGATTAACAAATAGCATGTGTTCAATATTTGTACATATGTATGTATGAGTAATTTAAATTCTTAATTTAGATTTCAAAAAATGTTCCATGAATTATTCTCTCAACAAGTAGAATCCATAAGAATGTACAAATGCTTATCAATGATTTCGAAAACATGTACACCATTCCAATTGGACCACACTCAAATGAAGAATTTAAATAAATAGAAATCTGGAAGCAATTTTTGCGAATACCAAATGCTTGGTTAAAAAAGTTTCACTTTTATAGTATCAAAAAACAAGACAATGCGACTTCATGCTAGACTTTATACTAGAGTAGAAAATCGGCAAACAGTATCAGAATCACTAGAATATTTTTGTGAAATTCATGCAACACCTAAGCAAACAAAAAATTAAAAAGAATGAAAATTATTATTCAACCTTAATTTGACATTATTAAACCACTAGACTACTAAGTTATGTTACTCCAGACATTTACATGCATATGTTAAATGAAACACATTATTTCATTTTCGAATTTTTTGTAGCCCTAGAAATAATAAAATTGTGGAAGTGGTTTCAGTTTTCAAATGGTTACATAGAATAGGAAATCTAGCAGTCACTGATTTTAAATAGCATGTTCAAAATTCATAAAAACATTACTTACTATCTGGTAACCGAAGTAATTTCCAATTATTTCAAAATTTCAATTTTATCATAAATCGCCTCCACTGTAGATCTTATAATCAGTTAAAAATAAGTTAAATTTCATCGAATTGCATTAAGAAATAGATTTTTTCATTTTTGAAGTAGAAAGCGTAGAAAACTAATAAGATTTTTGAAATTTTTACAGGTGAACAAAGCCGTTTCATCCGATCTGGATGCATTCTTGAAAATAGCCGCTGGCTGGCAACAAAACGGCCCAATGGAAATGTACGAGAAAAAAAATGGTAACTAGATTTGAATTTTAGCTTCAAACTGCTACTAGCTGGTATTATTACCTATTAATTATCTTAGTAGACTTGCTACTAATAATAGACGTTTTAATTTAATCGTAGTTTATAATATTTTGTCATCTTAATTATGTTTGCAAATACTATAGAACTTCAGCACTACCTCAATCCATCAATGAATATGTACAAAAAACGTGAAAGGACCCAAAATTGGGCCCATCAGGAAAAAAAGTTCCTTCTAGACTTATGCCGAAAAGACATGAGAATTATTGAAAATAAAAGGTTAGACGCTGGACTAACCGCCATCAAAAACAAAGCTTGGAAGTTAATACATCAGCGATTTTGTTCAACTTTCGGAACTGATAGGACCTGTAATCGTCTCAAGGAGCAATGGAGAAGAATGAAAGGTAGTGTCTTGAAGCAGTTATTTTTATATAGTTTAATAGTTTAATATTATTATTTTACCGAACAGCTTGTACCAGAAATGAAATCATGGACTATAACAATAGAGTGGCTCGCTACGGACAAGAAATTGCAGATAGAAAACGTCCAACGCCTTTCACATTCGAAATTTGGGAGTTTATGCAAGAAGCTAAAAGAGTCTGTAAGAATGAAGCCCTCGACGGAGTCGACTATTCTAAAGTTCCTTTGGCCTTAGAGGAAGGATTGGACACGAACGAAATGGCTGATAATGAAAATAATGCAAATGAAGAGTAAGTACTATTTTAATTTTATGCGATATTTTACCATATTAAGGAATTGAAAACTTTTGGTATTTAATTTTGATTTTTGTATTTTAGGCCTAGATTAGAGCACAACATGTGTGAGGTGAATATAAAAGAGGAGTCAGAAAGCGACAATGACGGTGCCACGTCCATGGACAGACTTTCGAGTCCGCATGAGAACCACCACCAGGAGAGTCAGGGGCAACACAACTTTCAACCAGATCCCATTCACATAGCACCTTCCTTTACAATTAACAACATTGCGGCAACGCTGGAGACCTTAAACGCCCTCAGGAACCAATTTCCACTCCCGAGTCCCGTCGGCGAACCGCCAGCCAAGAAGCAGTGCACCGAGGAGGTCAACAATCCCGACATCAAAGCCTTCATGGAAATGCAAGCCAAAGAGCACATGCTGCGCATGCAAATTTTGGAAGTCCAACTGCAGACTGCTAAATATAGTAGAGACATTGTTGAAATCAACAAAACCATAGCCCTGCAGAAGCTTCACGACCTGGCCAACAGGAGGCTGAGCTAAGTCCTTGCGGCTGAGCCACTCGCTGACATTCCTATTTACGCAGTATTTAACGTAGTTTTAGTGTTTTCAAGTAATTTTAAAATCTGTGGACCTACCTCAGATACACTCCACGTATGGACCTTAGCTGCATAGCTGCAAATTTGTTGTACTTACGCAGGATTTGCATTTTATTTGAACGTTCCCTTTTTTTTGTAGATTTAAGTGTTAAGAACTGTTAGACCTTAGCAGCATTTGTACCAAGCGTTTACGAGTAGTTTACATCAATTAACACTGGAAAATAAAATTTGTTGATTTTATAACAATTCGCGTCGTGCTATTTTTACTCATTTTTGATCTCCATTGACTCATTTCAGATGGTAGAAATTCTCTCTTCCCAAATATACCTGGGTTAACTAAACAACATTTCAAATAGTACATAAATTAGACTTTGTTTCGTCAAGTTTCCTAAAATAGGAATTCCGTTTTATTTAAATTATATGTTCATTAATTAGTTTAGTTTAATACCGAGTAAGTCTTATTAATATAATTATTAAAATGCTAGGGGGAGGCGACAGCCTCGACCTCTTAGATCACGGTCCATTGCACTCGTCGCCTACCCTATTCGAATTGTTTAGTTATCTTGATGAATAGAAGGGCATCAGAGTAAACTTTACTACGATTACTTATTTAAATAGGACATACATTTTTTGGAAATATAAAAGCTATGAATTATTTTCTTTTAAAATAAACAGCGCGTACAAGAAATCTTGGAAGGAACACAACACGGAAGAAAAATAAAAATTAACAACATTAGCATGCATAATAAAAAAATATCATCCATAGATATTTTAATGTTAATTGTCACTTCACGGTAAGCACTTTTGCGGTATTTTATTACAGAACCAAGTATAATTTTTTTCAATTAATTTTTATATTAAAATAAGTGTGCTCTAGTCTATGCGGCAAGTATTCTAGTAGTATGCATCCTATGTATAATATATACATATTTACTGAAGGTTTGATTTTCAAAACTACATTTCTACCGGAGCGAAACGCATATTTCGAGTTTTTCTAAGAAAGGAAATACATACATATGTATTATATGCCTCTCTAACAGTCTACCGAAAAAAATATAACCATTTTTATACAAAATTTTTTTTCGGTAGCGAAATTTAAGATATTCATGGGCAATTTGAAATTATGTTAAAACTTTAAATTTTTTATACTTAGCAACCCAAAAAGATACAATTTTAATTCTGCATGATTTAAACTTATTTTGATTTATCACCGTTCGTAATGAAAATGAAACCAACAAATTTTGTAACTTCCCGAGGGTCCAAATAATGAACCGCAATTTAATGTGACGTATTTTACACCTGAACAGAAAATTCCTTAGTTTTTAACCAGTAATTAAACGGCCTAAATGATTTTCAATAAACCTGCTCACTTCGAGACAGTATTGAGCTCTTTGTAGAAAATTCCAATTCCAACTGAAGCATATTTTTTATTGACCGCAGCGACTATATATCTAACATCTTTTCATATAGTTTTGTGTTGTTGTTTAAGTTTAACTACAATTGAATAAGCAGACTTTTAATCTCTAATTTTGCTTTTAAACTAATGCTAAGAGATTAAATTTATGTTTCCAGCTCTATTCGAGATATCCTAATCAAAACTTTCATGAAGTCATTCTGTCGAGGACGTAAACTTCAGATTCAAATTGTTTAACAAGGAAGTGTGTAATAAAATAATAGGTATCCTAGAAAATGCAAAAATGAATGCGCAAAAGGAAAATTGCATTTACTAACGCATTACCTTTAAGAAATAATAGTTTAAAACTAGCCATATAAATATAGCCACAAATTACTTTATGGTAAAAATTCGCCTAGGAGCCCACTTCCTGCTTTCGAAGCTGAGGAAATAGCGGGCGCCAGGATAATTGCCCAGTTACATTTTTAGTTTTTTACAGGATGAATAGTAAAATAAAATATTTCTTTGCCTGGGAAAACTACGACAAAATTTATATTTGCTTGTATTTGACAAACGCTCCTTCAGTAATTGTTTTAAAAAAAGCGGAATAAGAAAAATCAACATGATACAAGTAAAATTGTTCACAGTTAACTACTCGTACTTTCATAAATTTACAAAGTGATCTCGTAAAACAGAAGATTTTAATTTAGGTTAAATTTTCCTTATTGGGAAAGTCACAGAACAGAATTAAATTTTAAAAATTTAAGAGTCCGACTCGTTTTGAGAAAAGATTAGTGAATAAGTAGAGATTGGTCGTTCTAAAAAAAAATTAAATTATCTCAATTTGAGGAGTTCACTCAGCTGACCGAACCAGAAATAGACTGATAAAAGTGCAAATTGTAAGTGAAGTGTGAAACTTTATTCGGTTCGAACTAATCCACGATTACATTAAGTAGGTATTCCTCGGAAAATTAAAATCTTAAATGCCTTCTTCCCCCTGCTATCTAGGGGCCCCATCTTCTCTACGTAAAGGAACTCCTCCAGGGTTTTAGTTTACTTTTCCAACTTCGCCAGGGACTCCTTGTGACGCTTGACAGCCTCCTCCAATTCCGCGATCTGGTGCTTGTGGAATTCGGCCTGGTCAATTTGCTCGTTTTTCAGCTTGTGAAGTAGTTCTTGTTGCTGAAAATTAGCCAAGTCTGTGAGTTTTAAGGTGACCCCAAGGAAGAGGCCGAACTTACTTTTCTGTAGAAATATTCCTCTTCCTGGGCGGCCTCCCGCCTCCCGAAGGCACCTCCTGCATCGCGGATGGAGCCTCCGCCACCGCCTCCTTTGCCTGCTCCGCTGCCCAAGTCCCCAAGTTGTGTGCCGCTCATCTTCGCAAGTCTAGAACAGAAAAGATGCGTGTAAACATCTTCGGAATTTCATAAAAATTACGTAATCCGCCGCTATCGTTCTTTATCCGCGAGCGTCGCAGTTTCAGACTACCGATGGAAAGTTCACTCACCTGAGACTAGCTGGATACAAACGCGCAGTTTGCCTTGATAGTGCGAACATCTCGAATTTATACCTGCAAAAACAATTTATAATTAAAAATAGCTTCAGATTCACTCTCGAAGGAATTCGCACTTTCAACTTTCTTTGCTGACTCCCGGCGACAAAATTAACCTCCCACTGCGTCTTGGTGTTCGGCGGTCAGTTGGCGTCTAGCCGAGACGAGAACCGATTCCAAGTGGATGGCGGCATTCAGACTTAGCGAACCCACCCGAAAACATTTTCAAACTTAAATCGTGTCATGTACATATATAAAAAAATAAAGTTTGTTTGTTGCTCAATTACGCCTAAACGCTGGATCCGATTAATTTCATTTTTAACCGACTTCCAAAAATAGAGGACCCGTGTTTATTATTAATTTGGTTTTGTAGAAGTCTTTATGGGAAATCTATGTTCGAAATTCCAAAATTCCACATGGCGGATCCAATAAGGCGTCCAAAATTGTTGTACACCGGGTGAAACCAGCAACCCATCACGACTAAACTCTGGATCTGATCATATTCATTTTTTGGGTGAAGGTACTGCATATTCCGGCCCAATATATAGCATACTTTTTATTTGCGAAATTTAAAAATGGCGCGCCCAAAATGGTAGCGAAACCTTGAAAATATTAAGGGATTGCCGTAAAAATTTGTGGTTGGATGTTTATGGATGTTCTTATTGCAAATCTCTGTACGAAATTAGTATACTATGGATATTTTGAGGTAGTTTCGAATTTACTATAAAGTGTTGGAAATTCTTAATGGCGGACCCAATATGGCGGTCAAAATATTTGTACACGTTGTGAAACCGGGTAACCCAGCTAGTTGTGTTTGATAAACCTTCTATTACGCGGTAAAAAACATTAATAATCTTAAATTGGTTTTAAACTAGTTAAACTGAAATCAGATTTCAGTCACACTGAACACGAGACTTTAACATTTAGATATTGAAGACAAAATTTTTATTTTGGAGAAAAAAAGAAAAATGTAAAGCTTTTCCTACATGCAAAAAGAGCTGAAAGTATAATACATGTGTGGATTGTCGTTGAAAATGGAATTTAAAATGGTTATGGAGCCGAAAATACTAGCACATGGATAGAAATTACTTTATAAAAACTCTATATGAATAAAAATTTTTTTTTTAAGCATTCTTGTAGACTTCAAATACAACCGACAATAGTATGCAGACTCATGGTTTTTTAATGCGGGAATGCTCTCAAAAGTATTTCTAAAATACCTTTTTTAAAGTAGTATATGTCCACTTTTTTAACATATTATTTTTACAACTTCTCTAATTAAATCTAATCCTGTATTGTAGATAACCCTCATGTGAATTTTTCAGAAATAGGTTTTATACCACCTTCAAAAATAACCATTCATGTCTCCTAGTCTACTATTAGAAATGATGGATTCAAATTACTTAGGCGAACCAGTAAGTAGGCCAAGAAGTATTTCGCCTTGTACTAAAAATTGTCAAAATTCTTGCAGAAACTTCATGGAATTTCTAATACATTACTATGGCACCTGGAAGGTACATCAGCTGTGGCTATTCACTTGGGAACATAACAGCGTGAGGCCAGATTTAAAAATCAAATTGATAGCTTTAATTTTACAATTCCTTACATTTTTTTATATACAGAAAGCGTTGCCTTAAGAGGACTCAGTACTTGAGTTGCAAAAGTAATAACTCCAACAAGGAAATATGCAGCGGCGTAAGTGAGGCTGTTTTACTGTTATTTTAACTATTGCACCGAAGTTAGTTATTTGAAAACCGAAGTCGGTCTTTTGAAAGAAGTACTAAAAGAGTTCTACTACTATGCATTGTTATAAATAAATATATCAACTTGAGCGTACATAATTATGTCGAGCAGTAGATAAATTGCGCCTGCGCCTTAAAATTTTCTTAAAGATTTCTTGTAACAGCTTTCTCGTTGTTTACATCTACACACGTCATTTAAGTATTATTTGAATTTTGACCAAGTGTCATGATAAATTCTTCGAAAGCTACGAAAATTTTGGTAGCTAAAGAACTCTAGGGGCATATTGCTAAATACGATTTGATTGAAGTCGTGTCGTAAATGCATATAATATAATATATTTCGAAATTTATTTTATTGAATTCATTGCCTTGTAGACTCCCTTTTTGACTTCAATGTCATTCAATTAAAAATTTATTTGAGAATTCAGAAATAAGCCGCTGGAATAGGTAGAAATGTTTGTTATGCTCTTTAACCGATCTCAAAATATGTTTACTTTCCTTCTTTCTATTAGAAGTTTCAGACCGAAACGAAATCGACAGGCCGGAGATCAGTTAAGAAAATAAGATCACATGTCTTTTACGCAAAGTCGTGCCAAAAATCAAGTGGATGCAGCACTGAAAGATCTGTCGCTAAAATGCAACGAAGCAGCTCAAGCTGTAGAAGTCAGTCAAGAATTAAGTCGAGCAGTTGGAAACGATCAGACAAGAGAGGAAGTTTTGGAAAACCTTGGAGGAAAAAATCACCAAATTGGATTACTTTGCAACCTGTAACGCAAATACTCAATCCTGCAGGTCTTCCGGCTTCCTCTGAATGCCGACCTGGAACTCTATACTCCGATGTTGTATTTCGCGGAAAAGTTGCTCTACCCGATCCACCCGTGATCATCTTAAAAAAAGATGAATTCCATTTTCATACAGATCTACCGGAAAAATATGCAAATTCTGAAATTGTAGAGAATCTGAATTCCTCGAACACGAAAATTAAGGATTTAAAGAAAAGCTCGAATAAAAGCGAAGTTGATGAAGCATTTCCGCCACTATTAGCTTCTAATTTGATGGCACCAAAAAACTCCAATAAAAATAAAAATAGTATGAAAAGTAAATCTACAAAATCCATAAACAGCGCTCTGAAAACTGAAGATTTAGTTTTGAATGTAAATTCGTCTAATGAAAATAAAATTAAAGAGTTTAAAATAAATTTTGAGAAGGAAGATTTAAAGCCTCTACAGAAGGAAGATTCATTAACTAAATATAACTGCAACCAACTAATAAAAGCCCCAAGCTCTGAAGAAGTTGATGATTTGGACTACTCGAAAAATTTTTGCCACCGATCTGAGGCATCTATAAACCAAATCGCTTATGGCCTATACCTGAAAAGCCAATGTCACCAAAATTCAGACAAAATTTTGCACTTTTTGAACTTTCCAACTGAACACATTAAAAGATCTGACGGGGACGACGAATGGAAGCATAAATATTTGCCTATAATGAACGTTAAGCTGTTCGAAAATTTTGACGAGGAATGCGGTTTCGGATACTCAGGCTTTAATCTATCCCGCCAAACCTTTTTGAACTTTGAAGGAGGCGACCAGACATTTCCTCGTTTTTCAAAACACTTCAACGATGATCTTTACTTAGCACTAGAGCATAAAGCAATTGCCAGTTTGGAATCTGCCTTGCGTAATTCTAGTATTTAAATATATTATTTTGTAGCACTTTTAAGCAAAAGTTTGTTTAATTTTTTAATTTATTTCATTGCCTTTACTTTCCTAAAGACGGTCCTGGAACTTTTTCAATATAGGTCACTTTTAGCTTTGTCTATATATCACATAAATTTTCCTTGCAAAACTTACATGAAAGTAATGATAAACATTTCTTTTTTCAGTATAATTTACGGAATGATCATTTTGAATCCATTCCACTATAATTTCAATGAATACTTCTTTCTTAAAATTGGATTTTTTATTAAAAGTTAGCAGTGATCCAAATTAAGATTTTCTAATAAATATTGCTAATGTAATTTTGTCCTTATAGTAATATCCATAATTTTTAAAATCGTTATTTTAATAAGTCCTCAAATATAAAATATGGATTTTTTAATTGATAATTTTCGAATGATAATCGTTTTCTCAAAGGAATATAAATTATAAATTTTATAACATAATTTAATATATCTGTTAGGATTAGAAGAATTTTTGAGTTCGCTTTAGTGAATTTGAGCAAAATTCTCCTATTTAAAATTTCGATACCATAATATTTAATCGTAATTTCTAGTTTCTATCTTTTCACATATTGGGTAAACTTTGTTAAATTTAAAATTCCTGCTTTTGTTATACATACATTATTATTAATTGACCATTTTGTTGCTTAACTACTTGTCATTTAATTTTCTCTAGGATACAAAAAATATATTCCAATCTAGTAGGAGATTTTGGAATTAGAATGACATTTATTGAACTTTCTGACCGATCCATAAAAATAATAATCTTCAGGATAGAATGCTTATGATACGTAGAAATGCCTGGAAATATGTACAATTTTCTAAGTTGTAAGAAGTTCTTTATTATTTTGGAAAATTAATAAGTTTCAAATTTTATTTAGAAGCCGAATGAAATACTCATCAAACAAATCGAAAAATGATGATCCAAGTGACTCCAGCTACCCGGGAAATCTTCCTGGCGGTGGGCTTGGTAAATTACAGAGTACACGTGAAGAAGTCTATTTTTGTAAGCAGGTATAAAATATACTACAATATAATATTGCTTTTTTAAAATCTAGGCTTTTCAATTTCTTTGTATTTTGTATTAGATTTCGTTGAACAGATTCGGTTTCTTTGTAATAGAGGTTTCATTTTTCGTTTTTATTAAAATGCTTTATAAATTGCCTAGCACTGAAACGAAATTAATGTTTTCAAACATTTCC
The DNA here is from genome assembly GCA_959613345.1 of Tolmerus cingulatus. NCBI lineage: Eukaryota > Metazoa > Arthropoda > Insecta > Diptera > Asilidae > Tolmerus > Tolmerus cingulatus. The sequence continues at coordinate 13,464,080 of OY390708.1, read as the reverse complement.
TCTTCCAAAGCAAAACGAACTAATCATGAAATTATTTAAAAAGTATCAAAATCCCAATATGGTCAATATGATGTCGGAAGAAGAAAAAGCAGCTGAAGTATATTTAATTTTTGCATTTATGGTTCTATATTTCCTAATTTTATTCCATATTTTCAGAAAAAAGTCCTTGATGAATACTTCAATGTTTGCATATATGGCTCACCAGCAAAAAATGTAGATGTAAAAGAAGAAGGTTATTTCTATAAAGAGGTTAATTTTGCAAGCCTTTATACATTTTTATTTTACTGTTTAAGTTTGCTTTCAGCAAGTGGATTTAATCAATAGACTGAGGAGTCAAGAAGAAATTTCAGCCAAAAAAGCACCTGAGCCTGTAATTAAAGACCCATGGGAGAATTAAGCATCGCCTGTTTAAAACCAGTCTTATCGTTTTCTTATATAAATTAAAAAATCACAGAAAGTTATATTTAATTTTTATCATTGCGGACATTTAAATCTGTGTTGTGTTGGACATATGCCATTTACAAATTCAGTGTAAGAGCAAATTGTATATACTATATAACAAAAAGTAAAATCTGGAGTGATTAAAATTTGTGAGGCAATATAAAACAAGTTTATAAATGTTGCATAATTTTATAATTCTATGACTGTTTGAATTGTAATATTTGAATGTAGTTTTATTATGCATAATAATAGAAAATAATGTTCGCATTCCTTTTATTTTGTTGATATTTAAAGTAGTTATAAAAACATTAGGCTTAAGTCCATAAAGTTTCCGGATTCTTGTGAAACTTTGTTGCAGCCCAAACAAGCCATTATGTAAATATTTTTATCGGAAAACTATAGTTTCTGAGATATACCACCTTTTTGTGAAAATTCCTGTGAAATCAAGATATTGATAAGACTTTATTCACTTTTTCGACACCGACCTGAAAATACAATATAAAGGCTTTCTTTGTTATTTTCAAGTTGACTATTTTACCTTCCTAAATGCGTTCACTAAGTGAACGTGCATTCATAAATATAGATCTAAATATGTACATTTGAAACAATAATAATTATTACTTCAAAAATAATTTTGGAATATAATTATTCTTTGAAAGAGTTACTTAAAAAATATTTATATATTATCGGTGTTGAATTTTATAAAGTGTGGTTTTTCCGGAATTTTTTGTGAATAGGCTTTTTATTGTATAAATACATCAAATACATGTACATTTAGAGATTTTTAAGTACTGTAAGACTCCGCAAATTTTTTTTTAAAATATTGACTTCCCTTGCTCCTATAGACGATCTCTTGAATGTCGTCCGCAAAAAGGTATCTGGCGGTGAGCAAGATGTCTCTGGTTCAAATAATCTGAAATGAAAAAAATGAAGGATTTATTTTGAGAATAAATAAATAAAGGTAATGAACGAAGGAATAGTCAAAATTTTGATTTGTGGCAAAATGGCACCTACCCAAAAACAAAAAAATTGTTTTTTGTTCGACAAAATTCTCACTTAAAAGTGGCTTGAAAAAAACAATCCGTTTTTGAAAATTCCAACTAGACATAACCACTTAAGTGATAATATTGTGTAGTAAAATATTAGTGCAAAGAAACGGAGTTTAGAGGATTTTTTTCCTTTCACTTCCGCTGCAGTTGAAAGGGCTTCGAATTGAAAATAACGAGATTAGGATGGACTCTTATAATTGGGACAAATTTTTTTAGACGGAAACGGAAGCTGCCTACGTCTGGCAGCGCTTGTCGCCGCTGCTTTGATTTAGAAGACGTTTACCCATCCCTGCGTCGTTCCTTTCCAGCACTTCCCCTCGAAGTGCTGCACTACCACACGAGCCGCCACTACCTGCCAGGCGCGGTGGTTTACGTGCTTACACGACGCCCTGCGCCTGTGTGCGGGTCCGGCGGTGATTTTCTTGCAGCCATTGATCAGCCGTCGGGGAAGTAACCGCGCTGCCCCTGTATGGGGGTGTGTAGTAAGCGGAGGCGCGCGTGTGTGCGAGCGCCACTCTTCGCAGCCGCAACGGAACTCTTCTACCGCTGCTGTGGGTGACGGGCCTGCATCGTGAGTGTGTGTGCCACCGCAGACGTAGTCGGAGCTGCCGTGATAGACGTTCGTTTCGGGAGTACGATTTCATGTTTTCCAGGGAAATTCCGCTCCAAATAAATTAAAATCGGCTCGAAATTGGCAACTTCCCATGATTTGACGCCAATCGCTCATTGCTGGATGGTCGAGAGGTGAGTTTTGCCGCGAATAGCTAGTGAAAAACTGTTTCGATATCCCGTATGCCGTGCGCCTCGCTGCCGTTAATCTTAGTGGTTCCTGAGGGAAAATTCCCATGTTCAGTGCGTGATTAGTGCAAAGTCCCAGAGTGGATGATCCAATTGTGCAGTGTCCAGAAGCAAGTCTTTGATATTTTTTACCTCGCTCAGTGATTTTGTAGCTGGCGACCAAAGTTCCAAGCACAATGCCGCCCCGCAGAAGGATAACACACCACCGACCCTCAACTTGGCTGTTGACATTTGCCCTGCTCGGACTGCTCGCGATTTCCACTGCCGCTGACGAGGTGAGTTTTCATTTCGGCGGATTCGCCTCCAGACGCAACTCCCGAGGGAGCTCTTGAACCTAATTCCGGGCATTCCTCGCAAACCAAAAATCACTCGGTTTCCTCGGAAAGGCACAAAAAGTGTCCAAGAAGTGACATTTTGCTTTCTGAGACTCCGCCGCACACACGCAGAGTTGTCTGGCAGTAACGGGGACTCACACGGCCGCATTCCTCGTCCGGACGAGCGTCCGACGGAGCTGGGTGCGTGCGTGTGTCGTGTTGTGATTGCCAGACTCCGGGTGTGTGCGTGCCGCGCGTACCTGTGAGTAGGCCTGAATCAGATAGGGAGCAACACGCCTTCGCCTCTCGATCGCGTTCTTCTTCCGCTTTTTTTGTTGTTTTATTGGCTTTTGCAATGTTGCCAGCTCGGTTCTGAGTGCGTTGGTGGCCCCGCGACGGGGGCCTCTTTTCCAATGGCTGTCGCTTTTCCTTGGCGGGTCCACCGGACCCCGAACGTGCCCACTGGCTCCGGGCGAGTTCGATGCGACCTCAGACCTCAAACCTCAAATCTCAGATTCGAGCTCAGCCGCCAGAAATCGGCACGCAGGAACCTACGCACTTTCGGCTACTCTTGTTTGTTTATGGCCCGCGGGGCTCCGCTGATAAAAACATCGCTTTTTTATGTCGCGAAACCAGTTCCCAGCGCTCAGCCGGTTGCAGCCGCTGGGACTCGGCGTAAATACAGCAAAGCGATCTCCGTCGGTGAGGACCTTTCCTAGTAGTTATTTTATTCATTCATTCCTTACTGTGCTATGTTACTTTAATTATAAATCACGAAATCACCTTTCCGTTCCTGCTTCCCTACTTAGTTCTTCCTGCTCGGGGTTGAAGGTCGACGGTGTCAAAAGACCTGTGAAATAATTTGTTAGAACAAAAACTTTTGATTTGTCCAATGTTTCTATTAGCGCAGAAGCTTTTACTCATCCTCTTTACCTCAATTTAACCAGGTCCGAATTAATGCGTCAAGACCCTTTTTTTCAGAAATGGCTTAAAACTTGACTTATGAAATACTAAAGTCCTGTACAAAATTCAAGTTTCAAATTCACTGAAATGAAAGATACGATTCTTCAAAGGGTATTTTCTTACTGTCTGATTAATTCACCGATTGACTGACCTATAGAGACCTTCCCGTTGACCTAGAATCTTCAAATTTAGCGCAAAGGAAGATCAAAAAACCACTAATTTAAACTTTACACACTATAGTAGTTACAGCGGTACTGAACCTTCAGGGTACGAGTCCTACTCGCACTTGTCCGTCTTTCATCTTATTTTGCATGGTATTTTGTGTTTTTAGAATTAAAATCTATTATTATAGTTTTTAAATCTAATAAACTTATTTTTTCATATATGTACATGTGAATGAAAACATGAATATAAAAGTAATTAGTTAGTCATATCAAAATTTTAGTTAATTTAGTTTTATTTATTAAAAGTATTCCAGTTCAAATTATATTTAGTACAAACAATTACAACACATATGCATACAATAAAGTCAATAAAACAAAATATATGGTTTGCACAATCTGCGTAAAAAAATCATGCCTGAGTCACATAGAACCTTAAAACTATAAATTTTTTTTCAAAATGCGTTAAATAATAGTAACCTACTATTTTGGACATAAAATCGCAAATCGCATGTCAAAATTCAAATTTACGCACAGACTGAATTTATTTGGCTGTTAGACATTTTCGGAAATCGAAAGCCAATTTGACGCTGAGTTTTGGTTTCTTTGGTATTGGATGAACTCATCAAAATCCTCCTCAAATGTGTCATGCAAAATGCTAGAAGCACTGAACAAAATATTTTGTATACCATATTCGCTAAACTCAATTTATATTCCACACTACATTTAATCACATGTTCATATGTATGCAGAAACAAATAAATTTGTTTACTAAGTGGAGCGTAACTTTGGTACTTTATACCACCGCTTTTTTGTTTAAAGATTTCTGTTATTTCAACTTTTTTTCTCTTCCGTTTATTTAATGAATGATTAGTTTATTTTTCAAAATTTTTGATTTTCTAACTTCAATTGTACAATACTTTGAAGTGACGTTATTAAAAAATATAGGTAAATTTGCGCTTCGGAACCTGTTTGCTAATTTTGAAAGATTTTACTAGAAAATGTGTGAAATGAGTTGTGGATGCGTTTGGGTAGAGTAAAAGTGAGTCAAACTTAAGCGAGTAGGCTGATCGTGTGTGGTAAGCTCATAAGCCAAAAATCAAGTTTTCGATAGTTGCTAGAGCTATTGCTTCGAACAAAAATTTCATTCAGATACTAAATGACTAGACGTATATGTATAAAAGAAAAATTCTCAAACAACTATCGAATGAATGAAAATATCTTCTTCGATAGCTTTCGACCGATTATCAGTAATTTTCAGTTGACCCAAGGGTGGGCTTTTTTTCCAGCATTAAATGCGTTCGTGCGTGCGAGATTTTTAGACCTCAGAAGTTCCGACGAGCCATAATTTGATCGATTACCAAAAAAAAATGATATTACGCTTCGCTAAATTCGCAGCGGCTCAGCAAATTTTCCATCACATTGCGGCCACTTCCCGCTTGTCCGATTCGGCGAGATGCCAGCGGTGTAAATAATCGTCAATAGGCGAATTTATTTCAGTTTGGACAGGGGTGCAACCGCCACACTCTATCTCCATTTGGGTATTCAGAAATTATGATTTTGTTGCATAAATTGGGTTTGGGACACATGCGAGTTTGGGCAGCCGGAGAATTAAATTGTTCATACCGAGCTTCCAGTTCAACAACGAATTTTTTTACGAATTTACTGCTCACGCAAATAATGCATCCAATCCAGTTATGCAAATTGCTAACACCATTTTCGAGTAAAACTTGAAATTGTTTCAACTAGTCACACAGATTACGATTTAAGAAACTTTCAAATCGGCGCAAGGGGGGATCTAGGGTCCCTGGAAGACACAACTTTAAGTTGAGAACTTTCGAATGATACCAAACTTCCCGATTTTGGGGCGCGTGGCTGGGGAAGCATAAGATGCTCGTTCTCTTAAAATGCATAGAATATGGAGACACAAGTCGACACGAGCAGATTGCAAAGCGAGTGCACTTTTGCACAAGCACCTCAAACTTATTTTAAGAATATGGCGCACAGGTTGACCTCAGGTGTAACCTGTTTCGTGTGATTCACACAGCACGAAAAGTAAGTTTTCACAGAATTAGATACTTTTTTGACACTTGCTGTTGCATAATTCTTTCTAGTTAATAACCACTTGTTATGTCCGTTGAGATTGATATTCAGCTTTTTGTCTTTTACGATGATGAAGTTGCAAAATTAAACCTGTAAGTGTGTAAGGTGTATTTTTGTCTTTCCTACTGAAAAAACTTATTTACAAATAACATGTCACGAAAATTGTGTATTCGGACTGTAACTTTTTAATCTAGTCGATATATTCATGAGGTGATATTTAAACTTTCGGTCATCATTCAAGAAATCTTATATTTTATCAAAATAATTATTATAGTAGCTTATTTACCATCAACCTTACAATTTTCATTATACTTGCGTTGCGTTAATATTTATTAGTTCCAATGTTAAACCAAAAGTGCAAGTTAGGAGAATTAATTTCATAGTACATCATCATATTCCAATATTCCGAAATGAGTCTATCATCTATTTTTCCAGTCTACAAGTATTTTAGAACAAATGGGTCAACAAATTTCTAAGACCAGCGTCTAATGCAGTCTGAAACAGAATTTATTATCCTGATTCAAGAATTTAATGAAGTCTAGAATCAAGTTTATTGTTAGAAATAAGATCGAGATATGTTTTAAAAAAATAACAAATTTCACAATCCGCTTTAAGATTTCCTTACACGAGAACTAAATTTGAATTCTTAATCATCATGACAAAATTAAAAGAATATGGGGTAAAATGTAGTAAGTTGTGGTTTTACTACGTGTTGATGGACACATAATTCATAAAAGCCTTGATCTACTATATAAAATATTATGGAAGAAATATAAAATAGGCAGCCTGCGATTTTTTATTAACTATTAACAATATAATACATCAATTAAAATTACTGAACTAAAATTTTATTAGAAATGTTATTCTCATTCCATTCAAATAAAATCACAGCTTTACCTATCTCTCTCTTTGAAATTAAATTTATAAAGTTTAAACAGAATGACAAAATTATACAAACTTTTGTTTAATTATTGCTCAAAACTTTTGATGTGCAAAGTTCATAGAAGTGGGACAATTATGAAGACCTTTCATATGATGCAATTTTATCACTATGCTAAAAAGTGCTCACGATGAGATAGAGTAAATCCTCTACCAGATACGACTCTAATAACACAACGAGCATTAATTTTTCTAATTTCATTTTTATGGACTAAAGTAATTTTCTGCATTTTTACAACGTTGAAAACAAAATTTATGATTTCAAACTTTGTGTCCTAGTTCTCCTTTTATGATTGATCCTTGGCACCCTCGAGTGGCGATGTATAAACATCAGCAGCTTTTCCCATAAATCATAATAGCATGCATCCCACGTGACTCATTTAAGTAAAATCTTTGATCACAATTTAGTTCATGACTATTTTATGGTGAGTACGTCGTGTGCCTTTAAGTTAATTCCTCTGGGTATTTTTATTTTCGTTATTGTCGGATGTTATCAGTTTTTTGTTATTAGGCTTTTCGTTGATTTGCGCTTAGAAATGAATTTTCATATTTCATTGAATTTTTTTATTATTTCTCAGAAAAAATATTTTAATTGCAGATTAATAAGTAATTTAAATAATCAAGTTTCCGGGAACTAATTTCCGAAAAGTATAATAAAAATCCCGGCTTTTAGACAGCTTTTAGAAAAGATACGTATGTATATTTATTGGGCATTGTAAGTTCAATATATTTTGTTATAAACTCCAATTTCTCGATAATCCAGTTTTATAAATTGTATTGTACTTAAGTTTCTTCCTTTTTATCTAATATTTTTCGTGAACTTGAAAAGTGAAACAATTTCTTGAAGAGATTTATATGAATATAATATACATATGAGTGTACATATTTTTTTACTTAAAAATAAACTATATGTATATGATAATATTATATAATAGATTTTTGAAATTCTCAAGTTTGATACTTTACTCAACTTAAAAATGCGATTTTTTATACATATTTGTGGTGTTGCTTCGTTGTGTTATAGGAGGCGATTAAATCTTAAAATCTCAAAATCTTTGTTGCCTATTTTTGATAAAATTATTGTCTGTCTAAACATTTCAAAAGTTATCGAATTTTCCGACAATTTAATAATAATCAATTTCTGAATATTTGAATTCAAAAGTCAGCAAATTGGATTCTTTATCATGAATTTTTAATGTTCGAAAGCCGTGTTCTGCAACTCCCCTTAAATACTAAATGTTATAACAATCCCTTGAAATTTACAACTGTTGGCCTTGTTCGCAATCTTGACCACACCACTGAGAACCCAAACATCTATAGATAAGTATATGACTTCAGTTGATTTTCCGGCGACTTTTAAGATCTGATTTCTTTCATCAGAAAGTGTTTTTATGTTTTTGTTATTTTATCACCATAAAAAGTGAGGATATTCCCTGGAAAAACAATTTCGTAGAATTCTGGAAAGTGGAAAAAATGAAAATAAAGTGTTGTATATTTGAAACCGGGGATTTCAGAGTAACTTACAGGCCTGGATTTTTAAATGTTTTTCCAACAAATTCAATTGCCAGATACTTTTTAACTGAAAAATGCGCCGATTCGTGTTGTGGATTCTGGACTGAAAAGCAATAATATTAACAGGTATTAATTTCGATGTTGTTCGCTTTAATTCGGCCAATTCGCAGCAATTTCAGTAATTCAGTCTATTGAATTTTAATTCATTAGTTCGCAAGGTAAATATGTTTACCAAGCGCGTGAAAAGAAACAGACTAAATAAAACGCGCTGTTTTAAATAGGTCTTTAAACACACAATCATGATCGCATTTTACAAATTAATTATCAGTTCCTCTCGATGACCCATTTTTGTTTTCGACGAGCATAACTAACCATACATATATGAATTATATGCTTATGTTAATATGTTATTGCACTAAAGGAAAGAAAATGATGAATCCACTTTATTAATCCCCATGTGATTATCTGCCTTTGATTCGTTAATGAATACTCCGAAAGTCAAAACTGGCTGCAATTTCGTTAAATTCAGGTGAATACGCCCTCCTTTATCAAGGCACGCATTAAAAAAGGGATTACATTACAGTATGGAGCGGGATCATATTCAAATTAAATTGCACTTTTAATCCCGACCGCTTCATATTCAGTTTGCACGAAATAATTTTAATGAAATGTGCTACTTGCGGCACGACATGTTAATTATGTCATACCGCGGATAATTAATATTTAATTAAAATTAATGACTTCTTTCAACCACCTACTACTCTGCAGCTCTGGTATCATCCCCTGTAAATATTACAGCGACCTGTGAACCAATTACCTGTAACATGTTCCTTCTGATGAGCGGCGAGAATTTTCGTGCAAAAGTGCATACTAATTAGTGCAGAACCACCTGCTAAAGACACATGTGTGGTAATTTCGGCGTTAACAGCAATCAATGATTTGCGCACTCTTAAGGATTAATGCTTTTTATTGAATATTGGAAACAAAAAATTAATTTTAACACTAATGCTCTCTGCATGTGACGAGAGCAGGAAACGTTAAGGGTTGGTTTAATGGAAGATAACACCTATATGCAAACAAACAAATTAATATTTATAATTAAATGAATGAAATGGCAGAAATCACTTAATGGTTAGGCTTAAAGAGTACCTGTTATCAAAATTTCGCACTATCCCGAATTACGCAAATTTGTATTAAAAATATAAAATTCGCATTGAACGTTTCATGAACATTACCATTCGAAGTATTATTTTTAATTACAATCTTGTAATGTACCAAACAAAAATTGTACCTAGGTCGAATTTTTTTGTAAAAAGTTGGCACAAAATCACTGAACCAATTTTAATGGGGCTTAACTAATTTAAGAAGAAGGCCCCAGGCGTTAGCTGAAGTACTCTTGATTAAGCAGTTTGCAATCTGAAACTTGAGATGACGGCCAAGAAACTCCCAACTTTATGTGATTTTCATGCAAATAGGCACTAGGAGTTTTCAGGTTGGTTGATTTTAAATATAAACTGTAATTAAGAAAATTTTACAGGATGAATTTAATATGAATGTATACTGACTTAAATTTCTTCATTAGCACACTACAAAACTTTTTTTTGTTATAGAATAAGAAAGTTGAAGGAAAGGATAAGTACCTACCATAAATCACCGGGTTTTTTCAACCAATTTTCTAAAGTAGACATTGCTTAGAATTATTTTCCATTACTGTTTAATTAATATTGAAAAGTGCAATTGTTTTTATTATTTCTCAAACATGTAATAAATCGTAATTGTTTTTGGAATTGTAAAGGGTGTAAAGAAAATGTAGTCAGATATAAAACTCAAATTGTTTTTAATTAAATGATTATTTATATAAAAAAGTAAAGCTCAAAAATCATCAGTTACAACAAACTTAAGTCTATCAGGATTCGATTTCAGCATACAACAATAAGAGTGCTAATTCTAGTTTTTCATGACAACTTTCGAAATACCAAAATTAAAATAGTTCAGTACTTATTTTTCTCTACTTTTTACTCGAACTATGAGTTACAAATATGTACCTGTTGTGTCGACTAGTTCGTGTTTGAAGAAATGAGTGTCTAATTTAATTATCTACAGCAGTTATGCACTACATATTTTATTATTTCACACCTTTTAAATGAAAAGGTATCGTCCTTGCGAGTTAAAGGTACCAGTTGACTTTTTAAAGAAAAATATGTCAAACTACCTGCAAAAAGTCAACAAACTCAATGAATTTGTAAACGACAACCCTTTTCGTTTTCTTTTCTATATTTTTGATATTATTCCGGCAGTTATTTTTAGTTGTAATTGTAAAAGGGAAGCCCTAAAATGTGGAAAGCACATTCTGAAGAGCGGAAAACACGTCACATTTCGTTCATTTCGTTTCTCTTGCGTAACATGGGAACGGCAGATTTTATTTATTTACCTGTACAAAGTCCGGAGGCAGAAGAATGATTACGTTCTGAAATTTTAACTTGTTTTGGCAACCTTCACCGCCCCCTGCTTGGAGCGCCCGCGGCTGGCAGGTACTCCCCCGCAGTGCTCTTGGCGGCGCCCGGGAACCGAAGGCGAGCCCCGCCGAAGGCAATCTTTGCTCGGCGTCGCGGCGTTCACGTGAGCGCCAAAGTGCAGTTTGTTACAGCAGAATGTCTGATGAGATCCTGCAGACTAGGAGCTCTTCAAGTTTTCCGGGGAAGTTTGAAGGACCTTTTGTGCAGCTGATGAAGCCTTCCAAGGAGCGCCGAGCATTTTAATTGAACCACTTAACGAACTTGTCAGGTCGACGATGTCCTGGGCTTTGCCCTCTCCTGACAATGACACTGAGTAGTTTTTTGTGGGCTGTGACAGGGTGGCTCGGGGGCGAATTTATTTGATTTTAACTTCCAGGGAATTGCGAGCCTGTGGATAGTCTCTCGTCGCCACACTTCTGGTCATGCTTGATTAGAAACGCCATCTCCGCTCGAAGGGGAGCTGGCAAATAATGCGGTTTAAAGCTATTGTGCAAGTCATGGGGGAACTCCCCTAAGCCGCAGCGAGGTCAGTCTAAGACCTTAATGCCATTTTGCATAAAAAGCCTTTTTTCAATAGAAATCATGCTGGTAGCAACTGAATACTACACGGAAAAAAATAAATCTTATATGTATTTGCCCGTAGTTGGTCTTTAGACATTATTTCAGTACCTATGTATACGTCCAGAACAGAAAAACTCTCAGTCGTTTCGAGTAAAAAATGTCATACGTACATACAATATGTATGTAGGTATCTTACAATTTAAAGAAATTATAAACAAACTTAAGAACTGGCGAAAATAATTGTTGTAAATTAAAAATATCATATATTTTCCATCAGATAAAAAATAAAAAAAATTAAATTCGTTTTTTAACTTTTAACTGTGTCAACATACATAAGTATACATTTTTACTAAAAAATGATTAATGCTTAATAATTGAAAACAAATTCTTATAGCCGCCCACGATTAAACGTGGGCGTTTTTTTAAGGACTCCACTAATGAGGTTTAGCTTAATTTGCTCGGTTATTTTCTTGTTATTTTTGCCATAAAATGTTCATTTCAGCGAGGGTCTTAACGCTCTTCGCGGCTGTCTTAACGTTCTTCTTCTGATTACAAAATTAATGCCATGCTTCTATGTACATTAAGTTAGCGAGGCAATTGTGACGAATCAAATTGTTTTTGGTCTTTTAATTTGCTGTTTTTAGTCGCTAATTAGTTGTGTTATTACAAATTTTATGGTTGGTATTTCTTTAAAAAATCGGGATGTTTCACTAATTTCGTATCAATTTAACGAGAGAACCATGTAAAAAATAATTGTTTAACAAAACAGAGTGTACAGAAATCTTAATTTTCCTTTTCGTTTTCAATTCGTTTCCAATAAGTTTATAGAGAACTTTTAAATAGAACACTTTATTGTATTGGTTGCAAATGACATGTAATTCTGTAATTCATGAAAGGTACTTTCGAAGTACACACATTTTTATCTCTTTTTATACCTTGGAATAAGAAGCAACGTAAGCCAATCAAGTTCGTTATTGTTGGCATTTGACTCTAAGGGATGTAAAATTTGTTGCTGGTATGCCCAGCTTTTTCTCTTTTTAAAGACGATTAGGTAGGGAAAGGGAAGAATAAATTACATTGGAGTAAAGTTTCATCTCATTTGCCAGAAAGTAGTCCATTAGCAAGGCACAGAAAATAAGTGGAGCTTTTTATGCACCAAATAACCATCATAAGACGCTTGATGCGCTCTTGGTCAGAATGATATTCGAAGCCCAGTGGTAGACGGAGGCAAACATGCCTCCCTGTAATCCTCAAAGTCCAGGTACAATTATACCGAACGAGCACCGCATGAGACCCCAAAGGCATTCCTGGAAGCAGGTTTGCCCATAATTCCCCTAACATACCCATTGCATTAATTGTGTACTGTTTTGTGAGTTTCTGATTCTATTCTTTCGAGGGATTTGCCCGACGATATAACATAACCAAAGTATGTGTCTTTTGTACGTTGCACCTGAATCACTCGGACCTCGCAGCAAAAGGAGTTACCTGAACCAATCCACTTATGTAAATGGTGGGTGCAGTCCTATGGCTTTTCAAAAAGAGGATGAGTGCTACTCGCTCCTTTGATTTGAAACGGTCTCGGAGCCACTGTAATTCGGTATTAATTCGCCTGCAATTATCAAGTGGATTTAGTGCGGCAACAGCTCCTCAACGGGATTAACGCGGCAAATCGGGCGGTGATTGTTCCAAGGGGAGCAGGCATAAAAACCTATGCATGCCCCGGGGTGGGGATACAAGGGCACTGAAATTCTACGGGGTAAAAAAAAATGTCAACATCGTCACACCGGGGATTGGGGATAATAGAACACGGCTTATTTTGGCAGGTGCTCGTCTGACGCGACAATTGTAAGGACGACACCTCTGCATGGCCGGGACCAGGCACCTGGGACCTGGGACCTGGGACCTGGAACCCATGGCGACAGGAGACATCCGCTGAGCCGTCCCTCGGGATTGTACCAGCTTTTTCCCGTCCTGTGTCTATTCGGGTGATTATTTCTACTTTGTCTGTCCTGATTTGCATTTTTACGTTTTCCTCGCTTGGCAGATTATCACTCCGCCGGCTCACATTAAAGCGTTTATTTCGGCTTTTCGCTCGAATGTCCTTAAAACTCTTGCCAGTTGCTGTCCTCTTCAGCAACAATTCATTTTTGGCACTTAGTTAAGTGGGTGTCCCGCTGCTTCGCCCAGTCCCAGCCCCAACCGATGAGGGCAGTTTTTGTCCTTGCAGTGTCTTCATTTAGTGTTGTGATGGATATTTTTAATATCTTCTCCAAGGAATTAGAGGACCTTCGTGGAAGAAGACGAAACGACGAAAATATTTTTAAATTTTTTGGGAGAGCGGATAATGAGGGGAGCGGTGTAATTCAAAATGAATAATGTCGAAGCAAACTAGGAATTTGGATTATTTCGTTACTTCGTGACATTTCCTCGATTAATTAACGTTGCCAATGGAGTTTTTTTTTTTATCCCTATTTAATTTTGGAATTACTTTCGAGATGTACTTTAAGAGGAGGATTTATTTTAATAACATCTTAATCTAATTTTGCGATCGTACAACCATAGAAGAGATCTGTTTCGAAATATGACATGATTTTTTAAGGAAGAAATATGAAAACGAAAATTGGCATTATTAGTCTTATAGTCTTAGAATTTAAGCAATTTCTTGCCAAAGTTTAACTGTATAGCTTCTTAAAGAATCGTTTTTGTTGATTAATTGAAAACTGTAAAGAATATGCCACTTTTTATATGAAAATCCAACTATTTTTTCGAGCTTATTGTAGACTGATTAACTTGTAGATTTTACCCGCACCGAGAGTTTTGACATTGAGTAGTTTGAAGAATTTATTGTGTTTTTCAAAAATGCCAGTGTTACGCGAAACGCGTTACTATTAAAATACGTGCTCGTAATGTTGATACTTGTTAAAAAATTAATGTTAGATCAAATTTTCGCCATATCTCGTCCCACGAGAGTGGTTTTGCACATAGAACAAAGTAAAAAGTCAGAGGATATTAAAGCTATAGAGTAGGTGTGTTAAATCTTTCAATATCCCGATCATAAAGATTTACTTCTATTTTATTATTACCGATCTGCGTGAGTATAGTTTTTCGTACTTAGTTACATGAAACCTTGCACTCGTACATACTGCTCCGTATAAAGGAGCGTAAAAGTGACATAAAAGCTAAAAGATATCCTTTTTCCTGGCTCCTGTAAAATGACCCTAAACCCACCCACCCCATAAAGCTTTCCCCGTGAATATAATATACTTCGAGCTCCGAGAAAAGTTCGCACATGGCCTGGTAGAAGTTCGCATAACTTCCCATAAATATTCCCTTTTACGTCGGAAACTTAAAGGAGCGCAGTGAAAATCCCCCCGAAGTGGCAACGAGAGGGCTACTTAATTTTAGCATCCGAAGAAAGTCCGCAGTCGCTACAATAATTCTTGGGGCATTGTCTAGTGCAAAAGAGGAGTTCAAGAGTTGCAAAGAATGGAAGAACCTCTCGGATATCCCCGTGGAACATGTCCAGGCAGGTTCCGGGCACCAGAAGCGTCCTGGCCAAAAAGTCGGCAACTCCTGTCCGTCCGTGAGACCGTTCAGAGGGCGCACTTGAACGAGTTCCGGAATAGCCACCACTGCACGGGTGACGCACTTCTTTGGACCAAGGACCGCACCAAAGTGCAATCTTCCTATTGATTCCCTCGGGAGCCCCAACGAGCGGCTTTGGGGCGGCCCAGGAGAACGCAGTCTGGGGAGTCCGCAGCAATCGATTGAAAAGGGGTGGGTTAGGCCTGGGTGCTTCCTTGGGTGCAGCCCCAGCAAGGGGTGCGGAAGTGGCGACCACCGCCAGATTACCCGGGGCCGCGGTTTAATAAGTGCTCTGGACTAGGACAGTATGTGCAGCACTCGTCGGGAGCAGGGAGCCACTTGCGGCGACCACTCCCCACGGGAACTGGGTCAAAGTCAGGGCACCACGGGTTTTCACGTTCGTCGTGAAATAGCGCAGGAAAGCCCTCGTCGTTCGCCTTTGTGGCCTACCTGGCCCGCGACTTTCTTACGGTTGCAATTGCATCGCATCGCATTGCATTGCACTGGGGCCGTGTCGTATAATCTTCGCATGAAAGTCAAATTTCTTTTTCCGTCTTTCACTTCCGGACAGAGCGCCGCAGCGCTGCTCGGAAGTGGGTAAGACGCGATTTGCCCACAGCTCGGGACTGTCGTCGGCTATTTTTAACAGTCGAAATTGGAGCAAAATGCCTGTGGGAGGCGGTCAAGTTTACGAGGGAAATTCACTGATTTATTGGTTCGGATCGCATCCGAGCCCACGTTCAATTCCTGAAGAATTTTAAAGAAAATCACGTGGGATCTCACATACTCGGGCCGTTTCAGGTGCCAGCTGCCGGGCCACACTCATAACAATCGCAGGAAAATTGCCGATTGATATTTCCGCTGCTAACAATTGCGTTTACCTTGAATCGAGTAAATTGGAATTTTTCATCCAAACAATATTCGACTTGTTCATTGAGAAACCTGAGGTCGGAGAAGACTTAATAGCGTTCGAGTGGGTGTTTCTTAACACCAAATAATCAATTTAAAACTCTTGGAGCTCACATTGAGTTGATAGAAACTTAAATCCAGCGATAATGAGCTACGTTTATCAGCTTTTACTTTTATAACAAAACAAAATCGATGCATGTAAAAACGATAGCAAGGAATATTGATTGTTTAAACAAGTAAACGATCTAAATATTCACACAAGTAAGAAATCGCAAATGTTTTTCAAGAGTATATGTAGCTCTAAAACAATTTTAAGTCTCATAACGAAACTTGGCAAGCAATTTCAAAACATTACAAGCTATTTTCTGAGGTATTTAAAAAAAGCCATCATACCTAACTCTTGCCTAATTTTCAAAAGTCTATAAGTCTTTAAAGTAACTAGGTTCATGATCAAATAGCTAACATTTTTAAGAATTTTAGAGTTGAAGATATTGATTGATTTAAGACAACAATTTTATACAATAAATAATCTTATTATAGATTTTGTTATCAACTGCGTGCACTATTTACAAATTTTTAATTTTGAAGTGATATATTTTATGCGTAATTTAAACAAAATTAGTATATTCAAGTTGTATAGTTCATTTACTCTCCCATGTCGAATGATATTTTTATCGACACTTAGTATCCAATTTAATATCCTTCTGAAATTTTCGGAAATTATTGGAATGTTTGTATAATTTGGACACTAGGAGCAGGTCTTCTGTCGTATGTAGATACGTGGGGAAAATACCAAGCATGTCTTAGCTTTGCTTAAGTTGTTATTAAAATTAGTCCAGCTATGCAACATTCTTGGTATTTATTAAGATGCATGTGAATTATACTAATTGTAATTAATTCATATCAAATATGTAAAAATCGAAAATATATACTCTTACATTAACAAAAATATAAATTACTTCATATTATTAAAAAAACGATCGCCTTTTTGACTATTTGGACTTTCGATAAGTCAGCAGTTTTAAACAATTCTTTACTATAAATCGTAAAATTTTATTTTGAACACTTAATCTTTTATTTGGTAATAATTCATTTAGTTTGTGCGAGTAAATAAGTAGAATAGATATTGTCGGTTTTGCGAGTTTTATACGGTTTAGTAAAACAAATTTTAAAATTATTGACTATGTCAAAATCCAAATAGACTGATAATTGATTTAGTTTTAATTCTTTATCGATTTACGAATCGTTTGGTTTGTCGGATTAAAAAAAAAGAGCAAATAAAATAAAATATGGCGACAATTTTCTATTTTATGTAAAAGTTTGAAGCTCTGATAGAGGAAAAACTATTTTTATACATATTGAAATGTTTATTAAGTTTTTGTCCTGTGAGATGTAATAGTTTTAAAAATGTCGGTTTAACACCCCTATCATAAATTCCAGTGGCATCGAATCCAAAGAAACAAGAAAACCCATTTTGGAAAAAAATTCCTTAAATTAGTTATCTTTGATTTCAATGAGTTTTTCTAATGTAATTACTTTAATACTTTGATTGAAAAAATTATTTATGATCAAAGGTAACTTCAAAATTTAGAAAGTTTGTTAACGAAAATGTTTATGTTTAAGTAGGCAATTTGCAAAATTGAAGTGCAGATTGGACTTTAGTGTACTCCGTTCCACTGAGCCCTGGGAGAATCTGAATCAGCATTTTACATTAGGTGCCCTTGTATGAAATGTGCGATCCAAACACCATGAAATTGTCCTCCGTTTGCAATCTGCAAATATTGCGAATGGGTGCCATCTTGGACCGATGCACCCCGACGCATCGCACTTTAAGCAGCACCATTAAAAGTGTTTGTCCAACTTCTTCTTTATTTGCGCACAAACAAATTCAAACTCTGCTCTTGTTTGCCGGGGATACACCCGGAGTCTGGGGATCCCAACTCAGTTCTCTCCGGTTATTTATGAAAGTAGTATCTTAACTTTTTGTCGACGAGGGAAACGTATTTGCCCAATTTACCAGTTGGTCCAGCCAGCGTCTTGGGTTCGCAGGGCGACGGCGTCTTCGTTTTATAGGCTCAAATCGATTGCTTGTCGTCTGTTTAGGAAAGCCACATTATTTTGATTTTTGTGGCAGCTAGCTCCGGGCTGCCGCTGGGTCCTATCCTGGATCTGCGGCTGGATAAAGTTTATCACCAGGAAGCGAAATGGAGACTCACATGTCGTCGTCCTGGCAGCCGGGAAATATTTATTTGGAGGTCGTAACCTGTAAGTTGACGGGTTGCCGCAGCGCCTAAGCACTCCCCCGCCCGGGTGCGCCCTTAATTTTGATAAAAGTTACATAACCAGGCCCGGCAGATTAAGTTTTTCAGGGAGCCGGGCTTGGCATTTTCGGGACTCGGGACGCTCCGGGTGCTTCTTGAATTCGTCTGTTTGCACCGCGTGCGCTATAATAAAAAATTCAAAAGTTGCTGTCAACAAGAAATTCCAGCACAACAAAATTAAACAGCGGCTGTGGGAGCTCTGGTCGGGGGGCTCGTAAATTGAAAAAAAAAATGGGAAAAAACCCACCGCCTTTGCGGCGCTCCAGGAGCACCGACGGGAACAGGGAAGACTCGGGACTCCGCGCTGAAAAATTCAGTTCTGCTCCACATATGAAACCATCACTTTACTCGCCCTTCGGAGCGCCCATTTTTTAACGTTCAGAGGGAATGGAAACAATTTTTCATTCTGATGTTGATTGAATCGCGGATTTGATTTGAAATTTAAACTTGTGGTTGTGGCTGGCTTTATTTTTTTTAGCGAATTGATTTTCGGCCCGCGAACCTTGGTGTGTTTTTTAGCCCGCCCGGTCCACTCAGGGCTGCTGAATGTCTATTTTCGGAAAGTGCCCTCATGCATCCCGAGATCCGCTTAAATGTTATAATTGAGGAGCCGCGGACGGGCTGCGGCCATCTGCGTGGGTGGCTAGCTCAGCGCAAAGTGCGATTAAGGCGCCAGTTGTTGATCGTTGGAAAGCAATAACCCAATTTTGATGATAGTGCTGAATTGACTCGGTTTGGACTGTTATTGTTAACAACTCACTTTTCTTTATCACGAAATCGATTTGTGCTTCTTCGGAAAGCTACACTCATCAAATTTTACACACCACACCCTACTGAGTGTACTGCATAGCTAGGGGAAATAATAAATAATCTTATTTTTGTCATATTTGAAAATTTGTCAAGGGGGATCCCTATGTAGAAGCAGAAAGTTGTAGTTAATATTTGGCTAAAGGAAGAAGTAAATTCATATTACCTCCTTTTTACTGGTAATATACTTCAATTACTTACAACAGAGTACAAAAATATTTTTATTTTAATAGTAAATCAAACGCATAACAAAACTACCCACCATTTTGTTGAGCTCTTTTACACTAATTTTGTTGAGATCTTTTTAGATTTTTCGGTTGGGTATATGGTACATTCACACATTCGATGGTACTGAAAAATATAGACGTTTTTCTTGAATGCGATGTTTAGTTTATGAGTGAAATTACTAATTTCATTGAACATCATGTGTAGGGTATTACCCTAATTCTTCACCAAATGACGATGGCAGATTAAATTTATTATTAAATTAACCTTTATTAGGCACACATGTTTTTGAATCTATTCATAAAACGCATTGAGGGTCGATTTATCGAAATTGACCCTTTGTTTTTTCTTTTTGTAATTTATCCCATATTAACTATATTTAAATAATAAGTATAAACTATTTTAATATCGTTTTGGAGCTCGAAAATTGTGGTGCATGAGAATTTGTTTTAATGAGTTTCTCGGCTTCTATTACAGTTAATAAAAAGTAAAAAAAGTCGGTAAGTGGTTACAGTCGTTTAATCGAATTTTAAAAATCATAGTTATGTAATTAAAGTGTATAACATATACAAGAAAAAGAGGGCAAATTAATTCAGATTTTATCGAAAAACATATACTTAGTGTTTTCGACTCTCCCGAAAAATTTCTATGATTCACTGCCCACAGAGTAACTGAGATTAGCCTTGTACCAAATCAATTCGAAATTGCTATAAAAAGAAGAGAACATTAAGGTTCCGATTTTCAATTTGTGGCGTGAAACCTTAATATAGGGTTTGCTTATCATCCCTAAACTTTAGATGAGGTAAGTGAAAAAGTTTTAAATTCATAATCGTTTTTTCTTTCGAGGTAAAACGGTAGACTGAAACCAAATTTCAATATCCTGCCAATGAAGGCTGTCAAATTCGGGAAATGTTGTAACGATAAAATCATTAGGCCATCCTATCCCCTTTAACCGATCCATTATCCAGACTCCATAGTAGCGATATTTCCGCTAATTATGCTCTCTTTTATCTTCTTTGATGTCTATCAATAACTCGACGCGGTGGGCGGAGGCGGAAGACGCTAAGGTTACTTACCCCCCGAGCATCATCCAGTGGCACAGTCAGCAAATCATTTGCCCCGCCGCCGCGCCGCGCCACTGCGAGCCCATAAATCCGGACTAATGAGAAACCTAAAGTTCATAAAAGATTTACCACCAGCGCCGGGACTCGGGAGTAAGGAGCATTTACCAAATGTAGAAAGATAGCTGAGGGCGTCATCAAAGGCAGCTCGAAACGAAGTTAGTCCCGATAAAATGGAGATTCTCTTAAAAAATCCGGGAATATATTTTTGTTCTCAATGGACACAGGAAAGCCATTATACAGTGGGCCGGGCCGAGCATCACTTGGGGGCCCGGCGGGAGTTGGGAGATTCCCGGTGGGTGGTCGTGTCTATTGAAAGGACTTCAATTATAAAGAAAAGGCGCGATATTCGGTTCCTTGAGTCTTCGGTTCGGAATAAATGATCCAAGATTCATATCTAGTGCTACCCGGGGACGCGATATTGCAAGTAAATTTCAGGGGGGTGCTGCACTGCCGGAGCCCCCTCAGGGCCTGACACTTTCTTGAGAGTCCCGGCTTCCTTCCAGGTGCCGCCTCTCGGCAGCACGTTTGTGTCTTTGAGAGTTGATACTTAATGAGATTGTGTTTCGCAAGAGAGGGGTTGATTTCCGGGGGCTTAGACAGAAAGCTATCTGCAAGATCAAAAGGAAAACTTTGTGTGCAACGTCACCGAGTCCTGCGCCCTGCTCCTTGCTGCCTTCCTGCCAGCGAAGCCCCTTATTTAAGTCTTCTGCCATTCGGAAGTATCAGGTCCTGCGGACTCGCCCTTTTCTTTTACGTTTTTTATTTTTCTTTATATATTTCACAAGAAGTTTCCATGTGGCGACGGAAAACTTTATCCGGCGCTTGGGATGCGACAAAATATACACCAGACGAGCTGCAACTCCTTAATGTGATTTTTGGAGGTGGCTCTGTCGTGTGAGTGCCAGGCGCTCCGCATGCGGCACATTTCTTGGAAGACGAAGTCGGGGGAGGCACACAAATCCGAGGGCAGTAGATCGTTATGCAACGTGCCTTGTCGCAAGAAAGTGAGCTGCTGCTGCACCGGAGAGTGCGAACAAGTCTGACGGACGAGATTTGCATTTAGATGAAAATTTTAAGGTTAGGTTAACGCCGCAAGGTAAAGAGTTGGACCTTTTTTTATTAAGTGATTGATATTTCCGCGATAGTTGTGTGGAAATTGGGAAATATTGGGGACAGTCGTAGCACGTTCACGCTGCATCCACGGCAGAGTTATGGCGGGTAAATGGAAATTTTTGAAATATTATTATTGCACTTTTGCATTTATTGGATTTATTTCAGTTGCACAATAAATGACATAATTCAAATGTGATTTTGCAGACTGGTGGGCATATAGGGATTGTTTGTTGGAAATTATTTCAAATAGGATGGCACGGAATAAGCGAATTGTTGTTAGTTATTTCTGTTACCATAAACAATTCATATTTAGTCTTAAGTTAATTTAATTTTCAAGCACATAATTATTAATGCATTTCAAATGTATTGTCGACTCAAATTGAAGTATATGTATATTGAACTTCAATTTATCTATTGTATAATATTGGACATTAGAATATCTATGGTATGCAAATTAATTGATATACATAGATAGAAATTTTAAAAATCAAAAAATATAAAGCTGACAATTTTAACCTGAAAGTATCAAAATAGTTCGTTTCTGATTTGATTGAAGGTATTACGACTGCTTGAAACTCTTTAAAAAAGATTTTACCAAATATTGATTCAACTGTTGAAATTTGTTGTTGGCTAGAGTCTGTATATTGTATCAACAGTTTAGTATCTATTTGAAAAGAGAAATCGTCGGGCTTACTGTCTTCGAAAAAGTATGTTTTAAGAAAACAATTTTGAAGCATAGATATAACTAGAGAACTCTGTGCACAGAATTGGAGGTGTTGCGTGTTTTGTGTTTTAATTACCATTAAATTGTAAGAAATCGCTGTATATGAAGTATAGAAAAGTTTCATGGTCTTAAGGTGAGGTTATTCTACATGTGACTAAAGAACTTGAGTTTTGATCAAAATATAATTGGTAATAATAATGGCTTTATGTCTCCGCACTGTACAATATAAAAATTCTAAAATTTTCTTAGATAATCATTTAGCAATTTCACCATCTGTGCAAACATACTTTCCACCTCCATGAACAATAACAATGAGAATGCTGAGTTCTTCCCAGGAAATTTTTGTCTTACGAATTTCCCTTCAAATCACGACACAGTCGAAGATTTAATATCATGCGAAACATAAACAGGAGTGCATTAACATGAGGCTTCCCAGCATTTTAACCATTGGTTCCACGGTAGAATGGGTTGATTATCAAGATCAAGGTAAAAGCCAACATTCATCAACATTTCTCACATGCCTGACGCGATAGCTGAAGTGGAACGTAAATACAAATTGAATGCCGCACCGCTTCGTTTGCTAAAGTGGAGTGTTTTATCAAACAGTGCGGCAGCAATTTGAGTAATAGATGTGCGGGGGTGGGGGGTTGGCGTAGAGGTGTTATTTTTCAGCAGGTATGAAAAATTTGGCAATTGTTTTCACTCAATATACCCAAGAATTTTAACCTAGTTGGGGGGCAACAACCTCTAATGGCAAGTTTGGATAAAATTTTGATAGATATTTTTGAAGAGCTTTTTGAAAATTACTTTTGGGTATCTATTAATGAAAATGTTATTGGTATTTTTATGAATTCCATTATTGAAAAACTATAGGGAAATGAATTTACAGGGACATTAGGAACCCAACTTTAGCGAAAGTGCCAAAAATAAAGCAAGGTAATCAAAATTCGAAAGTAGTAGAATTAGTAATAAAATGGGACTTTGCCATAAAGAGGTTTACATTATATTATGATTTTTGTGAAGATTTTAATGATTTGCTGATGTACCTCATCCTTGAAAAAATTCATTTTGCCAAACCAGATTTCTGTTGTAATTAATCTTGGTATTTCCATTTTACGTCATTTTCTGGTATCTATCTAAGTAGAATTAAATACTTGCATAGTAAGACATTTATGCTTTTTCCCTTTACCAGTAAAATTAATCTGAATTCTAGGAAAATTTACTAAACTATGTAGTATTAAATTCTGGTGGGTTTTCCTAGAAATTTAATAAATATTATGCTCCGAAAAGTTCTACAATTTCCTCGAATTCTAATGGTACACAATGTTATCATATTACTAAAATTTCAGCTACATAGGATATTTCCATAAACATTCTGTTCTTTCCCACAATTTCCCATTATTCATTATATTTCATTAGAACTATTACAAGATCAGTGTTTTTGACGATGTGTGAATAACTTTTTGGCATTGTCATACAAAATTACTGAAAAGTTTATAAAATAATTTTCTAGAGCTCTTTTTAAAATTCAGTAGAAAAATTTCTTAGTGTGAACTAATGCATTACCATCTTAAACTATTATACATACATATGTATATTGGAAATCTTTAAATTCGTTTGCATAAATTAGTTTTCATAATGCGATAATGCGTACATATGAACTCCATTTATTTGCTCCGAAACGGACTTTAATCCTGTTCTGATGGCGTGGCTAAAGGGTTTGATCCATAAATGAACGCTATCCAAAATTCAACATAACTTCATTAAATACATCAGAACTAATTGATGCATGCCCGTAGATTTTGGGGCGGGGTTCGGTTCGTCCTGCAGGACACCATCCAAAATCTGTAGGTGGTGCTGGATGTGAATCGAGCGCCCGCAGGACCCCGAAGAAGCCAACTGCCGGAAACAGCGCTCCACAGCCGCCAAAGTAAACAAAGTGGAGCTTGCGAGCCTTAGCGCTTATAAATCGAATAAATTATTGCAGCGGAAAGCGTCGGATTCGATTTGACTATTTAAATAATCGATCCTGCTGTCGGGAGAGCGGCAGGAGCCACCGCGTTTAAATTTTCGGCCAGGACTTCCCTCTGGGGAAGCGGACTCCCGGCCGCTGTAGATAGATTTTGACTATTTTCGGGAACGAATTGGATTAGTCAAAGAAAATTATTTTGATGTATTGATCAGGCCCATAGCTGCAGGCCATGCGGGAATCCAACTTCAGTGCGTTTGATTGTAATTTTCGAAGTACCCACAACCACCCGACCAAAAGGCAACACCGGGGCAACATTGGGGTAACATATAAATTGCAATACATTTCCTAGATTAGGTTTTGGCGAGCCTTTTTGCACTTTGCGTAATTATGAGCAGCCCTCCACCAGCATTCTGTCCAACCTTCATTTTTACGGGGTCGGTACCTGAGCATGGCGCCCACATAAATTAGCGGCAAAACTACATATTTGCAGCAAATATTTGAGGAGGGGGTGCTAATAATTATCGCTTTGATGACTGTGCACTAATTACATCATTTCGGGCAATTTAATGAGTAATTATTGGAGTAATTGCAGCCATTACGGGTACGATAAATCGTTTCACTACGTAAACCAGAATAAACAGCGAGTGCCTTCAATCGATTCCAGGAGCGTCAACTTGATGACGTGGACATTTTTTCAGTGTCGAGGAGAAGTAATTTTCGGAATAATGTGCATTAAAATAATTTAATGGTAACTATTTCGAGCATATAACTTAGTGTAGTTTATATTAAACAACTTAACCATGCATTTGGTATAATTTGAGAAACTGTAAGATTTAAACTTAAAACAACTAGAATCTTATTTGTAAATAATGACGGTAGATCCAGTAAAGAAACTCTTACCATGAAACGTATTGTTCGAAAATGTATGAACTACAATCTCTTCATCCAAGTTTTTTTCAAATTATTAGGAATCTGATTTAAAGGTAAATAAGCCTATATTTTGCCAGACTTTCCAGAGAATGTTAATTTTCTGTTTATTTTGTACAGACATTTTTTCCGTCTGTTGTTGAATTGCGAAGAATACCTATTTCCATAGTTTTTTCGCAACCATACATATTCCTGTTAATTTTAAACGATTTTGGAAAATCGATTTTCGATAAAACTTACAATACATATTGCATTTTGTCCTCAACGAGGTGGATTTACCACGGGAAAGAATTCTGTTGCAGCATTGAAGCATCTTAATTCTATGAAATTTGGTCCTCTTAACTTTTTTTTTTATTTTTTTGCCAATCACGATATGAATCTTTAAGGAGAATGTGAATTCTTTTCTCCCCTATTTTCTGGTCGAATTCCCTTAAAGGCTTTATATGTAGAGAACTGTCGCTATGGCAATACCAAGCGCAGGACCAAAACGAGGATCAAGGATTATTGTGCACTCAACATTCCATGTAATGAAATGCAACCGAACAATTGCGCTACAGCACAAAGTGAACTGGATCCTGCTCTACAAGAGCACGACTGAGTTAGGGGGTCCCGAGGGTTGGCACGGGAGCAGCATTTGAAAACAGCGGGCGAATTTATCCAGAGAATGGCCCCGAAGGCAAGACGTAAACAATGGAAAGGGACGTTCGATTCACGCCATCAACGGCTTGGCCACCCTGGGGTGGGTGCTCCGCCACCGCAAATTTTAAGCTGCCCCAGGGGTCGAATTTATATGGTGAATTTTAAAAACGCTTGAATATCTACCACCCTCACAAAAGCATAAGGAAGACAAAAGTTCGCAGCTTATTTCGCCCCATCAATGGGACGTGCATCGTCTGCGTCAGGAGGAAACGGAAGTAGAAGACGGAACGTTACCAAGTATCCCCGGAATAATCGGGATTCAACAGCTCCATGAACAGGGGACCTGGAGCCCAGGAATCCGTTCGTGGGGAGCTCATTGCCTGCCGACACGTGATGCATCACGTGCAGGGATGCTGGATTCGGATCTCCTTCATAAATCCGAAGACACTTGGTCCTTGCATCGGGTGTGTGTCACTCTCCACTGCAATTCAATCAGACAAATGTGGACCCATGTTGCAACTATCTCGGGGGTTGCGCCATGTGTGCCAACACCTCAGCCTCGCCCCGGCTGCCTGGCTGTGTGCAGGGCCTGCCCTTGAGACAACTTTCTCATCCACAGAGAGCTTGTTGGCTTACTTTGTGGCACCCTCCCAGGCTCCTATCAAACTAAATACCTTATTAGCAAGATTGTTGAAGCCCGAAGCACTTCCTGGCATATCTATCCGAATTGATTTTAGAGCAATTAATTCAGAGATTACCTCGAAGCAACCGCTCGAGCTCCTCAGATCAGCAAAGGCGAGTGAGGGTCAGATGTATGCAAAATAGATGAAATCGCTTTGTGTGTCCTGTCCACCCCTGCTGAGGACATCGGATCGGGTTTACGCAATATTAAAAGCATACATACACCCTTGTTTCTTGTTTACCACAAAGTGGCATTTTTGAATCCTCTTTTCATAAGATACATAGTTTGAGATAATTCACTTACTTGAAGTTGCTAAGTTAATATGCCATTATATCTGTAAGTGTAATAAAGATAAATTAAACTATTTAGGAATATAAATTATTTTAAAATCATTGTCAAAACAGTTGTAAGTTGTTGGTACTAAAACGTAATTTGAAGAAAGTCTACGTATTTAGTAGTACAAACTTATACACATCTGTGTATTATACCTTCATAGTTTGCAAATGTATATTCAAACTTGCAAATATACATGCATAAATTTCGGAATTCTGAATATAGCTAATTAAAATAAGTAATCCTTAAGTAATCCCTAAATAATTACACACAATGTGTACAATTTCACCCTTTGTACTTTAAAAGTTCTTTCGTAATTAATAAAGTATATATTGGAATTAGTTAATAGTTAGTTAACACTTTAGCGTTTCTTTTCTCAGATACAAATATAACGACCATTTTCTTGAATCTGTTGGAATTTGTTAGAAGCAAAGTAAATCTAAAAACTGGCTGGAAAATTCCAGGTTGCTTATAAATAATGAATAATAAATTCCATCGGTATAAGAAATAGTGACGGGTACATTTTGTTTTCCAAATTCGTCCTATCTATACAAGTTAATTTTATGTAATTTAGTTAGAAAACCAGTAAGTACTTTTACGAATTCTCGGTAATTTATTTGCGTTATTGATTATTCAAATTACAATCAATTTTGAATGTTTTTCAACTGGCTTAAAATAACTTAATAATGCATAGGTATTTTTTGCCTACATTTAAATAGTAAGTATTTTTACTGTTCACTTGCTTGAAGCAATAATTGAAAGGATGGGTTAATGAAATTCCGTAAGAACTTTCAAAATAAAAAGTGACATTTTCGAATGTTTAGAATTTTGATGATTGTGAACACAGATATAATTCTTTGATAAATTTAAATTAATCTATTTGTTTTAAGTAGTTTAGTGGAATCATATTAGGTACATATACACGTTTTAACATAAAAAAACTTAAAAATTAATGAATTTACTTAGGTGCTGAATTGAGTCTTGATTTTCAAAACTGTTGAAATTGCAATTTTTAATTAAAGTTATATAAAGCTATAATCTTTAAATTAATACTTTTGCAAGTCTACTCCTGAAAATGTTATTTTGACTGATTATTTTTGTTTTTTTTTTAAATTCTAGTTTAAATTTAAAGATAGATATTACTCCATTCATTGGCATCGTTTTAACAAAGAACAGTTGTCTTTTGCAACTACAAAATAGCCATTTTGTATTTTGCCCACGGTGGCCAAAACGAAGGAAAAATAAATTTCCATCACTGTAAAAAGAAAATCAATTTTTATTTTCGCTACGTCGTTCGAAGGAAATCGGTCGAGGCAATTCCTTTAAACTGAAGTTTTCCTCCAATTAAAAGATAACAAATCGTCGACATGAGCTTTGTTTGAAGAGAGGATTAATCCTTGCAAGGTCCCGCCGACGGAAGTCGTCAGCGGAAAACTCCAGTCGCATTTGTTCGGAAAAATTATTTAAAAGATGTGAAATTAAACTGTAGGAAAAGTCCTTCATGTGATGGGGAAAGATTTTGCGCTCTCTGGCGCACTAGTTTTTTATTTTTTTCTTCAATTGCAGGAAAAAATTCACTTTAGAAAGTGTTCGGGTTCTTTTTCTTTCGGGAAATTCTTCCCTTTTATCATATAATCCTTGGCAGGGGTTCTCTGCGGAAGTTGCCAACCGCGGTCTTCTTTTATTATTAAAACTCAGCTCCGATTTCGCGAGCTGCAAACTATAGCGCCGGGGCTAAATCCGGGGCTTACGGGCGTCACCTAACGCCAACAGTGAGTTACTGTCTTTTGTAATCCGAGGCCCCACTTGACTCCCGGGGAAGTTCGTTGAACTTCTTAATTGAAGTCAAGTCCAGCGGCGGATTCTTGCCGCACTGTTTTTAATTAAGGTGAGCGCTAGGGAATTTCAATGAAATTATTTTGCGTTGTTTTGGCGTCCATGTCACGTTCAAGCCGAAAACTCTTCATTACAGCGCCGGCCGAAAAT
Source organism: Tolmerus cingulatus (assembly GCA_959613345.1). Lineage (NCBI taxonomy): Eukaryota > Metazoa > Arthropoda > Insecta > Diptera > Asilidae > Tolmerus > Tolmerus cingulatus. Next base: position 13,435,376 of record OY390708.1, on the reverse strand, counting down.
GTCTGCCCCCGGCCCCGGTGATTTGTTTTAATTCTGACAAATCAGCGATATTCCGTCTCTTCATTAAATGAAATGAATCGATTGAAATAAATTGAAATGGAAATCGGCCGGCAGCGAGCTAAACGGCCAAACTCAAATTGGTTGTTCCCTTCGAGTGATTTTATTTTTTCTGGCTGAACTCATGCTAGCAAAAAGTTAATTAATTCATGGGAAATTGTACAAACTAATGGTGTTCAATGAGAGCGCTTTAATATTTTAAAGTTTTGTCCAGTTTATCTGCTTCAGAGCGAGTAATTGTTTTATTTAATCCAGAACGGATGCACTGGCCATCCCAATATCATTTTTATTTTATTTTAGGTACATGATATATAAATGTTCAAATAAAATGGTTCCGCCTCTGGAACTCAATTTTAGGTGCCTAAGGCCTAATCAATATTTTAAAAAATTTAAACAAGTCCATTTTATTTAAAACTTTAATTACAAAGAGAGTATTACTTCAGTTTGATGCCTCATATGCTACCGTATAAAAACTGATTACGATTTGATTTAGTAATATAAAAAGGAAATAACTGATTTGAATATACAAGGTACGTAACAGTTAAAAAAAATAGGTTTTCTCAATTTTTTTATTAATTTTGCTTCCAAATGACGTTATTATTGTCGTAATTTGCAGCAAACTGTAAGAAAATTAACTGTACTTCTCTTTTACAATTTCGATGTTAACAACAACCATATTACTTTGATTCTAGGACATGTTCGGCTATGACATCCTAAAAGTGCCTTTCTAGTGTAACTATTGCTTTAAAAACCCTTCAAATATGTGGAAAATCGAGGAAGAACAAACAAAACGTCGACAACAATCGATTACAGCATAATTTGTGTTGGCGTATTCATGCATGTACGTGTCATGAACCAAAAAAAAGAAGATTAAGCATATATTTGGAAATATTAGTAGGGTTGTTTTTCATGGCATGACGTGCATAGGTGCTATCTTTTGCAAATATAATACCATAAGTAGATTTTGTTATATTTTATATATATTTTAATTGAAATGCTTCCCTACGCCGAAGAAAATATGCCATTAAAACAATAGTTTCAACAAGATAACGATCCGAACCTATCTTGTATCTTATATCTTAGTAAATCTTTTTCAATTCAACTGAGAACTTTTAGGGTTAATAATTTCATAATTTTTGAAAGATCAACAGAAAACTTGATAAAATTCTTTGTTGGTTTAGTGAAATTGATACTACAGCTTAATAAATATTCCAATTGCTTGATAAGCTATATTAAAAGAATGAAATACCTTAGTAACGCGAAATTCCATTTTGCATATCCGGCCCAAGGTATAGTCACACATCCGAAGACCCAGTCAAATGTTATCGTCCGCAGAAAACAGCATATGACATTTTACAGTTATTTATTTTGAAATTACAGAATCAATTGATAAGAAGTTTCGCAGATTGCATCGCGTTTCCATTTGTATTGATGCGTGACGGTCACTAGGGGATTTTTGCGATTATTCATGTGTATAGGAACTCTGTTGAACCTTGTAAAAAATATTTTGATTTAACGAAGCACTTTTCAAGCTGAAATATGTCTGTGTTGTTAATAAATTTAATGACCTCAATTTGATAATAACTGAATAGACAAATCGACGCTTTGATTTGGATAAAATACAATATAATTGAAGTTAGTTAATAGTGCAATTGCATTATAGGTATCTGATAAAACAATAGCAGTAATGAAATCTGTGCAATACAATTTGTAATTAATGGTAAATAGAATCAATTTTGTATAACATAATTAATTGGGTACGTTCATAAATTTATGATGCATATTAAGAATTATTTTAGTGAATTTTTTCATACATTAATTTTTTTGCAATTATAAATTTAGCCATAAGTTAACGCCAAAAACCATCATTGACCTATAGCTACTTCAATGCAATATTTCACAGCTTTTAGTGAAAAGACAATTTTTTGTTACAAAGTTCTCTCTGAAATTTGTTTTGAATAATCTTCAAAGTTCAAACTAAAGGACTAAAAGTTCAAGTACTATTGTTGTACAATAAAATAAATTTTGATTGTAAACAAATACCATTCCAACAGCTATTTAATGTTTTTTAGTTATCGATGAGATTAGTTCCAATAAATGTATTATATATGTATATATTTTACCATATGTAGGAAACAAGAAAATTGAAGAAAATCAATCATATAGCACAAAGTCTTATAGTACAATGTCAATTTAAATGACTGACTTTGAAATATGTATCTATTTTTTCGTTTTAAGCATCTAATTATTAAAATGTGGCGTATCTACATAATCGTAATATACGCATTATTATTTTGAAAGAAGATAATGAGTTCTTGGTATAAAATATTAATTCATTATTAATTTATATGTCGGCAAATGAATCATATACAATTTTAAAGAGAAAAAGGTTATCAGTAAAGACCTCTGCTTAGATCAACCCCCAATGCGCACGTTTAGTTTATTTGCTCTTCCAGATAGCTACTTTTTAGCTCAAATAAATTATTTTTAGTACTGTGTGAAAAGGTTCTAATAAACTGCTATTACTGGAGTCGAATTTGTTTTGTTTGTTTAAATTTTCTGATTTCAAAATTCAAAACAAAACATTTAGTATCTTCCCGGTAATTGTTAGTACAGACTGTTGTAAATTATATAAATTTTAAATAAGGCCATCAATATGATAATAAATAAATTCTTAATTGATTTACATATTAAATGTTTTTAATTGTAAAATATGTGTTTTGAAATTTAATATGTATAATCTGATATAAATTTTTTTTGCATTATATTTTTTCTTGAATTTTATTTGGTTATTTATTTACGATATGCTAGGAAAATATGTTATTAAATTAGGTTACATAAATATTTATTTACACAAATTGTGAAAAGTTATTTCGTGAAAAAGTGCAATTATAATTTAAATTTTACGTGCAAGGCTGTGTTGACTATTCTCGTTTACTTAAAAGGCTACAGCTTTATTTTTGCAAATTAAGAGTTACAGATTTGCACACATAGTTTTGATTTGAAAATATATGTAGGTACTTTCAGAAAATGTTCGGATCTCTCACAGCATAGTACTTCCCCTACCTACTATTATATGTACTGAAATATTTCAGTTTTATGATGGCTTATATGTAGACTAAGTTATGATTTGAACTCGTGTAATGTTATCTACTTCTAAATTCGTTGTCTTAATATTGAGATAGCAATATTTATATATATAATTTTTTCTAAAACTTAATATTCTTGTTTTCTTTCCAGGTAAGTCAACAAATTTGGACTTGTATAGGTAATCGTTTTTGGGGCTTACATTTCAATTTGTAAGTAAGTACCTATATCATATTTTTAGATGGCTTCAAGTATACTATTTTTGCTGATTAATTATTTTATATATAGTTTTGATTACTATATAGAATAAGTTAATCTTTTTGAGCGCACACCTTGACGTTTCGTCTTAAATATGCGGATCACGCTTTTTATTGCATTCACGGCAATATTTTAGTCATTTTATTTGCACAAGAAATAAATGAACATGACTTAATTTGTTCTGATAATATGTAATTCCATATTTACTGCACATCTTAAAATAGCTTAAACGGACATTAAGACGCAAAAGAGCAAAGAAACCGCCCAAGATACCGTGAACTTGGGTGTCCTTGAAAGTGTGATATTAAGAGTACTCGCCACCTCCACGAGCAGGCAATTGCTATCAATTACGGAAATAATTTTCGCACCGACTGCCCCACAGCCCTACTCCGGGGCAAATTTCGTTTAAGACGCGGCGTCGTCTTGGGTGGACAACGAGCCTATTTTGCCCGATTACGCGGGCCAGATCCGTCCATAGGCGTATTTTGCATAATCCAGGGCATCTGATCTCGGAACAATCCGCGGAGCACTGCGCAGTTGGCCGCTTATTGTCGCGAAAACACCACTTAACGATCGCGCCTGCGGCCGCCGCTGCGCTTTCTGCGATGTAACGCGAATTACTCGCTGAGGTCATTCCTCCGCCGCACTTAGGCCGCCCGCAGGTTAAATTGCTTAATCTTAGCAATTTTTCCATCTTTTGCTATGTAATCTTGAGTAATCCTACCACCTGAATCTCATTCTTCGTCTAACCTCTTTGGGGTAATCTACTTAACACGTTGTTGACCGGTCACGAGTTAACTCGTGATCCAAGAATATGTTGACCACTTACGTATTAACTTATATTCACACTTGCATTACTTATTGGAATTACATAAACTACATTTTATTAAACAATAGGTAATTATTATTATTATTTCTCAATAATAATAAAAAGTAATTACCGGTGACGTGCTGTCGGTCCCAAGTAAAATTACCGGTCAAAAATTGTTTTAACCCAAAATGAAAAATTGAAACCCCTACATTAGAATCACTTTTTTGTCTGTCTGTCTGTTTGTCAAAACCCTTTTTCTGAGGAACGTATTGCAATTCTAAAATGTATTATACAAAAGAAATTCGTAAGAAAATATTATTGTTATTTTATATAGCATAAGTGAATCTGCAACTATACGTAATATAGTATTTGAATAATTTTATTATATAGTATCTGGTACAGTTTTGAGTTCCATAATCTAAATGACTGCATATATGGTATACTTTTTTCAATTTATTTTTTAATCATGTATATTCATTTTTACTATACAATGAAGAACAATATTATAATTTTCGCTGTAAAATTAATAAGATTCTCATACGAAATCTCACTAACACGGTTGATATTTCATATTATTTTACGGATTACTACATTTTACGATAAATTTATAATTTTCTTATTGTAATTTAATTTTAAATTGATATTGTTAGCATATTCTCTTCAAACTATGTGTATTCGTTTGAAAACAATAAGAAAATAGTTGATCATTTATATTCATAGCACAATAAATTAGTCAAATTTGAATATTGCTTATTAAAATCCTTTTTTTTTCGTATAGAAATTATAAGATAATAATTGACAGAATTAAGCAGCAAACTGATAATTTTCTTATTAAACAACTTCGAAGTTATTAAAATATAAAATAAATAAGAAAAAAATATGGTTTCCATGCCACATTTTGTTTTCAGTGTAAAAAAAATATTTGATTAGTTTCATTTTGTGTTATAACTAACATGCAAACTTGTACACTACATCAATATATGTATTTATAGTTATATAAAATCTATCGAATTTTAATGAATATTTATTATTGCACTGTTTAAATTTTGTTTTTGATGTTTAAAACATTGATTAAAATCACCCAGTCTTTACTCTCGCAATATAGGTCACCAGTTTAAGTTTGCATTAAACAACAAAATTCATTCGGTTTTAATATTCGTGTACATCGACTGATCGATCAGAATTGGGAAATTTTTCTCATTGTTTTGCATATTTATTTTCTCGTGTTTGCTACTTCAAATGTTTGCAAACGTATTTCGTGCATGGAACGTTATGACAACAAAATGTAGGTGAAGGTCCTTCGAATATTTTAAAGGAGAAACTTATAAAATTGTAATGGTGCAGTTGACGTAGGTACAAATTTGCAGCCTGAACTGTTTCCACTGCTAAATCCGAAAGCATTTGGGAAATCCTCATCTGCAGCCTATTTTCAGGGCGATCCTGGGCTTCAATGGTCAAGGCAATTGGCTCATATTAAGGCCCCCGGCAAGAGCCTGATAACACGTCGGGAAAATCCCAAGCAAATTCGACTACTCCTTCTCCTCCAGAAAAGTATTTTATTTTTCGTACATGTATCAATAAAGCGAACCGGGAGGTCGAGAAAAGGTTAAAACAGTTTTCTACGGAATTTCCACTGTTTCACTCAAACTCTGGTATCGATTCGTTTTCGAAAGTTTGTGCCGCAAATGTACAAACAACAGGAGGCAATGGAAAATATTCCCACAGAGTTTACGTAACTCGAAGACAAGGTCAGCGGGTCGAAGGTGATATCGCAGCCCGGATTGACAAATGGGCGGGGGCGGTGGCTGATACAAAGGAATTTGGAAAAACCCTAAGGTGTGTTTGGGATTTCGAAAAGTTTCCTACTCCTTGGCATGGGTGATAAGGAATTTTCGCACTTAAGGGGTTCCTGGTGGGTTGCATCTTAATCATGGTGAAATCAGGCGGAAACCTTTTCACTTTCACGAATATTTTGTTTTACGTGATTTGGCAGCAATATAATAATAAAAATCTAATAAAGTTTTTGGAATTTAGTAGAAGGACATATTGCACATACCTTCTATTTAAAAATTTCGTATTGACTTTAACATTGGTATATAAATCATATGGGCTTATTGATTTTAAAATAGAAAATACTTTAAAATAACAAAATTAAAATTGAATGTGATAGTCATTAACATTAAACAGGAATTCACGTCAAATCGTATGTGATATTCCTCTTGATACAAAATGTTCTGCTGAGGCTTTCAGAGGACGAAAATACATATTTTTACTTTATATCAAAGTAAATAGTAACTAGAATCTCATTACGTCATAAAGACGTTTAGAGTATCTCCCTGGACGATCGAAGAGCATGATGGTGTTAGAATCCAGAAGACTCAAATTGAATTTCAAAGGCTACTAAAGTTTAAAGCAAGCTTTTTGTTACAAATATCAGTTTGCTTTATTTTAAACTTAAAATGAAAACGTTTATATTTTTAATAAGTGTTTCTTTTTCATGCAAAAGCAGACTTTTATAAATTTGTGTGTTCTATTTATTTTATAATGTATCAATAGCATTCCTTGCGCTTTTCAACACATTTGTGCCATCAGCTTTTCAATTGATGATGGACTTGCTCTTTGATTCTTTGTAAGTTGTTGTTTCGGAAATTGAAAATGAACGTCAGAGGAGATGGGTAGGTAATACACATAAAACAATAATTATTATTTATGAAATTTTAAACTATTTTTTTTTGTTATAATGAATTCTTGACAAGATCAAAGATTAGGTGTAAAATTTTTAGAATTCAAAGTACATTAACGTTTTAAGGATTTTTAATTTCTTTAAAAATGATTCGTAATAGTGATATTCGAGATTGCTAATTACGAATACGTTGTTAGAATTTCAAAATGGTCAACGTGGCTTATATAGCCTTCTACTACCGCAAATTGAATCTGCTATATTAAATTTTTGCCGTTTTGAATTTTATAAATCTAATAGTTTCCTAATCAATGACCTCAAAATCTACTAAATACATATTTCAGATATGCAACTTCCAACAAATTTATACGTTAAGAAAATAAGGTGAGCAGTTTAAACCAATAATTTTAAAAGGACCACGTCAGAATGCGTGAACTGAGAAAAACCCTTCGAATTAAGTAAACTAGAATGGTTCAATGTCTTTTCCTGTTTTGAAAGATGTATGTACTATATTCAGCAAAATTAATAAATATTTTAAATAGACAATAAAATAAGAATTTAAACCCTTTATAAAGCCGTTGTTGAAATTCAATTTAAAACTCGTATAGGAAATTTAGTTAAACCTAAATAATTTAAAGTAAATCCAGTTTTATTTAATTTATAATGACGATATTTTGTTATTTATTTCTATCCTAATGCATCTGCCAATGAAATGGGAATATGCAAATAAAATCCCCTCGTATGGATGGACGATCAAATCGAAATGAAGTGCTTCTGGCCTAATTGCCACTATCACTGTTTTTATGGAAGTCATTTTCCAGGTGCTAAATTTTGCTAAATTTAATTTGTACACCGCTGGGCGTACACAGCGTTACAGTTCGAGGAATTCCTTTCCCATCGCTTCATCAGAACCCACCCCACGCCCGAACAATGAATGTCGTTTTAATCACTCTCCATTTAAATTCCACCTGGGCGAATTTTACCGAAATAAAACAATTCCGTTTTATTAGCGACACATCAAATGCAACACCTGACGGCAGCAGGTATCCTGCAACGAAAACAATGGCGGCGAGCGCTAATGCGTCGCACCCGCCCCCGCAGCGGAAGGAGTGCGCCCTCAGCGAAATGCGGTGCCGCAAACAGAGGCATTCGGCGGCAACATCGCTGCTAATGAACGCAATTACCTGCAGAACACACCCCGAGCACGCATCAATTACCCTCGAATTACACGGCACATGCAGTCGGGGTGGCGTCGTGACGTAACGCAGCGCCGTCGTGACTGCCATTTGTCTGCGGCTCCTCGTGCTTATTCATATCCACGGAAGCGCCCCGGAGGCTGGGGCTCCTCCGGCCCACCTTTGGGGCCCGTCGATCTCCAGCTTTTAGCTACTGACAAATGTTCCGGCATTTGTGCTTTTTCACCGCGACAGGTAGCTCTGATGGCTCGGGCGGGTCTAAGGGGTCTAAGGGTTAATCGCGGCGTAATTGAGTCGATGTTGATTCTTTCGGCGGTAATGAGTCGTGCGTCTTAGCAGCCATCAGACGACGTCTGGACCCATTGTAGGCATTGACGTCGGGACTAGGAATTGTCCCGGAATTTGTAGTTGGAATGGGGACAATTAGAGGCACTATGTAAAAGTTTTCTAGGATGCTGCCATTGTCTCCGGTCTGGAAGCAAAATTGCAATGACTGATTATCGGAGAGATCAATAAATGAAGGCTATCCGTCATTCAACCTTATTCACCAATTGAAAATTGCAAGGTACTCGATACGATTTTCTTATTGTTACTTCACGTCAGTACAGATACATACAATTCAAGTGTTTGTCTGATTTTCAAGTTTTGGAATTTTAAGTATACTTTTTTTCATTAATTTTATTTTATTCAATTTCTAAAATGGATCTAATGCCAAAACATTTTCTGTGTGGCTCTATGAACGATTTAACTCAAAACTGTTGAATCTATCAACATAAAATTTACGCAGGTTATAAATAATAACCATGTGATCAATTTAGTAACATAAAATCGAGCATAACACCAATCCTATCCTCGATTCGCACAGAGTATTTTTCCGGGATAATTTAGATTTTTTTTCATTTTGTATAGTTCATTTATGAGTGTGTGTTTGTTCGCTATACAAAATCGACACCAAAAATTTGCAAAAACTAATTTTAAAACACAAATTATGGTTTTTGACATTTTTTTAAAATTTTAATTGAAATTAGAGTTATAATTTTGAATTTAAGTAAATTTACTTTTTTGTTCAATTATCATATCTTTTTTATGTAATTAACCCTTAATTTATAAGTACTTATTATATATATAGTATATAATAATGAACCCTTCATTTATAAGTATTTATTGATTATTATGCAAAAGCCATAACTATTGAGTTTTCGAAATCATATCAAATTACAGATTAAAATTAAATCCAAGACCTTGACTTCCGTCTAACTCTAAAATTGATGAGCTTTAATATAAAATGGACCAAAAAAGAATCCGACCCATCGTTCCTAGAAAAGATTTTAATTAAATTAAAAGACAGACAAGACAAGTCCTCGACTCACACCGCCCGAGGAATTTAAAAGCTGCCAAGGCAGACGAAGACCTGGTCCAGCCAGACTCCTCGGGCCACCGGAGTCTGCACATCAAATCAATTTTGACGGATCGCAAACTCATTTGCATTCATAGATGAAAATTAACAGGGAAAAAGCCAGCAACCAAAAGTCCCTTAATAAGGAGCCCCAATTCGATGGAACCCGCCCCTCCGTGTTCGCCCCCCGCCCGGGGACTCGTCTTCTAGGAGCAGTGGCGCTTGCTCTTGTGTGGGAGGAAGGATGCCATTTTGGTCCCATCCTCGTGATCGCCCGGCACGGCCTTAAGAAATCGATGAGATTACCACATTTATCCAAAGTTATGGTTGAGTTTGGCGAAGACGGAGCCGGCTTACCGCGGGGAGCCTCCTTGGCGCTGGCTCAAAGATAAAGGCTACCTGAATGGGGGATGATAACTAAATAAATGAAAAAGACGAAGGGTTCGCCCAGATTAGGGCTGGGTCCGGATGCGGAGCTTCGGTCCTTATCGCAGCGCCTCTGTTGTGTAAGACGGTGGCCCAGAGGTTTTCTGCGAATGGAGACTTTGATTTAATCAGAATTTCGCAGAGCAGATGGATCAGGATCCTGCAAGGTGATGAATGGCCCCGCGCCCTCAGCACGGATGGGCCGGATTAATCTCCCTATAAAATATTCCCGCTCGCGGTCGACGCCCGATGTAAATCGAATCGAAGTCTGCAGCTGGGGCTACAAGTGGTGCTCCGCTGCAGTAAGACTTCCGTCCTAATGCTCGGATACATTGGCGACCCCATTAATGTGTCGGAAGATTGCGAAATATACGAGCGAAAAAGATGCGCCCTTATAAATTGATTGCGAATTCCAGGACCAGCCTCTCCTTTATTGGGTTTGACATAAAAAAGACAAAGGACATAAAAAAGGGAGACCGACGCTCATGCGAGGGACCTCCTCTTGGGAGGGATCTAACTAAGTATCATTTTTACGGGGAGCGCATAAATTTTGCAAACTTATTGAATTATTTACTGGTGCTAGCGTTTCAAACTTAGTCTTCCTGGGGATGGGGAGGCTAAGGATACATATTTTAAGTGGACACAGGAAGCACGTTCCTCGTGTGTGTAAATTTTCGAGGGCATTCATAGGGAATGATCAAGTAAAGAATGGGCCTTCCGTCTACGGCCTAGATTAATTTTAAATAAAGATTGTGGAGGGCTAAAGGAAGTATTTACTAAGCTCATCTGAATGTAAAGGTTTCTTCTTTACACTTAAAGCTGTAGCAAAATAAATTAGAAATACCAGAGATAACTATACTATACTTCTCTGTGATTAAACCCTTGTAAAGCCGTCTATAATAATTGCCAAAAAGTGTTGAACTTTTTCACGCAGAAATAAATTTCCCTTGTTTTAATAAGTCATTATTGATGGCTTAGTTTCTTCATTTCCACTTAATTTGAAGAGATTTAAGATTTTTTAAACGGTATCACATAGTAGCCACAACAAGAAATCTTTCTGAATGAAATTTTTTTCGTTATTGTTTTATTTATTTTTATACGTATAGCTACATATAAACCTTATTATTTTTTTTCAATGAGGATTTAGAATTCAATCTACTATCTACTATCTAAGTTTTAATTTGATTTATTATTCTTTATATCTGTTTTTTTTTTTTTTTTTGTAAGAAACCAAAATGGGGATGAAGAGCATTGAACCCTAGTAGGTACTTAATATCTTACATCTTTCTCTGTAGCTTGTATTAAGCGAATAAATAAATAAAAAATATTTAATAGTACAATAAATTTACCGATTAATGTTACTAGAAATTATGTTTATAACGTGAGAAATGGTAGTTTGCAAAATATGCGTACGTTAGTGTTTTAAAACACAAAATTCTTTTATTAGAGGAAAAATTAAAGTTTATTGAAGAACAACTATACAAAAATAAAAACAAATAAATAAGTAATCAAATAAAACTTCAAATTATTTTTCCATCTTTAAAGAATCATTCCTGAAGATGTTAAAGTAAAATCTTAGTATTGTTTTATCAGGATATTCGAACATACAATACAAAATGAGATTTTCCATTTAAAACGAAAAGATTGAAATTTTCAAAAACAACAGTGGGAAGAGATGCGTCAGTTATTTCTTTAAATAACACATTTTTTTGGGTTAGTTTTTCTTAGAATTTATATATAAGCAAAGGATTGGAGAAGGCAATTGTGGAGAAAAGAAATTGATACGTCTATACAGTTCGTCAGGAAAAAATCGAACGCAAAATTAATTGTGTCGGTAGCACACTTTTCTGTAGAGAAAAACTTTTTCGTAAAAAGTTAGTTTTCTGTGTTGGGCGAAAAGTAAACAAAAGAAATATATGTGGCAATAGCAGGGAGGCCACAGAATAGCAGAATATTATTGGGAAGTAAAAAAAAGGAACATTATCCCCTGGGGAAATTACCAAAGGCTGAAAAAAAGTGTTAAAAAAGGAGAAAAAGAAGAATAAGAAGAAAGTAAGAAGAAAGAAGAAAATCTTAGACTACCAAAAGTTGCGTTGATATTTTGTCGATTTTTGCAAACTTCTTGCAAAAGATTCGATCCATACAACAGAGAATAAATGATAAATAACGAATTTTAAAAGTTTATTAACTTTGCAGATATTAATTTTAAAAGATGCAGGACAATTTTCTAAAAGTATATATTAATATTAAAATCTCTGCAATAGGTATTATCTTCGGAATTAAAAGTTTAACTTACTCAAACAACTTTATGCCACTTCGTACTTGTAATCACAGCAGCAGAGAAATGCGATTTTTATACAAATTATTTTGAATTACAAGTTGAACAGTTTTTAAAAATTTTCACAATTCGTCTTATGGAGTGGTATTTGTTGCGTCTTATCCATTTTGTACATTTTACACATATAACTTCAAAATTTCGTGAACTTCCGTATTTGTCCTCCTTATAAGAAAACATCGGTATAAGTATACAGCTTGGACATGGATTTTATTGTAATTTGAAATTTATGCCGCATAGATTTTTAAAACGATTACAGGAAAATTTAGAATTATAATTATAATTTTCTCTTGAATTTCATCCGAACTTACCTATACCTAAAATTTCATTATTAATTTTAATGTTATAGTTTTCTAAAAAACACATTTCTTTTTTTACTACATATATGCTAAATGTTTGACTTTAACTTGCGCAGTTGCTCGCAGACAGTGTGTTTAAAGTTAAAAATGAATCTAAAATATGTAAAGACAAGATTTGATATTTTGTATAAATAAAAGTCAATTTCATATAACTAGAATTTCAAAGATTTGTCTTCAATCTAACTACTATTAAATTTTTGTATATGTGAAAGGACAAAAAAAAAACTTAAGTAATATACTGGTAATAATGCATAATTACGTAACTTACATATTTAATTATTGCTGTATTTAATAATAATTCTAAATCTTCTGCAATTTGAAAATTTGAATTTGTTCAGTATATTTAGTTTTCCATCTTATACGCATGTAGTATATAAATTTTCTGTGTGCGGTTCTCCTTTAAAAGAAAATGTACCTTAAAGTCGAACTTCTGTAGTTCCATTTGGCCGAGGCCGAAGTCTTCGAAAAGCGTAAAGAAGTTTCCTTTGGTTGCATTAAGTCATTAATTCTCCTAAATTGAGAGAAGACTTTAATTCCCTGAGGAGTAGTGTCAACATTTCTTCCACTTTAACTGTCCCATCTGAAATTGCTCTCAAACGCCCTCCTCCTCAGCCTCCCACCGAGGGGGCGTTCGCCCGGAGCACCAGCTCCAGCAGTGGGGCCCTGGGACTGCGTAGGTGCACAGGGAACTCAAGGGCCGGAGAATTCAATTTCAGGAATTCATTTCCTCTTGCCAAGCCTGTTCCAGATCGGATTATAACATTCGGTTCTTCTCCATCAAATTTTCCTCATCTTGTTTAGCGCCACTCTACACCTCGGCTGTCTGCCAACGTCTTGAAGATGTCTGGCTCTCATGTTACGTTCCTAGTGCTGCTCCTCCTCCTCATCTGGACCAAGAAGTTTCAGAAAGATAGATCTACAAGTGCAGATAGAATCATCGCCACCTCCGTCAGCCTGGACTAGGCGGGAAGATGATTGCGAAATGTCCGGCGATCTCCCAATTTGAGTCCAGGATGCTTCGCCTCATTCTAGCAGGAGCAGTCTTTCATTTTTCGACGTAATTACGCGCGTGTCCAACTCGGCGAATTACAGATAAATGCTGATAAATTTCGTATCTATTGTGCATCGGTTGCGAGCTACATGTGCCCACCCTCCCGGCATCCCCTAAACGGCCGGGATGTGTGGGATCGGGCATATGTGTCCCATTGAAAGTTTTTCGTACAAAAGGAAATCGATCAAACAGGAAAGAAACATTGCCTTAACCAAGCCATAAATTACACATCGGGCGAAAAAATTCGCACCACATGACAAACAGAAAAACTGTGTCACGCGCCGGGAATTGGGTTTATATTGTAAAGGATATGCCATCATTTTTCATTATTGGAAATAAGACAGCGTCCCAGAATATATCAAAAGTTGACACTGTGCTGAGCCCTTTTCCATCTTCGGGACTTATGGGAAAAGCATGGCTTCGAAGTCCCAAACGATATGTGTGTGCTCTTGCCCCGACCGACTTTCTCTGTAAACCTTCATGCGTCTTGTCGCAAAATAAATCCCTCCTTCTTCGCTCGCATACTAAATTGAAAACAAATATTTAAAATCAAAACAGGTGAGAAGCCCTCATGTGCCTTCCGCTGAGTGAGTCCTCTTCTGGATATCGCCTGAATGAGGAACGTGCTCAGAGCACTCAATCCACAAGGAACATCCGTCAAAATACGGGTGCAGTAAACTTACACAAATGCACCTGTGTTCCCGGGTGTAAACACAGTTCGCTCCCACCGAACACTGTTTATTCCCATTATCCTTTAGGGTAGCGAATTCCCAAAAAGGATAATCGCATTGGGTTCAATTTGCATTGCGTCTAAAACTTAAAGGATTTTTCCGAAATGTAAACTTTATGGTCCCCCTAACGGAAATACTATTACAGCTTATCAGGAGCAAGCTCTGGAAAAAAGGGTTCTTACCTGTATTTGCTCTGGGACTTTTACGTAAAGTAAAAGGCTACCATATGACTAAATTTTCATGAATTTTACACAAATTTTTTTTCTTTTTTTGATGACGTGTTAGTAGCCGGAACCCCCCGGAAGGGATAAATAGCTTCAAATAAAATATATACCATCACATATGCTTGGTACAGTGCTCTATTCTATTTTTTTTCTACTGCCTGGCGAAATTATAAAAAAGGTCCATCAATGTCTAATATATTTTCCCAAATATGAACCTTCTAAGAATTACCCTGTAATGCGATTTAGTCAGTGAAAAGAATATTTTATTTCGGGAGAATAGTTTTTGATACGTATTAGTTGGGGGTGCTACTTGATACATTAATAGTAAATACCTAAATGCTACACTTATAAACTTCTTTTCGACAATAATTAAATTCATATGATACTTATCTAGTGAAAAATGATTTTATATACTAGTAGAATGTGTAGGTAATAATAAAAAATAAATGTTGCATGAACATTTTTAACTGTCGGTTTGTTGAGAGCGATGATACCTAGTATGTTAAAGTTAAGTTTGCTATGTTCAATTTAAAGTAACAGCATATTGCACTAATTTTGATACCATACTATTTCAGTACCGTAGCTAAGGTACATACGTTCATTTAGTATCAAAAATTAGTGGAAAAAAAAGTTGTTGTTGTTTTAGAATAGCAACAATTTTCTTACGATTTACGTACTTATAAGAGTTTATTTCGGTCATATTGACGTCCCGTTCTACGAGACAAATTTTGCTTAAATATTTTCATCTTTAAGGTCTAGTAAGGTTGTACTTTTGAAGCTTAATAAAATCATTGAATTTCTCTGTGATAACCATATTTCAAAATTTCATTGTAGTTCTCAACTACTATTAAAATTTAAATATCATTCATAACGATTAAATATTGATATTGGCAAAATAATTTTTTTTGTATATGGTAATGTAATATGTGAATAACAAAACAGAATAATTACAAAAAATAGTTTAATATTATTGTCGATAGACACGGGAATTCCATTAAATAAATGAACGTATTAAATTTAGATAAAAAACACATTAATAAAGCATTCAAAATTGAAAAGGATAAAGGAGAGTTTTTCTAGAAAATTGCTAATAAAAATTAAACTACCCCAACAATCATGGTGAAAATTAATGGCAAAATATGATTGGACGCTGTTGCGCTAGTTTATAATAGAGTAGCTATTAGGTTTTGTTTAGAACTCACTTTTGGAGTCAGATTTTACAATAAATCGAAGCAAATATGTATTTACTTTAATTACGTTTAATTCAAGCATTCTTGTAGAGTTCCTAATTTAAGATGTTTACAAAACTTGTTTGAACTGTCGTCGCTTTCAAACCCAAACGATGATTCTGCAAAGTTTCGTCATAAACTGATGAGGACATCTTAAACTCAACTTTTATCTTAAAATCCATAACATTTTATATGCCTACACAGTATTTACTGCCTTATCCTACCATCCGAAAAAGATGGAAAATGATCTCTCAAACTAAATTATGGACAAGTGGAGTGGAGCGAAACATTTTTCTCCTAACAGCGCGACATTTTGCGAAAAATCCAATTTTTTATTGATAAGGTGCAGCCCTCGTTCCCCGGGGAAGAAGCGCTTCCCTCTGGATAAAAAAAAATATGTGGCGAAGCAACGTGCACCATAAATGGCCATTAAAGGTTTAGCAAAACGACCCAATCGCTCTAAGGAGCCCGGAAAGGGAAAGCGCCCCAAGATAAATTGAAATGTGAGCAGCTCCGCAAATTATTCAAACCGAAGTTGGCGGGGAGCTGGGGCTCCCCAGCCGAAACCGAATCGCGTTTTGTCCATTTTTATGGCACCGAACCTTATTATATGGCACGCCCTGTAACGAGGCTCGTTTGCGGCCCCGCACACCTTCCGCGCAGGTGAGTTATGCCCGGTAAACACACGGCTGAACCGATGAAACAGCCCTCGGGCCCGCTTGTATTATGTTATGAAATATGGCTACAAGTGGGGCGATATGCGAGATCCTCGACGGCTTCCTTCGGCCATTTTTCATGCTTAAAAAGGCTTTTTAGAAAGTTGCACTTGGAGAGCGCAGAAAGTCGTTATCATTTCGCAGCGGCGCGGCGCCCGGCGGCGGGGGCGTTAGCGGGGCCTTCGAAGTGAGTAAATCCCTGTAATTGGCCCCGCACTCATACACAAGTCGCTTAGTCCTGGATTTATGCACAGTCTTTTTTTTCTTCCCTCCCTTTTGCTGCGCGAGGCAATTTAGCAACCCTTATGAGGAGTAAATTTGGATCGGGCATAAAACGAACATTTCAAAATGTTTTCCAGTTGAAAGGACTACTGGCTCGGTTCATTTCCCAGTTGTGTCACTTGAGCATTGTACTGCCGGAATCATTCTACCGATTTTATGCTTAAATTTCTGACTACAATTTAAATTTTGAAAATTCTGATCCTTTTCTTCTGGTTAAATTTAGGTCTGAATACTGGTTTGATCGATATAGGAAAAGTTATCGGGCCCTAATACAAAAACCGTTTGAACTGTTAAAGTAAAGCTGAATAAACAATTAAAATGTTGTATTATTTAGATATTGTATTAATCATACTCGTATATATATATAATATATATCGGTTTAATATCTTAATTATATCGTAGCATTATTTTTACTAAATCCGCAAATTAATTAAAGGGGTGGAAATTAAGGACTAGATGTTAAAATGATTAAATTTTACTTGAAAATACACATTTCGCGGCTGCGAAAATAATGTAAGTAGATTGGTCGAAGTAGTAGAGGTAGCACATATTTCTTAAAACGAACAACATGAGCTATTTTTATAGAAATCATTTCACTATATGTACGTTTGTCCTCATATTTGTTAGGTGATTGTTGCCAAACTTTGCTTATATGTGTCGAACAGTATTTGGTTCATATTTAAATATTTGAGTGTTTGGGAAAACTTACTTTTTTCAGTCGCTATAAGATAGATATTGTGTTTTTACACGTAAAATTGTTTAAAAACAGTTTAAGAATTGTGGGAATTATCATTCTGTAAGAACGAAATACATTGGGAATTTTATGTGGAAATCAAACCCACAACTTCGGCACGCTCACAGCCAAAAGAACACATAAAGAACTTATAAGTACAGGACCGGAAAGGTTTAACCAGGGCATTTTTTTTAAATATTAGGGTTTTAGAAAGCTTTTGACGTAATGTCCGAATAAGTTGAAATAGGGTATATTTTAATAGAGCTGAGATAAATTCTTGCTATTAGGGCCGAATAAGCTCGAATAAGGTATTTTGTACTAAGCCTAAAATAAGGTATTATTAAGTTTAGGGTCCAATGATTTCAAATAAGGTACTGATTTAGGAACCCCCTAAGTTAAAGCTGGGTATTACTTAATACCTACAGTTAAAATAAATAACTGTGATTCTAAATCAGTGCCACCGTAACCTCTACGTCTGAGTCTACATATCTCCTATATTATAGATCAACTAAATTCTTCATATTAAAATTTTCATGAACATATAGTATTTTGACTCGTCAAATTTTGATAGGGAACTCATAAAGTTCTCATGGAATTAGAAAAAAGTCTGGTTACAATGTTTGATTGGTCAAATTGAATTTCCAAATTTCGTTGAAGTTCCAAATTTTAGTAGTAGATTCGAAATCAGTGGTGTCAAAGAACCCTTACTACTAAATTGCTTTGAAATTATATATAACAAAATGATTTAAAGTCCATTTTGTTGAATGTTAATGAAAAAAATTGTGATTTTAAATGATAGAAATTTGGAAAAGCATCCAATTTAAGTTAGACAGCAACACGTAAATTAGATCAGCTCGACAAAAAACAAATGCGGAAGAGGAGTATTCCGGCAATTTAATTTAATTGCCAAGCCTTCCAGATTCATTTCTAATAACATCTGGATTAGACCTGAGGTGCATCCGCAAAGACCGCCGAACGTGCAGGAAATAGAGTTAATCACTGCAGCAGTCTTCCTTCCATTGTGGGGGTGGGTTGGCTCGATCTTGAACTGCTCCTTGCTGAATAAGAAATTGAATAAGGTAAATTGGGTCATAAAGCTTAATTGGGAGCAAGGAAATGAAATTATTATTTAACAGAGCCCGAAGCCCGGGCCTCATCGCGTGCAGAGTCAAAAATTGCATTTGCGAGAGAGCTCGAAATCAGGCACAAAACGCAAAGTTCATCTGTGTCCCAGGGTTCTGGGGTCTGTCTGGCAGCCGCCGCCGCCGCTCATCCACCCCCAACATTTGCCGCACCGCGACGGAGAAGGGCGTGGTGGGATGGGAGGGGGTGCGGGGGCAATAAGGGCTTTATCCATTCCGGCCGGAATACAAAAGGCTGAAAATGGAGAAAATGTTATTTTTGCATAACTAAAGGCATGCAAACGTGCCCGTGGCTGCCACTATGTAGGTACGGCCAAACAATGGAATTAGATTAAATTTCATCCTCGGCAGATAGGACCCGGTCTATGTAATAGTTGTGTATGGGCACGTTCCCGGCGGTTCTATGGCATTATATCACACCACGGGTAACTGGATTCAGCTGGAAATGTGCGGCAAAGCGATACGTGTCGTGAAATCCCCCGGGAGAAGCCAGGCAGAAATACAAACGAGTCAAACGTAGAAGATAATCGGGCTGGGATGGGGATGAATTACAAAGTTTTAACGGATTCCATTGTTGTGCAATTAAGGAATGTCGGTACATAGAGACAGAACAGTTCCCGATTTAGTCCTGCGAACATAGCCATCCCGATCCCGGCCGCCAGGCAAAGTACCCCCCCAGTCTTAGAAATTTTACGCTCGGGCTGGAATCACTCGAACCCGGGCTTGGGTGGGTTTGGGGGGCAGACACATCTTTCATTAACTCTTCGAGGATTTCCGATGGCCGGAGAAAGCTTTTAGCGGAACTCACTTAAAATCTGATAAATATGAAATTATCTGCCGACTTGCGTTTCCGTTCGAGGTTTTAATTAAGCTCAAAAATAATTCATGCTCTCGAGGAGAAACATTGAACCTGACCGAGCCTCCTTCAGCAGAAGTACTGGCATCTGTTCCGCACGAAAGGAGATTAATTTTCAAAGATTTTCGGAGGCTGTGTCGCTGAGAAAATGATTTATTCGAATTATGTCTTAAATTTATGGAGGAAGACGCTACAACTGCAATGGTTTGCTTAAAAGCTTTCTCCGTAGGGCCTTCTATTGAGCACAACTATACGTTTATATGAATGAAATATCTTAAACCAGAAGGTAGTTCTAATTCAGGAAAATGAAAATTAAGACCTACTTTCCAATGGAGATTATAAATCCTCCCGTAGAGAATACTAGAATAATTCATGTCATTATATCAGCACAAAAATACGCTATTTCTACTAAAGTCGGCTCAAAATGATTTGTAACGAAATAAGATATCGTAGATACACAAAGTAGGTTATAAGGTAATCAAAAAACTTATCTATATCTTCTGGCATTTATAGACATAGACGAACATCAATATATCTTTTTGTATACAAAAATATTTGTAGTTGTGCCTACACGTGTATTTGTAGTTCTTATTTTATGCTTTAGATAAAGAGTTTTAAGTATTTGCAAAGCATGATATATGTGCATACATGTAAATACTATGAACACTTTTACATCAAAAATAAATGAAGTGTGATTACGTTTCTCTGCGAAAAAGTATTCTTCGAAATGTAGGGAGGTAAAATAGAATTTTTTATTCACAAAGATTTATGAAACAATTTATTTTGATAGAAAAGGAAAAAAGTGGAAAGCGAAAAATTTTTTTCCACTAAAGATAAAGGTTTATGTACTTACTAATAGCTGAGCAATCAAAATTGTACCTTTATATTTTAAGTATTATACTATTTAGTTAAAGACTGTTCAAATGCTTAAATTGGATATTTCGCTCTGTATGGGAGTTTTACTAAAACCTATGAGATGGAATATAGAATGATGATCCAAAACTCATATTGCTCCAACGGTTCACATATGAAGGGTTTTTACCTTTTATGAATTTATTAACTATCAACCTAATAGCTATTAACGTTTTTGTTCCGTATTTGCTCTTGTATCTTTGCTTTATGGGAGGACATTAAATCTGAAAACCTTATGTTAATTGCTCATTCGTGACAGAAATTATCGTCTACATAAACATATCGCCAAACATCTAAATATGTAATTTATTGGACATTAAATCGACCACCCCGATTTCAATAAATGTTCTCATAAAATTACTTTGACTCGTGGAAAATGAAACTCTTTTGTTTAATTTTGACGGAAATCCCTTCAATTACCATATAATACAGAAATTAGGTAATTTCGTTCGTATTTATTGCCATTTTGCATTGGATCCGTCACCTTTAATTTCTAAACTTCGAAAATTGTTTCCCAAATTAGTTTCTTTAAAAACCCTCAAATACCAATTTTTATGAAAATTTCTTGAAGCTTAAAATTGGAGAGAAAAAGCAGAAAACGGACCAGAATTTGGGAGAAAGAAAAACAATCCGACTAAATGCTACGAATTTGAACGTAATTCAAGTAATTAAAGTAAATTTTCGAAATGAGGGCTAATTATAGGTCTGTAAAATGTTTATAAACAAACCGAATGCAATAGCCTGCAATGTAACAAAGGCGAAATTGATTGGGTATAAACTACCACTCCTCTTTTATTTTTAAATATCTGAGTCTGTTGCCCTTTTCTCATAACCTCTGTTTATATAGCACCCCAGATTATAATGAACGATGAACGTTTTTAAAAGACCATAAATTCATGGCTCTGTAATCACGTTGTGAGTTCTACGGTGAATAATGGTTAAAGCTTTCATCATCGTATTAAGGGATATTGATTTTACGATATTTCATTTTTGCTTAAAAATAAAATGCGTGTCTTAAATAGTAATTTATTCGGTTACTCGCTTTTGAAAGTTCTTTAGAATCTGGCACTCTTTTCTTTATTATAGTAATAACATAAAAGATGTTAAAGTTAAAATTAAATGTATTAAAACTTCTTAAAATCATGAACCTTTTACACGTAGAAATCGGATACTAGAAGTTTAATGTATGGCCTAATCGGCGCAATTTCGGTTGTTATTTTTATGATTGAAATAAATGAATATAATCTAATTTATTTTTATTGACATTCGAAACAAAGGAAGTCAAATTCTCTGTAACAGAACATAATTTTAAATAAAAATATCTCGGTAAAGCTTGTTGTTGAAATTCGTTACAGATACGGTTCTTTGTATTCAATAGTTAAATAGACGTGGAAAATTAAACTTTTTAAAAATGATTTCAATTTGGTTTTTACCAGAAAAATAAAGATTAAAGTCACGGCACTTTAGAAGTCTTACACATATTACAAAATTATATCTACTCCTTCAAGAAACATTTAACTCTAATGTAATCTTCGTCGTATCTACTCCTGAAAGTGAAGGAAAAATTAATAAAAGGCGACGGTGTAAATAATGAGGCAAAAATTCCCCCTGAAACTTTGATGCTCTCAGAGCTGTGCCCCAAATTAATTTTACCTTGGAACACGCCCGAATATCTTTTAAAGAGATGCCGCAACTCGTCCTCATCTTCATTCTTCAAATTAAGGACCCCTTCCCCCAAAATTTATTCGTGCGTCTTTCGCACATCGCCTGGGTTTCATCGTCTTGAAGGCGAACCTCGTCAGGCTTTATTAATCGCCCGACTGTGGAGCATTTTAAGTTTAGAGAACCGCGAAATATGCCGCGAAATGATAGGTACGGAAGCATTTTTCACCAGCGAGAATCTGGAAAAGGAGCCACCAACTCCGCCGCGAAGCGATAAAACACCACAAGTACATCGTCGCAGCTCTAATTGAAAGTGAGAACGAAATTATTTGCGAGGAGGACCTAATTGAAGGTGCTCGAAGGTAAAGGGGGATGCTGCGCCCCCGCAGGATTTTCGCGGAACTCCTCCACCAGAGAGCGCCTTATGCTCGCATGATTCCCACAGTCGTGATGAGCTCCAGTCGCTAAAATGAATATGGGGACAATATCGCATCATATGCCAAGTCGTCCTCGACAAAAGGGGAGAAAATTGCGAACGTGAAAAGGGATTTAGCGGAAGGAACGTCACATGGGATGGCTCACAGGATTTCCCGGTCGGAGCAAATTTCTGAAGCCCGTCAGTCAGCTGCCTTCGCGCTTTGTCGTTATTAAGAGCGAACACTTGTTCGAAGTTATGACAGGGAGCGGGCCGCGGGGTGGGTAATCCATTCGCCAATCTTCCCTTCGAAATAAAATGATTTTGGCATTTAACGATATTTTTGCCCTTCATAAACCACCCCTCCGTTTGCAACCCACGTGCGGAGGCAATCACCCCTTCTAAGACGACTCACCTGACGAGGCAGCAGGTCAGGGAAATTCATTAGGAAAACCCTACAAGACGAAAGTTAATTAGGAAGATAGTGAGGTAATTAGGATCACTCTACGCCCGCGCTAAGTTGGCGCGATATGCAGACCTCGATTGGGGTCAATTAAAGCACTCGGCCCGGCTAGACGGATTAAGTGTAATGTCGTTATTGTCCGTGAGAAGCCATTTCGCCGCGTTGACTCTGACTTCGTCTGGACTTTACAGGGCTCAGTTACTGCCTACGAAGTTGACTAAAACAAATAACGCCCAAAAAGGAGCTTAGTTTAATTAGAAGAAAGGTGAATGCTGTGATTTATTTTATCCAGAAAAGCTTATTTTGTGTTTTATAGTTATTTAATATCTGCATAGCTATGTTCTTTTCACATCGGATCGATTCTGGGTTCTGCAGGAAATTTTCCATTGAATTGAAATTTTATAAACCGTCACGTATATTAAGATTTTAAAATTTTTGAAAAATGCATCTATATTTCCATGATATTTACCCATCCAAACTTCAAATCTTAAACCAGATAAATTCTTGGTTAAAAGTTTTGACACAAAGTGGGTAGAATTCCCCAGGCAACTATGATTTTATTTTCTTGAAATAGAAAATCTTTATATGCGTGACGGTTTATAAAATTTCAATTCGATGCAAAATTTTCTGCAAAACTCAGAACAGGATCCAATGTGAAAAGAACGCGCCTATTAAATATTTATGTATCGTATTTTTACTTTGTGCTGGAAATCTGTTTTCGCAAACTTAAAAACAATTGAAATCTGTTGAAGCTTAGATATGTATATAATATGTATTATGTGAAAATTCTCGAAAGCACAGATCTGACCGCAGGTATAGGAAACGTTGTTGAAAAGTTTCCCAGGTATTTATTTTACTTTGAAGATTTTAAAAGTGGTTTTTCTTCTAATTTTGTTATTCCCACAAAGCTTTCTTGCAAATTACGGAAAATCATTGCATTACATGAATGCTGAAAATGAAGAAATTGAAAGAAAATTTCCAATTTCTTTGTTTTACAATTTCCTACGGGAAATGTGCGTTTGTCACTGTTGATAAGTCGAATAAGTTAGTTGCTTTTATACATATATTTATCTTCGAAATTTTAAACTTATATCTCGCGAAGTATGCATGTATGTATTATATGTTTAAACTATACCTTTTGGCTTTTAATGGAATTAAGAATTTACAACTACTTATATAGAAGACATATTTCAAAATTCTCATCGAACTTATTGTATTTACTTCATTATACACGAAAAACAAAAAATTTAAATTAAAAAACTACTTGTACTTACACGGATCAGTATCAGACAGATAAAAATATCAGTATTAATCATTTTGTGTTTTAGTTTTATTAAAATGGATTTTGTTTTTGGACTTTCTGATTCTTTATCTAAACATTTTCACAAATCTCAGATTTCGTACTTTGCTTGTCTGGTCAGGGCAAAGACTAGATTCAGTTAAGCACAGTTAATAAAAATTTGATAAGATAAAAAGTTTGATGACGAATGACGTGTAAACAGTGCACTTTGTAAGATCGTTTTTTATTTTTAGTGGAAAATATTTGTAGTGTTTATAGCTTCAAATCGGCGTGAGTAATATTTTTTTATTTGCACTGCCAGAAAATTGTTGTCCTGATATTAAAAAAAAACAAATTGTATATAATTCCATATGGAATATTGTTTACAAGGAAAACGTTCAAATGTTTTAAAATGAGCGAAACCCATTAGATTAAAACCCAAATAAGAAGGCTTAAAACGACATTTGAAGTTTACAACTGAAACTGTCAGCTTACGAGTTTCAAAAAAGTTTAAATATTTAAACCACTTTGAAGATTATTAATAAAATTTGGGTAGCGGCTTGCGTTGGGTCTTTTTCGCAATCATGAAGGATATTTTTCATTGAATTGAAACCTATATAGAATCCTTTAGCATACCTCTGGTGAGATCTTAGCAAAACAGTCTATAATATCATCGAAAGTAATGAAAATAAATTAGTTTTCACTTTATAATTATTTTAATTTTGAATAAATAATAGTGGGCGAGAGAACTGTCTGTTATATGCATATAATGCTTAATATTTCAGCAGCTTCTGCATTACTTCAAGGACGTTATAATTAAAAAGTTATTAATTTTACAATTTAATTTGATGGTATTTTTTGCGAAATATTGTATAGTAATAGCTTGTCTGAAGCTAACTCTGTTCCGCTTCTATTCTTACAAAATATAATTTTATAAAAAATATGTCAAAGTTTGAAAATTAATTAATTGCAAACTCTTAAAAGCTTAATTTGGTGCTTTAGCTTTTAAGACGGTCTTCGTAGACGATTAGGGAGACTTTTGTGGCTGACGAGATCGCCAGGGAAGAGGATTCGAATTAAAGCTGAACCCGGCAATTACTCGTACATGAACCAAAAACGGCTCACTTGTATATTTATTGGGAATTATGCGAAATAGCCCAGGTGGCAGACTGAGTTAAAGGCTCATTAATTTTTGCCTAGATGTGGTTCGCCGGGACGGACGGTTCCCAGGGATTTCTCAATCTTCCCGGGGAGTGTGTGCACACTTCCAGCGAGCACGTCACGGGCGGCCAGATTACGACGAAAGTAGGCAAACGTTATTAATTGCCCCAAGACGAACATCGCCGGGCAGGGATAAATTTCCTGTGTCAACTCTCGGTGCACGTACCAAGCACGTTGAAGGTGGAGTTGAGTGCAACAGCGGGCTCCGGGAAACCGGGGAAGTCCCGGGAAAACTTGGAAAACACGAGACGTCGCCCAGGTTCGATGCACCCGCATCAAAAAAGACGTAATTGCCGCTAAACGAGGTAGTGCAACTAAATTAGTCCATAAAAGTTTTTAAGGGAAAATGCGCTCGGGAAGTGCATCGCTCCCGGGCACTGCACAAACCGGGGCTGTGCCTTTCTTCGGTAATGCAGTTTCGATTAATCCGCCGAACGTCCGCGGGGCAGGGCTCCAAAGTGGCTCTTAATTGGCGTACGGGCCCAAAACTGCACCGCGACCTGTTTGCTTTTATTTCCCGGACGAGTTAACACTTGAAGTGCACGAAGCCAGGTCAACAAATCTCCCGAGATCCCACATAAGTCATCTTGCAGGAGATACTTGTTGAAATTGTTGAAGTTGACGCTCGCGGGCGATAAGTGGACAAATGGCGATTCGTTAAAGAAGCGAAAGTGGATTGCCTTAACAGATGGAGTTTTCTTCTTAAAAGCAGAACGCGGAATCGTTTTATTTCCTCTCCGCTCCTATTTATAGTCTGCGAGGAGGTATGGCAGTATATTTCATTCTAGTTTATCAATTTTTATTATCTGGTTACAACTTCTTGGTATTTCGGTAAAAATATACATATATAGGGTCTGGAAACTAAGTATAGCTATCCATACCTATTAGTTGCCTAAAAGTGTTTTGATATTAGTTTAATAACGCGCTGTTAGCAGAAGTTTCGGAGTAAAAATTCACGACTGTCTGCTTCAAACATTCATTTCAAAAAGCAAAAAGTAGGAATATTTCGATCTTTATATTTTTAACAAAATTTTACATTTTTTAGCTTTTTACTAGCTTTTGCCACACAGCTTTCGTATTAAAATAAAGTGGATAAAGTGGACATTCATATTGTAGGTATCAATCAAAATCCCTCTACTGCAAAAGTTAATTCCCTTTGGTTGAACACAAAGATTGCAAAAATTACTGTTTTCTTTTACTTCCCACCACAGAAAGTTATAATAAAATCATAATACGCTACGACGATTATTAATCACCAAGAATAAAGCGTCTTTGCATTCCTTTTAAATGAAAATCGCCGAAAATCATCAAGAATATAGCTTATTTTAGCCGAAAATTGTCGATTTAGATTCCGAAGTTTTAAACTTTTGGAATAATTGTTCAATATATTTACATACCATATCTCTGAACTTTTAAATCTAAAACGATTCAAAAGATAAATTAAGTAAATTTTGATACCGATTATAAATATTCAAATCAATAAATTCTTCAGCATCAATTTTCATAACAATATGTGCTTACTTCGAAATTTGAAATATGTCGGTCATTATGTTGGATTAATTATGTTATTTGTGTTTCCCTATATGATCTATGATCACTATCTATGAGTGTAAATATGTGTCTATAATGAGTGATCAAAAAACAGATGTGAATTTGTAAATGTTATAGATTCGATTTCATATATTCTTGTACTATTTCTATATACATACATATGTTTATAACGAATGAGCATTATGCGAGTTAAATTTAGGGTTTTAATTACATGTTACATGTAAAGTGTTTGAATTTTATTGCAGTTTGTAAATTTAAATGGGATCTTAAAAATTTAGTTTTGTATATGTTAGGTTATGTTGAAAAATAGAATTCTCTGTGATGAAACACATTTTGAGTCAGAAATAGTTCGTTCTATAAAATTGTTTGTTAAATTATTCATTTTAACGTACGGATTTAAAATTTTATTAAGCATGTGTTGGAATAGTTTGCTTGACATTTTGAAAGTATTGTATAGTAGGAAATTTTGTTGTATGTATGTAGGAACATTTAGCATTTAAGATAGTAAGGTTGAAGTGAAGAGACTCACGACTGATCCCTATGTTATTTTCTGCATATAAAGCAGCAGCTGAAGGCCAAAACCTCATTATCCTTAATTAACTATGGAAGATTGTCTTAAATGCTGTCTAATGCGAAGACTTCAGTGTAGCGTTCTCATTACCGGCGGAGTGGCGGCGAGGAGGGCCTAAATGAAACAATTGCAACTGTTGCAGGACCCGTGGAGTGCATCGCATCGTCTGTTTTCCCTTCGCAACCATGCACCCGCACGATGCGCCGACGGCTTTGGGGGTGGCTTGTAAACCTACTTATGTATTTGATCCCTCGTGCCCCCATTCGGTGTAATTTGTTTGATGGGACGCTCGCAGGGAACAAATCCGGCCGCACCCCCGCCACCCTCGTCCGGCCACCCCTTCGACTGCAGCTGCAGGGCGTGCAGTGCAGTGCAGTGCAGCAAAGTTATTCAATTGCCTCGGCGAGCAAAGTTCCTCAAATTTATGCACTTGTTCGTGTGTCTTTGCATATTTTACGACTCGCAACCTTATGATGGATCCGTGTGCAAGGAGGCATGTTGTCACATATTGCCGCCTTTTGTTGTGAAGTTTTATAGAACGACAACAGCTGCCAGTAGGGCTCCACTTTGCATACGCATTAAGCGGGACAAGCAGTGCACATGTCACACTTCATGCATGATTTAAAAGTTTCCGCAGATTGTTAGTTACAGGTCAGGTTGTATCTGCTCCAATTACCCAACTGGGATCTGTCCTTCGGAGCTCCTCTTCCCCCAATGCGGCACTAGTGGCCGCCCACCGTTTGGGGCCTGAATAAGCCCCAAAATAGGGGCACAATTCGATTATTTAATCCTCGAAGGTGGTGGCGGGAAAGTCGCTGTTTAATATGCCCTGCAAAGTCCCGGGCTCCTGTTGTTGCAGTGCGACCACAAAAGCCAGGTCAAATAGCACCGCCGCGGGATTGCTTTTCGGCGTAACCGCGGACAATGCGCGGGTAATTTCGTGCGAACCCAAAGGCCCCATCGAGCAACATCAAACAATGCGATTCTGATGCCCTAAGCCTCTCGGTGGGTAACGAGCCCTTAAATTGCGCCCAAGGGTTCGGGAATTTGATTAAACTAGACAAAAAGCATGCACATATTCTTTGTTTTAACCAAAATATTAACTAAATTCTCTAATTCTTAGTTTTCCAGGGGCGTTTGAAATATTACAGAAAGGAGGGTTAATCGGAAGTTGTTAATCATAAAAATTGTTCATTATTTTAGATGTAGTCAAAATGAAAGGGGAATTTGTTTAAATTATGGTTTGGAATTTATTGAAGTATTAGATAAATTACTGAAATAAAGTACATCTTTTTGCTGAATATCAGAAAGTCAAAGGGCAACAATATAAAAACTGTCTAAATTTATTAGAAACATTATTTATTAAATTAACTTAATAAAGAACATTTAGGTAATTTACTTAATTATTATATCAAGCAATTTGGGAAAATGGTCGTTAATTAAAAAAGGAATTCTTTAAGTTCATAGCCATTGATTTAACGAAGAGGCGACGAAATGGCGGTTAGTATTTAAACTCCTGCCAAACTGAGTTTGCGATTAGAAGTTTCCATTTCCGTCAAGAAGTCTTAAGCTTTTCATTAATCTTAAGAACAACTTAAAAAGTGCAGAGTTACAAAAGGAAGCTCGACAATGCTTGGGATCGCAAAAGTATCGGCATGAACGAATAATGTGAATGGCATCATCAACGCCGTGTAATTCCTCCGCAGCTGAGTGCACAAAACAAGCGCCAAAGAACCCGACTAACTTCAGAAAAAGTTCTGCTCGTTAGGATCAGGAAATCGGTGCAACTTCCAAGAAACAAGAACTAGTCGGAGATTTCATTTTCAGTCCGCTTCCAGCAAGCAGGCTGTCGGGAATTAATTTCTTTTGGATAAACCCTTTTTGCGTCCCGCACCCCTAGGAGGAAGACTTCCGATAGGCGAACAGACAGACAGACAGACAGCGGCCGATTGCAAAGGAACTGTCTGCTCCTGTTTCTGCTTTGTTGCCAATGGGGCGGGTGGATTTGGCCGCTCACTAAGCCCCCACTGTCCATCCTTTAAAATTCCTGCCTGCGGATGCCAGAGGCTTTTGGGGTAATTCTAAGCGCTATCTGCTTATCCCCCGGGCAGGGGTGGCATCCTGTGCCCCGGCCGATTATGTCCCCATTGCCAATGGAATTGCTCGCCGTTAATGCAAAATTTAGCATGAATGCGGTCGCATGCCACAGCTGGCGAACAGCATCCTTCCGGGCCCGTCCCAGGATATTGTGAACCGACCTTAAGCCCACAGATTAATTTCCGTTCCTTGAGACAAAAGCGAGCAGACACCTCTCGTGTAAACTAATTTTACATAAACTCACCTTCCTGGGGTAGAACGGACCAAATACGTCGCTCATCGGCCATGATATATGTATGTATGTAGCTATAGTTGATCTTAACTCAAGTTTAGACTTAACTCCCATAGTGCATTCAAATAAAAGCCAATTTTGTCTGTACAATTTCTTGCCACCCGATCGATCTTATTCCAATTAATAAATTTTATAAGTTTCGTTGAGCGATATGCTCCTTTTGACGAATTAAAATTTTCTTATTTTCATTTTTAATATGTAGTTTTTATTTTATTTTTCACTTAACAAAGAAAATCTTCGTCAGCAAATCAGCAAATTTACGACTGAATGAAGGAAATTGTCCTGATTAAAATGCATTCGCCTTCATCCAAAGCATTTGTTTCCAACAATTTTTTACATTTCGAGGGACCTTCGCCACAGCTAAAAATTGTACGCCCACAATTCTTTTATAAATAAGCTAGTACATATTTTTTAAAATTTATTTATTACAATTAGTTGACTTTAGTACATATGTACAATATCATTATTTCTGTAATAAATAGGTAATACTTTTTTCCAAAATCCCTTTGAAATTTTGGATTTAAATTGGACTTACTATTTACAACCATTTTGTACTTACTGCTACCGACAACTTGTCGAATTAGGAGATTTTTTAACAGTGATTCAAAAAATGTATTAGCTACAGAATTTCATTTTGGTTTTATTTGGATACTTTGGCGTATCTCTGAGATGGAGAAATGCCAAGGCATCTCTATAATCATTTTTTGAATTTTGTTTTGGGCTATTTTTAATCTACTGATATGAGTGCATCTTTGTTTTAATATTCTGTTTCCTCAAAAGTTACATTTAATTAGTTCTATTTTTTAATAAGTAGTGAATTAGTACATTTCTTTAAAGAGTGTAAAAAGTCGTTTAAAATACTGTTTTTGATGAGCATATCGTCCCAGTTTTAAATTAAAAATTTTCAACCTTTCATTTATGTATATCTGGAGCAAGATACACAAATATTTAAAAATTTAAAGCGAGATCTTGGATCTGTAAAAGTATTTGATTAAGAAAATTCATTAATGGAATTTCATCTAGCTAAATCTCAGCAGCTTTCCTAATTAATTCATTTAATTCCTTTCCATCCTGTCACATGCAAAAAAAGGAAATCATTTCCCATGGCAATTAAATCTGGACTCCAACAGGAGCGTTGCAAAGCAGAGGGTAACTGATTTATTCTAAAGTCGATTTCCTTTGACAGACTGCGAAACTACTTCCTTTCGACATAAAGCATAATTTTTCGGAGGTAAAGTAAATTCCCAGGTGCGGGCAGCGGAATCCGGGAGTCCGGGGTCCTGCTGAAAGGTTTCCTAGTCCCCCACGGCCCTACGTCGTTCCAGTTCAACTGCTTAATGCGATCTTCGGGCAAATTTTGTCCGCTTTACTTTGATGAATATCTCCCGGAAATGAATGAGGAGGAAAATATGAATTTTTGATGTGTTTAACCTGGAGGAGCACTCCCACTCAGCTCGCCCGTTCATCATCTTGGCCGCCTGTGAGAAATCTTGGAAATCTCAGCCAGGCAGAGATTACTGTGCAGGACCTGACCATCCACGAGGATTTGGACACGGCCCCAGCCTGATCCTCTTGGACTCGGCGTTCTCGTTTGTCTTTTTGGCGATAGTACGTCCGGAAAGATTTATAAATTTATCTGCTTCCCCGGAAGTACATAAGTCCGAGTTCCACGTCTTGCCGGCCGTCCAAAAGGAGCGATGCACGGCCGCCCCCGAGGTGGAACCGAGGCAAATTAATATTTACGAAACTCGCATGGTCCATGGCTTTTTTCCCACATAAAAGTTGCTGGATGCTGGAGCCCGAGTATCAGACAACACCGGGCCACGCGGAGAAAGTTTTTGCATAAACCGAGCATTGTTCTTGTGCCACATGTGCTAAGTTGAAAGGGATTTTCGGCTTTAAAGTCGCCAACCAGAATTTGTCGTTTTTGTTGCGTGGATTATTTGAATTTTTGCTAAGCGATACTTTTCCCAAGGAGGGCCCTCGGCCA
This sequence comes from Tolmerus cingulatus, assembly GCA_959613345.1. NCBI lineage: Eukaryota > Metazoa > Arthropoda > Insecta > Diptera > Asilidae > Tolmerus > Tolmerus cingulatus. The sequence goes on along the minus strand of OY390708.1, from coordinate 13,403,354 downwards.
CCCACTTGTGCAGTGAATCCCCGCGGAAATGATATATCTGCTCCAGTTTTCAGCAAATTCTTTCGCCCGAGTTTTAAATGATGCTCCTGGCGGCGGGATTACATTTATCACAATTGCAAAAAACTTCACTCACTACGTGTGAGTGTGGCGTGTACGACATCATTGCGCTGGGAAATTGTTTGCGATCTCGAATTGTTTTCCATTTAAAGCAGATTGTATACGAGTTATTTTTGTTAAATCTTATTTTCATCGCCACAAAGAAAGTTTTTCCTGCTTTATTGAAATCGCTTTTTCACCGGAATTTCATTATGCTTTAATATTCGATATCTTACAATTTACACGATTTATTGCTGATACCGGGATAAAATATGGCAGTCGGGCAAAGCCGACAATAAGTTATGTTTTGCTACCATTGACATCACATGATATTTAGAATTTCTACTGCATTTACTTATTTATAATATTGCTTTGATATAAAATCAATTTTGTGTCAAAATCTCTGATGGAATTTTCGTTTGAATTCTTTTAAGAAATTTAAAGATTCTGAAATTGAGAACACGCACGAAATTTTAATTTTTCTTTTGTACCGAGCATAACAGTCGTTCGTACAAATTCTGTGTGATGTTATCGAAGAGATTTTCTCAGAACTCAAATATGCTAAAGGGAAGCAAGACAGAATAAAACATTCTCCTTTCCTGTTCTTCCTCGTTAAAATCTCCTACAATCGAAAAATGGTAAAAATGCAAAGTTAAAATTGCTTTTTCTAGGAAAATGTCTAGTTTATCCAAGCAAATTTTAAAGGTCTTAATAACTCTAACGAAATTACAATACCTTTAACAAATTTGACTACTCTGTCTTTGCCCTACTTTTCGCTATATAAAATGCCAGTTGCAAGAAAGAAAATTTCAGTTATTGTAGCTTTGATAAATTTTACATAGAATTTTTTCCGGTTTCGTCAAAACTTTTAAAAAGTATAAACTCTGCAAAAGACGTTTCGAAAACGGAATCCTTTAAGCATCACTTTCTTGTCAGTCTGTTCGTCTGTCAAGACACATTTATCAGAAATGGCTTGAGGTATCGAGCAAAAGTTAATATTAAAGTAATAAAAAGATACAATCTTCTATATTTTCATGACAATGAACTAATTTTTGAAAAGAATCAACATTAGTTTGTACTTTAAAATTGTCTGTCTTTTAGGCGAAGTAGAATCTAATACCCATATTTTTTAGAATTTTATCAGTAGATATATACTATTATATTAATTTGTTAACAAAGCATAATACCGTGCTAACTATTTGAAAATTTCGTAAGACTTAGCAAATATTATATTCATTTCATTAAGATTTAAAAATTTGATTTGTAGGTATATTCTCTATTCGAGTAGGTAGTAGTTTGCAATAAAAGTCGCCTTAAATATTTTAGTCTTTGCCCTAGTTTTGAATATACGAAGAGAAATTCAAAAGGAAATGAATACTTAATTTTAATATTATACAAATGATCAGAAAACTATGTAAAAATGACATTTCTTTAAAGAGGGATTGCATTTTTAAACAAATCATTTATCTCCGATAAAATCAAATATTACTGAAAACAAAAGTCAACCTTCAGCTCGTCGCTGAGGCCACCTAAATAAGTTCCATTAGCGATGGATCATAAATCCGCAGAATTAGCGACAGTCGCGCTTCCTCATGGGCGAATTAATCTATCAATTTGCGTAAATCTGGATCAATAATCGCCTTCGAAGATCGCTTTTAAGCAGACAATGGACCACCATGGCCCAGTAACATTGAATCTGAACGGCTTCTTCACCGCGACAGATTCATGTCATCGATGAAATTGACACTTTGGCGCGATCGCAGCTCGTTTCTTTTGCAATCAGGCGATCGGCCACCGGGAGATCAGGCGAATCCATCATAAAACCGCGACGGGACCTAGGGCGTGTGTCATCGCGGATTGGTGACAGACCTTGGACCGTAGCAAAATAATCATCAGTATTCGAAAAGGATCGCGGTTATTCGCGATTATTCGCGATCATTTGCATAACAACAGGTTCGAGTGTGAGTCTTAATAGGGGCCAATTAAAAATTTCCCCACGAATTCGCCGCGGCTGGGTCCATCCGGCGGTGATTTATGGCTGATTCGTTTTGAATCTAAACCGCGGCGCGATTCGATCTGATCGGTTTATTCCCATGTTGCCATGTGGCTCCAGCTGATGCACACGCCCGCTGCGGCAGCCATAAAGGTGCAGATCGATATACTGATTATATAGGTAGATATTTATGCTCATAGATACCTATTTATGTAGGTGCATAATCAGATCGATATATTATTAGATACAGATACATACATAGGTAAAAGACAGATGCACTAACCTCATTTCTGGAGCTCCAGGTTTACGATCTCCAGAGTTCAGCGAGCGTTTTAATCTATGAGATGAAAGGTGAATGGGTTGCGATTCGCGGGGCGGGGGCGGCTGTTCGCGTGGTACAGCGGAAACCGGAAATCTTATTAATGGGCCAGATAAATGAGAAAGCACGACGGCGGCTTCGGTGCGTCACCTCGCATCCATTTGTCTTAGGAAGAAGCCTAATGGGGGAGCATAACAAGCGCGATTAGCTCGCTTAATCACTTCTGAATGATTTAGGAGGCGAGGCTCGACCTCCGACCTCCTCGCAGCCGTTCCTTGAGAGAATTTGCCCGATTGAGCATGGGGCCCCAAAGCCCCATTCATAGGAGCACCCCGCAGCCTGCATGCCATTGCCTCCAAGGCCATTGTTTTACGTGTTCTCTAAAAATAAAATTTTATTCGCGGCATCGCGGCGGTTCTGTTATTCGGCTGGTTTCCATTCAGCCCAGCTGGATTTCGATTACGCCCTGGCTGAACGGCTTTCTTAGTTTTCGCGAATTCGAGCTCTGCGAAATTTCTGAGGAGGCACGTAAAAATAAGAATCGAAATTCCTCTGCGGGGTGTGACGCGGGGGAGGCTCCACATTACTCGGGGGCTTGTTTTCTGTTTGTAGTGGTCTGATTGCACCCGAATTGGTGTCAATTAACTTTCATTTTATTTTACTTTTCTTAAGACTTTCGAACTGCTCCTATTCCGCAAATTGGCTCCCGAAGTCTTACTTCGATTCGCGTCCACAGCTTTGAGCGAATTAAGAACGTCGTCGTTGGGCTCTTTTAGACGCGCATGACTCGCTGGAGGCTTCCTTGGCTTTCTTGGAATCACGAAGCACCGCGACTGATGCTATTCTTCTGATTCCACTGCTTCTCAACTGATGTTACTGGGCCTGTCACATTTCAGGATAAAACATCTAATGATTAATTTCAAGAAAATGTCCGCAAATAAGTTCAACTTGTGGGATTTGTCATCTTTATATATGATTTATGTGTGAAGATGTAGGTTTGCTTGCTTGAAATAATATTTCTGGAATTGTGGGTTTGTTATATTATATAGTACCAAACATCTTATAAACTTAAGAAATAAACAATATACATATAATACATACATTGTATGTACATAAGATAAATCCATAAAAGTTGTAAATATGTATTGTACAAGGACGTTATTTATAGAATATCTGTATTTATTTTGCAGTTATCGTTTTAATATTATAATTAGTCAAAATTTATAGCTAAAGCTATTAAAAACTTTATAAAGTAAATAATTTGTGTACATTAAACACTCAAAACTTTTTGAAGTTTACAGAACACTTTTCTACTACTTTTTACTCGAAAAAGTGAACTCTCTGAATTGTTTTTGTGTTCACTATATACATATAGCTGTATCGAAGCGAATTTCGCCCCATTTTAATTTACCAACGAAATTGATTTTATGATTGCACTTTCGTGAGTATTGTTATGTCAATCACACAATATTAATTAACGAACTTTTAATGAGTTTAAGGTTTTATTTTGAATATTGAAAATGCATTTTGTAAAAACATTAATTGTCGTTTGTCACGTCTACTCTCTGAAATGATTTGCTTGACAGTTTCGTAATAATGATAAGTTCAATTCAAAATGTCAAGATATTGGAAATTGAAGAAGAAATTTATAGCTCTTCAATTGACTTGACAATCTCATTTAAAGTTTATTGTGTTCTCCTAACAATTTTGAAATTTGTCTCGATAAATGAAATGTATTTTTTGATAAATAAATTCGACTCAACACCTCTAAAAAAATGGGTTGTGTAAAATTACTCCATTTATTAATTTTTATTAATTTCTTAACCCCGTATTAGTGGGGGATACAGAGTAGAAGTTTTCCAAGAGGTTCATGTATATGTAATTGGTAAACGAACGAATGAAATGTTCTGACTTTTTTGTCAATTTGAGAATAAGGATCAAGGACTAAGGATACTCGTAATTTATAATTATAAGCGGTGATAATGCTTTGCACACTAGTGTAGATATTGTTTTACTATTCCTACTCAATGCTTGAAACTTACGAAGATTATTAAATAAATGTTTTTATTTTTTCCAGAAATCAACTACAGAAACGGTAAGTTTCAATACAACTATAACTCTACAACAAAATTTGTTTTTAATATCACCTTGTGTGCCTGAAATGAAGTATAATTTTCAACAATTTATAAAAATAAAAAAAAATCAATATTTTCTATTTCTGTTTTTTCTACATGTTTATATAGGTCCAAAAGTACAAGAAACAATTTTTTTTAAACTATTTAAAAATAATACCGGCACAATCAGTAATGAAAGGAAGCTCCATATTTTTTCATGACCTCCACAGTCGACCACCTACTTACTGGTCGTAATTTTTGATCTATAACAAAAACCAAAAATATTTTTGACGTAGTTGCTTAAACTCAGTAAAGTACGTAGAATTTTTTAAATACCTTGATTTTATAGAAAATGATATAGATTTTAAGGAAAAATTTGTTTTTACAAGAAAATCAGTCAAAAACTGGTCATAAAGACATTAAATTTTAGCTTATCAAAAAAAATCTACGTATTTCACTAGAAAATGTCATTATTAAGAGATAGTTAAAACTTGAACGCGACTCAAAAAAATATGTTTCGAGAAATACGAGTTTAAAGTTTTGGGCTTGCTCTCAAAATACATGCAAACTCCAAAAATTCACTTATTCTCCTGGACTTGAACGCTTTTGAATAGTTTGAGAAGTTATTTTTTCATTAAAAAGAAATGGTAAAAAAAAGAAAATTAGAAGGATATATTATCCCTTAATTATTTTTAGTCATACCAACCCAAGAAAATTCAAGTACTTACACCCCGAGTAAAGTCGCATAAGAAACGACGTTCAAAATTTACAGTCCAAAGGTTAACCAACTCCATCACAGATGTGATCAAAATTAAACTTATGAATTTCTGTTAAATTGAATCCCTTCATGGGCAGGGCATGACGACGCCGCCGAAAAAACCGCGGCCTTATGCTTCACGCACCGATCTTGGATTGGATCCATTTGTGCCGCGGGGCGCACGGAAAATCCATTGGCGGAGCAGCGACCGAGGGGTCTTAATTAAAATTTTACGATCTTCCGCAGTGTTTCCATTTAGGCCACGTTTGGTGCAGGGGGCGCTTTCGGTGAACGCGAGCACGTGTTTGTTTGCTCCGTCAACACGCCCTTCCGGTCCTGACTGCCGGAGCGGCGGAACGCGAGCCTAATTTCGCCGGCGGGGGCGGATGATTGTTTTTTGTGCCGCCACCGCCGCGCCGGAAGAACGCTGCAACAGCGTGCACACACATCGCGTTGACACGAAAATTGTGCCGCATGCGGAGGCTCTTCTCCCGTGACGACTCAAAGGTAAGTTTTCATAATTAAACGGCGTCGCATTATTCAAAGAGCGACCCAAAACCGTGGGGGAATCCAGGAATAATCCCCCTCCGTCCGGCCCTTCGGAGGCTGGAAGCAGGGGACCAGTAGTGCGACGCTGCGCCGCGTTTCGAACTCTCGTCTGAATAAGGAAAGTGCGTAGGAGGCAATAATTGGGGCACACTTCTTCGGATCAATGACTGGAGCAACTGCCTCAACCACCTCCTTAGAGCGGAAAACTTTCCCTAAGAAAACTCCAAGCTCAAACTACTTCCTTTTAAAGCGTTTGTAAATTCATTTTAAAATCTTTTAAAATGTTCTCCTTAAAGGGAAAGAGAAGAAAACGTACGCTTATGCAAGTACATACCTGCTTTATTTAATTTCTTGCTTTATGTTAGTAGGTACTTCATTGTTCTCTAATACCTTCTTCTTATAATTACGTAAATAAAATTATATAAAATCTCTTAATAAACATTTCAATATATTGATCGCCAATGGCACCATATGGTGCCACAAGGCAAACCTTAAATATTGTCTCGTGGCACCATATGGTGCCATTGCGAAAGATTTCTACCCCCATATTACACAACCATATGTTGCAAAAGTAAATGCCTTTAAATCGCCTACCGTGACGGCTTATAGAAGGGAGCAAGAAGGACTTATATATGTGTATTACATTTAATAATGCAGGATTAACTTTTGATTAATTTCAACTTTGTACACTTTCTTTCGCTGCTGCAATTAGGAAAACTGCTAGACTTAAAATATTTAGTAGTATTATATGTGCACACATTCATTAATATTGAGTGTCAGAAATATATTTTTCAATCTATTTTCCATTCGGTTTCATCGGTGTAATTAATATGTATAACATCATTTTATATTGGGCATTATTTAAGATAAAAATGATAAATGCTCAATAAAATAACTCAACTCTTTTTGAATGGTTATATTTCATTTAACAAAATTCCGTTTTTTAAAAGATCTTCTTGATTACGTTCAGCCTGTTTCGTTTTCCAAAAATGCTCACGAATTTACAATCTTGTAATTTGTGCTCGCACGCACTGTCCCCAGCAAACAATTAAATGAATATTCATCAAGTAATTAAATTATGAGTTCGTGTCCTCTCAAATTAATTTTGTGTGATATCATATTTAAAATTGAGAATGAGTAACGATTGCAGAATAATTTTTGTTTCACTATTATGATTCTTAATTTTGCAATTATAAATGATGTAGCGTAAAATAACTTTTGTTATTATTCAGTAACTGCGGAAAAGCATCGCTGAATTTATTTCTATGACTAGCTTCAAATTTACAGTACATGTCTCAGGCAACTTTGAATTAATTTTATAGATTCATGACACGTTTTCTCATTTGTGCGGTCAAAGAACGTAGAAAAAAATTTTCAAATTCATTGTGTTTTGTGCTCAATATTTTCAGTTCTTGAAGTTTTTTTGTAATGCATCTACGACATGAATTTTTAATTTATTTTTAATCTAACTTCTTGATGAGTTAACGGTATGATGGTATACGTAAACTAAAGTAAATATTTTGAAAAATTGAGTATGCTCTATTCAATCCTAACCAGGAGTTCTGTTAAATTTTCATAAAACATAAAGAACTGCTGCATTTTTTTATTTTAACACTATGAATGAAAGCTTTCATTAAGTGAGTTGCAGAAAGTGAAATGAGGCTTTAAGAACATCAATGAAGGTTTAACTAAAAATGGGGTCGTTTAAAAACAATCCAGAATATAATACCAAAAGAAAAAACTTTTAAATAAATATTTTTTTTTTTTGTTAAATGTACTATAAATAAGTTATTTTACAGACTAGTTAAAATAGTATTCTGATATTAAACAGTAATTTGTACACCATAGAATCATTACCTTACTTTCAATAAGAATTAAATAAAAGTTTAAATCTTGATACCAGGAATTATAATTCACAATTAATATGTTAAAATTAGACTTAACTTTTGTATTTTGAAGTTGCGTAAAGTACACAAAAAAATCATGACCCAATAAATGCGCTGCTGAAGTTAGTAACAACATAGTGACTCGAATGATTGTTCGCAAATCTGAAACTATACACTTTTCAAAATTCCTGTTTTATTCGATTTTACGAAATAGTTAAAATTTACTCTTAACTTTGAAATGAATAATTTTCAAGAAATAAATTGCCTTTTTTATAAGAAATCTATTTACAGCATTAAATGTTTCTTTGTAATTGTAAAAATTAAAATAATGTTGTACTATCGAGAGATTTCATTTGATATTGTAACTCGAGGATTAACCTTCAATACTCGTTTTGATTAGAGTATCAATATACTTAGAATTCGACGCCATGTCCTTATGTAAGAGTGATTCGATTTGTTCGAGAGCCATAGCCTTGAATTGAAGTGTCCCGATTGATTTTCAGGACCCACCCCAGTCGATGGTTGGTTAGACGCACACGTGACGCTTTAACTAGCGACCAAGGACACAAAGGGAGTTATTTTCGTGGCGAAAGCCCTTTTTGTTCTCAGGTTCAATTACTTCTTGTCGAACAAGCCTGATCGTAAATAACCCATTTAATGTGGTTTGCCTTGAAAGGGAGCCCATTAAGGCAACATTTATTTGGTGGAGTCAGCTTCTTTGTTTGCTGGAAATCGTAAATGTTAAATAAATGGGGACCTGTCTCTGAGCCTGCCTTATTACCAAACAATTTTGGAATTCGATAAAATTACGGTGAGGGGTAGCATCAAATATTATATTAATAAGGCGGAATTTTCAAGATCCCTGAACCCTTTCAAGTGATTTCTGCGATTACACCGCGACAATCATAATACATACAATTTTCTATAAAAATTTTGTTTTTCAAATAGACGTTGGCGGTCGAAAGTATGCCAACTATTTTGCCATAAATTCCTTCCTAATCTCGGAAATTGTCTGCATACCGCGGAATTTCTCGTGGTAGATATCCTGGCTGGTTTAAAGGCGCCTTCACATGTGCAGCACACTATAAAACGTGGCTGGGGTAGCGCACGCCTAATTGATTTTGTTCCCCAAAAACTTTCGGGAGGCAAATGGAAGGTTTCATGTAGCAACAATTTTATGCCGACAGAACATAAACCCAAGCCTGAGCACTATGGACGCGAAACAGCCGGAGCACTCTTTAGAGCAGAATAAAAAAAATTTTAAAGGATCTCGGTCGCTGTTGGAGCAAAGAACAGGCCACTGGGGCCACGCCGTGGTGGCCGCAGCCGGGGGAAATTATGATTGTGAGAGGAAAACTTTTATATAAATTTCCCAGAAAAATCATGGTAGTAACAACAACAGCAGCAGCAGCAGCCCCGAATGAAAAATGGCTCCAATTCATCTTTCTCGCATCATTTGGCCAGGACTTAACTAAAACTAACATCGATCCACAGCTCCCTGGGGAAGCGGGGGAGCAGCCTGGTCCGGGCGGGGCTCCTGGGGCTGCCCGGGTTGAGCGGAATTGCAGACGTCCTACTCTCAACATTTACATTAGTATCTGGGATTCGATGGAATTTTTGTTGCTCGGTTGTCTGCTCCAGAATGGCATAAAAGTTAACAACACTGGAACTTTATTACCCTTAATATTGCTCGACATAAATTCCACGGGTGCCGCTGGAGGATTGATGATGGATCAAGATGCATGAGAGCAGCGCCGGGGATTCCCCTGCCGCCGGAGCACTATGACCGTGATATGTTGTCGTATAAAAATGGAATTGATGAATAAACTCAGGAAGGTTGAATGCAGCAGGTTTTTGTTTACTTCCACAAAAATGAATTTTTTCAGTCGTTTCCGTCGAGGCGAATCCCTTTTATTGTTTTAACAAGTCCTGTAAACACTGAATAGTCAAATTGCTGAATACGCTTTTGATAAATAATTTTTTTGTTGAGCCCCTGGGAATTCTTTGGTTTATACAGGCGGTCATAACAAAAGACTTTCAAAATTCGCTTTTGTTTTACAGGTTTAGCAGAGAATTATATTTAAAAGTTAATTTCTTGTTATAAAAATATTTGGATGTTATTACTGTCATATTTGAGGTACCTTTTTCAACAATGTCATATGACTACTATGAATTCAATGTAAAAAAAATATTAAACTGGTTCATTTATTTTGAGATCAAAATTGATGTTGAAAGTTAAATTTTAAATACAATAAAATAAATGTTTAATGTCGCAGATTTCAATTAATAATTGTATAGAAAGTGTAAAATTACATAATCACATAACAATGTAACTGTTTGTTATTGATTTTTTAAGTAACTATTGGGATTGTAATCTACAGATTAAAGTAATTTGATTTTAATAGCAAATCTGTGGTTAAGGTATTTATCGAACCTGTTATTACCAATTGAATATATTTCGTTCAGTTTGATTAACAAAAGTATATTTTGGTGCCAAATTTAAATAATTAATATGGGTGTCCCAGATTAATTAGTTTTTATAAATAAGTTTGCGTTAGTAACTTTTGAGCAATTATTATTCATGCTTTTTTAAGCTTTCTATTGATTTCAAGGATAAAGTAAAGACATCATTCAAAACAATTTTAGTTCAAACTTTGTTCTTGCTGGCATCTCATAAATGTGATTTCAATCCGCCAATTTCTGAAAATCCTTCTGCTTTATTATTGAAAATGAGCCATTGAACTGGTGAATAGACAATAAACGAACTTAAGAATTGCGCTGCGGAGTTTCGACTTTATGCGAAAACATTTCGAGAAGAACTTAAATCACCTAATGATTCAAGTGAACGACTACGGCGTAATAAAAGGTAAAGATCCTGTTTCCTGGAAAGCCTTTTGGAACAATGCAGGAGGGAGGAACCCATTTATCTGCACCCCTCCGCCCATTGCCTGAAGCATTTCCGAAATGCCTAGATCAGGCCCACCCTCGCACCACCGCTCCGCCACCGCCCCTTTGAAGGGCCTTGCGCATAAACCGCAGAAGAAGAAAGTAGCCCTCTGCTCCATTCCCGCCTATGTGATCTTGAAGACGATGGGAAAATTGTCTTACAAATAAATCAGGCGGGACACAAACGAGCAGTTTCAAAAAGAAGACTTTTTCGAGTGGGAGAGGGGGTCAGTGATCCATAGGTTGAATGGAAATTTAATAAAAATACCTGAAAAAGTTAGCCAAATCCGAAGGTACATTAGATTATCAATCTGCACGCACATAAGGCGATAACTTTTCCTTGAAGTGGGTGATAAGACTCCCAATTCTACTAACTTGAAGCCGTATAGGGGTGGGAGGAGGTATGGTAGGCAAGGACTCGGTTGGTATCTCGAAGGAAATGTGTCATAAATTTAGAGGGTCCTGAAATTGAGAGCACCCAGCGCACCACCGTTCGGTCCCTTGTCAAGGAATTTTCTTCCCTTACGCCAAGGGCGCCGGTGGTGGTTTGGGGCACAACGTACACAAGTCGTAGGTACTTCCGCCCTCGAAAATTTCCTAGTTATCAGAGACGAGGTCGCAAAGTACCATCAAAATAGATCACGGACGTACTCGTAGATTATAGCACACATCATCTTTTATATGCCTTTTACGTCGTCCTTTGAACTTTCTCTGGCCTTGGCAGGCGCTCGCCGGGCCGGGACTCGGGAGCTGGGGACGGGGGAATGAAAAGGACCCTTACCGGGATGACAACCAAGAAACAAGGAAAGTATGTAAAACCCTCGTTAAGTCGTTCCCCATAAGGAGCTGGTCGGAATACTAAAAGCCTTCCACGTTTAATCGAAGACCGAATGGCATTGAGGGTGTGTGTCGGGAATTTGCACACAAATGAACTTATCAGAGAAATTCCCGACCCCGCACCTCGGCCGGGACTGTCCCAAAAGCATGGTATTATTATTGACGGGGCGACGAGGGTAAGTGCAGGTAACGTCCTGAAATTAGATGAGATCAATTCCATCGGCCGCTCGGCACCCGGGGACAAGGTCCTTACTCAGCCGACTGCGCCCCAAATGGGGGGTCGGCCCCGTTTTGCACGTATTAACACGGGCTCCAAAGTCTTATTGCTGCCATCAATTCGATCCATATGCGGCCGATTGAGCCCCGTTCTACACGGAGCATTTGCATATCATCCTGACGAGAAATCAATTGGTTGCCATCTACAAGACCCGGGCTCGAACTAAATCCAAGGGGCCGATCGCACGAGGTGGCCCGATAGGCCTTGTTTTTCTACCTCAAAAAGAGGATTGCTTCAAGATTAAGCAGGTTACCTTTGACTCGAGTACATTAACAATTTGTGAGAGTCATGGAGATGTTATCCCCTTATTTATGAACCAAAATCTGGGAAAAATAAGGATGCCGGCTGAGGCACGTTAGATCGAACAAGGCACAAATTCCAGAGGATTACCATTAATATTCATTGGGAGGAAATTTCGAATATTTGGTGGAGCGCACTTGGATTGGACGTATAATTAAAAATTGATCCTGGGGAAATAAGCTGGTGAAAAGCCTTTGTTCCTGATTTTCATTCAGTTCATGTGCCTGGTAAATATTATTTGTAAAAATTTTAAAATTAACCCTTTCACTTTTTTCTCATTAACGGGCTTATCTGGGACGTGTACATACAGCCATCCAAAGGGGAATAATAATGAGGCGTTTTATTTTGCACATTGCCTTAGTTTTTTTTCTGAAATTGCGTTCATTTAAATATTTTTAAGCAAAATTAATAACGGAGAAATCAATATTTATGAGAAAACAATAAAATTAATAATTAATGTAGGATTTGAGCTCCCATTTCTTATCTCTTAAAGCACACTTTCCCGTAAAATTATAAAAATACTTAGCATACTGAGAATATTTTTTAATGCATGATGTGTTCATCACTGAATGATGTATAATTTAAAGGCAAGAGGTTTAGATAAAGACTTTTTAAATTTAAAGTAGTTAAAACCTATTTGAAGAGAACGGTTTCTAAAATTTGTTTTCAAAAATTGTTTGTGAATATTCTTGAAATATGTAAATACATATGTCACTTAAAATATTTCTATACAGTGCTCCTTTCTGTCCTGGAAAATGAAAGCCCCAATCGTATTTTGTATTAAAATTAAAAAACAGGAAAATTTATACAAACTTTACGTGTGTTTGTTTTTGTTTTTTTTCAGTCCTTGCATAATTTAATAACTGGGTTAGCAGTTTTGAATTTTACAACTTTTTGAAAAGTATTTTTGTGGCTTTTTTGGTCTAGACCCGAATAAATAAAAAAAGATAAAGGTGATTAAACCAGATTAATGTCGGTTTGGAAAACCGTTAAAAAGAACCAAATTTCTAATTTAGGGTTGTAGAAGCAGGTTATAAGGGGTTAAAATTTACTCTCAACATTATCGTGTGGGTTATTAAATTTGGTTTTAATTTATAATACAATATTGAAACGAGCAATGAAAATGCAAAATTAACAACTATAATTAAGAACTAATCAAAAAATAAGGACGTAAAAACACTAAGGTAAAAATGTATGAAAACACAAATAACGCCAGTAAGAAACACTATATGAACCTAAATGAGAGCAAAAAACTTTAAGGCTTCGTCTTGTTTTCTAAAACAACAATGGATCCATCAAAGGATTTTATGAAACACTTATTTGAAGCTATAAAAATTCAATATATTTCAAATCAATAACAATATACGTAAATCTGAAGCACTAAAAGGATTTTGATGACTGTTTTGTTGATATTGCCTAAATCTGCTTTGAAACTAAGTCGGTTTAAAGTCTAAATAAAGATTACTTATTCCGTGTAAATCTAGTTTAACGAAAATGAGTCATAACTTTGTGAATCACGCGAAAGATAAAGTCGCCTTCAAGTAAACCCGCAATTTACTCAGTAGGTTACACTCCATTAGCCAATACTAGATTGGGCTCCAGAACATCCTTATAGCGTCCGGCAGATCCTTTTATAGTTTATCCCTTGGAACAGTGCCGCCCTCATCAGAGAAAGGACTAAGTCTATTGTCTATCGAATTTGCAGCCGCCTTGGGGGAGAGGGACCAGTGGGGAAGTATCAATTTATTGGAAATAGCTTAAGAATTGAACTTCTTTCTTCTCCATTGAATGCTGCAATCAATTTCACTCGTATGCAAATCGCAATACGGAGGAGGGCGGAACAGCAGCGCATTGTGATGCACTCGATGACTGGCTCGGTGCGAGAAAAGTAAGTGGGTTTCCATTCGAAATCTGGAAAACTATTGATTTCTTTTTATTATTGCTTTCGATTTGTTGTGATCTCCAATTGTTGGGAGGGCGCATCTCATGAATAATGCGGGGGTGAATTTTCAACTCTACAGCTCCAGGGACAGGTACAAGCAGTGGCACTATTACCCGAGTTCCCGTGTGCCGCTTCCACTCCCTTTTATGCCCGCAGTTGGATAATTCTCGCATATCCGGAACAGTCTGTGTATAGTCGGTATAGTCCCTGAAGTCCCTACAGTCCCTTTTTATATTCCCGATTCCCAGTTCAGAGACCTACGGCGCGGCTGCTGTTACCTGGCAAAAACATTGAACTTGTCACTCAGCCTGCGCCATGCCGGGGGGACATTTTTCTATTAAACCTAAAATTGAAGCCTTATTTACCTCGGGTAGACGAGCCCTCAGCTTTTCTTTTGTTTTTCCTCTCCGCCACGACGTTTTATACGTCTTTCCACAAAATATTCATAGTTTCATGAATACCTCCACGGCGCCAGGGACGGCGGTAGATGGACTGGAACGCGGGGGCAGGAGTCATTAAGAAAGGGAATAATGGAGAAATCCGCCAACAATGGCACAAAATATTATAGTCCCGGCCCTATTCCGGGACGGGGCCAGGATGTATAAGCCCGGCTTATCTTATATCTCTGCTCAATATTGCATTTCGCACATCGCAAATTCAGGCGAACGTCTTCCACGTGCGGGGGTGGCTACGTGTCCTCATAGTCTCACTATAGTTTTTATACGCCTTAATGTGATAGGGCTCCATAAATATTTAACACAAAAATCCGGGAAAGAAAGCTTTTCGGATGGTTTGCCGCTTTAGCTCTATTCGCATTAGTCGAGCGGGTCGCGGCCCGGTGTACCATATGTGATATGCTTTAGGGATGCGGAAATGCGGGCGACAGGACTGCCAGGTTTCGGGCCGGAGGATACACAGACCTGTCTGCTAAATGTAAATTTATATAATATGCACTGCCATGTGAAATGAAATAATGCGATCTCCATGAAAAATTCATCAGTTTTCCTCGGGCAAAAGAGCAAAATATGAATTTGTGATGGGTGACAACCAATACGACCCATGCAGATCAAAAGCTTACATTAAACCAGGAGCATAAATTATGAACAGTCGCGAGAGGCTTTATTTGGAGGCTGATACCCTCGGATGGTTATTGCGCACCGCTTCTAATTGATTTCGAAATATCCACACTTTTTGGCACCCATTTTTAATTCAATTTTCCTTTGTCTACATGCAGTCTTTTCGTGTTGCCGAAATTTATATTTCGATTTTACGTTACACTTTCACTTACATTTTTACAAACTGACATAACAGTGTCTGGGATATTTTATTTATGATAGATAAATTAAGTAAACTATAATTTTTCAAATAGTCATTTTGATATTTTTCATTGCTCAAAAAATAAGTTAAGTAGGTAGACTTAATCAAGCATAGAAAATTTAAACATGTTTTCCAAATTTATTTTTTTAATACTTAAAATGAAGATTTCAGTATGAAAATAGTAAAAATTATTTCTTATATGATACCTTTGCACATGAGATTAAATGAGATAATTTCTACCTAAATATATCTACGACAGTAGTTGTAGTAAATAATGAATTGAATTATACATGCATTTATATATTTAGTATATTTTAAACACTGTAGGTTTTTATGTAAGCACTTGGTATCTTGAAATAGTAAACCATTTACGCCTAACTATTCCTTGAAATATATTCTTAAAAAATCGCAGTTGTTTGTACATAAACTATGCTATAAATACAATAATATAGTTCCGGCTTGACGAACCACAATTGACTTTTTTGACATAACTCTAAAAACTACTAACCCGAAATCGCTGTTAGTACATGTACATATAATGTTGTTTTCCAAAAATAATTAAGTTCCAGGGTATTAGTCCAATCTAGTAATACATATTAGGTTTCATCTGCTAAAACTACTATTTGATGCCGCGCCAATGTTACAAGATATACATATGCATGTGGTTACTCAATTAAATATCATCTAAATTGTTTTATAGAAAAGCGATAACAATTCTGGTAATAACCTAAAAATCATAAAACGAATAAACATTTCCACAAAATTTGGTCAAAAGCCGTGAAAATACCTCATATTTAGTCGTAATATCCCTGAAAAGGTATGTGTAATTTTAATATTGAAACTAAATACTAAAAATATGCTGACCGGCAAGCATTCATATATGTATGAACAATTCAGACAAAGCCTCTGGAATTAAAGCAATGCAATGGAGGAGTTCATAGGAAATCGAAACAAGAGAAAATTTGCTTTAATATTTCATACAGCGAAACTAGAGATGAATGAATACCACACAAACCAAAAATATGAACGTTTTAATGAAGAAAATTCCTGTTCCTTTTGCAAGCACTCTTGAGTCTAATCTAACTCCGTAAATAAAATTTTTCGTTTGTTTGTAATATTCGTACAGAAATGTTGAGCAAAAATTCATTCCACATAAGCATGCTATTCTTTTGATTAATTTTCCCAAATTACTTTTCTATATGAAAGTCAATTGCACTGCATGCACACATGCAAAAAAGGCTCCACTTGGGGCTTAATGTCTTCAATTAAAGGAAGGTCACTTTGGCGTAGATCTAGATCGTGTCCTTCGTGTCGCTGGCAATTAAGCGACGCATGTTTTATTCCGCATTATGCGATAAGTTGTTATTCTTGGTACAATCAAAAATTATTAGGCTCGGAATGTAGGTGGAAGAGCGAAATGTCCTTTACAAAGGCATGAATTTGTTGCTGCCAAGGACGACGTATTTTGAATGAAAATGCGTGCCTCATAATTTCCGACAAAATGGCTTTGAAGGCATTTAGAATTATTCGTTCATTGTTGGAAAAAAGTGAACATTATGTGTTTTTCCTGCGACACCACCGACAATCGCAGGGTGAGCGGACGGACGGACAGACAGACAGACGGTGAGTTATCGTAGTTTCCCCTAGAAATTCTATTCACCTAGCCTTTTGTTGGTGTGGATAAATAGCGGAAATGAAAGTAATCACATGTCGCTGCTTATCAGTGATATGCGCATCTCGTGACGTCGATCGATGCCACCCCCGCACTTATCGAGTGCTCATCTAGCAGTTCGAGGGTTGCCAATACACAGCCACTTGGATGCTCGATAAATTCGATGTGTGCAGAACAAGTTGAAACGCTCGGTGGCCGGCCCGCCCCCGCACCCACCCGCAAAATCAATTTATCTCTTCGAGGGCATTGTGTGCAGTATTTGGTCTGCAATCTACTTCTGGTGTGTTTCTAATTCGAGGGCATTTATCTTCGGGGGAAATGGCTACGTGCGGGGAATAAGCCGATCCCGCTGTCGCAATCTTGGCGAAAATAATTACTGACGGGAAACGGGGGTGTAATTTGAACTGTCAGGCGTCACTAATGATGCATCCTTGTAATTTATGAACTTCCCTCATTTAGTTTACGGACTTTCCCTTCCCGATGATATTCTTATTTTTCCTGTGGGCGTTCACCTCTGTCGTCGCGACGGAACCCTCGTTTTCGAACTCCCTCTCCATCGAAATTAGTTCCGCAAAAATATACAAGACAAATGGGTTTACTGAACCCCTCGCCAATGTGGTGCCTTGAAACAAGAGTTTCGCCATCCGTAGTATTTCACTCCAATTTTCGATAAAACATAAGATGCTTGCTATGTAATCTTCCAAAAACATTTCATGACATTGTCTAATAAATTCTGAAATTCACCCCCAACTATCACAAAGACAAACAAACCACCTTTCTTAGAAATAATTTATTAATCCACTTTTATATTGTTCTGATATTTTTGAATACGGTGAGTGTATTTAAATTGTTAGCTGAAATATACTCGGAATATCGTTCAATAGGTTATTCGTAAAACGAAATATTTGAAGTACATATTCCGCTTTTATGAGATGAAAATTCGGAATATTTATATATAGTGCATACCGCTTCGTTATCTCAAATTTAGAATATTTTAAGTCTATGAAATTTTTGTTAATTAATTAATATTTATAATGTTTGTGTTTATGTTACGATAATGGCTTATCTACGTTGTGTTCGTCAAAATGCTTCACAAGTGTTACGAATATAGGTAATAATATTATAAATTTTATGTAAAAAATCACACCAAATTATGTTTGCATTTAAAATCAATAGCTTTCATCAAATCAACTTGACACTTTTTGGGGAATATTTTTAGGACGTCGGTTTATAAAAGAGAGGTAAAAGCAAAAATTAATTCATTTAAAATTTCTGACTCTAAGTTACAAGATTTAACTCATTGAAATTTAAGATTCAATCTCATCATAACGATTGCTATCTACATAAGAAAGGCGTCAAAGTGCCACGTTCGGTAATAACGCGAATAATTTAAATTTAATTCAAATTTTGTACATTTTCTACGATATTTTCGCGTGAAATAGATAGATGTATACATATCTCTGAAAAGAAAACGTATACAGTATCTAGAAATCTCACGGCTGTGCCAACTGAAGCATAGTGCAGTAATATTCATGTAATTAAACGCTGTAAAGAGATATGGCCCGTGAGGCGAACGCTACACCTTTAGTCCCAATTATGCGCTGAAGGCGGAACTCAGCAGTCAGTACTCAGCACCAGCAAGAGATAATTGAAATTCCCATTTAATTAAAAATTTTCAAATTTCTCGTCACGAACTTTGGCTCGTTTGGGAAGTGCCCGGATTCTCTTTCTCCGGCTGATGCTTAAGAAAACACGGACTACGCCCCCGAAATCAATTTTCCGAGGGTGAAACTTTCACAGTCCGACAGTAGAGACAGTAAAACTTCCACGAAAAGTAATTCGAACTCGATACTTTGGGAGGTGAAAAATTAATAACGCAAAGTTCTGTCACATCGGCGACGAAGGGCGGATCCGTCTCTCAACAGCCCTCGAAAAAGTAAATTTGTGCAAAATTTCCTTTCACCTTCACGCCCAAATTGAAATGTCGATGAGTCCACATGGGCGACATAAGCGCGACAAGGGCGAACATTTACCACAGGCCCGGATGAAGGTATGAAGATGCTGCGAACTTGTCCCAGCATCACACTGAATTGAGCCGGCAATTCCACGGAGCATAGGTTGAGCAATTCTGACCAGATACTTGGATGAAACATTCAGGTTGTGCTGAGGAAGCTTAATTTCAAATTCTGTGCCAGGATATCGTCCCGGAAGACAGCCAGACGAAGTCAGCAGATACCGCAGGTTATGGTCCCGGCCAGGAGGACACATCCAGTTCCATCCAGGACAGCCCTCCGTCGGCGTGAAAAAAACTCCTTAAATTTCCGAAGACATTCGGTCGATGCATCTGGCGATTCAGTTCGTCCTGTAAGTGCCTGTACTAACCGCCAAGTGGATTATGTTGGTTTAGCAATCAGAGGAGCACTGGAGCCCCAAGTGGCTCCCGAGCACCAGCAGTGGCCAAGGCTTTCAAGGAACCGAGCCTGCAGTAAAGAAATTTCTTTCGCCTTTTTCCCGGTTACGGCAAGGCCAAAATGAGGGTTATGATTTTGGCACTTTATGCACATATAAAATTTGTAGCTATTAACATGTGTACATACATACGTATAGAGCTGTTCGTAAAAATAACTGGCTATGACGTATTCCATAAATTTCATACACCAGTTCTTAATTAAGAAAAACCCTTTAATATAGTTTTATCACAAGCTCTTTCTAAAGGCTTTAAGTAAAAATAAACTATTCAACAATCCACTCATAAATGACCGTGAAGCACTAACTTTTAAAAACGAAAAATGTTTTCAATCTAAATGCAATTAAAAGTACCTCAAATCAAATAAAGCACTTCAAAGAGCGATTTCAAAAATACATATAGGACATATGGAATAATGCATGTTAGCTTTTAAAACTATCAAGCTATTCCAAAAATGCAATATCTCTCAAAAAAAGATGGTAATTGTTTTGTCATGAATGTTTAAAAAACAAAATTGTTTCCACCCTTTTATAAGTGTAGCTCTTGATATCCTGAATATTTTAGGAAATCAATATATGCATTCCAGCTTTATCTTCTTATCTAAGTAAAATCTCAGATACGAGTAGATTGAAACTGATTTTAGCTTTTATGCAATCCCAGTGGAAAAGCGAGATTCATTTTAAATTACTTTCATAATTGAAGGAAAATAGGATCGATTCAGTTCCACATTCTTTGGAATTTAGAGGAGAATCGGTTGTGTTACAATGCAAGTTATGCAAATTTTTATTATTGATTCGGGGGAAATTAATTACCTTCTGTGACACTCCGGTGTTAAAGCAATAAATTCATTGCCTTTTTTGTAATCTAAAATGGAACGAAATGGAAATGATTGAATGCATTCCGAATTCGTTCCAAATGCATTTTATTTCCTGATGCTGTAAACCGTTTTTAGTAATGTAATAAATACCGATTTTTTCAAATTCCAATTAGGAATTCAGTTGGAAACAATTTTTCAACTACCCATAAAACAAACACAAACATAATAAGAAATTGTAGTTTTTTATTATCAACATTCTGGAATTTAAATTCCGAAACTCTTTACTTCCTGAACATACACCCATTGGTTAACAATTGCAGGGTTCAGGGGAGAAGCTTTCCACAGAAACTTTCACCAAAACTACATCGAAAATAAAAAGGATATATAGCTAAGTAACTTTTACTTCTTCTTTGCGCTGCATTTTGAGAGTCAGTGTAATTAAAATAATTAAGCTACACTACTTTCAATTAACAAACTAACAAGAGGTTGTTTTGATCAATTTAAATCTAGAGAAACTTCTGTCCGCAGAAGCAACTGTTACGGATGTGGTGGTAACAATCGTCAAAGAAGGAACTTTTATGTTACATTTTAATGAATTTTCTTTTATACGTAAACTCTTATTATATAATACTTATAATAATAAGATAAATGCGTATTATCGTAACTTCGTTTTTTGAACTAGGCATTTGTTAAAGGATCTATAAAGTTTTGAATAACTTTTATATTTGGAAACAGATCCCAACTCGGTGAAATATTAATGGAAAGGTACTTAAATCTTTTTTTCAATGAATCCCAATCGATGTCCTGATAAAAAGTTATAGAAACTTAACTAAGCACATTGTCACAGTATTTAAAAAACTGGGATTTTAAGACCTTTTTTAGCCTACATATGAGTGCTAACATCTAAAGAGTTTTTTTAAAAAAGTTATATTTTTATTTATTAGAGAATAAAGCAAGAATCTCTAAGGGGTTTCTGTATAAAACTTAAGTTTGCATTTATTGTAATTAGCTTTACAACGATGTACTTAGTCATGCTCACGAATTCTTAATGAATCCGCACAGAAGTGGTAGTGTGAAATTTAAAGTTATTCGCAGGATGTTTTAAAGTTCCCTTTTTTATCTGAGTACGTAATGGCCTACACGATTTTATCAGTTATTTTATATTAACATATATTGGTCAAGGTTATTCTACATACCCGAAACTATGATCCTGCGGAAAAACACGAGATTTTTAACATTAAATGCTGTCGTCATAATCGATCGATGGCAGGACAAATGAGGCGACCTTTTTCCGCTTCCTGTCGCGACGTATTTACGCTGAATGAGCCGCAGGAGAACGACGTCCCTCAGTCCCCCGCGGGGATCGTTTTCCGCCCCAAAAGCGCTTTGTTCAAACGCGCTCGAATATTTTTTTCAAGCAAACAGGAAAAGTCTGCCTGTGAAGGAGCCCCAGTCGTGGGTGGAGCGCCAGGGAAGCTCCCATTAGGCGCAGGATAAGAGGTGGCAGGATTCCGCGACTGTTTCGACTCCTCCAGGTGTATTGATCTGGACCACTCAGATTGGTTATTGGATGGGCCGATGCTGCTGCACCTCGCGGTGCAGACAAACTTTTACTTTTTCTGCAAACGTCGCCGACCACGACTCGTGCGATTTTCCGTTTAATTGAAAACTTTCTGGCGAAAACTGGGGTATTCAATTCAGGGAGTGCGAATGTTTGCATCGCACCGATTGCCACTTGAAGAAAACAAAAACACTCCGGAACACTGGCTGAGAGGGAAATTGGTCGCTGGGAGGGATATTGTTCCTCAATTTCTCCCCTTTTCTTTGAAGGCTTGAGCTTTTTTGTTTGCGCAGAAGGTTGACAATTTATGGAACAAAAAGGCACTTTGTTCTTGCCACAATTTCAGACTTTCTGCTAATTTCCATTTGCTGGTATGAAGGCTTTAAAAGGAAAGTTTACCTTTTGCAAAACCTCCACAAAAACTGCAATTATTTCTATCAGCAGAAGAAAAATAATAACAATGTTAACCATTTGGTTGAAAGGTGAAAATATTAAAATACCAGTTATTTAGATTTGACTTTCAATTTATACATTATTGAACATTTCTAAGTAAGAAAAATTTCACGTCTATCTATTCATACTTATTTATATTATTATATAAAATTGGAATTTTGGGGGATTCCTGTTTAAACTAAGTGTTGCTAAAACACTTAAATTAAGCCACATAATCTCATACTCATACTCATATATGTATCTCAAACATCTCATACTCCTAAAAATTCCCAATGCTCTGCAAAAGAAATGTTAAAGCTACGTTAATTGGAAACGTGAGACTCTTTCTAATGTATTGAATGCCAGGAAAAAATCTCATTATCCTTTTTACAGACGATTGGCTCCTTTCTTGTTTTCAATGCATTATGTTAGGATTGAATGAAGAACAAAGTAAGACATTTTTCCAATTTTCTAATTTGAAGATTAAGGATATATACATATCAATCGAATCGAACCTTTTCGAACATATAATATTTTAGTTACCTTTTTTAAATATTTAAATGTCTGCTGTTTATATATTTATTAATTAATTAAAATTGAACAAGAGTTCGTATGGACAGACGTAAATTATTTAAATTATTTGTAACGAGTGGCTGGATCAATTTTTCGTGGCTTGGAGGCAATTAAAATTGCTCACTTGCCCACGCCGAACCAATTTTTGGAGAGGCACAAGAGTATTTAAAAACCTCCAATAAATGTTTGAAAATGTAATGGCGAAGTGAAAATAAATATGCCACAAAATTACTGGCATAATTGAGACGGTAAGTGTAGAATTAAAATGTAAAATGCAGAAATTTGCTGTAAAATAAACATATTAAACTTATGTGCCAAGTTTAATAACTTAATTGGATAGCAAGCACGTAATCCTTTTTTAACATCCTTTTCTAAACAGATTTCAAGTAATATTGGTTTTCTAAAAAAGTGAAGTAGTTATGCTGTCTGGAATTTTTTTTTTATTTATATTACTCGTGTAGATTGTATATAAAATTTTTACCTGTCGATTATACAGTATATTTGATCAGCTTTTGCACACCTCCTGAAAAAAAGTTTGTGTTTTCTGTAAAGTACCTAAATATTGCAGTTAAAGGGATTAATTCAAAAATTTTGGGAAAAAACGAGACCGCAGTGAATTTCGATTTAAATGTAAAATTTCATTGTTTTCATTATGAGACAAAACACGAATGCGTGGCATTTAATAGCTCGACGCATAATTTTCGGTCGATGGAGTCGGCGGCCACGAAACATTTTTCAATTAATTTCGCACGAATGGAATTAATCCTTTAATGAGAGCATTGTCCAAGTCACATAATGAGGCAATTTACTCAAATCAATCAGCATAAAATGGCCTATGAAGCGCTTGATGGTCCGCTAAGTACTCGTGCATTGCCGCTACGAATCCGTTTTAATAAGCTCTCGTTATTTTTCGATAAGCCCCGCTTAATAGAGCGAGAGCGTCCGCATCCGATGGCGTGTCGACGGGGCTTCGCTAACAATTTTATCGCGCTCGAATGCAAATAAAAAGTGCTCCGGCTGCTTTGTTTGCCACAGAGCCGGGCACCATGATGCCCACATGCATCTGACATGCAAATTTAAATTTTGCGAAATTTTATCAGAAGACCCAGGTCAACCCCACTGCTGGCACTCGTGCGCCGTGCCGGGCTGGTGCGGTGCAACGTTTAATTCCACCGAGGAAACTTTTTACTCGAAAAACTCTCTAATAGGCGGCTTTTGGGGCTCCTCTGATGTGGTGAGCCCTCGGCCTTGTGGTCCGCAGTGGCACCAAGGGTCGATAATGGATGCACGTAGCGCGCGTAGCAAGGAGCCACCTCCACTCTGTATATGAATGGCTAAAATGGCTAAAGTGGATGAGCAATTTTTGTCGAAAGAACCAAGGCCAGGCCGGTCGTTTCGTGTGCTATATAGGGCTCCTTTGAAAGGGCACGTCGGCGGCGAAGGGCCCTAAGGAGTGACCACACACCCACCAATATAATCAATAAGCCCAACTGAGGCGGTGGGAGGCGCCGAGGATGCGGCCCTTAAGTTTTACGACCTCAGCCGTGTCATTCCCTTGAATTTCTCTAATGACCATAAACGCAGCCTGCCCGTCAGAAATGGTTTCGGGGAGGCAATGAAGCCCCAGGAAAGGGCCGCTGGAAGATTAATGCCCCTGGCAGCCTCAAAACTGTTTTAGAGCCCTCTCGAGCTTCGTTTTAATTGCACGACATAGGCTGGAGGTAGCCCATTTGTTTGCCATTCCTTATTAATGAGAAGGCAGACATTTGGATACCTTTTGCTCCGAAGGGCCTTCCTCCACTTCAGCTTCTGTTCGAGGGCTTATACGTTTCTAATTATATGTCATGCGCCCCAAAAGGGGGGAAAGGGCGCCTACTTCATGTAAACTATATTAATTGAGCAGTTTCCTAATTGCCACAAAAAGGGCTGGCCCTAACTGAACGAAGGCTGTTTCACGATTATTATACCGTGTGTGGCTGATGCTTTTGTGGCAAGAACATTTTGACAAATAAATCTGCTAAAGGTAGCCAGAGATGGTCGCGAGCCCTTCTTTACAAGGGTCTAATTATCCCAGTTAGTTAATGTCACAATCTCGAACATTTGACAAAGGTTCACTTATTATTTTCCTCAATTCAACTTCATTCTTTACTACCCAAATACAATTGAAAACAATTGTATTTATTTATAATTGTTGCCTTGTGTACGTAATTTGTACTTATCACAGTGAAAACACATTTTTTGTATTTTAGAAAGGTTGCGTATACTGATGCATCATATTTTAACCAAATTAATTTATCCTATTGTTTAAAACTAACTTTCATTCAAAATTCCTATAAAACTTGTATTTAATATTTTAAAATTTTTTTTATAGTGTACCTAATTGATATTTTTAGCAATTAAAAATGTTTTTATTTTTCTTTTATAAAATAATTAAGAATGATGGAATTAGTAAAATAATGTCTTTCGGAAAGGTTGTGGCAAAAGTGATAAAATGGCGTAAGCTGGAGTTACTGTATCGATCGAAAACAAACAGGGACATTTATGTACAACTACAATCATTATGTAATTGTTGTGAAGTAGGTAAATTTTTAAAATCTCCTCATTTCAATAAATTACATTTTCAAGTAATTTTGTTATTCAAAATCAGTAGTTTATGACCCTTAGTTACTCACATTTCTAGCAAAATCGAAATCCATTTTGTTATGGAATTTCTATATTCTCATGACTTTCTTTTAATTAGCTTCACCTGGTA
Organism: Tolmerus cingulatus; assembly: GCA_959613345.1. Classification (NCBI taxonomy): domain Eukaryota; kingdom Metazoa; phylum Arthropoda; class Insecta; order Diptera; family Asilidae; genus Tolmerus; species Tolmerus cingulatus. Next base: position 13,377,747 of record OY390708.1, on the reverse strand, counting down.
AAAACAGTCGATCTGAAAAAAAGGGTCCTTTGGCATGATTTTATTAGAGCTTTATAAACCAAATAGAGCATTAAAGGCTCAACAGTAGATTTTTAAGTAATCAATTTTGTAAAGTTATGCTAATTTTTGTAGAATTTTTAGTAACATTCGTGCATTTTAAGCATTTATACCATATTTTGAGAAGAGACATATTTGCTATTTAGAAATGGTTGCCCTCTTTCAAAGTGGTAAAATTTGGTTTTGTTTTCACAGCTCCTAAGTAGATAGCAATCTTCAACCGCTCTACAGGCGGATAAGTGTTGCAAAATTTGTCAAACCATGGGACCTTTTGTCGGCCCCATATATCAATTAATTTGCCAGATAATTCGGAAATTAATCAAGTAAGGGGTCATGATGTCCATCGACATAATTGAATAACGCGGGGTAATTCATCTGCCTCAGAGCTACTCAATTAGCACTTCAGTGAGCGTTCGGTCGATCGAATACAGATTTTAGCATTCTGCACTCCACTAATCATTGGCATATTCGAGGATGGCATTAATGGATGGCAGCTCCAGCGGAAGCGCTCCTCGGTTTAATTGTGAGCAATTTCAGTTTTGTAATGTCCTTGCTGCCAAATACATCACGTAGGCGAAAGTCACTCAACCAAATACGTCCCCGAAGTCATGCTAATTGATTACATGTCCTCTGGCGAGACTCGGGACCCACCTAGCCGCAAATGCACGCAGTGGGGCGGAGCACCTGTTCTCCGTCTCGTCCATTAATTGAATATAAAATTTACTTAATTTGCATGCTTCCCTTCGAGAAATGGAGGCTGCAGGACCGCCGGGAAAGGACTTATTCAGATGGGCATGTTTTTTGGTTAATTTAACTTCGATTGCATTTCCCTCTCCTGCTTCCTTTGTTGTTTCACATCAGATGCAGGCGATTTTGGTGCGAACCTTTTTTAATTTACTGGCACTTATTCATTTATATTTTGCAAGAATTGTCTAATGCAACTTTTAAAATCATATTGATCCACTCTGATTGATAGTTTTATAAGTATAAATTTCGAAGTTATGGGAGCAACAATAACAAAGGTAAATTAAAATAATCCTAAAAATTAGACACGCATATGTGACGATTTTTGCTATTAAGTACTATGTTGTTCAACAGTGCCTTTTAATTTTACTATAATACGTATAATAATTTCAAAATACTTTTATAAGTAGATATACATAGTCAAAATAATCACATAAATAAGAAGACAAGTAATCAGATTTTTCTATGATTTTTATCCGAGATATATATGTAAGTCATACCTATTAAAATCGTAGAGAAAAGCTTATTAAAATATTGAAACGGACTTCAAGATTAATTTTTCTTGAACAAATACGCAAAATGTGTTGGAAAATAAACGAAAATATTCTTGGTTGAAAGATAAATCTGAGTGAATCTTAGCGATGTGGGCGTATTTTCGAAATGAAAAGAATCTTACTAATATATAATTTTAGGCAGTAAAGGAAATGATTTTTAGGAAATCTTCTTGGAATATATATTTGAATGCTGTTACACGTATAAATACCACGCCGAAATAACAAGTTGTTTTATTAATTTTCAATACATGAAATAAATAAAAATAACTTTTAAAAAAGCCAGTCAACAACACTAAACGTACCAAGACTGGTCAAATCACCGGTGCTTAATTTCTACCTTGCGTGAATTATAATTTTTGAAGTTATAAGCTAAGATCTATGCCAACATTTTTTAAAATTCATAATTTCGACATATTTAGAAATCGTTTTCGATTTGTCATTATTATTCCACTTCTAAAGGTACATTACATTTAAGACGCGAAAAGTGAGTGAAATTACATGTTTGAGTGATGTTTGAGTGCTTATAGTTTTAGTGTTAAATGCTTTATGGAAGCGAATTTATTTGGGTCAAAGTTATTTTTCTAAAGGTCGTAACTAACGAATTAGAGTGACTTTAAAGGTGGTATATCATCAATTTGAGGCGCAAATCAAATACCAATGAAATTACCCCTCTTGTCATTCAAACGATCCCATCGAAGGTTAGTCGACTGACTCATCAATAAAATTTATGAACGCCATTAAGGGAGTCCCACTTTAATCAGTAAATCACTGGACCCCGTCGCCCGAGCCAATCTCGCTGATTCCGAACAACATGTCCATAAAACATAAATAAATCCCAATAAACGCCAAGTGCCTTCCTGGAAGACATCTGATGTCCTCGCATTTCGATTCACCTCCAAATGTTAGTTCACATGTCGTGGCCTGTCTACAAATCCTCCGTGCACTTAGATTTCGTCCTCTCCTCCGGCGCGATGATTTACGTCTTGGAAAGTTGGTCGCAGAAATTTTTCCCCCGTTTGGTACACCAGCAGAAATGCATTTTAAAGCGCATAAAATCTTGCGTTCAGTGCAAGCGATATACTACAACGCGGTCGGGGGTGGAAGTGTCTGCAGTTGCACATCCTTCTCTTCCTTTGTCGGGGGTGAAAATATCCGGTGCCTCAAACAGAATGGAGGATAAAGATGTATTGGGCGGGATAAATTGTTAAAATGCAAAAAAGGGGCGAGATCGGCCCACTTCAATGGAGTGATATATTAAGCCACTATTTCTGGGGTGCTCCTTTAACCCTTTGTGGACGGACGAGACGATCCTTCCTGGAGTCCAAGGAATTATTTTTATTGGCATCGGATTACTCTTTGTGAGGTCGCAATTCCTTGAACTCAGCAGGCAATAAATAAACCTGAGGCAGGGGATGAAGTTCAGTTTTCACTGCTTTAGGAAGTTTCTGGGAATCCAAAATAGCTGAGTTCGCCGAACTAGTTTGTCTTGCATATTTTTTATAAGCTTTTATAATTTAAAAAAAGCTGGAATTAGATAGTGCCTTTTTTGGGAAAGTATAATATGTTCATTAAAAAGTTATTTCATGTTGATTTTATATTAGTGTACTTTAATCTTTTTTAACCGCACTTCTGAGAATTGTTGCATTTAATTAACTAAAAATGCTAATTCTAAGCCAAATACTTCGGGGAAGCAACTTACGTATTAAATATACATATAAATATAATGATACCAACCATATATTTATTTGAAGGTACAACATTTATAAAATTCTTATTTTTGTCAAAATGGCGACTAGAATTTACCCTATTCCGGAACGAGAATATATAATTTTTACCTGTTTGCAATAAAGACACTTTGTATGTGTAAGCTTATCATAACACCATATTGAGGGCGTTTGACCAATACTTTGGGTCTTTTGCTGATTGCTAAATGATTCGAAAATGTGTATACTTACTGAAAATTAAACCAATGGGGAGAAAGCGTTGAGTAAATTGAATTGATTGTTTAATGTCTCGAATATTTAAAGAAATAAGGTACAACACTCTGAGTTGAAAAAAGGTAGGTGATTGTATCAGTTGGTTTTTTTGAAAAAAAAAAAACGAATGAAATATATGACAAATAAGCTTTAGGAACGACGAACGTGTTAAAATTTCGACTGTTGAATTTTATCCGTCAACTTTAAAAACATCCAAGTTATTTATTTTCGAAGAGTTCACTATTTTAGCTCAAAAATCTGCTTAGATCTACCTGATCATATTTCATATTTTGTCTAGGAAATATTAATGCTTTAAGTAGAGGAGTCTGATCGGGTCAAATCAAATTTGAGTAGACCCAACTTGCTCCAATTAGACCCAAAGATGGGACTCGATAAGTCAATCCGAATATGTGTCGTTCGCAAAGGCGTGAACCCGAAAGGATGTCGATGTCGACCGTGGACCATAAGTCATTGCTAAAAGTTCCAGGGCAGGATAATCTGGCTGTCGTCTGCCCAAGATAAATATTTACGCCTCGTTTGGGTCTGCAGTGGCTCAAGACGTACTTGCAGCACATCGGCACAAAGCCACTTCACCTGAGCAACACGTCGAGGCCATAAATTTGACGAATTCGATTGAGGGTGGGGCACATATACATGCATATGTGACGCTGGCGTCTTCTGCCGGGAGATATCCTGGAATTGCCGCCCCTGCATCGAAAAGGGCCGGGCATGTGGGGCGCAATTAACAAAAGCCGGCTCAGAGCACTGCGGGTGAGTGACTATTAATGAGCGCCGAAGGAAGTGTTTATTACTGATTGATGGTCACCTGGTCTGCAATTATGTGACTGGCTCTGCACCAGGGTGATAAACATAAACAATTTCTATTAATGGCTGGTCCTGGTTGCATCCTATTTGGGATGCGGAAGGCAGAAGACGCTTGCGGACCACAACACTGCATTAAAACACACTTGCGACGAAATTCACGTAAGGCACATCAGGATTATGATCGCTGGGCCTTAACAATGCATGCTCTTAAGTGCAATATGTAATTAATTATTAAGGTATTAGGCTAATTAAAATCGTGGTGCAGTAACCAACAAACGACATTATGTAGAAATAGGTAATGCAGGCTAAGCACATATGTATGAGGAGATGGTTTCTGTCTAAATATTTATTTAATGCTCTAATTCTATCTTGAAAGAGAATATTCGTCTGTATTTTCTATAGAATATGTTAAGGAATTTTCAAAACCTAAAAAAATAAGACTTTCATAAGTAACGCACGGAAAGTTAGCAGATTTAATTACAATGTTAGGAAGGCTAATAAAAATATGTATGTTAAAAAGCTTACAAAGGGATTGGAAATCCAAATTGCTCAAAACGTTGTAATGCTACTTCAGCGGCTCAACTAAAAAAGATATACGAAATAACAATGCAATAAGAAATCTGTTTAGATTAATTTATTAGAGTTACATGCTTTTATGTATGAGTGTAAAAAAATTGTTTCGGTTAATTGGCTTCACAGCTTATAAAATAAAACCTTGGCTTTGAAAAAAACCCAAAATTCTTCAGTTCTGAATAAGAATAGATAAAGGACTCCATATGTTATAGGGAAGTGAAAAATTGACGCATTTTGTAAAAATGGCGTTTATTCGAAATCAAATTGTTGAACAAAGAAGGTCTATTAAGTCAATTAGGAATTTTTTTGTGGTTGCGTCAATCCATATGTTGTTTATAAAAATTTGTCATACATATGTACATTAGATCAGTCAGATATGCGTCAAGTGTATTCCGTATTAAAAATCCAAAAATTTAGTTAAAAAGTAGAAATCATTGGGAAAAACCTTTGTTGAAGACATAGGGAACGCTGACATGGGCTTAACTTTCATCGTTCAGTAAGCCCTCACTTGATTTATATTGTGAAGCCCACAATCAGAGAAACCTTTCCTTTATAAACTAAGTGATGTCCCTTATCCTATTATGCTCGAACAAACGATGGAGTAATAAGTTGACAGCGAACCAAAGAAATCCTGTCAAAGCCTAAGTGAATACAGCGGTGGAGCACTGCGGAGATCGAGTCAGCAGAGGAAGCAATTCATCTTAACAAATACAATATGAGGTGGTATGAGGATGCCAGGGGGCGGAGGGTTTCTGGTCTGGGAATGGTGTCGACCGTACAAATGTTTATAAATCTGACAAAAAAGGGAAAAAATAAATGAAACGAGGAAAATTTATTGCGCCTACGAGGGAAGGAAAAGCCTCCTAACAAAGCAGAGGACGTAAAACTTTTCCAGTGCGTTTAATTCGACGAGAGCAGTCAGTCTAGAGTCTAACGTCTACCTCTACCTTTTGCACCCACACACCCCCGTGAATTTCTTCCACCGGTTTCGCTGCGGAGGAAAAAGTTTCGGGGGGTATCGATTTTATTTCCTGAGTCCTTGATAGTGCGCATCATACAGGCAGGTTACACAGTAAAAGGCGAAGAACGGAAGGTTTTAGATTTTTGGCGGTATGAGCTTGTCGCAACTTGACGCATTGCTTCTAATTAGTAGAAAAATGCCTTGATGACACCGTCCTGACCTCGGAAGTAGCACCTTGACCTTACGAATTTTTGGAGTCTTTTCGACTATATGACCTTAACACTTTATGGCGAAATTACGTCCGCATGTTATGATTGGTACAGTTAATTAATTACGCACATTTTTTGTAGCCTTTCTTTTCGAACAAAAGGAAAAAAGACGTTCTTTATTAAATTAATAACACTTTGGTTTAATTTGTTTAAATTAGTAGAAAACTATGTTTTGAACTTAAATGAAACATTTGATTTTCCAATGGCTTCAGATAAAATATAACTTGTTTTTATATAAACTAATAGTAAAGTTATATTCCGAGGGAAATTTAGGTATTAAAATGAATACTAACAAACTGCTACCAAAGCAGTGAGAACTTACATAATGATATACTTCTACTTTTTGATATTCTGAAATATACATATGTACATACAAAAGTCACAAGAAGAATAGGAAAAACTCAATAATTTGTAAATATTTTGTATTAACGCGAAAAATATTAGAATATTTATGCTACTAAAAACAATTTATTTTTATTTGCTGCTGAAGACTTTTCTATCTGCTACTAAAATTATATTCTGATAATTAAGTGGTCTATTAAACTAAAATATTTTGTATTTTCAATTTTTCAAATTGGAAGTATAGGAAATATTGATAAAAATTGTTCTGATAGAATGTTAAATATTAATAAGTTAGAATTGAGCGAACTCAGAATTACGTATGGCAAGAAATTCGTGATACACGATATTAAATTTAAAGGTAAAGAAGTTGAATTATTACTCGGCTTATAAAAAGGCTTGATTAAAATTCATTAATTTTCGAGCTCGTTTAATAACATTTCTTTAAAAAATTCTTATATATGTAAATTTAAGTATGCAAAAATATTATTCATAGTTTTTTACTGGTTTCGAAACTTTCATAAAAATGAACCTAGTGGAAACTAACTTTACATAAATAACATATTTTACACCCTCTAGAAAAATACGAATTTCCTCCCCAGACCAATATTTGCCATTAGAGTAACGCCCCAGAAATGTGTTGAGAATGCATTCAAATATCTTTCATTGTTCTTGGCTGGCCACAAACGACTGCAAACAATTGCCCGAATTCCGACCGCAATTAGAGAAAATTATCTCAGAATTTTTTGGATTCGCTCAAGCGTTAGAAATTTTCAATTATTACATGCCACTGAGTGCATGAAAACATTAAAAACAGCAGTCTGGCGGCCTCATTCAAGCCCCATTTAAGAGGGTGCTCCGCCAGCTTTATGGGCCCCATGCAACTTTTTTTTTTATCCTGATTCGGAGCATCGCAAGTCTGAAAATTGTGTACGTAGATGTGCGCCCCTCCTCAGGAGCCCTGGACCTCCCTGGAGAACTAGTCATAAAGCCAAAAATTTACCGAGAAGAATTACTTGCGCCAGCCCAGCGCACTGGAAACTATGAAATAAATTCTGAGGAACTCCTGTGGGATAGAGGAGCTCCACGATCCAGCAGCTAGGGCTGGAGGAGGACGGGAAGTTTTTGGTAAAAAAACTCAGTTAAATGGAAAACAAAATCCCCTGAAAAATTTCAAATCATCTTCTCGAGTGAGTTGAACTCCATTGACATGGACCGAGATCATGTACCTGGCTTCGGGGAAACGTGTGTCCTTCACGGTCGGTTGAATCAATCCCGGCTTAATCCAGGTGGAGTCGGCCAGTGCATTAATCGGAAAAAATACCGACAATAGCGAATAGCCCTCTTACCCAAATTCTAGCCACTGGTGAACGCACCGATGAATCTTTGTGTTTCTGCCTGAAAAAAAGAAATATCTCCGTCGTGTTAGTAAATGTTGAATTTTCCATGCAATTGGTCCTTTCGCCACCCTTTTGTGCGACGTTACCAGATTAAGGGTGCGCCAGTTTTGCATTGCAACCCCAAAACGCGGCGAGTTGCAGTGGTGCACTAACAAGTGCAACAGGGGTGCAAGGCCCAAAGCCGCATTGCAAATTTCGCCAAATGCGAGGGCTTACGTGAGTCCCTACTTTGTAGTCCTCGGAGCTTACTCATGTTATTTTGTACAACAGGGGGATTATGCAGGGTCATTGCTTTCAAGAGGAATATTTTTGCTACTAAAAGTTAATGGCGAATATTTAACTTGTTTCAACTTGGTAAGTGGTTATTCGTGCCGAGAAACAAATTAATAACAAATTCTAAAAGCACGTGTGGTGGAAAGCACTATCTAACTCAACAGCAAATAAACTCGACCATGGTAAAATGGCAATTAGTAGGTACGCTAAGCGGGAAAATATTTGCATATTAATAGCGATAAAAGTACGATGGATTTATACATAAATACTAATATTCACGGATTGGACATTATTTTCCTACAAATCTATCACCCTTTTTTAAACCCAATGAAAACGTACCTATTGTTTAATGCATTTAATCAGTATAAATGAATATTTGATTCTTCAGCGAGCTTATTAAGCATTTATAATTAAATCCATGCTTTTCTAACGCAATTTACAGATACTATGGGGTTTAGAGTAAACTGAAAAATGAAATTTGTACCATTGTGTATTTAGGCATATACTGAACATACTTATACAAATTCATATTTGGAGCATAACAACCCTGGACTATAAATATTTGTTTACCAAATAGTTATTCAGGATATTTGAAGACGCTAATATTAATCCCCAAACTATGTAGTCTCGTTACTTAGATTTCTCATTAAACACCTATAGAGTGTGATTGTTTTATTAAAAACCTCAACAAAAGCAATAAGTAGACATTTTAAGAATTTGATGTAATATTATTTCTAATACAGAATCCAAAAAATGAAAATTTGATATCCAAGTCCAATCGATTTTGTAATTCTAAACGTATAGTTGTTTTTCCTTCATGGATAAGAAGTACATATTTCAAAAATATTTTCTATTTTAAAGTAAAAAAGATATTATTCAAATAACTTAATGAGCGGATTTTAAAATGGTCCATGTAATGTAACTTAGGGGTCTTCAAAACGTGAGTATTCCCATTCGTCAAAAGATCGATTTAAAAAATGATCATGATTTCATTATTTCTTAAGAATCTGCAAGTATAAAGGGTCAAATGGTAGGCTCTTTTTCTAACTTAATTTGAAAGATTTCTTCTGTAGACTCGAATAGTGACATTAACTTTCAACAAAAAAGAAAAACCGGCTTCTTTACCGAAAGGATAATTCAAACAAATATTAAGATGAAAGGACAAATACGGGAGGGAAATCCTTGTTTTGTTACAAGGAAAAGTAATAAAAACGTTAACCCTAAGGTCCTCGTGAAAGAATCTGTCCCATTCCTAATGGAAATCTTTTCTCTAGTGGTATCCTCTGTCCTGGTGGGAAAAAAGCCCCGCCGGAAAAATACAAAACATGAATAGGCAGATACACCTGGCTGTTTCAACATTTTTAGGAGCATGGGGAATCATCGTAACCTGTTCGGGATGCTGGTTTCTTGAAGATGAGAATCTCATTTCGTAAATGTCGATAAACTGCGTACTTGAGAAATACAAGGCATATGAAATTAATTGCTTGTGAATAACTTTTGAACTGGCGAAGATTTATTTGCAATCTTGTCTCCTGGGGTTGGATTCCAGCTCATTTGGCGCAGTATTAACTTCACATGGAGTTGTTTTAGGCAGACAACGATAATTAAAATAATTTTAATACAATAGAAAAAGTTATTTTTGTGGACTGCGAAAATTGATTTAAAGAAAGTTATATTTGTTAAATGAAACTGAGTAAACTGAAAAGATGAATGCCAATATAAGGCTAGATTTGATTGGTTTCAATTTAAGGGGTCTTTTATGGATTGAATTTTGTTTGAAAAAATGTTGATTTATTATTATTAATATTATATTGTAGTATATAAATATTAAAAGAAAATGGAACTTAAAACCTTTATTTTTAATTTATACGATAATGTTTTTGATACATACATTCATAATGTGCAAATTTTAAAATAAATCTATTGAATTCTTTTCGAGATCTTTACTCCACCGATGTGGACAAAATTACATATATTGTTTAAAAATAATCGCGAACGTAGAATCCTAAGAATCCGTATTCGTATTATATTATAGTTAGTAAAACTTAGAACTTTAAACTGGTGAAACAATTGTTAATATTTTTTAAATAATCATTATGCTTACATTAAGCCCATAACTTTGCACTATATATGTACCTACATACATATAACAAAGTAAAATAAATTAATTTCTTCTGGTAGTTACGTCGTAACCAGAGCAAAAAATCCACGGACGATTTCAAAGGATATAGGTTTCACCCCCATCAGAATGAACTACGCCAACCTCCACAAAACAACGACGGTTACACCTATGTTTCTTCCCCAAGTATATTTGCAATTCGTACGAGTCTGGAATAAAATGGGGAGTCTTCGAGCACTTCATGAATTCATTATCCGGCCGAGAGTAATTTCCTGCAGATTCCACAGTACAACCCTTATAATGGGCAATTGGTTTCCGTTGCAGGTGTATTCACGAGCGTGGTGAACAAACAGATAAATTTCAGGTGATTTCATTCAATTTGCAGTGCCCCAGCAGCCGAATCCCAGCCGACCGGTGACTGCCGACAGACCAGAAATTGCAGGCGAATTACTGCTGATGATCTTGGTAATTCTTGACAACAAGACTTGAAACAATTCGGTCCAAGCCGTCTGCATTTGATTTGCTGCACAGAGGACGGGTGCTGCTTTCGTAGAGGTTAATGAATTGCAACCTCTTCCTGCACAGGTGAAGAGAAGTCATTCAGGCAGCACGAATGCTTTATGGTATCCTTGCCGCTCTTAAAGGTACCCTGGAAACTGACAGGTTGCTTGGAATTACTCGAAATTTCCTCGGAAATCTCAGAAACATTATGAGACTAACAAACAAATTCACAGGAACGAATTGCAATCTTGTTTATTCATATTTGAATTAAATTCCATTAAACTCAAAGAGAGAAATTTCATCACATTTCAATTAGCCAGATAAAAGAAGCTGGTTTTAATTGAAAGTTTCCAAGCCGACAGAGAAATACCATTTTACGCTAAATTAAAGCTTTAAAAACAAATTGTGGTATAATCGTAATAAAGAGCACTCAATTCCAGAAATTATAAATTGGGTTGAAATATATTGTAGAAAATTAAAGAGATAAAACCCTCTTAAAAAAATGTTGAGAACTTTAAAACGAATTGATAAACTCAATTTGTTGCACTGTTGTATTACGAGAGCAATGATAAAGTTATTTTTGAAATTAAAGAGCACCAAAAATCTCATTTTCATGAACTTTCGCCCCACAATTCTAGCAATTTGTAAAAATGTTGCGCCTTTTTTCTGCATATCTTCAGACTGAAACTAGACTCATTGGAAAAGTTTTAAAAATTTTGACTATAGTTTGTTCCGTGAAGTGTTTTATACTTCACCGTACTTTCTCCTTGTACATTTCTAAAGAAATCTTGTTTTAGAAAATTTTGATGGAGTTTTTAAAATAAAACAAGGTGGTTTATAAAACAATTAAAATAAGTTTTATGGAAATTGAAATGAAATTTTTATTCTGATGAGCTAGTAGGACCAAACCATCGTGGGGAGAGCTGCACACTTGTTTCAACTTTTAAGAACGCTATAAACTGATGGAAAGGAAACTCATTTCCTCACGATCCCGCAAAACAACGTTTCAGCTTTCTTCACTATCTAGAATTCCCATTTTAATCCAAAAACGTGCTCCAGGGAGTAAATGACATTAAATTTTCCACGTCGCTTTGAAAGATTTAATCTAGCGCTTCTACTCTTCTCATAATTGCTCCAATTAAGGAATGAAGGGCCAGCTAGCGCACTAAAGACGGGAATTGAATTCTTGAAAAAGGAAAGACAACGCGCAATCTGCCGCGGCCGTATTTTAACCATGCCAAGGAGCAGGTCACCCCGTCAGTAACCACCCCCCAATCTTTTCTTTTTAGGAAAATTATATCTGAAAAGTTTCTTGTCACCCTAGAAACCTGCTCACATCTGGGTGACATAGTGCTGAGCTCAACATGTGACCGCTCTCTCAAGTTTTATACTTTTATATTTTTTATTTTTAATGATGACTCCTTATCGCGTTCTTTAATTAAAAAAATTCGCGGAGAAAATACTCCATTTGTTAAATACGCAACCAAAGGTGAAACTAATTATTTTCTTTTCTCCTTCCAGGTGAGTCAGCTTTTTTCCTAGAACTGGGTAAAACAGTGAGTATTTTTCTCGAAACACCTTTCTAGTCGCTAAATTGGCGAATATTGGGTCGAGCTAATGAACAAAAGGGTCAGAAGAGGGTGGTGGGAGTGGTGATTACCGCCTCAGACAAAAGAAAAATTGCAGCTGAGAATTTATGGGTCCCTTTTTGCGCGCCTTAGAACACGAAAATGACCCGGGTCATTAAAAGTTCGTAAATCATTTCATTGAAGCAATTAAGGGCGGGTCCGACTCTCAGTTTCCTATCACTTGCAGCCACACCACCCCTTTCGGCAGGTATTTTTCCGGAAAGTTTGATGAAAACCCCCACAAAAAAATAGAAATACTGGGATCCATGTCCGCCAGAAGTAGACAAACCCGCCCCGGACAGTGGGATAATATTTCAAAATCGTCGGTAACCCCAAACCTCCAGTGGCGCGGTTCGGCCGGTACAGAAGGGGCAAAACCAAAGGCTTTGAAATCCCAGTTTATGGAAATTTGTAAATTATCATGATTTAGCGGAGCGGGGTATGTCCGACCGATTTCGAATTGTAATTCATTGCCACCCATTAAAGTGATAAGATACCCCAAAACGAGGGCTGGTGCAGCGCTTTATAGGCATTAAGCAAATTTCGATGCTGTCAAAGGCCTAATTTATTAATGCAAGGAGCCATTAGAACGGCGAGCGCTGAGTAAATTAATTCGCAAGGTGAAAATTTAATTAAAATGCCTGCAGCCCAGCTGCCAGTCAATGTTGCCGAAACTCTCAGGGATATGGGCGCATATTTTCGAGAAAAACTTTCTGGAAAACCTCCTGAACTTAATTAAGGAGGAAGCAATTTGTAGGTACGCCTTTGGTAGTCCTTTTGCCTGATTTATCTCTACGAGCATTCGGTGGACAGGTGCTGCAGTGACCGACTTTTTATTTTCTTTATAACTAGGCCAAATTAAGGGATTGCAGCACTCGAAAGGTTTTAATTTTGGATAAGCTTAAGTCGACATTTTTAGGATTGCTTATGTAACTGCCAAAATCCTTAATACATCTACTGTCTACATAATCTTATATTTGCTCACGTGACAGAGGTATAAAAGATATTTAATAAAATTCTTTAATCTCACTTCATAAACTTGAAGGGGTAAAATGATTAAAACAAACCATGCATTTAATTGAATCGAGTGTGGTTAAAGTTGCCGCCAGTTAACACCGTTGTCTACCAAGTTTTTATAACTATCATTAAAGAAACACATACACAACTTAGTTATCATAATATAAATATGGCCTATTCCCTTAGTCATAACATTATTTGTGAGGAATTATTTTGTAGTGGATATATCCTATTAAATAAGAAATGGAGCTCTTAAAGAAGACACTATAAAAGTGCTTCTTAGAAAACCTGAGGGGCTCTCTGTTGATATTCTTAAGAAGAATACTCTTAATTTTACTTCATTTGATGAATTTTAGGAGCTATTACTAGTAGCGAGATTGTGCTTCCCTATTTTTTGTGTTTTGTTTTTGGCGTTTGATTGTGTACTATAAATTTTTGTAAGTTTATTACACATATGTTTTATAGTCACTTTAGTTCCAAAATAGAAATGGGTTAGGTTTTGTCGATATTCTAAAAAAATATTTTATGAAGAATTTGAAAACCAAAAGTTTTTAAAAAAACAGCTTTGCCATTTGGATTTTTTATCGCGTTTTTTTCAGTTTGTTTTATTGGTAGGTTAGTTTTACTTTGTAAATTTAATTTTTATTTTCAATTAGCTTCATCTTAGTACGTAAATAATATCATTACGTATTACAAAAAACAGATAATGCACATAACTAGTACCTAATTGCGTTCCTTTAAGAAATCTTTACTTAAAACGACCTAAAACTTTATGCACAAAGTGTTATCGGAAGAAAGAATGAAATAATAAGTATCTACTAAATGTCCAGAAATTGCCGGCCATATTAAACTTTCTGGGGCTTTATATAGTCTAGGTGAAATTCTGGATCAAGTCGAATCCACCCTGTAGCTTTTCAGTCTGAATTTTGTTTGTGAAAATGACTGAAATTTTTTTTGTATAAGCCCTAAAAAGCATTGTAATAATAGCACAAAAGTTAGTAAATAAAGTACCTAGTCAAAACTCTTATTAATTTTGACTCGTAATTAGCATTTAATTTATGAAATTGTAAAATGATTTGATCAGTATAGCATTTTAAATATATTTAAAACTACTCATCCGACTTTTACAGAAACCATTTCCTACATATTTTCAAGGTAGCACAACCTCATTAGTAACACTAGTAATGAATAAAAATATTATTATATAAAGAAATATGACTTTAAATAAGTATGAAAATTTTTAGTTAAATAAATATAAATTTCTAATAATCGTAAGCGTTTCAAAATACTCCTTAAAATATTACTTTTAGGTTAAATTATGGCCTATTGCCCTAGGAATGTAAAAATCTTTATAATTTTATAATAAATACATATTTATCATTTATCATATATACATATGTATGTCAAAATTATAACCATCTTTTTTAAAGACCTCTTCCTTTGATAATTATATCAGATTATTGCCTAAATAAAAGAAATTACTTAAATGCTTAAGTTTAACTGATTTGCTTACGTGTCAGAAATCTAGGAACAAATTAGCAAATTAAATATTTTAGCTGCTCTAACAATTGGAAGTAAGTGCGCGAAATGGAATTAAAACATTTAAGGAACACAATAAATAAACAAGGAGGGACTTTCGCCAAACATTGCCAGCTGACGGAGGAAACCCTGCCGGAAAGAACAATGAGGAGAAGAAATGCTTCGCGAAAACCAAAAGAAAATTGCACCAGTTGTCGGGGCACATCTGACCCATAACATTTAAAGCTACCCCTTCCAGGCGTTATTAGACTTATAAAGTCCCACAAAGGTTAAGTTCGGCCATAACGGCGTGGATCCCGGCGTTACGTTTCCTTAAATGCTTATCTTGCACATTATCTGGAATAGCCAGTCGTCTTCAAGTCCAAGAAGGATTTCAGAGGGTTTGAAGAGATCATTGGCGAGGGATCCACGTTTTTATGCGGGGTTTTATTAATTGGAGGCGGGGTTGAGCGATAGAAAGGTTCAGCGGAAGGGTTACTCCGAAACACTTGCCGCATAATTAAGGTAACTCCGTCCATGAAACAAACATTTTATGTTCAGTGGCACCTAAAACACACGAAGTGGACTTGATTAGTTATCCGCTAAATTCCGCTCCAATCGCAGCTTGTGGGTAAGCCCTGCAGGCCGCGAATCTGCGGCAAAGATTTCAACAAATTCAAATTAAATGAAAATCGGAAATCAGATTCCGAGGGCATGTTAATTCCCACGAACTTCCAACACAAATCAACCGCAACTTAATCACGGTTTGTTGTTTTATTTAAGGTAAGGTCAATTGAATTGTAAACGCAACCCCAACCCTTTAATTTACGCATTATTTGAGTCTGTAATGGACAGAAAATTAAATGTTGGTCAAATGCCTAACGCGCCCATACATAATCACATAATTCAGTCTAATTTGCAGCTTCAACGCTGCATGCGAACTTAATCATCCATGGCATTCTTGAAGTGCCACATTCGTAAAATTACAAACAAATTCGGTGAGGAAGGATACATTTCCTGCGCTTCAGCTTGATAATAGATCTACCTAGCCCACCCCCATTAGCACTAAAAAAATATTTATTAAGCTTTTCAAGCCAAAAAACAACAAATTCATATACAAATTTCACCCTTTTTCGAATATACCTACATACATATTATCCGTAACGCGAAGGGATTTGATGACTTAACCCTAATTTTATATGTTCGTATCTAGGGTTTTGAAGATTTGGATTTTTAAGCCAAATATTTTAAATTAAAGCCTTCTTTTTTATAATTCATTTGTATTGAGTTAAGGGATGAAAAGAAATTAAAAAGAAACAAAAACTTTAATTTTTGAAAAACGCATAGGTGATTATTTTTGATAACAAATAATTTGACTAGTTACTCGCATATTGTGACGCCACATAAGTGATATCATTTTTGTTAAGAGGAAGTTTAAGTGAATAAAAATAATATGAAAGTAAAATTTCACGAGACATTTTATCAAAACAGGTTCTTTGTTAAAACAAGAAATATATGAATACCCAAAAAATATCAAAATAATTATAAAGTTTACGTGTCGGTTACATGCGGGTAGGAAGGAAATTTTAAAAATTTCTCAGTTTTCGAGTATTGTATTAAATAACAAATATTACTTGTATTTAATTTCTACAATAACAATTTTCTTTTCTATGTTTTAAATTTAAAAAAAAATATATCTACAACTCCTAGGAGGAAATCACCAACGTACGTATAAACAGTCAGGCTAAATTTTTCCCTTAAATAATTGCAAATTTGCTTTGTAAAAATCAGTCCCTGTTTTTGATAAATCGAACAAATTTTCTTTATATTTTTGTTTGAATATCGTTACATTCCTTTATGAAGAAAAAAATCATATTATAGGGTAAATTTGCTTTAAGTTTGTTAAGTCTCCGTCATTTGTTTCCGTTTTTCTACTTTAGATGCAATATAGAACGTGACAAAAATAAAGTAATTCTTTCTATGTAAATAAAATGTAAGTTCTTAGAGATAGAGAATAAAAGGATAGACAGCATAGAATCAAAGATGTCTTTTATGTGTAGTTTTCGAATCACTATTCATGAAACCGACCATAGTCATGACCTAAAACTATTGGAAAAAGTTTCGAAAACGGAAAGAACCTGTCTAGTTGAAGTCTGCCGGGAGTGGCCCGATTACATGGAGCCTTATAGACGGACCTGTGAGAACCCCCAATCAACAGCTGAAATGAGGAACCCCCGATAAAAAGCCCGAATTGAACTGAAGTTGATCTCGTTCCGGGAAATCAATAACCCGGTCTGGTCTGGCCTCCTACTTGACATATTTCCCGTGGAATAACCACCTTCGTCCATTTGTAAGTTGCCGGTTTTGTTCGGGGAAAAAAGGAAAAACATTTTCTTTTGAGCCTTCAGTCATTCCCATATAAAAGGGAAACGAACTGGAAAAGTCCTACCTTATTAGTGGTTTCTGCTCCTGCCAACCACTGCTCAGGACTGCCTTTGAAGAGGAGTCTCTTGTGCATGAGGACTCTGCCGCAATGTCAGGCAGTGGATGTTCCCAGGAAATGAAGTTAATGGCGAGGGAGCGTCACAGCAGCCACAATTTTAAGACAAAATGGAAGTGAGTTCGATGTAAAATAACTTCAGTTGCAGAGCGACAGCGATTCGAAGAGTTTTTGATGGTGAATCTCATTACGGGTGGGCACCACCACTCAAATCCTCAGGAGCATCGTCCTGAAAGCCACCAAGACTTATGCTAGGTCCTTGCGGCGAAGGACCTCAAAACTATAGTTTGAGAGTGCCATTGTAAAATCGACAATTTCTTGTCAATTTACCGGAGTTCTATCTCGAAAATTGATCAGATTTGTCGCAGAAGATGTCATTCTCCGCGAGGACGGTTTTCTGAAAGGTAATGTCGTTTAGAAAGTAACTCCCCAGCATCCTGCACTCACCTGCTCTGGTGCAGTTTGCGAGTTTTACGTGAATTTAATTGAATCAGTCATGTGGGCAAATGATTGCCACATGCATGCAAGTCGGCGGGGGTGTGCGTCGCCGTCGTCGCGATAAGCGCAGCATCACTTCTTGGAAGGAACTGGGTCTCCCGGAGCTCCAATTACGCGATATCGAAACGGGACGCGGGAACTCCTTCTTTTTATACACTTTCCAATTCGATTTCGAGCGTGCTCAGGGGCTCGAAGACTGCAGAACATGGAGCGCAGCCACTTTCCAGCAGCGCTTCGTAAATGGAGCCATAAAGGCAATCAATGTTTATTACGGAGCTATTGAGATACACTTAATGGGTACAGCGGAGGAGAATAGTTATTATTTGAAGCAGGGCGGAACCCTGGCGGAAAATTGGCTGTTCGGGCTTCCCCCGAGCAGCGAGGATTCAACTTATGAATAATAAACAAAAATGCTTTTCCAGCCAGCGCAACGCTTAATGGAGCACCATAACGATTTGTAAATTTTAATGGTCTTCTTTGAACGACAATTTTCCTATTAGACGTGCATCTGAAGGTGGGTGCGGGGGCGGCGGACGCGATCAAATGCTCTAAAATATTCAGGTCGACAATTAAACTCATTGCCGGCAATTGTTGGACGTTGCATTGCTCGTTCAATTAAATTCGGCGCCCGGCGAGTGTCCGTGGAAAAGAAAACCGACAGGTGCGAGCATAACTTTGTTAGTTAATTATTGGATCCAATTGCTCTACAGTCAGGAAAATGGAAAACCCGTGTGAATTCGAACGCCAATTGTAAATGCGGCTTAACCGCAGAATGACATCGTTTACATTGCCAATTGAGAAATTATTCATTGGAAGCCATCTTCCATTTAAACTCGAATTGTTTATTTGCCTCGCTATTTATTTTTGCAACAGCATCAATTTGTATTTTTAAGTAGATTATCTTTGCGCAAAAAAAGTCAAATTTAATTTTGTTTAAAAATGTTAATGTTCCGCATGTCCTAAAGCTTAGGACGTCACCTTAAATCCGATATGGCGAATATTAAATACAAATCACTTATGATTTGACTACAACAAACTGCAAATAACATAAGTCGGATTAAATGTACGATTTTAAAAAACGCTTTTAGTTATAGTCGGATTTTAATTGTTCACGGAAAAAAATTTTTCATGAATATCGCGTCGTTTCTGGCAATATCCCCGTATTTTCCGATGGATTTTGGGATAGTGCGTAATTTCGGTAATATTTGTGAAAAAGACAAGGATTTTAAATCGATTTTAATTCACAAAAAATACCAAAAAATCCCACGGCATAAGCAAAAAAAGTCATCACGATTCAGAAATTATTGGCATAAAATGTTAAAATAAATAACAAATCACAGACAGTTTTTTCACCATTCTTGTAGCACAATTTTAGAAGATATTGTAGAAAATTTCGGTAATCCCTGCTAGTATTTGCTGTATATATCATTAATTATGTAAGGTAATGTTGTTTAAAATTTACGTCAATTTTGTTAACAATTTACGTTCTCGCCTTCAAAACTTAGTAAATGTTATTGAAATTTTTCACAATTATTATCAAGAATGTATGCAAATATCGCTAAAATTTATCGGGGCCACAGTGGAAACTTCAACGAATATTGCTGAGAATAAACATAACCACTCTAAAAGCGTTTGCTTTATTTCACCAAAAATTTACGGGATATCTGTTTTATTTTTGGCCCGAGTTCCTAAAAATGTTGGGGTCTTTACCTTGAATTTGCAACCACCTGTCCTCAAATTGTTGAAGTACTGTTTAATAATTTTCTTGCTATACTGCAACATGTTATGTAAAATTAGAGGGCGATGATTTTTTTGTAAAATGCTGTATTATTATAAGGACAGGTTAATAAATAAATATACATTTTATATAGTATAAGTTGACTTTATTCAATTTTTAATGCCATACAAAAAACTAAGACAATGTCATACAAAATTCTAAAACACGGCTTTTTACATAAACACATTAATTTCCAGTAATACTATAATAAAGGTAAAGTAAGCAAAAAAATTAAATTATTACATAATCATATATGTAAAATTACATAATCATGTATTATTTCCAAATCAAATGCAGAAGTTGTGTATAGTTCACTTTATTCCATACTCTGTGCTTGCTCATGGCCAACTGCCCACCGAGCGTATCACAATCAGTCTTACTTACTTACTAACGGTATCTTACAATCTTCTAACACATGTACTTCAGACAGTCCAGGCCATATATATAATACATCTTCCCCTTATTAACTGATAGCTATTTTAATACTAATTCTGATCCTCTCAAATTTAGTAGATTAGTGTAATGTTTAATTGTATGTTGCAACTTATACAGCTTATACAGCTTATGCAGCTTATACAGCAAAATTTCATCTTATTCATTTCATTTCATTTTTTTTTTTTTTTTGTGTATATATTTCTTTCCCTTTCTCCATTCCAGGCACTATTCAGCGTACCGACAAAGCATAAAACAAAATTAATAATTATAATCTAATAGTGATTCCTTGTATATCGTTTTTCTTTAATAATTTTGTAGGTATAGTTAAAATTTCATTCAATGCAGTTTCTTAGAGTCCTCGTATTTCTTCTTAATATAGAGCCATTTTCAAGTTCTATCCAGTAAGATCGTGGTGTTTTATCTCTGCGCACAATTTGAGCTTTTTCCCAATGTTTATTATTTTTGAACCAGACAAAGCTACCTTCTGTAAAGTTTTCTTTAAATTTTGAACCCCTGTCATAATACAATTTATTTCGCTTAGAGTTTTTTGCGTGTATCTGACCTATTTCGTCATTTCGTTTGATCGTTTTGTCGTATGTTGGCAGAATCGAACGCGTGCTACGTCCAAATAAAATTTGAGCTGGGGAACAATTAGCACCTTTTATTGGTGTGTTTCTATATTCTAATATCATTTTCCAAAATTCTTCCTTACTAGCTTTTGATTTAAGTAGTAGCAGCTTGGCGATGTTCACATATCTCTCTGCTAAGCCATTTGCTTGTGGGTAGTTTGGACTCGTAGTGACTATTTCAATGTCCAATTCTTTTGCAAATTGCCGAAACTGGAATGATCCAAAGGGCATATTGTCTGCTATAATAGTTTGAGGAATCCCATGGACAGAAAAAACATCTTTTAGCTTATTTATTACAGCCTCAGCTGTTTTTTTTTCTAATCGAAGAATATCAAAATATTTTGAGAAATAGTCAACTACTATTAGATAGGATTGACCACTGAAGTCCATGATATCCATTCCAACTTTACAGTATGGTACATTTGGTACATTATGCGATATCATCGGCTCTTTCGCGTTGGCAGACCGATATTTTTGACAAATTTCGCATTTGGTGATTATGTTCTCGATGCTTCCATTCAGACCCGGCCAGAATACAAGTTGTCGAGCTCTGGCTTTGGTTTTCTCAATTCCCATATGGGACAAATGTAACTTATTTAAAATTTCCTTTCTGAGCGATTGTGGAATTACAATTCGTTCATTCATGAATATTAAATCATCTTCCAAGTATAAATCATTTCGCGAATTCCAGTAATATTTTATTCCTTCATTTAATTGTGATTTTCTATTAGGCCACCCATTTAAAATCGTTTCTCTCAGTTCAATTAATTCTGGATCCTTTCTACTTTCTACTTTTAGTTTTTCTCTCATAGAAGGGCTCACATTAATTGTGTGTATAACTTCACCTATGTCCTCAATTTCAGGTCTATCACTGTGATCCATAAAGTTCCTTGATAACAAGTCTGCAATAAACATTTCTTTTCCTGAGCAATATTTCAACGACAGATTATACTTTAATAACCGTAATCTCATACGTTGAAGTCGAGGGTTAGAGATTTCATGTATCTCCTTATTCATTATCCCAAGTAATGGTTTGTGATCAGTAATCACAATAATGTCACGTCCATATATGTATTGGTGGAATTTGCTTACTGCAAATACAATTGCAAGGAGTTCCTTATCAATTTGGCTATAATTTATTTCCGTCAAAGTTAAGCTTCTAGAAGCAAAGCTAACAGGCTTTTCATCTTGAAGCAAACAACATCCAAGTCCATATTTTGAGGCATCTGCCTGAATTGTGATAGGCTTTATTGGGTTGTATGGTTGTAAAGTTGGTGTATTTGCTATGCATTTCTTTATTCTGCATAAACTTTCATCGTGAATGGGTAACCATTCGAAGATTATATTTTTTTTTAATAGCATACGTAATGGTTGCGATATTTCCGAAAGTCTGGGAACAAATTTGCGAAGATAGTTTACCATACCTAATAATGTCTGCAATTGCTTTTTATCAGTGGGAGGTTTCAATTTCGTAATTGCTTCTGTTCTTTGAGGATCAACTTGTATTCCATTTGAAGAAATAATATGTCCTAGGTATCTAACTTTTTGAACTCTAAATTGAACTTTCTTTATATTAAATTTAATATTTCTTTCAATTGCTCTTTCCATAACTTTGGCTAAATTATTATCATGTTCTTCCAGTGTTTGGCCACCAACTAAAATATCATCAATGTACACAAGTGTGCCATTCAGATCGCAGAAATTTTGTTCATTTAATTTTTGAAAAACTTCCGGAGCAGTTTTAATCCCAAAGGGTAGTCTCAAAAATTTAAAACAACCAAAGGGTGTTGAAAATGAGCACAATTTCGACGACTGCTCATCTAATTTCACCTGCCAGTATCCTTCGGACAGATCCAGCACGGTAAAATATTTCATATTACATATCTTTGCAGTGATTTCCTCGAACGTTGGAATTGTATGTGGTTCCTCAAGTATTGCTTCATTTAGGAACTTAGGGTCTAAGCACAGTCTTAACGATTTGTCTTTTTTCTCTACAATAACTAGATTAGAGAGCCATTGAACTGGTTCAGTAACTTTTTCTATGATTTTCCGATCGCAGAGATTACCTAATGTTTCCTGTAATGTATTCATAAGTGCCAAGGGTACGCGTCTTGCTGGCCTAATTACTGGAATTGCGTTAGGTTTTAAAACTATAGAATATTTTTCCGAAAATTCTCCTAATCCCACAAAAGCCTGCGAATATTTCTTAGAAAGTTCTTCTAAATTTTTTGGAATACTTTGATTAATAGTATTAATTTTTTTTATCAGTCCCAGTTCTGAACAACTTTTCAAGCCTAAAATAGGAACTGCATCGCTGCCGACTACGACAAAACATAAGGTAATACATCTGTTATCAACAATGCAATCTAGATCTACAACACCAAGAGTTTGAATTTCCATACCTCCATAGCCTTGCAAACAAATTTGCTTTTTTATTAATTTTGCACCCGTTATCCTGGAGAAGAACTTGATTGGCAATATATTAGTTTCCGCGCCCGTATCAAGTTTAAAATTTACGATTTGTGTTCCTATTTGGATTTTTTTAAACCATCCTTTCTGTTCTTTTGTGTTTGTAATTGAATCGATATAAAAAGAATCATCATTACTTACAGTAGCCTGAGATATTTCTTGGACATTCCGCTGAAGGCATTGGCTCTCAAAATGGTTAAACTTTCCACATTTTGAGCACTTCGTACCGTATGCTGAACACTGTCGTTTCAAATGAGATTTGCCACAGTAGCTGCAATCTTTAATGAAATTTTGCTGCTTTGTATGGCCTACAGTTTTTCTATGATTTCCTCCGTGGTACCTGTTATAATTTTGAGAATTAGTGTTAGTGAAGTTATTTTGCTTATTAAAATTTAATTTCTTATTGGTACGCTTTTGCTGCATGGTTTGGTTCTGTCTGTCGTCCTGCCCTCGCTGGAGTGCCTTTCCACTAGTAGCCTGACTCGTACATTTTGATGAACTTATTACTGCATGCGCATCTACATATAAATTTCGTCCGTGTGATCTGTGTGGGTGTTGTAGCTCTGATGATTGGATTCTTGCTGACTCTGCCACTCTTGCTATTTTAATTGCTTTCTCTGCCGTTAAATCCTCCATTTCCAATAGCTTCTTTTGTACTGACTTGTCCGCAATCCCAATGACGATTCGGTCCCTTAACATTCTCTCCTCCTGTTCACTGCTGCCAAACTCACATGGTTTAATTAGCTTTTTAAGTTCCATGAGCCAAGAATCAACGGGTTCTGCTGTTTGCTGGTTACGACTGTGGAACACAAAGCTCGCGTATACCACATTCTTTTTTGGTCCGCAAAAATCTGCAAATGCTTTGACGACTTCTTTATATTTTCTTCTCGCAGTCTCTTCCAAGTTGAATGTGTTGAACAATTCATTGGCATCTTGTCCAATAGCGTTGAGAAATATCGCAGCTTGAACTTTATCATCCTTTTTTTCCAACTCTGCTGCTACATAAAAAGTATCAAAATTTTGTTTGAACTTCCTCCAATTGTCTGCCACATTTCCCGTAAGATCTAACGGTTCTACTTTCCGTAGGAAATCCATTTGTTGAGTTATATAGAGAACACGTGTTTTGGGGGGGCGTCCTCGAGGGTTTGGGGCTTTATAAATTTTTTCAGCACCCTTTGATTTTCTCTTATCCGTTGGTTTTACTTTTGCACTTGCTCCTTTTTCAGCTGGAGTCATCGACAGCTAAATCTTCTTTATTTTTTTTTTTTTTTTTTTTTTTTTTTTTAATTTTCCAACTAGATTCACTCTGCCACAGCTTTCACTTGTCTCGTAGTTTTTCACTTTTATTGTTATTTATTTTTAACTTCTTCTTACTGTATTTTAGCTCAGAACTTTAGTTTTCCTTTCGTATCCCATCCTCGTCGCCATGTATTATTTCCAAATCAAATGCAGAAGTTGTGTATAGTTCACTTTATTCCATACTCTGTGCTTGCTCATGGCCAACTGCCCACCGAGCGTATCACAATCAGTCTTACTTACTTACTAACGGTATCTTACAATCTTCTAACACATGTACTTCAGACAGTCCAGGCCATATATATAATACAAATCATATATGTAAAATGTAAGTTTTTAAGTTACCTTGCACTTGTTGGCACTTAAAGCATTCCATTTTTTTCTTTTTCTTCTTTTTCTTCTTTTTCTTTCTTAAATATTGTAATTTATGGAAGATTGGCTTCCTGCGCTAACTCAGACATTAACGAGTTGACTGTAGTAAATTGCTTGTCATGTGGCGTTTTTAATATCATATACATAAAGTTGAATAAAAAGCCATACAGCATGGCATCGTTTGGGATATTCGGCAAGAAGAGCTGAGAATAACTTAAAGCATACATCAATTGCTGCCAAAGGAGTTGCTGTATTATATATGACATCATTCACAATGACGTATGAAGATTGAATTGAACCTAGAGATTGAGAGTAAGATATTGTTATTAGATTTTATTTTATTTTGTTCATACCATATCCGGGTCCGACTAATATTACAAAAGGCTGCAAAGTTTCCTTAAATTCTTGAGAAATTTGTCGTCTTTCTTCTATTTTATTCATCAACAGTGTTGCGTCCTAAGAGTAAAAAAATCATAAAAACTATATATTACTTGCACAATAACTTACCGGTATAAGAAGAATAAATGAATCAAGAATCTCTTGTGAAGAAAGCTTTAAACGTTTCCCTTCTTTTCCTTTCGCATATATGCAAGGTGATAGCAAGTGAGGCAATAATATGAAACCAGTTAAATCGTTGGAGTTAACTGCAGCAGATAATATTTTAGGTTTTTTAGCTTCTACATATTTTATTATTTTTTTGTTTGAGGAGGGCCAACAAGCAAATAACTTATTTGATGCTTTGCTATGTAGTAAGTCAAAGTCTTGGCATAGCAAAATATATCCTCGTTGAGTGCGCAAAATTGGATATGTATCGAAGTATTTTTGAATATTTTTTACGGACTGCATTCGAATCAAATGTGTGTCATTCCAGAGTGCTTGCACTTTTTCCCATGGTTCTAAATTTTTTTCCAAAAAACTACACTTCTCTTTTTCTTCCCCTGACACTTCTTTAGTGTTTTTATTAGTGTCAATATCCTTTGACGAACATAATAGCCGGATTTTTTTCTTCAAATTACAATATGCTTCATATAGCATACCACTTGGACGACATATCTGCTTTGTGTACTTGTCACTTTTATATGGTACAAAATAAATTTCAGATTTTTCATTTGGAAAAATATATTTTATAGCATTGGCCAATACACCAAATCTGTCAGAATTAATTTTGAAATTATTGTTTAGTCCAGATTTTTCCAACTCTTTTTGTAATATTAATTTTGACAGTTTATGTCGATGAAACTGATTTAAGACATGGTTGGTATTATAATATTCTTTTATAAGTAAACCGTCGATGCCCAAAAGGCAGTTTGAAACATCAGAAGTTAATAAAGAATTTTGCTCTGGTAGAGAAGCAGTACAAATTTGACTTGGAGAAATTTGCTCCAAAGGAAATGATATCACATCTGTTTCTACGAATGTATTGGGTTGTTCTGGATAGTATTCGAAAAACTAAAATACAATAAAGCATATCGAAAGCAATATTATTTTTATAAAAGAAATTTACTTTTCTCAAAACTGCTGAGTTTGTCTCTCCGACTGATTCCTTATTTGTATCACTTAAATGCCAAGATGAAGAGGATGTATTTGATAACGTTGTAATACTTGATAAATTCTAGTGGAAATGATCACAGAAATTTAAAAATGAATAAAAATGATAAACATTATTTTAATAATAAATCACTTCTCCAAATTTCTTTTTGTACGCAATCCAAAACTTTTGTCGGGGTCCTGCTTTTGTTATAATAGAGGTTAAAGCCTCGTAGTCCAATGCTTCAAACGATTCTTTATCGAATTCTTCGTCTATAACACGAAATTACATAAAAGTGGGAAAGTAATTACATAGACGTTTAAAGAAGTTTAATATTTATAATATGTATACTATATATTAGTAAATATTAAATTGGGGGATAGAGAAATTTAATTCGAATTATTTTGACGTTATATGCGGAAAAACTAAAATGAATCTGTGGGAATTTAGGAACCTTATTCAGGAATTTTTATCCAAAAAGAAGTTTTGCGTTCTTTTGGATTCGTTGCGCATAAAAGTTTGTATATTTCCTTTACCTTTCGTTCACAGCGACGCTCGCTCGTCGGGCAGTTCCGACCGCAAACGATTAAAATATGTACTTACCTACAAACTTCTGAAGGTACTCCGTCATCTGCATCTCCCCTAAAACACTTTTAAGATATTCTACGCTCATTTTAACACGATAATACGACGCGCACTTCTAATTTAACACTCAAACTACCAGCACTCAAAGAACCAACTGAACGTGAATGGCACAGGCACAAGAATGAAATCATAACTGTTCCTGCTAAACCAACACACTCACACGTACCACATTCTGTTCTGATGAAACATGAAATAAAATGATGCAATCCTAAAGCGCATAGGTGCGCTTTGTGCTGCTTTGGTATGCCTGTATATAAGTTTTACAAGCAAACGATCCCAAAGATCCGAACACTTCAGGAAATTTTGCTTTAATTTCTATACAAATAGCTAACATTTTGGCCAAATGCGTTAAAAATGTTCACGCTTAATATAAAATTTTTTCAGGAAATTGATCGTAGGAAAATGACAGGGATGCCATATTAAACGGGCAATTGCAATAACTTTCCAATTGTTTCTGATTAAAAGTTTCGGGTTTTTTCATGAAAATTTTGGTCAGATACGTGAACATTAATTATACTAATAATACTATATTTTTTGGGAACAAATGCTTTAATTGTTAGGAGATATTTTCACCTTTTTCTACGATATTTGCCTTTTGATTCAAGAATGCGTCCTTAAAAGTTTTGGGACTTGCTTGACATTGTCTTTAGGGGAAGTAGACAAATAAAACAGGGTTAGTTCCAAACTTTTTTACGCAAATGACCACCGCAAAATGTTCACGTTATCTCCTGTACCTTTTAAAGAGATCTCCTTTTTTTTCAACATATGTGGTTGAATTTTATTGCGAAAACGTTCGTGAATTGGTTAGGGATTTTTGCCATCTATATTTTTTTCCGTGTTGAAAATATTGTCTTGTTTAATCGTTAAACTTTGAAGAATATCTATACAATTCCAAAACATTATCCGTAAATAAAATCGATTTCAAATGCAAAGTTTGAAGATCAAGTAACAAAAAAATTAAATTCGCTTATTTACTTGCTTTAATGTACTAAATTGTTGGAGATCAAAGTATTTCAAATTTAGATAATAATAAAATGCTTAACACATGGTCAAGATCAGAATTTATAAATAAATTTTACTTTGGTGAATGTACTTGAAAATTGAACCCAGTACGGCTTTGAACATTTCAATTGAAAATGTAATTTAGATTTCTAAATTTCTATAAAATTGAAAATCTCACGAGAAAAAGTCAAAATTAGTGTAAAAATGTCAATTCTCTTCAGTCTCATCATATATTCTTAAAAGCTATAGGCGATTCATATGTAAAATAGCATAAAAAGACCTGATGATTACATAAGTTTGAATATCGTAAACTTTTGGACAGCCTATTTAAACAGTTAAATTTTATCTCTGTAGGCCAAAATCAAAAGTTCACGAGGCAAACAATAACAAAAGAGTTTTAGACATTGACTTAATATAACTGGTTTTGCAACTCAGTTTGTAATTTTTTTATAAGTCAGACCTAAAATTGCATAATCAATTTGTTCTTTTAATGGAAATGGATCTTTCTAACCCGTACATAGTTTCCTGGAAGATTTATTTTGCATAAATTTTTAGAAACTCAGTTATAATACCTATAATTAAAAGGATTTAAGCAATACAAAGAAGACTAAATATAAATAAAATAAAGTTGTATCACGTGCGTATAATCGAGACTCGTGACATATGAAAAGCTTTAAGCAGGTTTCATAGAAAACAAGTATCAATCAAAAATTATTATTGTATTGTCTGTCGTCGAAACCACCTTTCTATATTACAAAATAAATTAGAATTTATTCGAACAACGAAAAGATTGCCAAATTCGTTTTGTAATACATCATTAAGCTTACCAATGTTATTTTTTAGGACGTTTTCATAAACCAATTTAAATAAAAATCTATCATTATGGATTCGTCAGTATCCAAATCGAAATGAAATATCGTACGAAAAAAGTCAATATCAAAAAGTCAAATCATTCGCCTTGTATGATTCCCGGGGGTAAATATGATAAATTCATAGCTAAATGAAATTCCATGATATAAAGAATGCGCCTCGAGCTGCTGCAGATTTTCAACTTGTAAAACTGAAAATTAAGAAAGTTCACTGTCCTCAGAATATGCAGCTACGACTTATGTTTGCACAGTACATATTATGAATGTCCCGAGGGAGGATGCAAACAATAATAATCAAAAGTTTTGCATAAAATCAGGATTTTAGGCTAGGAAGAATTTTTGTCCTTGCATATACATATATTCAGTGCAACCGCAGTTGTTCCTTGGCTCGGAGCAACCGCACCACACACAGCCGTCGTCCAGCAGAGTTCGTCATTTGCAGCAAATGTTGATAAGAAATTCAGAAGGTTTGCACTAAGACGGATTTCATAAAAAGAACAAATTCTCCGAGTGCATTTGAGAAGAAGAAGTGCAGAGCCCGACGGAGGCCTGGGGCTCCTCTTGGCGTGCATTCGCGGAGCCTTTAACTACTTCCCCCGAGAGCGGGGCGCACGAGTGCCATAGAAGCTGCCATCACCCACTCACCTGGACCCGCTGGGGTGTGGGAGAACCCGCGTTTCACGCCCGCCCACTGCAGCGCCTCGTTAATAATTAATTCAGGTATAGTCGTAGTGGCTGACTCGCTTTTGTTTGATTTACTTCAGCAACTACGAGTCCTTAGCTCCCGTGACGTCCCATGGCTCCGGCTTATCTAACATTTCTGCACATTCTATTTGGGCTCAACTCGGGACTCCGACGGCCCCTCCGTCGCTTTTTCAGGACTCCTGCAGACATTGTCACCGAACAAAAGCACTGAAAAATTCTAGACTACATTTGTTGTCCTTTTAGATTTGCTCCTAGTGCCGGACTAGTCTGGGTATACTCAGCGAATTAAAGGATGTTACTCTGGCCTTAGCAGTGCTCCTCGGTTTGAATAAGTTCTTAGGATGGTTTCTTTTCGTTTATTTTTAGCAGCTCAACCCCGACTGAAGAACTACCCTCCCTCTGTGGGGAGGAATTTTTGTGTGCCATCGCGCCGCTTGGCGAGCTTGAAAACTGGGGTAGCGAAAGATGAGTTATTAAAATTTAACAATCTCCGACAGCTGACGAGGAGATTCCCGCAATCCAAAACAGAAACTTAATTATTTAAACAATCACTTGATAAACTGAATCTTAAATTTTTCCTCCATCAGGTACTATGTAGACGGATTTTCCTTCTGAAATTAAGATGTTTTTAGGGTTTTGCACCTTACAAAAAACAAAACCGTACTCTTATAAGATCACTATTGCATTTGACCGTTGTCTGCCATAGACGTCTTTTTTGAAAGGGACGTGGCGTAGGAATTTGAAATTCGGTAGAATGTAAGGTATTTGTGATACTCTCATATTTCGGTAGTCAGATTATGAAATATTTTTTTTAATATTTAATGGAAGTGAATACAAACTCTTAAAAAACCATTTGAAGCGCTTCTTGAAAGGGTTAAACATTTTTAGGTGATTTTTTTGAAAAGATTTAACCAAATAATATTAACACTAAACCTACCAAGGATGGGTCAAATGACCCGTATTCAATTTCTTCCTTGAGTGAATTATAATTTTTAAAGTTATAGGTTAAGATTCATGCCAACATTTATTAATGTTTATAACTGCGACATATTTAGAAATAATTTTCAATTTGTCATTATTATTCGATTTTTATAGCTACATTACATTAAAGGCGCAAAAAATGAGTGAAATTACATGTTTGAGTGATGTTTGAGTGCTGGTAGGTTTAGTGTTAATAAATTCGGAATTGTATTGTAATTGTATTACCGCATATTACGTCAAAATAATTCGATTGCATTTTTCTAACAGATTATTTTGGCAGACAATGTTATGTCAAAGGTTACTGAATAAATGTATGAAAATGTTTGCAACTTTATTTACTTATTTTTGTCCAAAAAGGGTTTGTGTAACATCTTTTCTTTTTTGCTTTCTCTTTTTATTTTTTTTGTATACATTTCATTATGTAATATGTATACCTAAAACACACGGCAGTTGTATTGTCCAGAATTTGTCTAAAGATCATTTACAAGGTTTATGACTTGGAAACTGAATGTTTAGAATGATTGATCGTCATATAGACCTAAATACTTGTTGTTTGGATTTATTGCCCTAAAAACTGTCGTAATGCTACTTGTACTATTAAATGCTAAGAGCAAATGAGGGTAAATAAAGTTTTTTCACTTTTGTAATAACTTTTACGAAGTACATTTTTACAATCGTACCTAGGTCATTTTTTGAAGAGCTAAAATTTACCATACAGAAAATTGGCTGTTAAATTTTATGTTTAAACACAATCAAGTAATTTTGTTCGCCAAAAATATTTTTATGGACATTATATTTTAATTTTATAGGTGTTATTCTTTTCTATTAAGTATTATAAACCAAATGTGGTTACCTCATCTGATTTGTCCTTACATTTACCTGGCTAGTATTTTCGAGTTGAAGATGTATGAATTTCAAAATCTGGAAAAGTTGGCCGTAACGATTTTTCAGTAGATTTCAGCCACAAAATGGGAAATCCCACGAACTGAATCAGGCCGCCCACTCTCCCTGAATTATCAATAAGGACGAATTAAAGGCGCACGGAATCCCGGAGTTGCTAAGTGTATTAAATCCCCCGGGCCGAGCCCCACTTGCCACAAAGTGGCGTTATCACCTTAATAAAATCACTGCCGCAGTTCCCAGTGGCCATTATTCGCACGTAACCACGCCAAAATGACGAGTGTTGTTCCAGCAGTCTCGAAGAGGCCCGCACGGAACTCGAATTGGAGAAGTACGTAGTAATTTCAGAGGTTGCGGCGCCCCACGAGCAGACCGCACTCCCGCCGCCCGGGGCTCCGGGGCTCCGGGGCCCGATGGGCTCGTGCATTCCGAGGTGCCCTCTTCCGGTTCGACAAGTGGACACAGTGACGGCATGAAGCGTCTCCTCCCCCGCGGCTGCGGCAGGGCTCGGCCCCAGCTGGGCCCCATTCAGAGCCAGCGGAGCCTTCGCTAATTTTCTGGCAAGAGCCCCGCCCGAAGCGAAATATCGCGGACGACGACGCCCACTTGCTGCCGGCCAGGTGAAATAATCGAGGTAAGGGGCCTCGAGCTCCTGCACTGCGAACGGCGAGTCGTGCATTCATCTCGGAGGTGTGCAATATTTTTATTATTATTATTATATTATTTTCCACGGCGAGCGGGGGCGCATAAATCTCGAGAAACTGATGGGCGTATGTAGGCTTGATAACGGCCACTCCGCTGACCGCCAGCCTCAATTTCGATTTCGAAATCGCTCGAAATCGACTCAACTCGACGGCCACCCCCGCACTTAATTTCCCAGTCGACAGTCGACACATTTCGATAGCAAATTATCCTCCATAGATTTCCCTGATTGAATTTTCACGGGAGGAAAATTGAATTTTATTTATAGAAGGAGCACAGAGGCCCACTAAAATTTTTTTTCCCGTGGATTTTATTTAGCGGGCGCTGGACGAGCTCAGTTCACAAAAATTTCCGCGGCATGTCGACTTTCTCTGCAAGGGACTATTTCCCGGAAGTGGGAACATAAACCAAACTCAAGCGGCGAACATTTTTGCATTCGCAACTAAAAATTCTCCCGAAAATAAACGTAATTAAACCATTGTGCCCCAGCACTTGCAAATTGGGCATTTACGGGGAAAAATTCACTTTTTTGGGTTTAATTTGAATACCGTTGACACGATGGTCATCAAAATGGAGGGAAACTTGATGGAGTTTTCTTTTTTATTTTCTGATTAAAAATAAACCTGGAAAAAATTGTGTTTTTTCAGGAATGGACAAGTTCATTTACTACCGAAATGCACCAACACTCCATGGAACTAGTTGTTGTTCACAAAATCATTTTCCGCTTCAAAAAATTTCTATCTAGGGGTTTTTATGCTTCTACCGCTTTCAGTTGACGAATTAATTATTTTCCAGATCTGGGTTGGATAAAGCGTGCACCTATTTATTTATAACATGTTTTACAAGGTAATTTCGATTTATATTTTCAATATAAAGGAAAGAGTGCTAACGTGGTAGATTTCTACTTTACCTTTACGATACAGTTTTGCAAAAATTTTTATTTTAAGAATTATTTTATTAATATATCTAAACCTGTAATGTAATATTATAATTTAAAAATCAAAAAAACAAAAATAGGTTAACTTACTTTAGCTCCTTGCTATTAAACTGTTGAGAATGAACATCAGAATTATCTGATACGAAAAATACCGATCTGTTACATATTTGACATTAAAACTTTTGAGGCTCATTATTGTTTTTAAATATTAATCCATTTATTTATACTCATCAGTAGCTTATTTAAAGCTGATAAATTTTAGTAAGCACTATTAGTAGACAGTTTAGTGATAATGAATATTCAGTGAAAGTCATGATTAGGTACTAAAATAACCCCGACCGATGAAGATTGTTTATTACGTTTGAAAATTTTGTCATACTTGAGTTAAACACTACAACAAAACCTCGTATGAATTTAGATACATATATGACTAAAAGATTTATTTTTTACCTGGTATTGGCTTAAGAATACCAAGTCATGATAAATCTCATCTGAATCGACTAGTATTCGTCGAAGATTACTACTTGCACTATAGTTTTTAGTTGCCATATGAAATCTGCTATTTTGGATTTAAAAATTTTCTTACTAAAACTGAAATCAGCAACTCGGAAATCCTCCCAGTAGGTATACTATATCTTCAAAATTTAAAAATGTCGGTAACCATTTTGAATTTGCCGTGTTAAATTTCGATAGAAATTCGTTGCTCGAAAGCCATTTTCATATTTATTTTTATCGGCAGCCATGTTGAAGTAGTTATATTGATTTTTCATATCAACACCCCTAAAAGCTCCCCACATTTATTTTTGTTGCAATCACTTAAAATTTAAAATAAAAATTACTGTTGCTATGATCGCGAATACAATTAACTTTATTCGAATATTCCTTTCTTAATATATGTATTTAGAATCTCACCTTGCAATTCACATTAAAAACTGTCTACCAAGTGTTAGTTACTATATAAAAGCGAACAGACGTTATATTATACATATGCATATATACGTAAAGTATTTAAAGTATTGTTCAGATTCTACCGCTAAAACGTTTCGAACAAAACTCCGCAACAGTTTGTAAAATTGAATTTATGCTAATTCTAAAAATAATGGATTTCCCAACTGTGTCTAATTACAATATGCTCACAATGCGAAAAGTAGTTCAAATTCTCGACGACTCACTAAATTTGTTGAGGAACTTCGTGGAAGCTGATAATCGAATGGTTTAAAGGGAAAATTTGTTTAAGCAATTTGGTTTTAATTTGCTGTAATAACTCAGCAGAAATCACGTTTATAAGGCGCCATTGTTGGGATTATTTCCTGAATAACTTCAGAGGTACAACTGTAATTACGTTTCAAAAACACCCCCGTTCTCCCCCTCTCTTGTAGGAAACTAAACTAGAGAAAGCATCTTCAGCCTGGCGACAGAATCAAGATCTCTGGCAAATATCAAGAGCAATTTCAGTTTCTTAGATGAAGAAGAAGAAGAAGAATTTAGTCAAGAAAGTTTAATTCCTCATCCAAGATGAGAAGGCAGAACGAGAGGTCCAGGGGAGGCTGGTGCGAAACTGAAATTCAAAGACAAGAAGTGACTTAAAACTTTGCATCTTGTTTTCATTTACTCCCGGCTGAGTGCTGCGAATGTTTCCGTCTGGAGCCCTCGATGCAGGACGACAGCCGGAGGTCGAAAAGGAGTCGTCCTCAAGAAGTCGAAATCAAAGAGGCTGTGATAAATGAATTGAAATAGCTCCGAAGTTAGATAAGACGGAGAAACTTAGATAATTTCCCTCCTCGAGTTGAGATGCTGAGGGGGCGCCAAGACAATGCAGCCAACCTAATATGCAATTAGCAAATGCTAGACTACTTCTAAGATTCTTTTGTTTGCTACAAATGTTTAGAGAAGCTGCAGAACAGCTTGAATCTGTCATCCCACACCTTCACATTTTATTTATCCTTTATTCCTGAGCAAAGGATTTCGCTGTCACGGGAAACCGATGTGCATTCCTTGCACGTCCCAGATTGCTTGCAGGAGCAGCCCTTTTAAAATTCAGGGGAGTCCCTCCTCCGCCGCCGGGAAGACGACTCTGGAGCGACAGCGTGGATGAGGCCAATGCAAAGTTTAATCTCCGCCAGAAAAATTATCTGCGGGGGGCTACCTGTGGAGCGCGAGGCGAAAAGTCCTTAGCCTCCGTCGGGTCCAGATAAAAGATACGAAACCAGAGGGCAGAAGATGGAAAAAAAAAATAAATAAATAAAAGGCAAATGGCTAAATTTGCCCGAGTTTTTTCCATTTTAACTCTGAAGAATGTTTGGCTAATTAACAGTGAGACGCCGCGCCGCTGTGCAATTCCGCGGAGTCCTAATGAATTGCACAATAACGGGAATGTCGCGACCACACCACAAGCAAAGGGGCTACGGAATTAAGTGGCCCATGGAGCCGAGAAAACGACACGACGAGAAGCTTTGGGCGGTATACATTTATGCAAATGAATTAATTTCCATAATTTTTCATAATTATACGCTGCCGAGCTGAAGAAGTGTACCTTTGCCTGTCGCCTGGACATTTTCTGAAAGGAGCGCTCCCGCTGACCGGCCAGTGACGAAGTTATTTCAGGCATCGGTGGATGCACTCGCCCCACGCGGCCTCCCGGATTTAAATATCTTCGGCTCAGACTCGGGGAAAAAGCTGGACAAAATCTCTCCAAGGAAATGCAGGAAAAAAAAAGGGAAAGAAATTCCCTTTTTGCGCCCGAGGGTTGCGGAAGTCCTAACGACGAACTTTTGAAATGAACAGCGAGTTTTATTTCCCCCGACTGTATGTAAATAAATTTGTGGGGGCTGGGGCGCAGGGCTCGCGGGGTTTCGAGTTGAGTCTTTCCACTCTTTGGAGAACTCGAAATAGGAAGTTAATTACAGGGAAGACTGTAAATACCAACAAGAACGTGCCAGTCAGAAACACGAATTTAAGCGAAACACAGACGCTTTAAGGATACATTTAAATTTACTTTTCGAGGCTGCTCAGGTTTTACATAAGCAAAACAATGTACTTAACTTTCTTTGCTTTCTTTTATAAACAAAATCCCCCCTAATATCTCCTTGATAAAATTCTCAATGCCTTTTTACATTTTTATTTTACGTGTCGTTGACTGGGTTACTTATTATTTAACTTGGAAAATTTCACCCGATATACCAGTTTACAATTGTACAATACGTTCAAAGATGTCTAGTTATACATCAAGAAAATTATTGTTATGTTATATGTATGTGCGATATATTCACTTTATACATATTATAAAACAGTTTAAAGAATGTAAGTTTGTCTGAAAATCGTTTATTTTCAAAGTTTATCTGTGAAAATTGGGTT
Organism: Tolmerus cingulatus; assembly: GCA_959613345.1. Classification (NCBI taxonomy): domain Eukaryota; kingdom Metazoa; phylum Arthropoda; class Insecta; order Diptera; family Asilidae; genus Tolmerus; species Tolmerus cingulatus. The sequence continues at coordinate 13,341,394 of OY390708.1, read as the reverse complement.
TTGGCCTTTAAATTATACGTTAAGAAAAACATGTTTTTAAAACTTTTGGTTATGCACTTTAAAAGAACTATTTTATAAATAGCTAAATTTAATCACAAATTAAAATTTTATAAGTAGAAGACCTGAGTATCTAAAATTTTAAAATCAGAGCTGTCAACTATTGAATTATTATGTAATACATTAGCATACGCTGCATAAGTAATGTAACTTAAAGTAGATTTCATTACTATTTCTAGTAATTATTATTGAAACAATCAAACAATCTTTAACAGTTTCTGACGCTGGTTTTGTACCATCACTGCAATTACTAGCATTATTTGGCTTGATAAAATTTCGCTGTTACATTTCAAAAATACCCATTTCGTATTTTCTATTTATTAATAAATATTCGGAATGAAATCATAAATGGGCAACATTTCCGGATAAGAATATGTAAAAATTACAAATCTAATAAATATTCATCAAAAATGCAATAATATTGAGTAATGGTGAGTAGGTACTAATGCTTAGCAATATAAGTATGCAGTTTTGGAGGGCAATGTTAAGTAATGCTTATGTACATAAGTAACATTAGTAATGCCGAGTAATTTTAGGTATAAGTATGCAGTTTTGGAGGGCAATGTTAAGTAATGCTCATGTACATAAGTAACATTAGTAATGCCGAGTAATTTTAGGTAATGTCCTTGCAAACACTAGTATATAAGTAATTCTAATAACAATTCGACTTTTTGTATTACCATTACTAGTATTTAAAGGTACTTATAATCCATTTTACATCCCATTACCTGTAATAATCAGTTATTTTTACAGCTATGTAATGCTATTTATTATAGCTCTAATTACGATGATTGGAAATTCTTGCTGTTTTCTTTCATTAAAAATTTGTTTATTTTACCGATGTTTGGAAATATACATATGTATATAAAGTAACCAATAGTAAAAAGGTTTGACCTATAATATGGAGCAAAATGAATGCCCTTTCAAAACGAAAATAGCAAACAGGTCTGCGGCCTATTTTAATTTTATTTGAAGAAACTTGCAATTAATGAGAAATTCGTGCCTCTGTAGCCGCTTCATTGAAAAATGAATTGCAACGATGAGATGAGGACTTTTTGATAAAAATAAAAAAAAAACACAACCCCTGTCCCAGAAAAGGAGCCAAATGCCTCCAATTTACTGTTTTTTTCCTTCTTTACTTTCAAAGCTCTGGGCGAGACGTATGCAGGGTTCCCGTGGGAGAGTGCGATCACCCTGGCGAAGGAGCAGACTCCTCGAATGTGTGCAGCCTGCATGTCGCCTTCATTAAGCACTTGTTGTTCGGCGGTCGGAGGAATCGCTTCAATGGGGGCTGCAAAGAGGAGTCCTGGCGGTAGTGCAAACTGAAAACTACCGCCGGTGAATGCGCCCCCCGGCATTCCCTGCCATCCCGAACTATCCCGGTATGGGTATGGGAAGAGCTCTTCACCGTTCATTGTCACCTGATGCTTGATACGGTGCTATTCGCAAAACCCGCAAAACCCTCAAAACCCTCAAACTCTGAAACCCCCAGAGCAGGCTATAAAGACACCGTCGTGCACCGCAACCTCGGGGGCGGAGTTGCAATATAGGCCGATATTACATGATTAAAAAGGTGTCAGACGCCCATTTTGCATATTTTTACCTGTGCGGGGCCCGAGGAAGTTTCATGCCGAAAATAAGCCCGCTTTATGGCACGGAAGTAATTCTCGTGCGCCGACATTATGCGCTCTGTCTGGCATAATGAAGGCTTTAAATTTGGCCGAGTAGGGCCGAGGCACTTTTACAGGACCTAGGGTCTGGTGGGTGTCGGCTAGACCCACTATCACGGACACGCTAACCCGAACCCGTCTGTAATCTTTGCCCGTCCGGTGATTTAAACTCATTTTTAATGGATGGATTTCAATTTCAGCGAACCCATCTTGTCCCCCTGGTCGTGACGTAGACAAAGCTAGGGCTACTAGAAAGGGAGTGGCTCTGTGCTACCACTTTTTGCGGATATTGTTGATGTTCGCTGGAATTAACTCCGAATACAGAGCCGCTCTGGAAATGTGGCGCCATTGGGGCATTTTTCCTGGTCTGTCTGACAAAAAAGGAACAAAACATAAAAAATAAAACCAACGAACGAGAACCCTCCAGGACCGGCTGCACCGGCCGAGATAACGCAAAAACAAGGCCGGATTCTAGATTCTGGATTCTGGTTCGAATTGTCGCAAATAAGTTAACGCGATGTTCTGTATCTAATATGCTCTTGCTACACCACCCACAAAGCGACCCTTGTCCAGGCGAACGGATCTATTCGTTATCTTACTCCCAGGACAAGGGGTGGGATGACAATGTCAGTTTCGGGATTTTCCTGGAATTGTACAATATATGGATAGGAAAAAAGTGGAAGTGGAAGTGGTCAGGGGGCACGAACGTGAGCAGGTATCCACGTCGGGACATAACAAATGCCAACGCATTAATATATGACACGAAAAGTGTTCTGCCTGTCTTCAGAGTCGTTTGCTCCATGAGCGCCCTTTTTGTAGGTAAGGTTTTAGCGTTGAGATGCTGAGGGAAACCAACCACCTTTCTTATAGTAACAATTGCAAAAGAACATTGGAATTTTGTACCAAAGATGAAAAAGGGACGCTCAATAAAAATTTTGCGGTGGGAGCAAATTGCTTTTGTTTTTTTTTCCATTTTGTGAAGGGGAAATAAAGCAATAAATATACTTGGAAAATTTATACCTTCAAAACGGTTTAGAACCTATGCCCTTTATCACTTTCTTTAACCTCATTCTTTTGAAGAATTACTTTTATAGAAAGGAAACTGCAAAATATTTTACGTTGAACTTAACGAAATGATGCTTACTTGCGTGGTTTTATTGAGGATAACTAATTCATAAACTACAAAAATTAATCAAAATAGTAAATTAGTTAAATTAAAAGCTTTAATTGTAACAGTAGTTTTATATCAAATGTTGCACCAAAAATATAAAATAAAAATTGCAAAATATCGATTTTGTAAGTCAGTTTCTCCGCGAATATGCAGTACACTAAATTCTACGAGGTTTTTTCTAAAGACTACTTTATATTGATTTTAAGGTTTCCATAAATTTTCGATTTTAATATCGAATATCTCAATTTAACAATTTATGTACGTAAATAATAAAATTTGAAAATGGTCGAAATTGACTATAAACTAAATCTTGCTTTAAATTACCCAGCTTATATTCTACTCTTTTAATTGTTGTATAAGGTTTGCAGAAGATTAATTGGTCACTAAAATGTTAGACGCCTCAAAGAATTCTTTGAATTTTTATATCATCAGTTTGGAATATGCCTACAAGTGATCGGTATTTAATATTAAAACTTACAAATACTGCTGGTAAAACATTCCACAAGTAAGATACAATGTAGAATTTTGAAAATGCAAAAATAAATTTTCCTTAAAGTGTGGGTGCCTATCGATTTTTAATGGAATTTATTCTTGTATATATCCGTAAAATGTTACAGTCTTTGAGAACTAATCCTATTTTGTGGTTCGATATATGTTTTATATTTTACATTCACGTCCGTTATTATCATTTTCACTCAAAATTTATACGTACCAAATACTTAACCTAAAAGTTTAAAGACACACCCTCTCGAGAGTGGCAAAAAGTCAACAATAATTCATCACCTAATGAAAAGCTCCGTCGTCTTGCTTCACTCAGAGCAAATATTGCCGCAGGGCCCTCTTCAGAATCATTAATGTCACTCAATCATCCGAGGGGCTGTCGATAATATTTCGAAGACCAGTCGCTTTTAAAATCACGAGGACTAGCAATCAGAGCAGTGGACCATATCCATGGATTTACAGACATTATCGTTTTAGGGGATAACTCCAAGTTCACGCTTTTTTCGGTGCTCGCTCGTCAAGCACAATACTTTTAGACAAGCGTTAAAGACTTGTTCGCAACATTGTTCAGCAATCATCAGTCTTAGGGTAATGGAAACCTGGCTGGAAGTTAAAAGGCGTGAAATTGTTAGACTACTTTGAAGTGGACGATTTTTCATCGATTGGCTTTTACTTCCAGTCGAGAAGTGACGCCTCTTAATTTTCGCTACAAATTCTAAAGAGAGGAATGAAATTGTTCATAAAAAAAATATAATACATCTGACTTATGTGTAACACGAATTCTGCGTAGATTGAAAATCCACAATTGAAAATATTCCATCACAGGATTTTCGAAAAAAAATAGAATCAAAAGGTGAAAAAAGGCACATTTTGACAAATTTTGTAAATTGTTTCGAAAAGCATGGAGTACCGAAAAAACTTAAAATTAAACTTAAATAAAAACTTATAATTCTTTCAACTACAGTTATCATATGTTATTGACCTCAAAGTACTTCTTTTAGTGCATTTGAACAGACTGCTCCAGAAGCGTTTATTGACTTCCCCGCGACATTGATAGAATATTGTTTATAATTTATAATTTATTAATTATCTATTACTGTCATTGACCTGAAATTCAACATCGGGAATCATCAATGATTTAATAAAATATAAAATTCGTAAAAGATTATAAGAGTAGGCTTATTGTAATAAAATCAATGAGATTAATCTAGCTAAAAATCATAAGTGTCTAGCTACAACTAATTTGATGTAACTTTTGAAGCCTTTGGTCTCACTATTCAACGTCAGCATTTTCTAATTGAACTTTTATTAATATTATTTCGTCCTAAATCATGCTAAGCAACAAACGGCAATGTGTAATATAATTTAGTTATTCCATTTGTATTATAAATGATATTCTATAGTGGATTTACGCTTTTTTCAATACCGTTTTATATATGTATCTATTTTTATGTGTTAAAAACAAAATTTTGATAATTATTAGAATGATAGATTCTTTAAAGTATTATTTTTATAAGTGCAAAATACAACTGTTTTCGCTATACTGTGATTATACTATAACTACTAATGTTCAGTATATGCATTGTTTCCAAATTTATTGATTTTCCAACAGTAGCAAGTTCTCTTCAGTGTTTTGAAGAAAAACCCTACAAATGCCTCAACTCGCACGGACACGCTGAGTGTATCTTGCAAGCCAAGTCAAGTGCAAATGTGGAACATGAACAAAACCTTCTCAGCTTAACGCTATCAGGACTAAGGGGCCTGTGCAAAGATAAATGTCTGTCGTTACAGGACAGTGCCAGCAAAATTTGCTGTTTAGACAATCGTCGAAGGAGCAATGTAATCCGCCCAACGGATATCGTCTGCTTTGTTGCATATCAGACGCCGCCCATCTGAATCCAAATCACGTTGGTAGCAGGGCCCCCATTGCTTTACATGAAAGGTTTTTGCTCCCGGCTATCAGGGGCTGACATCTTAATAGACCCATTAGGTAGCACTATTAAAGCTTTATAATGGCCAATCATAGTCGGGAGTTGCCACCACAGCAACCACTATCCCCGCCCGTCCCTCGGGACCAAACATCGTCGTCCTCCGATGGTTTAATGAGCCCGCCCCTGTGTTGTCGGGGATGCATTTTCCTACAATGATTCGATAAAATTTCAATATTTTGCAAGTCAACACCTCCACAGAGTCATCATGAAGTAATTTATTTGCCGCCCATTGCTTACAGCTCCTTAGTTGTTTGTTCTAAACGTCACGGGAGCAGAACTGCAAAGGGTTTTGTGGGTCGGGCTGCACTTGAGGACCATGGGGATCAGAACCAGATACCTAGAGTTGTTTTGTATCTATCCAGACTCCAGAGCAGGTATATCATCCGCTTGCTGAGGTGGAAATCGCAAAGGCACCCACTGATTACCTGTATGTGGGTTGTCATACGACAGTGACATGCACAACTGAAAGGGCAGCTATATCTTTTGGATGCCAGACATGCCAGAAAAAAATGCCGCTGGACGAAAAAAATTTAGAACACTCCGGCATAATGATGTTCAACATCAAAGTCAAAAGGACGCTTTTTTGTGACTCGTTTGATAAACTTCAATTCACTGGGAAAAATTGCTCTGTTCTTGGCATCAGTAGGGCCATTTACAACTAAGCACGCTGCGAAGAGAGTCCTTTTTTGCTTCCTGATATACTCGTCCTTATGTATCCTTCTTCGAAACTAGGCACTCACATTGCCTATCTTTGTCTTTTATCACAAAAAGATGGTTAGACAACACCAAAATAGGCAAGTATAAGACTGTTGAAATGTTACCCATTTATTTGCTTAATTGTAGGCCCAATATATTAACTACGGTAGATTGACCTCACACGTGAATGATTAATAATACACAAACCCTGAAAAGACTAATCAATTGCAAGACCTCTTGTTTCCCGTAATATACAAATAAGGAAGAAAATGTATTTAAAGTAATTTTTTATATCTGTGTTTTAAGCTTGGAAATGTTAAGTTGAGTTTGGGTTGTCTCAAACTTTATAAATCATTAAATACATATACATATGATCAATCCCTAAACCAAGCTCCAATCTAATTACCCAATTTAGAAGAAGAATTCAGAATTCAGTCCTCGCTGCTAAACTCCCTAGCGTAGTTCAATAAAGTAACAGGGCATAAGGTTATATAAGGTAACAAATACGCGGATTAGATCATCAAAAAAGAAGCAAATCCTTCCTTAATCTATAAGTCATACCCCTTTTCCGGCAGTGGCGGCTCGTCAGAGGAGGCAGGGGAGGCAGTGCCTCCTCTATCAATTCTTAAATGTTCTTAAGTACTTAAATTGTAAATTAAAGAAAAAACGTTAACACAATTTTTTAAAGAACTATTGATGTAAGTAAAGTTGTTGAAATCAAAGATTATCTATTTCTATAAGATGTGACACTCTCTATACAATCGCAAAGCTCTAACCCATATGCAATTCTGAAAACGGGATCGAGAAAAAGTTCGCCTTAGTTAAGGCAGTAAAGCACTACTGCCTACAATTCCTTATCTAAATTATAATAAGAGCGAACGAGACAAAGATAGGCGAGCTCAAATGCTCACCGACAGCGCTTACACTGTAAGCAATAAATTGAGCTTTTTTTTCACACGCGTTTTTAAATGGCGCGATGAAACTCAAGTAAGTGTTCGTGAAAGCACGCGGGCTGGTATTAGTGCCACCGCTTGCAATGTTCCCGGTATAGGAAAAGTCAGAATTGGAGAAGGGAGAAGAGGCAGGTAGCACAAACCGGGGTGAGTTTGTTTACAATTTTTTCATGCTGCACTTTTAAACGGCGCGGTGAAGTTGACACTTCTCGCGTTATCAGAGAGTACAGGGTGAGCTTGATTTTCTTCAAGAAGTTTTACAACGTGAGAAATTTATTTGAAAAGTTTTGCGATTTGAGATATTTTGTCTTAAATCAAAACGTGAATTTTGTGCAATTTAGTTTGTTTTAACTAAAATGGGTAGACATCACATAGTGTGTTTGGTGTGCGGATGTGACAAAGACAAGTATCCGGAATTAAGGTTTTTTGGCTTTCCGAAAGACAAAGAAAGGTTGGTAAAATATTTTAAATATCTAGTACAGTAGGAATTCGATTATTTATGCCCTCGATTATTTTTATAATATATTCTATAATTTAAACAGAAAATAAAATATGTTCTGAAATCAGGGATCATAACGAAAACAGTGTTTATTTAAAAGTCGTTATTTATTTAACTTATAGTGATTTCAATTGCTTCTAAATTTTCATTAAAGGTATTTGTCGTTTACAATCATCCATATGAAATGATTTATATGATTATGATTATTATTTGTGATCAGGACAAATAAAACTTATTTGATAATTTGCATAAATGACTGAGAAAATATAAGTCGTTTCATATGGATGATTGTAAAATTTATAAAAAATGTTTTTGTTCAGAGAAACTTCAATTGATACTTAGTCCGTATTGCGCGCAAATTGAAAATTGTTATCAGCCAGTATGCTGCATAAATTATCAAGTAGTGACAATTTAGAAGTAACTTAAATCACTACAAGTTAAATGTAATCGTTTAATTTGGATTTTTTATGTAATTATCAAATATAAATACTCTAATATCAATTTTTATTTAACAATTACGAAATTTGCGATACAACTAGTCATAACCAAAATCATTCATAAGCTGCACAAAGCATCAATTGATCCTTTAATGCGACGTGCAATTATATTGATTTTTTAAACGAAAATGTGAAGCATAATTAGAATCCTATGTTTAAATATATTACAGGAGGAAGATTTGGTTAGCGAATATTAACAAAACTGGCCTGATTAATGCAAAAATTTCAAAGGATGTCTGCATATGTGACAAACATTTCCCTCATAGCATGATTGGGAAGTCAGGAAAACGGCTGCTGTCCTATGCGGAACCATATAAAGTCAGCGAAATTCCTTCTACGGAACAGATTAGTATTTCAGAAAATATTCTGTTAGTTCCTCCAAGAAGTGCTGAAGGTACGTGAAAAAATAAATCATATTAAGGGAAATTGATAATTAATAATATAATTGCATAGGTACGGAAATTGGTCTAATTAGCAATGAGGGCTTAATTGACCAAATACCTGGAACTTCAACTGAAGGGTTAACGGCAGAACCACGTGGAACTTCAGCTGAAGGGTTTATGGACCAAATACCTGGAACTTCAGCTGAAGGGTTTATGGCCGAACTACCTGGCACTTCTACTGACGGCAATAAATCATTGACATTTTCAACAACTCATAAATCTACCCAAACGACGACTATCAACATTAATGAGATGGAAATTGAAGAATTAAGAGAAGAATGCCAAAAATTAAGGAAAGACAATACGGAATTGAGGAAACAGCAGGACAGCAATAAGCTTTACATGGAAAGAACGAGACGCCTTTTGCCAGAAGAATTAGCACGTATAGTGGAGAGCCACATTAGCAACCTACATCATAGCCCTCAAGGACGCAGGTACTCTATAGAATTTAAGAAATTTTGTCTAAGCATATATTTCGTCGCACCATCAGCGTATTCATTTTTGTCCAAAAATATGAACTTACCTTCGAAACGAACTTTGTTGAGGTTCGTGAAAAATTGGCCCTTTGGCCCCGGGCTGCATGAATCCCTTTTCAATGCACTAAAGTTGAAATTAGAACCTTTGCCAGACTTTGCTAAAAATTGCGTGATATGCTTAGATGAAATATCTCTAAAAACCAATTTATTTTTCAGCAAGGGACAAAATAAGATAATAGGTTTAGAGGACTATGGCGATCGCAGAACAAGGCTACCTGCAAAATATGCAATAGCTGTGTTGGTCAGAGGCATTACACACCGGTATCATCATTTAGTAGGTTATTATTTTGTCAATAGTCCTTGTAGTGCCAAAATTTTAAAAAATTTAATATTTGAATGTTTACAGAAACTAGAAAAAATTAATATGAAACCCCGAGTCGTGATTTCAGATCAAGGAGCAAATTTTATAGCGGTTACTAAGCTGTTAGGGATTTCTGTAGATAAGCCTTATTTTTCATTTAGTTCATCCAAAGTTTATTATTTATTTGATACGCCGCATTTGTTAAAATCGTTTAGAAATAATTTTATGAAATATAATATCATTTACGAAAACGGGAAAACGGCAAAATGGGCAGACATAGTTCACTTATATACTGTAGATAAAAAAAATAATATTAAAGCGGCTCCGAAATTAAGTAACGAACACATTTACCCAAATTCTTTTCAAAAAATGCGCGTAAAGTTAGCTGCACAAATCTTAAGTGCTACTGTGGCAAGTGCTTTATACACACTTGCCAGTGGAAATGCCGCTTCTTCCACAGCAATTAATACCGCCGAAGTAGTAGAACGTATAGATAAGTTATTTGACATTTTTAATTCTAACAAATTTAATGAACCCAAAGTATTTCGACGGCCGTTTTTTGGGACAGAAGACCAGTTAAATTTTTTAAATGAAAGTAAGATATTTATAAATAGTATGTCGTTTTTTGACGGTTCAAAAAATGTTACCACCAAACTTCGGTTTTTAAAAGGTTGGTTGCAAAACATAAATGTGTTACTTCAGTTACATTCCGAATTAAAGCGCGAAAATATTTCGTTTCTTTTAACGCGTAATTTAAATCAAGACATACTAGAAAATACATTTGGTATTTTACGGAAACGAGGAGGAAATACCAGATCATTAACTCCTTTCCAATTTTCGTGCGCGTTCAAAAAATCATTTAGCGTAAGATACATGGAAAATATAACAACATCTGGTAATTGCGAGCCAACTGGCCATATAGAACTACCAAATGTTGTTATAAATCCACTTTACGATATTCCAACTCCGCAGATTCAACTAGCTAGCGATAAAATAATTTTAGACTCAGATTATAAAACACTCGATTTTATAGGGCAAAATGCTTTCTATTACTTCGGCGGTTGGTTATTAAAAAAACATAGAGAAAATCATAATTGTTCCGCGGAAATAGTCACTGAGGAAACTTCATCTTCAGTGTTTTTAGGTTTCAAAGAGTATGAGAATGCTCATTTAGTTAGGCCTTCAGCAGAGTTTATGAGTACTTTGGATAAATTGGAAACTAAATTTTGTCATAATTTTAACAATATTTGTATAGAGAGTAACATAGAGCAGAAATTTTACGACATTTTAAAAGAAGATTTTAATTACTTTTGTTGCGAGGACCAAGATAAAATATATTTAATTCGATTATATATTAGAGTAAGAATTTATAGTATAATAAAAAATTTTAACAGAAATGTAAAGCAATTTGATAATAGAAATAAGATGTTAAGTGTAATGCACTTATAAATTGTAATAATTTTGTACGATACTATTTATTTGATTTATTAAACGAGGAGGTTTTTTATGCCTAACAGCTTTTTCCTCCTAACAAAAACTTATGTATTTTTATTTAAACTACCCACAATCATAGGTACCAACATCGGAGCAAGCGCGGACTACCATGAGATTTAAACAATATCTCTATTTTTCCCACAATCAGATCTGTAACAGATTTATCATGAAATTGTACATTAAATTGAAATTTATGAGCAGTAACTAGTATCAAACACTTCTTATTTCCTTAAAATAAAATTTAATTACTTTCATTTATATCCATTTTGCATCAACAAATTAATTCCCAACATTGTTCGATTCCATTTTTGAAGTTTGCATATTTAAAAATCAAAGCAATTTAATATGCTTTTTAATTTAATGAACAACTTACAAACTAACCTGATCGAAATTTGATTTTAAAAAAACTCAGATAATATGAAAGTAATATTTTATTTTACAATAATATGAGAGTAAGAATTTTTCTAACAATTTAGATAATTTAAGAATAAACACGAATTCTTAATGAGAAATGCAATGAATTTCATGAAAAATTGTAAAATATAAAGAGGCACCCTGTAGAAGTGTTTCAATTCCTGTTCCATTTCCACTCAAATTTTTATCCCTTTCTTGCGCATGCCTTCCTTATTACTATCTACTTCTTGCAAAATTCTCAAGTTCGTTTGGATAACTGTACCAAGGTCGAATTTTGATAAGGAAAAACGTCACGAGTGTCACATCTTGTTATAGATAATCTTTGGTTGAAATATCAAAGAAATTCCTTGTATCCTATGGCAACATTTGTAATTTTCGCCTTGCCCTGTGCCATGAAAGTTTCGCATGAAATCAAGGTGAGGCTAGCCTCTAGAACCCACTCCATGCGAAAAAAAAGAGCTTGAGCTGTGCAGTCGGAACTAGTAAGTCAAATCCAACAGAAAGTTCCCTTTGCGCAAGCTCTTTTCTCCGCGGCAAATCAGCTTTGCTTTCTGTGTGTGCGTGCCAGAGGAGGCAGTGCGCCGATTGCCTCAAGGAGGTTTTAAGCACAAGTCATGGAGATGCAATAAGTTGTGGTTGTGTGTGTCTATCTGAGCAGAACCCAGCGGGAAAAGAAGCGCTTCAAAAGGGAAAATGAAGCGCTTACTTGTAAGCTCGATGCGCTTACTGTTCGTAAGAGGCTTCATTTCATTTTAGCATTGCATGTCCGCGGACGTAAGCGCTTCGATATAGCTGCAAGCGAGCGCTCTTTCTGCGCTGGGGAATAAGGGAAAGAGAAGCATGCGGTTCTAAAGCTTTTCTAAAGCTTTCATAATATGCATCGAGCATATTAGTAAGCGCTTCTTAATGCCTTTTGAAGCACTTCAAAGCAGAGGCTGAATTCAAGAAGCCCAGTTTCTGCAACCGAATTCTTTCTTTAGCAATTTGGGCTTGTTAAATGAAATTGTGCAGTGTGACAAATAAAATAAAAACACTTTTTAAACAAGACTATCCGCACGAGTTCACTGCTTAAACGAAACTGCGATGATGACTTAATTCCTGATGAAATGTGTGCATGCATATGCACGACAAGATGCGTTCTACGATAAAGACTGCTTCTTCTAAGCTTCTGTTGTAAGCGCTTGTCATTTTTCCCGCTGGGAAACTACAGGGCCTGAGACTTCTGCGTGTGCGTGCCCGGAGGCTAGCCTCATCTGAGCAAAAGTTTTGAGATTGAGCTTTGGTCGTTTAAAAGCGAATCTGCATAAACTTACGCGTTAAGCTTGATGAGTATGAAATTCATTTTTGCCACTTACGGAAAGTTCTCAATTTTCTGTTTCAGAATTTTTAGTAGTATCGTTATAAAGACATTAGATGAAAAAATAACGAATTACGACTCTGTTAAACTTAAAAGTGAGTCAATTGTGTTTTATAGTAAAGAAACTTTGTAGAATGATAGGGATACAGTGTCATCTTTGTTAAAAAATTTAATCGAAAATAATATTACTGACGTTATGCCGGAGTTAACAAACTTATTTGAACTTATATGAACAATCCCTACTACATCAGTTAATACAGAAAGGAGATTTCCTGCTTTGGAAAGAATTAAAGATTATAGAACAAATACAATGGATCAAAATCGGCTATCGGATTTGGCTCTTTTGAGCATAGAAAAAACGTTGGTAAAGGAACTGGAAAAAGACCCGCTTTGGTATTACAATATTATAAATAATTTTGCGACCATTAAGGAATGTAGAGTAGATTTTATTTATAAATAGCTATAAATATATCTATGTATGTATAGAATATATGCAATACGGCATAAAATTTGAATTCTTATTAGCTTTTGCTTTTGTTTTTAAATATATATATTTATATAATGTAGTGTAGAGGCGATAATGGTAACAAAGGTGATTGTCACTATTTTTGGCTAGCGTGGGGCCACAAATTAGATTATGGAATTTTCTGCCTCCTCTGCTTAGAATACCACGAGCCGCCACTGTTTTCCGGCCCTGGGAAATGAAAGAACCAGCATCTAACTAGAATAATTAACCGGAGCTAAAACAGTAGATCTTCATAAAACATTTGAATCAGGAGATTACAAATACTGGAGAAGATTTAAGATACTGGATACTAAAATTAGTCCGGATCAATCGTTCTCTAAAGTTCCGCAGAGTTAATGCACCAGTGCAGAGTCTCAAATGTCAGATAAATTCGATCATGAATTACTCTTGAACTAATTGAAGTCATCCCCGGTCCAGCGCAAATCAATGACCGCTAAGAAAAAGACTACGCGATCTTATGCCCACTTCCGCTCTACGAGCATCGCAACCAAATCGCAAATTAGCAATTTAGAAGAACGTAACGGTCAGGCGAACCGGAAACTTCCCTAAATTTGCATACTTTCATTCTTCCAGCAGCGCAGCTATGGACCAATCCAGATTCAAACTTTTGTGTCCCCCGTGCGAAACTTTTCTTGCGAATCGGACATCATCTCTCTCAATTTAGGGCTTAGGACGCGATTTTTCGCTTTTTTTCCTTTTACCAGATCCGCTTGTCCTCCTACCCTATTTTTCGCGGTTATGTCAGCTAAAAAAAAAATTGCTTTGTCATTCGTCAGCCCTCCTTTGATTTATTGCGCTGGACCCTCGCATCGAACAATAAAAGCCCAGCGGGCGGGTGAAAGGATGTAATCGAAAAGTTCAACTGAGTATTTTTTTGAAACGTTTCAATAAATTATCTTCATTAGAAGGATATCCGCCAAAAAAATGGCTTCAACTTTTAGCTTTTTCCCGCAAGGAGCATTTTCCAATTCCTTCCAAATTGATTGCTTTCGGTTGTTCTCTTTAATTAGATTTCGAAATGGGAGTGGCTCAATGTGCCCCATATGCGGCTTTTGGCGAACAAATCGCTTTAGTCATTCATGTGACCTTGCAAATGAACTCTTGCCAAAAACCATTGAGTGCATGTGTTTTCCAGTCGAAGTTTGCTAGTTTTAGTTTTAATTGCTTCGGATTTCAGAACTTATTCAGTCCGCACTCAATGTGATTCAAGTTCGAGAACATCCTTTTTAATGTTCTAGAGTTAAATTTAAATTATTTAATTTTGAGCATACTTTCAAATTAAATGAACATACTTTCATTAACTTTAAATAAAGAGAAAACTTTAAATATATTCAATATCTTTATAAGCTAATATTGCTCAATTATGCTCGTGTATTTGCATGAAGTATGGACATTAATAAAACATTTTATAAAGCTATGAGTCTACAATGAAATTTAGGTAATGAGCGGATCGAATCGATATAATATTTTGAAAGTATTCTGCGAATGTTTTAAATTGACTCAATAAATAGTTTTGGAGGAATTATGTAATAACCGTAGTGTAGACCCTTCTTATTATTAATACTTTAATTACGTTTTGTTGAAAACTACATTTTTAAAGACGTTTATGACCACTTTTGTGTATTTTAGAACCTAGCTACCAAGTAACTTTCAAAATTATTATATTACTGCTATTATTACTGTTATATTGCAGAGTCAATTTCTTCATTGTAATTAATAATGAAGCTGCCATTACCATTATCCATTGAAACTAAAATTTTACCCAAGTATGTGATTTCAATTATTTCTGTATTATATATCATTCTGTTGGGTTTTTACACTCATTTTGTCCAATTTAATTCCGTTCATATCTGTTTAGTCTAATATGCGATCTAGCGTTAGGAGAGAGGATATATTAAAATGACCCAGGCTTGATAATGGTACATATATTCCATGAGAAAACTTCCCTATATTTTTTACCTTTATTAATTTATATAAATTCGTTCCAAAACATATACGCCAAACTTCCATAACAATTTAACGAATTAATCGTTCTTTCTTTAGAGTCTTCCATTACTAATCCACCCGATTTAGGAATATTTTCCACACAATTGACTTGAAAAACGCCAATGCGTCTTATCCTCTCCTTCCACGCGGTCGATTTTAATCCACTAACATGACAATCCCTTAATCGATTTTTACCGAAGCCTCTGGAAGATACCCTAAAGAGGTTTTCCGGAACGACTTTCGGGACCCACGGAAGCCCCTCGGTGGCGCGACAAAGTTTCCGTGCATTACAAGATTAAATCAAACAGTGGCGAATTTAGCACTAATTATATCTTAATGGTGGAGCAGGAGCGTCATTAATAAACTCGTCGAGAGCAGAACGTTGTTCGCTTGATTCTAACGACAATGAAAAAACTAACCAGGGAGATGACGCTATCTCATGAATAATAAAAACGGGTCCACGTCCAGCCATCGAGCTGCTTTCGATAGTGGCAACCTACGATTTCCATTACTCGCCCTTAATAGCCCTGATAAGGGCCTTACCCAATTATGTAACATCATAACGAGGGAGAAGTAAAAGGGATTTTATGATTTGGAAAAAATGTCATTACCACGATGCCTTAGATTCGATGTATCTATCACGCCCGCCGATTAACTTAATTCGTCCTTTGCGAAACGAGCCACCGAAGACTGAAAAACAAAAGGCCTCGTAAATAACTTCGTCAGGAAAAAGATTGGAAAATTTAAAGATGGGTTCTTTCAGTACAGCATACCCCATTAAATGGTAATTTGCTGTTTATGTCCTTTGAATTCTTGGGATGTTTTAAGAGTTTAAACCCTTTATATTCTTAAAATAGTATCGTATTATAAAATTTGCAGAGGTTTTTCCATGAATTATTCAATTTTATTACTATACTACTCACTATCTACGATATTTGTTTGTAATTGATAGTTCAATTTATATAATATATATTTTTTTATTTTCAGGTAAGTAACCCTTTTTAAAATAATTGGATTGCTTAAATTCAACTATAGTGGTAAGTATTTTTAAACCTACTTCCTGCCGTAAGGAGAAGTTTCAGATTTTAAAGATAAAAAAGATAAAATCTCTTAAGGTAATTTTAAATTTGTTATTCCCTACAAAAGATTTTCAAAATTCGTAAAATTTCAAAATATGTTTTCTACATTGTCAATATAAAAACGTATTTTTTTTTCTTTTATAATACAATTGCTAAAAATATGTATTGTAAACATTTATGAAGATGTAATAAAAGAAACTAGTTAAAACGCAACTTGATTAAAGCGACCTACTAGACGTGTTTTTTATTTCATCAAATTTTTCATTAGTCTAAACTTTGAATTTTCCACAACTATGATTTTTTAAAAATAACCTAGTTTTCAGGTTCATAAAATAAAAATGCCTACCTTTTTAGCATTAGGTGAAAATTATGAAACAATGATTTTTTTAATATGAGGAAATCATCGTACCTATATTAAAATTAAAACGTTTTTTTTTTCAAAATAAAGTTTTCAAAGCAGTGTTCCAACATTTTTTTTAAATAGGTACATATATGAATTTATAGTAAATACGAGTCGATAATCTTGTTTTATTTATTTAGATGGAATTAACTTCGAGCGGTATAGCTAAGCATTTGGATAAAAATCCAGGGCACACCTTTGCAAAAATCGCAAATTTGTTAATTATGTTTACTATGTTTCCGGTCACTTCCAATTATACAATTGTTCATTTATATTTACGTCGCCCTAGATATGGATCAAATCAATCATCTTCTTTTGGACGTGCATAGGGCAGGTTAATTAAGAAAAGCACATAAAGTGCAAGGAGGAACTCCAACCCCAGTTAATTGTCTTTAGCATAAAAATACGAGTTTGAATGTGAGCTTCATTAACTGAAGTGAAACAACGAAGCATAAGCAAATGGTGTGGTGGTGCCGGATCGATTGCTCGTCATTTTCAAAATAAATTAACTTGTCGTGCGCTGTTTGCGTTCGCTTGTGTACTTTCCCATTACACATATGACGACATGACACATGACGCGCAACTCTGTTTTCATAAGTCTGCTGTCCTTCAGTCCTAGCGATAGAAATCCCCAATACGTTTCCACAGATTCATGTAAATATGACGTTCCTCCGGAATTGGAATAAAATGAGCAATAAAACCAAATTTATTGCCGCTCAGCTTAAACGTTTTATCCTTCTGCCTGAGGAAAGTTCAATTTGTGTCGTTTATGGGCTCCTCTCGGATGCTTATTGTTGACTTTCGCTGCAAAAATATGCGCACCATTACTTCGGCTTTACGACTAAAATTTAAGATTAACTCAACTTTAAGGGCGCTGCAGTGCATATTTTGGAAATATTTCGCCCCTTCACTTTGCAGAGAAAAGCCCTCGTACCAGAAGCAATTTCATTTCGCACAATAATCTCTTTGAATTTCAACCATAAGCAGAGGTATTAGTAATAAGGACTTCATGTCGCATTACAGCGGCAGGATTTTGCAGTGCATAAACTTTCGTTTCGACATTTAAAAATGATCTGCGTTTCATAGTACAGAGTTTGTCTGAAGAAAATGAGATTTTCTGATATAATAACATTTTTATCTAATATATGTCTTTTATGTAAAAATGCTGGGTAATTTCAGAAATACACAACTAAGTAGATATATAATTGTTTACGACAGTTTTCATAAATTTAACCCAAATTCATCGAATACTGTCAATATTAAATATTAGAAAAGGGAACAAATAACCTTCGTTATAAAAAAAATATTTTATTTCCCTTTACAGAAATGTTGAACAATATTTTCACTCTACTTTTGTAGATGTTAATCTTAAATAAATAATAATCTTGTAAGGCTGTAACTCATTTAACAAAATTATAATTCATTAATAATGATAATTTGATGATAATCTCATGTGTTTTTATGCTACCCAATGTCTGTTGTTTAGTATTGAAAATATTGAATATTTTAATTACTAAATTCGAGAATTTGAAATTTTATATATTTTTATACTTCAAATTTTTTAGTTAAAGTATGAATTAAAATTAACATGTCAAAAAAAAACTATTGGAATATGAAACAAATTTTTCGAGTGCTTCTAAAATAATTACTGCTAATGTAATATATGTATGTATGTTATATAGATGTATTAATCTTAATTATAGAAAAAAACTTACAAAATTACATAACTACAGCTACGTTATAAAATTATAGGTATATATATTATATGTACATATATGGATATGTAATTATTATTATTAGATTGTAGATTTGGACATCCTGCTTGTATGTCATAATTGATCGACTAAGAAAAGAATTTAAAACAAATTAAACTTGTATCTAACATTTTCTTTCCCATGCACTGACTAATGTTACCGAAGTTGTAATTTTGAAACAAATCAAATTTCTGCGATTGGATGCCGTAATTTTTCATAGCGTACATAATTGAGTTTGAGAAAGAATCCCCATAAAGCATAAAAGTTGGGAAGCTGTCCCATCAGTCAGAACGGATTCCGGGGGAAAGTTATGAACCCGTCTTGGTACCACACCCAATTACACTTCCGTCCCGCTGTAAAAAAAAAAAACTTCTACTCCCACTTAATTGTAGTCCCCGAGTTTCTGAAAATTTATGAAAGGTGGTGGCGCTGGTGATAATATCCGGGTGGGGAGACATTCGTCCAAAAACTTTTTGCACAAGCCTCTTCGCCCCGCCCCCCCGTTCGGGCGGTCACAGACAATTTTTTCTGTAGAGGACCCGGAGAAACTTGTAATTGCTAAAGATGTATAAGGAGAAAACTTTCAAATTAATTTGGAAGCGAAGTGCTGCGCTCATAATTAGTTTTGCAAATTGCAAATTTCCCCTTTAGTCGGAAATTGTCTGGGACAAATATGGTGCCGACTGCAGCGAAAGTTGAATCATCCCGGTGCCTTGTGTCCTTTTTAAAACAACTTCAAAAAGAGGAGGTTATCATTTCGGACCCGTATAACTTAGTAAAGCTTGATTGTAATTTGATTACATGTATGTTGTAAAATTTTCCGGGCGTACTACAGTAAAATTATTTTTGAACTTATGTATTCAAAATTCAATATAGCATACAGTTTAAATAGCTACATAGTTTAAAATGATAGCTAGTTAATTATCAATTTTTTACGATAATGTTAGTCAATGTTATATTCACTTAAAAAATTGCTTTTACTATTCATTTAAGAATCGTTTGGTTTGTAAGGCTTATATATTGACAAAGAGGTATGTTAAATATAGTAATACTAGAAAATTCAAGAAAGTAAAAAGTGTTATACTCCAAAGAGATTATAAATGACAGTCCAATCGCATTTCGGGGAATTTTAGGCTTCAGAAATCATTCACACGAAGTGAGGGAATATCAGTACGGAATAAGCTTCATAATATGTATATTTAATTAATTTCCTGTTTCAGGCAAATACCCTCCTAGCTCTTCTTGTTTAATCTCACTGAAAAGAATACATTTTTATGCAAAATATGTGCAATAATAAACATTTTAATATCATCAACTAATTCCTTGTTTTGGGTGAAAAATCTCATAAGTTCATTTCAGTAATACTTGACTTTTATCAATTTTTTCGTTTAAGGTATTACAATAACTCTATTAGAAAAATCCAATCGTATTATTTAAAAGTTGAATCGATTAATTTTAATAGTTAAAACAAAAACTTAAATAAAATAAATTCAACTATGTGATATTAATACCGATTTTTCTTTCAGTGTAGTAACTTTATAAACAATAATGCTGTTGTAAGATTGTTCGATCGACTCCATCGCAGAATTGACGATATTCGAAGCAGGGTCCATAAATTCGAAAAATTCGCTAAATCAGAGTACCATCTACATACATACATATCCTTGATATTTTTTTTTGAGTTGCAAAGTGCGATGTTATCACGTTCAAATCAACGTTTAAGGCAACGTGTGCGCTCCTGGACTCCAAAGCATATTTAGTCCTTATCGACGCATCCCGGCCGCTTGCAAAGGGATTAATAAGATAAATCTGCCGCCGAAGCTGAGTCCAGCTCGGCCGGGGAGCCCCAATTAAGCACGCCCGGCAGGCGGGGGCTCCGCAGAGCCCCAGACGTCAGGAGGGCGGCCACAGCGGCCGTCCGCTGGACCAACAGAACCAAATTAATGCGTCTGCATTGCATTGCATTTGTAATCAATTTGAGCCCCTGATTGAACTACTTTCGCATGATGTCCTCGTCTAGACGGGCTGCTGGGGCCGGGGCGCTCGGGGCGCACACAGGGCGCAGCCCCGGCGAGCTCCCGTCCGCTTGTCCCGCAGTGGGGCCGTGTCTTGGTCCATCGACGGAGGCTGCTGGGACTGGACCAGCTCCCTGCCGTCGCACTGACATAAATCCTTGAGAGCATCCGCCACAAGTGCGGCTCTGGACCGGGCTGCGAATTCGGTTCCCAGCAAGGAGATGTGCCAAGTCCAGCGAGTTCTGTGGCCAGGTCCACGGTCGGATGCTGCGATGGAGGCGCATCTCCCCCCGCGGCCCTGGAATTCATTTGCTATTGATGTCAAAGCATATGCAAATTGATGGCTTCGGGTGCATATGTCGAAGTCATCGGTTTTCAATCGAAGGATTTCCTTCTTGGATGCAGCCCTGGCGCTCTGAATCCCTTAATATGCTCCAGTGGTTCGCTTTTTATTATGCTCATTCGATTCAATTATTTCCCGAGATGGCCAGGCTTACAGGCATTTACCTGTTCGGATGCTGCAAGGTGAGTGGCTTCTGTGCATCGTAGGTGCAGCTGGAAAATAAGTGGACGTGCACTTTGCAACCTGCACTACTGGCCGTTGAGTGATTACTTCTTTTCTTCTCTCTACTCCGGTAGGGCATGGATTTCTACGGAACCATCAGTTAGCAGACCTTGTAAAAAATATACCCAGAGCGCCAATTAACACCACACCTTTTCCAGTAAAGTGCAATTTTTCCTTTATAACACGGTTTCAATCCATACTTTTAACCGACTTAAAAAGCGAGGATTTCGATTCAACGCGCACAGTACGAGGAACGTAATCAACGTTTGTAACGGGAAGATTTTAAAATAATTTTAAAGACGATTTCACCAAATTGCAAAATTAACGTTACCTCTTAAGGAGTTGGGTTGCAAAATTTTAATTCAAAGTACAAACAAACGATACGCTTTTAACTTTTAAATAACCGTGAAATGTTTTTCTTTTACCACTTTTTTAAAATTAGTGGTTGTTGCAATTGGCTCAATTTTATTAATTAGCTTAACATTTTGTATTTATATTTTGATTGCCGTCCTTTAGCTTCATAAAATGAAAAAGGCTATTTAAAAGACCTCTTTCACAGATATATTCTTTTGTTTTGCAATTTAATAATTATTATTCTTGTTTTTCTAAAATTGTTGTTCCCACTCTTTGTATTTTCCACTTCAAATGTTAGAAGGAGGGTGTTATAATTTTGAAGCCATTAGTACAAATATAATTAAAAATGTTTAAAACTTCCTTTAAAAACGAACAAATAATTTGTATTATTATTATTTGTTCCTAATATGAGCATTTTGATTATAAATTGTTTTATGCATACAGTTAGTCAACAGTAATATCAAATATTAACAAACACTAAGTTCTCTACATTATTGGTATGTTATACCATACATATGCTTCCTCATTTCTCTAAAAAGAATATTAATATCATGATTGACCCAATCTACCTAACAAAACAAGAAAAAGAAAGGTTACTAGAGTTAATTCAAAATTTAATCTGAAAAATGCTAAGTTTACGATTTGAAGTTCTCCATTTTTAATCGCATTATTATTAAAAATGAATTGATGAAATGGAAACTCAATTAATCCTAGACTGCTTTTTTAAAGCAAGTAAAATAACTGCAATAGCAACCTTTGGAGCTTCCGCTCCACCTAGAAATAAAGGGATTATCTAGTTGCAAGTCTCACCAACAATTTATTTTGGTACATCGCAAATAAAAGCTGTAGTCATGTTGCCTCAAATGCTTAACCCACAAAGTACGTTAGAAGTTGAAGAAATCTAAAACTGTAGAGAGCTTTTAACGTTTTTCTTACTGTGGATAATCCTGGGTATTGGATTATTGGATTATACTAAACTTGAATTCATACCAAAACAGGTTTGGGCCTGATTCTCCGTAACTCCGAAGCTTGTTGAAGCTTGCAAGCTTCAGAAAATAAGTACCCCGGAACTTTAATAAGGATATTAACCGTACAAGTCCTTAAAAGCTTTAGGACAAAGTTTTGTAAAAGTACAAAGTTTCGAACAGTATATTCTTTAAAGCTACTTTTATTTATATCCCCGGATTTTTGCGATGCACTGTAAAACTTAATTTCTGAATGTACTTACTTATACCAAATACAATTGCGCTGAAGTAATTTTGAAAAAATACCATTTTCGCTTAAAAAAATTCTGAATAAAAATGTTTAACTAAAATCCTCATAATAATATAATATATATGCGATAAGGCACAAAAAAACTGAAAATTTTATCATAAAACTTACTTAATCGTCGTCCATTGATCATATGCAAATAACAATTGAATTATTATTTTTCATATGTTTGTTAAATTCTATCAAAAATTGCACGTAATTTCTATCAAATTTATCAAATTATTTAGGTATGTTTTCGAATATAAATTTATATATGAATAAGTAAAACAGGGAAAATTTCTAAATGCTCAATACGAAATATGGAAATAATAAAACAAAATCATAAATACTTTTACAAAAGTAATTGTACTTGAAAAAAATTAATATTATAAAAAGCTTTGATCTTTAATCGTGGTATTTTCTTGAAAATTTCCTAGTGTTCCAATTATAAAATCGAATGAAAGTATTCCTATTTTACTTTAATTGTTTTAAACCATATAGGATTTTAAATAGTTTATTAGCACGTCATTTATTTTGAAAAATTGATAAAAATTAATTTTTCCTCAGACCTAGGTTGATTTTTTATCTGAAGAAGAACCTCTATTGAAAAATTGCCGCTAAGTAATAATAATCGTTGAATATTGTACTCTACGACTTAGACGTAATTATTGTAAGTTAGACATTGTGTCGTAAGGCGTTGTATTAATTTTTACATATTTCATTGGTAGCGTTTGTGCCAAATTTAGTTCTCTGGACGTTTCAATATCAGATATCTCGTGATTTTCACGATATTCATTTCAGTTTTAGCTACTAATGATTTAGTTTTCTAACATAGGTCCTATAGGTTTTTTTCGTCCTTCAGGAACTAGAAAATCATACCTAACGAAATTATGCGTGCAGACTTTGACACATGAGTGGAAAGTATCCATAAGAGCAAAATAACTGAGCATAAATCATCAATTAAAACAATATCTAAAATTTGATACTGTGATTTCAGTGATTTCTTCAAAACATTCATATTCAGATATAGTGCGAATTTCGAGGAGTTGTTAAAAATGTTTTTGAATAATTTTCGGGATTAAGCAAGTGGTAACACCAACGCTTAGACCAGTTCGGATATTCCCCCTAAAACTGGTAGCGCTCGGAGCTTTCGCATCCTTTTTGCAAAAATGCGTCGGGAGAGGAGCCCAAAAGCCCGTTCCCAGAGACCGGCCTTGAAATCTCTTAGTCAAAAGTGTTACATAAACGGTGTTCCTGGCAGTTAGTAGCTAGCTCCATCTTTGGTCCTGGGTCTGCTAAATGAACGTCATCACCGGGAGGAACCCCCCTGAGCCAGTAAACAGTGCTCCTTCGACGGGGGGTCGGGCGTTCCTCGGGATCCCCGAGCTTTTTCTCTCCTGCTGACGTGCTCTGCGGCGTCCCCCCATTTTTCCATATTTGGACGAGAGGCCCCAATTCAGGATAGAGCTGCTCCTGTCGCTTAGTAGTTTCCGTTCGTCCTCACTACGTCGCTCCGGCGCCCCGATGCGATGTGGTAGTACCGTCAAATAGTGTGCCAAGCTGGCAGAGCTCTCAGTGTGGACCCGTCTACTTTAGCGTGCTAAGTCAATAGTCAGTTGATGTCCTGGCGAGTTTTCGTCTGTAAATATTTGAGTTGAAGTTTTTTTTTTAATGTGGTGCTGCTAAAAAGATAAAAGGACTAAGACTAGTGGCTTGAGTGCGGTTTCTCCATTTTTCGCGAACTGATCACTTTTAGCCGGAAATTAATATTTGGGGGAGTTGATTTTAAGGTGTTACAAGTGGTGTTTTCGAACATTTGAGGAATTGATTTTTCCCCTTGGAACTTCTGCTAACCGTGGTTTAGGTATATTCTGCATGCGATTTCCGTTCCTCTGGACCTGCTCCTCCCCCGCTTTATCTTAGACTAAAATATCGTGATAGGCCTCTTTTCATGGCATGGAAGATGCCGTCTCCGCGCCCGAATGGTACAATAGACGTACATTCACGTCATCATTATCGCTAATGTTGTTTTCCCTAACAAACGAAGTAGAAAAAAGATTTTTGCGCTTCAGACACACAGGGCACTGGGAATATCATTTGTCCCCAGCACGTCCACGGCATCGTGACGGGCTAGAAACGAGTCTTCTCCGAGAAAATTGCAGCGCAATTTATATGACAAAATAATGCAAAAAGGAAGGCATGAGGATATGCTCCACGCATAAAATATATGCATTTTTTTATATATATATATTATATTTCTGTTTGCGACATATTCCGACCCCCATGAACACCCCATCTGGGTATCATTTAAGTGCGATAGCGAAGAACGCTATTATTTCAATATATGTATGTATGTATATCTTTTTTTCCTTTATGCCCAGTCGTCTATTGTTGTTACGAAAAACAACTTTTTCCAGAAGTCAAAGTGGAAAATTACAAACATTCGAAAATGTTTCGCTTATCCCCATGCTGCGGGGGTGTGTAATGCACAGGATTTCTTGTCCACCCCCTGGTCCGCCCAATGCACTCGAGGCGCTCGATGCACAAAGTAGATGCACTACAGTCTTAGAAGGGGCCCGGGGCCCTCATCGTAAGTCGCCCCCAGACAGAGAAGTCTAAATTCTTTTGCCGCCCCCACGCGTCGAAGGAGCCCTCGAACGGAACAAGAGCGGCGAAGGTGCGCTAAACGTTGTCTGCGGCAACGTCCTAATTTGATATAATCTGCATACACGACCTGACTTGCGGCATCTAATTGGCAATAACTCAGGTGCTGGCTCCTGTCGGTCGCCGTGCCCGGCCGGCCCCCGTCTTCCTGCGCTTCCCAGGGACGAGGTGATAAATAATTCAATTAGTAAACAAAGGTGTGTAGCGCACCTGAATGTCCTTCTGCTCATTACGCCCCAGTCGGCGTCGCTTCCTCTCATTTGCTGCGGCAGTCGAGTGAACCAGATAGGGAAACCGGGAGCCCCAGTTGGCCCCGTTCCATGAAGAAGAAAAGTCCTCCTCATCCAGTCCATTCGAGGGGATATTGAAGGAAGTAAACAGAAGTCGTCAACTTGCAAAACTGCTATAAAATTAATTACAGTGCTCTTTTAAAATTTGTGTCCAAACAAGAACAGTATTATGAGATAAAAAATCATGTAAATGCCCTTTTCTATGAATGTATATATTACGATTGTAGCATTTTTCATTTCATACATTCATTTTTTTATCGCCAAAGTTAAACAACAGATTTGCATGCAAATCGAAACTTGGAGAATCTGGAGGTCTCTGATTTTGTATTTTAAATTCAAATTAGGAACGAAAGTTTTCAACTTTGAGTTGTGTTCATGGAAATTAATACGCAGGGGTCTTTAAAATTGCCGATTCCGACCATTAAAATGCTTATATTCAAAATCCCCAAATCGATTCGCAATCACCTATGTCGAAAACAGGAATGTAGCAGCAATCTTAATTTAAATATATTGTTTTGTATCAAACCATTTTTAAATTTGGCTACAATCTAAAATATTATACATCGTGAAATTGTATTAAATCTGCCATCTTGAATTTTTACATTTAAATAAAAAATCGCGCGATACAATTAAATACATTGGATTCAAAATAGAATTTAACCTTAATGTGTATGTAGAAGCAGAGTTACATAAAATAACAAAAAATCTTCCTAAAAAAATTGAACAGCCTTTAATAAATTAGACTAAAAGATACAAGATTTAATTTTGAGATTCTCTGTTGCTATGCTTACTTACATTACAACATTAGCTGTTTGAAGTCGATGTAAAATCTTAATTAATTAATTTAAAATCAATGTGATGACGACAATGTCAATCAAAATTTCAAAGTCTGAGTTTTAATAGTCTTAATTTGTCAGTATTAAGCAAATTAACTGAAATTTTGGATACAAAATTTCAACTTAATCAATTTTGACAATTTTAAGGTAAATTACTAAATTCACTCGAATTATATGTACATACAATATAATATATTTGCACAATTTTCAAGATTTATAAAAATTGTATAACTATATTTTATTGTGCGGTTTTTGAAGTAAAGTTTATGAAACTCATATGTTGCAGTTTAAAACTAATCTATACCCAAAGCACTTTTTAAAAGTTGAATACGGGAGTCCTTTATTTAATTTTCATAAAACTCCTTCCAATTAGAAATCGAAAAATTTGTTCACCATATTGGTTCTCTGAATTAGGAAATTTTAATATAGTAAATTCTGTTTTTTAAATATACATATGTAAATCTAGTTTTCGCAGAAAACTGAGTAATAAATTTGTGATCTTCATATTGAATCTGCCGTCTTTAATTTCGCAATCAGTATCAAACACCGAAATACCAATATCTTAAAATTTACAATTTTAGGTCGCCATTTTGGATCCACCATTTTAAAGACCGCGAATAAAAAGGTAGCATATATATATGTACATATGTTGGAATATAATAATGTTTACAATTTAAAAATTACTAGTATCGCATCAAACGGTTAAGCGTGATTGATCAACAAACTAAAATTTCGATTTTGTGTTCATTGTATGTAGGGGATAAAGAATTGAAACTAAAAAAAAACTGCTTTGTGGATGAATTTTCTTGATTTTTGTAATATACTTACACTACATATTTACAAGGATTTTTATACTGTGACATTTTGTTAAATTTTTCGAAAAACCTTTTTGAAGGGGCGCACTGCCGTGTCTTCCTCTCATTTTCTGCAGATGTCTCTGTGGTCGTCTTGCCCCTGGACTATGTCTCGAGAGGTAAACAGACAAGGCGGCTACCTCTCGTGGAGTGGGTGGCGCGATGACGCCCCAGCACCAGAAAATAGGTGTGAAGCACTTTTTCCGGGGACCATTAAGCGGGACCCGGCAACCGGGAGCTCGTTTCGCTCACCCGAAAATCTCCGTGTCATCTCACCCCGCCCATACACTTCTCCCGACGCTTTTTTTTCGTTTCATTATGCATCCCTGGGATAAAAGCGCCACTGCAATTAGGTCGCCTGGCGGATCTCCACCCCCTCCCCGGGGGCGCTGGAGGAGCAGATAGACGGGGATTGTGACGTGACTTATCTCGGAATATCAACGTCAAAATTACTGATTCCGTCCCATCTTTAGACCGGGAGTGGGGCGGTTCATGTGCGCGGACTAATTCCATATTTTACCCGCAGCCTCATTTCCACCCCCCGCCCCTCGCATCTAGTAGTCAGCCCAGCCCTTCACTATGACTAGTCAGTCAATAATGCAAGCAATAAAATCATTTGGCGCTGACGACTCGTTTGTTCCTCTCCGGGACAATAAAGGAAACCCGTCACCCGCAGCAACCATCCGAGGCGGAAAAATCGGGAAAAAAATATATTCCCTTTCGCAGCTGGGGGGGTTTTTGTTTCAAATGCTCCAAGCTGCGTTGTATCGCAGGAATGCTTTTTGAGAATATTTTTGTTATGTTTTTTTCAAAACACCAACCCTCTCGGATCCATAAATTTTCGCATTATGCCACCATGCTCTCCGAGGAATAAGCGGTCTTGCACTGACTAAACCATTTTTGTCCTGGTTTTAATCCACCATAGAAAATTTTCTGTCCTGCGAACAGAGAAAAGTAAACAGACTTTACTTATTTGTCCTGGAAATCAGACAGGATTTATTTTTATGCGACCACTCCTTCCACTGCTCTTCGGCCAAGTTGGGAAAAAGGAGGAGAAAAAAATATAAAATTAGCTCATCGAAGCATGCAGACCTACTTCCACTATACGCAAAAAGTCTTAACGCAAACCTCCTGTACTTTACCACATATTCCCTGTGCTAAATTAATTCCCTCTATCCTTTTGAGAAAGTACCTGCCGCAGTTACGTTACGTAAGCCAAACATGTGGAGCCCCAACGAATCCTTGCAGGACTAATTAAGTTTTATAATTGGACATCCAAAATCCCTTCGGGAAATTTAATTGCTAAGGTTTTTAAAGAAAATAGTCACTTGTAAAGCAACACATCTGCAAAATAAATCTATAGTTTCTAAACATTTCTAAGACAGAACATCTCAGAGCAATTATTTTTTTCTGTTTAAAGGAATATGCTACTTTACCGATGGCAGAGAACCAATATTTTTAAATAATTTGTTGCTCAAAAGCTAATTACTTTAAGGTATTACATATAACAGATATCAAAAAATATAAATTATAAATGCTACAAAGAAAACTATTAAAACAACGAAAATTGTTGAACTTACATGCGTTGTTTTAAGACAAACAATTTTTTACTTTTTCTGTTCTTGCATTTTCATGCTATTCTTTTATATAATTATTAGTTAATATTTTGGAAATAAGTAAGGTTGTCGACAAATTACTATTACGAAAGCAATAAACTACTAACTAACATTTCTGCAGAATTTGAAGTAAATCCATTATTCCAAACTTGAGATATAACTGAAGTACACGAAAACCTATATTTTAAGAACAAATTTTCCCGCAAATAAATCGATTTCTTCAAAATTTTCATGTAACACAACCTAAAAAGAACGAAAAACCAATTGTTTGTCACTAATTAAAAGAATGAAGCATATAGCTGAATATTAATTATTAATAGTATGCTAAAAATCACTAATAATGTAAATCGCTATATTTAAAGTATGTGGTAGGTATGCGTTCTTGCGTATTATTTCAATAACTGCTTCAGTTAAATTTTAGTGTGTAGAACAAAAACGTTATTTAACTATCTTAGGAAATACACCCAACAAATTTGTTCGTTAATTTAAAAATGAACGTTTATATAAATTATAGAGTTTGATCGAATTCTATAAGAAGAGTCCGAAACCTTTCAGATATGGAATTTTAAATTGTGGCTCTATATAAATAACATTCACAGATTTTAATAGCGCTCCTGAACTTAGTCAAATACCAAACGTAAGCATTTCAGAGGTCCTTAACTCAATAGTAGTACCTGATAGTAAAAGTATGAAAAGGAAGTCATAAAATTTACTACGTATACGTAGCTATTTTATTTCAAAATCGCACAATGATATCCGAATTTAATTGGGAAAGTCAAGAGTGGAACAAGTTTCATACTTTTCAAGTATTATATTTATAAAAAAAGGTAGGAAAGAACAATAAGAGAATTTACATTTACCCCATCCGCGTTCATCGCTACCAGTGAAATATTTTTTAATTAATATGCTACTTTAAAAAGAATATGTTTTATTCAGGGCTGTAGTGAGGAATTTCTTCGTGAGGAGGAGTATAATCATAAAATTTGTCTGATGAAAAATATTTCATAAATTTCACAGAACTAAATTGAATGCTTCAATTTTTTTAATTGTTTCATTTTCGACTGTTCATGCGTCGTAGCCATGGATACAATTTGAAGCTGGCATAATGTACGCACATATGTGAAAAACATGATTAATATAATGGTTAATTAACTGAGAAGAGTGGTAATTGAATCCCCAACAGTGTTTTCATATCTCCATCAGTAATTTTTGTAAGGTCTTATATGCTTTAATTTTATATATTTTTTGATAAAAAAAATATAGATGGTTTGCTTGTATTGAATAATTAAGTAAGTTTTTAAATAATTTTAAGCTTTTCATATGTGCACATACGATATATGTATGTGATTACAAAAATTGTATCCACCTGTATAGGGCTAGATTGTTTTAATGCTGCTTCAATAACCATTTTGTATAGAATAAATAAATACTTCAACAAATAACGAACTTTTCGATCGCAAAATAGTAATGTGGTCAGACAGCTGCTGCAGAGTACCTATAGATGAAAATATTCATGTATTCATATATTTTTCTACCAAAATACTTGTTTTATTATCATTCATTTAAATATTCATGAAAATTCCTGTAGCACACTGTCAAAAAAGATCAAAGGATTTCTGTAGGTCGCGGGCTTTCCTGATTAATATTCTAACCGACAATATCGAGGTGTTTTAAATTATACTAAATCTACACACCACCCCCGTTCCGCCCCTTTTCGTGCGTGTCGCTCTGCTTGCCAATTTGTTTTTCAAAAATGTTCAGTGCAGCTCTTTTCGAGGGGCAATGAGTTTTAGAAACCTTTGCAATGTGAGCCCCCGAACCAGAAGCCTATGAATATGGCAACCGAGGAACCACCCAATTTTTCAACAAGATAATTTATCATTTGGGAGGGGGGAAATTCTGCTGTTTCACCACTTTTGGCGCATGAATATTTCACCGCCCCCCCAAATTGAGGGCAAAAGGATTTTTTCGCTACTGTGATTGTTTATTTTTTTTTCCACCGAAATCTAAAAGGAAAAAAATTGAGTCATGCCGGAGTCAGGTCGCGTATGTAATTTACAATAAATCCACAATATACCAAAGTTCATCCCAGCGGGAAGGATGGTTTTAGCATCCTCTCTCTAGTGAAAAATTCAGCGCAATTAATAAACGCCGCCACGTCAGTTGGGCTTTTTGGCGCGACTGCCGTCACATTTGCAATCAAATCTTGCGGATATGTATTTTTTACTTATTTTAAAAAATTCAATAAAGCAAATTACCGCACTCGCCCTGCATAAATGTATATAATTTTTTTAACGAATCCTTTCTCTTCCAGAAATCTGTACAGCCAGCAGCGAGCAGTTTAACACCAAAGGATGAAAATATTTACATCGACGACGAAGGTCTGGAAGGATCTGGAGGACGTGGAGAGGTGAGTCCCCGTTTCCCATGTTACTTTTATTAAACAATATTTTCCATGCTTACTACGAAAAAAAAAAATATGCAAATATTCCAGCCCACCTAGAATAAGGACGATT
Organism: Tolmerus cingulatus; assembly: GCA_959613345.1. NCBI lineage: Eukaryota > Metazoa > Arthropoda > Insecta > Diptera > Asilidae > Tolmerus > Tolmerus cingulatus. The sequence goes on along the minus strand of OY390708.1, from coordinate 13,310,108 downwards.
TGCATTCCGGGCGTGTTGTCGAGTGCCAGCTTTGGCCCAGATCAATTGCTTCGGATTTGGGCAGGACATGGGCGAGGCTGGGCGAGGCTTGGGAAAAGGGCTTTTTCTCATTATGTCGCCCGGAATGAATGTCACAAATTAGTCAACATTCATCATATTTGTGGCCCAGTTTAGCGGGCGTCTACGAAACGCAGACAGAGGGACGTCTACAGGATGCAAGGGGAACGGGGGAGCGCCAGGCCGGCTTCTTTATAGCTTAAACGTCTGACAATGAATTAAAAGCGTCACAAAAAGGCGCCCTGTGGGGCATCGTTCGCATTCCCGGGGGAGAAATGTCCTCAGATCACATGTTTGTCCCTCCCCCGTACTCGTGAGGGGCGTTCACATATGCAGGTGGTTAAACACTAACACATGTGGGAGGACCGAGCAGGGCCCTAGTTTTTGATATGTCGACGCGATACGAGATGCCCTTTGAAATATGCTCCACGTCTTGCTGAGCAGATTCATTATTTGTTAGGGTACGAAGATGAAGATATCCGAGACACCATGACTGGGTTCACCTTGCAACATATCTGCGGAGAGTGTCACACCGTAGTTGGTAGCACGGTATTTCAATTTTGAAGTGATTTATTTATACTCATCTGTTATATCTGAGTTTGAGTAGCGTGTAAAATCCTTTTGGGTCCTGCTATATAACAAAATTATTCTGGTTAAGCGAAGTCAGGGCACAGATTTTAGGAAGCGTGTTATTAAATCACGTTTTTATTTAATATATCCAACTCCAAAGCAATCGGTGCAGAAATTTCAAGGCACGAAAGGATATTATAAATCCTGGAGCCAGTTCACGAATGCTGAATTGGCGTACAACACATCAACTTCACTTGACGTACCACAAACAAGTTGTCTTCATTTAACCAAGAGTCGGAACATGTTTTTAATAGATTGATTGTGTACTATTCCTTCTTAATTAAAATTATATCTACTGATTTTCTCAACCTGTCAAATGTACTCCTTTAACCCTATATACATATCTATGTGAACAATATATGTATATATGACCTATTTCGCAGCAGCATAATTTCAAGTTCTTAAGATCCTAATTATAACATCTATTTCTAATATTCAAAACTGCAAAAACTGATTTTTTACAAAATTTCAGAAATGTTCATCATTTGTGTCTGCCATATTAGATCCGTGATTTTAAATTTTCAATACCTAACAAGTTCATAATCAGCGTCACCAGAAACACGTTTATATATGTATGTACATACATATATGAGTATATAAAAATCAATGGTTAAAAACATATGGGCTGTAAAATGCTATTATTTCAAATTAAGTTTAAAAATTTACATGATTGCTTAAAAACTGAAGGATGGAAAAACAGAAATTATAATAATTCCATAAGTACACGCCATTTTTGGAAATTCGTTACGAAATATTAAATAGTTATTCAAAATTTTATTTTATGCTGAAAATTTATATCAAAATAGAACTCATTCATTGACTTCAATTTAATTCGCATCATTTAAATGATACTGGCGGCTTACTGCATTTATATTTTGAACATTAATACCTGCATATAATGACTGCTTATGGCTTTTTGAAAATATTGAAAAGATGTGGAAAAGTGTTCTGATGGATGAAGCAGACCTTCCCTTCTGAAATAATATTTTCCTAGTACCTATCTTAGAGAATTTAAATGCACCGGAATTGAAGAAGCACTTTAATAAGAAAAACTATTTTCTTTTAAAATTTGCTTCTCTTTCCTTTTAAAGGGCACTTCGAACCACTTAATTTTAGGTGTTGGGTTTTATTTCCTTATTTATGGGGAATATCCATAGAAATGAAAAATTAATTGTATTATATAACTGCAATCACAAACATTTTACTATATATAGCATTAGTATATGTATGTGTGTAACGAATAATTTAATAGCTTGTCAAGAACCATATTAAATATGTTCATATGTTATTACAATTCTTTTCAAAAATCAAAATTTTATACGATTTCATACTTAGGTATATTTGGAATGAGAGAATAAAATTCAAATGCAATTCAAGTTCCTTACAACGTCATAACTTTGTATGGAAACTAAAGTAAAATTGGAAGTTAGTAAACTTCATTTTATAAATACGTTTTAAAACGGACATAATAAGAACGCACAAATGCAGAATTTATGAATTTGCTTTTGCAATTTTCTTATAGTAGGTACCTAATATATTTACTTACACCTCAGTTGTTGCCTGCGATTTCCATTTTCGAGCATTTGGAAGATACTTTAATATCATAAAAAAATAATATAAAGAGCGCCTCATTTTCTGGCGACAGCTTTATTACCAACATTGAGAGGAAGCACTTCCGTCTTGGTGTGCATATCTAAAAGATAAAGGCAAAAACAAAAATCCTTTCAGGGCTGTACGAGCAGACCTTCCTTAATTTCAATTCCGGGAGTCGACAAAACAACGACTGTGTTCGTTATTAAAATTGCCAAGAGAGTATCCTGGAATTTTAAGAATACCCGTGATTTTATCCCTCGGTATATTTCCGGTCGACTCATGTCAAATGGATCCTCCATGGTCGTTATGCACAGGAAGAAATATCCTTACTTTCACAATGAACCACTCCAACCCATCACCCGGAGCCAGGGCTCGGGGACCCCGAAACTGTGGGCACCCGCAGAAATTTGATTGTCTTCTATTGGAAATTTGCTCCTGCACCGCCGATGAGGACGACAAGCCCGTCCCAAGATAGATTGGGTGGTCTGGTTAATTTTTAATATCGTTCCGTCGTGACTGAGCTACTCAATAATTCACTTTGATTGTGGGGATAGTCCCAGGCTCCCCCGACTAAGATATTTATTTATATACGTCTTTTGTATATCCCTAAAAAGAGCAAGGACAACGAAGGATTTCATTTTCTAGTTGTGCAATGTAAGCGTCTTTCCCTCCCGAGTTACGTATTATATTTGTTGCTGAAATATTGAAATTCATTTCGAGATGTCTTCGTTTTTAATGACAGGGAAAATGGAAAACGTTTCGTTGTAGATGGTCTTGACGGTGAATTCATATCCACATAACATCCGCAACCGTCTTTTCAACAGAATATGTAAATAATTTCGTGAAATGTAAATAAAATCGCCCTTCGTCCTATTCAAAGAATTTATTAAAACGCCCAGCGATTGAGTAGCATTTTGCATGTTTTATTAGGTACTCTTGCCCCCTAGGCGGCCTCGGAAACGGAAAAGCTCAATATTCAATTCTTGGGATTATTCTGCTTTTAGGGAGATTAATAATGGCAACAGCTGCTGCACGAGATGTTTGCAGATTTAGAAATGATTTTAACCTGAAAAAAGCTATGGCTGAATTTGAATGGCTGTCCTCTTTCAAACGATTTTGAGTTTAGACTGAATCGCAAAGGACTTCTTAGAAAAGCTCTACTTGAATTTCTGGTTGGTTTATTTACAAAGAATGTCTAAACAAATTAACTGAAGCCAGTTGGGTCTCTTTTCCGTTTCGTAGATTTCTTAGAAGATCAACTTGTCCACATTGAAACTAAAGTTTTATAGACGCATAGGCAGAATGAAGTCATGAAAATAGAAAAATTTCCTTAATATTCTAACAATGGTTGAACAAAACAAAATTTGATGATACTTATTAAAGAATTATAAGATAATATTTTTTTCCTTGCGATTTCAGCCACGTGAATCTCGAAGCAAATAGAAATAGAAAGAGAATAGGAATAAAATTTCGAAAGTAAGAGATGTGAAATTTAGTATTCATATGAGTACTATTGGTTTAAAACTAAGTATTTACATATTGAATCCTTGCCCAATCCCAGTTTTCATTGTTTTAACCTGATACAGAATGGAATCCTCTCTTTTGCCCTCTTAGGGTATGTACTAATTTTCATTGTTTTAACTACAAAAATAACGGAGTTCCCATACAAATTTGTATCCCTTATATTACCCCTTTAAGGAATAAATTTCCAAAAATCATGAAATACCTCCTTCTTAATTTCTAATTTAAAGACTTCCTGTCAAAATGTAATATAATTAATTTAATCGTTATAGATAAGCAGTGTATTAAACATATTTTTTAAGAAAACAAAAAGTACCTGTTTACTCCATATAAAGTATGTTCGAATTCTACCTAAAAAACGCTATACCAACCGATACCTGAGGATGTCCTGAGCAAACTTTTCTTCTTTAGCTCTGTCTTTTTATTTGTTCGTTTTACAAATTTACACCGCTTTTCGGATTATGATCAAAATTTGAATACGTAAAGCCAACAATGGGTTTTAAAATATTAATCTGCCTGTATGTTTGCCCGCGGTAATCACGGGAACGATACGACTCAACTTGAAAGGTAGAGTATTGTCTCAAGCATGAATTACCATATTGTATTTTTTTTAAAAAATCATACAAATGTGCTTTATATACTCGGAAAGTGGTAGTAGCAATATTTTGAAAATACTTAACAATAGTTTGTTTAAATTAATTAAGTAACATATGATATTTAAACCAACCAAAATATTTTTGTAAATTCTTTACTAGTAAATGTGTACTGTGATAGTGAGATCTAAATTAGTGTAGTTATATGGTACATATCGAGTTTAAATTTTTTAATAACATTTAAATTGTGGAAAAATACAAACCAGTATCATCAAAGTGGGGAATTTGATTTAAACGTTTGGTACTTTAATAAAAAACGCTAAAAACTCTTTTAAAATAATAATTGCTTTAGTTAGTGATGCCATCAGTTGATAAAAAGCTGCAACTTCCCTGACCTCAAAAGTATACTTTTTATCTTTTCAGTCTGCAAGCAGACATCGATTCCTGTTTATGTTGAAAAAAAAAGATATTAATCCCTTCTTCCCTTCTGAGCTTGGGGCAAGTGCCATCCCCAAATGCAAGAACCTTGTACTGCAAATTTTGAAGCCACTTGCACCTCCGGGTGGCCTTAGCCCTTTTCTTCAACTTCCGGCAAAGTCCCACGCCTTTTCGGAGGAAAGTAAGAAGCAAGTTCAACTTTTAATAACCCACTTCAGAAGGTCATTGGTGGAATTCAGCTGCATTTACTCGGCTCTTTCATAATTTGCGATGCTTTTGCTTGCGAAGTAGAAGGGCAAGCAGGGATCAAAACTGAACTGTGAAAAGGACGAGACGGGGGATGAAATCAAGCGTTATTCAAAATTGCCTGCCATTTCAATGCTCTTCTGCCAGAAACTTTCCGACAGCAGATTCAATTTTGTCTGCTGCAGACAATCGACAAGTTCATGTGCTAGCTAATTTGAGCGCTTCATTGCAGACAGAGTATAAAGATGCAGAGGGGTTGAATGAGCTGGGGATGAGGGTTAGTTAGCATCTTCTTTTCCTCCTTCGAATGTCTTCGAGTGGTGCAGTGAGCTCGCTCCCTCAACTTAAGGAATCTCGCAGGGCAAAACAAACTCCCTAATAGGATCCCAGTTGGCGACTGTATTTTCAGTTGAGACTACCCTCCGAACCCACCCCCAGGCCAGGACCTAAGATACACCTCTGAGGGCGCAATGACGTCGACCTGGAATTGCTGGAAATTACCAAAGTTTACCACTTATTAGCGGCCCTCTTGAGGACCACTCAAAACTTGCTCCTCAACGAGAATTCTGCTAGCCTACGACTGTTCTTACCTTCACCTTCTACTCCAGCTCCTGCTCCAGGATCAGCGCTCCTAGCAAAATGAAAGACCCGTCGTATCTTGAAATTAGGACGAGCATTAATTAGTACTGCGGAGCTGAGACCACTGTTTGACTTAGCCAACTGTGCAGAGCGAAGGAATTATTTTCTAGATCAGGAAAACTTTTTATTTTTTTATTTCTCACAAAGAAACGAAACACCCAAGTGGAGGACTTCCGTGCTGATGGTTTTAAGAAATTTTTCTTCCAGATTTCTTTAAGATAATTAAAGAATGTTACAAAAGATACCTTTTCCTTGGAGCGGGATAGGGAAGCGGTGCACTTCACTTTGTGAAGAATTTTCAATCTTTAGTTGAGTACGTTTTTGTGACGACTGTTGGGAAAATGTCGCTGTACTACAAAATCATCATGGGACGGCTGGAATTTACTATATAAAACTCATTGCAATGAGACAAGAACGAGGGGTCGCGAACGAGTCGTCAGCATCAAACAGACAGACAAACAGACATAACACTACCCGCTGACGAGAATGATTTTAAAGAACATTCGCGTTCTAAACTTAGGGGATTCATTTGAGGGAACTTGACTCATTATTCAAGAGTTCGGCCACCTTCATACAAAACCGACGTGACTGCACAAGGAATGCACTTAAGGCACAGGGTGTAACGTAAGGGACTCTTTTATGAACGTACTTAACTCTCGTTCTCATATATGTATAGTACCATCAGAAATCCTCTTTTCAGAAAAAAAGGTTTGGCTGCATAATTTGCACATATCTACCACCTTTAAAGGTGTAACAAGTTCTTGAAGTTTCACCCCCTTCGTGTGTTATTAAATTCACTGTAAATCGAGGCATTTACTCTAAATGAAAAGTGTAAATAATTCTTACAACATTTTATTTTCACGACATTTTTACTTTGTCTTATTAAGGCAATCTTAATGTTTTTCGCCGATTTTTTATTTGATATTTTAAAATGATAAAGCAAAATCATATGAGGGAATAATCTACATAATTTTATTCAAAGTGTAAGAATACTACATCCGAAGTTGTTAAAGTCTGTTCGATACGTAAATAAAAAACCTAAGTCGCTAAATCTTAAAAATACATCTATAGTTTCACATGATATTAATTGCTTTGAATCTACATAGTTTAGTTTATCTACATAACAGATCTCATATATATATTTTAATATTACTTATGTTTGAAATCTCAACTAATTTCAAATAAATACTTAAAATTATGTTCATATATATTATAGAAAGTGTATATCCAAAGTTACGAACCGAACTCAACTAAGAATTGATCTTCTCCTAGTTTATTTTGTAATTAATATCTTTACTATTAATTTCATCTCTATTACTATGGATTTCATGTCTATTATTTAGGTAGCGAAGAAGAAATGCACTTAAGGTACAGGATGTAACATAAGGAATTCTTTTATGAACGCACTTAGTCCTTGTGCAGAATCCCCTCTTAAGACAACAAGGTTGGGCTGTACAATTTGTGCACTCCATGTGAAAAGGTGTCACATGTCGCGGATTTTTCACCTGGCTCGTAAATGTAACATAGTATCTTTTATTCAAGGAGTAGCACAGTGGGAGTATCGAAAAGACAAAGCCCCCGCTTGAGGAATTATCTATCAGGGATAGGAGTGCTCGAGGGCAAAGAGTAGTTCAAAGTTTTCATAATCATATATTGCTCGAGAAAAGGGATCGCATTCATCTTTGAACACGTCCATATCGATAACTGGGACAAGTAGCTTCCCTGAGAGGTTCTATGAATAAATGGGAATTCATTCCACTCCGTTCTTCGTTTATTGTATGTCAGTCAAGATGGAAAGTGTAATACGCGGCACATATTTTCCCGCCTGGCACGGCTCTGCTATTCTCCGAATTCGGGTTAAGATTCCGGAGGATTAGTTCACTGCAGCCTCCATGTTCATCTTGTTCCCAAGAGCGAATTTACGTCGAACTATTTTCGAAAAGCAAACAGCCAGATATTCCTTCGGGAGGCATTCTAACCGCAAGGCACGGGGCGGATCTCTATAAAATTTACGTAAAAGGAAGAAAGTTCAGCGCATTTATTTCACGCTGATAGACTCCAAGTACCGAACGGTGCCACGTCGCGTCGTTGTAAGCTGGAAAAGCTTCACATTTATTTCCTTCTTACTTCTGCATTTTTCAACCGTCTCAAAAAGTATTTAATAATTAAATATTCTCCATCAGGATCCGTGTTAATCTGCGCCCTGTCCTGAATTTTCTCTTTTTACACATTTAAAATTGCATTTTGAGGGAAATTAAGCGCACTTCCACTTCCTCTTCTTGGCGTCTATAGAAACATAGAACGATGTTTGTATATAATTCAACGACAAAAAAGTATGGTATTTTGTAAAAGTCTTTTGGATCTCAAAAGGAAAACGTGAAAAAGTGAATGAAAAATATCCTTACCAGGACCACTGGGAAAAGGACTATGAAAGAAAATAGTACTTCGATGATGAAAGTTTGTTTTTACTTTTACACCATCCAATAGAATATTTACAAAATTCACTTTCAGCATACAGGAAAGCATCTCCCCTTTAGTACCATTGAAGCAAACGAGTTTTTGAAAACAATTCTTAGTAGCAAGCTTATCCACACCTCCACCCCTTTGAGGTTTTATTAAAATCAACTTGTTGTGCTCGTGTTCAGCTGCTTCAGTTGGTACAGAGCACAGCATCCCATCTCAAAATAATTAATGTACGTTTTATCGCTTTGCCCAATGATAATTAGTTGGCAAAACCCATGGGCAAGAGAGGCGAAATTAGCTCTGGACCAAATTTGAGAGGATTAGATGATGGCTAGGAACGGTTATACATAGATTTATACATATGTAGCAATGGCTCTTAAGGGAATTAAAAGCATATGCTCTTGAAGCCTTTATTGCTGGAAAATGCACCAAATGTACCACCAGATGGTATTCCATTATGAAGACCTAGTCTATTGAAACGTTACAGAAACTTTATATTGGTAGCTTTGGATAGTAATAATACAGCGTCATTATGACGAGTCAGATGCTTATAACAATTTTTGTGGATTTGAAAATCCCTACAGAAGTTGGTGTTGATTTTATGGAACACTCTTTCTGTTGGCAAATACTTACTACTCAATTGTAGATACGTTTTATTCTGTTAATTTTACAATTAGGAAGAAAATATAATGACCAATTTTATAGCTCTGCGAATGTTTAGATGCCGATCAAGATCCAAACTTAAACCTGGTTTTAATTTCTAAATCATTATTTTACATAGTTAAAACTCATAACATTTCAATTTTTCTATAAGTAGATACTAAATTCATTGCAAAAGATAAGACTCATGCGACATAAAGATTTAAAATTCACTCAGGTATTTTCCAATTTGGGGTCAACGATCTTTTTTTTTTTTGAATGATTCTAACTTTCCTTTAAGTGGGCAAATTTCTATATTCGATTTCAGAATACGAAGAAGATATTTATAATCTTCAATTTCTTAAATTTCCGTATATGGGAATCTTCGATTTTCAAATGCTCTGTGGAATTCTCTTAAAATTTTTAATTCTCTAATGCCATAGATATTATATGTATCATCATATTTCCTTGATTGTGATTTTAAATTATTCGGTACTCAAATAAACCTTTATTTATTCTATGTTAATTGAAACCAGAAAATACATCTTATGTAATTGTCCTAATTGTATATTGTTTTGGAACAAAAAATATCAGTTAACATTTTTTTGATCTTGAAGTTCTTAATACTTTCTGGCATTCTTGTTTCTTTTTTGTCCTTACCGCTTAGTAGTACTTATACTCGTATAGAATAAATATAACTAAAGGCACTATAATTAAAGCCATTATTTATGTATAGAATAAATTTTAATTTTTTTCCTGTGCCGTGTAAACGTTTTCATGATTTATTTTTGCTTGATCAACATTGAATTGGTAGGAAAGCTCTAAAGTAAACTAAGTTGATTCTTTGTTTATTTTAAACTAAACACTAGAAAATTCTTTTGAAGGCATTGAATAACATTCCCAACATTTTCTCTCTAACTGTTGGCGTTTCTGAAATAATTCTGAATAAGAGCATAAATATTGATTAAGTTTTTAATTGAATTCGATGCGTTTTCCATGATGTACCTATATCTAGCGCCAATGAAAAGATCAGTTTTAAAATTGTTTGCTCTTAAAACCCATTCAATTTCGAGAAATAGTTGAAAAATTCCCCTTTTTTATTAGTTACCTTTGCGGCGTTAGCAGTTAGCACAAAAATCCCAATTCTATCGGATGTACAAAACATCGCTCCATCATAGTCATCCTAAAAGGAAAACTATATATAAAAAATAAAAAATAATCTTCCCAGAAAGCACTTCGCAGCGCCCAGAAAAGCTACATTAAGCGAATTCCCGCATTGCTCTGCAATGCTCCCAAATATGAAAAAGTCCATGTCTATTTTGTGAAAGAACGCGGCGAGCAGGAGCGTCCCTCTTTATGCACAGCAGCAGCGACTCCACCTTTACCATGCTTTAGAAAATTTTCAATTGTTCCAGGGCTTCAGCCCTTTGTAGATTTCTAAGGCATAACCCAAATGTTTGTCCTTGGAATGTATCCAACATTTTGGACTGAAATTCAATAAAGGTCTTTTCTGGCGGCCTTTCGCCGCCATGCCTGCCCGACAACATGGAACATAGTTTTTAGGTGAATTAAAAAAAAGGGACGAGCTAAACGCAAACAGGACAACGAGACCCTTTTGGTTCGCGCAAAGAAATATCCCTTCGGTTATATGAAAACCGACTACCGGCGGGGCTCGGTCAATGCAGCTCCCGGGCCCCATTTCAATAAATCTCTAAGCCCTCCGTCGACTTGGAGATCGGCGGCGGAGTCCAGAAATCCAGAAATGTTTCGAATTTGCCTGTGCGCTCGTTGTACAAAAATGAAGTAAACTTGGCGCATAAATTTCCATAAACATATCTCAACGGCTTTGTCTTTCACCCGTGCGGAATATCCCCCTCGTGCCCTTCCTTCGTTCCGGTGAAAATTTTATTTAGGAAAGTCGGGACTGCTCCTCCTGGCGCAACTGGGCCCCATGCTGTCCGTCGTCATAGTCGTCGTAGACATGAAAAAATTTCCCCCCGCCAAGGAACTAATGACGAAACAGCAATGCACCATTTTCGACCTGCAGTCTGATGCTCCAGAAAATGCTCGCCGCCTCCTGTTTTCTCTGTGCGGAGCCCCACTTGGGGGTTTTGTAGGAGCTTTGGAAAGCTCCTCGCATTCATCTTCCCTATTTTCTTTGCATTCACTCTTTATCCAGGACTCCTCGAGTGGGAGGTGCTGCGGGCCCGAGCCGGATGCAATCCCTTTAGAGTCGCATAATAGTAAGAAGGGAAATTGGCAGGTAACTTCATCTTCGCCAATTATTTCGCTCTTCTAAATTTTATTCCACTATCATGCTAAAAACCTTTTGCCCTCGCAAAGTGCACGAGAAAGGACCCTGTGGCTCTTTTGCGTGCCTCACGCTGAACGGATTAATTTTTAAGTCGACTGTCGACTTAATTCAGCCCTTTTAAACAGATCCGCAACGTTACCTTTGAAGTTTTGCTAATCTCGTTTCGCGATTACTGTTTTTCCTCGCTGATGCAGCACAACGGCGGGGTCCCCGGGTGCATACTACACGACCCACCTACAAAAGGAAGCCCTCAGAAGACGGAAGTCCTTGAAAGTTCCTGAACAGGGTGTAATGAAAGTTTTGGATAAACATGGTGCTTCGGGAAATATGGGATCGCTGCACACCAACTTATTTATACATAAACTTTCAGATAATTTCATCCATTCTTAGGTTAGAACGCTCCTGAAATAAGAATGAATGGCTTCCTGAGGGCACTAAGTGGAGCCAGTGCTGGTTACCGCCCTCTTCGTTTTACACGTGGCATACCCTGTGCTAGTGAGCAGGAAATTTGCCTGCCAACCGACGTGTTACTTCCTTTCGGTTAAAGGAAATTTCCCCAAAACCTCCTTAATACCTGAATTTTGTGGAAAATTGAGCTTACTGGACTTTTGCCCGGTCACGGAACTGTTTTATGGATTATTTTCTGACTTTTTTAGGGAACCATAAAACCTCGTTACGTCTCCGCGTGAAAGCAGCTGAAAGAAGGATGGCTTCGTCGTGCTCTGGAGCACACATAGCACACGAACCCCACGATTTATTGCAAGATAAAAATTGTGTCTTTAAGACCTCTCTACTCCTGTTCCATAATCGTTCCTTATCGCTCTTTGGTTTACATTCTGCTAAATTTCAGGATTCCCAAAAGTGGCGCGTATGCCACCTAACGTTCGAAATTTATTACCTTATGAAGTGTGCGATGGGTTGTAAAAACGCGACTTTTTAAACAGGCAACGCTTAGCATTCTAAGAAAAAAGTTCACCTCAATCCGGAGCAGAAGATTGTGGAGGTGGATTCAGGTATTATATAATAATGGATTTCCACAATGTGTGCTTGCGGAGGCATAAACTTGAAAAAAAAAATGGTATGATTGACGATTCTAACGCCTCAAGTAAATTAAGAAGCATTTTGAAAGTGGTATCATTTTGAATTACGACTATCGGGAAGATGTTAAGACGTGAGTTTATTTAAGAGAATGGGTATATTTAACACTCTCACCTGGTGCCCCTTGAGCGTTTTCCTGATGTGTTTATGGCGGACGATTTCGATCAATCGTCCAATACACCTTCCGTTCACACCTTTATAGGTGCAATATCTTTTATATCCTAACGTTTTAATAATGTACGAGGGTACAATATCTATATATTGATATTCTTTCAGTGCCGCATAAAATTGGGGCTTATTCAAAATATTTACTAACTTGCAATTTAATGTAAATTGATTTTAATCTAATTTGGTATATTAAAAGAGTTTGATTTAATAATAACTGCCATGTTATCTGCGACTACGCTCAAGTGGACATAATAATAAAGGAGAGATTTCTATAGACAATGGCAGATTGTTATACGATGAATTAGGTATTTTTAAAAAACATGGTAACTACAAATTGAAATCGTAAAACATGAGATCTTCAAGGAATTCTACTTATTACAATTGCATTTGCCAAATGCCTACTTGCCATAGTTCCGTGATATACCCAGGCCTTGCAACTTCCCCTATGAGCATGATGCAGACATGAGCTTGACTTAGGCCTTGGTTCTACATAGAATCTCATAACTTTTTAAGAGTAAAAGGGCTGCAAGTCTTTGCTACATTTTTAACATGAAGTCTGCATATCAAATTTCAGTTTTATAAAACTTCGGGAACTGCCCTAAAATTTTGATGATCATCAGTGAGTGGCTGAGCAAATTTGGTATATTTCATTACTCTGGCGACTACATCCTACCCAGAAAATTTGAGTTCTCAAACATTACCCAGACCGAAATCATATATAAGGCTTCAGAAATATGCTGAGTGGCTTCAAAAAGTTAGTAATGAGAAACGTTTTAATGCTAACCTCTGATTTTCATCGCAAACTAAGATAAAGTACTGCCGAGGTAGTTTGTGTGTGTTGCGTACTCAGGCCAACAGAAAACATGGCAAAAATTCTATAAAATACTGGTTAGGACTTAACATTATTTATTATTATTTGTTTGATTTGACTCCAGTTGAACTGAGTTTTATAATGAGATTATAACTATAGATGTGTTTACCGAAAGTGGAAACAACTTAGTTTCAATGACAAACATATTTATGTAAATGAATTGCTTAATTTCCGCCTGGTAATAGGATAAATAAACAGGTATGGCATTTTGATTTGGATATAAAAAAAAAGATAGGTGCATATGATTATAGGACGGAAGCTTGCTTGTCATAAAATCAAACATGAACTTCGTCATTAAATTATACCTTTAATGTAAATAATGATAGAAACTGGCTGACTTTGACATTGATTGGTTTCCCTTGTCCTTTTTCTTCCCAAAAATTTATTTTTGCTGATTTAAAGAAACTCTTTGTAGCTACGTAGTCGCTTGTATTTGTATATGTATACACACATATATAGTATGTTCTATGAGCGTACATGTTTAAAAATTGTTTTCTTAATTCCTTCAACTTCTATTCAATATTCATTTTAAAAAATTTGAAATTTGTTATAGATTTTTTTTAAAATTTTGATTTTTGGCTCTGTTTGTAGATCTAGTATTAATGATTATTGTGTTTTGCAGACCTCTTTGTAAGTAATTTTAAAGTTTTTTTGACAAACATACATTTTATGTTTTTGTTTTTTTAAGAAATTCTTTCCATGCCTTTGACACCCTACTATTAGTTTGGTAGATATTACTTGTTTTTTAAAAAGTTGGTATACTTTTTCATACTTCGCTGTGAGTTAAGCTCACTCTGTTACTCCGAGATAGTTTATGCATAATTCTAAATGCTTTCCGAAACAATAAAAAAATTTTAAGGAAAGAATTTCTATGAGATATTTGTGGAAATTGGTGCAGGATGTTTTATGCTTTTTTATACAAATGTAATTATTGTTTTGAAGAGTTTAAGATTAACCTCGCATGCTTATTTTTCTGCACCACTGTTTTGTTGAACATTACCTTTTAATGCAAAGAATGCATTTGCTCGAGTCCTTTTTAGGTGAGGGTCAGTTAATACCTCATTAGTTAATGCCTTTGTTTCTCAGCGCTACTGTCGTGAGTCAATTCTTTAATAGGTCTGTCTTTTTCTTCATTTAAGCCCTCCATGCTTCTAGAAGGCTGTCGTTGTGCAGTACTTGGAGTTGGTGCCACAACAAATCCTTGTTCACATTTCAGGACTCCGGGCACGTTCAAATTAAAGGTGGCAGAGATGGAAAAACTTCTTGAGATGGGTCGGAGGGGTTAAGCTCTTGACCTGATAGTGTGGCAAATGTAATTTTTCCACTTCTTTCTGGCTCCTTAATTATGGCCTTAAAGCCGCAATTAAAATAGCTTTGCCTCCTTGGCTGGGATTACGTAGGCTCGAACGTGTGAAAAATGGAAATTATGGCGTCCCCTGAGCTCCCTTTTCACACGCTATTAACGCCGAGTTGTAGACATTGCCATTCACCCGCCCAGTGGCGTTCAGCAGCGCACACCCGGCGCTGAATCATTTTTCCCAAGTGCACTATCGAGGATAATAAATTAGCCCTCTGGCTCTGAAGGCCCCTCGCACCCCCGGCGATATTCCATGTTCTAGTGCGTGGCAATATGCAAATGTGACATTCCATGCGATTATGCTTCCTGTAAGGGTCACTACAAATGTAATTAATCACCACCGACCTAAGCCCGTCAGCAAAGGACGAAGGGCTGGCGGCGGTGGCGCCCATTAGGAGTCCTTCAACTGGAAGTGATACCTCCGAGTGGCGCAATCTTACGCTTTCCACTCCGATTGACTGATGGCCGATAGCCAGGAAGGTAATAATTTTATTGATATCCTGCCCAGGTGATCTGGCAGCCGCCACCGGGGTTGGACTAATTAAATTCAAATTACACCCGCTTATTACAATTTGGGGCGCCACTGCCTCTGCAGATTCAGCCACGGTGCATGGCGCCCTTGTTGGGGTTGGGCCCCGCGAATTATTGCCCCGTTTCGATGCCGTTGGCTGGCGGGCTGCGGGGGTGGAAGTCCTGATAGCATGGAATTGTAATCGACTTAATTTGTTTATTCAGGACAAGACAACTTAATCAGCTGAAGTGATGGGTCGTTCCGAATTATTGTCAAGGCGAAAATGAGCGTTAAACCGTTCCGATCCAGCCCTTGCCCTGCCCCTGAATATTTCATCCTGGACGGATTCAGGAGCAATGGAAGTTTTCGGAAAATGCGAATCACATTCGAACAGTCGGCTCGAGTTGCTAAGGCCTTCGTAAGACTTATTTGGTCATAAATAAATAGGGAAATGAATGTAATTGACGCTGAGAAGGACAAGTGATCCCACAATTACTTGGATCGGGGCCAATGACCCTTGCAACACTTCCGAGAGAGGATTAGACGTGGGTGTAAATTACTTTGAGGGGCTTATTTAGAAGCTCTGTTTACGTTAGTAGATGCTACGCATTTTGTTAGTGCATGGTGTTTACGTACTTTCATCAGGAAAGCATTTTCTTCATTTCGATTACATATTCGGTATTTCTTAGGGAAAATGTTAACAAGAACTCCTTCCTTTAATTCAACGTTGATTTTAATTTGAAATTCAAATAAATTGTGTTAGAGATAACCGAAAAAGAAATGATGATGTAATAGGTTTTAAACTTTTCAACAAAATCTTAAATCTTTTCAATTTTGTATATTTTATAACGCCCGTCCTTCCATACCAGAAACAACAATAATAGAATTTTGCAATTTTAAAGTGTTTTCATAATATAACCATGAAAAATAATTTGTAATATTAGCCCATTTTATATTTCCAAATAGCGACACTACACTATGAATAGTTATGGAATTTTTCTATCAAAATAAATTCCAAAACGATAAAAACCAAATTTATGAATGCACATTCTTCAAGTAAAAGTTAGGCAAATAAATATAATAGAATAAGATTTCTCCGATTCTTATTTACTTTTTTTCTTCAAATATTACAAGCTTGTCAAAGTAAAAATTCAGCATATTTCAGCGTTAAAGGATTAACATACAAATATTTCTAAAACAATATGTTCTACATATCGAAAGGTTCTTTTCTTTTTCATATATTAATTTTCAATTAACAAGGAACTTTAATTTTGCTACCTGAATTTAGATGTAGATACCTAAACTCTTACGCAACAATAACTGGGTTCTTTTCACATCGGATCTTGGTTTGAAGTTTGCATTGAGAATTATCATAATAAACTTTTCTCAAACTTTAAAATCTTGATACATTACGTACCTATGACGTTACTATTCCTAAAATTCTAAATTAAGAACGACTAAAAGAAACAAAATTTCGTAAATAAATTCAATTTTATTTAAATGAACACATTTAGAAATAAGTAGTAATTTTCATGAAAGGGTATAATATTTAAAATTTCAAAAGCACATACAGCTAAAAATACTATAAAGTATAGTTAAAAGGACTAAAAATAAATAATTTGAAATGTTACTTCATTAATAGCAATAGCTCCATCAAAAAAATTCCTCATACGAGTATTAATGCTGAATTTTGATGAATTTCATAGGATTTTCATAAAGCTGTGTATTGAATTGATTTCTTATTATTACATCGAAATTGTGCAATTTTTGGAAAATGAAATTTGATTAAATTAACAATTCTAAATGATCTTTAATTCCATGCTCCACATTTAGATCTGATTAAATATTGAGAGTTGGCTTAAAAATACGACTAACATTTTCTCTTTGTCTGATTTAACTATAAATTCATGATGTTTGGTACTATTATTGTTACTAGATTACTGTCATTTGCTATATTTTTATTTAATGTTGGTGCAGTCAATTTAAATAAAAATGAATTTATATCTCTGCTGCTAATTTAAAATCTAATCGATATTTCAATGCAAAGGAGTTTATCTTTGAAGCAATAGCACCAGCTATTGAAGCATGCAAAAAAAGGATTTTAATTCAGTGCGCAATCAAAACCCTGTTTTAATGGTCCTCGCCCGCAAGTGCTTGGGTTGACCTCCAGGTTCACGTTATCGTTTCTAATTAAAGAGGCGATAAATGCGCCACTTCAGCAAAAGCAGTGTTTCCGAGAAATGGCTTAGGGTGCTGAGGGCTGAAATCCTTGATTCCACGAAGGAGCTCATAAGCAGTGGGGTTTCAGAGTTTTGGTTTATTTTATGTGCTTGATCTCTGGCGGTGAGTTATGCGCGGTAGTCCCGACACAAGTGAGATTAATTTGGCGCACCAGATACAATTCAAGGAGATATGCTAAGACAAAACGAGATGCTGATGGGGGTCCCTGCCATGGAGCTCAACTCAAAACATTATTTCACCTCGGGCAATCAAAACGATTCATCTTTTTTTTTCCGTAAGACGAGGCTTTTGATGTTTGCCTTTCTTGAAGTCTGTAATTAAATTCGTCCTTTGCTCGCCAGGCTCCTCGGCTTGGGTTGCCAGAGGCAGCTCATCTTATCAGTGATGATTTGAAGTGGTCGTTTGTAATTGAAATAAACGTTTTAACCGTGCGGTAGGATGGAAATAAAAGTTCGTAATGGAATCGGAGTGCCTTCAGTGCCATGGCCAACTTTGAAAAAAAGGATAGTCACTTATCCACGGATTTCGAGATTTATTACTTTAACGATATGATAATACCACAGACTATAGGCAAACAGACAACACTCGAAATAAAAAATGCCTCCCGCGATCTCCAACCAGAAATTACGCCTCTGAAGTAAAATTTGCATTTCAAAAGAAGAACACAAAAAGTTGAATACTCTCATTGAGATTTAATGGCCAGGAAATCGCTCCAATTTATTATAATTATTTTTGTAACTTTCTCTGAATCGGTGTAATATATTTCTAAAGAGAAGAACTTTATTATATGCGGATTAAAACTCTGCATAAACTAAAATTTTTAAATTAAAATACACATACATATGTATAATGCCAATTTTAAAGAAAATCCTTACAAAATTCGGTAAGAAACTTAAAATTAACAAACCCTTGTACTATACACATTACTATGAAAAGTTAACTATTTTAGATATTCACCGGTTTCAGGTTATTTCATCATCTTAATATTTGACATACATAATATAAAAATAATGAAGAAGTGCCCACAATCTGAAAGTTTGCTTTTGTAGTGTTAGTAGTAATAATACAACTTTTTAAGACCGTGTTTTGATCATTTTTGAATAATCATAAAAATAAAGCATTGTTGTTTGATAACTAGTGCACCTAAATAAACTGATAAACGCACCAATTACCTTTTAAATACTTCTTACCTACTCTACCTTGTCTCAATTTATTCATCTTTAGAATATTTAACTAGCTTTTGGGAATCGAGCTTGGGGTCTTTGAGTTAAATATTTTAATTTTATAATAATAATTCGAAACTCTAACACCGTTTTCAAAAATAAGGATTTGTTCCGCCTTGAGACCGGATGACATTTAAAACCAAAAGTGATATATTACAGATTTATTTTTTGCTACTAACTTGTTTCTTTCGTAATAGTAGATACATCAATAATATGAAATATTTTCTTTATTAATTTTCAGATACACGATGATTTAGAAAAAGAACCAGATTACTCTGGATCTGGTTTCGGACCAGATGACGAAGATTCATCCTCTACACACCATAGCAGTACATCACATCATTCGTCAACAGGTTCATCTGGATCGAGTGGAACGAATACAAATTTAATAAATAATCGCCAAGATTCAACAAATCGAAAGGATACAACGCGAGTTACTGAATACGATTCAGGATCAGGTGATGGAGATTCTGATGATGAAGATGATGATATCAATCACGAAGATGATGATGATGACAATGATCACGATAATAGTCGACCATTAGACTATGATCATGATGATGAAAATGAAAAGAACGAAAATGATAAAGAACATGATGACAATGAAGAAATTTACACAGATATCACTGTTCCAAACAAACACCACCACGATCGTATACCCGATAGATGTCAGTGCATGGCTTTGTATTTTATTTTTATTCCTATTGTTTTAAAATTTCATTTCATATTTGATTGACTAAATTGGCAGTTATATGCTGGTGTAGTCACTTCTGATGGTTTAGAGTTGCTAAATGTGGATGAGGTCAAATATCCTCAAGTGATTTTATATATTCTGGGGTACTGTGGGAAAAAATCCTCAACCCTCGACTATTAATGGAATTTTTAAGATTATAAATCATATGATTCTGTTTATTTGTATACATTTCTGATATCGAAATTTTGATATTTAAAGCTCGTTTTAATGAATTTTTATAAAATTAGAAGGTTTTGAAAATATGCTCTCTTTTAATTGCATTTAGCATTTCATAAAATAGTTTTTGATGTCCTTTGAAACTTTTAATTTTATTAATACGTCATGAGAAAATCAAATTGTGACTCTTAAAAATAATATCAAAATCACTTAAAATCTAAGTACTCAATTTTACCTTTTCCATACACATTTTTATAAGAAAAATGAATAGGTGCATATATTTTGAATATCCCTATGATATACAAATTTATTAAGCAAAGAGTTAAAGAGTCGCATCTGTTTAAAACTTTCTAAAAGAGAGATCATATTTTAAAATTATTTGTGAATTGGCTCCTGTAACAATATTTTACTGCTATAATTATACTAATTTAATTATCGCAAATAAAATTAATATTGTCCATATTATTAACTGCCCAATCTAGCCGCCCAGATATTTTAAAAAACCGCTTAAAATAAACGAAATGACTTTCCTGTTCCTATTAGAATTTTATTACAATTGGCATGAATAGTTAATTTATGAATCTGCAATCACTTTCAATGATATTATCAAACTATCAAGAATACGTTTTTGAAATGCTTCCATTAGATTAAATGTAAATCGTTTGAAAGCAAACCGAATAGTTTTATCAACTTAAATTACATTAAATTCTTGAATCGACATGAAGATAGCCCGACAATCAATGTATATGCTTCAACAGTCAGGAATGTTTTATATACATTGCCGAAACAGGAATGTCCTGGACCTTCCTTCTCAGAAGCCTAAACATTGAAGCGGGAAGCTTGAATAGCTATTACAATCTGAGTTCTTATGGCAGATTTCTGCTAATTGTTTAGAACAAAAATCCCCAAAATCGAATAAGTCGAAAAAATCTCATCACCCACACAACGCGTTCTAAACCAATCAGACTTCATCAAACTTTTCTTAATTTATGACATTAAAATTAATAAAGGCTAAGCGAAGCGAGTAAGTGAGATGAAACCGAGAGTTGCATGCCCGCTCAGTACGAGAGCAACATAACCAGATTTAATAAAGTTATCTGGACAAAATTTATTTTTGAAGTCAGCTAGTTATAAAGTAATTTAAATATTAATGTAATCTCGTTGGATGGATAATGCTTTTAGCTATATTTTTGAATAACTTTTTGAAACTATATAATTTTTTCCCGTCACTTTAGGTGCAAAAACGTTTAAATGTTCGTGAATTTATTCAGTGTTATATCGCTAGTTGTTATTTACTTATGTTCTATTTATTTTTTTGTATCGTTTTCTCTCATAATTCAATTAATCGGCAATATTTTACCGCAATTTCCATAAGTGATGTCAAATATATTTTCCGGTTGGTTAAACGTTTTTATGTTTTATTACAGAGAGACAAATATTTAGCACGGATTGTAATTTACAGCACATATTTCTGGTTCTCTGCACAATTTCAACAAATAATTGCTCCCTCTACATTGTTCACGATTTTTTGGGAAATATTTATAATATCCGGAATAAATTTATTATTTTTGATTTTTTTTATCAACCTAAGGATTTACTTTATAGATATACAGAAATGATTTGTTTACCAAAGTTGTTTGGATTGCCATAATCGTGCCTTTTTTTAAAAATTATAGTAAGAACATATAAACATCTACTTAAAATACAAATCACTCGGATTGTTGACACGTAATAATTTTAAAAAAAACATATTTTTTGTTAAATTTTAATTTTGCATAATTCAATTTTAATGAGAGCAGCTTTTACAAACAACTTATTTAAATTTATTTTAAAGCAAATACATTTCATATACATAAATATTATTTTAGTAAAAAATCAGTTCTATTTTTTTCAATTATATAAAAGACCAAATAAAAATTGAGCAGTCATATTCGTAGTCAAAAAGTGCATAGCGTAAATAGAAAAATTTTCTTATTCAGAAGAAACTTTTCTTTTATTATGAAGAGAAAAATATATATTTTGTTAGTCAATAAGCAAGATATTTGTAATTTTGCTAATTAGTTCTTAAATTTTACATTTTAGGAAATTGTTTACAAATTGATTCAAATATATATTTTATACTACTTGGTTACGGGAGAAATCAGAAAGCAAATTCTTAAATAAGGCTGCTTTCTATATAAAACAACAAAAACATTTAAAGAATAAATTAATGAAAAACTTTTTTTGCGAGTTTTTTAACTCTAAAAATTGACTACTTCAGTTGAATCCATTAATAATTACATTTCTACAAACTGACAATGTTCGAGGTTTTTTCCATACTAAAAAAAAAGTTGAAAACTAAAGAATCCTTCTTTTCAAAACAAGAAATTTGTAAAAGCACTACGTGTTTTCTTCAGCAAAGTACAGCAGAAATACAATCATTATTTAAAATTTGTTTTGTCCATAGTCTACTTTAAAAGAAAGTAGAATAAAACCAGCAGAATATATACTATAATAAGAACGATACAGAGAAAAATGTTTCTAAATAAAACTTAATTGTTAAACACTTTATCGGTTTAAAACGAAAATTAGTGGAGCGTTTCCGTAGAGGAGTTTCGATAATTTAAACAATTTATGTAGAGAAAGATTTAATACATATTAAAAAATTCATTTTTCACGTTATATACATATGTTATATGGTATATATGTATGTAGATATATATTTTAAGTAACCGAAAAGTATCATACAAATACAAAGATATTATTTCATTATTTTATTATTTGATTATCAAACGGGGAAATGTAAAAATAACAAAAAGCACAAATGGGGTTCACTACCAAATTCTTAGAACAAGGGTTTTTATGTAAAATTGTGATACAATTTTTTCAAGGCGGGGCAAGCTTAAGAGCAAAAGTGAAAACATTATGGGCAGATAAAAAAGTCAATACCCATAAAAAGTTGTATTTGCAAAACGACTAGAAAATATTTTTAGTAAAACTTGATATTTTGAAAGTGTACTAACTACTTGAAAGGTCAATCGTTTGGTGTACATCGACACTGGGACTAATAATAAAATTAATTTAATTTTTTTACATTTTCCAATATGAAGAAAAGGGTATTATTAAAGATTTTTATGTCTCACAAAAGAAAATACAGAAAAAGTCGGACCCGCCTTTGATAAACGGTGATGTCATTCGTCCTTTTAAACAAAATTTAACCTTTTCCCCCTTGCGAACACTCCCATTTTTCTGGACAGAAAGGTCAATTTTTATTATTTATCCGCAGGTTTGACCCTGCGCTGTCTGGCCGCCGACCTAAGAAGCGGTCGCATAGTTCCAAATTCTAAATTCTAAAAGTAACACGGGTCCGGGGGGTGAGTGGCATCCATCAGAGCCACTAGTCGCTAGTGCGGCAACTAATCGAATAATTTTAAAACATGTCAAGCGCAATTGATTGAGGACTTTCTGCCGGAGGAAGGTGATGTTTTAAAAAAAGGGGTAGAATAAAGATGAATGACAATAGGTTGAGGGCTCTTGGGTTTTGCGACAGACGAAAACTTTCACTCGTCCTGGCGGTGGTGGTACGTGTTTAAGGACTTTATTTGGCTGTAAGGAACGTGCATAAGATAAAAACTTTTTGCTGTCGGGCAAGAAAAATAAACTGAGTCCCAGACTTTGGGCAGGGATTCAATTCCTCCGGGAGAATGTTCTGGGGATTCATCCAGACAAAAAGGGAAGTCGACGGAGTGATTCAAATTATGTAGGAAGCTCTCGGGAGTAGAAGGACTCTAATTCTTTTTTGATGGTTTAAGCGCGTTTATTAAAGCTTTCATGAAGATCCGCCGCCATTCTCGCCCGGAGGCAGACCGCCCGGCCGGGGAAAATTTATGTATTTTGCCAAAAACCCGACATTATCCCGAGAGCAGAAAAACCAGTGCCATAATTGCTTCGGTTCTATCCTTTTGCTCTGTCCCACTTTTTTTTGTTTTATGGTAAACTGCTGGTCTCCACGGAGCAATTACAGCGGTTCACCTTTCCAGAGGCTCTACATTTTCAAGAGAGGTCAGTAAATAATCCTTAATCAGATTTTGAAATTTATTTTCGACGCCCCTGTAGACCTACTCCACTATACTTTTGGTTGAAAATATTTTTTATTTTGAAAATTTACTCCGTTGCTGCGGTCCTGCCTCCCATAAATTCTCTTTTAAAGCCTCAACCATAAGGACAAAGGGAATGGCCGCTCTGAGGTTACCTACGCGGAAACTTTCTCCGAAGGTAATTCCAACTTTTCCCGGGGCAACTGGAATTTATTTTCATCAAATCGGTCCTTGTGATTTTGTTCGAATTCTTAATTGCCCCCATTAGGGATGCTGTTCCCTTGGACCATATTACCGAAATTGAATTCTTAAATCTTCCTGAAATATTCCGTCATTGAATGGACATTTCAATAAAATAAAAAAGTTCCGTCGTGCAAGCATCTCGCTCCACCCCCACTGTTTCTTAACGGAAGAGTGATTTTCTTCGAAGCGATTCTTTGCTCAGGGAGTGTAAAAGCAAGAAAAGATTCCGATCGGGGGACGTGTTGCCCTAGCGTTGTTGGGGATTTCTGAGACCTAACTTTAATGGGTTCAGTTTTGGAACAAGATTTTATTCGGATATATCCCTCAAAGGACAAACTACTTTGGGTTTTTCTTTAGAATGGGATAATCCCCGATCGTGATGACAATTTACACAAAAAGTAAACCGAACTGAGACAATACCAAGAAAAAAGAATCATTTGAAAAGCTCTTTTCTTTTTAGTATTCACGCTTAGTAATATATTTACCGAAAACAAAAATTTCTTACAATCATATTGGAAATTTATATAATGGATATACCTAATCTTGTGAGTGTGCTTTATCCGGGAAAAATATCAGTAGCCTTTGCGGCACTATATTTGTAAATATTGGCTCTTCAAATTTCTATATTTACATACGTTTAATGTAGTAGGATTATGTACATCTGCGTTTTCATAATTTCATCATTGTAAGAATTTTTTTTTTTTATTATATTTAAAACTGAAAAGACTAATTTTTAAGTTTTTTTCTCAACAAGCTATTTCTCTAATTCAATTGCCACAAAAAATAAAACGTAATCTTTATTATAAAAAAAATGAAAAAATATACTCGATGACAGTGAAATTTGCTTTCAATAAATTTTAACAAGTACAATTATTTGGCAAATTCGAAGCTAAATGATGACTATCGAAGACGTCTCTCCAAGTTCTCAGAAAAATACTAATAGTTGAGAGAATAACCTTTACTACCCATAAAAGCAAAAACATGCAACGCAAGGAAAGATTCTTAGAGAAATTTTTCAGATACTATATTCCAATTCAAACACTTCGGATCCTGGGAGTTTCTGATTCCTTTTTAGTCAAAAATATATAGGCATTTAAAAAACATCGACTCTTTTGCTTAAGCATTCAAAAATTATATATATGTTACGAGAATTAAACTTAATTATTCATTAAATTTATCACGAAATAAGAAATTCTAAGTTATTTTATAAATACGAGTAGGTACTGAATAATAAAATTTCAAAATTACCATTTTTAAGTGTCGGACAATGTCACCAGCTGATCGAGCGGCATTCAAATTCGGAATAAAGTTGGTCAATCTGATTGCATAAGTGAACTTTTTAATTAGGGCGGTACTGCACAGTTCCTTTATGCAATTAATCTAAAAAAATTATGCGAAATAAGGCAAAACGATATTCAGTGCTAGAACTTCTGCTTTCACATTCACTTCTCCAATCATTCCCACTAATTACGTATTTGAAATTATGACGTTCAAAGTGGCTTTCCCTGCTTCGGGCACCAGCAGGACATGCAGCGACGGGGCGGTGTCAGCCTCATTGATACTAATTAATAAAGTTTATAATTGGAATGGCAGCGCAAATAGAGCTGGCTGGAATTTGAATTAGGGATCCAGCGCAGCATCCACGTCGTTCTGGATGTAATGGTTGCGCTAATGTGGGTCCATGTAGTCAGACTCAATAGAGTTCGGTGGAATTAATTACAACGATTGCGGCACACGGCCAGTTTACCAAAATTGCATTCTCATATATTAGCCACAGCTGCAAGCAATAAATTTATGCAACAACATAAATATTGCTCTAACCTTTTTCTAAACTGTCGTATGTCATTGTCTCCAAGTTATTAATCCGCAATGTGCCACTTTCTCTAATTAAATGGCAAAACTCTGGGAATTTATTTACGAGCTCTGGCAGGAGTTTCGGCGAGGGATGCTGGTCCTGCGATTTTAGCTGCATTGTTACTGCCAATTTCTAAAGGTTAATTTTTATGCAGTAGTCCTGCACGTAGTTATGGTTTTAGTTTCGCCATTGTTCTTGGTCCTGTCGATGCAAACATGTTTGAGTTATATTGTGTCGATCTCATGCGTGGACGAGAGCTCGTATTGTTCGAGTTATTATAATTGAGGACAATGCGAGAGGGTTTGACATAATTCAGCTTTCAGCTTGAAATACCTCCAGTGAAATTCATTTTACCACCCCCAGCAATTCCCATGTCAACATAGTAGTGCATTATTTAATTGCTATTCAATTATGATCTTATTTCATAAACGTTCGAAATATCCAAGGTACAGAACAAACTTAGAAGAAAAATACTTTGCGATCCTTTAGATTAGAGCATTTTCTAAAATTAAATAGCGCAACACTACTTGTTTAATTTTTCACACCGGATTTTAAATACTAATTAATTTGGTTTATTTTTTCACAATTTGTGAGCAAAAGCGCAGTTGACCAAGTAGAATGAATAATTTTACTCTCTATACTTTTGTAAATTGTTATAATTACTGAAATTTGTCGTCAAATTACTATTGAAAATTAATTAAGTTATGAATTAAGTAAGTCAAGTCGATATTTTCACATTTGTTTCTATTCCTAGAATCACAATTAATCAAAAATTTATCAGAGGAGTCAGTTTGACTAAATCACAAAAGAAGAATTTCGAAGAACTTTTTTTTGATCCACTTTTCAAGAGTTTTCAAGTGTTAATTCTTAATAAAAATAATATTCAGACATATCCTATCGAACCATTTTAAAAATTCAAATGAAATCAAATCTGAATCACAAAATTAAGTAAATATTTATAGGTTTTATTACGTTATGTAGAATAAAGATAATACTTCAGAACATTAAAAAAATACTTCGGAATCGAACACTTCATGTAGAAATTTTATTTTCCAAAAAAATTTTGCCGAAATTTTAACCTTATTGCATTCCTCAAAATGCTAATTTATGTAAGAGATAAAAGAAGTATTAAAGAAGTTTATTTTAATTTTAGTTACCACTTTTATAGCAACATAAAAATTTGCATTTACGAGTTGAATTCCGAAGGAGTTAAGAGACTTATAGTAGAAGATATAGGACTAAATAAAGAAAAGTAAGGCTTAAATTGAAAGAAGTTTGAAATAAGATTCAAATATAAACTCAAGGATAAAGATAAAATAATAAGTCTTGTAATTATTATTCCCTCTAAGCTATAAGAATTCAAAATTTGTATTTGAGACATTTTTATAAGGTAAAGGAAAGAGATCTACTAAAATCTAATGAAAAAGAATGTTTTAAAAAAATTACATAATTACGTGACGACCAGGCACAACGTTGTATCCAAATTAAAACATTTAGCATTCTTGTGCCAAGTAAAACAGTCATTTAGAGAAAAAACCCCCCTAATGGCAGTTTGGATACGTGTTTGTATTATACAGGGGCTGATTTCAGAATTTCGGGCTGCGAAGAAAATACGTCGCCTGCAATAAAAAGCACAAATAGCCCGGTCACGTCAGTTTTAAATTAAATTCTTTTTTCTGGCGAATTAAGTTTCTATGACTGAACATAATTGCACGCCGTATGGGGAAAAATACGACTGCCCCCTGCCGTTTATGATCCCCACATACGTCACGTGTGCGACATAATGCTGCCCGGAAAATATCTTTTGGGGTGTACTCTAAAGCCAGATTAGGTTAGGACTACTTTCGGATTCGTTTTATGCGCCTTGCAATAATAAAAGTGCCATTAATAATGTAGAAAGCAGTTCCTCCTCTCGACGGTCAGACACTTGCAACTTATACAAAATGTAGTAGATACTGTCCTCATTTCTGGAAAACTTACTGTTGTTTCAAGCATAACACCCTTTCTGCGAGATTTTATCACCCTGTGCTGTAAAACTGCATAGGAGATGAGATAAAAACATTTCAAGAGGCGTTCATCACTCCCATGTTAATGACATTCCAAAAATATTATATACCATTTCTCCAAAGTTTCAAGCTTAATGCCATCCAGAAGTGATTCATGCTTTAATGGGGTACCATCGCCTTAAGATAAATTTTTCTGCATATCTTTTGGAAAATTAGAAAGCACCAAAGAGGAAAACAAATTCTCCGCCCCAGTGCCTCCCCATAGCCCGAGGGTGTAAAGCGATATGTTGGGGATGATGTGTGCAGGCGTGATGGAACAAGTTTATGCCATTAACAGATTGTCCTTGTGGGACCAAATAAACATAATGCAGCCCTAAGTATTTCCACAACATTCCCTCGTTTATGTAAAACTTCCTCGAAGTCAGGGATACACAATTGAGCAGATTCTGTAGTGGCTATAAGGAATTATGAATATTAGTCCAGTACGAAGGCTCGCATATTTTGTGAGCCGTTTGTTTATATAGTAATCGGACAGAACTACCTCAACACAAGGAAGGGAGTGTTATGCCGTTTGGAATCTCAACAGGTTAAGGCGATTATTAAATTCAAGCTCTGTCTAATTGAAATATTGTTAGATCATAAACTTAGAGAGAATGGAGAGGATTATTAAATTATTTATTGATTCTAAAGTTTTCTAGGCTAAATTATGTAGCTGCTAATGCACACGAATTGGAAACTTACTTATCCATGAACCAGACTCGAAATTCACAAATTTTGTAGATGGACCAAATAATCTGCAATTCGAATGTATGAATTGTATACTATTTATATATACATATATTATAAATTTGTTTTGACCCGTTCAATGTGAGTTATTATACCATACCACATAAAATTTATATGACACAATTCATAGCCAAAAAAATAACCGTCGTAAAATATTACAGCACTAATTTAAAGAATCCGATGTTTTTCTTTATTCTTTGAAAAATTTTATATTTGCGAAATTACAATAAATGTTATTTAATTTTTCAAAATACGACTCTCTTTTAATGTATTAGGTAAATGTTAAAAAAACATAGTTTTATGTCTTAAGGAGAAATTTAACATGCAAACAGTGAATTAAAATGTAAATTGCAATTCTGCACTACATACTTAGTTGACTTTATGTGTGCTTCAAAGAAATGTTTTTAGAAGTTTTTCGTTCAAAGTCAATAAGCCCTAATTTTTGAAAAAACTTTTTAAGTAGTCAATTCCTCATCTAATAAAATATATAAATAATAGGGCAAATGTATAGGTATGTCCAAATGGAATAAAGCAAACACCCAAAATTTACACAGAGAAATTTTTCCAGTTTTGATAATAAAACGATCTAAAATAGAACTCAGTAAATAATCTAACTATTGTAAGAATTAAGAATATTAATATTTTTGTTTGTTTTTAAGAATTAATTATGAATAGATGTACATATATTTAATATTTTAAAGAACAAACTTATCTCAGTTACTATTACATTATAATTTTTTTCCACGCATACACATACAGATGTATCCACATAAATATACATATATGTTTTTTTAAATTATGGCATCCGTTGTAAGATATGCAGGTAAAATATTGTCGAAAAATTTTCATCCGCATGCAATTCCTCGTTATATCAACTTATTAGCATTGAAAAGCAAATTAGGCTAAGCCTTTTCCGGACAAAAATAATGAAACATTACACAAAAATAATACACATAACTCCCCCAAATTTTTACTTCAATTAACTCAAAAATATTTTTCTGAACGTTTTAGCTGGAGAAACAGTGAATAACAAAGACATATCCAAAACAAACAACGGAATCGATTTAGAATTGGAGCACTCAAGAAATCTGCCAACCGGCGGCACATTCGTGGAAGGCGGCAGCGGCGTCTCAATAATGAATGCGAAAAACGACGACAGGACGGCGAGCTTCTTCGCTCAGCCGGGAATCCTGGCAGGTAAGGAATTCACAGGACCCTAAATTGAGGGGACTTCGCCTCATGGTTTTCATACATATTCATATTACACATGTCAAAAAGGGAGTAGAAGGAGTGCTTCTGCCTGCATGTCTGTAGATTGCTGGAGAAAACTTAGGCCTACTTGAACTAAGTTTAATTAGCTCAGTTTAAATCAAACTTATTACGACTTGAGTTGGCCTTAGTATCAATAATTTCTATTATAAGTCTACCAGATTCAATTGAAGTCCAAGTAAAATTTCACGCTTACCCGATCCTTAACAAATTTTAATTTAAATAAAAAGGACACTGCCAAAAAATAAATCTTGGCAATCAAGACAAATTAAACATTAACAAAAACAAACGTTTATATCTCAACCCAAGTGATAGATTCCTTTCCGAATCTAGCAACTAAAATTTTCTTGACCGTCCGAAAAAACAAAAACCATGTTTTTAGAATTTTTGAAGATACTTAAAATTTTAAAATCGTTATTAGTAATTGATTTACTTTATTTTGTTATTTTGTCTGAAGTTTTAGTTTGAATATAAAACGTGTTACAGTATTCTACGAACTTTTGTTAATTTTTAAAGACATTTTGTTTCTAGATTCGTAATCTAGGGGAAAGCGGTCATCTATAAATCAGTGGTATCATCTAGACATTTTATAAAAACAAATATATCCATAATAGGGCGTTAGCTACACGAGTCTCCTATGCCAGTACTTCCCTGATGATTACGCATTTTTGGAGATTTTATGTAATTTTAGTATTCCGAAAAAAAACTAACTTTTCTCATAATTCCATAAATGTTGAACTGACTCAATAAATCTTTATTTATTTATTCATTTAAAGCGATTATTACGCCAAACTATCCCGGTAAAATTGTTGTCTTAACTAAAGTGGTTCGCAAAAGTTCTGCACGGTTTTTGAAAGTAAATCAAAACAACACAGTTATTGTTTTCCGTAGGATTTCGTTTTATTTGAAAGTATTAAATTTTTATTATTATTATTATTTTTTTGACCGTGCTCCTTTCGTGAAAACTTTCTTGGGTGTTTTTTTTGTTGTTACGCATTAATTTTTACACAAACTCCTTTGTTACTTCCTTGCTTGCAGTCGCCCAAAGTTTTGAAACATTTTGCAGGAAAATTGCAGTTTACATATTATTTCTTAAAATATTTTTAACCGATGTCCATTCCCACATTTAACCATCCCCGAAATTCATAATTTCTGTACTATTCCTGGTTTTAGCGCAGTACTTCCTTTGCTGTGGAAGCTTTTCTCCTAATTCAAAATGACTAAAGTTTAGTCTCGTTGGACTAAATAAGTAATTTAGGAAAAACAAATTCCAAAAAAATTAATTTAATATCGAAACCTTTTCATGAACTCTTACCTTCATCGGAACACTAACTCGAATTACGAAAAATGCTGAAATTGGGGTTGTTGAAGTTTGAAAATTATTACGTAATACAACAAAAACAAAGCCCATACGACGTTCAATAAATTTGTTTTATATTTTTGAAATAGCCAAACAAATGAAAATGTCTAAATACCAGTTTTGTTTGCTACTGTACATTTTTCATTTTTCTCTGGTTTTATCTAGATACCAAAATTTGCGTTGTTAATTTCTATTTAATTCGATTTCAGCTGTTATCGGCGGAGCAGTTGTCGGGCTCCTGTGTGCCATCTTAGTCGTAATGTTTATTGTATATCGAATGAGGAAAAAGGACGAAGGATCCTACGCCCTGGACGAGCCAAAGAGATCCCCCGCCGTCAATTCGTATGCGAAGAACGCCAACAATCGGGAGTTCTATGCCTGAAAACACTTTTAGACTTGCAGCTGAGGTGATTTGGACACAAATTTTATCTTCAAAGAAAACAAAACTTAGGGGGGACTAAATCTTATGTTGTAAGAGCAGCTAAAGCATGTAAGAAAATGTAAAGTTTAGGTGAAGTATCAAGAAATTTATAAACTGAGACAAGCAAAACAATCCAACTGTATAGGTTCGTAGCGCAGACGTAGGGATTTCGAAAATAAGCAAAAACAAAAACAAAAAAGGAAACAAAATAAAAAAAGGATAAATTTATATGTAAAATGTGAGAGAGCAACTTGTAAACTGTAAAAGATCACGATGAAGATAATTTAGAAATGAAACAAATTTTATAATTTTTTACTATTTTTAAGAGAAGCTCTAATTTCATCGCATCAGTCTCAACGTCAGCTCCGGGATTAGTTTCAAGCCGTGTCTGAGTGTAAAAAGGACCCGACTGTGTTCGGGTCGACAGATTCATTTCTAGATTAATTTTTACTCCTACTAAAATTGGAACAAATAAGGCGTAATTAGTTTTTAGTGAGTAAAGTAATAATAAAGTAATAAACTTCGACTAAGCTAATTGTAACAAAGAGGAAGCGAGATTTATCAAGTAAACAGCGGGGATAGAGTCGTGTCCTGGGAGGATATGTTATCCTCCTCGTTACTGTTCTGTTATATTTAGTTCATTGTGCTATGTAGATGGCAGTTAATGTAGCTCCGTTTTATTTTTATTTTATTTTATTTTTTTTGTAATAATACAAAACTCTGTTTCCCTGTTCAACCCTTTCAGTTACTTCCTGTTGTAATTTCATCTGTTCTAATAATGCTTTCTTTGTATTTAAATTAAAGTAATAAACAAATTTTAGCCATTTTCCGAACTGTTTTAATTTAATCTACCTTCATTTTAGAACATTTTTGGGTATTACAAATAGTAAATTCGATATTAACGATATCAGTAAAAATCGATAACAAATTGAGATACCACAAAATGTGATGCGCATTTTAAGATTTGACAAATTCTATTTGAAATGAATAAACTTTAAAATCTCTGGGTGTTTTTAATTGTCGCTCTAAGAAATATTTTTGATTTTTGATGCCTTCATTTAAACACAAGGTATTCTACATTGTAATTAAAACTAACTTTAAAAATAATGTAACTCAAATTTAAAAAACCTCGTATGCATTTTTTAAATAATTTTTTTACTTAAGAATGAAACGGTAGACTTCGACCGCTTAAATGTATTTTGGTCTTTTTGACAATCCTAAAAACTCCATTACAATAACTGACAAAAATAAAAGCTTTTATAGTATGGAGCGTTAACTACTGAGAATGAGACTAGACAAATAACAAATTCCCTGCTCTTGAAAAGGATGGTTATAGTATAGACAACAAAAGCCTGTAATAATTTAACAACTTTTCATAATTTTATTTTCATCCGTCAAATCTGAAATTGTGTTTGAGTGAATAATTTGATAATCAAATCCTACGGAACTACAGGAGGGAGTGTACATTTTTATGAAATTATTTAGGTCAGTAAGAAATCCCAAAACTTTGTCGGATCGACTTGAATCACTCATTTGACATTTGAGCGCTTGAGTTTTGACATCAGTCAGTTGTCAGTCGTCTCAATCAGTTATGTGTTCTTTTCTTGTCCTCGAAATTATTTCCTTATTTTTGCCAGACGTTTACAGTAAAATTTAGTTAATAAATTTATTTTTCTGTTTAACTCGCGTCCTCGTTTTCGCGGTAAACCTTTACGAAGTGTGAAATGTATTTTCAAGCTGGAAAGCTGGCGCCGGGAATTGATCTGTCAGTCCAATCTTAGGTCAGGTTTTCAATGCGACAGTAACCGCAGTAATTTAGTTACCTGACCGAAACGAAGCCTTTTTTTTAAACAAATAGTTCTGTTGTGCTCAATTTCCAACATTATTACAATTACCGCCGCTCTAGGCCAAAAAAACATATTCACAAACGCCTGGACAAAAAACGATCACCAAAATGCAATTGTCTAGCATTTGCATTGCGCTTCATGACCCCTGGACTCGCTGACCATCCTCGGACATTACATAAAAGTAAGTACTCACCTTTAACTAGTTTTAATTTTGACACCGTATTCCCGAATTATTAATCTTTAAAGTAATTTAATTTAATTATTAGCCGTGCGAAGAATTCACTTTTAAGTTCCACCAAATTTCCAGGGAGAGATCTGTTTGTTGAAAAAGTCGTTAAAACCAACTTGGGTCGCTCCGCGGTGCCCCGACAATTCTCAAAAAAACCAATAGCGAATTGTGGTGACGAATAGTGTCTACTGCTTTTGCAAAAATATATTTCTAGAATTTTCAAAGAAACGTTAATTTTTAGTTTTTTTACTTTTCGTCATTAGCGGTGAAGATAATCCTCAAAATGAATTCTCAATCGTTGGTTTTGATGAACCGTCAAGGGAGATATGGCGTAACGACAAAAAATAGTCTTGAGAAGTAACGTATAGCGATGCCAATACTGTTAGCACATATTAAACGCGTTCAAATAAAATTATTTAAGGCATGTTATAATGAAATTCATAATTGTAGTACATATAAAAAAATAACATTTTTTCTCTGGGAACCACGGAAATCTACTTTTCAGTGTTTCAATACGAGACCTAAATATCACTTAGATAAATGCTTCTACAAAATTATATAAAAATATTCGCTTTTCAAGTTGTGTTTCTTACATATGTATGTATGTATATACAAAACTCAAAAATAATATCTCAGCAATTTGCGAGGGCATTTATTTGACTTGCTCTCGGTCAAATGTTTTTCCGTGTCACAAATTTTGCAATAGCGATATCTTTTTTCACCATAATTTTTCTTGTACAATAAACACATTCAAAAAATAATATCTTGCATTAATTTTTTTTTTGTAGGATCTTCAGTATTTTAATAATAATGGAGAATTGAACTACTGAAATTCCCATCATTTTATTGAAAAATTCGTTCTATTATTGAGTTGATTTAGATAAAAATCATAATCTCTTTTTCTTGTTTTTAATTTGCGGTAAATGCAAATTAATTAGCCAATTATTTGTTGTGGTTAGGGTAATAAATAGTTAAATTAAAAATCAATAAAATCTACTATCATAGTTAAATTTTTAGTTTGCTTTCAGCATTTTATTTTCACCCTAAAAAATATTCTAGCACCATATTGTGGGTAAAACAATTTTAAAAAATTCCCATAAATAACAGTCAAAATAATACAAAATTCGCAATACAAAATGGTTTATCCTAAAATTACTACAAAATGATTTTTGTTTTACACTACATTTTTGTCTAAATTCAATTGTATTAAAGATTGGACTTCATCAAAGGTTTCAAATACATGTGGAATGATTTATTTACAGGCTCTTGGTTCAGCGGGCTCTTCTTTGCTTCCTCAAACAGTTTTTCGTAAACGTTTCCATTGTAAACCCCCAGGGCGGATCCTAAAATCTTATCGGGAATGTCGTATCCGTCTACGATTCCCACCGCGTCCGGCCGCAGCTTGGCCAAAATGTTTTCAAGCCGTGCTTGCAACTTGTTTAGATCTTCGTCGTTTAGGTGGACAAACTGAAAACAGCGGATTAAATCATTTGGGATAATTTTAGTAATGCGTTTTCTTACCCTAAGCAAATCACCCATGCAACGGAAACATGTTTCAATTGCGTAAATCTCCGTCAAATGCAAAATTACGCGCTTCAAAGCAGGTGAAACTTGCCTCACGTGAACTTGGGTTTCTTCGTAACAGCATTGAACCAAAAATGCTCGACAATGTAACTGAGAATTAAAAAATATCAGTAGTGAGTAAACTTAATAAAAAGTACAGCTTATAGCTTAAGCCTTATAAAATTCCATCGCCACTATGATTAATTGAAAAAGATTTTAGTAATGTTTTAATTGTTCATAAAGCCTTGCAGAAAAGTTTAAGACCACTGCAATTTTAGATAGTCGATAAAATTAACGATCTTATAACTTTGGTCTATAAACTCAAATCAATTTAATTAAAAAATTATTAGCAACAATTTCACTTATATGATGTAGAAAAGTTTAAAATGTTGTTTAATGGCATACAATTGTATTTGTTAACAGGATTGAGCGCCTTTTGTAAATTTTATTCTTAAATTTTCATAAAATTGGCAAAGTATCAATAGATAACGGGATTCTTTGGCAAGTAATTTGTAATTTTTTTAAAAATATTATCAAAACGTATGAAAAATGAAACGATTATTGTACTCTTAGCGAAATATTACACGGATTTTCGGTGTAGCCAGATTTGTATGCAGCAAACTTTGAAGAGATGTCAAGAAACGAGTTCTGTGGACCGCACATTAAGAGCAGCACGTCCTTTTCTCATCGATAAATTAGGTAAAAGAGAACTCGTCAATATTACTAAAAGCAACAAAATCGCATCATATAGCGAAATAAAGAATACTCTCCTGGTTCCGTATATCGAAGAGAAATTTGTTACTCGTGGTACAATTTTTCAACAAGATAATGCAACACCTAACATGGCTAACTTTGGAGGAAAGAGTATCAAACAGTAACCCTAGTAATTAGAGTGAGTTTAAAATCATTTTTACGCCAAGCATGGGGAAATATGCTCCGTGATGGCAGAGAATTTGGTATATAAAAGCGTAATGATTCAAGATACATTTTTTTTCTTCCAGAAAAGTTAAATATGGTTTTTAATTTTTCTGTACTACTTTAGTGAAACTTTTGTTTACAACTATTGGCTTTGATTAAAATAAAATATTTATATTGACTTATTGATAATATTCTAAGGTTTCAATATTTAAAGTCTGAAATTCATCTAATATCTCCAACTGCAAGTGGACTTAAACTTTTCCGAAAAAATGTAGTAATTGTAATGCAATTGGCAATTTTAAAAATAAAATATCCAACACTTTCCCGATAGTTTATAGATTTTAAGTTTAAATCATTTCAAAAGTTTCTGTCCTGTTCTGCCAACATTTTTAAAAGGAGAGACAGTTTTAGGAGAGTCGCTTATCTACCAAGAATAAAAACAGTGATATTAAATAGTTATAAGTTATGATGACACGTAACTAACGGTCCTAAAAATCTGTTTTACAAACTCTCATGGAAATTCTATTAAGTTATAAAAAGAGCGTGAAATTTAAAAAATTACAGAAAGTTGCACAAGTGAATTTATAATAAGACATGTTTTTTGCAAGTTGCTCATTAACTCTAGCAGATATCGTAATTTGTAGAAAATAAAGTTCTACACCAAATTGTTAAAACATATTTTTCCCACAACTTCGATATTTTTAAGTTATTTGGGGGAATAAAAATGGGTGAAATTTAATAATTTTATTTCATAAACAGCTCAAAAACGGTCAATGGGGCGTCCAAATATACATGTCTGCATGGAATTTAATCCTCTAAAAAATTAAGTAAAACTATTGTTGCGATATCTGTTAAAGTTAATGAATAATCAGCAATTTGCAAAAAATCAGAAGTATCATTATTGGTTCACCTCTGCATCTCATTGTAAGTAAAACTTGTTCAAAATCACAGAAATTGCAACATACTTCAGCGGCCTGAGACAATTCTATAGCAGTTTGATTAGCAGCATCTTCTTGTCCAAGACCTCTCCGTTTTCTTTCTTCCACGTGTTGGTAAGCCAAACGAATTTTGCTGAAAGGATAATATAACCATATAAATTTACAGACGTATTCAAATTAAAAATTAGCTTATAATGCCTTTATAATGAAAACGTCGAAAACGTTATTTATAAAAATCCAATATCGATAAAAAACTTACAACAGTTTTATAAATAGAGAGAATTTACAGAAGGCCCTCACCTACTTTAATCAACCAATTCCAAAAATCAAGCTTTTGACGCATTAGCTGCATTTTTTTTCAAATCGGTTCCGGTTCTAGGTTTACCAGGACATTTTCTACTGAATTGAAAGTTCTAAAAAATTACCCATACAAACATTTATTATTTCGCAAAAATAAGATCAAATTGCCAAGATTTACTTCAAAAACTTCATCCAAAAATTTATCTGATTCAAGATTTGAAATTTGGAAAATAAATTGATGCACTTCTAACAAGTTTCAAAATCTTTATATACGTGAAGATTATTAAAAATCAATTTAATGCAAAATTAGCTGTAAATGAAGAAAAAAACGCAACTATTATTTCAACTAAGCAGCGTTAAAATCTTAGATAATAGAGTAAAATATGCGACATCAGCCGACTTTGGTGACCCAAATTTCCTGATGTGTTAGTGTATTCACCTAAGTAGTTGTGATTTCAGCGCAGGGCGGAATTATCTTATAGTGAGAAAAAGGGGCATATCATATAAATTTGAATTGATTTATTATTATTTTGAATAAAATCTTTAACTTTTATAAAAGGCTTTCTTTTAAGAATTTGAACCGAAACAATAGAAAAAAATACGCTTAACGTAAAAATTCATAAAATCCTGTAGTCCCTCCAAAGACATTTTTTAGCCTACACCACTGATTTGAGCCCCGAAGCAGCTGAGTCGCATCCTTTAGTCTCTTATATAAGATTAAAACCTGCTTTAATTCTATTTTAGTTGCAAAGAATTTCCAGCGAGTTTATGAATAGTGCATTTAAAACGCCCTAGTCTTAAAGAGGGTTGTAAGTAATGAACGCCTAAAATCTGTTTTAGGGTATTTTTATGAATACGGCTGTAGGAGTTTAAGGAATAAATAAAATAAATTGTAATAAACTCACTGTGCAGCTGCAAATTGCAATGCCCGAATTATGGACGGAATGGAGCCATCCCAGCCAACGAAGCTCTTATACTTTATGGCCTCAGCCAGGTAGGCTACCGTGGGGACCAGCGTTTCGCCCTTAAGGGCTTGGCCCCAGGCCTTGAGCAAGTAGCGAGCTGTTTGCAGGAGCATCACCGTGTTCTCGCCCTCATAAGTGCACGCTGCCGCAGCAACCCCGTAGAGGTTCGGGAAGCCAGAGCTGTCCATGTACCCGTGACCTCCACAGGATAGGCGGAGCGTTTCCACGCCAGCAGCAGCATCAGCGGTGCAAACCGCTTTCAGACAGCAGGACAACGCGTGAAGTTCAGGAAGCCTGTCCAAATTCCCCTTGTCAATCTCGGATGTGACTTGGTTGTATAAATTCCAAATATAGTCCGCTGTTACTTTAAAGGTCATGGCCTTAGCTATTTGAGGAAATAGCTTCAGCTGCTGGGTTACATGGTCAATAATCTGCACTTCTGGTTTACTGAAAAAAGTATTAAAGTACAAATTATAATTCAATATACAGAACTCTAACTAAATGCAATAGTTTACAAAAATTAAAGCTTTTAAAATATCACTTCGTTTTCATGAGTGATAGACATCTCGTAAACCCAAATTTGAACTCACTCTCACTCATTAAACTTTTAAATGTCTTATAAACTGTTAAAACCAAATGAGCTATCAACATAATGATCAAAATTTACAATTCAACGAATTTTCCTTCAAAGTTCCTTAGTTTCGTTAATTTAGTCTTCTGTTTAGATATTCATAGAAGTTTGAAAATTCAGTATTATAAATCAAACATGAGGACCACAAATTGTTAAACATATTATCTTGATTTCAACGAAATCCTGAAAGCAGAAAGTGGCACGCCTTTCATAAAATGTATATCCATAATTAATAGTAAATAAATGCATGAATCTTCTGATAATATGTGGACTATTTTAAAATGTAAATTCTTAAAATTAATGATAGTCTTAAAATTGTATATGTTGTGTTTCTGCTAAAGTGTTTCACTTACTTTGGGTCTATTGGACTTTGCCTCCTTACGGCTGCATACCGAGTTGCAATCGTTGCTGCTTTCGTTAGATGATTCACGGTGTCTCTGATAATCACCACTCGAACAAACATCATAGTTCCATAAGTTAATACAGAAGCTGGTGGCTTAATAAATGTTCCATCTTCTAAAACTTGGGCGTTTTTCATAAGCATATTCTCCCGAGGAACCCGCACGTTTTTAAAGCCAAGAAAACCATTATTCACTGATTTCATCCCCAATTTAGTCCCAATTTCGCCAATTTCTATGCCAGGCATAGGCATGAAAGTTTCTTCATCCCTGAGTTGGACTATAAATGGTTGAATGCCGTGACATTTTCCTTTAGTATATAGCTGAGCTAAGACCACAGCATAGTTTGCAGTGTGACCAACTAAAATTATAAGGAATTTTATTCCCGCGTACTTAATTAAAATAATCTTTATTAACTCACGTCCTCCAGGCCACCACTTGTAAGCTGTGAGCGATGGACTATTTAAAACGAATTCTTGTGTTTTTGGATCATAGTCTGCTCGCGTTTCCAAACCTCTTATAAATGTTCCATGTCCGAGC
This sequence comes from Tolmerus cingulatus, assembly GCA_959613345.1. NCBI lineage: Eukaryota > Metazoa > Arthropoda > Insecta > Diptera > Asilidae > Tolmerus > Tolmerus cingulatus. The sequence goes on along the minus strand of OY390708.1, from coordinate 13,270,251 downwards.
TCGGTCTGAGCATATGTGCCAACTATTTCACAAGTCCAAGCTCTGGATATCCACTTCGCTTGTTGCTCCACGGTTCCTTGTCCCAAAATAGTCGGCAAAAACATTACAAAATGAACTGCTAGTGGATTTCCTTCTCGAACAACACCTGATCCTAGCATTCCTCCTAAAAGAGTCCTAAAAATTATTTGTCAATATTTAAAATGAGCTTAAAGGAGCTTAATTTATAGTCTACATGTAGCTATCGATTCCATCCCTTCCTTGTGATTGCAATTCTCGTATTTTGTAAATCATTTTAACGGCCTTTTTCACCGCGTTTTCATACACTTCCTTGTGAGAAAGGTAAGCAATGGGTGTCTCATCTTGAAGCTCAGGGTCCTCCAAGAAATAGTTCTCTGAAAAAATGGTTCAAAATCCTTATTTAAGTTTGAAAAAGGACAAAAAAAATTAACGACGAAAATAATAGATAAAAGTTATTCAGAATTCGAAAAAGATCTTTTTTGGTGTAATTAAGTTTATTAAAAAATAAATAAAATTTTACGATCATATTCTTAAAAATATTTACTTTTTAAATATATGTATCAACTACAATTTATTAAATAAAAATGACTTTTCAAATACAAAATTAGAAAATAAATTATTGATATTATCTAAATATACGACCTTAAGCATTTCTCGAACCATTACAACTTGATGTTATTGAGATTTGCAGAAACACTTTTTTAAAGATAAAAATGGTGTGTAAAATGCTATAAAGATATTGAAGAGCTTTACTTCGAAAAAACAATATGCATTTTGGGAAAAGAATTTGATAATTCTGTGGTTCCCTATTAGATCCAAAAGGCTGTTAGAACCTCAGCCAACACAGGCTCTTAAAATTATGTTTTCTTGAGAGGCTAAAAAATATTTTTTATTTCTATTTATTAAATATATGTATATACATAGATGATTTTTAGAAAATATATACAGTGAGTTTTCAAATTACAAATGATAAATAAACGTACTCAAAAAATAATATTTACCGAAAATGGTTCGAAGGATCAGAACTATTTTTGTATTCGTAATAATAATTTATTTTTTTCTAAATCTTGCTCTATTTAAGTGACTTATACATAAATAAATAAAGATAAATAAAGATTGAAACCCATGGATGACCTTATATTTTTTAAGATTAGTTTGTACTTCAAAAAGCTAGAATCAACAACAATAACAATGAATCTAAATTTATCGCTGATCAAATTAACCAAATAAGGGGAAAAATAAATAAAAACCAAATAAAACAAAGTTTACCATATCAGCAAAAACATTTTACTTTCAATAGCAATTTATCGCTTTAAAGCCTTAAACGTTTTAGTTTTATATTTTTTTGTCTAATAATTCCAATTCCAAATTTATTCTAAGAAATATATGTCAAAGGAAAACATTTAATCTTTAAAAACCTAAAAAACTTTGTTTAATAAAAAATACTAAATAGATAAAAATATTTTCGTAATCAATAACAATTTGCTTTTATAAACTTTACTGCCATACCACAAACGTTGGGTCTATATTAAGAACTTATGGAAAATTGCATTTATAATGAAGGTGTCCATTATTTTCATTTTTACTTAACCAAATCTACAATTTAAACGATTGCGTTGAAGGTTGCTAAGATAATGACTGTGAAATTGACAATTCATTAGCAAATTTCAAGTGTTTCGTTCATTTTATTATCTAATCTTTGAGCTTACTTCTGAACAAAAAAGGTTAAAGTATCTGATATAAGAACGTCTCTTCATTGAATATAGCGAACGATTAGCAAAGAATATGCGAAAACTGAACATAATATTCATTACTATCGTTTGCCGTGTACAAACATTTTCTAAAATATAACAAGGAGGATTACCATACGAATATATACCTAAATTTTTTTTTTTCAACTACAAATTTTCTTTTAATGAATGTTTAGGGCAAATGTTATTTATCTAATTATTTATGAACAGAGATTAAATCTAAACACCTAAAATTATTACCGCACTCGAGAACATAGCCTATATGGCGAGAGAAAAATTATCAGTTACTAATTTAATATTTTACAAAGTCATGTCCTCGTTCGGAAACTCATAATCATAATAGAGGCGTCCAGATCTTAGACTGTAAACATGGTCTGAATTTTGATTTTATGACATTTTTACACTCAAAAACTTTGTAATTAAAAAAAATAATAATAATTCGTTAACAATTATCGGACATTTTTTTAATATATTTATATAGACTGGAAGTATTGGGGAGGCCCGAATACTAATTTTTAATTAGTCTTCCAAAAGCAATGCTTTAAGATATTTAAAAAAAAGCAAAAAACCTATTTAATGCTTCCACATATTTTGGTCCAAATAAGGTGTTCTTCTAAAGACACCACATCTCTGACATTTTCCTTTTGTTTGAAAACAGGATGCAGGATTTGGGAAATTCATTAAAAAGCGCCAAATGTCTAGGTACTTTTCAAAACGCTCAATTTTACTCTGCGATTATCAATTACGACTTAGAAGGCAATGAGGTTGATTTAAAAAAACTCGATTTCTTGAAATTTTGAATTTCATATCAAACCATATATTCCCAACATTTTGGAAGAAAATAAGGTTGACTATATTCTTATTTCAAGCGATATCTCACAAAGTACACGGAGGACTTAATTTGAAACTACTTTAGCTATTTTAAAATTCAAGATAGCGGATCCGATATGACATTCATAATTTTCGAACTTCAACGAATTTAAGTTACAATTAGTACTAAGGTTACCTTGAGACCACTATATTTAAAGCTATTATCAATTTTTTTTATTATTCATACATTTTTCATTTCTTTCTAGACCTAATTCTGCTATATAGTATACAATAAATATGCCATTTCATAAAACAAACCCAATATGGTAATTTTTTATTCTCAACTGAAAACATTATTCCAAAAAAAGGGTACGTTTTCGAATATTTAATTAACAATCTACAACTAAAATATACGATTCTGCCACCCAGGCAATGACCGAAAACCGTCGCGGTAGTTTATTTGTAAAATCGTAAAATAATTAAGTAGGTTTTCTATGCGATAGTATTTAAAGAAGTGAATGAAAATGTAAGCCGTAGTTGCGCATATTTAAATCAGCCGACTAACTCACAAAATATTCGATCTCGTTCGATGAGTTTTCAAAATAAATTGTATCAACAGATTTTTTAATATTTGCGTTTAGCCCTAGATGATTTGCAAAAATGCGTTGTGTTGTGCATCATCATCGAAACCGAAGAGCGCCGATGGAGGATTTCTTATCTGGGATTGTTCTCTGACCGTGGCTTTTTGCTAATCCTCCGATAATTAGGTTTCGGTCAAAGTCCCATTGCTGAAACTTCGCTCTTCCGTTTATGACAAGTTTTCTGTAGTCCGATTTATTTATTTACTTAATTATTTATTTATTTACTGTAAACGGCTCACCTAGGAAACGTTTCTCCTCCAGCTTCGTTGCTCCACCATTCCACCACTTGGCGAACTCCTCAACGTTAAACGAGCATCTTTGCCTCTCTTGGGCTAAATCTGTGTTAACTTTACACTTTTCTGCTGGCATCTTGTATTTAAAAATTTTCTAAAAGTTTATAAAAGTAGATCTTTGTAAACACAGCCGATGTCCACAGAGCGTAAAAGACCAAGAACACAACTTCAGACGGAGGAGTTTAGTGATCACAAAAACACTAGACTATGAGACACAGCCGAACAACTCCCCAAACCTGTTTTAATCGCAATAACGCAACGACTGCGAAAACTTCTACATTGCTCCAAAAATTTGAGTTCATCTGTCGCCCTGGCTGCGATAACCCGAGCCCCAATAAACCAGACTTGTCTTTTAAAAGCTAGAGGGGCGAGGAATCAGAATTTGACATTTAACAGCTGACGATACAAACCACTGTAAATAAAATTTTGTTTTGCTGCTTAGCGACGGAACGAAACGGAATTACGGATCGAAATTTGGACCGGTAGTCAGTCCGACTCGCCTTTCCTATTTTCAGCTCCCGAAGCGATTACGATAATTGGCGGGACGTGAGTTGTGAGTGACTCCGATAAATTTTCACTCCTTAAAAACGATTACGATCCATGTGAACCATTTTGATGTTGTGATCCAGTGGGCGTGAAGAAAGCGCCAGCAAGGGAAGACTAGCAGTTTTCAATATAAATTATAATGAGGTAACTTTTTTTAAGTACAAAAGTACTAAAAAACTGAATAACGATATGTACAAATGCCTTTGTAATATTTAGTACTAAGTAGTTAATTATTTTGCAAATGCGTCAAGTGAAGTTTAAATTTTTATGTCAACAAAAATCTTGTATAATAATTTGCACTATTCAATATCTTTCCTTCAACCTTTACAATAATCTTAATTTTGTTTATCTTTATAAGTTATAAGCTATCACCCTAAATTAAAACAAAGTTTTCAAAAACTATATGTATGTGTGCACTTTTATTAAAATTTTAAATGCTAGCTGACATTATAAATATCAATCAAAAAGTATTTTCCCTTAACCCAATACTTGCGCTCCAACCAAAATTCAGGACAAGGGGTTGATGTTAAGAATGCTATAAAAATTTAATATTATTTATATATTTCTCAGTAAGGAAATGTGTATCGGCTTACCTTTTTGGGCTACTTCATTATTCCATACAAAATGCAGATTTCGAAAGAGTTCATTGTTACAATAAAATTAAAAACGCATAAATTCTTTGCATCTAAATAGTGTAGATATGGTGAAGATTCGCTCATTCCATCTTCCGAAAATGACGGTTCAACCATTGCGATATTTCATAGTCACGACAACCTATTGTAAAGCTATTAAAATGCCTTTCGCGCAAATCTGCCATGTCTTTCAGTTCATTTCTAGGAGCAAAAGACCCAATCATGTCGAAGTTGTCGTTCCGAGTTTCCTCCCATCCTTCAGGAACTTTACCATCCACAGTGTAGCATGATCCGATTGATCCAAGATTTCTTTCCTTTTTGTATCCAAAGTAATTTGCCTTATTGGCTGCCTCATCATCGAACGACTCTGGTGATACCAAAGTTTCTAGATACTCTGCAACTCTTCCTACAGGTGGAATAGCATATTCAAATTTTAGATAGATTAAAGCTGAAGGATTGACTTTTGCTTCATAGGAGTTGTGACTTGTGAATTTGGCGAGTGACATATAAAATTTTTGGGAAAATGATGAAAGAACAAGCGATACTCTTGTCAAGACTTCATTAGAGTGACAAATCCTTCCAAGTCCAGTATTGCCGTTATGGAAATGTAGGTTTATAAGTAATGAGATACTATCACTGTGCAACATCTCTGGCTTTTGATACCCAAGTAAATTTCTATTAGCAATGCCATTTTCTGGGTACCTCCCTTTGGGCAACGGCGACCAATCCCCAAATCTGTCCGGGTCTGTGGTCGTATTGGCGTAGAGGGTCCTTTCAATTAGTTTCCTTGTGACGTAGGGGCTCACGTAGCACTCATAGGAATTATGAGTTTCCGCAGTGCAACTACCAAATGACCCGGATTCCATCGCGGCTTCATCATCCGTCGCGTCTAATGGTTCTTGAGGAGTTCCTCCAATTGGCAAATTAAAATTGACATCCAAACCAGATTTTGTCTTGACCTTCCCGATTCCAGATATGTACTCAAAAATTGGAGTAGGGATTAGTTTATTAGTAGAGTCTATAGCACCTAATGGTCGTTTGTAATCAGGTAAGTCGTCAGGCATGTTGTTCGATAGCAAAAATGCATTTAAATACTCATTCATGGCATGTAAAAAGACACAGTACGGCATCTGCCGTCGCAAATAAGGGTCATCCAATTCCAACAGCTCGTATACCTTTTCACATAAAAGTGGAAAATTTGAAAAGTCAAAATTGTGACTGATTTTCTCAAAATTTTTAATTCTGCTATTGCGTAGGCGTCCATTGAATAACTCCTGCTGTTCATAACTGTCCCTTGATTTATTTTTCGACTTTCTAGGCCTATAAATAGATCGAATACAGATATACAATTAATACCTGATATCTGTAAACTATATATGTATGTATGTGTTTAAATATTTTAGTCTTATATTTTGCTTTTCATTAATCATTTTAAAGTTATTTTCCGTGTGCGTGGTGCAGTTTGAGTTAAAACTTTACAGATGCATACATATGCATACTAATACTGATCCATATGAGACAACTAAAATTCTTCTTGTAGGAAGGAGTCGTAATATTTCAAAATATCTTCAAACACCCTGCGTAGTCACTTTCATTACTTCCGAAATAAGCTTCGTATCACGCACAAATCTGTTTTTTTGTTGATCCAATTGGAGACGATATATTGAGACTATGAAGCTTTTTAGTTTCAGAAAAATTAATATTTTATTATCTTATCAACTTATTTATCTATTGTGAAATGTAAGTAGAAATTATTATACTATATTACTTTTACGTATGTATATTTAGATATTTGTAATCAAAAATTAATATTTCTATTTGTTTATAATATTTTTGTAGATATCGTAAATATTGATTTGAACTGAATGTCGCTTTAGAACCAGAACAGTATATTTTTTTTGTATATATTTAAAACCACCTAAATATTCATATGTACCTACTGAAAAAAGTCCCATTATACAAGTCTATTTTACGAAAAAATATCGAAGGTTACAAAACATTTAAATATTCAAGATGCCATATGAAACAACTTTAAACTGTAATATATACATAACCCGAAATTTTCGTCCCGATATCTTCAGTACAATTATGGATGCCCGAAATTCCCCGAATACACGGAATTCCATGTGAACAGCATACCGAACTAAAATTTGACAATCGGCCGACTTATATCATGAAAGCAGGTTTAAAAATCAGCGACACCGAAAGCCACTGAGTCCCAATATTGATGAAAATCACACACACTGTAAATTTTGAATTCGTAAATCATGAAAGCCGCTTTGAAATTAGCGTTTCCGAAAATCCCCAATACCAATTCTATTTTGGTATATTAACGATGTACAAGGATTACTTTGTCAAACCGAAATCCAAAGATAGATCAGCCCCAAAAATACTCGAATCACCACCATATATGTTGCAGGATTTTGCTTATTACTTTACAATCCATGATTTTTTTCGTGGGTTTTACACCAAACTACTAATTCGAAACTAATTTTGGTCGTAAGGGTCCGAATTCTGATCAGTGGTGTGTCTGATAAGTGCAGGTCATCATTCTGTCCGCCAGAGCTACACACCTGACTTTTTGGAAATTCACATTTCTTCCTTCTTCCTGGGAAATTTCAGCTAACATATAAAGGATACAATCTTTGTTTACAAAAAACTTGTACTCCAAGTTAAAAAAGAAAAACAGTGAAATAAATGTAAATGTATAATCTTTCCACCTCGGAATCACACTGCTTAGTGGTAGTGGAACTTATAACGGGAAAAAATAATAAATTTGTAAGCATTTTTGTTTTTTAAAGGTAACTTTGCTAAGAATCCTTAGTTTGAAAACTCCGTGAAGATGATGGATTGCAGTAGTAGTAGAATTAATTAGATATAAGTTTGAAATTCCTGGTTTTGTAATTAGTGTACTGTACATTGGATTTTTTTGAGATATCTCCCAAATTGTCAATATTAAACACCGAAAATAATTGTTTCTGGACTCAAAAATCGTCATAGATAAATAAACTCTTTTATTGTATTGTATATAATATTTATTTATCATCTTGGATATAGTACATATACAAATATCTGTCCTGTTCTGTCCCATAAATGTACAGGCGTTCAAGAATGATTACCACATGCGTTCTATTCCCACAAGATCAGAAAGCAACGATTATTCTGTAATTGAGCGAAGGGGATGTTCTGCCTGCCTACCAATTTCACAAATACAACTCCTTACTCATCAAATAAAAGTTGTATGAATTCTGCCTTATTTTTTTCACAGACCGAAATAATTTTGTTAAGCATTTGCTTCCTCATATCGCTTGTTTCAGAATAAACGTTGATCAGGATCTTAACTTAAACCCAAAACTTTGGCGACTCCAATATTAGATATAGACAAATTTCAATTGGTGTTAAAATTCGTAAAAATTGAATAATATTAATGTATTTAATGTTAAAGTAACACATATTTTAACCTATACCTCCAGACTGTCTGTATAATGCACAACGATATTTAAACGAGTACCCGTGAGCATCCACAAAGTTAAGGAGTCTATTCCGTCAAAAATACTTAATAAATCGATTTATAACAGTGTAACATCTGAAGAGCACATATTTCTTGTTTTCTTTAATTATATTTTACGTTCTTCATTCCCATACTGGATATCCAATCATGAATATCCATATGCCGCTGTGACGCTGGTACATTCACAATATGAAGATTATTGCGTAAACTTGCTTTGCCTGCGCCCGACTTAGGGCCAAATATTCCAATCATATCGAAGTTGTCGTTCCGAGTTTCCTCCCATCCCTCAGGAACTTTACCATCCACAGTGTAACATGGTCCAACTGCACCAGGACTCCGTTTTCTCTTGTATCCAAAGTAATACGCTTTATTAGCTGCATATTTATCGAACGATTCTGGTGACGATAAACTATCCACATATTCTGCAAGGCTTTCTTCAGGCCGCTCTAGTTTCTTTGAATAATCTAAATAGATAAGACCGGCAGAATCATTTTTTCGCTCACAGCTGCTCCTATCAAGCTTGAACTCTGTTATTGGAATTTGATAGCACAAATTGTAGAGCACATCTGAAACCATGTCCAGCACTTTGGTAGAGTGAGCAATTCGTCCTAATGCCGTTTTATCATTACGGAAGTCCAGATCTTTTAATACTGCAACACCACCAGCGTCCAACTTTTCTGGCTTTTTGTATCCAAGTAGATTTTTATTGGCAACGCCGTTTTCTGGGTACCTCCCTTTGGGCAACGGCGACCAATCCCCAAATCTGTCTGGGTCTGTGGTCGTATTGGCGTAGAGGGTCCTTTCAATTAGTTTCCTTGTGACGTAGGGGCTCACGTAGCACTCGTAGGAATTATGCGTTTCCGCAGTGCAACTACCAAATGAGCCGGATTCCATCGCGGCTTCATCATCCGTCGCGTCTAATGGTTCTTGAGGAGTTCCTCCAATTGGCAAATTAAAATTGACATCCAAACCAGATTTTGTCTTGACATTCCCGATTCCAGATATGTACTCAAAAATTGGAATAGGCATGTATTGGTTTGCAAAGATATACTCATAACTGCCACGATAAGAGTAGGTAAAGTTATGTAACAAATATGCATTTAAATATTCGTTCATAGCATGGAAAAAAATACAGTATGGCATCCAATTGTTGAGATTACATTTTGGCAACAACATGCTATGGTATGTCCGTTCACATAAAAGCGGAAAACTTGAAAAGTCCCAGTTTTGACTGTAGATCGAGTTGCATGTACTACTGCCCCTCACTTGTCCATCGTAAATAAGTCGCAGCTCCCCTGTGCAATTACCTTTCGGCTTATTTCTGGGCATACTATAAATAAATCGAATAAAAATAATATAGAAATAAAATTGCCTAGTACAGTTGATTGTTAACAAAATATTTAAACATCATTTTAAAAGTTTTAAAGAGTAACACACATATCGAAAAAGGAATTTTACAAAAAGTTTAAGACATTTTTTTTCTCTATTTTCTGATTTATACTCAATTTACATTTAGTTTAAATTTTAATTACAAAATCCCAAGTATTTTCTGGTCTACTGAAATTGTCACGGATTTATCGAAACTTTTCGAGATTTTTAAGCGCAGAAATGTTTTTTATGTGATTACAATTACTTGTGAATTTGAAAAAATTAAATTAATTAGTAAACAGCAATAGATCCAATTATATCTTTTGCAATGACCAATAAAGGAATAAATTAAGTAGTAACTTTTTGGTCTTTCCCTAATTTCATTTTCTCTATCTAAAATGAAGAGAGTACAAAGAATAGCGAGTTTGCCCATTTCAGGAGCTGTACGATCATGTCCGATGAAAAATCTCAATGTACTCATGTATTTCTAGCTCTTGCTGCGCAGTCAGAGTGAGGAATCAGATTATTGGATTGTTAAACTTATCGGCTACAGTCAAATCCTAGTACATCACTTTCAAACATATTTCTGGGAAGATTTTCATATTAAGATTTACCACAAATATTCATATTTACTAGTATTTTCCAGACCGAAATACTGACAGTTTAAAAGCATGCTTCACTCTAGAAGAGTTAACAAATAAGAAAAGCATTGCTATGCTTACTGATTCGACTCGGTTAGAGAATCCTCTGGTGGAAAAGTGTCGTGAATTAACAATTAATTTTGGCACAAATGACCAATTATAAAACAGATTTTCGTCCATATTTCCTCTAAACCCTGTATACAATATTACAATTCCTTCAAATTCCAAGCTCCGTCCTGACATTTTTTCTCTTTCTCCAGATTCTATCGGTTTCTAGCAAAATCGTGGGGTTGGCAGTAATAACAACACCAAAGTCAAAAGAAGATAAGGAGATACTTGCCAGCGTGCAAAATCTTTTTAACGTAAGTTCCATAATCTTTGGATGTGCGCTCGTATGGAGCAATACAAACACTTTGGATTGTTTTTCATTTTCTTTTCGACGCTGTTGTAGCTCCGGCATTCGCTCGGCACTGAACTTTCTTAGTTTACAGCATCCCTTTCTGATGTGAGCTTTCATCTGACTGACATCATGTATCATGTATATATATAAAATCGAAAGTTGTTTTGTTTGTTTGTTTGTTTGTTGCTCAATCACGCCTAAACGCCGAGTCCGATCATTTTCATTTTTTGGGTGAAGGTACTACGTATTCCGGCTCAACATATAGGCTATTTTTTATTCGCGAATTTCAAAATGGCGGACCCAAGATGGCGACCAAAACTTGAAAATATCAACGAATTGGCATGAAAATAGGTATTTTGGGAGTTGTTAGATGTCCTTATTGCAAATCTATGTTCCAAATTTGGAAATCAAAATGTCGGATTCAATATGGCGATCAAAAATTTTGTACAACGGGTGAAACCTATAACCCATCACGCCTAAACGCTGGATCCGATCATATTGATTTTTTAAGGTATTACATATTCCGGCCCAACATATACGTTACTTTTTTTGCGAATTTGAAAATGGCAGATCCAAGATGGCGCCCTAAAATTGACAATATCAAGAGATCGGCAGGAAAATTGGTATTTTGGAGCTTTTTAGACGTCCTTATTGCGAATCTATATTCAAAATTTGAGAATCAAGATGACGGGCCCAATACGGCGCGCGACTAAAATATTTGTACACCGGGTGGAACCTGGTAATCCAGCTAGTTTCTTATAATTCTGAGAATATTTACTACCCCCATACGAAGACATCTGAAAATATTTTGTAATTTTCAAGTCGAAGTCTAATTTTTCTTATGTAATATAGTTTTTTGGCGACTTCTTTTGTCTCATTTTAAGTTCTAGTATTGTACCGCGAGCTCTTCAAAACAAAAACAGAATAAACGCCTTAACTCGATTAATTTCGTGATGCTCTTGCTCTATAGACAGCGTTAAATAAAAACTTTAGTGGGATACATGCACCAAACATTTTAATATTATTCAAATATTAAATAAATTACTATTTCAATTTCGAACGAATTACAAGGAGTCTGATTAGAATAGTGTAAGAATAACAATGAATTGTGAAATATAAGCAAATTGCAGTGAAGTACTCTTAAAATTGGAAAGAAATTTTGAAGTGAAAATACTTTCACAGTTTGTAAAAATTAAAAATCAAATATTTCCGAGCGCCGCAAAAGTCCTTCAAATCCTTCCGTTTTAAAGCAAACGGAAAGTGCGTGCCAAATTTCATCGACATCAGACGAGGGGGGGCTGATCTTTAGGAGCTCCGAAGTTTCATCCGAATACAACCAAAGATATATTCTATTTATTTGATGTTAAAATTTCAATTGAGTAATTGTTGATACGTATCTAATCTACATAACCCCCGGCTGAAGTAATTTCAAAACGCACTTTACATTGTTTGTGCAAGCAGATATTTAACGAAACTAGGAAACCTTAAACATATGTAATTTAGTCATGGCCGTCTGTAAGTCGTAGGTGTTTTACTCGCAGACTGCTTTAAAGCTGAAAATTGGGGTGGTTATACCTATGTACTTCATTTTAAAAAGAATTATTTACGAAACTCCCCCCATTGAATAGTTCTTTCAAAAATATTGGGGTCTGTCACGAGCACTTTTTAAACTCAAATATCAAGATGGGCTATATGTGCGTACTGAAAATTGAGTACGGAAATCGTACGCTGCTCATCATTACTAGCAGGGTGCTCGGATTCTAAGGAGGAAACGCTATACCTATCGACTTCTTGGAGGATTCTGAGCAAACTTTTTTCTTGAACTTCCACTTAAAAATGACTCATTCAACAGAAAATCGACTTAAATGTTTTTTTAAAATTACGTTTATTTATATAAGTATTTATAAATCCTCATAAGGACATCACAGGACATCGAACGGATGCTCATTCAACAGAAGTTAAAAGGGTACCTCACCTTGTTAAGATCTCTTTTTAAATATATGAGGATTCAAATTCAAAAATTACTGAAATTTCCATAGAAACCTTTGAAGCAGTAAAATATAATACTTTAACCTCTTCAGGGACGAATTTTTTAAAGGTTGAGTGGTTAAATGTTTTATTTGATTACTTGTTCACTTATTTCTTGTATGCTTGTATGTATTTGACAGTAAAATGCAATTATAAGAAAATGAAAAAAAACTTATTTTGACGACATTGTATAAATTTGATAATCTATATGTATATCAAAGATCTACGATATTTTTCCAATAAACCAAAAGGAAAATTTGCGATAATCAGAAGGAACTTTGAAATATGCTATCCATGCTGCTATACTACATTATTATTGGAAAATATTCTAGTGAGTATTTCTTTAAGGGCTTTTAATTTATTTTCCAGTTAAAATAATTATAAATTCTAAAATACTAAACGACCCATATGTGGCCAAGGGCGTGAAGAGGTTAATTTCTGAACGAGACATTTAATAATTCTTCTAATTTGAGCGTCCATAACTCCTGCATTTGAAAATAGATTCTAAGAATTATCCTGCGAAAAGAACTTCTATACTTATTTAAATGAGACCCAAAGGATGAAAAATTTATTTTAGAGGAAAGGGGGTGAAGAGTACAAATTTGCTCTGAAGACCTCAACGATTAAATTAGAACAGCGTGCCATGTATACACGATACCAAATTAATATAAAAATAAAGATCTAACCACCCGAACAAATTCCAAGTGACACTTTGACCCCCTTAAGATCTACGCGTCCCACAAATCAGCCTTATTCCCCACGAAATATTTTTTCGACTTCAGGCTTACGGATGGATCGACGATTTTACTTTAGCGCACAGTTAAATCAAATATAATCATAACCTTTTTTTCTCTAGTAAGCGGCCTAAAAACACGTCTGATTATCATAGTAAATATATTTGTAGAGACGTATACAATGTCCCACTCCAAAACAAGAAAGACTATATTGTAAAGGTTGTATCCTGCTTATTACTATATTCAACGTGTTTTTACACTTACCTCATAATATTTTGCAAACTAAATAAGGCGATTACGAAGCAAATACAACACCAAACACTCTTCCAAAACCGGGCGATCTTCGGCCATTAAACAGCTGATGGACTGAGTGACTTAACCAAACCGCTGTGAAAGAACTCAAGTGAAATGTTGTTGAATCAACAGTGGCGCTGTTCTTTTGAAACGACTCAAAATCAATTCAAATCGGTTTAACAGCCACTACGAAAGGGTCCAATTCAAAAGTATAATGTTGAATTTGCTTCTTCAATATTTGAAAAACCTCTTCCTCTTTCCTAAGGGCAAAATAAAAATAAAACCATATGATTTATAAATCGTTTTTAACGTTACAACTCATATAGTACAAGTAGGCAATTGTCTAATTTTAATATGGATCCTAACGACATCTCTCTAATAAATAAATTATTTCCAGCTAATTCTCGTCGGGGAGGACACAATTAATGAATTTATAAGACTTATGAACAATGATGTGGACAATATTTTCAGATGGCCAACTACAAAAAAAATTGCAAAAATAATAAGTCTAATTTTATTTTGTATGTAAACACCCTGAAGCTTCAATTTCATGCACTTACCTATTAATCAACTTTTAGATAGTTACTTTTTAAAAATAATAACTAACCTTTTGACGTGACATTTTTTGGATTGCTTGACTGCTGTCGAGCATTAAGAAAATTAAATGTAACACACAATACTTTCTCAACTATTTTTATGCCTAATGTAGCAAAAATGAAAATAAACAACAGGTGTATTTTTTAATGACCTTAATCCACAATTTTGAAAAGACTTAAAGAATAACATATAGAAGCATATTAAAATAAAACAAAATATGACGAAGACATTTTCGAAAATATTAATTAATTACTATGCATTCTGGGACAAAAAATAACCAATATTTCTGAAATTTAAAACAAGAATAATCACCACTTACAACCAAAAATCAATTATTTCATTGGTAGCCTTACTTAGATTCAGTAATATTTTGGCTAAAAAGGTTTCATTTGTTTACCCAATTTTTACTTTTTGGTCAATCGATAATGATTACCATTAATTTTTGCTTTTCGATCGGTCGATAATAATTAAGTCTGCACTAACGCAGACGAACATTTATTAAGAATGGGTTCGCAGAAACCGATTAAAGCAGATACAATAAAGTCTTAAAGATATCAACCACTTTAAGTTCATGGAAAACAAAATATTGACATTTTGCGATATTTGCTAAAATATCGTTGTAAAACATGAAAAAAAATCGTCTATTAGATACAAACATACAACTAGTAAAACGAAAATTAGTACGGAAGAATTTTGTTTTTTTACGATTGAGAATAACTGATGTGTGTAAACCTGATATTTAATTTGGGTACATACTTAGAGCTAGTAGAAAAACCTCATGGTACAAGATTAGTTCATCATATTTTGGACCTGACCTATTCCTAAGAAGGCAAGGCAGGCATACGTTTAGTGGCTTGCCTTTGGAACGCCTTAACATACTCTGATATACATATGTATTTCCTGATGATTAATCTGTTCGATTGGATAGCTAACATTTTTGCAATGGGAATACATACAGTGGGGTGAAGGCAGCATTTTCATTCATCGCTAAAGAGAACATTTTCCATTTACCCACGATTCAATCTAAATGGTCCTTTGCAAATTGCAATCTAATATACTATATGTATTACATGAAATAATTTCCTATCAGTCGATTTCAAATAAACATCATACGGTTTACGTCGATGAATTGGACTAAGGCGAGGCTTCTTTGCTGACCTAAAATCAGCCAGATTAGGCTTCATTAGCAGTCGCCTCGTCTCCTCACAGCGCTGGGGTTTACACCCAATTGCAGCTCATTTACAACATCTCTATGAGCTTACGCCTTTTTCTTTTTCGCATTCGGGGCGTTAATTTGTTAAGTCTTCTTCCTTCATGTATTAATTCAACATTATTTTTTTCATCGCAAACTTAAAGAATGTAAGATATCGTTTGTATTGGAATTCCATACTTCATAGCTATCTCCTTTTCTGTCATTCCACTGTGAAAATCCTGCAAACTTATTTAACGAAATTTATTATTGTATTACTAAACGCGAGCCATTGCTTTCACTTGTAGGCATCTATGCTAGAAGTTACTAATTCTCGGAAGCAAATAACATGTCGTAAAATAAGTTATGTTCCAGGAAAAAAAAAAAAAAACTTATTAGAGGCAATAATCCAAATGGTTTTGCACAATTTAATTTTAGCTCCTTTGGCATTTTTTGGAAGTAAGCACGATAAATGATATAAGGGTTTTTATAAAAATTCGTTTATATTACGTCTTAAAAATAATGTGAAATAAGTTCAGGACATTTAGACTTATTTTTCCTAATTTATTTATTTTTATTTAGTGTATAGACTGTTTTGATTATTCAAAATTTATCTTTATACTATAACTGCTCACTCACTTGGCTAAACGCAAATATTCTTTTATGTGTTGATGTTCTTTCTGAAACCCACCTTTCTCCCCTCGCCCACATCCCCACCTCTGTTTCTCCTCGCTCCACTCTCAGATAGAGTAGAGTTTGGTGTCATTGGATAGGTTTCAAAAAAATATTTTATGCATGTTTTCTTTGTTTTTCGATTCAGTGTATTTGTTAAGATATTCGAACGTTCCAAAACTCTTTCACACCGGACAACATCTTGACCCGCACTCGCTGTAACGAATTGAGAAAAATGTTCCAGATAACATTTTCCTAATTTTTACTACAGAATCAGTGCACAGGGATGCATTTTTGGCGATGTTGATTTTCTCTCGAAAACGATCCGTTTTTGTAAGGAAAATTGTTTTCATATCATGTATCATACACTTCGCATCTATTCAGATTTCTATGTCTCAAGACAAAGAACTCAACTTTATAAGATACTTCTTGGAAATTAAAATATTGTTATTTGAAATGTAATAAAAGGTTGTTTTTAAAAGAGTTACTTCCCAATTGTGACTCGGGGTTCTTGGCAGAAAAGAAAGTGAGGCGCAACATTTTGGGATTAGTTTTCGTAGGCAAAATGGTTTTAATGCGGACGCAGAAATTAGTGGGCACTTATTTGGTACTTACGATCTGATTTTAAAACTATTTACCCGCATTTATTCCGTACTGAGTTTAGGGACACGATATCGATAATATTAAAAGGTATAGTTGTGGACTTAAACAAAACTTGTAAACAATTCAATTATACAACGAAATTTATTTTTTTCTCCAATTAAATATCTCTTTTTTCATTGCAATTTTTTGCTTTCCTTCTATTTCTTTCTTTTTCTGCTGGCGCAACTTCCAAAAATAACAGCTTACCCATGTTGAAATATCAGATTCGCGGTTAGATTTTATGAAAGTAATATGATCATCATTGCAACAAACGGCCTTTTCATTATCGTCATTAGAATAATTTTTAAGAGAATAAACTCCAATTGCGTCGAAGTTGTCGTTTCGAGTTTTCTCCCAACCTTCAGGCAATTCACCGTCCACAGTGTAGCATGGTCCCACTGATCCAGGATTTCGTTTCCTTTTGTATCCAAAGTAATAGGCCTTATTAGCTGTCGTTTCGCCAAATGATTCTGGAGACGTTAAAACATCTACATGTAGTGCAAGTCTGTCTTCAGGAGCAATAGTCCCCCGAAAGTCCAGACAGACAAAAGCGGCAGATTTGTGTTTTCCTTTCTCTGCACGGGCGTCAATCAAAGTTTTCTTCATATCGAATTTTTGCGACAATCGAAAGAGAGCATCAGAAACTGTTTTCAGCGCCTTCTCAGAGTGACAAATCAGTCCATCTTTGGATTTATCATTGCAAAAGTTCAGATATCTTAATGCTGCAACACCATCAGCGTCCAACTTTTCTGGCTTTTTGTATCCAAGTAGATTTTCATTGGCAACGCCGTTTTCTGGGTACCTCCCTTTGGGCAACGGCGACCAATCCCCAAATCTGTCTGGGTCTGTGGTCGTATTGGCGTAGAGGGTCCTTTCAATTAGTTTCCTTGTGACGTAGGGGCTCACGTAGCACTCGTAGGAATTATGCGTTTTCGCAGTGCAACTACCAAATGAGCCGGATTCCATCGCGGCTTCATCATCCGTCGCGTCTAATGGTTCTTGAGGAGTTCCTCCAATTGGCAAATTAAAATTGACATCCAAACCAGTTTTTGTCTTGACCTTCCCGATTGCGGATATGTACTCAAAAATCAAAGAAGGTATGTATATCTCTTTATACCTATAAAAAGGTAATAAACAAGCGTTTAAAACCTCAGTCATTACGTGTAAGAAGAGACAGTACGGCATTCGTTTCCGGAGATCACGATCTTCTGACTCGAATAGCTCCCACGTCTTTTCGCATAAAAGCGGGAAAGTAGAAAAGTCAAAATTTTGACTTGACGAACGGATACACGAGATAAAGCGGAGAGTTTCGTGACGACCTCTTCTTTCCTGTAAGTAAATATAAAGAAAAAATAGAAAATGTAGTATCTTATGTATGCCCTATGCGCTTAAACCGTATAGGTGTTAATTAAAACCCCGTGCCGTTTTTATACTACTGATTATTCGCAATCATTGGAGCAGGAGAAATCTGAAATCCAACTCAACATATTACCTAGCGATTTTACGTCTCAGATATGAAAGCTGCATTCGAAAATTTTTATTAAAATCTTTCATTGAATGTCTCTAAAATCTAATTCTAAATTTTTTGTGAAAAATCAGAACACATTTTGTTCTTACCAGCAGAACAAGTCAAGTCTTTTCTCTAACATTTTTTCTACCTATTATGAAGCAGTTCTAAATTAGTTCCTATTACAAAATGTAAGTATTTGATTGAAGTTGGTAACTGGCTCCATTGAAAACCTAAATCTTAAACAAGGAACATATATCACAGAATTTATTAACTATATTTTTCTTCCTATTATTCTTATAATATTGTTGCCTGTAAATAATAAATCTTAGCTGGGGTACTGTCATTAGGCTAAGTCTATAGTGCTATCGGATTAACTTTAAATATCGAAGTAATCCTGTAGTCTTTTACGAAATTCATTGGCAAAAGATTTATTGGTTTCGTTTTAGTTTTCTTTACAGCAGATTAATCATATTTAGGTCTATTATATTCTAGCCATGTATGTGATGTGTTTTATATAATTTCGAAATTAATCTTGAATCTACGTTACCTCATATTTAAAACCATCATTGCGTAAGCTGGCCTTGTCGCACAGTCCTGGTCTAGGAGCAAAAGTTCCACGCATCTTGAAATTATCATTTTGAGTTGTCTTCCATCCTTCAGGCGCTGCACCACGTACATTGTAGCACGTAGGGTCGAAAAACCTTTGCTTTTTGTATGCAAAGATTTTGGCTTTTTTGGCTATATTCATATTAAATCTTTCTGGCGATGTTAAACCGCTTCTGCCTGAATGCAAATTATAAACAAAAATGGCTGAATTATCTTTCGCTGGGGAGTTGACCTGTGGCAAATCGAAACGGGCATTCGAAATGTTCGTGCATGTGGAGAATTCGGAAAGGGCGGATGTAACTCTTGACAGTGCTTTGGCACAGTGAGCAATTCGTCCAACTGGTGTTTCATCGTTACAGAAGTTTAGATCTTTTAATGCTGCAACACCATCAGCATTCAACTTTTCAGGCTTTTTGTATCCAAGTAGATTTTCATTGGCAACGTCGTTTTCTGGGTACCTCCCTTTGGGCAACGGCGACCAATCCCCAAATCTGTCTGGGTCTGTGGTCGTATTGGCGTAGAGGGTCCTTTCAATTAGTTTCCTTGTGACGTAGGGGCTCACGTAGCACTCGTAGGAATTATGCGTTTCCGCAGTGCAACTTCCAAATGAGCCGGATTCCATCGCGGCTTTATCATCCGTCGCATCTAGTGGCCCTTGAGGAGTGCCTCCAATCGGCAAATTAAAATATACATCCGTGCCAGCTGCCGTCTTGACCTTCCCGATTCCAGATATGTACTCAAAAATCTCAGTAGGTATTAAGTTCGCGGAAGCTTCTATAGACTGTAATGGACTGTCGAAAGTGTCCAGCCCAACTGATACGCCCTCATATCTGTTGACATCTATTAGATATGCATTTAAATACTCGGTCATAGCATGTAAAAAGAGACAGTACGGAATTCTCTTCCGGACATCAGTGTAATTTAGCCAGATGTTTTCGCATAAAACTGGGAAGTTCGAAAAGTCTAAATTTTGACTATATCTTGAAGTACTCGGCTGACTCCTTTTCACTGGTCCATTGTATAAAGATTCCATTCCACAGCAATTATCCATTGATGTTTTTTCTGAATTTCTGAACATACAATAAATAGATTGTATACAAAAAAAACTATAAAACCAAAAAACTTTTATCAGTGGACTTCAATAATAAATCTTTGTAATTACTCAAAATAATAATTAATAATTCTTCCAAGTAAATAAAACAGTTAACGCACGCAAGAAATAACTGTCCTTATTCAAATTTTGCTGACTAAGCCATGCCAATGTGGGAAACAACACTCTCAGATGAAAAATATTAAATGTAGTTCAACTGCAAAAGAAAATGCATGCAAATAACATCTTTTGATTGCGACTAAAAAATAAGACTAATATTTCTAAGAAAGTAGGCACTTTAGATCAAAAGTAAAGAGAGTTTTTATGTAGGATGTTACGTTAGTGGCATTAGACAAGAAAATTTTGAATGATCTTAAAGTGGAAATAACCCCTTTTGAAAACAATCTTCAATCTTTAACTTTCGACCTGAAAATGTCTTTTTGGCGTGATCAATTGAAGTTTATAATAGTAGGCTTCGCAATGCTTTGACTATAAACTCAAATCTAAGATGGCATTTACCTTCTGTTCAGGTGATTTGTTTGTTAAAAGTGAATGAAATAATAGTGTTTTGATGGAGCACAAGAACAAGAATTTTGGTTTTGTATTTAAAACAGCTTTAAAAATTCGCTTTATAATGTTTGTGGTAGTTCCTCCATCTCCTAAACCAAAAAATTTCGCTACTTTTGCAATTGAAGGACCTTCGCCGCTGCTGCCTAAACGATACAGTGAAATAATTAATTGTATTTCAATAGGGATTTGTTTGATGCTATGAGGCCCATGAAATACTGAATCGTCTTTAATTTCCTCCAGGACTTTTTGAAACTGGAACTTACTCTTGGCATGGTTATCAAGTTTTTATTCTAAACAATTAAAAATACAGAAGAACTGCCAAATACACAAATGACGTTAAACGTACATATATATATCATATCGATTTCGGTTTCGGGAGAGATCAAAAAAAAAAGGTCATTCACTATCTGAACATTTTCGACGTCTTCGATCTTCGCCGATTTCGATGTGGTCGACACATCGTGAAAACTGCCAATATGTAATATCTTAAAATTTACAATATGATTGTCAAATGTTTCTAACGGGTAGCGCGATTTTATTTAATGTTTCAAGTATCATATTTTAAGTTTTTAAACGTTTTGCACAAACAAAGAAAAATGCCATAATTGGCAACAATATTAAATTTTATCATCAAAGTCGCCTAATCGTCATATTTCGAATTTCATATTGAAATTCAGAAAACTCACAAAATCTAAAGATTTTGGGGAGATAGAAACCTGTTATTAGAAATACACTTGTTGGATAAAAAACACCAAAAATTAAATAACAGTTCTATAAAATCCTTTCAGGAAACTTTGAATCAATTTTTTTCGTTCAATATAGTTAGAAAAAATAAATGAAATCAAAGGTAACTAAACGAATTGATAAGAGTTTTATGACTTACAATTAGTAGCCATTTTTATCCAGAAAGGGCTTGTGTAATACTTTTGACGCACAATACTCTATTGCTACGAACACAAATCTGGTATCGGTATGGATGAGATATTTTTAATTCTGATTTATTTAAATAACTTATTTTTGATTGAAGTTTCAAAAAGACACAAATTAAGATATGTACATAAATTGCGAAGACGAAGAAAATAGGTGAGACTCGGATTTCAGTGAAATTTTATTACTATTATTAAATATTTCGGCGGTCGGCTATACTGTTGGACATATTTTAATTTTAACAAAATGTCCATTTCCCCTACAAAATTCCTTGAAATGTATATATGTATGTACATATTTGCAAGATTCCACATAAATCTATTTAATTTCCCTACATTATGCATTTTTTGCACGTTCACAAGCACTCATATCATATTTTTAAGATAAATATTCTTTTACGTGGACTTTTTTTAATCACATATCTTTTGGTTGGCAAGAGATAAGGCGATCTTTATTTTTTATTATATTATCCTTGTTTTTCAAATTCTTCCACAAACTTAACCATACATATAAGCATAACGAAAGTATGTACTAGTGTTCTCTAGGGAAATTGATCGCATTTAAATGGAATTTTGCAAAAATAAAGAAATTTGCCCAGGGAAGTCATTTTACTTCTGAAAAGTATAGTCGATGACCGACAACATTTCTTGAAATTCTTCCGTTTCGGTCAAACGGATGGTTGCTGGATTCCCTATTTAAGGCATAATGGGGATTTTACACTCACCTCTTAATGCTTTCCAAATTTCAAACAAATAAACAGGGATTACGAAGTTAAATAAAACCAAAGGAAGCACTTTCACTCCAAAACTGTACTTTTACTTTTATGCCAACCCCTATGGCGCCTACTTTAAAAAGGAAAGCCGATCTTTGGCATTGAACAGCTGATAGAACCAAATCGCCGTAAAAGTACTCAAGTGCAATGTTGTTGAATGAACAGCGGAACGGTCTACTTTTTAAACTTTTCACATCGACATAACGGTCATTGTGAGGTAGGTAGTAAAAGTGGTAGTAGTAATTAAGAAATAGCAGATATTTTACTATTTATTCCGTGGAAATGCACACGTTACACAAAATCCGACCAGATTATGAATTCAGTAATATTAAATATAATAAAACTTATTTTAATTCTGGAAAAAATATTCATATGCATATTGATAATTTTGAAAATATCGTTTCCTGAATTATTAAAGGGGATAAGAAAATAAAAACAACGCTCCACTAAAATATTAATTAGAGTTAAAGCATATTATTTTGTGTTGCGTTGACCTTTGAAAAGAAAATTGATCTTTGAAAAAACAAAACAAGAGTATTTTATAATTTCATTCGAATCAGTTAAACAATATTGATATCTATATATGTATGTAATATATACGGCGCTCATTCTCCACACTCTACAATTCTATACTATCTGATAATTAACATGGTACTGCGAAATTTGGCTCTTCCTAACTCTTTTCAGTTTCAACATTTGTGTTTTGGAATCAGACATTCATTTCAACCATTAAAAACACGAAAAGGTTAGGCAGTCCTACGACAATTCTATTACTAACTAACCTTTTTCATAAACGAATGCAATTCATACAAAAAATAAGTAATACATTATACTATTTCAATGCTTTCTATAATAAGTTATTTCCAAAATTTTTAAATAAAAAACTAATTGGTGCTTGTAACTAAATAAATATATTTACTACGATCCTGTAACTAGTAGTTGAATCTGACAAGCATTTTTGTAGAAAAGAGGATAAATCATCATGACTTTTTTGGTGATAATTAATAAAGCGTTAACGAATCATTTCGAATCTGAAAAGCGGAAAAGATAATCTGAAAGTTCTCATATTCTTCCTAAACATATCTCCGCAAATTATTATTTCTTATTTATAAAATAAAACGAGCTAATTAATTTTTATAGAGAACGATGGTTTATGGAAAATGTTTAGCAATTTCTTAACAGATAATCACCGAATTTTCGAACTCTATCTCGATAACAAATTTTAGTTTGTGTAGGGAATAAAGAGAAAATGGAACAACATTTGGAAGAAGAATGATTGCGTCAGTTGACATTTTGACAGACAACAATCGAAGTGGTCAGATTGTACAAAGGCCGCTATTTACCTTTTCGTTTAGTTTAAAGTTTGTATTTAGTGTGAATCGCGTTGTCTCCTTGGACTATCGATTGTTACTAATCCGAAAAATAAGTGCATCTGATTTTAAAAATCCTCTTTAGCGTAGCCTCCGCGCTGAGTAGTGGTACACGTATCCGCAAAACCCGAAAAAAGTACTCGAAAATTTAAAAAATCCTGCGGGGGCTTTCTGGCGGCGGAGCAATGCTGGCTGTTCGTTGCCTTGTTATTTCGGTGCTGTTTTTGTCGGTTTGCGTGTCAAACTCGGCCTCCAATGAGGTAAGTTAAAGTCTTCAAACATATGGTCACATCCGAAATCGATTGCCTGCATCCAGCTAGAGAACTTCGAACCTCAAGATTTTTCTTTTGCTGAAAAGAAGTTTTTCTTATTTTCCGTGCGCATTTCTTTATACGCGGTGAACAGCATTAACTCACTTGTGGATTTGTTTATGCAAGAAAGAAAGAGAACATATTTTTCTTTAAACAGAATATCCCCCAAACCTGCCGATGCCTCCACTCAATTCAAAGCCCCCTTATTAATAAACTAGTTGAATTTTACATTACACATTCATCTTATATACCAATGTACTTTTAAAGTGCAAAAAACTACCTAATCGCGGTAGCAGCGCTTTTACCTCATACTTTATACTATATAATTTCTTTTTTAATGCTTCCGTTCTATACCGCGAAAAAACGGCACCTTTATGAAATAACTTTGTTATTCCTCATGACCCTTTTGCTCAGGAAAATAATACCAAATAACAAATACAAAATTTAAGAAAAAGCTTTAAAATTAATATTAAATATCGTTTAATTTATATTTCGCTCAGCCGAGTAATTGTTGTTTTATTTGTTGTATCACATTCTCGCGATTTGTGGATCATGGAATACAAATTCTTGTAATTTTGCCCACAAATGCTCTATTGGAATCAATTTCCTGAATGCAAAATTGAATATGAATTCTTTTACAAATGTGGTTCACATGGACATTTTAAGACTTCAGATTGATTTATTTTTAAAGTGGTCTTAAGCTTAGTTCCTTATTTTTTCCTAAAAACGTGTTTTATCCAAGACTTAAAGGTGAGATATAATATCTCTAAATTGGAAATCCTTTACTTGACTACAACCTTAAGACATCTTTATCACGACTTTTCGTCATGGTTTAAAGCATACTTTTCGCTATGCCTCAAAGACATCTTTCAAGCGACTAAAATGGGACATCTGAAATGATATCAAAATTCAAACATTAGATGCCTTTTCGCCATGACTTTTCGTGAAATTTTAAATGAACGACTCAGAAAAATGGGGAATTCATATTTTCACTTAATTCCCTGAAACTATTTAATCAAACAAAATATTCCTTTTTAATTATTCATACATATATATAGAATCTCAACTTGCACCATTATCCAATCCCAAGTGATGAAATTCTGAACAACAACCAAAGATTTCAGCAAATACTTCAAGGTCCCGATTTAAGATGGAAAGACCCAAAAATAAAAAGCGATACTGTTGATGTTAAAACAGAATTGGAAAAACTCAATATCGGTAAAGTAAATTCTTGTTAAATAAGGGAATATTTAAATTACAACTCAATTTAATTTTTTAGCTTATGCCTCTCAACCCAACTGGCCAGACAGCTCAAAAAAATTAGGGGCTGTAAGCGCAGTAACATTTGATACTGAAGGAAATGTAGTGATCTTCCACAGATTTGATCGGATTTGGGGAATGGGAACATTTAACTATACAAACCATTATACAGAACGAAGCAAGGGCCCAATTTCCGAGAACACTGTCATTGCTTTTGATAGAGCGAGTGGGAAGGTTATCTATGAATGGGGAAAGGATTTGTGAATGAGAAATTCTTCTTTTAGAATTTTTCTAATTTCTATACTTTTAGATTTTATATGCCACATGGACTGACAATCGATCATGAAAATAACGTGTGGGTCACGGATGTTGCTCTGCATCAAGTTATGAAATTTGGCCCGAAGGGAAGTAAAGACCAGCCCCTCATGGTTCTGGGCACAGAATTTGTGCCAGGCCAAAGCAAAAATTCTTTCTGTAAGCCTACATCGGTTGCTGTTTTACCAAATGGTGATTTCTTTGTCGCCGATGGATATTGCAACGCTAGAATCTTAAAATATTCTAAAGACGGAGAGTTTTTACTAAACTGGGGCAAGCGGACTTTTCAAGGTATAAAATATATATGTATAAGATAATCATGATAATTATTTTTATAAATTTCAATTGCAGGAGACTCGTATGATGTTGCACCGAAAAACTTTTTTGCTATCCCTCATGCTCTGACTTATGCAAAAGATAAAGGTCTTCTGTGTGTGGCTGATAGAGAAAATGGAAGAGTTCAGTGTTTCAACACAACTGACGGAACATTTAATTCCCAATATCACAATCAAATTGTGGGCGACAGATTGTTCAGTGTTGATTATGCGCCTGCTCAAGGTAAGTCACTTAAGCGATTATTATCATTATTAAATTAGATAAATAAATACATATTAGGACATTCCCAACAAATAGATACAAATGTTATAATACAATCGAAAAGCTGTGGTTATTAGTTTATCTGCTCAAAAATAACTGGAAATTTGTTCCTCTAGTGCACTAATTTTTTTTTTAAGTGCAAATACTAAATATTACAACTTCATTCTTCATGAAAAAATCAATTTCATTTTGAGGAAAGTTTTTCATATCATTAGATCACGGTATGAAAAATAATTTTGAAAACATTCCAGAAATTTAAAATTTTTAATTTGTCTAAAAATGGACGCTTTTTTATCTTTAGAGGTTTTTCCACATGCAGTTTGAATTTATTTTAAATTACAGGAAAAGGAGAATGACATCTTTAATAACATATTAGAATATATTGTGGTTGAAAAAACATCTCAATGACTCCACCCTCAGCTTATTAGTTATTCCTAAATAATGAAATTATTAACGTGCAAAGCGCAAATTACATAAACATACATAAAAACAAAGTTAAGTGTAAATCGCAACGTAGAAGTTGTTTTAGTTTTGCTTGCTTATAGTTAATGCAAGAGTTCCACTCGCACTTCATGGGTTAGACACAAATTTTCTAATTTTCATTAATCACATTATTATCTGATATCTGGTATTTTTTTGAAAGGCACTCCGTCTATATTACCTGCAGTCTTTTGTAGGTTAAAAAGTTAAGAAAAATTTGCATTTTTTATTAGGTGGACAATTATATGTTGTTAATGGA
The DNA here is from genome assembly GCA_959613345.1 of Tolmerus cingulatus. Lineage (NCBI taxonomy): Eukaryota > Metazoa > Arthropoda > Insecta > Diptera > Asilidae > Tolmerus > Tolmerus cingulatus. The sequence goes on along the minus strand of OY390708.1, from coordinate 13,243,417 downwards.
CCAGTAGCTGAATTTGGTTCAAAGAACGATCTCAACGAAGTTCGAGGATATGTAATTGATATGAAAACTAAACAAGTTTTATCTAAGTTTGGACCAAACAATCTACAGTTTTCTAACCCCCATGATATTGCTGTAACTCCGGACGGAAATGAAATCTATGTAGCGGAATTAGATCCAACAAAAGTACATAAATTTGTCAGTAAAAACTTTGTCAAGTCTACACCACTATTGGCAGCCAAGCCAACTGCAACTATTGGAGAGTCCACAGACATCCCTCAAGCGAAAGTTGTATTGAAGGCTCAACCTGGATCTACAGTCCTTCTAGTCATCATAATCGTAATAATCTTTGCACTGGTAACTTTTGGTCTAGCGCTGCTTGTATCAAGACGACGAAAACGAGGTAAATTAACTGCAGTTGTTGGTAGTCAATTAGAATATAGTAAACTTGTTTCGAGAAATGACGAGTGCTAGGAATTATTTCTTTAATTTTAATTTTACGATATTCGTATTATTTAAATCACTGTGCGCTGTGCTTACAAGTATTACATGGTTGCACATCTTTTTCAGCTTGGTGAGATCTTAAGTTTAAGTTATGTGCAAAGGTTGTATGGCAAAGTACTTTTTATATGTAGATTAACTACTAACTTGTAGGGTAGAAAGCCACCTCAAAGTTTGTTTTGATTTTCGACAATACAATCAATAATATATTTGTTACTGATGCTCATGCAAACTGTAACCAAAGAGTTGTGAAATTCAGTATTGATAACAAACTTTTATTATAGAGCACATAATCTGTGTGCGATTTAATTAAAGTAAAAAGAATAATTTCTCTTATAAATCACTTTATTAAAAGTGCTTCGCCACCATAGAAATAAAAACCTTATTTGTATATTTGAGAAGTGATACTAAAACTTTCAAATTTACTTGTACTTTGCGGAAATTTAAGAAGCAGATTCGCAGACAAACTTTGAATCGCACAATTTTTCTCTCGGTGGAAATAGCATTTAACAGATACGTTCAAATAAACTATTTTGTGAATGGGTAAAAATTGAAAAAATTAACATATCACATCTTAAATGTGATCTAAAACATTGCTATTTTTACAATTAGTAAAGGTTTATCTTCTCTTAAATGTGATAGTTTAGCAGCTTGGGCAAGACCTCCTTATTACTATCCACTTCTTGCAAAATCTTCAAGTTCATTTGAGTAACTACCAAGGTCAATAAAATTTAAGGAAATACGTAATGAGTGTTACATCTTATTGTCGATAACCTTTGACTTTGGTATCTCATCGAACGATTTCAGAGCGATAAAAGAGGGGAAGTGTAACATGTCAGTTGCATTTGCGATTTTGCACAAACTGGTTAAAACACTTAAGTGTTTAATGAAATAAAAGTGTGTTATAAAAAATTCGTGTGCTTTGAAGTGAATAATATTTTATATAATATATTCAAAGATTTTTTAGAAAAACCAATCAAAATCACTGAGCCGTTACACAGCTCTTAGGGTCTTAGTCTAAAACCCGAAGTTAGAGCGCTTCGGAGCGCTCTAGGTTGTGCCGGCAAGTGCTCAAAAACAGCGAATTGAAAACCGATTCCTTAGAAGTTACAATTCAACTTCACTAGGCATTTATTTTCTTTTAGGCCGTAACTCGATAGTCTGACCACTCCCATCATTAAAACTTTTCGTACTATTGAAGTAAGGGAACCCCAACACTGGTTCTCTTACCGTGAAAACGAAAGTAACTAAATAATAATAAATATAAGACTACTTTAGCTACTTAATATAGGTTAATATCCCCTAATTTAGGTTTTTGTAACTATTGAGAGTTTCAGTAGCTATGATTTATCCTAAAATCCCTGATAACAAATTTTCATATTTTTTTAACCGTTCATAACGACCTTATCTTGTTAGGCATAAGTACCGCATCGAACTGAAATTTTAATCAAAGCAATTTTTGATGTGACAATCTTTTATTTCATAAAGTGTGATTCTAGTTATTATGAGTTTTGCTCAAAAAATTTCAGCTATCTTCTTATCCTTCCATATTTAATTAAATTTTTATTATTTTGTCACAAACTTTCCATATACATATGTATTTGTAACATTTTATATAATAAAATAAACACATAAAGTAAATGCCTGGTTTTTATTTGTTTTTATATGGAACAATTTCGATTTCAATTACAAGCTTTATTAACAAAAAAGATATAATTTTATTTCTGGAAGGCTGCTATCCATTTGGAGTCCGAAATCGAAGACATGCATGGGATTTTCCAACTGTAAAAACAGACGGATTTAAGCTGGGCAACTTGCTCGACCGAAAGCGAGGATTTGAAAAACTTGATCAGAACGCAAGCGATGAAGAGCCAGACGCATCCACAAATATGCTGTCGAGTGCTCAATTTGCTTAGGATTGTCATCGTTTGGGTTACTTTTGTCTTAACATTCTATCCCTGTAAATAGTCGTTATATTGTTAATTTTATGTATAGATTTCCTAATTTGTAACTTTGTAAATACACCTTCATATCTGATTTTGTGATAAATTAAAAGCTTCAGGTGCGGATAAAAATTGCTGGTGTTTGGCTTGATATTACGTTATCTTTTAATAGCAGTGGTTATATGATTTCTTGGTGAAATCTTAGGATCAAATATTGCATTTATATTTATGCGGCAACCTGAAAAATTAAAGATAATTTAAGTATATAAAAATTCAATTACATATATATTAAAAATATAAAAAAGTTGAAATTAAAATATGGTATGAACGGTTTTTGAAAAAGTTCCGGTACGTAGAGGGGTTGCATTACAAAATATACTATAGAAAACAGAAAAACCAAGATCATCAAAATCCTTTCTAAATATAAATAGTTCCGAACATTTTTAAAAGTGCCTCGGATAGTAGTAAATATTCAAAAATGTTATAATTTCTGATAACACGGAACCTTATAATGGCTGAAATCTTTTTACAAAATACTCTTGTTAATAAAACTTGTTATACAAATTGCAAGGTATTGATGAAAGAACTATCGGTATTGAAGTAATTCTATCTGTATCGATATTGAAGCCTCATATAAGTAAAAGTATCAATACCGATGGTTTTTACATATGCTTCAGAATCAGAATATATTATAAAAAATGTAGTGATTTTAATTTCAAAATCAATCAATTTTTAACTAACCATTTTCCAAAAGGCACAACATTCGGTCATAGAGCAAAACACTTTCAATAAGAGGGGAAAACATCAAACGCAACGTGTAGAAGATTACAACTTGCTTCCACTGCTTCAAATCTTCAGCAGTCTGTTCAGAAAGGATGTCCTCCATAGGAATGAGCTTTCCCAGATTCTTTGTGGCTCTTTGACAGTACCTGAAAGAATGGTAAGATATTGTTTAACAAAGTAGTAAAAATTAAAACAGTTTGACTTACTCTTCAAATGTTAAGGAGTTGGAGTGTTTTACACTGCGCAATCCGCAGCGCTTCAAATCGGGCCAATATCTCACAATGATCCGCTCGAGGGCCGCGCGATATGAGTGAACCCTAAGGTCATCATAATTTCCCGAGCGCAACCTCTCTTCGTACATTTCAATCGCATGGCAGGATATTTCAAGTGATTCGTAGGAAAGACCATGAAAGTTTTTATTCGACGATTTCAAAAAATTACTTAATGGGTAGCCATTCTCATCGGGACCACCGTCGGTTGTGAGTTTCATGTAACAACAGCCGACTAAGTTTAAGAATTTGGCCTCAGGACAGTCCAAGAATAGTTTCATCAAAATAGGACCTAGGTTGCCGCATGGATGGAGTCCAATTATCCCAAAAGAGAAATCTTCTTCATCTTTAATATCAAAGGCAGATTTAAGACTTCGTAAAAAGTATTCGCCCGATATGTCCCTGGTAAGTTTTAATGTTTTATGGATCGGACGTTTGTAGGAACTCATTTCTTCCGCAGAGAGGTGTTTAGCAACAGTAATTTCGAGCTGTTGATCAATTACTCTGAAAATATTCAGTATAAATTTATAAAGGCCAATACAAATTGCAATTCTTCTTACTCGGCTTGACTATTCAGCTCTTGTTGCATTTCAAGGCAAAACACCCTAAATCCATAGCCATAGGCAAGTACTCTTGCTAAGTGCCCTAGACCTGCTCCGAAATCAACTACGTACCTCGTCGAAGTCTCTCGGGAACTCTGGTGGCACATTTCTCCCATATTCGCTATTTCGTGGCGTTTCTTCGGTTTTACACATTTCGAAAAAATATTCCTTAATTTTGGACGGTCCAAACAAGAGTTCAATGGAACATTACTCCAATCTAGCTGGAGAAAGTGTAATTGTTGCAAAAGGCATTTGTTTTATTTAAATTTTACCTTTTCTTTATCACAGTCGCGAGGAATACAGAGCTCCTTAAAGAGCGATTTTAGGCAAAGAAGTGAAAGTGGCCAAACTGTTGAACATTGGTGATCCCGCAAGAGCTCAGAAAATACTTCTGGACTTATTGTAGCAAATGTGTTTTTCCAACTTAATGGAAGTTTACTCCAATGGCTTTCTGAATAAAAATCCTAAGACAGAAAGAAAGATTACAAATCTCTAAGTAGAAGTCTAAACAATTTCCAAACGTTTAAAAAATTAATGATTTAAAAATGTCAAGAAATAGAAGTCTTATTTTAGAAAATAGAGCCTCGATCTTTTTTTTAGTCTATAACCCTTAAAATGAATTTTAAATTTTAATGTTTGTTTTATTTAAAACGAGGCTTAACACGTTTGGGATACATAGTTTGCATCATTGTAAATTCAATGTAAAGAACACCTCTAAGATGGTAAATTACATTTTTCTTCACAACCACATTGATACGGGTACAAAGGGAAAAAAGGGTTTGAATATAATATGCTCGATGGAATCATTAAATTTATAACCTGCCTTTTTTCTATTTCGTAGGTCTAGGTTAGCTTTAGATCGAATAGTAACCTTTCTGAAATTTGTAATTCCTAGTTTAGTTTCCCATCTTAATTAATATAATCGTAACTCATAAAAAAAATGTAAATTCAATAGAAATATAACTGTTTGCATCGTCCACGGGTTTATTCTAGAGTATGAGATCCAGGGAGGATTTGTTAGATCTACAGCTAAAACCTATGGAACCGATAACAATATATTATTGTGTATTTATTATATTTTGTAAACGGCCCAGGCCCCGAGATTTTACCTTAAACGAATATAGAAAAATTTTGACATGGATTTGGATTTGAATCACTTTCAAATGTATATCGGTTTTTCTTTTGAAAGCGAGGTCCTTGGTTTGAAAACTAACGCAATATAAAGGGACATGTAGGGACTAAAATTAAAGCTTAAATCCTCTAGTTTCGAACGCTGAGTGGCCTTGTAGACAATTTATAATAAACATCATTTTTGTTTTCTCGAAGAAGACTTCGTAAACAAATCATTAAATGGGAAAAAAAGTTAATTGATTTTTTTAAAATCTGAGTACACCATTATTTTTTTTTCAAAAGTCAATATCCCCGGAAGGACTAATGTGTGAATTCTTTCTCCGGTTTAAAAATCAAACAGATGTGTTAATAAAAAAACACAAAGATTACTTTTCTTATTTCCACCAAACGTATGATTTTGTTCAAGGGAAAAGCTCTACCTACGTTAGTTATCCCGGTGTTTAGGTTTCAACTGAAAATATAATCCTATTATCTCATTTTTTAATACTTCACTCATGATTTAAATATTTAGATATTGTTAAAAAACCAAAATAAAAAATCAATTCAAATGATTTTCCTTTTTCTTCGCTCTCTGCAGAATGTAGATTTATGGACAATATTTTACATATATTTACCAAAACATATGAATTGATAAGCCAATCGAATTGCCGGATAACTAAAAGAGAATCCGTGAGAAGAACCCTTAACTTCTGCTCGTCGAAATCATTCCAAAACATCTTGGCATTTCACTACGTAAACAAATTGAGAAATGTCAACTGAGCGAGGTTTTCTTTGGAACATGTGCAACACCTGAAAATCGTTTAGCCGAATGGCTCCAAACATACCAACCGCTGTATTAAAACTACGACATTTCTCCTTCATTGCTGTCACAAAAATCGTGGAAAAGGTTTCAGAGTCCAGGAATTCTCCGGATTTTATTAATTCAAGCTAAGGTTCGTATCCAATAGTTGGTGCAAACAAGTTTACAAAAATGGACACTAGCCACCTGCATCCAAACTGGAGAGCATTAGCCACCGTGCATTTCCCCCTGAAGAGGTTTGTGTCTGAAGGTGCCAGCATTCAGCAGGAAAGCATCAAGCAAAGTTATGAAATTGCGAATATATCTGGAACAGAAGCAAGGGAATTTTACGAGGAGACGTTGAAAACGGATCGTGCTCCGACAAGGTCCAGAGAGAAAACTCCGATTAAACGGCGCCCTCCAGCTGAAGCCGTAAGGAAACAGGCATTCGATAAAAATAAGTTTTTCAGAGCAGCAATGACCAACGATGTGGGAACCCTCCGAGGCTTCATCTATAGCAAAGGAGATGTGGACGCAACAGATAATTATGGGTGGACAGGTCTTATGATGGCTGCATGCGAAGGCTCCTTGGACTCGTTCTGCTACCTGCTAGAAGTAGGCGCTGACCTAAATAAAACTGATGGCAGAGGCAATTCAGTTTCGTCTCTAGCCGAAAGAAAAGGCTTCTCAGAAATCGTTGAAATAGCCCAAAGTCTTGGAAGAGATTCTAAGAGTACCGAAGTTGAGAACGAATTCACACCTCACAGAGAAGAATTTTATTGCAAAATTTGCAATCGCTACTTCAAAGAAGCAACTCTTAAAGAACACGAAACATCAACGTTGCATCGTTTTAATGTAAAATCTGAAAATACCTTTAGGAGGCGTTTCAACGTACCTGAAGAGAATCGCGGATTGAAATTAATGTTGAAGCAAGGGTGGGATCGTAACAGTGGTCTTGGACCTACAAATACCGGGCAGCTTTACCCAATCAAAACAGTAATAAGGAAGCAGCGTACGGGGCTGGGGATCAAGCAAAACGAGCCGAAAGTAACCCATTTTAAACCGTTCGACTTGGCTGCTGTGAAATATAGGCCTCCGCCCCGTGACAAGACCCGCAAGGAGCTTAAACGTGACCAGAGACGGGATTGGCGTAAAGAGATGTTTTATAGAAAGGAACTTAGCTAGATTACGCTACCACAAATAAGTGCAATGAAACAAGGACGGCCTCTAACTGAATATCTTGTCCAAGAAGATGCCCTAGAGAAAAAATATTAAAAATTGTTTCCTCTGTCTAGAGTTTACTAGTCAAACGTAACTCTCATTACCAAATCGTCTCGTCTCACTGTGGTTTAATTCGACAAAATAACTATTTTCAGACACATCATAAACAATGTCGAAGTCAAGCGTCGAGAAAACAATGGAGGTCCTCTTCAACACCGAGAAAGTGGCTGATGAGATTTTAGTTCATAAGCAAGAAATAGTAGCTCTAGACAAACGGCGCCAGGATGCGAGACTGGCAATAAAAGAGATTGAAAAGACGGAAGAGAAAAAGGTTTGGATAACAGTTGGAACTCTCCTTGTTAAAGTCAAACAGGAAAAAGCCCTGGAGCTGCTGAGGAAAGGTACTGGTGCTGGGTTTTAATGAAACTATTTTATGTGATGTCTGTATATATTTCATAGACCAAGTGCAAATTGATGCTGAGATAAATAAGATTAGATCTGACCAAAAACTGTTGGTCAACAAGCACCGAGATTTGGAGCACGCGTCGCCCTTCAGGGGCTCCGATTTGAAGCCACTTAGTCCCAAGGAGATGGCTGGTATAAGAGCAAATCTTCCACTTTTAGGATAAAAGAATCGTGTATGAATTTTAGCTTTAAATAAATTTTCTTACATTGTCATATTTTCATCTGTTTTCGACGTGCAATTGAACATCCTTTTCTCTATTCAATCTATCATTTTTTTAAGAGAGTAGTTTTAAAAAAACTCTTACCTATTTATCTAAAAAGTTTTACAGCTTTTAATATTAGTTTTTATGCCTGGAGTAAGAAGGCAATAAATTTGGTTCAAATTCGTAAAAGGTCGATATTTGGCTTAGCAAAAATCTTTCAGATTAGTTTTATAAATTTCATTTTTAAATACGAACCAAAAATCATCACGTTTTTAAGAAAAATAACCTTAGAAGAAAACACGGCATTACGGGAAATTTTTCTAATGTTGTTAAAGTTTGGACATTCACCACATTTCAATAAAACATGAAAATCAAGTCCTTAAAGCTTAATTGTATGTTACGAAAAATGTGAAAATATTTCAAAAATGTTTTCATTATATCTTACTCCTGACACGTAACTCTTACATTCGAGAATATAAATGTTTTATAACTAAACTTAACAAAAACTCATATGGCAGGTTTCTTCAGTTATTTAAAAATCAAAAAGCCTAATCTTTGGGGTCATTTTACAATGTCCAAACAATATATGAAAATTTTTACAGAGACGTAAAAGACACTCGTGCACTTTGCCTCAGCTAATGTTTATACCATAATTATATTGAAGAGGATGTGAAATCGCTGTATCACTTACGCTGTAACCGTCGTAAAATTTAAGCATTACTATGGTGCAATCAAAAATTCATTGCAGTGTCGATTTCAAATGTAGTTAGTCCGATGCTGGTTCAACCGGAAGTGTTTCTGCTGTAACCGGAAATCAAGCCGCTTGCATGCGAAAAATTAAAAATATGCACCAACTTCTAATTTACTGCGGCAACGTGGGTACGTCTTTTATTTTCCTCTGGCATCAAAAAGGAGCGATTTTGTCGTAGAGTAAGTCTGGATTCGGTGGTGTAGAAGGAAGTTAAGATTTTCAAAAACGGCGGTTTATTTCTACTTTTAGTACGAATATTGAGTCAGCAAGAGATGGAAGCGTCGCCCGCGAATTTTTAGCCTGTTTTGGGTGCCGAGAATTTGGGAAAGAATGAGGAATTTATTTGCTCACTCCCAACGCCCTCGGAAATACAAAAACTACGTTTTCTTGTGTTTTGTGTCACGATATTTAGGTCTAGTATTTCCGTTTTTTGTACTTTTTTAGTTAACTTTTTAATGATTCGCAACATTGTCCGTCGTTGTATTGTTGATTGTGGTAGGCCGTACAACTTCATAGCAATTAATTGCTTTGCGAAGCAAGGCAACAGATGTTGAACGAAAAAAAAAAAAAAAATCAGAAATTAATGATTATTCCAGAATCCACACGGACGCGTATATTGCTCTCCGCCTATGTGCAAGGGTGGTTGAAGCGACGGTTAGGAGTGTAGTTTCTTCGATTAATTGATAATATTCATCCGAATTAGAGTAATTGTTGCTGCAGGCCGGATAATGAGCTGGACAATAGGAAAATCGAACATGCACCGCGATGCGCTGGTACATAGAAATAGGAGTCTAGTCCAGCTGGAGTTCGCTCCGCCGGAGCACTCCTCGGTTATTGGGCTGTTAATAAATAGAGACTCTTACTAAATAAACAATAACAAAGCACATAGCGATAAGCTCCACTATCGTTCTCAGACAGTGACGGTCGACGGACAGTCAGGAGACGACCAGCGGAGCCCCGATTGAACTAATATTAATAAGACGGCGAGCAGAGGGAGCCCCACACAACCACAGTCTGGTACCCATTCGCACGGGCGCTGCTTTACACCGAATGAGGCGCTGCCAGGGGAGCCTCTCTGTGTGCGAATTGTGTTAAAAAGCGAAGATCTGCTAAGCGCGCGCACTCCCAAGTGCCAGTATGCGAGCCGCAATCAGTGTGCTGCTGTTGCTTTATTCGAAATAAAAAGTGACATGAAGGCCATGGTACAAGTTGTCGTTGCGTTTAGTACGGAAAGCTGGAAAAAAATCGTGCAGAGATATTCCGCGATTGTAACACTCCCTGAATATTAATCGGAGACAATTAGTGCGGGTGCGCGCGAACAATTTCAAAACGGACGATTAATATCATGAGAATTTGACGAGTAGAAGGAGGGAAATCCAAAAAAAAATAAAAATAATAAGACATGTTTTCGTTTGGTTTGTGGTCCCAGTACTGCAACCACTTGTCCATGATTCGTATTTAGAGCTGAAGTGCTATCGCCTATTTTTTGATGTTTTTACAATTATCTGATAAAACAGTGGTTAAAGGCGCCTCAAAAATTAGCAGAAAACGAATCGCATGGCCGCGCGAGAACAATCCGAGGGGAAAAACGTTGACAAAAGTTACTCGCATTGACAAGTTCTGTGTGACGGATTCGTGTCGCCAGCAAGTTCGTTAACGACACTAACACACACAAGGTGGCGCTGTAACGAGTTATATATGTAAGCGGGCAAGTTGTGGCGAATCGCAAGAAAATCGCTAAAAAGCCGCTCGTTGAAGAATTCGAAACAAAAAATAAAAATCGAAAGTTGTTCCGTTCGTGTATAAAATTGTTCCGTGTTTGGCTGTTTACAAATTTTGGCAAATGTTTATTATTTTTTAAATTTTTTCGAGTGCTAAAAATCATCCCGTCCTTGCTCCTTATACCACCCCCGCAAGCGGGTAGAAAGCTGTTTTCAGTTGCAGTGACGAGCAGCAAAAAGCGATTAAAGGGAAATAGCAGGAAAATAATAGACGAAAACTGCATTTGTGCAGTGGTCTCTTTTCTCTGTTAGCATTTTGTTGTTTTCTTCAATTGATAAAAGTTTCCAGAAAGTGCGAACACACGACAATAAAGTGAAGAAAAAAAGAGGACAAGCATATTGATTGGTTCGATGTCGTCAACTGAGGGCGAAAAAACACGTCTCGACTCCCAGGTTTGTAAATAAACACCTCAACTGAAGCAGAACTGCGGTAGCAAATCGATCAAAGTAAATCGGAATTCGCCAAATAGCTGCCGTTCGCCGCTCGCAGCGCCCTCGCGGCGCGGCGGCCAGGCTTCTCCCTTATCAAAGTTACTTTCCTCTTTTCGTTTGTTCGTTCTTTTTGTGTTTCGCGTTATTTTCTTTCCACGGCTCCCTATCAGAGCTAATCAGCACTCGTCGCGCTCTGCTCCCGGGATATTTTTTTTTCTCCTTCTGTTTGTTATTGATCCTCCTGGCCGCCGTCCGGCTCCCGCTGCTGGTGGAGCCCGACTCGGGTGCGAGCGCCGCGCCGCGCCGCGCCGCGACACTGGTCCCGCTCTGGCCGCCGGCGTCCCACCGCGGCGGAGTGAAACGGAAGCTCTGCTGGCGCTGCGGTTGCTAGGTGCTGCCCTATCCCGCATCTTGTTTTCTGCTAATTTATTTGCATACTTGTTGCTTTCTGCACGCACACAGCGCCGCCGCGCGGCGAAGTAAAAGGATTACTCCGGCTCCGGCTCTCCGCTGTGTTCGAATTTTGTTATGTATCGCGCTTTGCTTATGTTTATCAAGGTCGCGGCGCTGCCTCATGACTGCCAGCAATATCAACAACCGCAAGTGTTGCCACACCGGCTCCGCGGATGTTCTTGCTTCGGACTCAGCTCCCAGCTGAACCATGCCTTCATCTTCCCTGATATGAGGACCATTTTATTGTTGACTCAATTTTATAAAGTTTTTCTCAAAAAGCGCTATGAATGTATCGTTACCAATGGTTTACAACACGGCATAAATCCTCCTGCACCCACTTTCAAAGAAATTTAAAATCCGTAACTTTGAAAACTCCCATACAAAAAATTCTCACAAACTACAGTGGAGGAAATAGCTTTCAAACCATCATTTAAATTAAAATTTTTGTAACTAAAAATAAACAAACACTTAAAATATGGTGTGTTAATCACATATTGTATGATACTTGTAATTACATATAAAAAAATTAAAAGTAGTATTTTCACTTACTAATAGTGCAAACATGTACACTGGCTTTATAGCTATTTCCTTCGAAATTCGGTTCAAAAATGTTTTTTATCGGTATATTATGCAGCTTGTAATAATTTTTGTAACGGAAACGGTATATTAGTATGAAAACCAAACATGCTTCAGTAAATGAGGGTAACCAAAAAAAAAACCAACCGCCCTCGTAATGTGCATGCAATTGAGTTCTACAAATAAAATCTACTGGCTTTATAGCTATTTCCTCCACTGTATTGAATTGATAAATAATTGTTGAAAAATTAAAATCTGAGGACCAAACATAAACAGAAAACTATGAATAAAGTTCAAGATTTTAAATTTATGTATTGGTCGTTCAAACAAATAAATTCAAAAAGAGGAGAATCATCATCGAAATGCTCTAAATCTAAATTGTTTGCTTTGACCCAAGATTTTGGAAATATTCGATTTTGTAAAAGTAATAAATGAATATAAATTAACTTTACTCCTTTATGCAATGAAAATTCACTTGTAATGTTACTATTGGTTTCCTTTCTCCCAAATTTGTACGCTTATTTTTGCCAGTTTGCAAAATAGCAGCATTTTGCTCTGTTTGCTTCTAAGCGGACTTCAGAAATAATCAAATCTTACCCGTTTTTAAATTATAAAGTACCCATGTATGTATCTTTTCTTATATTTAAATATCTGAAATAGTAAATTCAGTAGAAGTTATAAGGAACAGACAAAAAACAAACAGCTTGATCTAAAAGTCATGCCGGATATAAATATTAAATAAAGCTAATATGTCCAGCGAATACATTTTATAACAAATAGTATCTTTAGCAAATATTATATTTGCAATTTTCCTCCGTATACTTTAAGAGATTGAAAACCTAAAACCTAATTTTACATTTTCCATTACAATACAATCAAAACGCAAGTATTACTAATATTTTTTTTGAATCCATTCAATTCTAATTATTTCATATTCAATGAGTCGAACCAAATGAAACAACGAATACTTTCAAAATGAAAGGATTCTGAAAATCAGTAAGTAGGAAAGTTATCCACATACATCGAACAGTGAAAAAGTAAAAAAGTTGTAATCACGTCATTAATAAAACTAGCTAATGAAAAAAAAAAACGGACCCAAGTAACTACACCGGGGAACACCTGAAAACGCTTTGAGCGTACGAAATTGAAATGGATTAATTTTTAGGCATTGATAACCCTTATTTACATAAGAAGAAATCAAAGCAGGTAGCATAACAGAATGAAACAAGATGCTTTATGCTTTATGATAAGAAGATATAAATTAGCGAGATCAAACGCTTTCACAAAATCGGTACAAATTATATCTTGAAGAATCTTTTATTTTTTTTAGCTACTTCTCATAATTATGTATGTATCTATAAAATGTGAAAAGAAGTATTTTTTTCACAAACTCATAGACTTGAAATAAATTAAACAGTATTTAGTATTCTAGGTTCCTCCTTTTATACAATTAATTCAAAAACCGCGATTTTTCATGCTGTTAAGAATATTTGAAAGGATATGGCAAATGCTATTCCACGAATCGAAAATTGCCATTTTTAACTTTGAAGTTGATTCATTGTTTAAATTATTTGTATATGTAGGTATATCCTGAGAACGAGATTTCTCCTTAGGCTTGCAACCTTGTGAATAAGAATGCCAATCCAACTTACGAATATTTTCTTTTTCGTTAAAAACAAGGAATATACGGCTAAATTTTCACAAATATGGTTTAATGTTAAATCGAAGCACCTGGTGCTATTTTTACTTATCATCTTTAAAGAATTGGAGATCAGATCCAGCTTTGGCAAGACCCCATATCATACATTTTTCACTATAATTTATTTTTGCAAAATATTCGGAATCCGGATATCTTTCCAATATCTATAAAATCTCTTTAAAATCTTTGTGTTTTTGCTAACGTTTTTTCTATTAACTATATAAATTACACGTAATCTGTTGTTCATCTGAATATAGCTATATACATATCTATAAAACAAGTTTCTCTCATAGTTACAATATAGCAGAAGTGCAGGATTAGATGTAAGATTAAACAGCCAGAAAACAAAATAATTTCTGATTAAAGATTTTTCAACACTATCAGATTTCATTTTGGTAAAATGAATTTATTTATTGTCACATTTCTAATATAAAACTAAGTTAACTAATTTTGAAAAGTGGTGCTAACTTAAACTAAATGAAAGTCAGTTTATTTGATTTAAAAAGGCCATTAGCATTAGCTTATAAATGTGATGTCGAACTTATCAAGTTCACGACTGATATTGGTATTTAAAAAATACGGCTCAATTATGTAGTAGAAATCAGCAAATTTATTTGGTTTTCTCTGAATTCTTTCACTCCAGTTGATTTTTTGTAAAAGCAAAATTTCGAGTGCTTTCCAAGTTTAGAAAAGTAGGACGTAATAATGTCATTTACTTTCTATGTAATATTGAACATAAACAATTTCGTCCTGGTTGTCTAATTATGTATGTTACAGGACGGCATCGAAAATGATTGGTGGTGATGATGACAAATCCGTTTGGTAATAGAATTTCTCGAATTCTTTGTTAGCATAATTAGTTATATGCTCTAAAAAAGTAGGTAAGTGCAGTTAAATGCTTATGTTAAAAACATAGGATTTGTAATCAAGTTAGGTGACCTTAGATTTCGAGTTATAAACCAAATTAACTTTTTCAAGAATTTCAATTTTATCCCAGAAGATGTTTAAAAATAACTTTTATTCAAAAGGTGTTTTATTTTCTTATTATTATTGATTAGATTGCCAGACGATACCTTTTACGTAATTAACAAGTGAAAAAATAATGTTTATTTCACTAATCATATGAAAACAAGTTTCATCTAAATCAAACTAGCCGTTCAAAGATATGAATGAAGTATAGTTCATATTGCTGTTTGATACGATAATTAAACATATATATGCAAGTATGACCACAATGAACTCGTGTACAAGCAATCAACCGAAATCAACATTAAGATAATGTTTTGAGTTCCAATGTTTTGTATTGGTGTAGGTAGGTTACGAATCTTCAACAAATTTAAGACGTTCTATCAATGGAATATTTTTGATTAGATAATTAGGATAATTGAGTACTAATGTAATACTATTCGCTAAATATTATATATTTTATAGTATTATATTATATTTTATATATCTTCTATCGTCTCGGGGTGTGCTTCCAATTTTTTTCAAAATATCACGTTTAAGTTTTTGCCATGGCTATCTTAAATATAGGTCAGTATTGACTATTTCATATTTTCTAATGTATTTATAACCAATTATTTGAAAATAGATTTCTGGAGGGTTACACTAAATTAAAGTTAACTCTTAAGTATTCCGCAAGTATTTAGATTTTAAAAATACTCTCTTAGGTATGATTTTAAAGAGGTTCCCAAGTTAATGTGTCCGTCATAGTGAAGTACAGTCTAATAAAAATTTTGATCAATTTTGGGCAGTTTTGGAATTTTTTAATGACAACATGTCTATTAAAAATTTATTGAAAATCGTGTGTTATGAGGCATGCTATTTGTAATAAATTTTTTAAAGTCCAAGCACGTCAAAAAGTCTTGTCTATCGTAGTCTAATTCTTATAACTAATTCCTAAAAATATGGTATACAAAAATATTTATTGAGAACACTTACATAGACTAGCTACAGAAACATAATTTCTATACGTGGATTTTTCATTACTTAAGGCTAAGAGCGGGATTGCTCAAATGCAAGCAAAGATTTCCACAATTTCTTCAGAAAATGCAGGAACCAAACCGTTGAAATTTGGGAACTTTAAAAGTGTAACCTATATAATTTACTTAAACCCGTTTATTAGACAGCATAATCAGAATTCATATTTCTATAATACCTTCGTTTAATTAAAGGTGTATTAAGTAATGATTGATAAATAAAATAAGTAAATTGTAAAAACAACTTAAACTTATGTAAACAAAGCAAAAAAAGAAAAGAAACCAAACCGAAAATCATAAGGAGTTATGATATTTTTTTAAATCGAAAGCCAGTATAGGAAAGGTAATATTTTGCCAAAGTTGGGCTTTAAAACAGGTTTGCTATAGCTATTAAAAACAATAAGCAGTGTAATTTAGTTGAAGATGCTCCGCGTCAGTTAACTTGTTAAATTACTTGTTTTTCTACCTTTTCGTAATTAAAATGTGTGGATCTTCTGCAAAAACTAACATAAAATTAACAAAACTCGGCGCGAAAGCGCAAGTAATGCTAATGTTGATAACCCTTGCAGAACCGCCATTGAATCGTTAATGATTTTACGGGCGTGTTGAATTCGAATCGCACAGCGACGACGGCCGTTTCGCATGTGTGCGAAAAGTTACTAAACCGAAAAGATCGGCTTTTCTGTGCGATAAGAAGTCGACTGCTCTCCGCTGAGCTACTTGCAAAAGTTTTTCTTATCAAATTTCGAAAATCTTCGGATTGTCGAGCGGCTTGAGTGTGTGTCCGTCTGTGATGTCATTATGTACTTCTGATATGACATCATCGACTGGCGATAAAAAAATTGATTTGCATTAATCGCTTCTACGTAGTGGAGTTTCGGTAGAAAATCAGAGGGTCTCTTGTTCGTGTGGCGCACCGCGAAAATTGTTAACCCTCTCCCCCATTTGCGAATTGCGTAACGCCGATTCGCGAATGTCGCGGGGCAATTAGTATTTGAAATTTCTTCTGCGCTATGCGGTAACGAGATCTCAGTTAAGCATATGCAAATATCGGAGCACGCCGAGCAATCTTGGGGTTGTTGCGGTGCCCCCAGCCTCCATTACATCCCATCGGCCGTTGCAAAAAGCTCGCGGCGCAAGTTATCACGTCAGTGCGAAA
Organism: Tolmerus cingulatus; assembly: GCA_959613345.1. Taxonomy (NCBI): domain Eukaryota; kingdom Metazoa; phylum Arthropoda; class Insecta; order Diptera; family Asilidae; genus Tolmerus; species Tolmerus cingulatus. Next base: position 13,226,694 of record OY390708.1, on the reverse strand, counting down.
CCAGTTAAATGTGGCTCGCTCGGATTCAATAACATGTCTAGCCATCTTTGCGGAGACAACCCGATCAACCTGAGACTTCGAATAATTGCAATGACTCAAGTGACTCAAGTGACTCAAGTAAAACGATATTTCGTAATTGATTCTTGTGCTCTCCTCAAGGATTTCGGCGCTTTCGTGCAGGCCGCTTTTGTTTTTTAATCTCCACCAGAGTTGCACATCATTGTGTTTTGAACTATTTTTTGTCGTGAAACAACATTGTTTACAGTCAAATCATCTTATAAACTATTATTTTGAGTAGGTACCGCCAAATTACTTTTACTTTTTCTACCATTTTCAGATGCCTTTATCTGTCTCGTTAATTGAAATCAATCATGGTATTCGAAATAGAAATACAAATAGACATAATATTAATATGTATTTAACATTTATGCACTTACCTTTTGAAGAGTTTCGTTGGTGCAGGTCAAGGTGTCATGAAATAAAAATGATAATTTTGAGGTAAATGACTTATAAAGTTGTAGTTTATTGATAACTTATAGAGGTTAAGTTGATAAGGAAGATCAAATTGAAATGTCACATCCATTCTAGCGATGATAGTTGGAGATTCCCCAAAAATATTATAGTATGGATGAAATGATTTTAAAACGCTCATCATAATATTTTTATCTCCTATTTATTACATGATAGTTTCAAAAATTTTATACTTGACTCCTATTCTTGTAGTGGTTCAAATCAGATCGAAAAGAACTTACAGAGCACTTTTTGCAATGAAATTCCTAAGTTTTTACATAGCAAATTCATTTCAGTTACCTTTGACTTTAATTCAAAGAGGTTAAAAAGGCGGGTTGAAAAACCAATCGACTTATTTTGACGATATCGGAGGGCAAATTCGATTCCTGCTTATGACAATGTTTGACTATGGGATTGATCAAATTACTTATCAGAATTCTCTCATTAGAATTCCGAATTATTCGAAGTTTCAGTACCTGGATCTAAAATATTGCAGTGCTAATTCGAAGGTTATATATTTGATTACTGTCTGTTTCTAGCTTGTTTTTAAATCTCATTACTTTTTTTTATTGTTCCTATACCTGTAGCCTAAATGCCCCGAAGCATTTGGTTAAATTGGAGATTGTTATAAGTATTCCTTTTTAACAGGAATGCAAAAATACAGATTTGTTTTTTCTTAATTCTAAGGGAATTAATATTAAAAGGCAAGTAGATATTAAATTGAAGGTTCTCATTATGTAGGTACATACAACAGAAAAGTTTGAGTCCGGTTACATTTAGTATGTGGAATCGTGTTAGAACCCATTGAAATGTTGATATTACCTACAATACAAGTCCTACTTTTGACCCACACAATATACGGCAATTATTTTGTTTAAAGTTCACTGAACAATGTATTATTAAGAACTAATTTGAATTTGAGTTGCTTTAATTAATATATTCTTTTATTTTCGTTTCAGGATCACACCATTTCATTAGCTTGTAAATTAAAAATTGTTTGGATGCTGGTTCACCAGGTAAGTTGCATTAATAAATTGCATGTGTTTACGAGTATAAGAAATATGTAATTTTAAATGTTTGAAGAAATAGGGCATGATAATTAAAGCTAATCCCGGGAAGCTTACTCATTTCGTTATTATACTTTTACACCGAAACCGAGAAATCGAAAAATCAAAACTTCCTATGTTGACTTGATACCATTTACACGTACACACATGTGTACATATATTCTATGTATATATATTCAAACTCATTACGATGAGATTAAATATGTAATTTGTAGTTTGTTACTTCTTATGTGCATATACTTAACATCAAAATAAGCTTCCAAGCCCATTTTTATAATGTTGATTAGGTTGTAATTATTTTGCTTGCGATTTTTGTTTATGTTTTGTTGATGAAAAACATCCATTTAGAAATTTAAAGGCAGGCAGAATTATGAAATGAATGTGAATAACTAAATTCAGCCTCCTTTTTGGGCAATCACAATTTGTAACATGAATCTACTATTTTTATTAGATTGATTGTAACTACAAGCGAGTCTTTCGTACATTGCGTAAAACTCAAAGACAATTCCATTAATTCTGGAAATTATGGTATAAATATAGCTCGTCCAATACAGCCACTTATTCAAAGCAGTGCTCATATCGGTAGCAGTGGGCATTAAATTACCCCTTCGCATTGAAAGATCGACTTCTAAGTTATTAGTAGCCGTTGTCCTTTCATTATTCCTTCAACTTGAGCAATTTATTTGTCATCCTTGTGTAATGTAAATATTTCCATTCTTCGATTCTTCACCAACCCACCTGGGTCCAATAGTTTCATGGACACATAAAATTGCTTCCTACATGAAAAGAAAAATATACTTACGCATCGTAAATACCCAAAAAGAGTACCAGTATGCATTATCAATTATTAATGTTAAAATTTTGGCCGGAACCGGCTTCGTACACCTGAATAAATCATTATTCCTTAAATCGAAGCATTACGAGGATGTCCTTTGCCTTGACCTGGACTTAAAGAAAAGCACGTAAAAATGTGGCACTTTCTCTTCTTTAAGCAAAAATAGAATTATTTCCCTATTTCTGTTTTCGAAATTGACAAATATCATTTATGAAGGGCGGATCGAGTGAGAGTGTTGAAACAAACGGACGAAGAAAATTTCCGCGCAACTAAAAATAAAATGGCCTTTGATACAAAATCGATGGGGCGCTAAGTGAATACCCGTGTCAGGTATAAATAATTAATAATACGTATATGAGGTGTATGAAAGTATACATTTGAATCTGCTTTATAATCGTAACATAACGTGAGAGCTTGACATCGGGTAAAAACAAGTCGGATTTGAAATACAAATTCAGATATATATATATATTTAATGGAAAACGGACCATTTTTCTCTTAACTGAAAAGGTTTTATAATTTGTTGCTACCTAAATGTACCTTATTCTTTCTATTTACGACGAAAACTAAAATTTATCAAAGTTTTTACAAAAAAAAATGTATACAATTTTGTAAGCCTCTGAAAAAATGTTTATATTAGATTTATTCTTAATATCATTGGAGAAAGTTGCATGACTTTTGAAGAGATCACTATTACTTTAAAATGGAAAAGGGGTTTAGAAATGGGATAAAATCAATTTTGAATCCTATGAATTTTTTTATTTTAACGCAATCGTTTGACAGTTGTATATATTTTATGAATATGGTCATAACTTAATGTACAATTATGCTATATATTGATGAATGTTTATATTGGTAGGTGTATTTATTAGTATAATAAAAAGATTAAGTAATCCAAAAATGGATTTAGATTATAGAAGTTAGTTACATAGGCGATTTAAAATGATGCTTCGTTATTAATACCTATCACAATTAATTCCTTACGGGTGCTGATTTTGTTTTTATTTATTATTATTATTATTATTATTTTAATAAAATGATTGAAAAAGGTTTAAGCTCTATATAAATCATATATTTTTGTATTAAACTCACCTACTATGTACAACTAATACCCACCTTAATGTAACCTAATCTTATAATTTTATCTAGCTTATTTGTTTTCTTGCCATGTTCGAAACATGTTTTTGTTTATTATGATTATTTTTTTAAGGCAATATAACATCGAACGGGTATTTATGAAAAGAATTCTTCTACTTAATACACGAGGTATTTAAATAGAATAGTAAATAATTATCACATTTGATTTGAGCGGATCCATCTCGTTCACTTGTCCATCAATTCCTTCCTTCAATGAAATATTTCAAGTTCTAAAAACCTGAAGTCTTATTCTAGTTTGTAAATTTGGTAATAGCAGGAACTTATAAAGATTAAGTCCATTACTACTTCTCTGAACATCCTGACCATGGCATTTGAGCAGTTATGACTACAAGATCAACTTTTTCATAGCTGCCTAGAAGGCAGATAGAATTACAGTAGACCTGGTTAAGAACAAGTCTAAGTCATCAGTTAACTAAAATCTAGGGGGATAGTCGTAGTCGTTATTGTATGTGATCTAAATGGTAGAGCGGCCAGAACCTTTCGAGGCGGAAGTACTTCGCCACCTCAGTAGCAATCTCGGTAGATCGTGAAACAATTGATCGATTATTAGTAGCCAATTGCATCTGTGGGCAGAACTCTAGAATGGCAGGCACCACTACATCGCAGCGAGCCCACGGCCGCAGTTGACATTGAGTTGAAAACTTTACCTTCCGTCATCAGTTCCAAGTGAGGGAGCATAATTGCCTCATACTGGTGAAAATCATGCTCGATCTAACGCCGCACCGGCAGCCACTCAACCGACAATGGATCGGCCGGCCAATGCTAACTGCTTTTGTGGGCTCGAGTTTTTCAGAGCTCATAACCTAGCCTAATGCGAGTTCGTGATCTTGTCCGTCGCGGAATGCCGCGGCGACTTCGGTCTAAAGATCGCGGGTCTTGTCTTAATCACTTCTTCCAAGTGGCTCTGTCGCCGTGAGCTGGCTCAAGGTGAGTTTTGAGCCGCGCGGTGAGCTCGCGCTCGCACTCATTCAGTTTTGGCGGCGGATTAGCAAATCTGCCAATTAAACCTTTTGGCGAATCATTCCTTGCGTAATCTGCAGCGACAATCCCGTTCTAAGCTTAATAACTATCGTGACAGCGATATCTATTTATTTAATGAGAGGATGCTTTTCCGATATGTTTCACACATAAATGCTGATTAATAGGACAAATGATGATAATCAGTCCTTCGAAAATAAATCAGGCTTACTCTTACAGATAAAGAGTTTTACGACAAGCTCACTTTGAAAGCGCATCCGCTTCACTTTGCAAAATTCGCACATGCGGTCAACACATTTCGAAGTATGATCTGGTTGCTTGGGAAACTAGTAGCGATAGTCGAGCCCATAAATTTATACCCAATCGTGCATGCATATGTATGTATATCCAATCAAATTAAATTATTTGTATTAATAATCCAGTGACGTGAACATTTTCACAGCATACAAGGCAATCACAATCTTATTGGATTTTATATTTACAATAAAAAGTGTAAATTGTTTATTGAATTTTGTTTCTTATGAGTAGCCTTAAATTCATTTTAGACATGGATATTTCCATAACAGTGTTTATCTCAATTATCTTTTTAATTATTACAATATTATATGAAAAATTCCACTACTAATTTTCGTAAGACAAAATACATACATATTACATATGTAAGTAAATATAAATAGAATATATTAATAACAGTCGATAAATATAGTACATACATTTAAATTATATTAATTATGAAACAACCCCTTGGGCATTATTCATGAACTTGATTCGAACATGAAAATGATCCGATTTCTAATTTCGAACAGTAATTTCGTATTAACCAATTCAATCGAATCTCAAATTGGTGCTACCCTAAGAAAAGTAGGAGATTCGTTTCAAAGCATACATTATCTACTTACATTTTAACGAAGAATTTCCTAAAATTCAATCGCGAATGAAAGGTTACGACTCACAAATACCACCCAATGCATTTTCGACAAACATCGAGCGGCATTTCGACGAGTATCGAATTCATGACTACCACGAGGTCGGATTCGTGAATAAGGACCCCTAGTTTTAAATTGAACATTTTGTTGAGACATTCGATTATTAATAAGAAATTGAAAAAAAATTGGGCAACCAAAATTTTGTTATTTTCGAATCAGGGTGAGTACCTTGTAATCATCAATTTCAAAACTGAATTACACTGAGTTGCTTATGCAATATTGTATCCAATGTTCTTGTGTTGTTTTTACAAACAGACTTCAATAAATATAATAATATGGTTCAAACTTATCTTAATTATTGTCTAGTAGAATAAGTAACGATTCTTGTAAATCACGGAAATGTTAAAAAGTTAAACACGCGTTTGATTTTTGGTGGTCATAATTTGGAAAAAGAATATGTGATTAGCAACTTAAAGGTTTAAAATAAAATCGGACTACGTAAACCCATCTGAAAATTAAATATAAGTTACCTGTCTGTAATTTTACTCATAATAATTATATTACAACCTTCTATATGGACATACAATACATAGTTGCTAATAATAGGTGAAAGCGGTTTAATTCTCTTTTGAAAGAATACAGCTTTAAATAAAATGTTTACAATTGTTTTAGAGTTACATATATAAAAATATACGTTGAAATTTCTGATATTTATTTATTTTCTTAGAATAAACAAAATATATTCTATTTTTAACAATATCAATTCAAAAACTTTGAAGAAAAAGATGTTATAGATACTAACTAACCACGAACTGATTAGGTTCAGATATATGTATATCTATCATAATTAAAAATAAAGTAGGTAATTTGATTGGTTTGGTCAACTTAATTTTTTCGTTCAAGCAATCGAATTTATTTTTATCTTTACGTTTACTTGTTTTTCATTTCTTATAACCTCCTTCATGGATGAAAAGGTCGTGAACGAATATTGCGCCATTATTTAAAAAGTTATTTATAAATACACACCACAGTGAAGATTATAAATAATTTAAAAAAAACAACTTTCCACAAAATATCAAAATGCGATTTAAATGCCCTCTTCCGTCTCTACTAAATTGCACTTTCTTCCTCTCAACTTAAAGCAGATGCGCCGCAAGATTATTTTGCATATCCCAACTTTCCCAAGGACTCCTTGTGGCGTTGTACGGCCTGCTCAAGATCGTTGATTTGTTTCCTGTGAAACTCGACCTGGCCGATCTGCTCGTTCTTTAGTTTATAAAGCAGCTCTCGTTGCTAAGAAATTGGCCGGTAAATTTTTATATAATTCAAAATTCTCGAACTCAAAGTACCTGTTTGTAAAAATACTCTTCTTCCTTGGCTGCTTCTTTTTTACCGAAGGGGGTTTCAGCGTCGCGGATAAATCCGCCAACAACACCAGTTTTGCCGGATCCTTTTCCCACGTTGTTAAGCTGTGAAATGCTCATCTTCGCATATCTGGGGTATTTCAGATGCGCATTTTCAAAAATTTTTAAAATTACAAAATTTACGTTTATAAATTTTATTTTCCTGGAGTCGAAAAACGTGAAAAATTAAATTCACTTACCTCAGATGAGCTGGATATAGACGCGCTGTTTGTTTTGATAGTGCAAACATCGTTCTTGACCTACGAAAACTGCCGTTTAAAAATAGCTAAATATTCACTGTGAAGGAGACCGAACTTTCTTCAACTTTCTTTGCCGACTCTTGGCGACCAAATTAAACATTCGCCACGTCTTATCTTGGTTTTGGCTGGTCAGTTGGCTTTTTCAGCCGGGATTAGAACCCGAGTGGACACTGGACAGGCGGCGTTCGGACGACACCCACATAAGAATATAAAGTTCAGTTCGTCGAAGATTTTACTCTGAATTTTAAATTATACAACGAATATATATGTATGTTAGCGACATCAAAAAACTCCAAGTGTTGATAAGGTCCACGGTTCACCAAGCAAAATAACGAATGAAATTTTAGAAATATCTGCAGCTAGTGTTTTTATAATTTTACAAATATAATTCTTCTAACATAATAACAATATTTGAATAATATGTTGTTAGTACACATTCTGCAAAAGACGATTTCAATTTCTTTAATGGAGATAATTTTAGTTTGATTGCAAAAAGTATCAATTTAAACTGAATCCTTAACAAATATGCGCCAGAGAAATTAAAATTAATTTTTTGTGCAAATTCTACGGCAATGGGAACATATTTTTTATTGGTTTTATCGGATTCTGATTTATGTACTGAGGTAGATTGAAGTCGATTTTTACCATAAAAAACCTTTTATCTATTTTTGTACTGTAGTTCAAGTTTAGTTGCCATTAAATAGGAAAATTTATGATATCTCATTGTTTTACTTAATCCAAAAATGAACTTTATGTTTGTAGCTGTATTCGAAATATTCTAAAGAAATTTCCAGAAATTATTAAGTCGAACACTTCGAAGTGAGATACAAATTATCTAAATAAAGAATATTGTAATACAAATTTTGAAATAATGCTAAGTAATTTGATATCCTAGAAAAAGCAAAAATGTATGCATAATAAGGAAATTTGTCTTTATTAAAACACTACCTTTAACTTTAAGCTATAATACAGGGCCATCTTAGACCATACAAAGTTTGAGAACTTTTCAGAAAAAAGATGTGTGAATGTTATTAGTTTTATACCAATTAAATGATATAATATTTACAATAGACTGTTTTGAGAATTAGACTTGTTATTATGCCTTCAAAGTCCAATTTTTGAATGATATAACTTTTTATGCACATGATTGATAAATTAGTAAGTGGTTCTTCCAACATAGTCGTTCGTGGTAATTCAATTTTTATTTTTATTTGTGTAAAAGAAAGCTTTGGACGTTGTACTCCTTGAAATTAAATTCTGGATTCGTGCTCTTTTATAGTAATATTTTGAAATTATCTATTCCTAGAATTAGAACGACTTGCGAATACACGTTATGTAGTTAATTTATTCAAATGTCAGCAACATACCCCTTTTTTGGCCGCTTTGCAAAGTACAAAACATAGTTGCTAGTTGGCAGAAACATTATACAAAGTTGTTGTTGATTTTAAACGAAGGGGCGTGCTCATTTTCCGTGCACCTACCCGCATTCAAAAATCTGTATTTTCTGCTATGACCAGCTAACCGAACTGGTATGCTTGTCTAACTATGACACAGTAAATTTAAAACCACATCAAAAAGAGCCAAAGGGAGTCGTGGCGACCAGGCTCGAGAAAACGCAAGGCGAACATTCTTAGAGGTCTTTTGCAGACCTGGTTAGCATGTCCATGTTCGGAGGAAAACAGCTCGTTGGGAAACTCTGGTGGCTCAAGGACGACACAGCGAGTGAATTAAAATTCAGCGGAAATTGTTGCAAATGTGTTTTGCAGGCGGCTTAATTCTTGGTGCATAGCAGACGTGTGGACAGCCAGGGATCCTTTTTATTGCACTTGAAAAGTATGCTGATGAATGCTGATGGATCCATAACTTTAGCATGCATTAGTTAGCCCATATATGCTCCAGATTGTAGCCTATTGCAGGTGAATGTGTGCTGTCGTGCCGCAGCTATTAATAGTGGGCCTTTAGTATGCACCGCATAACGTATTAATTTACTTTCCTTGGTAATGAACTTACCCCATGGTTTACTTCCAGCTTATCCTTTCAATGTCAGTAGGCTTATTTTCCATTTCTGAATTGTAAATGAATACGGCAGCAAAGCAACTATTTTTAGCTGTCTCGTTTTAAAATTGACGACAACTTTCGTAATTTTAATTTCTTAGGCTACCGACGCTGTTTATGGATCTTCCGATTTTGTCCTTATGGCTGTTACATGCAAGGAAATAAATGTCTTACATTGCGTGTGCACGAGCCATAGCTTCCTTAATGAAGTTAACAAATTTTCGATCGATAATGATAAAGTTTTAAAAGTCAAGAATATTTTGAAAAGTATTTGTTTTTCTTTTCAGTTTTTATTAAAAATTCCCACAGAATAATTTCCTTAGTTTATTGTATTTCCTTATTGAGTTTCCTCTTTAGTGCAGTCAATTTATTATTGTGGATATTCCTCCTTTATATTCAGTTCTTTTACTTTCTTGTGGCTTAATATGATTTCCGTGACACGTGATACCGGTACTGCAATAAGAAAATAGAGTTGTAGGATGCAAAAAGGAATTTGAAGGACACTTCAATTTAGTTCAGTTCACCACAATTTTTAATTTTCGAGTTCTGTTCGTTGAAACATTCAACAATTAAGTAATTGTTACTATTGATATAGGCACGTACATAAATATGTTATATCCCGTCTTAAATGGAAATTTTGTTGCAATGATACAAAGGGAAAGATATTTTTATCAAAGTTTAATATTATTTCGGAACTACGTATGATGCGCACCGTAATTGTTTATCCTTGTGTCAAATTGTAATATGAATAAAAGGACATACGAGTAAACTAAATATGTAGGCTCCCCTCTTAGTGTTTTCACTACGGAACTTAAAAAATATTTACTTTTTCCAAATTCTTTTACATTTTATACGGTTTAGTTGAATTTGTTATATTTATTTTGTGTTGACAGATTATCGTTTTACACAGTTTTGATTTACGCTATTTTTTGTGAAACGTAATATCTATACCATATAAACTAATCGATGCTTGTTTAATATAATAGTTTACAAGTGTGATTGTGCATTAATGTTATCAAAAAAGCAAATGTAAAATGAAGGGCAAATATTTTTCTTATTATTTTCTTCGGCGTATAATTCCTCTATTGCCAACAAGTAATTCGTTTAGAATTCGATATGAGAAAATTTCAGGTATTTTGTACCATAATAGCTCTTTTAGACTAAAGTGGAAAATTATTCGACAAATCGGGATATAAAGCTTGGCAATTACGAAAAATGCCAGGAGAAAACCCATTGGAACAATTATGTATATCAATTGAAGTACAACATGCATGCATCGTTGGCACACGAGTTCCTCCTGGTGCGGGCTAATGCAATTTTTTCCCGACAAGTGCCGTGAAATCTATCTTTGTCACGATAGAAGGACTTTCCATAAATAACCACAGAAACGTACTAAGTCGGTCCATAAAAGTTCGAATTTAAAATGAAGCAAAGCGTGCTTTATGGCGCGGTTATTAATACTTCAGACGGAGGTGCGTGCGGACGCAAAAGCACTTTGTGCCCATATGTGGCTTGGAACCCTTTAGGGTTTAAGCGGCAATCCCTGTGGCAAGGCGATATGTGGAGGAGCCTTAGGGATAATATTTGCGTGTTTCGCGTTTTAGCTATTATAGGACTGGGACTGGAACTCCCAGCTCTACATGACTTTAGATGTAAGGAGTTTATGAATTGTTTCACGTCTTAACATTAATTCATTATGTTAGCTTTTAAAGTGGTTTTTACAAGACTACTATGACATCTGCCAATTTAGCTATAATTTATACCGAAATGAAGATTGCACACGTTTTTTCCAACACTTTATCGTACACCCATAAAATATGGTTTGCTTAATCGGTTCTTTAACCTACCTCAACCTTATCGACTTGTTTTACATGTTTATAAACGTCCAAATATTGACTGAGTAGCACTGGTATACTATAGGGAGATATGCAAATCACATTTTGACTAATGAGACTACTTTGCGCGATCATGTGATAAATATTTCTAGATCTCGACATAGTTTATTTATTTATTTTATAAATGTTGAATAGCTAGTCACGTTTTACGAACTTAAAATGTGTTCGTATTATTTTTAACTTGAGTTATGTTAGTATAGGTAGTGGATATTATCTACCTGCTTTTCTGAAAATTGCGTTATTTGAAAAGTTTTTGTAATTGTATGTATTAAATTTCATACATATGACTTAGAATATAAATATTTCAATACTTGTATTTACAAAAATAGTTTCTATTTTATTAATTAGTGTAGTTTGTATAACAATTTTATTTTAGTTATAGGTTGGCAATTTTTATTCTGGTTTTTATGATTACGTTTTAATCCTTTTACAAAAACATTTGTAAGATGCACTTAAATCAACACGATTAACGAATTCAATTTATTGCACAACTCATAAACACGGAACCAGAAAAATAAATGCAATCATTCCCTGGAATAAAAGTGAGTGAGATTTATTGCGATTTTCAATGGAAAGTTGCATACAAATTGTCCATTAAAAGAGTAATAAAAATGCCGCAAAATCACACTACTTATTAGTTAAAGGGTGCAACGTTTGCAACATTTCTTCGTTAGGGGTGCACTTAATCAGTCACGTTCCAGGAGCAAAGGGCGGACGGTTAAAAGTTTGGGGCGAGAATTTCTTAACAGGGTTGGGTATAAAATTATTTAAATGTTTAAGATAAAGGCCTTCAGGCGGGTTGTTATAACATTGCGTGTCGGCACTGAATCCCGCATGGAATTCTATGCTAGGCATTCTTAACCCAGTTGAAACGATTAGGTGCCACGAAGGGATAACTTATGCTCCAACAAACACTAAATTAGCTCATGTGGGCCTGAGAAACTGTGAGCGAAGGTGCGAAGATTACGACGCTTCTGAAGTAATTCTCCTTTCGCTTAATTTATAGGGAGAATTACTGCGGGTTAGTACTGCAATGTAGAGGTGAAACGCGACGTAAAAGAGCTAAGGGTTCCTTTCCGGTTTGCATTAGACGCATTATCGTGAATTGCACAAGCTTATCTCAGTATTTATGGGTGTGCTGATAGGTTGTACCGCATGGTTTTCCTACGAATGCTTACTACACTCATGACACCTTACATTTGAATATCATAAACATTTCGTGTTTTAATATTTTAAAATAAATTATACTTATGTACATTTGTTGATCAAGCATATTGTTAATTTGTTATTCTAAACATTTACTATTTTAGTGAAAAACCAGGATTCTTCAAATTTAAAGAGAATTTTTTTAATTTTTTCAAACTTAGAAATACTGAAGAAGTAGTGTACCTACATATATGATATTTTCGAGCCTCCAATCAAATTAATTTAATCATTCGTGTTACTATACTGCCATGTTACTGAATAATTGAACAATTTTATTCAAACAATGGATGTAGTGCAGTAATCGTATAATAAGTTGTTTCCGAATATTTTTCCATATAAGTTTATATAAGACAAAATTAATCCTTAAAAAGTGGAATCCGGATTGGTGAATTTTAACAACGATAATTATATCATTTTACGAAATAATAAATATTCAAAAAAGTATATTTTTCGGCATTTATTCCTATTCATCAGTGCTGCATTAAAAATTACTTTTACTGAATTAAAAGTAACATAATAGTAGAAATATCGAACAAAAAGGAATTGACCGATGAAACCATTTAAAGGTTAAATCTATTATTATTTTAGCCATATTAAAAGGAATGTTAGTAAAACCGAAGTACCTGAATGTATGCCAAGTTCGCACAAAATCGACACAGAGTTTTTAAAGTTACCAAGCTATGAAATTTGTAGATTGTTATGTTTGGTGTAACGTATAACTAAATGATTGTATTATAAACTTGCAAGGGAACATTTCCAACCTGAATTCCCGATTTTGATGAGATTTGGCAGAAATTTTACCTCTAAACCACTGTTTTCAAATCCTGCTGTAAGCTATAAATTATATATGTATATGTACTTTCTTTAGAGTTTATCACTGTAAGTCGCTTGCGAAAATTTTTGAACTTTTAGAAAAAGTTCATGTTCATAGATTCAGTTTTCCTTAGGCTTGTGCTTCAGTTTCAACTTAAATCTTTACTTTTCGAACGAAACAATGAGCTTCAAGTATATTGTTAGAAAGATGAAAAATAAACCAATTCAGAAATGGTTAATACACGAAAATATGGTACTCATTTTACTGTTTCTGATTTTAAAACGAAAAAATGTAAAGATACTGGATGGATTGCTTGATCTGGCCGCTGTTCGAATTATAAACTTATACCAAGCATACCTGAATATATTAAAATCTCTTGGACAAGAAAACTGATTGTGAGCAAGCATTTGCAACTTTATTATATTATATTCTGTCGGAGGTCAATGAATTTATTGATGTACTGTGATAAGCTCCAAAGGAAGTATATATGATTTATAGGTTTTCGGAAAGCTTAGACTTTCCTTAAAAAGCTTACGTGCTCAAATCTAAAAGAATAGTAGCATAATGGGAGATCGTGTCACAAAGTGACTCGAAAACGGATCGTTTCTGACCTTTAGAGGAGGCCTTCCCCCAAAGGATCGAATTTCAGCAAAGTTTGAAAACGGGTTTATACATGTCTCACCAAGGATAACACTTCACCCAAGTTTAATCAAAATCGGGTTGGGAATGTTCCCTTGTAAGGTTTTTTATAACTGGAAATATCAATTATTAATATATATTTTTAACTTTAATTTCCCCCGTCCTTTACGGATTATGTTTAATTTTAACTCCGCTGTGGTGTACTATGTATTGAGTGACGCAAGCGAGTTTTGTACTATTAATTTGTTTCATGATGAAACGCAACGCACAGGCTCGCTGTGGCGTCCGCCACTCGCTCAAAGAGAGGTCACTCGAAAGCAACCGCAGGTTTAATCGATTTCCATTGAGCTCCGAAGCCTTCCGAATGGGCGAGTGTGCTTTCCATTATCCGCCCACGTAGTCACCGACAGTTCGACAATCATCCGAAGCACCAACTTCATTGATTACTTACATTTCACTTACTTTCATTAACCCGCCTGCCACCCGCAAGTTATTGCTTAAGAAACGCCCGGTTGACACAATCCGGCTCAAATGTGCGGGAGACCTGCAATTGCGGGGCTCCCCGTCCACTGAACTGGCACCGTGCGTTCCTCTGATCTTCTGACTGATTAAAATTACAAGGGGCGGTTTAATGAACCGGAAACCTGTGCACATGCAAAAGGGCGAAAGTGAACCCGAGTAGAAAGTGTACTCGCGGGGGTGGCGCTGCTCCTCCTAAAAAGAGCTGTGGCCTGGGCTTCGGATGTTTGACGCGGACAGATTCTAAGATATCGATCCTCGAAGTCCTAGGAGTTGGACCCGCCAGAGGACGAAATTTATTAATTTTTAAATCTCACACAAGAATGCTTTTTGTTTGGAGCTCAAATTGGGCGATGGGGAGTCTTCCCCAACTTAACAACCCTGATATTAGGATGTAAATACATCCTTTGGATTAACGGCTCAATAAACTCAATGGTAACTATGTACAAGACTAACGTAACTTGAACCTACTTAACTTTGTGCAAATAACCTAGTTATATAAATAATTTACTATTCTCTCTTGTTTATATATTTTCATAAATAAAATTTTATATTTATGCATTATTAACAAATGATTAAATTGTAGTGTGATTATACAAAGCACTAAAATTTAGTTAATTTCATATATAAGCAATAATTGCCGATTTGAATAGAATTCAAGGATGACGTAGTCGGAATTGTTTTAATTTTTTCACAATTCATGCAGATCCTATAAATATATATATTATATGTACATAAATCTGTATGTATGGATGTGGTGGTGGAAGAAATAATAAGTAAATAAACTAAAAAAGATGTAAGTTCACAATAAAACGTAAATAACAATATATTCTAATTTTTGTTAATATAAGTACTGAATACTATAATTAATGTACCAAGATTTATTTGTTTGAACTCGACCATTGAAACAATTTTTACATTAAATTTTGAATGTTTAGCTTTTATATCAATTATTTTATCAAACTTTTAGATACATACATATATACTCAAATATTTGTGTAACAGATAGAATTCGTAGTCAAGAATCATCTTCAGAATGTCTATAAAATAAATAGCATGCAAAACAACAATAAATTTTTACCCGAAATATGCATATACATATACTTGAATAGAGCTCATTTATTTGTATGAAGGTGGGGCTATAATTGGAGTTCGATAACAATGGCAAATTTAAAATGTGAATTAGTTTGGGTTACTGTGTAATATTCCTTTACCTAGTTATTTAGTTATTTCGCTTGATTAATATGTAGGTAATGTATAAAACAGGGTACAATTAACTCTACACCTACATATAGCCAAAAATTTGTTACAATCATTAAATTTCTGCTGTCTTAGCATAATTCATCATAAATTTTATTTGTCTCTGTTAAAGGCAATCAATCAATTATAGTAGTCAGAAATGATTTATAAATCGTTAATGTATTAAATCAAACAGTCTTTAACTCTTTTATGATTGTTACAATGCTTTTTATGAGCTATTACGGTTATAATACTTTTTTATGGTTAGAATATACATATGTATGTATGCACCCTTAATATCAATCATATTCTAGTGGCTCACATAAAAATTAGCATTTAAATAATTCAACGAGGAATTGATTTGTTAGATAAAGGTTAATAATAAGCACTAAGACTTACTTTTTGGTAACTTTCTAAAAATTTATATTTTTAAAAAGAGCTATTCTGAAAGTATGATTTTGTTTGTCACAATCAATAAAAAGGTTTATATACACAATTACTTAACTTTTAAATTAAATAAAAGCTTGACAAACTTTTAAATTTCTAATAAATTACAAGTCCTTCTAATCGAAGCGTGGACAAAAAGCCATTTTAATCATGAAAACAAATGCATATCAAATCGAATAAGTCTCCCACGTGCCTACGGAATTATGCTGCTTTCATAAACTTATTTGCAATATTTTGGTTAAAATTCGAACTGTGTGCAGCTTTGCAGTGAATAAATAAAACTGAAAAGCAAAATGAAATATTTGATTTAAAATATAATAAATAATTTAAAATACAAAATTCCTGGAAATATATTCATAGGAACATGTTGTATAATAGAGTTATTTTTGAGGATAATTAAAGGTAAAATGAACACCCTACAATCCAATGTATATCCTGTTGAATATAAATTTAACCATTTTACTGCATATTGTGTTGGTTCCACAAATATCACAAAAGCATCAGTTCCACAGTGTTTAGTTTTCAGCCTGATCCGATTGAAGAACATCAAGAGCTGCGTAATTTTATTTTGGTCTGAAGAACATGTGTACATGAATCGTTTTCACAAATTTAGAAATTTTAAAAATAATTATCATCTGCTTAGTGTAAGCATGTAGAATGAAATTAGCTACACTTTTGAGGCATTCCAGGCGTTTAATTTAAAGACAGGGGCATAGAAATTTGTTCCTTTTTACCTCCTTTTGCGATTAAAAAGAAATTGGGGAAGATAAAAATATCATTTAATTGCATATACTTGCAGATATTCATAACTAGTTACTCACATTTAAAAATTGGGATGGTCCGAAAATATTCGCAACTAAAGTTTCATTTCAAAAAATGGAACAACAAAAAAAGAGTTGTTTCGACAAATGCAAAGTAAATCTTGAACCTCGTATATATGACCATTATTTCAATAAGTATAATAACTAAAATTAGTTTAGAAGGCTGAAATTGGAAACTTGTTTTTAGTGTAATGGGTTTAGGTATACCTAGAGGTAAAATTGTAGGTTGTTAATTCGAAATAACTGCTAATTTCAGAATAGTATTAGCTATAACAGTTGTCGTACTTTTATTTGTTTATCAAAATGGAGGACATATGTGACTTATCAGTATGATTTAGCATTGCTTAAATTATTTTGAAATTTAAAACAGCATTTTTATTGTGTTTGTTTTGCTAAGGTGCCTTGAAGATTGTTGATAGTTTAGTTAAGGTTAAAGTTAACCAAACTTATAGAAACTTCTATTTACCTCTAATTAAGCTAATGAAACCGACATTCTAATTACACTAAATCCAAAAAGCCTTTTGAATTGAGTCCTGATTTAGTGCACGTGATATAACCTCACATTTCATTTAAGAGAAGGATATCCATCATATGAATACTTTCGCACCTACACAATTTTGCCAATCGAATCTTCACTGGACAAAGATTAAACAAGGCAGAAGAGGATGTGGTGCACTTAGTCCTTGTGCCCTCGAATTGACGCCTGACCTTTTCAATGGACGCATCCTCTGCAGCTGTGGTGACAAAGGAGGGTGAGGAGAATCATAACAACGCACTTAATTAACACATATATGTATGTGGGCATTTTCTTCACACCTGCCATAAATAGACTTGCTTTGCTTTCATGCTTTCATGACGTTTGCAATTGTCGTATATACATCCTATCCTTATTGAATGGACTTCATTTTGAGTTTCGTGACGTACCTACGCCTGAAATTCAATTCAAGTTGCTATTTTCAGGAGTCTAATTATGTGTCTAAATTAAACCCAGTTATAGATATTTTTGAAGAACAAGTAATTTTCAAAAATCTTGCAAGGAAAGGAGCATCAACTTTAAGTAACGTGAATTTAGTATTACATTGGCAGGTTAACCTGTTTTTCCAGGTATATGCCATCCTATGACCTATCGCTCCCACTGGAAACTTCGTAGATTAAGTTTCCACGTGCAAAAAAACGTGAATGATGTCCACTTAATACGTCACGATATGCGTTTCCGTCACTATTCCACATCCACTGGAATATTCGTTTGTTAAATCAGTGCACCTACAGTTCGGAGAATTTCGAATCCGATCTACATAACTAGGATTCATGAACAGTCTGTACCAATGCATACTGGTTTTCATGCTTAACGCCCTTCTGATTTTATGAGGAAAATGGTAAAGTTGGAGTTTCATTTGAGTTTCATTCCCGGGGAGGTATCTAAGGTGATGAATTCGAGAACTGTACGAGGGCACTCACTGTAAACCTGTTGTCTGAGATTAAAAGTTGCCGCTTTTCACGAGTGTCGCAAATAATCAATAAGAGCCATGAACATGAGCATGGCTGCAGACTTAATTTGTTTTAGTTAGAAATGCTCTCGCATCACAACATAATGAAATTGTTGACAATGAAATATTCGTTTCTACGTTTCCCTTAAATTTCCTCATCCAATTCCAGTGATTATTTATTAAGTTAATCATTTTAAATTTTAAGGATACCAGACGTATAGGTACAATTCCAAAAAAATCAGAGTTATTTACCTATATTATTTTTTATGACTTCTACATATGTAATGATTTTAACCTTAACTCTTAGTAATTGTGATTAAAGAAAACTAATTTAATATTGAAGAATATAAACAACACATTCGCAAATATTTCGTCAAATTCATATTACAATTTTTATGGTTGTCTATTAGTCCAATTTGAAAATTGCTTATGTATAAAGTAGAATTTTTCTTACACTTTCTTATTTCAGGGCATAGCCTTTTGTTGAACGTCTAAAAATAAAGGTTTCTTGTCATATTTATAAGATTTGAAATTGTTAAATAAGTAAAGAAAGAGTTTCCAAATGCATTATTATCGAAAAAGTCGATCCTAACATTAATTTTATCAAAATTTGCTACCTTGTATTCAAAAATCGTGTTTGGAGTAAAACCTGAAATGATTGAATTCCAATTTTAAACAAATGTATTTTCTTCAGATATAAAAAAAATATTTTATGCCAAATAACATTGACTTAAACTTACTCTTACATCAACACTTTCTGCTCAGTCATTGTTTTAGATACATATATTTAAATTTTTTGGTTTCTTCACAACTAATTTTTATAATTTTTTGTAGGTGTGGTCTACTTTTATCGTTGCGGCATATATTTTACCTTTGGTAAGTTGTATTTTTTAAATATTAATCGAAATTGAAACAAATATTCACGTCAAAAAAAAACAACTTTGATACTAATTATGCGAGGTTTTCTTGCACTCGACCCTTTTTTACTATGTTATACAAAATTGTGTGTATGTTTGTATAAAATTCCTTCTCGTTTATGCTTACTAAATAAATTCTTATACAATTATTTTGCTTCTTCTTATGATAAATGTGTTCCGAATTAATAGATGCTTTTAAAGTTGGAAGTGGAATGACTATTTAAATTTGAGAAAATGAAAGTTTAAACTGCAGTAACTTAAGTACTTATTGTTCAGATAAATTCTGCTATACCTGTTTAAAGAAATTCATAGGCCTCAATTAAGTTTAGAAATGTTTTCCTTGTAAGTAAAACAGCTAATGGCGCAGAATAATTCTCGTTTGCATTAATTGAAATGATAATTTCAGTTTATTTGTGTTTGCTTATTTTATTGTGCAATATTTAATTTATTGTTTAAAAAATAAACTTATTTGAACGAATAGAAATTTCACAGAAATGAAAAATAACTATTTCATTCAAGATTAATTGTTTTTAATTAGCACTTTTGAAAGGCTGTAAGCATACAAAACTTCTCTGACTCAGCTATTAATTTCACAAACTTATTTGACATAACTATATTAAAGATTTACATATTAATAGATGAAAAATTATAGTTATTTGAATTTTTGCCACTGCAGGAATTTTTAAGATGATAGTAGAAACTAAATTAATTTAACATTTCCTATTATGTGAAGTTATGATAATTTCCGAATTCAAACTTTTCTAAGATTTTCAATTATGCTATTAATTTAAGTTTTGGAATTCGATATAATTTATTTATAGACACATCTTAAAGGCCCCTTTTTTTTGAATATTAAAGTCAAATTTTATAAAACTTTTCATATTAACGATTGTGCGTATAAATTACGTAAATGCTTGTTATAAATAACTAATAAGGGAACCTAAAAATAGTAGCCAAATAGAAACTTATCTAATATAAAAATATATTTCAAAAGTAAAACTTCAAGGAACCTAGATCACGTATTTATAATCGAAGGATGATAAAAAGGAATTTAAAAAATTACATTAGTTGTTCTTTTACATGAAGTAAAATCACAGAACGCTTAGTTGCGAACCGTGCTATATTGAAGGATTATTTGTTGAAAAAAATATCTTGGTTTTATTTATAATTAATTTTATTTCCAAAAAAGATTAAGGTTGTATTATAGTATTGTAGTAAATTCTAGTTGACGCACAATTAGCTTTCCTAATATTTCATTTTTTCCCTTTGTTGCCAGTTGCTATAATCACACCAATTTAAAACAATAGATATCGATTAAAATTTCAAAATATGTACAATATTTTTTTAAGTCGCTTTTGAACCTTAGGAGTATAGTAAAGTAGCTCTTCATAATTCCTATAAAAATAAAATTGAGTTTATGATGAATAGTGGAGATATACATTTTACTGTTTATTTGAGAATTTCTTGAGAAAACGCTTCCTCTATAATTTTTTAAAAATTTGCAAATTTAAATTCATTTGTCCAGGGAAGCCCTTATAAGTACCCATTTTCATGGATATAACTTAAATATGATACTCAGTTAAAGAAGTTAAAAGTATTACACTTCATAAAGTTAAAATTTACTATTTGCTTTATTATAACATGGCGCGCAATATTCTGTGGTGATAGTACGACCACATTTGAAGTACCCATAGAAAATTAATTTTAGCGGGGATGAATGAAAATGGGTGAAAGGATTAATTATTCGTATATGTGGGATTTTGTTGAAATCTAGGAACGGATATTTTGTAATAATTGTTTTAATTGTGAAGTAAACACATACTTACAAATTGTGTTGTTTGTTAAAGAGAACAACAATAAAAGTTGGTTTTAATGCTTATTAAAATTAAATATAGCCAAATGAGACCATGCTGAAGAATTGAATTATTTTAGAGATCGTGGCTGACTTTCTCTTTCTCGCTTTGTCTACTTTGCGAAAAACTTATTTATAGGCAATCTATATTTAGTGATTAATGAAAAATCCAAATTCAATAGACCCGCGCAAAAGGAATCTGCCCAAGGAGAGCCGAAACGAAAGAAAATTGTATCAGTTTTGGAACTCTCCACAGAGTTCCACAATTAGGACGGTCCTGCGCGGCCGCGTTCTACTGCGTTCCAAGCAAGCAGCCTGCACCGGAGCGGGCTTGCTGATGCCTCACTTTCCGGTGCAATCCGTTTGTACAATGATCGCTCGTTCATTTTTATTTGCCATAAACAAATTCGCTATTTCGGTGCATTTAAGGGGAAGATCCTCTTATTTATAGGCGATATTCCTCGATCGGGCCCAATGATACGTTTTCGAGAAATCCCTGTTTTGTGCATTTTAAATTTAAAACAAAAATGAAGCGGACGCATGAGGACGAGGGCGTGCGTGGCGGCGATTCCTTGACACCATCTCCCGACTTAGTTTACAAGTTATTTTAAATTTGAAGTATAATAGCCAGGCGATCGTACAAGAGTAGTTGGGTGCTTCAATATCTTCTTAACTTAGAGCTGAAACTGAAAATAAAAGTCTTATTTTGAGATCATGAACGCTACCACGCTGCCGCCAACACTGCCGCGGCACAGCCATGGATCGGATATGACATCCGCACAGTTTTGGGAAAAGATCGCGTCTAAGAAGCTGCGTTGCGTCTTCGGCTCCGGCTGCAGCATCTTCGACCGGTTGTTGTTGGATAAAGATAAACGCCCCGCGGAAAGCTGCCGTAAGCTTGACTCGCTGCCGCATTCCCCGGAAGGGTCAATTATTTCCCGGTGTCGCGGTGATTTCGCGATCAATGATCATCACTTTTGATTCGCAGGATTATCGTCGCGAGGTGTTTTTATTTTGGTTTTTGTGCCTCGTAAACAAGTGAAAGCTTGCATTGTGAAGCCGCATCATCAAGTGTGTGATTTTGATAAGTTTTGTGGGTCGTGCGAGGCGGTTTAAAATTTAATTGTTTGTTAATAATCTTTACCAGTTTACATAATGTTTCAAATTCGCTGATTATAGATTAGGCGGGTTTATGTTTGCACCGATTTATTTTCTTTATAAGAGCACTTTCGGTTGAGATCTTAAAATGACCTGCAAATAATAAATCAGATTGCTGTCTTTTAGTAATTATTAAATTTTGTGATATAATATATATGTACATACGTACATAAATATATAGTAGATAATATTGTTTTAAAATTTTTGAAATATTGTAATGCTATTATACATATTATTATTTTCCTAACCTCACAATATGCCTACAGTCGAATACCCATATTACAAACTTTCTAGATATTATGAACATTTCTATTTAACGAACAATTTTTATGTACGTCAAACAAAACGCTACGCTATGTAGGTATATGAAACATTATTCCTGGCGTAAATCATTTAACTCGTTATTTTGTTAAATTTTATTTTCACTTCGTGCAGCGTTTTATTGCTGTATTTCACATTTTGGAAAACGAATAGCAACTATAAATGAAATTATGAGAGATTTTTGGTTAATCGCATCCAGATTTACTTCTCTTCTTCTGGAAATTTGAAAAATTTTACGAATGTCGGATTGTTATTGTTTTTAATTTTTGTAATTATTTTTGATCGTAAATAATGTCCCTGTAGAGCTTATTCTTCAATTTATTACTGGATGTTTAAATTTCTTCTTCTTATCGACTCCAATTTAGTTATTTCAGTGCTAGTTATTTGACTTTTAAAGGATTTTCACATGATAGAAATATGTCTGAAAATTCTTTAAGTAATTATGTTTATCTTATATTAAAGAACTAAGTATATTAACTATTTAAATTTTGAATTAAATAACGAAACTTTGTAAAGTTTGAAAAATGGTTTATGATAGAAGAATGAAATATGTATAAATACATATACAGGTGAATTTAAGAATTCCTTCAAGTATAGGGTTGTTTTATTTATGAAATAAAATCTTACTAAGATTTGTAATAAAGATCATTCATAGTTCTCAGATTCTACAGTTTGCGATGTTTGAATGAATCCGATGCGGTAAGGCTTCAGGTCCAGATCTTTATATCATTGATGACAAAAGGATAATGCTTACACCGTAACATATTGTCGTGTTTTCAACAATAAACTATTTTAGTACTTTTAATACTTTGTTTTCAATTTTTAATATCTCAATGTAAGGCCTCACAATGATATTTGTCTACATTTCATCTGGTAGCATAAACTTTTAAATTACCTGTGACATAATAAGTATTTTAGCTTCTTTATAAACGATTTATTAAAACCAAGCTGACATAAAAAATAGGAAGCTATTCAGCAAACCGCATCGGGTTCAAATCATGAATGACATTGCACGCAGTGATTTCATTGTACTCTCGCACATATTTTCGCCCTCAGGCCTGGCTATTTATGAAATTCTCCTAAAAATACCTAAAATCGAATAAAATCGCTTTTTGTGTAAGTCTCCTTCAGTGATCTACACCAAATCGACCAAGGAGGTGCAAACTGGTATATTTACAGAAATTTATTTATAACGAAGTTTATTTATATTATACGATAAAGAAAGTTTCCGAAAGTGCTTCATTTGAGCCGCAAAAATGAAGGCAATCACTCAATTTCGTGCAGTTTCGTTTTCAGTATAATTTTGATCAGTCGTATTTAACATTAGTGGTGCAAACATAACCGGTGTTATTTATTTATTTTTGTTATTAATTACAGTGCACTCAAGTTATCGCTTTTGATGTCCTAAAGTTTATATTTTGAGGAAGTGATTAATTGGTGGAAATCTCGTGAATAGGAAATATGTGTTTATTTCTGAATCAAATTTTAAATAGAATAATCTCAAACGGTTGCAATCGCTTCGGCGCATGTGTTTTTTTGTTGTTCAAAGTTTCGTGATCTTAAATCTGAAAATAAAATGCCTTTTCTAGTGGTGTGTGCTGCCGTCCTGCGGCAGCTTTCCTCGGACCGATCTTGGAAGGATCGCAGCTGGGAACAGCTTCGTCTACGGAGGTCCAGATGGCCGGCTGCGAGAAGCGCTGTAAGTTTTCTCGAGTTTCCTTCTGACGAGCGGTTCGCAGCTCGGATAAAAGCCGCGTATTTAAGAAAAGTTTGCGGTGCGTAGGGTTAGGCAAAGTCTCAGGGTATATTTTGGTAGTAGTTCAAACAGTTTATTAATATTTTTATAAGTAAATAACATTAATAAATTAACAATCTATGAAATGACAAAGCGACTAACTTCGCTAGTGCAACTATAAATTTTGGAATAACAAATACATAGCACGCTATCTGAGTAACCCGGTTTCACCCGGTGCATCCTAAGTAAGTAACTATTTCGTTAAAGAATTCTCAAGTTTGATACTTCACCCATTCCAGGAGTCCTACAAAAATCTGTAAAAATCTGTGGCTGTTGTTCAAAATTCACTTCACTACCACGATCCCCATCTCCTATAGAGCTATCGTGGTATCCAGTTGAATTAATATCAAATACTAAAATCGATGGCCTCGTAGGCCTATAAAAAATGCGAAGTTTGTAATTCAATACAATGAAAAGGATAATGCATTACATTTTCATACTGAAAGATTTTCTTATTAATTAACACATTAAAACCTATAAATACGGTACCTACTTTCAGTTAACTTAGAATTTTGAATTTTGGCACGAAGGAAAAGGAAGAACTCCTATTGAAAAAAAAAAAATTCTGAATGTCATTAATTTCTAATTCTAAGTATTTTATGTAAGTCAAAATGATAGATTATGATATTCAAACCTTCAAACCCTAATTTAAGAGCACCTTTGTCCCCAAAAATAATTGTTTTATTTAAAAGATAAATTAAGGACACTTGAAAACGTACTAAAAAAACAAGTGTAGTCCAATAATAATTCCAAAGAGTTTTGCAACTACTTTTATTATGTTAACTTCCTTTCAGAAAAAGAATTTGAACTTCCACAAAACCATAATAATACAGAAATCACAGATAAAGTCAGTAGAGTTGGGTTAAGAACTGTGTTCGGTTAACTATTTATTCTATAAAAACATTTAAGCTCATCTTTAAATTTATTTCGTATTTTTTGATCTTTTTAATCGTGAAATTTCAATTTAAAACGAAAATGTCATTTTTAATGGTTCAATTCATATCGGTTTACGTTACCGAAACCGGCCATTGTACAGAATGCACATTTTCCATATTATTTTTATAAAAATCAATTAAAATTGAAAGACCAACAAATGGATTTAATCAAACTTCATAAAGGTCAACAACAAAAAATGCCTTTATCCTTGGGTGAAATTTTTAATTAAAAAATATTTGCGAATTTAAAACGCTGTGGTAAATTTATTCATTCCATGTGCTGTCCTAGATTTGCCACGTGTAGAGTACGAAGGTGGCTTTGTACATATTTATTAATTTTATATGCATTTTTAATACCAGATATTTTAAGTAATTAATTCTATAGACTGCGCAATAGAAAAGGAATACTTTATATTAATATTTTGAATAACTAAAAAAGTTCGATAACTTCCTTTTCATTCCTCTAGAAACTCGAAATCCACCCAAAGTAATCTAATTAAATTGTTAGATAATATGAATCCATTTAATCCTTTCATTTCCTTTTGTCGTTGGTCCCTGTTAAGATGCACAGAGACTTGATCAAAAAGGGTAAATTAATTCCATACGAGTAGAAGGACAACAAAAAGGGTTAATTGAAAGATTTCGGAGGCGTAAGCATCTGATTTCCTTAAGCTTTTCGAATTAAACCTACTTTGTAAATTCGCAAAAGAAGAAACAGATGCGTCCTACGAATTATTATGAGACAGCATTCACCTGGAATAATTAAGTAATTTAAAACTGTTACTGATGCCCTTTTGCCTGAAAGATGAAAGCGCCATTGCGATGCCACTTTGCTGCTTGAAAGGGATCGTAATATTTTTTGTATGAGTGGATTTTGGCTCCCAAAATTGATGCTCATTGATTTAGAGAACACGTGGGATCCCAACTAGAAGACGGAAGTTGGAAGTATACAACACAAAAAATGTCCTGTAATTTTAAAGCTAGGTTTTCCTAGCATAGTAATAGGGATGCTGTTTTCAGTTTTATCTTATATTAATTTTCAATTGTACCTGGATTTTTAGATATTGAAGGTTGCGAAGCTCTCAATTGACCATCGGAGCGTTATATAGAATCAATAAAAAGTAAATAAAACGACAATCTCGAAACATGTAGGCTCCTAATTGGAGGACATTTTATCATTGAGAAAATTTTCTATCTCCATGGCCGTCCTGATATTTAAGAAAATATTATCACAACAATATTTTTAAAATGTAGATATGAGATATTACGAAGTTTGTAAGTAAACTTCATTGATAGTAAAATTTCAATAGAAACCAGTTAAATCGCAACAGTTTGTTTTTCCTCAGCCGGAAGAAATTTAAAGTTTAATTCTAGCAGAAAAATATGACCTTTTTCAGAACCACAATAATCGAATTGTTACAATTAAATATTAAAATAAAACCTGAACAAAATACATCTGAAATTATGTACTTCACCTGAAAATTTTCTTTTATTTATCAAAGTCTCAAATCACCGCTTGGCTGAAAACCAATATAAGCCGATTACTCTAAATCGATTGTTCGCATTAACCTTTGATGAAGGGATGGGATGAATTTTTGAAAGGTGGACAAAATGGTTTCAAGTTTTTGTGTTAACTTATTTTTTATCGATAGCTGTTCAAGAAAAAATTTAAAAACAGTTAAGTAAATAAAAATAAATTAAGCTCTTCACACATTTAACTATGAATTATGATTTCAATAAAAAGCAATCAAAATAATAAGTCTTGTAAATATTATAGCTTCAATGTCTTTGCTGAAGCCTAAAATTTTTTGAAATAGTAATAGCGTACCAGATTTTCTTTCAACCAACATTAAGAACCTTCTCGCAAATACCGACGTTTGAAGAAAACAACTCGTTTTGAAATCTATGTTATCGTCTTGTAACTGCGATTCTACATACATATGCTTTTTGTGTTGTGGGCCAAAAATTAAACGTTCAGCATCCCTGTAATCGTACAGGGATTATTTCAGAGCATTACTTAGAAATGCTATATACGTTTATATTTGCCCGAGTACGATATAATAAAACGTTCAGATTGGATTTATTTAACTCTGCGTGGTCACTTTTAAAATAGTGAGAAAATAGTAAAATGAACTGAAATTGTTCTAGAGGTTTTTATTTGGCTTTTTGTATTTATTGTCGCGATTTTTAAGTTATCAAATTTAAATTGAAAATACTTAGATTATAAAATGTCCAACTCCTGAGTGAAATGCCCACAAATAAAAAAGTGTTCATAAATTTGATATTGATAAATTGAGAACTTAATGGACCAAGGCTTTAGGCAATAAATAATTTGGGAGCCACCCAGAGATCGTTTCTGATTTGTCTGCATATTCTGAGCCGCAGAAGGCTAGAATTTTGAAAAGGCATTCAATGTGAGCGCCAGATGCTCTGTCTGTGCCAGATTGAAAAATTTAAAGTTTTCATTTTTTGAAAAGTTTTTATTTCTTAATGTCTAGAAGATGACTGGGCGAATTTTTGGGCATCTCAAAACGTGATCCCACCCGGGCATGAGTCAATACACTTGTCAACGCCAGTTGGCGGGCGCGGATTTTTTCATCTGTGGCAAGATAAAAGTGCCGAACCTTCGCCAGTTTATTGGGAAAAGGTGTCTTAATTAGGATCGAGTTTCAGCCGCCAAAAATAGGTGCCTGCCGGTTTTGATGAACATGGTGTCAAATGGAAGCTTCATCATATGAGTCAAAAGTTTTCGGAAAATATGGAACATATTTTTTTCCACGATGGTGGCGCATTCGACAGCTCTCAGCCTTCAGAGCGATGCGTGAGTGCCACACGCGTCATCATGAAAATTCCGCGCCCCCAATGTGTGTGCAGCGGCCGGTCGAATAATAATTTGTGAAGTCTTAACAATGTGCATAAATCACGCCCCCATGATTTTAAATTGAGTCATAGAAAATCTTTGTCAAATCCCAAGATATTTGAACGAGTTTTTCTAATTTTCTATTTTAAGAATCCAAACCTTTAATGTCCTACAACAATAATTTGTTGCCTCTGAACGACCAGGCAGTACGAAAATTATTATTTGTATGTTGGTTCAATCCCAACCTCGGTGGTGTCGCGAACTGAAGATGTGGCGAAGTGCCAGGAATCTCAACAATTAAAAGCACAACTTAATGGAATCAGGAGAAGATGAAATTTAGCGTCTCGAAGTCGTAATTCCGCACAATTTTAAGAATTTTCAAACATGCTTAGACGCTATTCATACTGCCAACGAAAAATTTGCATACATTATCTAAAGCCATGAAGATGCAGATGATTTTTATCTCGTAACAACAGACGTCTCCGTCATTGTGCTTTGAAGCTGCTGTTGTGACTTTGCTCTTATCAGTTATCGCACATAAGGGATTTAACGAAAAGAAGAAAAGTAAAAAGTCGTTAGAGGTCCATAAGCCAGGTATACCCCGGAAAAACGTTTTGTCTCCTGTCAAAGTCAAGGTGATTATTCAGTCGAAAAAAAATTTACAATTCAATAGTGAACTTTTGGAAAAAAAAATGTGCCATTGGAAGCACCTTAAATGGGGTACTGAAGTTTTAAATTTTTGATGCCATAGAAGGGTAACAGGGACCAGTTTGGGAACATTCAAAGCACTTTGGTATCATTTTGCTTTAAATATTGAGCAAATGCATAAATATTTAATATTTAGAAAATGTTAGATATTCCTCCGACATTTAGTAAACTCTATAAAATAATATTACCAAAATATCAGTTTTTTTAATTACTTCTCATATAAAAAAGTTCAACGAATGTAAATTACATTCATAAAATTACTTAAATCTTTTGCAGTCACGAGTACATTAACTTTTTGTTTCTTATGATCACTTCTCCTCCGCCGATTATCCAATATCAACATTTAATCTTATAGTTAATAAAATCGAGAAGAAGGGAATGCTTTATGTACTCTAAAAAACCATGATATACTTAGGATCCAGAAGTACCAAGTTCGATTATACAATTGGAAGGTGAAAAAAAGTAGTAGAGAGGTGGAGGAAAATAATTTTATTTTACTTTAAAATTAAGTTTTTTGAGAGAAGTTTTTGTAATATTATTAATAACACTTTACTGTTTACTATTTCGTAAAAAGTCTTTTGAAAAACATAATCCAATGGTTTTATTACCTATTCAGCTAATCGACTAGGCTTTTTATATCTGACTATATAGATCCTTAATTTCTTCACACATAATTAATATATTGAAAATCAGCATGCTTTATATTTTGATGGCCATAGAAAATTGTTTAGAAAACATCTAAAAATATTTATCATTTATGGATTTTGTATGTAGATATATCAAACCCGAATTCACGTTCAAGTTACTGTTGAATGCTTTTTGGAACAAAATGTAATAAAATTATTTGGCCTATTTTAAAGGAATACGCAGTCCATACTTAAGAGTAAGAACCACAGAAAAAATAATCAGTCCAGACATTTTCTGTTTCATAATCATTTTTCCTGGTGCGGTGCCCATTACATAGGATAGGTGATTTTCTTATTCGCTGCGGTCCCGCTGACTTACAACCACATTTGAGAAACCCCGCCATAAGAACGCACACCTATCCGTTTGCTCATTAAAAACATGAACGTCAGGGAAATTAAAAAAACACGAAGCAGTCGGGAAAATTGGAAATGTTCCAAAAATACGTTCAACGACTTGGCGTCCACTTTAAGTTGCGCAGCAACATCATTCGATTAAGCTTTTAACGTTAGGGATCAATTTATCATTCTGAATAAAACGAACGCGTTTATCAATCATCACAATGTGGGTAACTTTAAGGTATTATTCTGTCGAATATCTTGAAGGCCCCTACTCCTCACAAATTTTCATGTTTACACTCGAAAATGCAAATAAACATTATATGCATCTATAAAGCATTTTAATGTATAATACAGGATCAATAGAACATGCTGAAATACCGCTTATGACTAAAGTGCCTACTAAATTTAATTTTATGCGAATTTAAGAGGATGTGCTATTTTAAAAATGAATGTTTACTCATCGGAGAATTACTATAGGCAACGAGTTTTCGCTTTTATTTTACATTTTAAATTATGTTAACTATTATTAGTCGGAAATATTAAAAATAATGTGAAATTAGAGAAAAAAACCCTAGTGGACAACGGACATATCGTTGCAATATTCGTAACTAATGAAAGCAATTTCGTGCGAGAAAATTGAATAGCCAACAAATTTTTGCCGTTTTGCTCATTTCTGGGATTTCAAAAAGTCTGTATGTGTTTTATCCGTTTTTGCTTACAGAATTTTGGAATTAATTTACATTACATTCGAAAATTAGTTATTTTAGTTTTAACAAATAAAATCTGTTAATGAAAAAACCTTCTAATAAATACTATATATAGTTTTGCTCAATATTTAATTTTCGATAGTAAAAAAAAAACCTGATAGAAATCTATTGATAAATACGTTTTAGGACTTTCAAACGAATTTGTCCTAAAAACTATTAGATTTACGAGTTTAGTCTTGCAGACCTCTTTGGTAGTACACGGATTTTGATAAACTTTTGTAGCAGTGTTCATTTGAAGTCAAAAGTGACAAATATGTATGTATCTATATAATGTAAAAAATATTTGTCGGTAACTTGTACTTTCCGAGATATTTAATTTTGATATTTGTGCATAATTCTCATCAGAATGGCAGAAAACTATAATTTTTCAGAATTTTAAACTTCAATATTTTAGGATATGTAATCGATCGACGAAGTTTTTGCATATTCGTCCCAAACTTTCATCAAACTTAATAAGTATATGTTAAATTCAATTCTCAACAGAATGCTGATATGAACATTTTTTTTTAAAAGCGTTTTTTTCCCCATATGAGTTTGATTTATTGGCAAAAGGTGGGACATGGTCATATTTACTTAGTAGCATTGGTATATGTCAGAGTCCTTAAAATGATTATACAGAGATGTAATTTTCTTCTAAACTCTTAAAATATTTATACAACAATATCATCGTCATTCGAGCAAATCAATTAAGTAATCGTTAAGTAGGTAAGTACATACCTCCCAACCTCAAGTTTTTATTTCCCTAGCAATTGAAGTAATCTTGTTTTAAAAGTTCTAAACGATAAATCCGTTCTCTAGCAACGTTGTGTAAAACAAACGATCGACGAAATGAAGGCGCATGGTTTCCATTTCCGTTTTGTCGAATTAAAAGCGCCGACAAAACCCGCTTCCTCCCTAAATGGGTTTTAATTATTTCCTCCGATTACGGGAGCCCTTATGACATATATGACGGGATGCTAGTTTTTCTTTGTCATCCTCAACTTTACGGATCATGAGTTCCATACGTGCGCCGAACGACACCGCAGATGTCTTATGTTCCCGAAAGACGTTTTCTGAGTCTGTTGACCCTAGGAGCAGTAGGAAGAGCATTCCTTGGGCCACTCGCCGCCGGGAGATTTGCAGCGGAGTCGTCTAGTCTTGTCTAACTAAATCCCAGGATTTCGCCATAGGATCACATGATCCAGCTGGAGGAGCGGCGAACCCCTGCTCAGATAAAGGAAGATAATTCTTGCACGGCGGGTGCTGCAGCGAAAACGAAAAAAATCATTTCTCCGGCTGAAAAGAAAATTTCGTTTTTGTCCATAGAGTTCACCTCAAGGGGGCGACCGATCCAGCGGGCCCGACGGAAGATGTTTATGTTGAAGGATGAAGACATGGCAACACATGTGGTACATAAGAAGAGCACACGCACACGCACACCGGAAAATTAATGCGTCTTAAGAATCTTCTTTGGCGCTTCGGAGCTCCTGCTTGGCAGAGGGTCGTGAAAATGAAAATGGCTCACGGCGTCGAAGACGACGACGGCAGACGGTAGAAATCTAAGCCAATTAAAGCGTTACATAAACATAAACGGACCGTTCGCACCAGTTGGCACTTTAGGGCGTTATTTCCACATCCCAACCGTTTTTGATATGTCAAAATAAAATCGGAGGTATGTCCGACGAGAAGCTCACTTGGCCATGCCAAAAATGTCTGCTCGGATACTCTGAACCATTTCGACGTCGTCTTGGTTGTTGTAGAGCACTACAAGGCTAACAGCAAAGTCACTAAAAAATTTCGATCACATGCTTTAACCCTAGTCTATGAATCAGTCGTCGGCAATATATCATCCTCCCTTGGAAAGGAGCCAAGGAGACATTAACGACAACAACCGCGAAGAAAAACGTCTTGAAAAATCAAGAAAATCACCTCGTCGTGTGTGACACAAACATTTCCACTGCATGTTGCCTCGTCCCTGGGCGCGGCTTTATTTTACACTATCATGCCCCACCGTCCGGGAGTGATAAACGCCAGCTCTGATCCCGCGGCGGCCTTAGGGAGCCCGGCGAAGTCGAACAAGGCGACCCAAAAAATCTCAGTAGAGGTCCATGGGAATATAAAACTTTCAAAAAATTGCTACCGAATAATCCATTTTATTAGAATTTCCAATTTAATGAACACTTTGTCACAAAGCTCACTGAGGAGGTGAATTTACGACCAAAGTGCGTTCTGCGCATACTCCCGCAGCTCAGAAGGTTGTGACGCAGAGACGCGACAATTTCCTGTAACACGATGCCCAGAGAAATTTTATGGATGAGTCGTCATCAGCAGCTTGAACTTTGTAATAACTCTCAAGAATATTTCTTTTCGAGATTAGAAAAAATCAATCGTTAGTTAATTTATTAAAGTGCAAATTAATTCCGAGCATAAAACAGGAGCATCATGAAATCTAGAAAATGTTGCAAACTTTCTACTTTGTAAGCATCCAAGTCCATTAATCTAAGGCCAATTGGTTTTAAACCAGATGGTGCTTAATTTCTCAAAATAATGAATTACAAGATAAGTAGTTGGAAAAAAAATTAGACAACTTTAACTCTATGTTAAAGAGAAAATGCAGAACAGGATTAGAGTCGACTGATGGGGAATTAAGTAAAAGTTCGTTTAACTTCTTCGAGCTGAAGTAGAAATATTTTTCCGGAGTGTGAAAATTTTAATCCTTGAAAGTTCAAAGAAGATAACCGCCGCGTAGTATTTTGAGAGTTTTAACATTCAAAATTAAAATGCTTATATTGTGCATCGATTTAGGTTTAACGTTTCTTTTTGTTACGAACTATGCAGTATCGGATGAATATTTTATATACAAAAATCAAATCTAATTTAATTTAGTTAGGCAAGATTTGAATTGAAATTCTCAGACGTATCAAATATTTTCAATAATTTAATTTAAGGAGCTGACTAGTTAAAACAACCCTAGTTTTGAACCTGTGAATCATTTTTCGTATATTCGCCTTAAATTAAAATTTCCTGAAAGTGTGGTAAAAACCGATCCCGATTTCGATCAAAAGGATCCATTGCAGTAAAGTTTTAACAGCTTTTAATATTCAACTGCGTTTTCTTTCAAAATGAACATACAACTCTAAAAGTTGTTATTTCATTTTTGAATTTTTGTATTTTTATAACACTATTATTATTAATGAGGCAATAATTCGTAGAAAAATTACATTAGAAATAGACTCTTATGATATAACTTATCGACCTACATATAAACTAAGTCCTTTTAAGGCGTACACGATGAAATCCTAAAAATAATAATACATTGAAATTTTTTATATTACTATCCTTTGATTTTTAGAGGATTAACAATTATTGCTTTAGCTGCCTTATACATAATATCATTTCCTGCAAATTTGGGTGATGGAACATGATTGATTATGAAAATTCTGTTTATTTTTGGATTGTGCTTCCTTACTTTTATTTTTTAAATTACTGGCATGTTTAGCAAATCAAACCGATTAGGAGTACAAATTGGCATCTGAGGGTGTTATTTCGTTGGCAAGTACTTAGACTTTTGAGATGGTGCGGCTCCTTGAGCGCTGAGGTACTTGCATCGATTTCCCCACTTAAGTGCAAGTCGGGCCCGGCCTCAAGTGTGTCGCCGCATATTTTTCGCACGGTGAGTTTTCAGCGTTGCACATCAATTAAAAATTTCGTGATTAACCAGCACCTGCCCGGCGCGGCGGTCCCGTAGGAATAAATTGGCTGTGGACAAAGTGGAAAAATTGCTGCTCCTATTAGTCGGAGCGGGCGCGCACTTTCGGCGGCAGCGAAAATGTTTAATTAACGCTCGCCAGTTCCCGCCCCGCGAAATCGCCCGCCTGCATCCCCGGCCGCGGGTACAGTCCCGCCGGGATTTCGGTTGCGTCTTGGTGATTCATAAGACGCCACTGTTTCCTTAGACGCCGCGAATTCGCCGAGCAGCGCCGCCGCCGTCATATGGCCCCAATGGGGGCACATCAAACAAAAATTTTCTTCCTGAATACGCAAATAAACGCGTCCCGAACGCGCAAACAAATGCCCGGCGAAGGGAAAACAATGGGCGACGGATGCCGCGGGTTCCCGGCACCCGGCTCACCCGGATTGTCCCGATTCCCGGATTGGCTGCTCTCAAGAATTTCTGAAATGGATTTCCTACCCGTTGTCGTTTCAAATTTTTCGAGTGCTCGCTGCAGTGACGCAAATATCGCCAACGTTACCCACTGGTACTTCGTAAACTCGCGATTTTAATCTTACTCCCGGATCAAAATTGCCATAGTAATATGTACACCTTCCGCACATCCACGAGTTATGGACGACGAGTCATATCATATTTTATGAAATTATTGGGCTATTTTTGGAAAACTGCATGAATTTTCCTACATGCCTCAAATGCTTCAATAGACAAATTCTCAGGGTACAGAAAGTCTATCTTTTTTAAAATGTCCCTGAAAAGTATGCATCCCTACATATATAACTAACTTTCTGCAAGTTCATAGGTATCAAAAACGTTTCCTGAATTTTTTATTTCACCCACTTTCAAATGAATACAAAACTATTGCGCATAAAAACGAATAAAATGAGGACGGGATATTTTCGTCGGAAACGGTCATTATTCACTTTGTTTATATTGGACTTTGTGTTTTATGTCGGTAATGAATATGAAGCAATTCGAAAGAAAATCATCAACTGGTATTACTGACATTTTGTTTTTTGAACGGTTGATCCACATGCACGTCGATGCTTCCTTCTTGACATGCATATTCTTAAAATCAATATTTACTTAATTTAGAATGCATTTACTTCGATCAATAAGCTCAATTTGCTTAATCACTCAAATCTGAGACAATCAGCAAAATTCTCATTGCAAATGAGAAAATACAATCTAATCCAATTTTAAAATGTCACTAATTTTTTAATAAGGTATTTTATTAATAATCATTCATGTGATTTTGCACAAATATCGTTAAGAAATATAATTTCATACTGATGTTTTTATAAAAGTAATTTTACAAATGAATGTTTTTCAATCTTTCCCCTTTTCATCGTTTTAAATATTCTCGAAAAATTAAGAAATCCAATATACAGCTTAAATCAGAAGCTGAGCTCAAAATTTCAATTATTAACCCCTTGTAATAACATACGGGAGACGTGATACCCTTTGGGAAGTTGAAATGAGAGTCACGTGTTCGATACGTGGGATCGAATTACTGAAAATACTGATGCACGAACGACACGAGACAGATTCAATCATAGTACAAAGGGTTAATGTAATATAAATACAATTTTAGCTTGAAACCTTACTAAGATTTTATGAAAACAAATTTCCATACAAAACATGTTTCAATTGTTAAGTTTCATTCATGAAATAGGCTTTAAAATTTAGCACCGAACAAATAATAGGTCAACGTTCCCATAACGTAAAACGTCGTAAGTTATCCCTGCTAGGAGATTTTTGAAATTTTCTTCAAATGAATTCCTTAATTGTATAAAGTAAAAACAAAAACAGGTAGGCTGAAACCTTTTATTTTAAATTCAATATTGTAGGTTTTCACTTAAGGTGGAGAATGTTATGCTATAATTGTTCGATTGTTATTATTAATTTTAATCAGGAGCAATAATCGGTACTTTGACCTTTGATATTTTGGAATTTTGATGCAAAATATGGAGGGAAATTTTCGAAATTTTGAACAAATGTTGTCGATTATTATTGTAAATTTGTAGAATAAAACTGAAATTGATTGATTATATTTCTTAAATAATAAATTTAATTTTCAACGGAATGAGAGTTCGGTTAAACTTTGTTAAAGAGCTGAAGTTCGTTATCAGTTTATCGTCTACAAGATCCAAATTTAGCTTGTTAAATATGATCGTTACCGTCGAGTCTCATCCAAATTTGATTGATACACTTAAAATAATATTTGTCCGGTAAAAGCCATGATTGCTAATTAACCGTTTCAATGACTTTCGAGTCGAGGGTGTAAACTTACGGGGGCGGGTGGAAATCCATTTCAACAGTTGTCGCCCATAAATTTCCTGGCCAAAGTCAGAGCGGAATCCCATCATCTTCGATACGCTTCAGACTTGGCTAAGACGATGCCAAGGAGCAGTCGGTCTAATGTTCGCTCACTTTATTTTCCCCTGTCTACTCAAAGAATTTTCTTTATAGTCTTGTTTTTCCCGTGGCTTCTTTTCGAAAAATTCACCGCTTACGTTTTCTTCTATTTGATTTTTTCAGGTTGCTGGCACGTGGCCAAACTGGCTGTAGTCATCAGAAGAAGACGAGGCGGAGACGAAGAGAAAACGTTCGACTTTCGCGCAGTGGTAAGTTCACTAAAACTCTTGACTTCCTAGCTTTCCTTTTGGCAGATTTTTATTGGCTAATTATTTCCAGTTCTAAACTTATTTTAAATGACATCGATGTCAGAAACGTGCTTCATTTGCACAGTTCTAATATTTAATTGTATTTAAGAATATATACAAACATTTTTGATTAGTACTACATACTCAAAAATCATTTGCCAAAAGTTTCAACGTCATTTTGTTGTTTCAAAAAAATTCTTTTCTCTTATCGTCAAAACTATAATATACACTAAACTCGATATTTCTTAAATAGTCCAGGGTCGATGTCTCAAAAATCTATTTCTTTCCACTTTTGGAAGACTTTATTATGAGGGTCCCAAAATAAATACTTGTTTATACCGGCAAGCGTAGTATTTTTGAAAGAACGACATTTAGGTTTCATCTCGAATATGAAAAAAGGAAAGTTTTAATAAGGATTTTATGTCAATTTTAAACATTATAATTGTAGTAACATAGCTTGATTATATCTAGATTAAACTCATAGTAACCACCATTAATTGGAAAAAACCACTAAAAAACAAGTTTGTTTATTAAATGAAATGTTAAAAAGATTAAAAAAAAAATCGATGTGCCGGACATTCTTGCAAATTTATAAAAGACGTTTTCATATACAATTTATAAATTTTGCAACTGTAACGTGGGATGTAACTCATAATATAGAGGAATTATGACAGCTCTAATTTTGTTTTTGTGTTGAAATTTAATAACGTTGACTATCCATTTATTAGTCATGAATTTTCAAATTTTAGATTCGATTTTTGTGGGTATACTTTCCTTTGAGACAAGATTTGACTAAGAACTAAATTTCAGTTGAGTTTAACGCTGACTGTGTTTATAAATATCTATAAATGTTTTTTCAGATTTCCTAGAACGTTAAAAGGTTTTCACAATGATTCAGAAATTGGCTTTCCTTTTATGAACAATTTGCAAAGAAGGTGTCACATTACATTTTGTTTTTCTGCGAAAATATCAAAGACATCTTCATTTTCCGACCACGTTAATTGAATTTAGACGTCCCGAATTTATGCGGTTTTAATCACAAAAAGAGTGTATAACCCGACCCGAATTAATGGGGTAAGGCAGCAAGCGGTGGCCAGCGAGCAGTTTCAGAGATATGTACCTTTAGAAAATCCACCATTTCACCGATAAAATCTATTTAAAGCGTGAATGTGCCTGCGTCTGGGTTCCAGATACTCGTACATTTACGTAAACACAATTATATGTGTGCATATATTCCGGGTTTAGTTGCCGCCACCAGCAAGACTGTTCACGTTTCAAACTGTATGTGGTCTGAATTCCCGGCGATGTCTGTAAACGTAGCACGTGTCCTGGCCTATTCTTAGAACCTACAAACGCATGAACGGCGAGATGGAGATTTGATGCTCCCAGCGCTCCACGAACGATGCTGAAGCGATTTTATGCTGCGGCATAGCTGCATCTTCAGATTGCATATATAAACCTTAAAAAGCAGCACCTCCCCCAATACCAACACGCAAAATTATTAACTAAAAACTAACAAATATTTTATGAAAATGCAGGAAATTGGCTTATATTACATTTTAGTAGCACGCCCACGTCTTTATGAACATGTTATCTACATAACTACATATTATATTCAGTTCCATTAAAAAATTCTGGTTGCAAGGTTGATGCAACATGCTTACCTGACAGGTACTTTAAACACAAAAGATTGGTAGAACATTGTGGGATTATTACTAAAAATAGCAATGAGCACCCTAAAAGCCTTAAATTGCGGAATTGTTTGGGCGGGATTATTTGCTACGTAGGTAGTTTCTGACGAATTTACATTATCCTGCAGAATGCAGAGGAGTAAGCATGAGGAGGCTGCTATTTCTGCACTTAGCGTCATATTTTGAACACAATTCATCCTCGAAATCTTGCACTTTATATTGGGTGTTGATTCATGGAAGACTAAAAAGTCCTATCAGACCGCAGTCTTTCTCATTCCACATGTTTTATAATTCTAATATGAATAAAATTCATTTTTTCAAATTAAATTTACCAACAAGGTTATTCTGAAGACGATCACAATCCTTAAAAGCGTTTACCTGTTAAATATAAAAATTATTAATCTAAATAATAAACAATCGAACGGTTTCCTTGAAGATTTAAAATAGGTATAGTGGTTTTTATTTCAAAAAATTCTAAACAAAATTGATTCTGTCTTGAAAAAAAGAACTGTCAAAAAGAATTAAATTATGTTTGCTTAAAGCCCTAACATATAAGTATTACAAAAGGATACAACACTTAAAGAATAAAACTACATACATATGTAGTATGAGTGTTGATTTCTCTTAAACCTTGTTAAATATCATTCAGGTACTTACATAATTTAAAACTATTTATATAAATAAGCAAATAACTTTTAAAATTACGGACTTTGCATACCTATAAACGTTTTATTGTCTATTTTGCCCTTTAGGGGATGATTTTCCAAGAACGCTGAAATCATTCGTTCTTAATTTCCAACCAAAAAGCTAAATATTAATTTTCCTGGTTTCATCTATATTACAAAAATAACTCTTACAACATTTTCATACCCTCTTTTACCCTTTAAAGGATAAAATTTTAAAAATCCCGAAATACATCCTTTTGTAATTTTGTAAAATCCTTTCTTAGCAGGTGCTTAGCTCACAAAAGAAACCTATCGTTAAAATGTCATGTTATTAACTTCGGCAGTATCGGCTCGGTGTTGATGAACCGGTCAGTCAGATTATGCTATTTTTATTTATTTATTTATTTATTTGCGCTTAATACAAGCTACATAAGGAAAGAACTTAAAACTAGAAATTAAACGATTCTTTAACGTTTTTATTTAACTTGTGTTGAGGATTTGATCTATGTATGTTTGAAGCACAATATGTTTACACGTCTATCTTACTTTTAGATAGAAATGTTTAGATAAGTAAAATGCTTGATATTTTTGTCAGGGTAGTTTATTGGGAATCGTCAAATTACATGTTTTCAATCATTAACTATCATACTGTGCTAGAAATGAGTTCCGCGGTTCTGAGAAGTTTCTCTGCACCGGCTATGTGCCACCTAAATGAGATGAATGGTTTCACTTCAACTTGTGCATATTTCTTAAATTTATTCATGTCAGTAATTATGATTTGTCCTGCTTACTGCTTAGCATAAGGTATGTACATATTCTATTGCCAGGGGCGGTCTGAGCGGCCGGTATTCAGTTTTTCTTAAGTGGGTAGAAGGCGAATGCTTTCAGCGGGTAACATTAAAAATCTTCCATCCTGCCGATATCTGTCCACTTATCGAAAGAGTTCAAGAATGCCGCACCCCGTCCTCCTTGGGCAGGGCCCGATGCGTCGTCCCGCGATGTTAAGTAACGCTCCAGCTCATCCCGTCGGGAGCAGCCGCCAAAGGTGCAGGCGCGCTCCAGGAGACTAAAAATACTTTTACGGCGGTGTTACGCCACGCAGCGCTTCCAAAGCTATCAAATCCCAGCGGACCCGGGCGCACTTAGGGAAATACGCACCGCGGCCAGCATCCGCGCAATCCGTTCGCTTTTGGGCAGGTGTGGGAGGTGGTTTTACGACCCGCGGGGCGGCTGCAGCCTGCAACCGCGAAAGAAACTGCAACTTGAGATCACCCAAGACGGAGCACGACCCGGGCGACATGGCCGAGTGCGTGCCGCTGATGCTGCCGCTGGAGCCGCGAACTCTCCAAAGCGCGGCAGCTGATCGGATTACGAGGTTTTTGCATCTGCCCGGGAACATCGTGCAGCCCGCGCCCTCCGGGACAGGGAATTTCAGGGAAGACGGTGCCCGCCCCCGCCTTCTTCGGGACGTCTTCTCCTTGAAATTTGTCTCCGAATTGAGTGGCTGCGAGCTGCGAGGAGGCTCTTCCCGGTTCCTCTTCTGCCGGCACTCTAATTTCGTGTTTCTTTCACTGCGCTCCCGGTCGCGAGCTACTAATTAAGTGCGATACTTTGAAATGGCTGTTAGAGTCCTCCGGGATGAGGCTCCTGCCCGCCTGCCCCGGCCCGATGATGGACGGTGGCTGTCGGCGTGGGCGATTTCGGAGCAAAATCCAGGCCGGAGAAAGGTATTTTTCTTCATTTCACGTTCTGCTCGATGTCAGTGACTTGAGATATATTTTCATTTTTACACGACTTCCTTCTCAGCTTTTTTAGAGGGCAAGCTCTGCACACCATTAATTATAAATGTCGACAATAATTGTTTTTGTATCGCGATGTGCTTCCCGACGAAGAGTGTAAAATGATTTGACTCCTTATTTCTGAAAGTGATATAAGTCCAATTTTTGAAAAATTCACATAAGGGCACACTAAGATTTAACTGAAGTAATATACTAAAAAAGTGGACTATGTTACTTTGAATTTAGACCACATTTACGAGGTATGCTGACAACGATACATATAAGTCCTTTAAAGCGTTTCTTTTATTTAAATAAGGGTAAATCCACTATCGCAATATTTGACTTAGAGTAAATAAGCAAATACGGGGCCCTATATTTCATAAAACTATTAGAATAATACTAAAAGACTTTAACTTAATAAATTACGGAGAGAAACACTATGCTAATTTTACGAAGTATTCTTTGAAATGACTAACAATAACAATTTTAATAACTAATGTATATATCATATAATGTGCGTTAATAATTTTGGTTCAATTATATGTAGGAATATTCTAAATTTCAAATTGACTTAAAATTTTGCAACTAAATTCTTGGAAGAAATTACTATTGAAAGCAAAACAAATAGTGGATTTCTTTAAAATTACAACAGATCAATTAAACATTTTTGTATTCTTTCAATAGTAAGCAGTAGTCGACCTAAATTTTACTTCTTAAGGAGAACTTAAACATATGTATTTAACGCTTACATGGAAGACCTTTGTTTTTGTTTGTAGAACGAAAAATGTATTATACAAATCACATTATATAGGTTTGTATATTTTACAAATAATTCCGAAATAAAATCGCTCTTGTTTGCGTTTTGTAAATGCTAATATTTCATGACTGTCTAAAATATGAAGCTAAAACTATATATCATCCGGACATTGACTGGTTTAGGTAATAAAGTCGTAAAATTCAAACTTCAGTTGTATTTAATATGTTCATAAATATATCTGTTTGTTTATCTAATTAAATGACTTTATAATTTTTTAATTCAGAAGCTTTTGGACCAATTACATCGAAATCCACAAAAATAAATGAAGTTTTTCGACTTGTTTTCGTAAAGTTTTATCAACATTCGTTTTGTTATTTTGTTACTAGACTTTTATTAATTTAAATCGTTTTTCTTTTAATATTTACGCCGCAGTCGTATTCTAAAACTCGACATTCTGTAAGAGTGGGCGGGGGGAAGAAGAAGATTATAAATATTACGAAAATCTTGTTACACAGTGATTTCTGAGTTTTGATGTTGAAAAACGAATGTTGTATGTAAATCTTGTAATAAAACAAATGTCCTTCAAAAGCATAATCCAACATTTTTCAAGTTTGTTATACTTTAATAATATTTTTGAAAATACAAAGGTTCAGGTCCCGGAACTTTGATTTCATCTAATCGCTTAGGCCGTGTAGAATTTAATTCTTAATCCTTACAGTTGTTAAGGCTCTTCACAACCTTTACAACTTTTTCCATTTTTTTTTTCTTTGATGCTGAAATTTAAGAAGCTCGTGCAGAATTTTCATTGGCACAAGTCCAAGAAATTTCGCTGTGTGGATTAATTCGTTTGGACTTTTGCGCATCATGCAGCTTGCTCTATCCGCGATCGCTAGGGGGATTAACAGGGACGCCTGTATGGTGGGAAAAAGGAAAATTCAAAAAGAAAATGGCTGTAAACTGAACCGACTTCAACCAGCACTTGGCAAATTTTCCAATACTGTTGCTGTCGATCAGTGGGATGGTTGAGACAATCGCGAGATATTTGGCTGCATACTTTTCTAGGTGTAGTCGTCGTTGTGAAGCAGTGGACCAGTGCCGCCGACCGACGTCGATTTTTGAATCAACACTTCTCGCTGCTCTGCATGCAGCAAGGTCGATAAAGAACGACGTAATTCCTTGTAAACATTTGCCTCGAAAATATTGTGAAATTTATTTATTTCGAATTGCGAATGGCACTTAGTCCGCGGGGGAGTTATGGACTTTTTTCATTTTGTTATCTACCCCTTCCCACTTTTTCGCGGATTATTTCTCGCTTCAATGAGCGATGAAACGCCATAACAATTTCTTCTTTCTTTTAGTAGGAAGCATTTGAAATTGTTGAATATTTATAATGATTGTTAAATTTTCGAATGAATTTAATTATTATAACCCCCATCAAGTTTTATACTTTGTACCACCAGATATACCTAGAATGAGTCATCACGA
Source organism: Tolmerus cingulatus (assembly GCA_959613345.1). NCBI lineage: Eukaryota > Metazoa > Arthropoda > Insecta > Diptera > Asilidae > Tolmerus > Tolmerus cingulatus. Next base: position 13,183,346 of record OY390708.1, on the reverse strand, counting down.
CCTATGAAAACCAAGTATAGTTTTTAAAAGTAAAAATCTATGTGTACTTCGTTTTCAGAGATGATTTTATAAACTTTAGTTTGCAAATCATGTTTGTTCTAAAATCATTACAATTTCATATTTGTAACATTAGTTGTGGAATACAAATGAATAAAGTATGACTTTAATTAAATTGAAAAGATCAATACCTATCTAGAAAATAACTATAGTGAAAACGCATGATGTGGTACTAAGTCGTCGTACTACACGGTTTATATGATTACTTTAATTCGGTCCGCTCCCCCAAATTATTAATTGTTACATTGCTGTGCGCCAAGTGGCACCGTCTTGTTGAAGGTATATATTTTTGCGAATTTTGGCTCATTAGTTTCCAAATAGCTGCCATACATTTAGTTTTTATGGTACTAAAAAATAAAGAGTAGGTATGACTGACTATATTTTATTTACGATAAAAGATTCAAATTTTTTCTTTAATTAATTAATTCAAATCTCTCAGTTCTTTTGCTCTACGCCCTTTTCGATTTTATTGTAATGTCCAAACATTAATTAAGAAAAAATTCTAAAATCATTTTGAAATTCACTAAAATTGTTTAAGACTAAGTTAGAAGAAGAAAGGAACAAAAATGGCGTCTAAGGTGCACGATCAGTTTCATATATGTATCGCTTAAATACAGTGGGAAGCTTCATTTCTATATACGAATTTTGCCGGATGTACACAATTGTAGAAATTCGCCCATTTAACATAAGACGAAGAAACGTAGCTCCACTTGGCCGCCCAATTAGAAACGAAGGCACCTCTACAAGCAGCAGTACTCCCCATAACCAACCACCACCAAGAAAATAATAATTTTCAGTTCTTAATTTAGCACAAAATAGCGACGAGAAAAACTGAAAATCAGTCGGATTTTACCCCGCTCTTTATGTGAAAGTCGGTGAGTTTTTTTTAGAAAGTTCAAAAATACAACACCGATTCAGAACGTTATTAGTTATAAACATAACTAAAAGGATAATTTTGACCAAAAATCTAAAATCGGATGTTTTACAACCGAAAATATCCGAAGTTTTGTTTGTTTATAAGTATTTCTGTTCAGCAGGTCAAAGGTGCTTATTTCGGAAACGGAGTCTTGGCTTTTCCGTGAATGGGATGCATTCAGTCTCTGTAAGTCCTCTTTTTAAATTTCCAAAAATTTTCAATACTGCGTTTTTTAAATTTGTGTAAGTAATAAGTGTACTTTTTCACAAACGATTGCCGTCGGTAATTTCTAAGAAAACACTCAGGCGACGACGAAATCACTTTATTGAAGAAATTCGTGCAAAACACACAAAAAATTAAGTGCTACTATAAGTAAAACGTGGTGTACAGTGCCTTCTGGCTCAGAATTTTTGACGAGCCTCCCGAGCGACCCAAAGAAAAGAACAGAACTGACAAGAATCGTCGTGGCTTACACTTCCCCTCGATGTACTCAAACGCAGGAATAAATAGAATTGAACTTTCCCGTATCCTAAACTTAGAATTATTTTGATTTTAAATTAGAAATTTTATTTTTATGGCATCAAAAATATCAATTCGTAAACGTATTTATAGTGTTAAAGCATATTTTAGACGGCGGCGATGAACGCATGTAAACAATAAATGGAATCTGGGTTTTCCGGCTATTCCTATTTTGGAATGTTTTTCTGTTTTAAATAAGATTTTAAGGGCCGTTTAAGCCTGTGCTAATAAAATCTAAGCCATTAGCATAGGATTCTTGAAAGTATTATAACAATATGATGTCTCTTTAATTCATATTCAAATTAATTCAATCTACTTAAGAAAACTCGATTCATATTTCGGCATAATTTAAAAATTTACACATTTAAAAATTACAATCTATCGAACAGTTACCAAAATCCCTACGTTTTTGTTTGTTTGTATTAAGTAACACTAATAGAAAAATTTAAGCGTAAATTGACCATGCATCCATATTGTTCGGAATTATTAAAAGTTGCTTCTTTTTAATTTTTGTTTTTGTAAGCCTCTCTGTTTAAAAAGTTCCTTATTACCATTGACATAGAAAACTTCTGACACATCTTTTTTGTTAAATACTGACTATGTTATTTTAGAATTTTGGCTCTTAAACATGTTTTATACATTTTAGATTACAATTCTTCTTCTTAGTATTGATGTCGATTCTATGGTTTTCACGTAAATTGTGAGCTGAAAGGATCATAAATCAGAAAAATAATTTTTGTAAGTTATATTTTAAAAATAACAGGCATTACAATACATGCAATTTTTCTGTAAGCACTTCTTAAAACCATTCGAATTTTAAACCGTATAGAAATAAAAATAAAACTAAAGAGTTTTAACAAACCGTCGTTTCCACTAAAATTTCAAAAGAATTGGTTCAGTGATTCTAGGGGACTATTTGTTATCCCACAGATCTGGACTTAATACTAATCGCATCATTAATAAGTATTAAATTAAAATATTTGATTTACCTTTTACATGAATGTTATATTTTCTTACTAATTTCGATCGCTTAAGATGAACGTAGAAATAACATTTTAAATCTAACTTTTGTTTTTAAAATACGGCTAGAAATAAAACATTTAGTTTTCAGGAAATGGTAAAGAAAATAAAGGGAAATTGTGACCTTAATTTAATTTTGGTTTTTAACTTTTTCATTTAGAGTTTGTATATACATATATTAGTTGAAAACATCTTTATTGAAATGCGTAGACTATCACGATGGAAATATAGGTACAACTTTTCGAAATTTGTATAGGAATCAGTAGATACTAGCTAAAAAAATGTCGCTGAACATAATTAGGACAGGACCTGATAGGACATACCCGATGAGGATAATGTAAAGCATATACTCTGGAGTTGACTTATTCCTGAGGATGCGTACGTTTATTGGCATGTCCTACAAATTTCTGAAGAGGTTTTGTTGAGGGTTGTCTTAAAGTTAATTTTAGTCGGCTTGGCTTTTATTACTTAGCTCACACAAATGAACACATATTTGGAGTTACAAATTGCGTTCAAAGTACAGAAAAAGCAGTAGGAGAACCTTCGCCATTGTCATATAATCACAGTCTCTGTAAATATGCCCAAGAAACTCGAGTCACGCGAGGGAGGTGTTTACATTCGGCTCCAGCTGTCCTCGGCGAGCCCTTCGCCGTTCCTTAAGACAAAGTCCTCCCGCAAGTCTTGCGTAGTTCCAGCGAAGCCATCTTTGCGTCGATGGATCCGGTGCCTTGCACGTAAACGCTTGATTTTATGGCACCAAGGTGAATAAAAAAAACATTGAGTCGTTTCGGGGCGACGCTAGGCCCTTTCTGCGTCTTACCATAAGAACGTTTTCTCGCAATTAAGACGAGGACCAGCGGCAAGCGGAAGCATTTCATCTCAAGAAGGGCGCGCAACGCACTCGCGGAAGGCGCAGCGGCGAGGGTGCGTCGAGTGCATTTTACGCACATGTGCTGGAAAAACGATCACCACATGATTTTTGCGCATCCTTTGTTGCATGGTTCCAGGCACAAGGCTGCACATCTGCGCTGCACTACAAAAGGAAGTCAGTCACAGTCAATGTAACTTTCGTAAATGCATCTTGCAACGCAAATTGTGTTCACCTCAAGTTAATTAAATCCCAAGATCTAATGAAGAAGGGTTTCGATTGGCGAATTCTCACGTGGCCTTTAGGATTTAAATAAATCGAAATCTACAAGAGGCAATATTTGATAAAGGGTTAAATAAATAAGTTTTTATATTGAGAGATACAAAGTTTCTATATATAGATATAGCCCAATTATTATCACCTATAGACATTTTCGGTACACAAAAAAACATATCCCTGTGATTCCAGAAAAAAAAGATTTGTTATAAATTTACAAAAACGTGAACATTTTCACTTTCGTCACTGCAATGATATCCTTTGCTTTACCCATACTAAAAAAATTTTGATCACGTTCGCTACTCGAAGTTAGAAATGAGATTAAATATCATGAGCTAGGTACTCATCCTTAAATACTGCATAGTAGCCACAAAATTAAAGGAATTTGTAACTTAAACTAATTAGTAAAACAATAAAATCCTAAATTGTTACTGTCCTGAAAAGTATATTCAGGTAATAATTCTTTCAGGAAAAGGATGTTCCCAAGAACTGCAGTACTTCTTCGTAATATGTAGAGGTAACACTTGTAACCGTCATGCCAATTTAGAACAAGGATGCAACAGTAGTCTTATAAACTACATTAATAAGTATTTTTAAGGGGTGATAATAATTTGGCCACATCTATGTAAAGCCAAACAAGATTTTGAAATTCATTTCCTAGAATTTTTTAATTTGTTTATCGAAAAGCTAACCTTAGCAGGTAATTACCTGGAATTTTTTAATTTATGAAATTTTCCTGCATAAGCAATAATTAAAAGAAAATGTTTTAGCTCTAATCTATTTTTAAACAATGTTATATTCCGAATTTACTATAGAGTTTGCTAATTATATACTCTAACATTATTTAATTTCCCTGAAAATTATATATACTTTTGTTTTAATATAACAGTTTTAGTGAGCTAGTTAAGTGCTTTTACTCAAAATTCTCCTAAAAAGCAATTTTTTAGAGTTATGTTCATAAAGTGACACAACTTATTATTCAAATATTTCAAACCATTCCATTCCACATAATTCGATTCGATTTACAAAAAAAGATAAATTGGAATGAAAATATTTTTATGTAAAATTTAAATCTATTTCGTTTTCGGTGTATTATTATGATATTTGAAAAGTTAAAACAATCAATTCAATTTCGAACTTAAATTATCTTTACAGCGAAACTTTTAAAATGATCGTTTTTAATGTGTCGTAGTGAAAATTCTTCTACTTTCTGCTGCAACTTTTGCTGATTTTACTTCTACAGAATTCCTACATATATATTTTATGATTTCTGTCGATTTTGTGCTTCCTTAGTATATATTGATATTTAACCTGAAAATTAAATTATTTGTAGGTATATGTATGTTTAAACCAGAACATTTTTATCAATCTCTGTAAAATTTACAAACTTGGAAGGTTTTTCTCGCTTCTGTACCTTTCCTTGAGCCGGCCAAATATAAAACTTTTGTGAAAACCTCTATTGAAAATTCAGATATGTCTATTAGAATTTCAGATAGTCGATCCCACCGTAATTGTATCGTCAATCATGATTTACCCCTGACCTTCTCTGCGGGCTAAAGTGGAAAAGAACGGGGTAGTCGCCATTAGTCGGCAATATGTGAAAAATAAACTTTCTAAATTACACTTTCGATTTTCACTTTATATATGGTTGAGTTGGGCAGCATTTTGTGGTAAAACCGATTCCACTCTCCTTAATTTACGATTGAAAAGTTTTTGTTCCTCCATAAAATACGCCCACAGAAACTAAAAGTGCTTTTACGCACGTCCCTGGATAATTGAGATTTTATTTGAGAAAAGTCACTTATCCTTTCTGACAGCGCCTTAGATACCTTAATCCGTCTTTGAACTTTGGAGACTAACGTTAAAATAGAAATATTTCGAACTACCATAACACAAAAATTAATTTACGAAGCCTATTTGAACCTGAAAATAAATATTTCCTCTAAAATAAATTTCAAAAGAATTGAGTATAGTAATGTTTGAGGTTTGTATGACAACAAGTTAATTTTGAAAGATAAAAAAACGACTTCAATGATTTCGCGTATCGGGTTTCTTAATTGCCTAAATTTTGAATTTACAAATAATAATAAATATTAATATATTTATTTTCTATTTGCCTATTTTGATTCTAATTAAAAATCACTTGTTTATTTTTTCAGGTAAAACATAAAAATAAAGTAAGATTTCCCATTAAAGTACTAGACGAAGTAAAGTTGCCCTTGTAATACAATGTTTTCAAATTATTGATTTTTTAATCTTCATTTTGAGGGTTTCTATTTATCAAGATTTTGTTTCAAGGACTATTGAGTATAATTTGTAATGAATTTCATCCACCAAATTTTATTTATGTTGTCAAAAATGCTTTCTGAATTCCGTCGAATACATATATGTCTATATATTTTTATTTTCTTAGTTCGGAATTGATTTGAATTCAAGTTTCTTTTTTATTGAAATTTATGCATAATACTGATCCGTAACAATAGGAAAGTAATCGAATGTGAGAATAGGAAAGTATTAAATTTCACTTGGCGAAGCGCTAGATATTTCATGACCAGACAGATGTAACATTCTTAGATTATTTTTATAGGTTTATTAAAAAGCTTACATAGTATAAATATGATTCAACATTTCATCAACGGTAGGATATCTCAATATATTTATATACATTTCATGCTAACTAATTTGTTAGTGTGTCTTAAAAATGATTTTGTGAATTTTTTGAAATTTGTTAGGATACTATGAAATACTTACAATTTTTGATATTATTTTTCACAAAATATTGAAGAAATTTCAAAATTTTGAATAATTTTATGAAAAGGATTTTTGGGAAATTGTGCTATACGCAGCAAATAAATTTCCTCATGCAGTCGCAATCCCGACCGAGGACTCTGTCTTCTGGTGAGCTCGAAGATTGTCTGAATGTCTGCTTGCTGTTCGTCAGCCAAGCCACAAGCAACGAATTTCTTCGCTGTGTTCAAGTGATGCTCCTCAAGAAGGCCGCCGCCACTCGGCTTCTTAATTTCGTCCGAATGTGCTCACCATTTGTGGCTTACTGTCTTTGCGGGGAAGTGGAAAAACAAATCGTAAGAAAACTTACACCCTCCATGCGGGAGATTTCTTCCCGCAAACAAAAAATCTGTTGGACATTTGACTCGGTGTAAAATTTGCAGGGGACTTCTTGATAATTTTCTGTCTGCAGCAACAAATTCGAGACCAACGCGTCATCAACGCGCTGCGCCGGGTGTTGTCGCAGTGACAAAGTTGGTCGCTGATCTTTCGTGGCGCAATAAAAATATAGCGAAAAATTGCAAGTGCAACGAATATTTTGTTTTAGTAAAATGAATGTGAATAAGGGATTTTTGAAAAAAGCCAAGAATTTTAAAACTCTTCCTAATTCGCTTTCAAAGAGAGTTTTACAAGTTCAAAACTGCATCAATTCAGTTTTGATACAATTCAACTTTTAAACAACTTATTTTAGCAATCATCGAAACCCCTTAATATTGCTCTATAATCATAAACCATTTAACAATTCAAGAAAGCTATGAGAAAATTATTTGCGAAAAGATTAAAATTATTAGATTTCCTGTAGAGAATAAGAAAATGCAAAAAAGGTTGAGGGTTGTATTAAAATTCAGCATTTATCCTAATTGTATTTAATAATATTAAACATTTCGTCACACTATGCAATTTAAAGATTATCTAAATTTTTAAACTTTTTTTTACTAAATTCTGAATTTTGAAAAAGTAAAACACACCAATCTCCGTGTCTAAAATTCGGTTGGAAAATTTACTTTTGGTTTATCGCGTCTTATTGTTACAACTTTTGCTTTATCGCGTCTTATTGTTATAATGTAAATAAATATCTAAATCTTTGATTTCTGAACTCATAATGGTTTAAAATTGTTTCAAAAATGTTAAAAGTACATAGTCAATAGATGATAAAGACATATGAAGGATGCTGTAATCTTATAGTAGGTGCTCCAATTTGGTACACTTGCGAGCATTAATTATAGAGTTTCTAAGAAGGGAAACTGCTAAATCCGTAGAAATTTTTGCAAATTTTTCACAAATTGGAAATGTCCTTTGTTGAAGACGCCCCCTTATTAATCTCACAATTTTCACCTACATAATTCTATACTCCAGCAACTTTTCATTCCTTTTGCTATAGAAGAAGGAGATGAAAAAAAGGAAAAAAAGTAGTTACCAAGAAGGAAACAGAGAAAGCAGCTTTTTATGAAGAGAAATCAGTGAACATGAAATGCCAATTACACTTCCAGCGTGGCATTGCCTTTTATCCTCGAATGATTTGTGCCCATATCAAGGAGTCAGCCCGAAGATCGCAACTTTTCCAGAAAGACCGCCCACGCGTCCTGAAGGATGTTGCCTAGATACTTACACCTCTGTCGGTTTGCCGAGAAGTTTCTGATTTTATAAATGCGAGTTATGGCAGGATATTGCTTCTCATGTATTATAGAAAAAAACTTCGTTCCCGAACGGTCGCCGGGAGGCGGGGGAGGCGGGGGCGGACCGCCCAGGTATCCTCGGTAGCTAGATACATTTGTCTAAATGCCTTCAGGTTCCGGCAACGCGCTGTCATACTCACGAAGTCTGTGACGCCATAAGTCCGCCTCTCAATAGGCAATTCGAGCGAGCCCTATTCCATGCCTTTTTGAGTTTCAAATTGAATGATTGATTGAATGGGATATGTGAATTCGACTAAGCTCCTGTCGAAGGTACTTAGCCTGACCTTGATACGTCGGAAGGGAAGAAATTGCCTACATTTACGAAATTCTGAGGGAATGCGCTGCTTTTAGCGGGGTGGGCAAAATTCCGACCCCGGCAACTGACTTGGAGTTGTAGGCGAAAGTGATAAGCTTATAACTTCTTACTTTTTATTTCATGTTTAATTTTATTTAGGTTTTTCGTTCATTTTCCTCTTATAGAAAAATACTTTAAAGTTACCTATCTACTCTAATTCCAATTAGTTTAATTGAGCTTTTTGATCCGGTTCAATAATCTATATCATAGTCACACAAAACTCATTTAGAGTTGTGACAGTTTGAGCAATTTTTGAAACAAAAAATTTGTAACTTTTCTTTTGCAAAAAGGAAAAAATTGTTTCGTAATTATCGGTGGTTTAAAAACTTTTATATTACTAAAGTTTGATTATTAAAAGTCGTAAATTCCATAGAAATACTTTGGAAGGAACATGTTTTAAATTTTGGTTCATGAGAGCTTTTCAGTACTGGGTTTAAAGTTTCCTGGTCAATATTACAGGAATTCGTGTTAGGTCAAAATCAATAAGAATATTCGTTGAAATAACTTGAAAAGTTTTTTTTTGTTTTTTCGGGCAGAACAAAATTTATAACTTTCATAATGCTACGAAATAATTTTTCTACTTGCTATCTCTATATGTATCTTTTCTTTATTTTGAAAAAGTGACGGGGTAGCTGCCCTTCTAAAATTAAACAGCTGTACGGATTTTATTATGTGGTAATTCGCAAATTTCAAGGGATACTGTTTTGGTGTATTATGGAGTTTCTATTTGCTACCTCATGCTTATAATCCACGAACAATTTTTTTAATCTTTCCCTCATGTCTTCTTTCAGGATTTGGACTTCGGTTACCGAACATTTATCAGCACGTAAGTACACTTGTTTACATAAACGCATAAGTGTTCGTTTGTTTTGATGCATTCATTCCGTGTACATGCCCCCGACTAATTTCTGGACTCTGTCAATGTAAGCAAGCAATCAGTCTTCGTCTTCGGGAGGAAGTAAACAAAATCTGTATAATCTCGGCCCCATCACCGTAAACACACGCCCTGTCCCTGGAATCTAAAGCCCACCCTCTTAGATATTTAAGGCTTACCCTGTAGAAATAGGCACGTGCTGATCCCAGTCGCACGCTCACAGCATCCCACTGGCATTTAAAACTTATTTTTTGTCTTTGAGTCTTGAGAGGGAAATGATATTTTCAGGAAAAATATCGTTTGCAGTAACCGGAAATTACGTTTGGAGAAAATCTCGATTTGATTTTTGTTTCATTGATAAAATTGCGACTGGCTAGAGTTGCTTCGGGAAGTGTGGGTGAAAGTGTAAAGCATTGGAAATAAAGCATCTTTAATATCTACATTTTTTATCAAAAGCAACCCTTCTGTATTAGTATAAAATTGCAAATTCCTTTTGAATGCTCACCAAAAAGAAAAGGTTATGGGTTCGGGCTTTTAAATTTTAAATTTTTTTTTATAACTTATAAATATACGCAGATTCAACACAATTTTTTTATTTTTGAAAAAGTCAAAGTATTATATAATAGTTACAGAACAAATATAGAAAATTGGAACATTTAATGAACTTATATAATTCCACCATTGGAAAAGAACTATTATTTTAATACTAGAGTACCATTGAGAAAAATTGCTTTATTAATAATTTATTTTAAAACCATTATTTCAAAGTTGTCACATCACCAAAGCATACGTTTTTTAAAAGTATTACAAACCGATGTTTCATAGTTTATCTGTTTTATTTACCTACAAACTTAAATTTAAAAAGTCATCAAAAGCAGTTCTACATATCATCGTAAAAACCATTTTGATATAATTTTCTCGTATAGAGATTTTCATTTAAACTCTAAATGGAAGTATATATTCTCGAAAAAATTAAGGAATTTAAAGACGATATTACAATTGTGAGATATTTTGAAAATAACGTAAAATTTTCTTCTGTTTTAACGCAAATTACTGCTAAATTCTATCAATGTTATACTGTAAGTAGTAAGCAACAGATATAGTGAAAATTATTTTGTACTTTTTAGGGCTTCCAATATATATTTTTATTTCTTTTGCAAGCTTTTACATAACTGACTGCTGTTTTATAAATAGGTTTGTACTTAAGTATAATTTCGGGTTCAAATCTTGTGATATTTAAATCACTTCACTTTTTGATATGGGTATCAAATGAAAAAGTTTGACAAGAGCAAATTGTATTATAAAAACCCAGATTCTAAAGTATAAAATAAAAATATATATGTAGTATATACATAAAAAAAAATTATTTTAAACCAAGCTTATTTAAAAAACGTAGCAAAAGGTTAAAAATTTCGTGACATTTTTTATTTAATACTTCGTTATGATTCTGTTCTTGGTTGCTAATAACAGAAGGAAATAAAAGACTTATATGTATAATACATTAGATAGATATAATTACACATATTTTGAAATAAGGTATAGAGCATGAAAACTTGGGGCCTTTAACTTAGGTACCTCAGTATTACATACATATTTGTATAATATAAAGCATATTCGTACATACATATTGTAGTTACTTTTGTTTCCTATGAAAAAAAGTCGTAACGCCTAAAGTTTTTTAAATAAAAGCTTGGTTTAAAACAAATCGCTTTTACTTTTAGTTTTTTAGACAATTTTTTTAAATATTCCCTTTTCAGTTAGTGATATAATTTTCGATTGTAAGTAGGGCACCTCAATTCGTTTCGTGCTAAATGGAGTGTGTCTATTTAATTGCATGTCGTTAACTCGCATATATTCGAATTTATTTAGTTCTTGTCTTTGAGTAATGGATTTCATTCTTGTTTGAAATGAAACGCATGACCTTTTTAATGGGGTTTGCAATTATTGCAAAATGTCGTTTCTAAGGATAGCGACGCCACTCTTTGCCATTCCCCGTCAAGGCGGGTGTTCGATTGTGCCAGGTGGCACGATGCCATTACGTGTGAAATTAACGCCTTCGAATTGTTTATTGGCCCTTCGGTTACAAGCCCTTAGGCCCTAATCCTGTCGGCCCATCGATCCCCGTTTAGCTCGTTTCCCGCTCGCGATCGCAAATTTCTTCCGCACACGAGTCGTCCTCATCGCGCTCCGCCAATATGCGCGAATAATTGGGCCGCGATATAAAATAACGGAACAGGCGAGGGGTCCTTTAAGGATTTTTGGGTTCACGGGGAGGTTAACGATGAGAAAAATTGACACCAGGCGTAAGACGGCACGAGATATGTCATTTGCGTGTAAAAGTGTTTTGCATTTCGATTAGATAACATTAGCCGCGGGGGAGGAGCGGCTTGACACCGAGTCACTCTTATGAAAATGCTCCTGTCTGTCAACATAGAAGACAAATTAAAAGAAAAGAAACTTCGCTTCGCCGGAAAGCACCTAAAGTAGTCATAATAAACGGGGGATTAAAATCTATAAATATTGATCGAACCACCCTCGTACACGTGAAAACTTCTTAGCCCTGCACACCTACGAACTCCGCTGTAATTCATCCAGGTGAGTTGCGGGGGCGGCACCTCAGCGTGGGCCTGACGATTCTTAGGGCTTGGCTGGGGCCCCTGGACTGGGAAGTGTATCACTCGTCGTCCTGGAGCCCGGATCCAGGAGCTGGGAACGGAGGGCGGCAAGGACACCGCCAGGAACACCAGAGATTCGTTCGTGCTGGAAGGCAGCAGAATAAAATGATTTATTCACGTCGAATGTCGTTCGCTACAATTCAATTGTATCATTGAGGATTGCTCGGTCTCATGTAAAAATCATGCACCGCATATAACATAGAGCGGAACAGACATGAACTACAAATCGGAGGCGTGAGTTCGCTTCACGCGGATCGATCTGAGCGGTCGGAACGGGCGCCCACTGCCGGCTCTTTTCGGGATAATTCGGGCATTGCATAATTTAGTTAATAATGATAGTCACATTTCTGGAAGCTCCACGACACTTTGATGCGAGGGCGAAAGGCAAGAAATAATTAATATAACCTGCCATTTTTCGCATTGTTAGGCGGTACACGGCAGGGGATGTAACGTCTGAAATATGATGCCACTCTTACTAAAAATAGTATCAAATCTTAAAAAACACTTTTCGTTCATAAACCATTCGAGTGGGGTATCGTTGTAAAGGTATCGCTATGACGATTTCAAAGCAATATAAAAATCTATAATTGATGGCCGTGGATGCATTTTTAAGGCTCCGTACCTTAAAAGGAAAAGCTGAATCCTTTTATATGTTCGTCACAGAGATTTTTCTTGATAACTATATGACGCAGACATTTTAAATTTGACTTAATGTTAGGTCTTGCTGACGTGTATATATATCGCCCGTCAACGATTAGAAAAAAGATTATTTGAGATTAAAATTTGGGGTTAGTTTAGTCTAAAGAAAAACAAAAGTTAATATATCGTTTAGGGTATCATTTGAAAGAGTACTTAATGAGGGTTCTAAAAATATTATTTTTTTATTATTTGTGGTCTTAAATTCTGATTTTGCAAGATTTTCGTTCATACGCCATTCGACTGGGGTATCATTGGAAAAGTATCGCTGTGACGATTTCAAAGTAATAAGTAAATGTTCCAAGAGTGCAATAGTTGTTGAAACAAATATTTTTGACCAATATATAGTATTATTCCTTGTCAGTAGTTAATCAACAGATTTTAATTTTTTTTTCAGACAGGATAATTAAAATTTCTAAAAAACAACGTACACTTTAGATACACCGCTTATTTTGTAATATATAAGTAAATTTAACTAGGGTGGAAAGAACTTTTAACTACTTGATACATAGAAGTTTATAAAAATCGATTAAGTGGTTTTAGAACGTATGCGGAAATAAACATATCGATCTGCACATAATTTATTAAAGAAGCACAAAATGAAGTAACACACTCAAATGAGGTTTAGCTATGCATGCGGTAAAGTAAACTTACATAACAAAAGTTTTAAAATCATAGTTTTTCGCTTAGAATATTGGCATTTACCCGTATGTTGCTGAATCCTTTTCGACATTATTTATTTACATCTCTACCTTTACATGTCGTTTCTGCAAGAAAGATCTAAAAGCTCCGATTAGTTTCATTGCTTTCGAAGGTAACCACTAGGCATTTAAGGCAGGGCAAAGATTACGCTGTCACCAAGTCATTGAACAATTTGATAAGTAATTTCGTGATAACCCCAGAAACGCCACTACAAGAACTGTTCAGGAATTAGACCGCCGTAACATTTTGTTTTGTTAATAAAACAGCACAGTTGCATAATTTATTAATATAGTTGCGGAAAAGCTAAAAAGCACTGTATTTCTCCTTTATCCATATTTTATGCTCTCAGACTACCTTATTCAATTTTGATTATTTTAAGGGATATCAAATGTTTTATGCTATTAAAAAGAAAAGTTAATATGTGCCTAAGGTAATTGCCCATGAAATACATAGAAAAACTTTTATAAAATTCTAGAGGTGATAGATGAATTTGTGGAGAAAGCCTGATCTTTGATAGCCACAAATCTACTTTGAATGCTTTAAGGGTAGAAAATATGTTGCGTTTATTAATGTATAAGTTTAGACGTTGAAAAAAAACAGAAAATACAAACTAGCTGCTCAGCTTAAATTATAGTGATGTCATTAATTTTTGAAGTATTTCGCGACTATTATCATTATTTAGTCTTTGCAGCAAAATTGCGTTGAAACAAATTGTATTTGTCTAGGAAAAAAAAATCGTCCTTAATTTGTTTACAAAAGTATAATAAGCACACAATAAATAATCGTTTGCATCTCCGCTTTCTTTAGGAAACGCAATAATTACAAATTGTGTTGAAGCCAAGGACGATCGCAATATATTGAAAGTTCAGCATTAATTTGAACTATTGCGTTAGTTATTTAATTGCTATTCAAGACTTTTTCCTGGAATTATTGTTACATCTTTAGTAATGTAAAACATATGTATTTTGGAGCCTTTTTGGCTAAAATAATATTTAAAAAACAGGGGAAGAAGAAAAAGTTTTACAGCGAATCATTTAAAAATTTAAAAGTTTCGAGTTTATAGTTTTTAAATCAACTAAACATCTGGTAACACTTCAACATTTTCTTTTACATACACAATGATAAAACATTCCTATACATTGAAACTGAATTGACATCTAATTAATTTGGGAAAAAAATTCGTTAGAAAACAATTGGCGAATTAAAATCGTTGCGCAATAAAATATACTTACAATTAGTAAAATACTTTTTCGAAGAATACGTTACAATTTTTTGAATATCTCATAAATTTTCAGTCAGCCTATGTTTGGAGGCCAATGCCATTTATAATTTTATTTTAATTCGAATTTTACGCATCTTAATAAGAGGGGCTGTGAATAAATTCGAATAGTAGAATTTATATAAGGAAAGCACAAAAAAGATAAAATAAAAGTAGTAATAATAAGCCGGAGTGACAGAGTCGCTTAAACACGCCAGAGCCCGGCCCGCCAGCGGCTTAATTATTTTCTTGTTCTTCGCAAGCTGATTAAACAAATTACCACGTCAATAAGCGATAACAAGGTAACCCTGCGCGAGAAATACTAGACATTAAGAGAATTCCAGTTTTTGGCAAAAATTTGCATAATCAAGTTGCGTAATGCGACGGCGACGACGGCGACGACGGCGGCGGCGGCAGGGAGGTGGCAACACTGCCGCAATTTATGCTAAGTGACTAAACCCGAGTGACCGGGCAACTCGCCGGGCCAGCGACGACGGCGAGGGGCTTAAGCCTCCATTATCAAAAATTTGCGTTTGTAATAAAATTATTTGCATTCCGGGATAAAGTAGCAAAGACCCCTAGCGGCGCGGCCGCGAAACCGCCCCGATCGGGTTAGCAGGAATTCGCGAGCCGTTGCAAAACGCCCGGGGGTCGTCGGCGTGGGCGTTGGGCGGCAGAAAAGCTCCGCGGGGGTGGCGGCGACGCCGGACCGCGTTGGAATGCGCTAATAAAAGCAGAACAATTGCACGTGGTGCCGCTTGTTGTCAACACGACGAGTCGCGGCGGGCGGGGGGCCGCGATGCGAAGAAGCAACAAACGGCGGATTAGTGGCGTTGAGCTCCCGATTTTCCCCGAAGACGCGTTCCCGCCTTCGCACGTTTCTGGGCTTTTCTTTTGCCGGGGCTGTTCGA
This sequence comes from Tolmerus cingulatus, assembly GCA_959613345.1. Classification (NCBI taxonomy): domain Eukaryota; kingdom Metazoa; phylum Arthropoda; class Insecta; order Diptera; family Asilidae; genus Tolmerus; species Tolmerus cingulatus. The sequence continues at coordinate 13,167,756 of OY390708.1, read as the reverse complement.
GTGCTCCGCCACCCGATGGGGCGCGTCGGGGTGGTGCGGGTGTTTGCTTTCCGCTCTTGCAAATTTATGTTGGGAGCCGCTTCTTTTGCGTCATCGGTGGGCCTATTTATTATGCAGGAGTTCAAAATCGCGGTTCTGCTCGCGCGTTGGCCTTGCCCGAGCGGCTGAAGTGTCACGCTCCGGCAGAGTCCCGGGGCGGCTTTGCACTCCTACCCCCAAGGACCCCATGAGCTTTTGAGTGGAAAACGAAAATGGTTAGGTGCTGTGCACCTTTCCCCTTTTTGGTGGAGTGGAAGTGCATTAATTTCATTTTCAATTTATCGCAATTTTAGGCAGTGATTTTAAAACAAATCTATTGGGACAAAGGAGTAAAGTAAAATAATTTCAATATCTTTAAGCATTTTTTAAGGGCTTTTCATGATTTTTTTAAGAGTCTACAATAAATAAATGATAGTAATCCCATAAGATTTTCCGAAGGTACATCCCTAGTACTAGATCGATCTCAAGAAATCCTTAAAATACATATATAAGAATGTTATAGGAGGCAATTTAGATCTGCCACTTGGCTTTTTCGTCATTATAATAGGCTATAGTAGGTTTTTCCTCGTTGTTGCTTTTTCCAAAACTTACATTTTCTTTGTGTGAAGCAGTCAAGTATGTAGTACAGATCCTTTTTTCCAATTTCAAATCGGTTTTCCTTTTAAATATTAGTATCTCCAGCTTCAGAATCGTAAGGTGTTTGCAGAGCATATGCCAATAAAAATATGCCTAAGTTCCTAAGTTACAGAGTATGGTAAGGTTGTTCTACTTAGGTCCGATTGTGGTCCAAAATAGGATATCTAAGCTGTTCAAAATATACTAAGTAGCATCAATTCGAATTCGGATATCTGCGGCAGCGACATTGAGCCGTAGCTACGTTGATGAGATTGGACCAGCACGCCAATCAACTCTTGGTGGATTCTGAATAAAATATATCTGGTTAGAAAATCTGGCTGTTATTCACTTAACCCATTGCTTCTAAATAAATATTAGTAATGCCAAAGCTGGGGAAATTTGTTTTCGTAGCTCATAAAATGATGAAGATATTTTTTATTCTTAAAACGAAGTACATCAAATATATTTATTTATTTATTTAATATTATTTCACTTTGAAATTCAGTAGTACATATTAGGCCGCGCATTTACATTGTCATGGGCAGGAATAATTTTCATGAGCATTTTCTATCATAAAAATTACAATATTTTGAGTTGTCAAAATCAGAGATTCATTCATTGAAGCATTTAAATCGACATTTTTGCGATGTTTCGCTGACGTTCAGCCCAAATTTGAAATGACATAAACATTGTTTACAAATTTTTGTTTTATTTCTCCCCATTGAACTTTCGCTCATGTGCAAGCATAAACCAGCCTCAAAAACTATTTGGCTCATAACTACCCTGTCCCCCACCCCTCTTTCGACTTTTCTACAAGTTGTGACGTCGTTAATGAAATTGATTCATACCTACGAAAGTGTAAATACAGTCTAACGAATACATATATTTCGACCATTTTGAAGTCATATCTGTTTTTTTGAGCTAATGTTGACTTGTTTGGCCTATTTATTATTAAGGGAATGGTGCATTACTATGTTGTCATAAAACGTTATTTACAATTTTTTTACGATATGATAAGATACAGAGGACGCCAAATAATAACATCAAAGACCTAAAACAAAATAGTCCCATCAATTTTTGTGATTAGCAGAACTCAGTATTATAAAGGTATTCTATGCTTGATTCACCACTTTTAATTTCGAAAATTTTGAATGATCCGAAATCCAAATTTCAATATTACATAAGACTTGTTAAAGAAAAGAATATTAGATATAATACGAATTCTATTTCAACTACTAATACTAAAATAAGTAAGTTTTTAAGGTTAAACTGAAGTAAGGCAATTATCTGGAGGAAAGTTACTTTATTTTATTGTTGCAAAACTCATCCAAATATTCGTTCAGGATATATGAAATCTATTTGATTTATAAACAATTTACGAAACTCTAATGAGTATATTGTTAAAAGAAATTATTCAAGAAAACAGTGATTCATTAAAAAATTGGAATTTTGGCGAAGGTGTGTCGTTTGCATGTAAGGGTTAAATAAAGGTAAAAAACGCGTTAATTGAATCATATTCCTCAATAACTTAACTGGATATGAACGTGCGAAAATCGGGAATGCCTCCTGACTCGAATAACGACCGACAAGCCAAGCCAATTACATAAGCCGACCACGGTGACTTCTGCCCCGAACGCTATTAGGTAATTTCTTAGATAACTCCATTAGAGAAGTTCTTTCGGTTTCATGCGGAAAGGCGATTTCTTGAGAATCGGGGGTCGTGTCTTGACGCTCCTTCTGCTCCAGGTCCGCCGGATCCACGAGAGATCCTCGGGGACGGCCAGTGGGAGTAGTCCTGCTCGAGAACTGATGAGGAGAAAGTGAAACTTTGCTCAGATTACTTTCAATTGAAAGTCGAACACACTCCTCCAATTTTTTTCAATAAAACAGAATTGGACGTGCGTCCCGCCGCCCCCCGATGATAAGGCCCCGCTCTCAGTGTCTGTTAGGTAAGAATTAATCTCCTAGAAATTCTATTGTCAATATTGTATGAGGGTAATTAAATAATAGACTTTCATGGATGGGAAGCCAATTGCAGAGGTTCATTTAAAATTTATTGAGTTTGCCTTCAATATCGAGGCCCTGGGGCCCAGTACATACGCTTTCTTCTCGAACTTCATGAATTAATCTTTACCATTCAGGGAGGATCCAAATACTGGCTACGTAGAAGATTATTACTTTTACGTCATTGGAAATAAAATTAAGTTTGACATAATTGTCGAGTTTTATTTTTATTCTCCGATCCATTCTGAAACTTTTAAACAACTAATTCAAAATTGAAAAACTTTAACGCTCTTAATAACGTATAATACAACAATTTTTCACACTCCTTGAGATTAATACTGGTTGAAGTCAAAAATGGAAACCTCATTATAACTATCATATTGCTATTAAAAACAAAACAATCGAAGTGTTCAAGCTTTATCGAAGGCACATAATCATTAAATACGCTTCCGATTTCCAGAAATTCAACTATATTTGGAAAATACGACCATATTCAATAATACCCAAAATATAAAACAGAGAGATGTTTGTAATATAATTATAATACTTATGTATATCTTTACCAATTTAGTTATTGGTGCCATATATAAAAATTATTAATGGTAAATAGTTAAATAAAACGAATTTTTGTCGATTTATTGACCTTTTATTATTTGATTTGGAGGATCTTGACCTGTTCTTAAAAATCTTCATACATTCGTTTCTTCAGGAAGAAATATCTTATAATAAATCTGTTACCAATTTTCTGTCCCCAATGAACAATTACCATAACTCAATGTGGTTCTTCAGGATTAACGTTAATCTGATAAACGTTAATCGGTAGATTACAATTTCTAGAAGCTACTCGATGTTTCGAGTGTAATCATTGCAGACGCGGAAAAATTCTAATTGTGATATTCTACTGATAAGGATTTCATGGTGTATGTAATGGTATAATATTCAATTTGTCATTGATAAAATCCAGTCTCTGTAGCATGAGAATCACCTGTGTAATAAAATAGATTTGATTTGACGAATTTCAACTAGAAGTTTTGATCCATAATTTTACTTAATAAAATAAACTGAAAATTGTCCATGCTATCTATGTATATGCATAATCGAGCTTTTTTTTAACTATGTTTCTCTATTTATGTACCTATCTGCTATTAAAAGCGAATTTGTAACGTTTTTAACCAACTTCCAAAAAAGGAGGAGGTTATCAATTCCAGCGGTATGTATTTTTTTAATGTCTTATTATTTTATAATGTCCAATGCCTTTTAAATGTTAGCGCTGATTTCTAACAAGGTAAGGAATGAATGAGGCTACAAATTTCTTTCTTTTTTTCGATCTTGAACGATTTAAAGATGAAGGAAAATTTTTCAATGTAATAGAATTTTAAATGAATTATATTTCTTCCAAATAAAATCATGTCACTGGGCGAATTCCTCAAGCTTCTGGTCTAGGCCAATTGTTTATAACCTTAAGTTCCAAGTAGTAGAATAACATAGTATTAAGTATATAAGTATTATTATAATATAATATGTACGTAGTAAACTGAATTTTCCCTCATTTAATTTACTCTTTCTAAGATTTTTGTTAAAAAGCATATGGGCTTAAATGTAATTAAAACACTTTGATTCAGTATGATAGGCTCATTATTGAGTTACGAGTATATAAAAGACGGTAGTGTTAATCGTTTACAATAATGAAATTTTGAGATCAAATTGAAAAGTTTTCTCAATAACTTGTAAACTAAAAAATTTTGCGTATATAGGCACTTGCAGTTTATTTAACTTTCGCAGTGTTTTACATGATAGGGTACAAATTGATGTATGTTTGAATTTGTTTTTATGTAGAACTAAACAATATTTGGTCAAGTCGGGAATCTTATTTTTATATGTATACAAAGTTTAATTTGTTCAATACATAGTAACAACGTCATGTTTTAATTGAGACAGTCTTTTTAATGAGGTATTGATATTTCGTTTATATAAACATTTTACCTGGATAATAAAAATTAATTTGCGAACAAAGAAATCTCTCACGAAGTGCGACTTCAGTAAATTGAATTAAAATTGCGAAAATTCTTGGGATTTAATAGCCATTAGTCATTTTCGATGATACATGCTGAAATTTTAGTAGATAAGTTCTAAATTTCACCCTGTTGAATCGAGAAGAGGAATGGGAACTGGGATTGCCAGGGAGATGTACCCTACATCCCTATTGCTCCTTTCTACAGAGGACGTCATCCAGTGCGCACCAGTACGCCTGAATTATTTGTTTAGATTGTAGTGTGTGACAGGCGGATTCCCTAGACATGGTATGTTATTTAGGCAAGCCCACAGCCTACGCGTCCTGTCAGGGGGTGCTTTAGTTCATTGAGGCGAGCCCGAGGCCCCGAAAATTCCTTCTTTTTTGTATAATCTCGGGGAGATATTGATCCTGCGTTATTAGGCACGTAATAAGGCATAAAGGAATCGGGAGAAATCCGCTCTAGAGCTGCGCTTAAAAGTGTCAAAATCTGAAAATAGCACGCTCGATACACCCCTAGATAGAGCAGATACTACTTGTATATAGAAAGTCAGCTGTCTCATTCATAAAATCGTCGAATAACTGAGACTGTGCACCGAAGTCTCTATATTCCATAGGTATTGACTATATAACAGCTTTTCTTTTTTGGGTTCGGGCACCGTCTTCAGGTGAATCCAATCAAAACCGAAAAATAGCCATAAAAAGGCAGTTGTCGAATGTCCTGGCAAAAGAGATTTCGATGCTTGGGGTTTTAGTGGGCATGTATATAAAATTTGTTTAGCTGTGTAAATTGCTGAGATAGCTGACTTCTTATTGGAATTTTTACAATTGTTGATCTTTTATGGTCGTGATTTTCACGAAAGAACAAAAGATGGAAACCAAATGGGACTGGGAAAAAGTGCCCAAATCACCATGTGTTTTCCATCAGTGCCGACTGCACGGCGAGCTTCACAGGGTGATAATGTAAGTGGAGGTAGCGCTCTTAGTAGCCGCCGCCGAACCTAGAGTCGAACATATGCGAGCCTTCTTAGTATTTTTCCTGGGTATGTTAGCCATGTGTTAACTTTTTAAGAATATTCCGTCTTAGCAGACACTTAGAGAAAATTTCAATCAGTCTATCTTGTTCTGGCCCGAAGGAAATCGCTCTCGGGTGATTTTGAAAAGATTCTCCGGGGCCATAGTGTTTACTATCGCTTTATATAGGCCTCAGAAGAGTGCTCGTATCCGTTATACATATTATACATATGTGGCGGTATTCCGCGAGATTTTTGTATAGTATACCCGCCAGTATACCGTAAGCAAGAGTGCGCATACGCAATTCTCGTTCTGTGGGGCTCTGGGGCCGAGTAGGTGCTCCGGGAACTTTCGAAGTCTGCGACGGAGCTTTAGTTAGTGATAGGCGCGCTTCTACTACAACTCTGTAAGAATTTCGAAAAATTTCATCCGAACACGAGACGAGACTATTTTGCATTTGTATTGTAGTATATCATAAGTATCTCTCTTTTCATTCTGGCAGTTCGCTCGTATTTGTACTTTTGCTTTCGATCTTACGTCGAAATTTTCAGCGACTCAGAACAGAACCGAAGACCTTTCTTTCGTTGCATACGGAACGGTGTGAACATCGACGAAGCACTAAAGGCCCGGGGGCTCAGTTTTTAAAATTCAGTAGTGCCGAGGTGTTTCGTTTATTTTTCCTTCCACCAAAAAAAAAAAAAATTATAATAATAATATTTGAAAAAAATAATAATAATAGTAAAGAAGTTAGTTCGCGCGGGAATATTCATTATCAGTGAAAATTAGTTCGGCGGCTTAGTTTGAAATCGCCTTGCCTTATTAATCCGAGAGATATTTATTCAAAACTTTACATTTCGGATATCTTCGAGCTGCACACCGCCAGTGGTGCTGATAAAGGGAATCTCCCGCTCCACCACATGAAGACAATGTCAATCCGGAGCTTAATGCATATCAGTCGCTGTGTGTCGCGTACGTAATCTCGCGGACAAGTAATTTCCCCGCGGCTGGAGGAGCCAAGTGCCACGCCAAACAGATGGGCATAAACAAAGTAATGTTCGCGGATGAATAAATGAACACGATTATAAACATTGCCAGTGAGTGTTTATGGGGAATTTCAATTGTTACCAATAAGATTTGGCTTCGTTAGAGCGGCGGAGGCTGTGCGCGGACGGAGTGCCACTGTGAATTTGTGATAAAATATTCGTTTTTTCTCCCATAATTTCCCCCTATATTTTGTTGGTAAAATGTGCACTCTTAGCGATGAAATTTTGCAAAATTATGCTAAAAAGCTGAGTGGTGTTGAAAAGTTTTGTCACTAGCCAGGCCAGCGACAATCACACACAAAAATTTAAAAAAAAAAAAAAAAATTGTTTTGATAACGTCCATCGGTTACCGATGGAGAAAGTGTAAAAATTGATAGTGTGAAGTGTGTTTTAACCGTCTTGGAGGAATTTTTCTTGCACAAAAAAGGTTTGCCAAACTCTTATTCTTTCTGATTTTATCCGTTTTAAGTTGTAGTCTTAATTAATTTTAGCGTTTGTTTGTTTTTCGAACAGCTCTATCATAACACCTTTGGAAAAATAAACGAAGTCCATTAAAATAATTACAACATTTATTAAAACACTATGTCTAAGTGAAGAACTGAAATTTTTATAAAAACTTCAAAATCGCATATAATTTCAACAATTTTTTGCTATTTGCATGTTGATACAACTAACAAAATTAAATTCATTTATTTTAGCAGTTAATTTTTTTAGGAAAGTTTTATAAAAGCTACAAGATAGAGTATAATTTCAACGATTTTTAACTATCTGCATGTTGATCAAACCATCCAAATTCATTGAATTCAACAGTTCTCTTTTTTTTTTTTTTTTTGGATAATATTACATGATTTGCTTGTTTCATATTCCAAAATCAATCTATTTTTGTCTCAAACTACAACAAAATTATTTATAAAATACCTAAACTGTATAAATAATTTATTATTTAAGAATGTTTAATGGGTTCCTCCTACACATTATTCAATTTATAAAATCGTACGGCTTTCAAATTTTCCAGCAGAAAATGAGCATACATTCTTCAATATATCTTAAAGTTTATTAAAAAGTAACACAAAGTATACTAAAAGCAAGTTTCTATTATCTAGAAAATAACTTGAACAAAATATTCGTTTATCGGACCCTCGGACCACTCATCCGTTCTATTTCATTAACATAACATCCTCAAAAATAAAGGAAGGTAGGTATAACCTCCAAATCTAACATTACGATTTAAAGAAAGACAATTAAGATTTATTAAAAGTATAGATGTACAAAAACTGTTAAGGTAAAAGAAACAAATCCCATAAACTAGGTTTCTATGGAATTAGATACTTCTAAGTTGTAATATGTAGAGATATGTAGACTTTCGTACACTAGGCTAACTTCCACTGCTTATTGGCCTATAGTTCGAATTAAATATTGTATAAAATTAATGTCTGAATTTCGTATGAGTCAACAAATTCAAAAGTCTTATTTTGTTGCAACCTTTCAATGCATTATATTATAATTGAAAAGCTAAATGTACAATTGTCTTTAAAAGGTCAAAAAATTGGTAGCTACATAAAAGTACATTTCCCATAGAATACTAACATTGTCGAACAAAACATTAAAAATTCAAAAGAGAATCGGAAAAAATATCGAATTACAAAGTCAACAAACACACAATAAGAGATTTCCAAAAAAAAACGTGAACAGGACAGGAAGTCATGAAAAACCAAAAAGGATTTTCTTTAAATCTGAAAGATAAACAATTTGCTTAACATGAATGTTGTGAAATATTATATTTAAGCACAAAACAAAAAATTAACTTATACACATAAACCAGCGCATGATTGAACAGTTTATGATTCATTGAAAAGGTAATGAATATGTACTCTAAAGTTAGTCGCCCGACGGATTCAATTATATTTCGCATAATTATTCGTTATCTAACTTGGGCAATAATGCACGATAGTGCTGCTCAGGTTAGCTGAGCTAATCTCTGGTATATTTACAATAGTAATACAAAAATTTAGTAGAATTGGGTTAATTGGTTTATTTGTCATCGCATTAAGCTAACAATTCGATGATACAAAGCTTTAAAGTTAAAGTTTTTCTTGTAGTAGTGTTGAATTTTGTTTATTACGAAATATACATAATTATATATACATTAGATTTTTTGTATCATCAATTTCAATTGGTTTGTTTTTGTCTTGGCAAATGTTAACTAACTTTCATATTACTTAAGTTACCCTAACATTTGTAACTTTTTTGCTATAACTTATATTTTTCAGAACTATCACACTATCGAAAAATATATGATTACATCTATTAATCCTTTTTTTCTATTTCTTGAGATAACTTATGAACTATATTTTTTGCAACATTTAGAGCTTTTTTGCAATGTACTTTTGCATGTGCTCAACATTTGTCGCTATCGTCAGATTAGATTTGATGTCGATGTCGATTACTTTTACTTCCATATTTACGTGTACGGACTAGGTGTGATAGATAAACACCTTCTAACCACATTAATGGAATTATAGCAACAAACTTCTGCCATCTCCCTCATTTAATTGAAAATAAAAATGTAGATATGTTCAATTACAAATACTTCTAGTAGTCGAATGACTTCTTATCGAGATAATTCCTTATCGATTTTTGGATTGCTTGCTAAGCGATTTTAGGAATCGAACAAATTCATTCAGTTAAACTCAATAGGTGAATCGAATTATTTATGTTCCTTAAATAATATTCAATCAAGTCCGCTAACCAAAATAGTCGATAAAAATTTTCCGTAATCACGCAACTCGAAATACTTTTTTGATAAAGTCACATAAAATGAGATAGGATTTTTAAGTCGTTTAAAATATTTTCTGCTATTGAAATTGAATTGATGTAAGATAGAAGTAGTTAACTTCAACTATAAAACCCAAATTTTTTGAAGACTTTCTTGCAAAATTCTAACTAGGTTCGAAGCAAATTTCGGAAATTTTCTTCACAAAAGTTTTACCCCTATTTATTACTTCTTTAATAAGCAAGTAAATAAGGTTATCACAAAATCGATACAGTTAAAAGCATCAACTGTGAAATGTCTACGTAATTATTTTGGTCATAATTTCCGAAATAAAAAACAAATCGATACAGAAAGCTTCAATTCAATCTTATTAATTCTAATAGCCGTCATCAATTAGCAATCGGTTTTATTTTTGATTAATTGGTTGTACATTATATGATGCTTTTTAATACAGGTTTTAATATCTACTGTCTTATACAGAAATTAATTTTTTCAGAGCTTTGAGCAGCCAATTGAAATGTACGGTTTGATATTATTGAATTTTTTGAAAATATTTCTCCGGTTTTTATGCTACAAAATGATTTTGATCTTTGGCTGAGTTTCAAATTTATTTTGTAATAATCTCCAGAAAAAGGGTACATTTGTCGAAAAATTAGGCACATCATTAAAAAGGCAAATTTACTGCTTTAGTACTCCACAATAATGTCGTCAGTTAATGTCAAAATATTGCCAACTTATTGAATTACTCACATATGTATTAGTATTTTGACAACTGCTGATTGTAGGCTTTTAAAAAAACGTCAATTCTCATTGTTTTCAAAATAGTTTATTTTGATTGTCGTAGCATTATCTGCGTCATTTAAACGTTAGGCAGTTTGGACTTTCAAGAATAAATTCGTATTCATACGTCACAAGTGTAAGGTGACGACGGCACGCAAATGTAAATATGAAGGCTACAGGAATTCAAAAAATATATTTTATGTAGATTAAAATTGTTTGCTTCATTCTAAGGAATTATAATAGGTATGTTTCTTTGTAATCGCATAATTTTGCATAACTAAACTACATACATATATTGACATTCTTAGCTAACTAGAAATATTAATGGTTTTTTTGATTGATATAGGAAGATGTATGACCATTATAAGTTAAAAAAAAACAATTTCCACTTTAATAACTACCAACTATTATAACTACTTCTAAATTTTAATACCGTGGTGATTAAATATATTCTAAACTTTCATCATTTGGATAACCATATGTTACGTCTGGTTATAAAATGATGGTGAAAAGTTGTGCAAATAAGTCTTATTGAGAGGACCTCTTACTTTGGGTAATTGTCTTAGCAACAACAAGACAAATTTGAATGTTATCTGTGTTAAACTTTTTGTTTTAAATGTTTTTTCAAGACATATGGTAATTATTGTATTAAAAATTCTAACTGTTACTTTATTATTTTCACTTGGTTGACACATTTTCAAATACTAAAAAGTTTTGATGTATTTGTATTTATTGAAATCAATTTAGAAATTCTTAAAATGCTGGGGCGTATTTTTTTAATGTTTAGCAGTTTAAGATTGACAGTAATTTGAAATATAATACAATATTTCTTCTTTTGCATATGTATAAAGTTGCAAATTGAATTTCGTCTAGTATAGTATTTTATATGTAAAAGATAGGTACTATAAAAATTCAATTGACTGATTCTTGGAAAATAATAGTTTAGATTTAAAGTTTCCATCTAAAAAGATGTACCAGTAATTTTTTGATATCTTGAAAAGTTGGAATATTTGTAAACAAATAAAAGCAACATTTTAAAATTTGTGTAATCTTCTTACTAAACTTTTAAATACCTTATATATCTTTCCGGATTTTATGCTGATAGTCGTATATAAATATTTGTGCAGTTGTTAAAACAATGTAAAACTATATAAATGTTGTCTACTGCCTTTTAAATTGTTGCTTTTGGTAATCCTGTGGTAATCGTGGCTTTTTATCTTTTTACCTAAAGCTTGTTATGAATTGAGTGTAGAAAGTACGAAATAAAGATGAAAATTTTGGTAAAACATTTTATCGCCTTCAGTAATTCCGCAGTTATCCCTTCCTCCAAATCCCTTTAATTCATTCATGGAAATCAGCTAAAAATATTTGGAAAATATAAAATTTCCAGGGGGCATACTGCTTAATAAAATTAATTTGAAGCTGTCTACACAGCCACGAACCTATGAATAATTATGGTTTTTTTCCCAGAGGCTTAGCAGCTGCCACATTCAGTTTTCAATTCCAGGAGTTCAAAAAACCAGGACCTCACCACCCGGGGCGGGTTCCTCGTTTCAACTCTTTGGCAGTGGCCAGGAGCCTTCTCTGGATTGACGGCAATAAATAACTTTGTAGAGGCTCGCCGTAGAAGCCACCGTAAGCGATCTTCTACGTTTCCTCCAAAGATAAAAGCACCATTCGGGCTATCGAAAATTTCACCATTGCGATAACGATTAACCTTGACTTCTCTATCTCGCCGGTGTTTCTTGGTGGCTGCCCTGCGGCCGCACGACACCGAAATTCGATGATTTTTTCATTAATATCGTTAGACCCAGTTGCGCAAACAGAGAAGGACGTAGGGCGGCGTAGAGGCCTTCTACGGGGCCTTGTGGCGGATCAATTCCGACGATTCCACCCTGATTACAAAGATACTCTGCTTCTGGATTGTTAGGCTGCGTTTTGCTTTATGTATTTTCGAAATGACCCTTGTTTTACCTTTCCAAAAAAAAGCGTAAGCACTCCTCCCGGCTATCGATTTGTAAATAACCCGTGAAGCAACAGGGTTTACTTAGGCCCGTGAAATAACTCTGCGACGGACTTCTCGAGGCGTTTGCACAGAAAGGTGGGCTGTCTTTAGTTGGCTGCCTTCCAAATTTTCTAGGTGGTCATGGCGTATTAATGTTTGTGACGCAGAAGATTTGGCTCCTTAATCGAATTAATAAAAATTATTGCTTCTGTAGGGGAATATCGATGGTAAACACTGAACAGTATTTTAGAAAAGAGCGTTAGCAGGATGAACGAGGTCATAACTTAGGTTGGCCTTAGTGCAACCCTTGCAATCAGCGAAAAGTTTCTTAAGAATGCGGACATACCCAACCGCGTTTCACTTATATGATTTTTGGCAAAATGCCCTGATCTGCAGTTGCTGTCTTAAAAATGGAACGTTTCTGAATTAAATTTTTAGTCGCCTTAAGCGGCCTAAATTATTTAAAAAGAAAAGAAATAAGCGTAAGGGCAATAATACTTCAGTATTACAAAGCTTTTGTAGTGCAATAATAATAGTAATAATGATTGCATGTAGATACAATAAACAAGACTCAAAATGTTATTGCGTCTACAATTGTTATTATATATTTTTTTAAATGACCTTTAAATCTTATGCTGTTTGCTAAAAATGTTAAGGTTTAGCTTCAAAATTACGAAATGTTCAAAAACCTTTTTTCATTTGTAATTGCAATGTTAAATTTGGAAAACTGTTACATCAAAGGTACAGAACATTATTAAAGTTACAAGCTATAGCTAATAGAGTAACCAATTGTCGAGATATCATTCAATCCAAGTTGTAGTGAATTCATTGTAGAGTACCTGTATTCAGTATTTACCTTAAAACCTCTTTTAAAAATTCTTTGTATATTTTCTATCATTTCCTTCAAAGTTTCTGGTTTTTCGCCCGTTTCGCTTCCTTCCTCTTATTGTCGTCCAGGACAAAGAAAAGAATTTTTTGTGAAGTCTTTACATCTACAACTAACATCGTTCAGATCTCTTTTTATTGTAGAAATATAATACTATATCAGATTCCAATAGCTGCTTTTGACATACCCTGTGTTCGAGAATTTAGTTTTTGTATTCAATTGCTCAATTCCGCGAATGCTTTTCATAAGCGGAATTGGCCAGTCGCTTGCAGCAACTCAGAATTCAATCATCAAATTTTTTATAATATGATTTCATGATACGACGGAATGAGTAAAGTTGGGTTTGTTATAGCCAGGCATTTTGAAAATCAAAATTGTTGATAGATATTGTATTTCGTTTTTACAAATAGCAAATTTCAAATTTAACACTCAATTTTTGTTTAGATTTTTAGAGCGTTTATAAAACAAAAGTACATCGTATATTGAAAAAAACTGGTAACCAACTGCTGTGAGTAAATAAACTTCTCTATTTATTTAAATGGCAACGTTTAAATACTGGTAGACACATTTTAACACTATTGCTATGGTAATTTCCCAAAATTCAGTATCTAATATGCTTATGGAAATCACGCAATGTAGGAGCAGTAGTTCTGGTTAACAATTTTGAAAAAAAAAAGCTGTTCAAATATTTGTCAGTGATGTAGAGACCAAATAATGCAAATGGAAGTAATGAACAATTGCAAAATATAAAAGCAGAAAGAACAAATTTGTATTGACCAGATGGTTTTATCCTTTTTCTTTTTTTTCGTAAAACCCTTACGCCAACAACGGCTCCGGTAAAATTGCGATTTTTAACACCAGTAACACGATTAATAAAACAGTTGATCTGTGATGGTATTTCTTTGTGAAGTTTGCATTAGATAATCCAAAAAAGAAAAAAAATAGTAATTAAAGAAAACCTAAACGTGTATTATAAAAGCAGGAATTTTGTATACGTTTTTGAGATAAACTTTCACAGATGTGAATTGTCTTAAGTTAATTGAATGGGTTTGATCGACAAAACACCATGTCACTTAAGAATCAGGATGGACTGTAATGAGATCAATGTTGGTTTAATTTAAAATAGAAGCCTGCTATCGCAATAAAATACATTTTCGTCTAAATATTCCTTTCGTATTCTTTGATCATCGTAATTAAAAAACAATTGCGATTCTTCAAATTCAAAATATTTCACATCGTAATAAAAATGACTAATTCAATAGAATAAAATTTTCGTACACATTCAATTTAAAACAACACAATTTTGGAAATTTCATTTTTGTTATCCCATTATTTTGCTGAAAAGTCTGTACTTCAAGAATTATGTGAAGTAGAAGTTTAAACAGCTTGTAACACGTCATGAGATAATACTTTTTGAATAGGCTTTATCAGATGTGTACATATGTACATACATATATGAACAAATGTTCAGGCATTCTTGTTATATTCTTTTATTTAAAATACAATCTCAAAAATAATATACATCTATTAAGTTATAGATTTGGTAAATTATTCTTGCAATTTAGCTTGTCATTACCTGCCGGCTTCGTGTAATATTCATGTGCTGTTAAGCTTAGGCATAAAATAAATTTTAAGTACGTGTAGTATTTTCAAGTGAAAGTTAAAGTCTGTAATGTTAAATAAAAATATGTAGAAACAAATTAGTGTTTTACTAGATTCAAATTCTAAAAAAAGTGCATTTTAAAGTTGGTAAAGGCCGAAAATGGCAGTTCGATGTTATGATGGAAATTAGCATATCAAACAACCGAATGCTAATAAATCTTCAGGTGGGTTTTAGCAAATTCTGAATATGTATACATACGTGCTTATTAACACGAACTATAACTGTGATAATTCTCTAAATTGTTGCTTTTGTAGTACTGTGCTACATCATATGCCTCTGTTGCAATTGCACAATGAAAATATATTTAGCAAACATTTAATTTCCCATTAAAAATTATGACCATATTAAATTACTAATCATTCTGATGGCTCAATTCTGCTTTATAATTTAAACAGGTTTTACTCACAACTTTTTATTTTTCATACAAAGATAAATTCTGGTATATCCTGTTTCTAAAATTTTCGCTAAATTGTTGTATGTTTAGTAATCTTTGGTAGAAATTAATAGCTATCAAGTTTCCTTCAAGTCTGTGGTTAATGTTGCCAATGTAACGTCTTAATTATTTTTTTCGTCTAATACAAGCTACAAAATTAAATTTCTTTTTCTGTATTTTTGCACATTTACCACGCACGTTTTTAAGGTATTGTACGTAAATGTGCTACTAAAGTTATAATGTGTTCGATTTTCTCAATTTTGTTTCATGTGTTAGTTTTTGTAAACTTAAGACAATTTCAATTTGAAAATGTTTAATAACCTTTTAAAAGATGCAAAGTTTAAATATTGATTAATTTTTATCATAAAACATGAAAACACCGCTTTTACATTTTAATTATTACTTATGTAGGTATATGTACATAAAATAAACCTTAATAACATGATCCTTGTTTACATGACAGCCGAAACATGGTCGTTATCTGTAATTTATAGTATTTGTTTTCATTTAAAACCATCAACTTTGAAATATAAATAATGAGAAGAACAATTTTACGCGCAAAGAGAAGATATGGGACTTAATTTTAGTTGTATTCAAAGCTTTAATTTTGTTATTATAGACATATACAATTCAAAGAAGTTTTTTAGAAAATGCCGCCAATTAAAGCTTCTCTTTCCTCTCCAACAAATGTTTCCTGGTCTCGTCAGTTTGATAAGAAAAAAATACGATTTCCTGCTCTTTTTCACAGTATCTTAGTATTCTTCGAACAATTTTATCACTATCACTCCTCAAAAGCATAAAAAAGCGAAGTTAAAAACAACTGGAAGCGAAAAGTTTATCTTTCCAGTAAAACGACTTCGATTTTATCGTCTAATTTGTAGTTTCAGCAATAATTGTTCAAATTATCGCAAATTACACTTTCAACTCGAGGACCAGGCAAAACTAGGCCTTGAGTTGCGTGCCCGAAAAATCATGAACCCCAAAGCCGATAAGAAATTGGCAAACAAAAGTCTTATAAGGCCCTGATACGAACAGATAAGATAGCAGGACTAGCGAAAATTTAATAAGTCTGTAAGACGGCAATATTCTGGAGGAACTCTCATTTTCATTAAAGATATTGCCCGCACTAAAGGCCTGCGGCACGAGACGAGACGCTGGCGCAGTCGAGCGCTATCAAGCTATCAAGCCGAGAGCGAGCTATCAAAATCGAAACTATTCGACTTAAGAATCGCTTCTTGGCCCACATATCCGCTTGATCGATACGCGTAACGTGGGGGTGGATAATGGCCAGGCCTTTGACGTCGTCGGCTCAATATTACTGAAATATTGAAATCATGCGATGGTCGGCCTCCTCGGGGGGGCGGGAACGGGAAAAGGCACTCAACCGGGGGGTTGCAGGAGGCCTACAGAAATGCAGCGGGGCCTGCCTCAACCTCGAGTCTCTTTCCGCTAATCTGCCCACCCCCGCTCGCTAATCCTGTCGCAGTTCGCCGGCAGCCGCGAAAAATTATGTCATACCGCGTTCCATTGAGACTCAGCCTCCGCCAGGTTGAGCTTCTGCTTTCAATTTGCACGTCTTTTTGAGCTCAACACAGCCACAGCCGCGGCAACATTTCAGCGATAGCACTTCTACATATGTGATAATGAGGGGCTGCAGCGCTTCGGTTTATCAAAGGTAAATATTTACGATATCACTTTGGGGATAGTTGCCCGGAAAATACCGCGGCGACCAGCAGTTAATGAAATTAACCTGTTCGCTCAGTTCATTATTGTATTAGTGCGGTTTGTAATTTCTGTAATCACATTATTGTCATGCATAACGTCTCCAGTAGCAGATACTGTCGGATTAATTGATTTTTGATCACTGTACTTTTTGCAATGTACATAATGACAAAAATTGGTTGCTTTTACAATTGTTCAGGGTTTATATAAATTTCGATCTTAAATCCATTGATCCGATTATTAACAGCAAAAATTAAAAAATTATTATTTAACATGTTTGAGGAAAAGTCAACATACTCAACTGACTTTTTAGATTACTTCAATGTTTTAAACTCAAAACGTGTCTCAAACTTTTGTTTCGATATTTGCGGGATCAAGTACGTTTAATGCGATATCGATACTATTTTACTATGCTAAAATAACATCTTCATAAGTATTCTGACAAAACAAAATATTTCATAAGCTAAGCGATTTTTTCTTTTAACGCACGTACCATTTTACTAAATTTACTAATCGATTTTCGCTAAACTTTTTGGATTTAGAACCTCATAAATATGAAATCCCAAGTCCTGCAAAGTAAGCCTTTGTTACTCTATTTTTCCCTGCATTTTAACCCAATTTTCCATGCTTTTGACTAACGTATTTTATCGCTAACGTAGTTTTAGGTGGCGAATTGGGGACAATTTTGACTGTTATATCAGTTTTTAGATTGTTTTGGTGCCTCAAAATACCCTTAAAGCACTTAATTTCTCTTAAAATCGTTGAAAATATTTGGACACAATATTGAGTCCCCGCCATCTTCAATTTTGAGGGTGGATTCGAAATTATAATCTCCGAGAAGCCCGAAATACCAATTTTTATGTCAATCTACAAATTATGGAATGAAGCGTTTAAGTGCGCCAAACAAACTTTCGATTTTGTATGAATTATTATTTGACTTTGTCCTCTGAGTAAAGCGGACATACGGGCGAATCAGCCAACTAATAATCGCATTATTCCTTAATCTTATATCGGTGAAGTGAAATCACCACTGCGAATGCCCCGAGGAGTTTGTGTGACCCTGTTTTCTTACTAAATCAGTTTTCCATTTGACCTAATCTCGGCAAATGAAGGGGGTTGGAAACGAGAACTGATTTCAACCCCGTTCCCTCAATGATAGCTTTTTCATGAAGACTGGCACATTCTGCCCCGTCCTAGAGGGCGTATACATATCACTTCAACCCTTTCGTCAGAGCAGCACTCGTTCAGCCATCTATTCAACTTTTTAAGCTGCTAAATTGGGTGTGACATATGCCACCCCCACACGGCGTCCTTAGTGACAGTCTCATTAAAACAGGGAAAAGGATGAACCCTACTTCTCTAGGAAAACAACTCAACAACTTGACTCCGTCCCATTACGTCTTTGGCCACAATGCGGAAATAAAGTAAAACGGATGTCCCCGCGCTGAATGAGATGTGGTTGATGCAACACACTTCCCAAGGAGGACAAGAGGCTCCGGCGGGGCGTGCAGCTACCTTTTGCGGGGGCGGCCCTTCAACCGCTGCCCTCGTACCGGCTAATTGGACCTTATCCTATTTGAAATCCGGGCAAAATGCGAAATGTTAGCAATGAAACCTATTTTCTATGAATGTCTGCCACGATGAGTGACGTTTTGAAGCTGCATAAAACTCGACAATAGTTTCGCTAATTTGGCTCGAACGTGTGGGTTTCGTGTCGGACTATTCGTCCCCGTTTTCGGGGATGGGGCAATTCCAAAGTTTCATAGAATTTCAGGAACACTTCGAGATGGGTTCATTAAAAATTCCCGGTTTTTTCCAACTTTGAGTTGGCGTGAAACATCCTGAGTGCTGGACGACAGTTGCTAATGTGTTTATAACGAAAAAGGACATCTCTATGAGTTTTAGTAGCTCTTTGAATAAAATATGAGTTGTGGTAATTAGCAGTTTTCCTATATATAAGCATTTGGTCCGCAGCTTTTTAAATTTCGTAAATTAGAACACAAGTTCAAGTATATATATTTTAGAAATATATCAAAAAGTGTTTTCTCAAATTCTCTAAAGCGCCTTAAAATAGAAAGGATTTCTTGATTAACATAAGCATTTACACCCCAAAACAACAAAAAAGGTTACCCATTTCAAAAATAATTCTAGATAATAAAGACTGATAGACATTTTCAATAAAATCACCCCGCCATCCCTAGAGGGTTAAAGGATGTATACTTACAACTACGAAAGCTATTTCGCAAGTCAAGTCATTGCTTTATAATTTATTTTTCGATATACAGTAAAGTCTCGTTATGACTAACTCAGTTATTACTAAAATGAAAATCTCGTTATAACCAAAATTATGTGTCCTTTCAGTATAAAAAAGAGTTGATACTCCTCGATTATAACGAATTCGAATGTGCATAATAAGCAGCCGTTTTTATGGCCTCCTACTTATATTATGTTACAACAAGATTTTATTGCAGTTAGTAACCCATTTATTTGATACACAATACTTTAAATACGTAGATTAGTTAAGAAGAAAATTGATGACACCAGTTCAAAATACATAAATAGTTCGTTTAGCTACGACATAAAACATAATTTCTGTTCCTAGTTTCAATTCATATGAATTAAAATTTCTAAGGTCCCTATTCTAAATTTCGTACTAAACGAATTGAAAACAGATGAATATCAGTTATCGTCGACTTCAAATAATTTTTTTATTCAAAGTGGTTAAAATAATTCGGTAGAAAAATACAATCGAATTATTTTGTATTTTATACAAAAAGAGGTTTGCGTTTCATATGAAAATTAGAAAAGAAAACGGATTAAATATTTTTTTCTATACAGAGTTCAACCATAACTTCCTTAATTTAATAATTTTGGAAAAATTGTTGTTATTACAAATGTCCATTCTGTTAGTAAATTTAGTATACCAATTCATATTAAAAATATTGCTCATAATCATTTATTCCTTGAATATTTACTAAACAAAAATACTACCCACTCAATTAAAACTCACAAAAGAATTTCCATGAGAATTAAATTAAGAATTCCCAGCTTTTGAATATTCATAATTGTTTGAATACACAACAAGCATATTTTTCTGCTGCTCATGAAAATACATGCTATACAATAACAATAACAGTAACGATGAAAATAAAGTGTAAATATTACTAAAATGATTTTCGTCAAAAAATGTTTCAGGAGTAATAATAATCATAAAATAATTATAGAGATAATTTCTAAAAAATGAAAGGTTGTCTAAAATCAATGTAATTTTCATCTCCTTCTTCTAGCAGTTTTCTCCTCATAATTAGCAAAATTAAAAGATATATCCAAAGTTTCGGAGAAAATTTCCGGCTCCGGACTCATTATGTACTAAGCATTAATTGTTTTATTTCCTTTCATTAAATGATTTTCTCTACCATTCACGTGCCACACTTTGCTTTGTCGTCGTGGCTCTGGCAAAATTTATTTTACTGCTTTTTGCTGTCTTTAAGACAACACCTAAATCTTATTTTTCCTTCGAGCAAATAAAGAGATCTGTGCTGGCAATCGTTTTTTTCCTATCATCAGATCCTGTCGTGGGTTGTTCGTTCTATCTTCATTTGGTTTTACCATCGGAAATTGTTGACGTCATTCGGAATACATCCGCCACACCACCACGGCAGGAGAGAAGGTTAATGAAGACAACTGGTCCAAGCACGAATCCTCCCCTGCTCCTGGAAACGTGTGTTCAATCACAGGAATTTTCATAATTATGTGGCAAATAAACAGTCGGTACCAAAAAGTTCTGATAGGAATAGGCTTTTTTAAAGTTTGGAATTGCTCATGCTCATATGTATATCGGCTGAGTCACTGAATAGTAGTGATAAGTTTTAATATCAAACATTTATTCAATTTGGTTTAAGCTAAGCTTAGATTTTGCTTAGGTCAAGCCGACTTAATTTTGGTTCAAATCGTCGAATATAGGACCTACATCCTTTGACCCGCAGATTTCTACCTAATGTATAACAAAACTTCATTTAAATCGAATAAGACAGATTAAGCTCAGCTCAAAAACCTAAGTTTGACTCAACATTGACCTAAGCGTGGATCAAGTAGAACGATATCGATATATTAAAATTAGATGAGGAGCTTAAAAGTTATAACAATCTAGACAAAAACCCACTATACTTTTATTATTAGTAAAAATAAATTTTTCTTATTGATGAAAAAAATCTTAATACATATAGTCTTCTTGATCCTTCAACAAACATTTTGCATTGTATTTTATGTGTGCACAATTACGTACAAATATGAAAAGTTTTACTTTCCTTTCCCAGATCGGTCGAAAACAATCATAGGTTTTTAGTTTACATAGGTATGGATTTAAAATTATATTAAAATATTATGACCTAAACAGACTGATTATCTTTATCCTTTATAAGGTTGCCCAAAATTCCATACCCTTCATGGATAAACAAAACAGATATCTATATGATGAAGAAATTATTGTTTACTCAAAACCAACCCAAAATTATCGTGCAAACAATGGAGTATCTAATTAACACAACTTTTAAGGTTTATTGGACCAGTCAGAACATTAATAAAATTATAGTCCTTCTTTTTGGCATTAGTTAGTTATCAAAAGCAACTACCAAATTCCTCCACAACCAAAGAAATTGTAGCACCCCACACAAAATTTGGCATAGTTCGTACATAGCTCTCGGATGTGGAATAAATTTAAGAAGATTGCCATCATGCATGAATTTTCATTAACATCGAAAGCCTATCTTGAACTAGCACTTGTAACTTCTTTCCTATTTCTTATGGTGATAGAGCAGTAAAATTTGTTTTCGGTTGGGCTATCTTTGCTCCACGAACACTTGAATAGAAAGAAAGCAAGCAAACATTTGAAAATCGCTTCAATATATTCGAAAAAATGTTTTGCGTAAAGCATACTTAGTTTTTTAACCAGGTTATTGGTTGCCCCAACATGTTCACATAATTCCAATTGCGCAAATGTTTCATAGCAAACGATTTTAAATTTCGTTTCTATGTATACGTAATCACGAGTGACCACTTAAAGAATCCGTAGAAACTCAATTTCTAGAAGGAAAATCTCTTTTGATCCGCAGTATTTTGAACTTATAGAAACATAGCAGTTGCGCGTGACGGACGGTAAAGATGAAGACATTCAACTGATGGTGAAAACTAAATTTTACTTCGCAGCCAATAAATTTATTTATCAAAGAATTGTGAGATATTTTCATATAGGGTGAAAGTTATTAAAGTTATAGTATGAATCTTAATTGTAAATTATATGGCTACAAATATAAAGTATAATTGAAATTCATATGTATTTCACTAGGTATGTTAAAACAATTTGTTTTTTATCATTCTACGACTTTTACATAGTATAAATATTTCTCTCTAGCATTGTATCTTGATCTGAACAAGCCAAGACTAAAAATTTGTTAACAACACTTTTTACAGAACTTTCCTTAAAACTTTAAACATTAATTTTTCGATAATCGCTTGGCTCAGTTTTTAGAATACATTATTTGGATATTGAATAAATGAAGTCTTATATTTTAGAACTTAATATTCATACTAAAATTATATGAGAAGTACTTTTCTGATGTTCTTTTCCCTTTTGAGATTTTTGATTACAATTAAATTTTCGCAGAGATAAAAATAAGTAAATTTGAAGTACCTACGATTTTGCTTTTTTTTAAAATAAAGACAGCAAAATAGAAAATCGTTCAAATTAAATAAGACAGAAAAATAGTAATAAAAAAATAAGCTGTAGAATCTCTATTATTAAGAAAAAAACTGAGAATACTTATCTTGAGTAAAAGACTCTTAACGCATCGTTTCTAATTTTTTATTATCTCAGAATTTTTCATTTAAGTTTTTCAATTTTAAATTTCAAGGGTCATAGTGTTTTTGGGAAACTCACTCTCTTTTCTATGTGAAAATTCATCTGCTCCTTAAAGACCTTTCAAGGAACATTCGTTTTCAATAGCCACTTCTTTAAACCTGAATTCCAAATAGGCCCTCCTCTGTAGGGCCGAATGCAAAAGTTAACTTTCTTTATGAATATTCATTTCAGTGAAATTCCAAGCGACGAGATTGCTGGTGTTCAACCGTCCGTCCCATCCCTAAAGAGTAAGGGTTGAAAATTTATTGCATCAGCATGAGTCGTAACGTGAATTCCTTTGCAGCTACTTTGTATATATGTATGGATGTGTGCATGCAGGTATGCGTGTGTGCTCCTCCGGAATTGTTGCTAGCCGCCCTTATTTTATTGAAATGTTAGCAATTAAATTGCCTCCTGCCCCAAATGAATTGAAATCAGGAAAAAAGTTTCTCAGGTGGGATGTAACCGACACCAGCTCATGTTAATTGTCAGGACCGGGTCAAGGTCATCGGTCGACTACGCCGCTCTATCGACTGAAACCAGAACTGCGAAGGGCCACTCTGCCCCTCTCCCTGCACCCGCCTGGAATGAATAGAAAAGGGGTAGATAGGGAAAAACCACAAAATCAAGACATCCCGTTGACGTAAGCCGCAGAATTAATGATGTTACCTGGAAGTTTACCTGAGGGAGATTCGTTCTAGAGGCGCCTCAGCTGCCCCAGGAAAACAGGAAATGCATAGAATTAAAAAAGGGAAGGAGCGCTGCAGCACCGCTGGACTGCATGAGTGCGACGA
Organism: Tolmerus cingulatus; assembly: GCA_959613345.1. Classification (NCBI taxonomy): domain Eukaryota; kingdom Metazoa; phylum Arthropoda; class Insecta; order Diptera; family Asilidae; genus Tolmerus; species Tolmerus cingulatus. The sequence continues at coordinate 13,144,078 of OY390708.1, read as the reverse complement.
CGGCTGTCTGGATAGTCAGTCGGAAATGGGAGTTATGGGCAAAAACCCATATTTGCCCTATGCAGGCACGAGCTCCGGGGGGTGGTTTAGGGCAAGTGCATGCCGGGCCTTACACCACATATGAGGGGGGTGGGTAGGAAGTGGAAAGCCATTCGCCATTGTCGGGAATTACCATTGCTCGAGTTGAAAAGCGGCCGCTTTGACGTATCTTCTCCTCGCTTTGTTGCTGCTTCATTGGCCTTGATAAACAAGTGCCAACCACTACACAAAAGTGCGATCGATGCTAAGAAACAGGTCACCAGGCACCCACAAAGACGGGGCTGGTATCGGGGCTTTCTTCAAAAAGAATGGAAAACCCAAACACTGGTGGCGCAGCTGGGCACAGGGTGGGTCGGAAGAGGCACAGAACGAACCGCCCTTTTGGAGGAGGATTGCGTGGATTTACGTTTTTCAAAGTGTCTTCCTCTAATTTGGAGGCATTCAGATGAATGATACTATTCAAAATATTTTTTATTTTATTTTTCTCCTTCATTATTCCTGGCTCCATTGGTTTCCAAAAACAAAGTTTAATTGAATCCATTTCGTGGAGCTGCAGGGCAGTAATTAGCCCAGCCCTAACCTACCCCCAAAGATGCCTTTCATCACCTTGAAAACCACAGCGCCATCACGTAATTAGTTAGAAGCCCTACGAAATAGTGAAATACGTAGATATATTTTCCGCCGAGAGAGGAAAAATTAATGTTTTTGGCGTTCCTTCGACTTTTATTACCTCATTATACAGAAACTTTCTTTTTTAACTTCAAAGTTGAGTTTTATTAAAAGTTGGTTGAATCAAATTACATGGTTATTATTTTTTATTTATAGAGTTTTATTATTGCCCTTGACTTTATCCCATTTTAAGTTATACTGACTCTCATAATTTTTAACTTGTTTGATAGACAAAACTTATTTGGGATATGATCTATCTATAATCTCAATATAGAAAATTTAAAGACCAAGTTTAAAAATATTTGAAATTTACGTTTTGGTAATTATCGCTTATACTTAAATCTTGAAATGGAAAATAGATTAACAGAATTTATTTAGTAGATTAATGTTGATTCAACAGGTAAATAAATATTGACTAAAAAGCTATCTTTAGAATGCTAATAAAGTTTTTAATTCAATTTGATATTCAACGCTTAATATACTCTCGTATTGCTTGGTGCTTGGATCTTGATACTTGAATGTTGCTAAGCCCTTTAGGCATGCACAAATATTCGGGAATTTTAGTCGACGAATTCTCCGTAGAGAAACATGTTTTTTTTTACATTTTTTATTATTAAATCAATATGTAAATACTTTATATTTTTTTGATCCAGATCCAAAAAATATGTTCAAAGTTTATTCAAATTTCAAACATACATATGATGTGTAAGAGTACTCTTGATCATAGAATAGAAATGAACCTTAGGCATTTATTTAGTTAAACAAATAAATTAAAGTAACTAATTGTCGATTCTGTAGTTACTTTTATAAATTCGTTGTAAAGAATTTTATACTAATATCACTTTAAAAAAATTTATCATAAAAACTAATATATTAATTTCATCGCTATTATTATTTTTTAAATATGTATTATACAACAGAACTTCTTTTCAATTTTTTCATTAACATAAGTCTTACACCCAAGCATACATATGTATGGTATGTACATGTAATTGTTTAAGAATGCCAATTAATGCAAATTGTGAAAATCAAAAGAACAATTTTGAAGTTGAAGTTGGGTAAAGGGTGTCTTCGTGATAAGAAAGCAAAAGCATTCCTGTTTCGATAAAAATTTAAATTATAATGCCGATTTTTTTAAACAAAACAATAATATGCCCACGTAATTTTACAAAAAACATGCTAAAAGCTGAAATCCCCTTATAGTAGTGTAGACAGCAGTCGAAATCCCCTGAAAGCCCTCAAAATTAAGTTTAGTGCGCCCTAAATTCGATCTCAAGGTTTCCATAATATTTCTTGCTGAATAATCTCAGAATGGGCGTTTATGAGGTAATTCGAGGGAACTCGGGGGATGTAATAACGCCACCCTAACGACTAAGATTTAGGAGGCAGCTTAAGAGACAATCGTTTTTAAGCCACTTGCTATTTTCGCACCCTCTTAATAAACGTCTCATCCAATATCTTTCGCTTGAAATCCGGAGACTGACACCAGATTATGCATGCACACCGCCGCTAAGTAAACAACAAGGCCCTTAATAAGCGAACCACCAATAAAACAATATTAGCATTTATTTGTTGAAAGGATCCTTTATACGGAGTCAACAATTTCTCATATTTTAAATTAACGCCTTGTTAGACAAATTTTTAAGAGCGTCCTCTAATCGATGGCTCATCTATTTTTTCCAGGAGCAGAACAAGCTGAGCCTTATTGGAAGGACATCAACCAGATAGACGTAGACTTTTGCCGTCCAATTCTTCTTATTGAACCCACAGAGATTTACTGAGGAGGAGGGAAAATATTGCGAGTAAACTGGATGCCATTTTGCCTCCCGTCCTCGCCGAAGGATTATTTTTGAATGGTTGCTGTGTTCGGCAACGAGATTTGACTGAACACTGATTGTATTCAACATAAAACAAGGTGGCGACAACGAGCGGTACACGTCGTGGTCAAAACCTTAATCCTGATATTCGCAATTAACTCTTACAACGTAAATTTTATCTACGTGTTAAAATTTTAAATTAGCCAAGATTGCGGCCATGGGTAGAAAGAAAATTCAAATTTCCCGAATTACGGATGAACGGAATAGACAGGTGAGTTTTAAAATTTATTTAATTTTGAAAACATATTCTAGGTTTTGGTATACAAAAATCAGTTAATTTTTTGATTAATTTTTGGAAGTTCAGTGCTTAGGGAAAATTCCACTCTAACAATCAAGCAGAATCATTTGTTAAAACAAGGTTTTTTAATACTAACAAAGCATTTCTCAACCACCACTGGGTCCATAAATTTTGCGCAATATTTCACATTTTTTCTATTATGTGACAATTTGAATTTCCTTAAAAAACTTTCAGTTTCGATGCACTCAGGTAGATGCAGTCGCAAACAAAACGACGTAGTTGCATTTTTTAAATTTAAATATCTTCCTTTTTATTAGAGGTAAGAGTCTTGATTTAATATAATGTATTTCAAAATAACTCACTTTATCGGAAAATAAAAAATCACTTTAAAATTTGATTGTAAGTACGTCACTAAGTTTTTTATTCCTCCTATAAAATTTAATTTTGTACAATTAGATCGTTTTATTCGTCAGTTTCACTAGTAGATTCAACAAAAGTACGTCAAATAAAAAAAGAGGTACGAGCGCAACTGTGTGCATTTTGGATGTTATTTTCAATGAAAAAGTGTTTTATATTTATGTAATTAAAATTGTAAACCGCGATAGGACTTTAATTAAAAGCTATATTACGTTATTTGCTAAATGCTGCAATATTTATTGCCTCATTTCTTTTAGCAGTTTTGGATAGCTTAATTCAATATGAATAAACCTACGCAATTTTGCAGGAAGATGAGCTCTCAATTTATTTGTCCCATGTGCAAAAATAATCCTGTCAATATTCACTATTGGTCCATTCGTGACCAGAGAAGCATCGATTGCGTCAGCAGTGCAATCTAACCCGTGGTGCACCAAGCGCATCATTTGAGTAGGATGTCATGAAACTGATTCGCGTGTGCTAAAAAATATCCATTCGTAGGGATTACCTTTCAATTAGCGATTGCTCTCGAATCCGCAAATACATAGTTGTTTACTTTCATAAATACATACAACGCGCTATTTCTCATTTTATCCCCAAAAAAATCTCTTTCAATTTATCAACTAGTGAGAAAGATTTATTTCACTATAAGTTAGCACTTTAAAAAATTAAAGTTTTGCACGTACTGCAGTTTATATAGAAACAAACAAGAATCTTATTAAAACAGAATATTATTTTGAAATATCACCAAGTGCTTTTTCAAATTTAAGCTCATAACTTGTAGAATTAAAATTCATATATTGAGTATTATCGTTCTAGAATTAATTAAAAAGTTGTTCATTAACTTATAATAATATATTGAAATAAAACTGCTAAAATATCAATAGTAATTTATGGTACAAAATGTTACTCTGCGTCTAATTATATTTTTCGGCACTATTCGTCGACACCAGTTAAATTTGTTGTTTAATATGGGAAATTGTTTCTTTGAAACAATGCAATTCAAAGAGAACAAAATAGTTTAAAACAATTTTTAAGATGGGTACTTTTGTTTCTTACCAATATGCATTCTGTTGCACATTTTAAATAAATTCTTTTAAGTACATGAAACTAATTTTGCAAGTAGATTTTTAAAAAAATACGATGTATTTTATTGTCCTTTGGAAATGTTATGCATTTTGGAATATTATCTAAACGTTAAAATGTTCAAACCATATTACGATATATAATAGTATTTTCTATAATTTTCGCCAATACTTCTTTGATGTTATTTAATTAGAAATGTATTATATAGCGTTAGCAATATGTACTACATATACTATATATAATATAATACTTTCTTTTTGTGTGCAATTATTTTAGTTATTTATTTATTCCTTTATTTGTTTATTTTCGAAGTAACATGAATTTGTTATTTTAAATGATAATTCACGTTCTGTTCATTACATAATTTAATTCATGAAAACCTTGCTGAGCTCCCAATACCCTTTGCAAATTTAATTGTTATTGATCTACTCAATGATTTTTGACGACTTTTTACTTAAGGTAAAGTTCGTGCAATACTCCAATTTAGGGATAATTTGTTTAACATACATACTTATATATTTTTTGTTCAATCAGTCTACCTACGTCACAATATCCACTTCTGTCAATTTACGGTATGCCTGCTTTCAGGCATTTGTTCCTAATTATGCCCCACAAATGCACAAAAACGAATCAACTTCCGAAGCCATTTATCCTGAGTAGGTTTTTATCTTTCCTAATTAAGATCTACAGGACAAACAAAATCCATTCGCTTAGCTTCAGAAGATAACTCTGCAGGAGCTCATTTAATTTCGTCAGTTAATGAGACAGTGGCGTGCACCACTCGACGACAGGGGCATCAAATGGGGCGCATTCAGGATACATTTCATAGAATTATCCATAATTGATGAACTTCTAATCGGCTTGTTGCTTATTGTACATTGATGTCCTTTGCGTTTCTCGACAATCGCCATTGTATCGATTTCACTTACTTTTAGCTTTTGTACGTTATTATTATTACTTTTTCTTCTTCGTCTCTTTTCAGGTGACTTTTAACAAACGTAAATTTGGTGTAATGAAGAAGGCCTACGAGTTGTCGGTGCTTTGCGATTGCGAAATCGCTTTGATTATATTTTCGTCGAGCAACAAATTGTACCAGTATGCTAGCACAGATATGGATAAAGTCCTCCTCAAGTACACCGAGTACAACGAGCCTCATGAATCACTCACCAACAAGAACATTATAGAGGTACATTATGTTGAGCGGCAATGTGCTGGTTATACGAATCCCCTCCATGTTTTTTGCGTTTTTTTAAAAACACAATAAAAAATAAAGGCAATTTGTACATTTGTTATTAACAAGTCTTGAAACAAGCTTAATATCTCCTTAAAATTTCGTTTTTGATGGCAGTGATGCTAAGTATATAACTAAAGCTTTTTTTTTGTCTAACCGAATTAATTGTAATTGTGCCCCGATTTTAGCTATAAACGACGAAAATGTCCTAAAGTCGATATTTTCCTGCGATGAGAAGTGAGCGATAGGACTCAAAGTGAATTAAATATGCGTGATTGCGTTTTTTGAAAGGAATTTATTCGCATCAAAAACATGTAGCGCTTCTCTTTGAATATTTTTTATAAAATTTGATCTATAGCTGTTTTTCGGATTGCTGATGAATAAATCAAATCTCAAAATTTAATATCATAAATTGTTATTGATAGCTCGCAAATATTAAAAAATCAAATCTATTATGTTGAATTATAGAAATTTATTATTGAATTACAAATCAGTGAAAGGTAAAAGGTTTACAATACTATATAATTACGATAGTTTCGGAACGTATCGCTCATCTCTCAATAATAAAAAAATGATTTACGAATTACAAAATTAAATTGGTAACTTGGAGTCATACCACAAAAGTAAGTAATACATCGCAGGCATCAAAAGGATTAGGAGACATTAAGACGATAACAAGCTTTAGCTCGAAATGTTAATTTGGTCAACCCAGCACGTGTGTTTTACATATATTTTCGTTTGTGAAATAATCGAGTTTTACGTTTTATTTTTAAAATTAAATTGCCTAAAAATGAAAAATATTTTTTTTATGCCCATAAAGTCGAAAACCTCACATTGTTGCTTCTAAGTTTTCCACCCCGTTACTTTACCCCTAGATACCTCCTTTAAGTTTTGTTTGAGATGTGTGCAAGAATTAATTAAGTGAATTCAGATGACTAACAATTCGTTTTGTGGATTGAAAGGAAGGCGAATAAAAATGATTTGCTGAGAGTTGCTGTGCCCAAAGCCCCACCCCCAAATTCTTATATAAATTTTGCCATTACGTTGTGAGCTCTGTCCACTGACACTTGCAGGCACTTACAAAGAAGGAGAATAAGAACGGGGTCATGTCTCCAGAGTCGCCGGAACCGGAAGCTGACTACACCCTGACGCCAAGGACCGAAGCCAAATACAATAAAATTGACGAGGATTTCCAGTTGATGATGCAGAGGAACCAAATGACTGCCGGATCTAGAGTTAGTATGACTGGGACCAACTACACCCTGCCCGTGACCGTGCCCGTCGCCGGGAGCTACAGCGAGAGCGGGATGCTCCAAGCAAGTCCTCAGATGGCGCACACCAACATCAGTCCACGTCCTTCTAGTTCTGAGACGGACTCAGGTAATTTACCAATTTGAGATGCACCTGAAGGACCTTTGCTACATTTCTTGTTTCAGTATATCCGTCAGGTTCAATGCTCGAAATGTCGAACGGGTACCCCCACTCGACGTCTCCCTTAGGCGGTTCACCCAGTCCTGGGCCGAGTCCGGGTTTAGGTGGGCATCAAAACAATAAATGTAAGCATGCTGCACTAACTTCACTAATTCCCCTTTTGCTTACCTTTTTCAATTATTTTATTTAACGTATTTACGCACTTTTGTGCTCCTTGCGAAGAAGTAGTCTTTCTGTGCTCTCCGTTAAAAAAGACTTTCTCAAATTTAAAATGCATTCTAAGTGCTTATAAAATATTCTAGTGTTATTTTTGAATGTGAAAATTTATTTTTTAACTAGTAAAACAAGCCTATTAAAAAAATTTAATTATTATATATAAAGAAACTGAAAAGACTTTTCGGAAAATCGTTAATATTTAAGTTAAAAACATATGTAGTAGCACAACTTCCTTGAGTTAAATAATACAACCTTCAAATATGAATCTTTTTCCTAACTTAGTAATGTTATTTTTCTTATTGTAGTAGCTTTCAATCGTAGAAAATTCAAACTTCGCAGTACAAATTCACCAAAATCTCACTGATTCTCTCTCTCAATTCTAAATTTCGTATCCAATTATAACATCTCGAATGATTTATAATTAATGAAAAATTTTACAAAATCGATTTTTTGAAGAATTGTATGTTCGCAGATACAAAATACTTTCTTAATAAAGAAGAAACGAAACGAGTCAATGAGTCAAATTTAGCTAGATTAAGAACAATATTGACGCGAAAGAATTTGAAGAGCAATTCAGTTTTGAATAAGTGGATATAACTCGACAGCAGTCTTTACGTCTTTTATCTTTAAAAATCCTTTCCTCGCTTTTAATAATGACCTTTAACGTAAAATCTTGTATCTTGAGAAGACGACAAAACGTCAGCTATGTCATTATTTACATAATATCATGCAATAATTGATAAAATGCTATTGCCTATTATTTTATATATGATAGTTTTTACATACTCAACCAATTTCGTATATGCAAAGCAAAACCTATCTATTATAAAGATCATCATAAGTTTTCTGAAATTTTGTCACAAATATCTAATTTTCTTTTCTATAAGACGTACATCGAAAGCGTAAAACGCAATTATGCAATTTGGATAAAATATCTCTTTTGTCGTTCTCGATTATTTAATACGAAAGTCGTAATCTTGAACGTATATACTTACATATATAATTTTTCCAGGATATTTTTTAAAATCACATCCATCGCATATTTTACTCAAATGAATTGTGATTTTTTGAGTTGTAATATTTTTCTGAATAATTATCCGGTGAATCATTATTTTATTATGCCGTAATTTAATACCCTCGAATCACTCTTTTTTTTTAATGAAGCTACATATATTCAACGAAGTTCATCTCATTAATTTTTGTATGGCTTATTCAAAAGTACATTTTTTTGATATATTATCTGTCGTATTATATTCGCTGAATAAATACAATAACAAACAAAATAGGTTTAGGTTTGTCATCGATGTTGTTTAATATTCCTTACAAAAATTGGATCTTTTGCATTGCTACACATAATGAAACTTATACTTAAAAAAATATCCTGTACTTTTATATTTTAGTATATTATATTAATACTAATACGTCTAAAGAAACTGGTAGCAAAATTCTATAATAAACGTATCAAACTTAGTTGGAGTAAGAGCACTTCAAAGTTTGCTCGTATTTGAAATTCATATCCTCTTATTAAAAACATATAATCTCCGAGTGCTATAGTTAGAACGCAGGTCTATATTTATAGGGTTTTAAATCTAAATTTTTTGAGCGGAATATATAGTACACCTTGTTAAATACTCTTAACAATATATCTTTGCATTCTTTAATAGAAGTAAAATAAACGAAATCTTTTTATTGTGGTATCAAAAAATAGGCCAAATTTAACTCAAACTCAAGAAGAGAAAGTATGCGCATGATCGTAGTAATTAGAAGAGGAGTCCCATTCTTGTGTATTTGCGTCCATATAACGATAACCATTAAGCATGGTAGTTTTTGAAGAGCCCAATTAAATCCTGTAAAATGTTTAACATTCCACGAAAAATTAATATTTGCAATAACTTCAATATTTTAATAAGTATCGCTCTTTGACCAGAACTTTTTGTAATCACCAATTTTGTTGATGTCGGCATGCAATTTAACCTGACTTATGTATTTTATGTTGATTTACGCCCCATTCAATTAACTTGAGGAGTTACATGAAACTGATTTCTCCCCGTTGGCCGATTGTTTTGCAGCTACGCATCACATAACACACAAACAACACTCACCAGCAAGCGGACAGAGCGGTCGAAGCTCCAATCTGAGGGTAGTGATTCCGACACCGATGGCGCCCAATATGTCAGCACCTGACGACGTCACTTACGGCGATGTAAGTTCAATTATTAAAAGGGTGGCCCTAATGGAGGCAGGTCCTGAAATATTAAATTTATCCATCACTGCTTTGTCATGTGCCGCATGAATAAGGGAAGGCGAGTGCCTCCTGCCAAAGGTGCAGCGGAGTGCGACTCACAAAGGGACGACTTGCTTTTAGTTCTCGTCTTCCGCAAATTAGTCCTAGTCCTCCAAGTCCCTTCCATCCTTTGTGGTCCTTTAAGTTATTTAGCGAATGAAAAATTGTACTTTAGCGATGATTTGAATTATTCAGTTTTTAATTTCAATTTATGGCCCTGTGGTTTACGGCTCAATTTCTCTCCCGCAGCAGCAGCAGGCGCGCCAAAATCAGTCTACGCTTAATACACCCGTAGTTACGCTACAAACTCCAATACCCGGACTGGCTAGTTATCCTTTAAGTTCTTTCGCCCAGGATTTTTCTATGAGCTCTTCAGATGTAATGGGCTTACCTTCATGGACAACACATCAAAGTCTTACAACAGTGCAGCACACGAGGTAAAAATCATATTTAATTGAAAATTGTGCGTTTTTTCTAACAAATATGGTATCTATGGTAAGACAAAACCTGTAAACTACGCTAATGCTTTAATCACCTTTTAATATCAGATAATTATTTATAATAATTTCACTAACTGGTCATTTTCAAAATTAATAAGGTTCTCTTATCTTCGTGTTCGAATCTATAGAAAAATTTGATGATAAATGCATCGTTTCCAAAATAAATCCGGACAATTTAATTATAACTTTAAAATTTTAAATTATTTGAGAGGCGACTTTCAAAATTTTCTCTCTCATTCAACTTATTATTAGCATAAAAATGAATATAAGTATATTAAAAATGTACAAAACAATATATTTTATACTTTAGAAGTCGTTCTAAAGTTTAACTTTGTACTTTAGGAGTAGCACTCTTTAAAATCCTTAGAAATTAAATGTTTTAAAACATATTGCAAAACTTATTTAAATTTTGAATTAAGGAAATTAAAACGAATTTCATCTTGTTTAAACCCCATCCTGCCGTGTGATATGTTGAGGGCGATATAATGCTTCTCTAGAGATATCAACAAGATAATGATTCGAATAATAAGCTCACATTTGTACAAAACTTAGTCGTGGTATGGAGCTCAAAAACAAAATATTTTTCTAGAATTAAACGACGCGAAAGCCAGTTTTATTAAAGAAAGGAAACCGCACAAAATATATATTTTGCATTGATTAACATCAACTCCGAAACCCACAATTATTATTATTTTTGTGAGAATTGTACAATTTTTAGGATTTTGACTGCTATGTTACAGAGTACGTATTTGGTTATTACTATAATATAATCAATAAATTTGGAGTTCTTATTAAGATTAGCTTTTAGAAAAAAATGAAAGTTGAAATTGAACTATAGTTATTTAACAACAAAAGATATGAATAACGACAGAAAATTTCATGGACAAACAGACCGGGGGTAGTACAATTAGAATTAGTTTGGATTTTCTTAAAATTTAAAGGTTTTTTTAAGATTTGCATTTGTTAAGGTGGCTTTTGTTTCGTTCCAGCAGCCTGCCTCATTTAGCCGTTTCGAATAGCACGCCCCCGCCGTCGACGTCGCCCCTGTCGGTGAAGGTGAAGTCGGAGCCCGTGTCCCCGCCGCGGGACCACTCCGGCCACCAGCACGGGAACTCTCTAATCAGCCAGGCGTCGAGCGGCGGCCTCTCCGTCACCACGATGAACACCGCCGCGGTGATAGCGGGGAGCAACCAGTCGAGTTCGGCGAACCTGAGCGTCCTGAGCCACCCCCAGCACCTGGTGATGAGCTCGCGACCCTCCTCGACGGGCCACCTGACGCCCACGCCAGGTGAGTGCGCCACCCCAACTTGCGTTATCGCCCAGAGCTCTTCAATGTCGGCCGTTTAGAACGAATCGAACCGAATCGAGTCGAATCGAATCGAATCGAATCGAATCGAATTGAATCAAATCGAGTCGAGTGCAATCGGATAAATTGGAAAAAGAAAAAATTGAATTAACCAAAGACCGCAAATCTCACTCAGCCGCGCATTGAGCAATTCTGGCTGAACCTCTGCTGCTGTCCATCTACCTTCATCCTCCGTGTGACGCTCTCGCTTTCTGTGCTTCTTTGCCACTCTTTTATTTAAACAATTTGTCAAATAGTTGCATAACTTTATTAACGATAATTAAGTTTTAGACAAGTATGATGACTATTACCGGTTACCGCTCAGCTCTACCAAAATATGGAGTCTCACCGGTAAATCAGCTGTTAATTATTTTTATTAAAAACTTAGTGTGGTCATTTCATTGAAAGATTTGCCTGATTTGCTTGGCAGTGAAAATATTTCCGCGTTGTTTTCATGAAGTGTGCACGCATGCAACCTCTGCAAATTGATCAGTTTGTTCGGGGTCGTTCGCAAACCTTTCCTCAAAATAAAAATTCGAAATTCATATCCAAAACGTCTTTTGGTGGTCACACCGAAACTGATCAGTCTGCAACTATTTTTTCCTAACAAATAAAAGTTATTGTAGTCACAAAGTGTCTTCTGGTATCACACATTTTCCATAAATCATTACTGTGAATTTTTTGCCATGTTTCTATCGCCATCAACGAGTTATTAATATACAAAATTTATTTTAAAATCGGCAATCCCATATAAATTTTATATACTGAAATAATGAAGCTTATTGCTAAACCATATTTTTCAAAATCAACATTGTGACACCATATAATACCACAGGATATTTCTAAAACCGCAAAACATGTATTTCTGATATTTTACTGTATTTTAGTCTTCGTAAATAACATCAGGAAATTCATAGTCCTCACTGGACGGAAATTTTGTTATCAAATTTATTTTGAAGTATGCACTCACATAACCGTTGAACGAACATAATAAAATTTAAAAATAAAATGTGTTATCAAAATCCTCGTTGAGGCCTAAATTTCAAATAAGTATTTAATAACTTCGGTATTATCGAAAATTTGATTTTTCGTATTTAAAACCCTATAATTTCAAAATGGAAATCGTAGAGCATTCATTTATAATATTAACGTAGAATATCTATCTTTTAGGACTAAACTTCGAGGGGTTATCAGTCAATTACTTTGCTAAATCTGCAGCTGGAATTAAAGATTCAACTTTGTTTCAATAAATAACGAAAAAAAATTAAAACTTCTGCATTGAAAAATTACTGAGATTACTATTGTACCAAAACCAATGGTGATTAATTTTTTGTTAAATCTAGGAACCGAAGTGATAACGGATTCAAATATCACTATTTTTAAATAATGCTTCAAAATAGTTAATGATTAATCGTATAATCAGATGATTTGTCAACATTAATCAAACCAAATCATGATATTCCTTGCAAAAAGTAAAAAAACTATTAGAAAATGCAAAAACAAAAAAATTTATTTATTCCTAATCATTAAAAGCTCACGCCAAATTTTGGCAAATAAGAGGCTACATTACTTTTTTCTATTTTAATATGAATATGAGATGCATATTTAGTGTAATACCTATAGTATTTTTTTTTTATAAAATTTTATCGAATTAATCTATGTATTATTAGTGGGTATAAAGGTAATGGCTGCAAACAAAAATTTTAAATTTCGATATTGATGAAAGGTGCATGTATTCGTTTTATTTGTCGTCATCTCGCAGTCTCATTTAGACGTACTTTGTGATATATTCAACATTTTTGATTAATTTAATGTATACGTATGTGGCACACGACTACACGTTTCAGCAAATGAAAAAAAAATAACTATACGAACATTTCGTATAGACGTGTTTGTTCTCACATTCCAGGAGCGCTAAAACCAGCATTTCTAACAAAAGTTTGTTGCCTTGCGAATTTGCATGAGACTCAGTCACCTAAAAAATCATCTGCTTTTGGAGCATCATTCTAATAATTAACAGATTTCTTAATATCTCCCCTAGGGACTGTGACGCCGACGAACATCCCCTCGCCGAGCAGCGACCTGCGGCACTCCTCGAGCTCCCAGCTGCCGGACTACGACTCCCCCAGCCAGCCCCACAAGCGGCCCCGCATCTCGGAGGGATGGTCAACATAGCCGGCCCCGGGGTACCACCACCTGTCCAGCACTTATCCCTACCACCACCTGCAGCGAAGGGTGCAAAATTGTGGGAACAGCCAGGAGAGCGGGGCCTGCAGCAGCGTCATCGTCCTCAAGTGAGCCCGGGGTCGCTGATTGTTTTTATTTTCTAACTCTAATCTAAGAGGAATCGTCGATCGAGAAGATGTTAAAACCTGGAATATGTGTGTTGATTGATTATTCCTAGAAAGTCATCTATTTTTTGCAGTTTACAAGAGAGATAGGGTAATGATAATTGTTGGAAACAATCGTGTCATATCTATGTAAAAGTTAAATTAGGTAATAAGACAACACAAAACCACTTTATATGATATAATCCTTGTGTACATAGTAAATACCAGGTACAGAAGCATTGTTTGTTTTTTATATATACAACAGATTAATATTAGTTATTAATGGTTATGTCTACTTTCATTGAAGATACCTATCTGTTAGAATTGTTTCTAGATCTACACTACTTTACGCAGTTATTTAAAAACAAACATTTAGTGCAATTAATTCTATTGCAGAGTCATAATTTTATGCGATTTTACGTTAGCCTAGCTTAAGATGTCCTCGAGATAATTTTTTTTGTGTTGAAATTATTGAGAGAAAGTTTTGGGAATAAGTAATTGTTAAAACACACATTAATGCAATCGTGTTAGTGTTATATTCAAAATTTTGAGTGAAAGAAATTTGTAATGAAACCTCACTTTATTTTATTTATTTTTAAAACAATTTCATTTATTTCTTCAGTTGTAACTTAATTGCTCATTAAAATGGATAGCAAAAGTCCTTAAAGAATTTTGCTGTTTCATAATATCGTCATATGTAATTAGTGCATTCATAATTCTCATTCTGTTGCCAATTGCAATTGTTTATATTAATCAGATATTTGTAGCCGACTTCCAACTTGAAATTCATCCAAACAATCCCCAAGAAAATTCTACTGACTGCACTAAAGCCAATTTGTGATAAAGACGTTATTGCGATTTAAAATTAGATAACTAAAATCGTTACTGATGATGCAACTGCTCTTTAAATGTAATGACTAATAAACAACAAATAAATATGCCCGAAATCCAACGAAAATCAGATATAATATTGAAACAAATATTCTACCTTGAATAGTTCCATCTAAATTTCATATTGTATGGATTGAGGATCTTATTGCAGGTGTCGACTTTCAGTGGATTGACGGTCAAGATTAACACATTTTAAGGGTTGAAATAAAAAACTTTTTACTGAGCATCGATATTTTTAAATAGGATCGAATTGAACATAACAAGGCATGTCAAAAGTTAGGCCCATTGAAATAGTTTGGAAGGTAAGATTTTGAAATTTCTAAACGAGAAATTCGTCATATTTTTCTTTCCGTATGTTCAATTCGATTTTCCAAATCGAACCCTATTTTTGAACTTGTAAATGAAACCAATTTCACGAACAAAAAGTTTGACATATAAGACGTAAGTTCAAAACATCTATCCAGAGGAAAAATGTTTCATTTTTTTAATTTAATAAAAAGGATCCTTAGTTCAGTTTAATGGCAAAATAAAAATTTTATAACAAAATATTTCCATGGTCCTTTATTAATCGCCAATTCGTTTATGTAAAAAAGTTATCTGATGATATAAATAATAATTCCGATAATAATACAGCTTTGTGTTCAAGACCATTTTTTTGGAATTCGAGCTACAATAAATCTTAAATCCCTCTTCTTTTTTCGCAGTGTTAACAAACAATTTTGATTACAGCAAAAAATTATGGTTCTTTTTGTGAAATGAAGAAATTCGCGAAAGGGCTACAATTTATTTATTATTTATGTATGTATAAAGATAGGTTTATACAACCAAATTAAAAACCGGCGTTTTCGGAAACGCAGTCCATATGACGCAGAGGCTAAAATTTCGACAATGGAAATGGGTTATTATTTCTGTGTTGGTGCTAGGAATTTGAATTTAATCAACAGCGAGAATTTCGACATCTTTACAACGTTCTGAGAATGAGCTTTGCTTACTATTTCTTACTGCAATTTTTTTTTCACACAAACTGCAACTGGCGTTGAAAAATTTTCGTTATATTGATAAATGTACAATTTTACATTTTTGGATGTTATATTTTTGCTTTTTAGGTAAAAAAAAATATATGTATTTTCCGACCTAATTTACATCCGATGTTTTCGTTTTTGTTAAAGTTCTCTATTCTTCTTCCATTTTAATGAAGTATTCGTATAGAAAATGACGATATTGTGTTTCAGTAAGAGATTTACTTTTTTTCGTATAAGTTAAAAATGAAGGCACGAAGCACGCAACACGATTGCATTTAAATCGTTGTGCAAATATGTATTGTGATCACAAAGCTTGGAATTAATAAATAAATAAATAATTGGTGTTTTTGGGGAACAAAGAGAAACTGAATAGGACAAATACATTGCTTATAATTAAATTTAGATAAAAAAAACACTATAATGATATATTTTCAAAGCCACAAAAGTGCCATTTAATTAGATTTTCGTTTTTTTCTTTTTTTTTAATAATTTCGTAATGAAAGCGCCGCAGATCTTATATGGTTATGTAGCCAGAGAAGAGAGCACGAATAATATTCTGATATTAACATTTGAACATTCAATAAAGACTTTCATAAAATTAATTCCTCCAAATCCTCAAGATGTCCCAAAATTATTGGTTGATAGCTCAGGTGATAAAGTGCGACATTTTTAACCAAAGTAATTATGCATTTGAGATTATTCAATTGTTTATAGTTCAAAAGTTGTCACCATTTCTAACTTTCTTTCAACAAATTTTTGAATAAGTAAATATATTTTCATCAATCACAAAACACATAACCTTTTTAAAAAGGTTAAAACTTTTATATAACACAATAAATCTTATTTTGATTTCACCAATGTTATAATAAAATGATAAAAAGTAAAGTAGAATTACTCACGCTATTGCGTTAAAAATACTCTATACAAAGGTTGGCT
This sequence comes from Tolmerus cingulatus, assembly GCA_959613345.1. Lineage (NCBI taxonomy): Eukaryota > Metazoa > Arthropoda > Insecta > Diptera > Asilidae > Tolmerus > Tolmerus cingulatus. The sequence continues at coordinate 13,127,569 of OY390708.1, read as the reverse complement.
ACTCTTAACAAAATTTTATTTTTAATATTACATCCAATACAGTAATAGTTTTTACAGTATACTAAAATCACATAAGTTAAAAGTAAGTGATTATGTAGTAATAGAAGAATCACATCGTTTACATATAAATAACTCTTTATCGTCACTTTTCACTAAACCATGAATTTTGGGACACCTTACATTTGAATTCGCTTTTGAGCCAAGACCAGTTTAATTTAATCTGAATCGCAACAAGGCTCAAAATTTCAAACTAGACTTTTTAATTTTATTCTCAGTCATAAAAAAAATATTTTTTTCGGGTTACAAATTCAATCAATTTATTTATGTGATTTATTTTGTAGGCAAAGCTGGAAAAGAAGCATTACCAATTAAATACCATTAAACTGTGGAAGTGTTACTTTAAATCACTCAGCACTATTTCGTACTACCGAGATGGTGTTTATTATGAAAACCTAAATCAGAATAAAGTTTAATAATACTGAGATGTATCGAGTAATTATACATTATACAAATTTTTGATTTATTCATTTGTATGAATGTAATTACTTTGAATTACTAAAGTGAAAAATTCAACTGGTGTTTAATGCTACTTGCACATTGTTGTAATGCATTTTTTTTTATAGTGTTATTTATTAAGAAAGTTTCAAACTACTATTTATCCTTTATTAGAATCCAATTTTACTTTTATTTGCTAATCTCAAATGTAAAGTGTTTTTTAAGACTTAGTTTTGCATCAAAGACTTTAACATATTTAGTTAATTTTGACATACGATACTTATATAATTACAAAGATAACCAACAATCATTGAAAACAAATTGATACAAAATGGCTCAAATCCGAATTTTTTGGCATTCAGAGAAGAAGTCCATCGATCACAATTGTCCCAATTTAAGAAAACAAATTAATTGAATTTAAAATTGATTAAACCTTTTTACTTGACAACTTTGACAATACAGTTTGCTCTGTTTAGATGTTTGCAAACGTCTAAGAAATGAGTAAAGTAATTAAATATTTGTTCATATTCAGCAAATTGACGACTTTCTAGCTTCCTACTTTCTCCAAAAACATGACTAAACATTTGAAAAGTAGATTAGGTCATGCATTCTTCCAACATGACAGTAGGCGTCCCTTTTATTTGTCTCGACACAAATGTTCCGTCCTAAAAGACAATGGCCAGCTGTGTTTAAAGACGGTGTTGTTACATCTGTTCAAAGATCATGAAATATGGAGACATTTATTAGCTTGACCCAAAAACAAATTTATCCAATTTAACCATAAATTTAAAGTTTGGAATAATGATAAAATGAAAAGTTTTTAATTTTGCATAAAACATAACATACATTTTCTTAATTCTTTCTTGTTATAAGAAAGCAAAAGTAAACAGTTTTTCTCTGAAAGGACTATTTCTTTTCGTACGATTTTTCCAATATTTTCTGTACAAAGCAACGAATATTTTAGTTCAGGATTTGTATCTAAGTTATCCTTTATATACGCAAAGAAGACTTCTTGCGCCATTCTCCAAAACTTTAAAAACACTTTTCCCACATAATAGTTTAAGCGCATTTTTTCGATTAGTATCCATTAGTTTTATTATTATAACTTCAAAATAAATCGGCTGGATTATTTTACCGAATTATTTTAACTACTTCGAGTTTACAAATTAATTGAACTCAGTAGTAACTGAAATTAATTTATTACAAATTTAGGAATTCTATTATGAAATGCGTTTTTGCTATTCAACATAATTTTTGATGGTCACATATGTTAATTTTTTTTAATACAAATATTAGCACAAGTCTTCTCAATAAGCTTTAAAAAACTGACGGCGCGTTCTCTAAATCGTTCATCTTATTATTTCAAAATGGGATAAAAATACATAAGTAAAGTTAATATTTTTTGATAATCTTATGTAAAAGAAAGTAAGAATGTTTTGAGACGATTTCTACGATTGTTGCGTTCTAAACTAACTTTGTAATTTTAAGTATCCATATGCCCAAAACTCCTAAATTCGTTATGCAAAAGTTGTGTTTAAGTTCCTAAAAAATCCCGTCATCCAGGTGAAAGTGTTTAAAAATGTTTACCTAATACTCAGAAAGTTTTGAAAGAAAGATTAGAAATTGAAAATTAGTTTGATATGCAAATTATTGCCCTCTTCCCTTTAAAGCCAAAGTAATCTACGGACTATAAAATTGTTCGACATCATCGGAACCAATTGTGGTGGTATTTTGTAAAAAAAGCAACTAGACAAAAATATTAATAAAAAAAATATATATGTTTGTAAGGTAAATACGCAAAAAGCTCTTCATATTCCGAGCCGAAATAAGAAAGTGTAAAATAGAGAAAAATACAGAAAATATTGAAAATAGTGTTAAAGAAAGTTTTTCTGTACCCAAATTGTTGTAAAGCAGACTAAAGCACTATGTAAAAAAGTTAAATGTTAAATGTAAATTCTACAGCAAAGAGTAACGTGAGCATTGTGCGCGAGTACTTATAAGAGGTAAGCTAAATATTAACAGAACCAGAAGTAGCAATTTTGGCTGTTTCCCACGATGCGTCAGTTAATTATTTTCATCTTAGTCATGATTTAGTCAGTTTTAATTATAATTTAAACGAAATAGCACAACATTGCTGGCAGGTAATGCCTTCGTGTGTTGGATTTCGAGGAGCACAGGGTGGTTCTCTTAGCAATTAACTTTAGCGTGGCAATAATTTTAATTGGTGTGTTAGCTTCTTTTGTGCAGCCGTGTGTGAATTTCGGGGAGTTACTATCTTTTTTACAAGGAACTATCGAAAACACGCTTACGGCGAACAATTTTGCGTTGCACACGTTTTCTGGTCGTCATAGGTAAAACTTTGAATAGGATTATTTAAGTTTTTAGATCTAGAGCCCTTGAAGGAGCTGTTTTTCTTTATTTCGGTAATAATTTGATACTCAGTAATTTTAATCAATATTAGTACGATAACAGTCGTTTGTTTAAGATATTTTTTTTTGTTTTTAAAATAAAGACATGTTTTCTTTTGCTTGAAGCCTTATTTTATTTTCCTTTTATATCACTTGTTATTCATTGGTAAGTTTAGTTTTTGTAAGATTATTAGACGGATTTAAATGCGTATGATTTAATTTTATAATAAACATTATAAAGTTTTTAATTTATTTATATAATTATTATGCACCAATTCTAACAATATCCCAGTAATTAATTACAGCCTGAAGCCATACTATTTTCAGTTAATTAAGTACTCATAAATACAAAGTCAAATACATATCAGACTATTTAGCAAAGAATACCCTATTTTCATATGAAATATTTGTGTTTAAAAATAACATGAACAAACAGATTTTCCACATGTCTTGCAGTTTGAGCTGTACAAAAATTTAGAAAATTTTCAAAGAAAAATATTGACATATCGCGAAAACTTTTAATTATTCCAGACAAAATCGAAAATATCCAATATAAGTTCTAAAACTGATTTTAAATTTAAACACATACGTATCGTGATTATTTAAAAATAAACAAATAGTAAGAAATGGATTACTAAAATAAGAATTTTTCATTCCGTTTGAACTAAATTGCCATAAAAACTTGAAGATGCCTCATCAAAACATGAAAATGAAAACTGCTCTTCTACAAAAATTAAAACTTATTGTATAATTATGGCAATTTCATTAAATTTCTTTTGGATTGTAATTTTTAATTGATATGTTGAATTCCTGTACTAGGCTTGAAAACATTTTCAATTACATTAGCTGAAATTCTAATTGTTATTTAGTAATGTACGTGATTTATTTGCCAATACTATAAGAAGGAATTATTTGTAACTTCGTTTTAATCCATTATTAAGTGATCATTCTCAAAATAGGTTACCTTTTCATTTCCTAACATTTAAGACATATCATCGTACAGCATTTAGTTCTGGAATGAACTCTTAAAAACATGAATTCAAATTTTTGTGTTTGTTTTTATAATATGTTTGGAATTCCTTTTTCAAATGATGTTTAATGAAAATACAAGAAGATTCCTTGTGACGGAATTGACAAATGATTCGAGTCCTAGGCTCCTCCTTCCTCCTAATGGAATTAAAAATTTTTCCAATTTTTATACTAAATTCCAAGATATTAATTGAAATTCTATTTAAGTTTTAAAGGAATGATTACGGATTACCTCACATGTTACTTTACAATTCAAATTCAATCTAGCTTTGTTTTACAAATTGTTTTAAATAAAAATATAATACGAATATTCGTTTATCCTTATTAACTTAAGAAGGGCGTGATTTTAAGGCATTTGATACACACGCACTCTTTTTTGTCTTGTCTTTAATTCGTTTTGTAAACATTAATATTTTTATATAATGTTTCGCGCATTTCAATTTCCTCAAGAAAGTAGTGATTTTATAAGCAAATTTGTTACTATTTTTTGGTGTGATCTTCTTGTTAATTTTGGTTGTCTTCCTTCGACAATCCCAATTAGATTAATAGAGCAAATTGAAATTCTGTTAAAGTGTTATAAGCAGACACCTTATTAATGGGAAATCTTTATCCAAACTCTGTTAATTTTTAGCCCTCTATACAATTTCGTGTCTTGTAACTTTTCATGTAAATTTAGAATGAAACAAAATGACCAAACGTTATTAAAAAAAAGTCACACAAGAACTACGAGCTTATTTACCAGCAGAGAATTTTGCTGTTTCTGCCTTTGCTTGTTATGACATTTTTAGTTTCACTATGAAAAAAGACGTTGTTGAATTTTATTTTCAAAAATAAATTGTTTTCTGAAAAACGTTGCTTCATTGTCGCTTTAATAATGTATATAAAAATTAAGGATAAATTGTGAACTTCCAAACTTTGTAGAATGGTTTGTAAAATGAAATGAGCTTCTGAAACACCTGTTAGGATGCACTTTTAAAGTGTACATCTTTTACAAAATGAGCTTAGCAATGTACTCTGTGGCATTAAATAAAATATGAAACTAAAAAATATATATATGTATAATAAAATAAAAATAAAAAAATATTTGTGACATTCATGAAACTGTAAATATATTAACTATGTTTGTAGCTAGTAAAAGCCCAAAGCCACTACCTGTTTAAGTGTAAATGATGTAAGACGAGCCAGTTAAACGATTTCAAAGGCAAAGCTATCTCACCTTGCATGGCTGAATGTAACATCTTAATTGTTTTAAATTAAGAAACAAATTTGTAATATAAGTGTAAAAATGAACGATAACCAAATTAGCTGTGCACAAAGGTTTCGACTATTTCTAGAAGTAAAAAATGCCTTTTGTCCTCTTAACCTTCCGATCGCGCAGTGAAACTGCATTTCCAGGGAATTACATTTTACGTACAAACTTTTGAAAGAGATTTTTGGCAGCAAATTTCATAAATCTCAGTAAATCTAATTTTTTATCCTTTTCAGGACATTACCTGAATCCACTGAAATCCGCTTCTATTCGCTTGAATAATGCATTTCGACTTTTGGGATCCTCTAAGTCCTTTAACTGCTTAGTTACCAAATCATAGATCGAATTCCTTTAAAACCAAAATCGAAACAAATTTTTGTCCGATGCAATTTAAAAATAACCCAAACAAATTTATTACAACCGCCTGAAAAAGTCAAACTTCACTTTTGAATATAATAAACAATATCGCATAATTCTTATTTACAAAACAAAAACGTAAGTGGAACATAATCCAAAATTACTGAAAATTGTATTTACACATGAAATGTCATTTAAATGTTAATTACCTCCACTCTGTAGATGCCTTAAACACAGTGCCTATTAATGTAAAAATGAAAATATGAAGAAACACAGAAAAAAATACAAAAAAAAGTATATATATTTTAACGTCTAAAAGGAGAAAGGAATTTCCCGAGTGAAGAAAGAAGAGATATTTATAGAAGTATTTGTATGTCTTCGTATGAATTAACAAAAAACAAACAACTGACAAGAAATATGTAATTAACATAAAACTGCTGGTGAAAAGAATACAATTAATAATAAGAAAACTGTCATTAAATTAATCACACCGGGAGGCCTGCTCTTGCGATATAACTTTGATGATATATGGTACTAATTACAATAATTATTTGAAATCAGCTCCATTATATTGCCTCTTCTTCTGAAAACAATTATATTTACTTTTAGGATCATCATTTAAATATAAAATTATATAAATGGTGGAGTTAGATTTCTATCATCTAATAAATAAAGAAAAATCCTAAATATTAAAAAATATCGATAAAAAGAAGCAATTACCATCATTGAATTTGAGCAAAACTACGTCAGTCTATGTCCTTTTAATATTAATCACCCCTTAATTTAGCAGGCAAAGAGTACGTTATGATATCCGTATAAATTTTTATAATTTCGATTCCTTAAAATTGCTTTATTATAATAAAGTTAGCATTTTTAAAAAAAACAACACTATACGAATTTTAAAATTTTGAACAGATTCAATACTTTGACTAGCTCAGCCCCAGCGATGGAAATTAGGACCTGATTGCGTAATCCAGCTCTTTTTGATTGATTAACATACCTATACTACAATAATTATATTATCTAATACTGTCTATACTATCTTAGTTATATAGCATGAGCGACTTTAAAAAAATTTTTATGTAAATATTAATGGCAGTTAGTTAAAAACAAAATAGTACCTAAAAGAGACTAGGTAAAGTGTAAAAATGATGAAAATAGGCTCATTGTTTTATTCCCCTCTTTATAAACCAAAAAGAAAAAAAAGTAAGAAAAAAAAGCATAGCACAACTGTTGAAATCCTTCAGACAGGATTAAAGTCTCCAAGTAAATATTAATCGAGATAATTGACTCAATATATTGTCTGTTTTTATGTAAAGATGTATTAAATTGAAGTGTGTTAAAATTGATTTTTATTCACTGTTAAAATAGGCAGCAGAAACTCAGAAAAATGAGGAGTACATTTTAATAATTAAATTGCAGCGTAAGGTATTCATTGTGAGGCTAAGATATGTTGCAGCTGAATATCTTAATGTTATATGTACAAGTAAACATAGAATTGTTAAGAACTATAAATGTGAATAAGACAATGTGTTTAAAGCGGTGGTTTAAATTGGACTCTTTGAATGTTCTCTAACAACATAAAAAAAACAAAAATTATAAAAAAAAAACACAAATAGCGTTACTAATTGTATACTCCCTGTTTGAACGTCCTTTCCCCTAATTGTTCACTAGACTAAGAAAACCTTAAATGTACCCGAGAACCTCCAAACTGAAAACTAGGGAAGGTCTTGAAGAATTTTGCAAGGGTAGTAGAAGTGGTCTTAGAGAACCAAAAGAAAGTATTACAACTGTGAAAACGCACCTCAATTATGGAAAACTTACAAACGTAGAGTACAGAAAATGGATCTATGCTAAGATGATACATATATTAATGAGTCACACATATATTTACATACAAAACCACAAGTAGAAAATACATGCAAAGGATCGCTGATGTGCGCAACTGAATGATGACGAGGGATGGTAACTTGTTGAAGATTAAGTGTTATATAGATATACAAATGATATTGAATATATTTAAGAGGAGATGCAATTATTTTGAGGGATATTAAGAAAAATATGAATATACAAAAAAAAAAACTGAAACTTTATTTATTTTTACGAAACTGACCCAATTGTATTTTCGTCAGTTTACCGGACTTTGTAACACGACTAGTAAATTTTAAGAGCATAAAGAAGGAAATGATACATATATAAAATGTGTAAATGTCATGAAAAATAAAGATTATAACTTTTAGAAGAAACATTGTTCCTCTTTTTATTTCCCACTAGAATGTCCGAAGCCGGGGTTTCCCAAACTACTATTAATCGATTTAAATGAAATTGTTGTCACGAATACCTATATATTTCCATTAAACATTACCTAACAAGGCCTTGCTACAACTTTTGGGATTTTAACAGGTCACATTTTCATGGAAATACTAATACTAAAATTTTACCGCAAATTTGAAAATGGCGAACCCAAAATAACGGCCAAAAATTGAAAATATCAAGGGATTCGCATGAAAGTTGGTATTTTGAGAGTTTTTCAGTGTCCTTATTGCGACTATGTTCGAAATTTGGAAATCAAGATGGCGGTGGTAATAGTAACAGTAGCATAGGCATCCGATACGGCATCCGATACGGCATCCAATGCCGATGCCGATGATTTTAAATGTAATTCGCTTAGTAGAAGAAAGCTTTTTATTTTAAGTTCATTTAGTCAGCACTCGGAAAAGGTAATAATCGAATAAAAATAATACAAATAGAAAGATCCAGTTGCAAGTTGCAACTGCGCTCGGCTTTGGGATCAGAGAATTAATTGCAAATAAAATTTATTTCCCGCAAATTTGTTCTACGGAATGCACTTTTTCACTAAAGCGAAATTTTTCTTTAGAGAAATTTAGCAATGTAGCTATAAGGATTAAAAGATAAAATTAAATTCATATACACATTTGCTTTGGATGAATGAAATAAGTCCTTTATTAAAAATTTAAAAAACAAACAGAGTAGTACTTTTGCAAAGTTTATTGAATTGATAAACGAGTTTAAATATTTTAAACTAAGAAAACCTACGATTGAAAAAAATTATTGATTTTGAATAGCCTTTATTTTTTAAATATATGTACTATCAATTGCAAAATAAGTAGATTTCATATCTTTGATTTGTATACCGATTTTTAGTTAAGATAGAAGATAAAAAAATTAATAAGTATAAAAACAAATTAGCTATTCACTTATAAAGACTCGGATATGCGAAGGCGCTAGGTGCAGAAGAACCGGGAAAAATAAATCCATAAACAGGATAAGTGTGAAAAACAACCAGAGAGTGGCCGCCGCGTGAATTCAAACAAACTGGGACTGGGACCGGCGGCGCTCCCGAAGTCTCGGAAGCGGGACTGGAACCAGCCAGAGGGACCTCTCCTCACCTCACCCTGTGTTGGCAGCTCTCCCCGGCTGGGAGCGGGGCAGCAGGAGATTTGAACTTGCTCCCCGGGCAGGAGTTGAGCTGAGCCTGGACCGCGACTCTTTCCTGGATGCGAGCGGCCCGCGTATAAATAGAGGAGCAGCCAGCTCCTGCCTTCATTCTTTTCAGGGACTCCGTCGGGAAAGGTTGGCTTGGCTGGGCTCCCCACGGCCGGCAGGTGAGCCGAGCCTGGACCGGGGAGTCTTCCCTGACTGCGACGACCGTATACATAGAGGAGCAGTATAAGCCGGTATGCCCATACACATATATATAATTTAAATAATATAATTATTTTATATTTTATTTTTTATATTTTATATTTTACATTTTATATTTTATATTTTCTATTTTATATTTTATATTTTATATTTTATATTTTCTATTTTCTATTTTCTATTTTCTATTTTATATTTTATATTTTATATTTTATATTTTATATTTTATATTTTATATTTTATATTTTATATTTTATATTTTATATTTTATATTTTATATTTTATATTTTATATTTTATATTTTATATTTTATATTTTATATTTTATATTTTATATTTTATATTTTATATTTTATATTTTATATTTTATATTTTATATTTTATATTTTATATTTTATATTTTATATTTTATATTTTATATTTTATATTTTATATTTTATATTTTATATTTTATATTTTATATTTTATATTTTATATTTTATATTTTATATTTTATATTTTATATTTTATATTTTATATTTTATATTTTATATTTTATATTTTATATTTTATATTTTATATTTTATATTTTATATTTTATATTTTATATTTTATATTTTATATTTTATATTTTATATTTTATATTTTATATTTTATATTTTATATTTTATATTTTATATTTTATATTTTATATTTTATATTTTATATTTTATATTTTATATTTTATATTTTATATTTTATATTTTATATTTTATATTTTATATTTTATATTTTATATTTTATATTTTATATTTTATATTTTATATTTTATATTTTATATTTTATATTTTATATTTTATATTTTATATTTTATATTTTATATTTTATATTTTATATTTTATATTTTATATTTTATATTTTATATTTTATATTTTATATTTTATATTTTATATTTTATATTTTATATTTTATATTTTATATTTTATATTTTATATTTTATATTTTATATTTTATATTTTATATTTTATATTTTATATTTTATATTTTATATTTTATATTTTATATTTTATATTTTATATTTTATATTTTATATTTTATATTTTATATTTTATATTTTATATTTTATATTTTATATTTTATATTTTATATTTTATATTTTATATTTTATATTTTATATTTTATATTTTATATTTTATATTTTATATTTTATATTTTATATTTTATATTTTATATTTTATATTTTATATTTTATATTTTATATTTTATATTTTATATTTTATATTTTATATTTTATATTTTATATTTTATATTTTATATTTTATATTTTATATTTTATATTTTATATTTTATATTTTATATTTTATATTTTATATTTTATATTTTATATTTTATATTTTATATTTTATATTTTATATTTTATATTTTATATTTTATATTTTATATTTTATATTTTATATTTTATATTTTATATTTTATATTTTATATTTTATATTTTATATTTTATATTTTATATTTTATATTTTATATTTTATATTTTATATTTTATATTTTATATTTTATATTTTATATTTTATATTTTATATTTTATATTTTATATTTTATATTTTATATTTTATATTTTATATTTTATATTTTATATTTTATATTTTATATTTTATATTTTATATTTTATATTTTATATTTTATATTTTATATTTTATATTTTATATTTTATATTTTATATTTTATATTTTATATTTTATATTTTATATTTTATATTTTATATTTTATATTTTATATTTTATATTTTATATTTTATATTTTATATTTTATATTTTATATTTTATATTTTATATTTTATATTTTATATTTTATATTTTATATTTTATATTTTATATTTTATATTTTATATTTTATATTTTATATTTTATATTTTATATTTTATATTTTATATTTTATATTTTATATTTTATATTTTATATTTTATATTTTATATTTTATATTTTATATTTTATATTTTATATTTTATATTTTATATTTTATATTTTATATTTTATATTTTATATTTTATATTTTATATTTTATATTTTATATTTTATATTTTATATTTTATATTTTATATTTTATATTTTATATTTTATATTTTATATTTTATATTTTATATTTTATATTTTATATTTTATATTTTATATTTTATATTTTATATTTTATATTTTATATTTTATATTTTATATTTTATATTTTATATTTTACATTTTATATTTTCTATTTTCTATTTTCTATTTTCTATTTTATATTTTATATTTTCTATTTTCTATTTTCTATTTTCTATTTTCTATTTTCTATTTTCTATTTTCTATTTTCTATTTTCTATTTTCTATTTTCTATTTTATATTTTATATTTTATATTTTATATTTTATATTTTATATTTTATATTTTATATTTTATATTTTATATTTTATATTTTATATTTTATATTTTATATTTTATATTTTATATTTTATATTTTATATTTTATATTTTATATTTTATATTTTATATTTTATATTTTATATTTTATATTTTATATTTTATATTTTATATTTTATATTTTATATTTTATATTTTATATTTTATATTTTATATTTTATATTTTATATTTTATATTTTATATTTTATATTTTATATTTTATATTTTATATTTTATATTTTATATTTTATATTTTATATTTTATATTTTATATTTTATATTTTATATTTTATATTTTATATTTTATATTTTATATTTTATATTTTATATTTTATATTTTATATTTTATATTTTATATTTTATATTTTATATTTTATATTTTATATTTTATATTTTATATTTTATATTTTATATTTTATATTTTATATTTTATATTTTATATTTTATATTTTATATTTTATATTTTATATTTTATATTTTATATTTTATATTTTATATTTTATATTTTATATTTTATATTTTATATTTTATATTTTATATTTTATATTTTATATTTTATATTTTATATTTTATATTTTATATTTTATATTTTATATTTTATATTTTATATTTTATATTTTATATTTTATATTTTATATTTTATATTTTATATTTTATATTTTATATTTTATATTTTATATTTTATATTTTATATTTTATATTTTATATTTTATATTTTATATTTTATATTTTATATTTTATATTTTATATTTTATATTTTATATTTTATATTTTATATTTTATATTTTATATTTTATATTTTATATTTTATATTTTATATTTTATATTTTATATTTTATATTTTATATTTTATATTTTATATTTTATATTTTATATTTTATATTTTATATTTTATATTTTATATTTTATATTTTATATTTTATATTTTATATTTTATATTTTATATTTTATATTTTATATTTTATATTTTATATTTTATATTTTATATTTTATATTTTATATTTTATATTTTATATTTTATATTTTATATTTTATATTTTATATTTTATATTTTATATTTTATATTTTATATTTTATATTTTATATTTTATATTTTATATTTTATATTTTATATTTTATATTTTATATTTTATATTTTATATTTTATATTTTATATTTTATATTTTATATTTTATATTTTATATTTTATATTTTATATTTTATATTTTATATTTTATATTTTATATTTTATATTTTATATTTTATATTTTATATTTTATATTTTATATTTTATATTTTATATTTTATATTTTATATTTTATATTTTATATTTTATATTTTATATTTTATATTTTATATTTTATATTTTATATTTTATATTTTATATTTTATATTTTATATTTTATATTTTATATTTTATATTTTATATTTTATATTTTATATTTTATATTTTATATTTTATATTTTATATTTTATATTTTATATTTTATATTTTATATTTTATATTTTATATTTTATATTTTATATTTTATATTTTATATTTTATATTTTATATTTTATATTTTATATTTTATATTTTATATTTTATATTTTATATTTTATATTTTATATTTTATATTTTATATTTTATATTTTATATTTTATATTTTATATTTTATATTTTATATTTTATATTTTATATTTTATATTTTATATTTTATATTTTATATTTTATATTTTATATTTTATATTTTATATTTTATATTTTATATTTTATATTTTATATTTTATATTTTATATTTTATATTTTATATTTTATATTTTATATTTTATATTTTATATTTTATATTTTATATTTTATATTTTATATTTTATATTTTATATTTTATATTTTATATTTTATATTTTATATTTTATATTTTATATTTTATATTTTATATTTTATATTTTATATTTTATATTTTATATTTTATATTTTATATTTTATATTTTATATTTTATATTTTATATTTTATATTTTATATTTTATATTTTATATTTTATATTTTATATTTTATATTTTATATTTTATATTTTATATTTTATATTTTATATTTTATATTTTATATTTTATATTTTATATTTTATATTTTATATTTTATATTTTATATTTTATATTTTATATTTTATATTTTATATTTTATATTTTATATTTTATATTTTATATTTTATATTTTATATTTTATATTTTATATTTTATATTTTATATTTTATATTTTATATTTTATATTTTATATTTTATATTTTATATTTTATATTTTATATTTTATATTTTATATTTTATATTTTATATTTTATATTTTATATTTTATATTTTATATTTTATATTTTATATTTTATATTTTATATTTTATATTTTATATTTTATATTTTATATTTTATATTTTATATTTTATATTTTATATTTTATATTTTATATTTTATATTTTATATTTTATATTTTATATTTTATATTTTATATTTTATATTTTATATTTTATATTTTATATTTTATATTTTATATTTTATATTTTATATTTTATATTTTATATTTTATATTTTATATTTTATATTTTATATTTTATATTTTATATTTTATATTTTATATTTTATATTTTATATTTTATATTTTATATTTTATATTTTATATTTTATATTTTATATTTTATATTTTATATTTTATATTTTATATTTTATATTTTATATTTTATATTTTATATTTTATATTTTATATTTTATATTTTATATTTTATATTTTATATTTTATATTTTATATTTTATATTTTATATTTTATATTTTATATTTTATATTTTATATTTTATATTTTATATTTTATATTTTATATTTTATATTTTATATTTTATATTTTATATTTTATATTTTATATTTTATATTTTATATTTTATATTTTATATTTTATATTTTATATTTTATATTTTATATTTTATATTTTATATTTTATATTTTATATTTTATATTTTATATTTTATATTTTATATTTTATATTTTATATTTTATATTTTATATTTTATATTTTATATTTTATATTTTATATTTTATATTTTATATTTTATATTTTATATTTTATATTTTATATTTTATATTTTATATTTTATATTTTATATTTTATATTTTATATTTTATATTTTATATTTTATATTTTATATTTTATATTTTATATTTTATATTTTATATTTTATATTTTATATTTTATATTTTATATTTTATATTTTATATTTTATATTTTATATTTTATATTTTATATTTTATATTTTATATTTTATATTTTATATTTTATATTTTATATTTTATATTTTATATTTTATATTTTATATTTTATATTTTATATTTTATATTTTATATTTTATATTTTATATTTTATATTTTATATTTTATATTTTATATTTTATATTTTATATTTTATATTTTATATTTTATATTTTATATTTTATATTTTATATTTTATATTTTATATTTTATATTTTATATTTTATATTTTATATTTTATATTTTATATTTTATATTTTATATTTTATATTTTATATTTTATATTTTATATTTTATATTTTATATTTTATATTTTATATTTTATATTTTATATTTTATATTTTATATTTTATATTTTATATTTTATATTTTATATTTTATATTTTATATTTTATATTTTATATTTTATATTTTATATTTTATATTTTATATTTTATATTTTATATTTTATATTTTATATTTTATATTTTATGTTTTATATTTTATATTTTATATTTTATATTTTATATATGTATATATGTATATATGTATATATGTATATATGTTTTATATGTTTTATATGTTTTATATGTTTTATATGTTTTATATGTTTTATATGTTTTATATGTTTTATATGTTTTATATGTTTTATATGTTTTATTTGTTTTATATGTTTTATATGTTTTATATGTTTTATATGTTTTATATGTTTTATATGTTTTATATGTTTTATATGTTTTATATGTTTTATATGTTTTATATGTTTTATATGTTTTATATGTTTTATTTGTTTTATATGTTTTATATGTTTTATATGTTTTATATGTTTTATATGTTTTATATGTTTTATATGTTTTATATGTTTTATATGTTTTATATGTTTTATATGTTTTATATGTTTTATATGTTTTATATGTTTTATATGTTTTATATGTTTTATATGTTTTATATGTTTTATATGTTTTACATGTTTTACATGTTTTACATGTTTTACATGTTTTATATGTTTTATATGTTTTATATGTTTTACATGTTTTACATGTTTTACATGTTTTACATGTTTTATATGTTTTATATGTTTTATATGTTTTATATGTTTTACATGTTTTACATGTTTTACATGTTTTACATGTTTTATATGTTTTATATGTTTTATATGTTTTATATGTTTTATATGTTTTATATGTTAAGTATGTTAAGTATGTTAAGTATGTTATATATGTTATATATGTTATATATGTTATATATGTTATATATGTTATATATGTTATATATGTTATATGTTATATGTTATATGTTATATTTTATATTTTATATCTTGGGAGAGAATTTTCAATCCTTCTTTTGTTGTACCATACCAAAATCAATTAAGTTGTTCAGTTTAAAAATAACAAATTATATCATAATAAAAACCGAAACTCTATTTTAATTTTGATAATAAAATGTGATCAACGAAGAATGTATATAAGTATTGAGAACTAAGTTTCTTTTGAAATACGTTCCAGTTCTAAGTTTAATAGGCAATTTTTCGCTGAATTGAAATTTGTGAGCAATTACCAATTCAAACCATTTTTTTCTTGCAAAAATCAAATCAAATTACTTGGATCTGTGCCCTTTCTGCATCAAGAACTTAATCCAAAAATTTATATTGTTCAAGGTTTGAAGTTTTTCATTAAACTGATAGAAATATGAAACAAACTTGAAATAAACCAAAATTTCTCGAAAGTTAATTAAAATTATTAAGATCTTCAGAAAATTTGGTGTTTTAGATGATTCAATTTGTTCACGGTGATATTATAAATTTTTTTAAAGAGGTCGGAGATCGGATTTACATATGCGTAGTATATGCGAGTCCGAATAGTATCGATAAATGGATTATCGGTACCTCGTAAATAATATCTATGAAGATAATATACTGCGGATTCTCAAATTCAATAAAAGAAAAAATCCAAAAAACCCAAATCCGACTTGCAGAAGTGTGAAGGTATTCAACACTACTATCGAAATATCGGGGTATATTTTAAATCCTTTGCCAGTATAATTTTTGGTCGGACAGTAAAATATTATACTTCGCTGCCTTAGCATAAAACAATAATATTATATGAAAAACATGTTTTCATAAAAACATTTTACGCCTGCTTATTTTTTGAGGAAGATCTAGGCCCTAGGACCAATATTTACGAATTTCGGTTGTTTTGCCTATGGATTTTTATTAGCTGCAGAAATACTGTTTTAATTTGATTTAGTTTTATAAATATAAATGACATTTGATGCGGATCTTTAAATACACTTCCAGTCGATAAACAAACAATGCATTTTAACTAATAAGTGGCCTTTCATGTGAAGCACTTAAGCTCTGAATGAACCAATTCAAACAATTGTTTTCGAATTATAAGCTTAAACCCAACTGCCAATTGCCCAATTGGGCTTAAACTTAAGCCACCATTGTGCAAGATGCAAGTAAACTATTTAACTATATTGTATACGAATTTTTCAGATAAACGCAGACAATTTTTCATGAAAGAAAAATTGCAATTCTGATAAAGCATACTGCAAAAGACCTATTCAAATTTAAGTGGAGTGACAAATTGTAAGCACTAATTGCGTAGTTTTGTAACTTCGAAAAAAGAGATATAAGATACCGCCGCCTGTTTGTCTTACGTGTCACATTTTCTCGGGAATATAACTTGGAGAAATTTTAATATTATCGATTCAAAATGATTCAGAATAATGATCGATGTATGGTTTTTCCAAGCTGTGATTGGTTCGTAAAAGTTTAATTTTTCCAGGATAAATCCAGATATTGTTATTTTATCGCTCATTCATTTCTAACGATTACTATATGAAAAAAAGCTTCAAATTCAAGTAAATGCAATCCATCAATAAAACCATTTATACAATTCTTACTGATTGATGGGGTTTCACACTACAACCTGATAGTAATAATTTTCATAATTTGATATTAATACAACATAAGCGTATATTATAGATAGATAGATTTAGAAACAAAGGTAGTAAATCCACTTTTTTCAAAAAGTAAACCAAAAGTGCCACTATTAGTTGGAATTATTGAAAGTTTCTATATTTTGCTTAAGAAACAATTAATAACAATAATAGAATTCGTGCTTGGAGGTGGAATATTTGTTTTTTGAACACAAATTTTAGGAGAACGAATTTATAAGAAATTTAGTAAAAGCATTATACTTATTTATGTTTGCAAATTAAATATCCATTTTAAAAATAAGTATGTATCTACTATTTTCAACTTTTCGAAAGTTAATTTTCTTGTGGTTAATCAACTGCGTTTTTAAGGATAACCAATTCCAGTGGATTTTGCAAAAGTAAAGTGAAATGCTAACTTTTTACCTACACGTACCCTAAGTTTTTTTGTTATCCAGAAAAGAAGAAATTTAGTAGGTATATAATCAACAGCTATTAGAAAGACAACTCAAGATATGACAGTGCTAAAACGATGCTATGATTAATTACGTCCATATCATCGATGACCCTTTGTTTTACTTTTATATACGAACTACTAATAATAAAACAACATACTGTTTCTGTGCAACTTCTCTAAATTTTAATCTTTAAAAAGTAAAACATATTTGCTAATGTATACGTAAAATATACTCAATTTTAAAACAATATGAAATATTTATACTTTTGATGCAAATTATCTTTGTTCAAGCCTTTCTGGCGACTATCATTTTTAAAACATGTTTTTAACACCGAATACAATTTCATTTTGATTAAGAAGATGTGTTTATCTTTCTTCAAGCAGTAAAACAATAATTCCATGAAAAAGTCTCATAAAGTATTGATAAAAGCTATAAAAAATCATTTCCTCTTTCGGCAAATTTACATGGCAAACGTAAAGTAGAACTACTTGTCTTCACTGATCCCTTAGTACTTTTTGAGTAGAGGTATTTATGGAGTATTACATTTTTATTGAGTTTAAGTACATATTTTTTTAAATAAAAAGGCTGTAATTACGATACTTCTCGGAAATTGTTTTTTGATTAGAACTAAAACTTTCCAAGACTATCTCGTATTCACAAGAATACTAAAATAACATATCCAGATATACCTATTACAAAATTGTATGGAAAACTTCCAACATTTTTGGATTCAGCAACAATAACAAAATACAAGCTGATTTAAAACGTTTAATTGCTGCAGAAATAATCTGAGCTATTTTGAAATAGGCTCTGAGATAGTACATATATTTTACACTATTGGTCCCTTTTGCAAAATTAAATTAATTAACTCATTTTGAATTTATAATATGCAAAATTGTGAAATTTATATTTAAATAAAACCCAAAAACAAATCATTGCCAAATATAGTAGTAATTTTCAAGACGGTTCAATTTTTTTATGAGTACATTAAACCATGTCTTTCTTTTCTAAATTTTTAATATGCCATTTCAACCAAAATTATTAAACTATAAAATCAAGATGGATTTTCGTATGATGGCAAAAAGGCGTTGCACAAGGAAACAGTTTCGAGATGTTTAGAAATTTCGAAAGTCGTTTGATAAGTAAAAATAACCTCCAGTTAATCATATTTCAAATCACATGATTTCAAACCCTCCTCAACATTTCGATGTACTATTTCCTTTTTCTTTTAAGTTTAACTACAAATTAATGAATTAAATCTGCTACTGATGTAGAAATTGTATCCTTTGTTTTTAATTAATTGGCTCTAAATACCAATATATAATAGTTTTTCTGGCGGATCGAAGAGCATTTCATAATTTAATATTTATGTGTAATCTCTAACACAAAAGTAATTATCACTTGTCGAACAACTGGAAAAATTAAACTGTAATTGACTGATATTTCAATCTTTAAAAAACAAACATTTCCCCTCCTATTATTAAAGAGTAAGTTTATAATCCGCAATATGTTGCAATGCTTTTAGTGTGGAAAAATGTTCACAAACGGCATATCCATATGAATGTTTGTTAACCGATGTTATCAACACTTCTGCATAAATATGTATTATCGGTATCTGAAAAGTAGTAAAAATTCTTATCATTTTTGCCCATTCTTAAATAAATGCGATGGCCAGAATGTTGGAAATTCAGTTTTCGCTCAACTTCAACCGCATTCGTTTCAAGCAAAGTTTTAAAAATTGTGTAATACTAAAGTAGAATAAACGCGAAAAAATGAAGTTGCTATTTGCATTTGCATTCCTTGTGGCCGTCCTTTCGGTGGAATCTGCTAAAAGTACGTCGGTGTCAAGTATTTTGAATAATTTTCGAGGACTATTTTTCAAGTGATTAATTAATTAAACAGTGCAAAACAGTGGTTGGAATTCGCAATCTTTCAGATAATTGATTTTGATTTGATTGCTTTGATTACCTAATCGACCTCTTCAAATTGATTTCATCTACTTACTTTACCCTTTTATGTCTTTTATTATCTCGTTTTATTAAACTAACTATAATAGTCCTATTTTATAAACTACTTTCGATATAATGAATTCGTTAGATATACACCTCAAAGGCACTAAACCTATAATTTTCAATTTGTGTGGGGTATTTTTACCTCGAAAATGCCTGAAAGTTATTTAAAATTGTTGATACTTTTGAAAAACCAAAAAAAAAAGAAGTAAATTCATAGAACTTCATATTTGAGACAATTTTTAATTAATAACAACTCAATTAGTAAGAAATCATTACCAAAGTTGAAACCTTGGAAAAATGTTAAACTTTACATAAAAAGAGAAATGGGGGTATTAAGAAAACAAATTACGCAAATCATTTACAAATCAAAGCATCGAATAACAAAAATATTATTTATTCAAGTTTCCAACTATTGATAATAACGAAAAATTGTATTGTTTTGATTTATTAAACGTTTGTAAATTTCATTTTGAAATACTAATCCAGTTTTTGTCTTTTGTGCAGTAGGAATATTTATTTTAGTTTTGTAAATTTTAGCATTTCCCCAAAAATTGTGTTAAATATGAAAAACGATATTTTATGGAATAAAGGAAAATGTCTAAAAAATTCATATAACTTTTTCAGAAAAAGTCGTGTGTTACCACGGTACCTGGGCAGTTTACAGGCACTCTAATGGAAAATTTGAGGTTCCAAGCATCAATCCACATCTGTGCACGCATTTAATCTACTCCTTCTTTGGAATTCATGAAAATGGTGACCTGAGAGTAATCGATCCTTACCTTGATCTTGTTGAAAACTGGGGCAGAGGTGAATTCATTTCTTTTACTCCATTTTTCAAATTCTTAAACTCGAACTCCATTTAGGAAATATCAAAAAGTTCAACGATTTGAAAAATGTTAATCCTGAACTTAAAACAATTGCCGCCGTTGGAGGATGGAACGAGGGATCATACAAATTTTCACAAGTTGCTAAGGATCCTGCTAAACGTCGTCGGTTCATTCAGAGTTCGATTGAATTTATGAAAAAGCATGGTTTCGACGGATTGGATATGGATTGGGAGTATCCTGCTCAAAGAGACGGTGATCCTCAGGTTGATAAGAAGAATCATGCGATCTTCATCAGAGAACTCAAGGAGGAGTACGTTTAGATAAATTAAATAGTGGTTTTTGTACTAATATCCCGAGAATTCTTACAGATATTCTAAGCACAATCTCCTTCTTACTGCTGCTGTTGCATCCGCCGAATTCTCTTCAAGCAAATCTTACGACATCCGGGAAGTAGCGAAATATCTCGACTTCATCAACGTGATGGCCTACGATTTGCATGGAGCCTGGGACAAAACCACGGGAATTAATTCACCTCTGTATGAAAGCCCCATTGATGTAACTCCCCAACAAAAACAACTTAACACCAACGCTAGTATTAATTACTGGTTGAACCAAGGTAACGCTTAGAATAAAATTTAAAAACATTCATAAGTTCAAAAAACCTCTAAACAATGAATTTCACAATAAACCTATTTTGAATTTCCTAAGTTTTAATATAAAATTCAAAAAATTCGACTTATTCACTTTCAAGAAAAACATATTGAGAATTTTCTATTCAAAATGGAAAATCCCTTAAAGGCAAAATTTATAAAAATAATAATGTTTATAATTTCTAGGTGCACCTGCTGATAAAATTATTCTTGGAGTACCACTGTACGGACGAACCTTCACTCTGGCAAGCGCAAGTCAAACCGGAGTTGGATCCCCAGTTGTAGGACCTGGACAACCCGGACAGTACTCCAACGAGCCCGGAATGATTGGCTACAACGAACTCTGCGAAAAATTCAAAACCGAAGATTGGACCGTGCACTGGGATGACGCCCAAAAAGTACCCTACGCCTTCCGAGGAAACCAATGGATCGGCTACGATGACTTGAAGAGTATCGAGTACAAAGTGAAATTCGCAAACGATAACAATTTGGGAGGTATCATGGTTTGGTCTATTGAAACTGATGACTTCCAAGGCGTCTGCGGTCCAAGGTACCCGCTGTTGAGCAAAATCAATTCTCTCCTCGGCAGAAAGGTTCCCGACTACAAGCCCCCGGTATCCCCACCTGCGCCACCAACCAAACCTCCAGTAGCACCACCCACCAATCCCGGTACCACTCAACCACCAGCAGAAGGTTGCAAAGTCGATGGAACCTTCCGCGATCCACAGAACTGCTCCGCTTTCTACACCTGCATTTCCGGAGCTCGTTACAACTTCAATTGTCCAGCTAACTTAATGTATAACCCAAAACTACAAATTTGCGATTTCCCAGAAAAGGTTCAGTGTTAAAGAAAATATTAGTATTTTTTCATAATTTTTTTTTATATAAATATTATTAGTACTTAAACTTAGTAAAAGTGTAGATTTTTAACGTACCAAATTGAATGTGTTTTCTTTTTTACAATTTTAAAATGATTTGAATTCCAGAAATTAGAAAATCTTTTTTAGGTTTAAAAATCGGCTATTTTTCAGAACAATAAAAGCAATTGCAACCAATTTAAAACATTTTACCTAAGATTTAGATTTCAACCTTTCAGAAAACAACCGAAACAAAAATTAAAAGATTGTCGACCCAACAAAGTAGAAACCCTATTTAATATTCTCGCTTTTACTAAATTAACGACCAAATATATTTCCTTTTAAACTTATTGCAACCCAATTATTCAAAAATTTTAAAAACAAAACTCAATTTACTTATTTTTATTTTCTACTATTAACTTTAAGACATTAAAATTTTTTCAGTTTAGACAACTGGTTGTTCCTCTTAAGAGCCATTGCCCTCAATCGCCTCCAATATTGTTTGGTGTTCGGATCGAGCTCCTCCAGAGGAATAATCCTTTCTGTGTTTAGGGTCCAGAGCCACTCGGGATATTCGGAGTCAGGTTGCAACTAAACAGTATCACATTAGGTTTGTTGCGTTTTCTCAAAAAATGTGCACTTACCTTTATATCCTGGCCAGTTTTATATAAATTGCTACCACAAACATAATTAACCAATTTATTTACATCAGTTTCTACTGGAATTTCCTTTTTCTCCGCTATCAGACCCAATTTACCCACCTTTTTCTTTTTAAGCAACCCTGGAAGAGTCGCTGAAAAAAAAAACATATTTTAATTACGAGTATTGCATTTAGGAAGATGTAACTCGATAATATGACATGCTTATAAATATACAAAAAAATGTTCTATTTATTGTTTTCGAGTTTCTTAACACTATTTAAAAGCAAATATAGGGAGTGATTAGCATAAACGTGATTCATTCAGTCTTAGAATGATTTAAGTGATTGCTTAATAGATTTTTTATAATTTTGCATAATTATTAAATATAGTTTGCTGTCTGGAATTAATTATACTCGCATAGAGCAGGCAAATGGTATAAAATTCAACAATGACGTCGCTATTTCGATTTTAATTTCGTTGAACATTTGTTAGGCTGGGTGTATACTATGCGCTCGGAGTCCCTAATCGTCGTGTGGGAAAATTATTTATTAAATATGTAGACATTAAGCCCTGTGTTATTTTAAAACCGTCGAGAGTATGAAATATAGTCCGTTATCCATTGCGATTTTTCAAGCATAGACTTTACATATGTTCATCTACTAGACTAGTTCTATTCGGTGACTATTGTAGTCTATCAATAAATTTATCATTAATTAGTAAGGATCTACATTTTATTATGAATCGTCTCTGTACATTGGACATTAGTTTCGCTTTCCCAACGTTTTTGGTGTGCAGATTGTAAACATGGACATAAAGGATTAGCACCTGAGAAAAATGTTAATAACTTTAACCAAAGCGGCTATTATCCCCAGACCCTCAACAATCGAATCGTCGTTTGGGATACCTTTGCATATTTAGAGAATACTGCTCTTTTACTATTCATTATTTTTCCTGCCTATTTTGGAGATTTGTCTTTAAGTCCTTGCGGTTTCAGGGTTAGGAGCCCCAAACTCAAATTAGTTTTCATTAAATAAATTTTATCTTCTTACGTGCTTTCGCATATCCTCGTTGCCAGACACTCTGCAAAACGCCTCGTCTTAATAAATCCATTGCAAACGATAATTTAGGAAGTTGCATCCTACCTCCGCCTTGATTTGAGCTGCAAAATATTCACGCACCTACAACACTCACTGCTAAAAACAGCTGTTAGTTTGAGGTTAAATGTTCAGATTTGCAGTTTTGTTACAGCGGTGTTTATTTATAAGTTGCCGTTGACGGGGAGCCCAGTGGTAAAAAGGAAGTGGATTTTTTCTGCTTTCTGACTAAAATCAGCCTTAAAGCAATTGTAATTGTGTTACTTTAAGACATTGATGTGCATTATTCTTAAGATATTATAGTGTATTATATTTTTGATTAGGAAAATATATCAAAAATGTTCCGATTCCCAACCAACAAAACTCTATCAAGAATCGCAATCTACGGAGCTGTGGGGTGCATTTCTGCGGTGGTGTACGTCAGATTCAAAATCCAACACAACATCCGAAAACAAGAATATTTCGAGCAAGCCCTCAAGACGCTTCGCACGCACCCAGGTAAGCGCCGGCCTCAGGTGTTTAGCAAAATAAAAACTTGCCACTTTCCAGGAGTCGTTAACTTGCTCGGGGAGCCCATCAAGGAGGTCGGCTTTGACCTGGGGGACGTAGAGAGGAACTTCTGCGATGGACAAACTGCCAAATTTGAAGTGTCCGTGAAGGGGCCAAAGGACCGAGGTACCTCCGAACCCCACATTTATTCTTTAATTAAAAATTGTAAGTCGGTTATTTTGATTTCTCCCTCAGGCATTATGTTTTTCTGGGCCGATCGGTCCGAGGACGGTTGGTTTGTAAAGAGGCTGGAATTAGAAGTTAAATCTCAGCCGGATAAAAGATTCCTCGTAAAAAAGGACGATTCACAACAAAAAGTCGAAACTACTTCGTGAAGCTGATCAGACGTTATTAAACATATTTTATTTATAAATTGCTCTTTAAAATTGAAACCGTTTATTTGTTATATTGTTCTATATTGTTGTTTTTAAGCAACTCAATGAAAGTTGATGTCTCTAAATCTTACTCTTACCATTATAAAGTGAAGGGACACTCCAAGCACTTTAAAAATTAACTTGTTTTTATGCATTTCTTACAGAATGATAGTTTTATCCCCTTCTTAAAATACTTAAAAAGGGCTTTTATTTATTGTTTTTTCTTATTGGTTATGTTAGAAAAACATTAATGACAAAAATAGCATTTTACAAGCAGTAGCAACAATTGGTTGTTTTTGAATTTTTTCCAGAAGCATTTATGTAAAAAGGGCTATAAAATGGCACCCGAATTTTTTCTGTTTCTCTGAAAAACAATTTTTATTTAAACATGACCTTTTCAAAGCTTAAAAACCGAATTAAAAGCATTGAAGATCTTTTAAAAATGTATACTAAATTAAATAATATCCTATATGCGAGAAGGATATTTTTCAATATTCGCTACAGTTGTGTTTGAACGTAGTTTCAAACAAATGCTTCAATCGACTTCTATTGTAATTTGAAATTTTTTCCACATCCATCCTTTAAGTCTGCGGTTAGATTGCTTCCCTGGCTAAAACATAATATAACTATTGCAAGAAACGTCTGTTAAAAAACGAACGAAAATTAAAATACCGTACCTTAATTAACCCCTAAAAAAGTAAATAATACTAAATTAATGTTACTTATTTAGTTCTACTAGAAAGAATTTTCATAAAAATTATGGAAAAGTGCTTTGATTTGAGCTGAAGACCATTTTCACTTACCAGAAATTGGTAAATTTGACTCAACACACAATTTTTTTTTTTGTTCAGCGAAAAGTAATTGAATACAAAAGATCATAGAAGTGATTTATTCAAATTAAATATTTCCAAATAAATGTATAATTTTATTCGAAACAAACGATACAAAGTCCTAAATACCTTGGCTACTCTTCTCAGTTATCAATAATAATCAGAATACGTTTAAAGTTTGAATAAAGGCGCGCGATGCGTGATTACATTACAATACTTAGAAAAGTATAAAACTAAGGTGCTAAATTTGAATGTCGGAACAGCTTGCACTTATACAAAAATAACATAGATTTCGAGTAAAGTTTTATCAGCGTCACAAAAAATTCTCGAACCAGAAAATCCTAACAAAATTAACCGAACCGCGAAGTTGGGGATTGGTGTCATTATAACTACTTATATTTACTCAACAATTTATTTTTGCGTTTCTCTTTCACTTTTATTTACATTTTTAATTTTTTTAGTATTTTAGTTTGTTGCTTCTTATCTTTTAAGTTGTTTGCTGAAATCGAGGGTAACGTCTATGTTAGTAAAATTTTTTAACAAATTGACGACTTCACTATCTGTAAGCATATGTTCTTTCAAATTGTATTATTTGTTTTCTTTTTTAATTGTGTATTTTCACATGAAACTATCCTCTTGTAACTGAGAAAAGGATTTCCCATAAAATGTTCTTTTTACCAAAACAGCTCTTATAGAATTTTTTTTATAAGCAATGGCTTCCGGCTTGCAACAATCTCTTGCGCACTTTAATAAAAATATTTAAATTTGATCGATTAAATTATGAACGAGGGAGATTATATAAAAAGTTAATTGCTTCTTTTAGCTCTCATGAAATTGCGAGTAAAGTAAATGATTTTATGATAAATTTCTTATGCATGACTTGTAAAAAATAGTTTGATAAAAACAATGTAATAGTGTAAATACTTTACGATATTCAAAAAAGGGCGGAATATACATTCAATATTCAAATACATCCTTAGATTTAAAAATTGTTAGTTCAGACGGTGATTTTCATAACATTGGTCTGAGGTTAGCTCTCGAATTTGTTTACAAAAAAATTTTGATTTTTGGCACTCAAAAGAAAATTTTGGAGATATTCAAAATATAATCTGTTCTCCCGAACATAGCAAGCAATATCTCAACAATCTAAAAATTAAAATGTATTTGTATATTTTTAATAAATATAAAAGAGAAAAACTTTAGGTAGAAATAAAATGCAACTCGCCACACAACAGTGCAAACTGCAGGTTTAGATAACTTTAAAAAACTTAAGAATTAGGAACATTTTATTTTGATGTTATTTTATCTCCGAAAGTAATTTAAACTTGCGAGTTAGACCACTTAGCGTTAAAGTATAAAAACGCTTTAAAAACTTCAAAATTTAAATTCGTATTGCGCTAAAATATGGATATCATGAAAATTTTCCTAAGATTTTACGAGGATTCCAAATGATATCACATGTTTATAAATATAAAGCAAAATTACTCGTTTATGTAGCTATAAAGTCAAACGTAAGATTACTTAATAATTCCTCAAATTTAATAAAAAAATGTATCTAATAATCAAGAAATTGTTGCGCCTCATAAATACTGAAATGAAATTTATTTGTGTAAATTTGTGTGTATGGGTACATAGTGATAGTTTATGCTCGAAGCAATAATATAAATTTTCTTAAAACGACATAAATTGTCTGCATGTGATTACCGCGTTCGCATCGCATAGCATTCTCAGATTGAAGAATGGCGCTCTTGTTGGCGAACGATCGCGACTTTCAACTATCCTTAACAACAAATATCATCTAGCTATCTATTAAAACCGTTCGAACATGCATGGATTTCGATCTATATGCGTTTTTAATACTTTTCTATAAATGCTAAACCTTAACGGAGAGAAGTCGTGGTTTCACTGCTTGTCGTGTTTTGATTGATTTACTTTTTTTGTTGGGAGAAAAACAGATGAACTTAGAAAACTATAGTTGTATTGATAAAATATCTACATATTTAATAGTGGGTGTCCCTTTCCTTCGTTAGTGGTGTCCGCTCCTTTCGCTTTCCCTTACGTTCTCTCTCAATTACTTTCGCGGGCGAAGTGCCTTACTGAGTCTTCAGCTCCTTGCCAATGCTGTACGATATGATCTTGCTCCAGTCGATTTTTGTACGCGTCACGGGCAGTTGCCTTCGCAGGGCTTTAAATGTTGTATCGGACATTGTTTGATAATTCTCTGAGATGGCCGCCTGATATTCATTTTCGGCCTCCTCGATTATTCGGATCATCTCCTTGGCAGTTTGCTGCTCATTAGATACTACCAGCGATTCGCGGCATTCCTTTGATGAAACTAATTGAACATTGCCATCTTCATAGTAGTGGACCTTAGAATGCAAAAGTATTTCAATTGTTTATATCTACAAATCCAAAAAAAATCGTATAAACAAATACCTGCACTTTAAGAACGCCCTTCAGTTCGGTCACTCCGCTGCCGGGTTGAAGGGTAACATGCCACTGCGATCTCCATCGCCCGTTCCAGTAATTTTTCGGTTGGAACTGATGATCCTCAATGCAAATAGTGAGGGTAATTTGACTACCTTGTGATTTCCCAAAAACTGAACATACCTGAGTGAAGTGGAGCATTGAATAAAATATATTACAATTATGCATAGCGCAATCTTACCCCATGCCTATAATGGTTGGCAGTATAAGCTAAAGTTTCTATATCTAGAGCAGAGCGCCACGATTCGGCGCTTGCATCGATATCGTAGTTATGATAGTCGCTAGCTTCCTTTCGAAGATGATCGTACTTAAACGATTGCTTAGTGCGAGGATCGTAGAATCGGCCGCCACCTAAAGATGAATATTTAGATTATCCTCCTTCATCCAAAAGAGATTTTATGCCAACAATTTAAATATTAATAAAACAGAATACAAAAATCTTTTGGTTTTTGGTTCTTTTTTAAAGTATCCTAATGGCTCCCATAATTGAGCCAGTTCTATTCACCGTAAGGAAAAACGTCTGTTTCGTAAGATCGGAAAAAATCAATCAATTCAATTCAAAATATATTAATTTTTATATAAAATAAGCTTACAGAAAATGCAACATTAAAAATTCTAATCTGTTTAATTCGAGTATTTTAAATGTAATTGTAAAAGTTGAAAGATCTTTTTAATTCTAAAAAGGATTTTTTTTAAATATTTATTTTGAGCAGGTTGCATGGAATTTGTCCTAAAAACGTTTTATTAAAGTCAGAGAGCAAATGTAGTAGAAAAGGAATGAAGCAAAAAATAAAATTTAAATGGGGCTTTTTGGAGTCATTGGCTTTGAAGTGAATACTAAGTTTTGATATTTGAAAAAGTTGAATTCAAAATAACAACCTTTTAATAGTAAATGAAATTAATTACGTAATGGTTTCGTTTTCTGATTTTAAATTAGGAAACATTTTTTGATATTAGGATCATTCCTTTTCCATTTCGAATATGTTGGAAACGAAATATATACCTTAGCAGTAGGAAAAATCCAGCTGCATTTAAATGTTCAGTGTAGGGACTTTATTTCGAATAGAAAATATTTTCAGGGCAGGTTAATTAAGCTGAGTTATTGCAGGTTGTGCCAACTATCGGTTCATGACTAAAAGATATATAAATATCATTATTATTAAAAAAATAAATTGCCTCTGAAATTGTGCAAAACGAAGGATGCGCTATCAGCAACTTGTGTGCTTTTCAAAATTCCTCAATGAAAACTTCAGGCACGAATTTCGATCTTGTCGCTTGCCTCGTTTTATCGCCCGGCCGCAAAAAAAGATAGAAGGCCTTCAGCGCGAATGGCTTTATTTGGAAGAGAATGAGCCGATTAAGGGGCGCCGTCTCAAATTTTGAGCAGGTGCTAGGCCCCAAGTCGGGTACTCCCGAGGCGAAGCAAAACGAAAGGAGTCCAGAGAAGGAATTTTATCGGTCCGCCGCGATAAGAACTGGGCGGCCAGCCCGCCGCCCGCCGCCCGTGCGTTTGGCGGTCATTTTGCTCGGGCCAGAGCTTTTCCCCCAATTGAAAACAACTTTTCGGGCCGCAGACGGGACGGCGTGAACTTGCTGTGGAAAAACTGCGAAAGCCTGGACTCACCCAGATCGTTGAATTCTGTGATGAGCGCGTTGTGCTCGCTGCCCTCGATCTTGACCGGGGTGAGCTGGTCCTTGTTGTACTGGGCGAAGGCGGCGCTGGCCCCTTCCTTGAGCAGGGCATCGTTCTTGAGGAGCTCCCGGACGTCGTTGAACACCTCGTTGAACTCGCCCGGAGGGGCGTGCAAAATGAAGTCGGAGACGATCCTCACCTTCTCCTGGTCGCTAATTGAGTCCTCCATGTCTTCGATTCGCTAAATTCTCAAGAATAACACCCAATTAATCGCCAGAGACTTGCGACCTCAGCTGTCAAATGGCTCAAAGTAATTTCCTCGGCGATGACGATACGTTTCACTGAACGAGCACTGGAGGGCAGTACTAGATCAAGGAATGATTCATGTCCGGTCTTCTTCTTGGCTAGCAGGGAACGCGCGAATCGAGCTAGTGGACGGGTGGACAAATGTTTTTAGGTCAGAAGGGATTATCCTCAAGAAAATTGTTAATTTTTTTAATAAAAACCGATTCGAAAATAATCCCCCTGCAACAAAATAAACTCACGCAAGTTTATCCGTCTTTGTGCTCTGCTTGGATAATTCCTGACCTAAGTGGTCGCCAATGGTACGTGTCCCCGATAAACATCGAAATCGTTGAACTTTTCCTGTTTTATTAAAACGAATTTTTCAAATTTGAAATAAATTCAAAATAGTCAAGTTTATAAATGAGAGAGTTAAAAATTCGAACAATTTGCATTTTCATCAAAAAATTTAGTAAACTTTAACTTATTTAAGGTTATTTATACATATTAGTTCATCGATCACAAATATGTAAGTTTGATAAATAAAAATTTAAATACAAAATTCGCGGAAAGTTTTTAAGTCCCCCAGTAAATATATTTTTTTGAATTATTTAAACTAAATATAAGTAATCCGAAACTTCACAATAAGAGAGTAAAGAACAATTCCAAAAAATTTCGATCTTACAACGTTTAGTCTACGAAAGTTCTGTTGGTTATTTCAAAAGTAATTTAGTATAATATAATAATAAATAATCAATAGGTGCAAAGGAAGCAGTAGTGGTGATTGAATTTGTCATTTATAATTTTTGGAAGTAATTAACGTAAACAAAAAAATATTAAATAACTCCTCTCGTAATTGTATAACTTCTGGTGAAAACTTGTTCAAATTAAGTGCAAAATTGTGTTCTTTTACAGATTAGTCAAAATATTAGTTAATTACGCGGAATTTGCAGGAAAACTGTACATTGAAAAAAAATAATCTTGCAAAATTTCAAAGTTAATTGTTTACGAAAGTAGAAGTTGCCGATCAAAACTTTTTTTACGTTTGCTAAAAATATTATTGCTCCAAAATTTTATTAAATTATGAGAAATTTCACTATTAATTTAAGCCGGAATTGCCACAAAAATTAATTTAATGATACTTCATTCAAACCTTCAGCTAAATTCGTTAATTGATGAAGCAGTCCGTTATTATTATGTCAGTGATTCCATTTTGCCTATTCTACTTCTACTAATAATTTCTGGACGAGTTTTAATATTTTGATTATAAACAAATTTTCTTACATTTTACGTGGCGGTTTGTTATCTGGTTAAATTCTAAACGCTTTACAGATTTCGTTTATTCAAACTAAGACGAATCTGGCAAGACGCTCAATTGCTCCTCAGGCGGAGTTCGGGAAACGGAACGAAGTGCATCGCGGAGAGAGCGCACCTCCACGCACACACGCACACCGCCGCGGCGAAGGTGAGAAAACCCAGGCCAGTTAGCCGGGCAGCAAACCGCAGGCCAGCGACCGACGGCGGCTCAAAACCGGTTTCAGTTCGAACTTGGAAACTGGAAGCTGGAAGCCGACCGAGCCGCGGCGACGTCACGAGCGGAGCTGGGCCTGGCTGGGGTTCTTCTGCAGCGGGGCGGAAGACGAAAGGCGGGGGGCTCGCAGCGGCAACGACGCCTCGAAGTTCGGGGAAACCGGAGAGGGGACTTAACTGGAATTCGGCGAGTTCGATTCGTTTCATCGGGAGGGAACAAGAGCAACAAGTGTTTCAATACAGCGGCGGTGGGCTTGTGTTGGTGTGATTTACACGCGGTCCCCGGAAAAAAATCTGTTGCACTCCGCGTAGCGACAGGCGGCGGTGCGGTGGTGTTTGTGTTTACGTTTTCCTCCGCGGCATTTCCTCTCGCGGCGCTCAACACGGACAAAGAAAAGGTGCACGCCGCTCTCGCGAGTCGCGAACGCAACGACCGAAATTGAACCCAACGGCAGCGGTGACGGTGGCGTTCTTCTTCGAAAGAGTCGAGTTGGATCGGTCGGCGGCGTTCAGTTCGCGTTCTTGGTTTGCCCGTTGGAATTTGTTTTTACCTGGTTTTGATTCTCGCCGCAGTTACCTGCCGAAGCTAGCCTTATCTGTGCCCGAAACAAAACGATAAAATTAATAACTACTCGGGCGTCGGAATAATTGTCGCGATTGCCGGGGCAGTCGGTGTTCGGCGGAATAAAAAAAAATGCGTTTGTGCTGCTCTACCTGAAGTCGTATCGTTGGCCAGGCTGGAGGCTACCTGTGAGGTGTGTGAAAATTCTTTAGAATGAAGACGGCGCCCGGAATGAGGGCCCCTCTTGCAGTGCTCGTGATCGTTGCAGTTGTGAGTTCAGTGGTTTCTGTGTGCGCAACGTCACATGGGCTTAGTGCGGGCCCCGCGGTGGCGGTGGGCCTCCGCCACCGGCCCCCCCGAGATCTCATGTCGATCAACGCGGCCGAGTGGCAGCCCAAGGATAATCGGAAGCCGACGTTCAAAAACTGCTCGTTGTACGCTCCGACCGTTAAGGAGGAGCAGCCCCAGAACACGTTCGTCATCCAGGTCCAGGCGGAGGACCCCGACGAGGACAACACCATCAAGTACAGCTTTGTCGCCTCGCCCTCGGAGCGGGCACGGTTCCGAATCGATTCAAAAACGGGCGTCATTGTGACCGCTCACACCTTCGACCGCGACGAACCGATCCACGAAAAGGAGGTCTATGTGACCGTTCAGGCGACGGACAACGGGCGGCCGCCTCTGGGCGACGTCTGCACGTTTAAAGTTAAAATCGAAGACATCAACGACAATCCCCCGGTTTTCAATAAAGCCAAGTACGACAAGTCAATGTCGGAAGACACTGAGGTGAGTTGTGGGGCCTCGGCCTGTCCCGTCCCGGTCGCTGGAATGCGCCGCGGGCATGGCTAATTTTAATTCTCTCCATGTCGCCGTCGATGCCGTCGTCTTCCCGCCTCATCTCCGCGACTCCGCCAAATGGCGCCGCATTCTGCACGAAAAGCTTAAAAGTAAAACAAATTAGCCTTTTTCGGACGCTCGCTGCGCCCTGCTCTCCACCGCGTCTTTAAGAAATAGTCTTTATTTATAATTTTAGTGAGCACCGTGGCCCCGCCGAGCTCGAGCGATCGCGGTCTATTTCTGCGGGTCAGTTCAGCTTGATTCGCTAGAAAGTGGCTCAGAGCTCCGAGGGGCAGGGAAATTACCATAACTGGATTATTCAACAATTGAACAGGTACTTGTTGCACTCGCGACGGGGAGCCGCGGCCAGGTAATGGCAATATTCGCTGAAAGTGACTCAGATGCGCTCCATGCGAGTTATGCAAATCAAACCATTTCAAATGTTTAATTGCAGCGATCTGGGGAATGCTGACAAGTTAAAAATATCCAAGGGCAGAGCACCGCCTGGCAATAAGCCTCTCGTGCTGCTGCGGCTGGATTTAACGAGCTCCGCCAGTAAATACTTGCAAAACGCGGACAGAAGGCGCTAACTAATTGCCAACAGCCGAGCAATTGCGCCAGTGTCCGCTGAAATGGGGCTCTTTGGGGAATCTTCGGATCATTAGCAAATTGCGCTCAAAGGCAGTCAAAGATAGAAATAAACCCTACATCTGAACTCAGTTCAGTCCTATTGGAATTGCGCGGTGTTCAGTACCTTTGATTGCCTTTTATAAATTACAGAAATCTTCTTTAAGGATGATCATTCGTTATAAATTGATGGTGCATGAAATAAGAACTCCTTGTCCCAATCATAACAATTAAGATTCAGTAGAGAAATTGCATACAAATGATATAAGTAATTAGAACTTTTTATACATAGCTGAATATTTGCGAAAGTTTTGCATATTCTAACGAAATCTAAAAAACTACTCTTAGTTTGAAAAAACGAACCGCTTTCACTATTAAATGAATCTATTTTTAATTACCGTGAGAATTTGTTACAAAAAAACCTATCACAGACCTTACCTTACAGTGTTTTGAAAAAAATAATCAACAGCAGTTACTACTTTTCAACTGTTTTGAAGAAATAAATTTGTTTTCTTCTGTGAACCCAAAAAAATTTTGTATTAACAGCAGTATTAGAAAAGAATATCTCGTCATAATTATCTTCTACAATAATTTACTAATTTAAATATATACATCATAAATATCATTTGCAACCGGTTATTGGATACTCGAAAGTTGTTTAATAAACAATAAATAAAAGCGTGCCTTTGTGCTCGCTGTAATTGTAAATATAAAAACAATTATTTACTGCTAAAACCAAGTATTTTTTGTAGTCTAAGGTTTGCATATTTTATTTTTTTCGGTCCTTTCTTCCTTCAATTATCTCATTGTGAAGGCTCGACCACCCCGAATTTCCCCAGGAAATAAACAGAGCACATTTTGCCTAAGCTGCAAAGACTTCCGAAAAAGTAAACATCACACAACAAAGATGATAAATAAGATCGCGGCGAGCAGAAGTGGTCCAACTTGGTTTCCTTGGTTTTTGAAAAAGGAACGTTTAAAAATAACAAAGATTGTAACGACATGGAGAATTTCTCAAGCAGCCTGTATTTATAATAAATTTTAAAACCACGCCCGTTGCCTCTTTGGGTCCACGATTTTCCGAGAACCAGCGGATGATTCAGCGCGGTTTAACCTTCGCTTTGCAATGTGCTATTAGTGTCGATTGTAACTAATCATCTATCTTTATCTGCTTGTCTAACTCCTTGAAATATACCATTCCGACTTTTACCTTGAATTAAAATTTTATGAGCTCGACAGATTTCAACCACTAGAAAAGCTTCCATAGTCATAATGCATAAATAACAAATATAAGTATGATCTTTCCTACTCTCTTGGATTTGAGTGTCTTTATGCTGATTATAGAAAAATATTCAAAATTATGTTGATGTTTCGCTGTGTCTTCAAAGCCATTTCGAGAAGTAACATCGTTTTCGGGGAAGTTAATCAATATTGATAGTTTTAGGATACATCAGTTTTAATTCTCGAAACTAATAAAACGTTTTTAAAACATACGGGTAAACGAAATCACTTTCAAAGTCGATGGTCATTTCTAAAAAATCACATAAACGATCAAAATGATAAATTGACGTGATCTTTAAAATATCAGTTAGCATTTTTTGAATAACTGTCGTAAACATGTTCAAGGGATAGTCATTTATATAAAAGCAAAGTTTAATTCTCGATTAAATCCAAATCAGCATTGATATGCTTTTCGATAACTATGGAATCCCAAATTTGCAATGATTCAAATCACATTAAAAAGAAAGTTTAGAAGAAAAATTATTTCCTGGTATTTATTTAGAAGCTGAACCTTTTTTTCCCCGCTTAAACTGTTAAATGTCTCTCTACTCTTATTATATCGAAAGAAATATTTTTTTACAAATTTACTTTTCTTAGAGGCTGTACTTATTTAAATTAAAATCTATGGAAATTTTAAAATTTTGGTCTTTTTTGCCCGCTGTCATCAGTTCGAACTCAGTGACTCCATAAACCTTCGATACAAATGTTCATGCTTCTTGTATTCTTTTAGCCTGGCGTGTTATCCGATCGTTAAATTATTGAATAATATTTCTTTCATAAATAAACAAAATATAACCCACTTAAAACACAGAACGAATCTCTTCACGCTCTAGGATTTGTTTGGCAAGGCCCCTTAGTCTTGGCAACTAACGACCGAATCAATTCTTGAATTTCGGCTTAACGCCGTCTTAGTTAAGTCGAATCGATGCCCCAAATCTTGAGCAAACTGCTTCCACGTCCTCAATCCCCAAAACAGGGAGAAGTGCAATATTTCACTTCGATTTTTCCGTAATAAGTTGATAATGCGTTTTGCGTGCTCGTAATATTCTTGGAATGTTTCTCCAAGTGCGTGCGGGACGCAGAGGCAACGAGGCAAATGCCGCCTTAAACGAGTCATGCTTCCTGGTCGGAAAATTCTCAAACGGAGGTGGAAGTGCTTTTCTACCCTTAAGAATCGCGTTTCCAGATTTAAGGGGGGAATAAAAGAAATGTTAGTTATTAAATGCTCCATTTACTAAACTGATTTATTGAATTTGTTGTAGTTGATATTTTGAAAGGGTTTGTGCTCTGAATCTTAATTTTATTTCTAGTTTCAGCAAAGTTTTACAAAATATAAATATAATTTTTTGTTTGTTTCCCCAGGTTCACGAAGTTGTTATGCTAATTGCGGCAACAGATCTAGACGATGGCAATAATAATATTATTGAATTTGAAATACTTCCGGAGCGGGATTACCAATATTTCCGAATCGACGAGAAAAACGGCTTCATATACCTTAACAGACCGATCGACAGACGACCTGGACAGTATTATACAATAAATGTCCGGGCTTACAACATTGTGCCAGACTACCCCCAAGATGCCCAAATTGAAGTTAGAATCCGGGTGATTGAGTCGAACAAAAAGCCTCCCTCGTTTACGGTCATTGAACCCAAAGACGAGTTCATACACCTTAAGGAAAATATCAGCGATTACTCTAGTCCTATTGTTACACTTAAGGCTGTGTCTAATGTGCCTGATAAGCCAGAGCTTATTTTTGAGCTCCTTACTGGAAGAACGGAGCAAACAAATAGTAAGAAGACGTTTGTGCTTAATCAAAACAGAGATTCCGTGACCATCTTCCTCGGGAAGTCGCTCGATTATGAGGCTATCACTGACTACATGCTGACCATGAGTGTAAGGAATACTTATGATCTTGTAGCTGAGCATGTGGTCAAAATTAAAGTGGACGACGTCAACGACAACATTCCTTACTTTACAGAAGTGAAGACTGGGACCATATCTGAGAACGAGCCGGCTGGGACTCCAGTGATCCAAGTGCGGGCGTTCGACATGGACGGCACTGAAGCCAATAACATAGTATCTTATGAATTGGAAGATAACACAGAGTTTTTCGATATCGATAGGTCCACCGGGGAGATAACCGCGCTCACAACTTTTGATCGGGAGGAGCGAGATTTTTACAACGTGAAGGTGATTGCGACCGATAATTCACCATCGAGTCTCTTCAGCACGGGAAAACCGAACCGGGGTCAACAAGTGTTTCGCATAGAAATTGCCGATAAGAACGACCACAAGCCCCATTTCCAGATGGACGAGTATATCGCAGAGAAGTTGCCCGAAGACGCGAATGTAAACTTCTTAGTTATCGAGGTTACTGCCATTGATGAAGACAATGCTTCGCAAATAATTTACACGATAGAAAGTGGAAATATCGGGGATGCGTTCAAGATTCAGGGACTGACTGGAATGATAAAAGTTAACAAGCCGCTGGACTACGAAAATATCACGGAATACACTTTGAAGATAAGGGCGTTTGATGGTATATACGATGATTATGCAACGGTTACGATCAAGATCGAGGACGTTAACGATAATCCTCCTGTTTTCAAGGAGCAATACAACACTACCATCCAGGAAGAGATTGTTTTGGACAACTGCATTCTCATGATCGAAGCGTATGATCCCGATATTAAAAATAGAAGTGCTGATCAATTGATCAAGTTTTTCGTTGTTAAAGCTGAACAACAGAACCTTCTTAAAATCGATGACTCTGGATGTTTAAAGCTAATTCAGCCACTAGATCGCGATCTCCCAAATGGTCACAAGCACTGGCAGGTATACATAGCTGCTATCGATGAGGAAGGAAATGGATTAAAATCTGTAACTGATGTTACTATAACACTGCTAGATATCAACGATAATGCTCCATTTCTAACTATAAAAATGCCTGTGATCTGGAACGAGAACGACAACCCTGGACCTATTGTACAACTGCAGGCGAATGATTACGATGAGCAACAGAACGGCCCACCTTTTACATATAGCATCGATGCGGATGCTGGCTACGATATCAGAGAGAAGTTCTCAATTGATAACGATTATTTGTACGCAAATGTTCAGTTTGATCGAGAAGAACAGAAGGAGTATTTCATTCCTATACGAATCAGTGATTCAGGATCGCCGCGAATGAGCAATGTGAGCTACCTTCACCTGATTATTGGTGATGTTAACGACAACGCCATGGAGGAGGGATCCAGCAGAATATTTGTTTATAATTACAAGGGCGAAGCCCCGGCAACAAATATTGGCAGAGTCTACGTAAACGATCCCGATGACTGGGATTTAGGGGACAAAGAATTCGGCTGGAAGGATGGTATGCGTCACGATCAGTTCCAGCTTAATCCGGACGATGGAATGATCACAATGTTAGAAGGAACTTCTGAGGGAGAGTATCATCTATCATTTGTTGTTACTGAGGAGTCTCGCTGGATCCCGCGGCATAGTGTACCTGCCCATGTTACGGTTACGGTGAAAGAGATACCCGAGGAGGCTGTCAATAGAAGTGGCTCAATTCGACTGTATAATATAACTGCTGAGGAGTTTATCCAAATACCCAGATATGCAGATCCGAGTACGCTTAGTATGAAAGATCAGTTGCAAAAGAAACTGGCTGATTTATTTAATACTTCCTATGAAAACGTGGATGTATTTACTGTCCTGAATTTTAATGCCCCTAATTTGGACGTTCGGTTCTCTGCTCATGGCAGTCCCTATTATGCCCCAGAGCGATTAAATGGTATAGTTTCCCTCAACCAGGAAGAGCTCGAGAGGGAGCTGGGTATCCAAATATTGATGGTCAACATCGATGAGTGCCTGATCGAGAAAAACAAGTGCGAAGCCTCGTGCACGAACGTCTTACAGAAATCGAACGTACCTCTTCTGGTATACTCGAATGTAACGTCTTTTGTCGGCGTAAACGCGTTCATCCAAGCAGAGTGCATCTGTGAAGCGAAACAATCGCACTACTGTTTGAATGGCGGCACCCCGTTTGATGATAGTTGCGAGTGCATCGATGGTTTTAGCGGACCGCACTGCGAATTAATTGGGATCGGTTTTCATGGTGCCGGGTACGCGATGTATCCACCGATCGACACTTGCGATAATACGAAAATCACAATGGGTTTGGAGCCGCAGCTCGAGGACGGTTTGGTCATGTATATAGGACCCATGACCTTTAATCCACTTTTGCCCATATCCGATTTTCTTGCCCTCGAACTCGTGAAGGGCTACCCCGTGCTGACTGTGGACTATGGAACAGGCACGGTGCGAATTGAGCATAAGCACATAAAATTTGTTGGTGGGAAGACCTATACAGTCGAGGTTTTATTGCAAAAGAGCAGCATAGAAATGACCGTGGACAACTGCAAATTGTCGACATGCATGAGCTTAGGAGCTCCACAGGGTCCCAACGAATTCCTTAACGTAAACGCTCCTCTTCAACTGGGAGGAACTCCGATAGATATCGATCGCCTCTCCCTGAATTTCAACTGGACCCATGTACCACGAAATATTGGGTATAATGGGTGCATTAAGAACCTTACTATCAACGGAATAATTTACAACGTAGGCCAACCTTCCCTGTACAATAACATTGATCCCGGCTGCCAGAAAGCGATTGCTGTAGCAGTTTCTTTTGGAATAGACAGAAATTTCCTCATAGCAATTCTCGTCTGCATAGCTGTCCTGCTCATCCTCCTTCTAGCCGTTGTGGTTCAGAAGAGGTCTCAAAATGGATGGCATGAAAAGGACATGGATGATATCAGAGAAACTATCATCAATTACGAGGACGAGGGAGGTGGTGAAAGAGATACAGACTATGATTTGAATGTCCTGCGGTCACCTCCGTTTTATGAGGATAAGCCTTACAAGGACAATCTTACAATGAAAGACCCTCATGAGGTCCCCGATATTGGAGGATTTTTAGGGGATAAAAAAGAAACCTGTGACAAAGATCAAGGTGCTTACCCAACAGACGATGTAAGGCACTATGCCTATGAGGGGGACGGGAACAGTACTGGCAGCTTATCGAGTTTAGCATCCTGTACGGACGAGGGAGATCTTAACTTCGACTACCTGTCCAATTTTGGACCACGGTTTAGAAAATTAGCCGATATGTACGGAGAAGAGCCCTCCGATACAGATTCAAATGGCGATGACGATCAGGGCTGGCGGATTTAATCCCGTGGCGTAATAATTGGTGTGTTTGCGTTTGACGGTCTACCAGCATTTAACCAGCACCACCAAAGACTTGTAAGTACTTTAATTTTTTTGATTTACTAGACCATATTTAAAAATCTAAAATAGCTATTACCGAAAAACACTTTTATTGTTGTGATCGAAATATGAGTATTAATAACACGCGGTTGGGAAATTTGTTTGATGGATATCTTTGCTCGTTATGCACACGAAAACGACAAATCGCTTTAAGAAAATTTTATTTAAGATAATATAAAAGTATAAATAAAAGACTATAGAAAGCTTTCACACAATCAAGATAATAATGATTGTGCAATCAGCGCACAAATTGAAAGAGATAGTAAGTTCTAAAATTCACTAGGCTCTTGACATTAGTATTTTTAATTTAAACATTTATTTGAAATATTAGGTTGTTTATCTTATCATAAAAATACGAATTTACGACTCCAAATTTTACGTGAAAATATTCACAGTCAATTAAAAAGATATCAATAAACGACTGAAGAAATATTTTAGGGCTAACCGCTCTTCAACTTAAAGTTAACCTATTAACTCTAAATTTCGTTCGATAAAAAGAAAATTTTGATTCATAAATTAGCCATTATTGGGCATAAAAAGAGTTGATTTCCTTTGTGGAGTTTGGATCATTAATCAATTAGCGGGCTCAAAAACGGCAGACTTGGACCACTTTCCTGCTAATTTCGATGCCTTAATTCGAGAAGAGACGGAATCTCATTGTTGGTTTCGTTCAAAAATCAATTGAAAATTAAAGTTCAATTTAAATGTTTCTGTGAATATTTTGTGCATGAAGAGCAACCCTTAAAAGTTGTTCAATTGGCTCAAATAAAGCAATAATATGAAGTTTTATTTTTTAGAAAATAATAGTAAAAATTTACATATTTAAATTTTGTTTTTGTTCTTTAAACGGGGTTTCTTTTGATAACAACTAATCATCACGAAATAGTTCTTTTGTTCCCATCAAGTCACGTTTTTGATAAAACTAGGATTAAAAGTATAAAGAAAAGACGGAGAAATGCTAGAAAGACACAAATTTCATTATTCCAGGTCATTGGGGAGTCCAGTACTGGTTTTGAAGGTCAGTGAGTCCGTTTCTTTTAGAATCAAAATACTTTTAGAAAGGCCGTATTTATTTATAGCATCAGTTTAAAAATTTGAATTTTTTACAGGACCATGCGAACGTAATATTCGAAAAAAAACGTGACAAAATTGATGAATTCGTAATCTGTGGAAATAGTTCTATAGAAACTATCACTTGTTCAGGATACACGATCATTCGTTCATCACATAAAAATCAATGATATTGAAATTGGATCAAAACTTATAAAGTAAATAGACCGATGTCTTCAAACTATAATCATGTTTGTTAAAATAACGAAGATTCCTTTCAATTAGGTAAATTGGTCTAGACTAGAGATATTGTATTCACCATCTAACATGTTATAACACTTTCACAAACGGTACGTGCTGTCTAAAAGCATCCACAAAATCAGAAAATCTTCTTCGGGTTCGCGTAAAAAGTGAGGAACTTTTAGAAATCACGACGTGACAAAATCCATTAACTGCTCGAAGAAGGTCAATTTGCTAGTGACTAAGAAAAAGGCGAGAAGACTCATTCGTCTTGTCTTGGATGACGAATGCATGACCCAAACAGAAATTCGCTGCTGTCATCATCAACTCGAAGTGATGATTTCGTTTGGGATCCCGACGCAACCGAGAGTTAATTCAGTTAAAAAACGCGTTCTCAGACGTGCCAGACGCAATTCAGCCATTGTGCTCGGCCATTGTGAAAACACGATTTTCCGGTGGCTCGGTTCATTTTCTGGCGGTCCCAGTGAACGCCGGCCAGTGCTAAGTCACGTTCACTGGCCCGGTGGCGGGTCGTTGCGACATTTTGTCTTGGAGCTCACCTGTAGCCGCGGTTTAGCGAAGCCGGGCCCCACGATGAGCCAGCGGAGTCGCTGCTTTTAAATTGAAATGAGGCTTGGGGCTCCGGAGGTCTAAAAACGCATTTTTCGCTTTGTTTTGCTTTTCGCCACCGCGACAAATGGCTGAAAGAATAACGCCAGCTGCTCCCTTTCAATAGTTTTCCTGGTTGAATCCGCACCCCTCACTTTCAGTGTTTACGATTCGTGCACATTGCCGCCAATTACAAATGCGTGTTTATAGAGAATGCGTTCGATTGTAAAAATATTGGATTTATTGAGAAATTTGATCCTCTCCCAATTATGATTGACGCTCCAATGGCGGAGCATTGTGCGAGCACTCGCCGTTTAATGCCCTTTAACTCACGGCAGCTTGAACATATCTTATCTTGGCAAATAGGCCGATTTGATAGGGGCCGCACCCTCTAAAAACGCTTTCCTGAAATGCTCAATCGCATGGAAGGTGGACAGAAAAATTGAGTTTCTATAAACGGATTAATATAAGTCCAAATTGGAACGCCAAAGATATACAAAGCGGTGTTTGATTTATCGTTTTCAATATAAAACCGAAAATAGTCACTTGAAGGATATAGTCGAAAGTTGGAAAAATATCGCAGTTGCAGTTCTAATCCCGTCGCTTTTTCATCACATACACTTACTATATAAAATGCATGTAATCGTTATACAGTATGTAAGCGTTAAAACAAAGGGGACGCAAAAAATTATGATTCATACAAAATCGTAGTTTAAGTTAGGGCGAGGTAGATTTATGAAAATTTACATGTCAAATAATAATGAAGGCTACGTCAGTCACTTTTAATATTCATAAGTTAAATTGAGATGATGCCGTAAAAGGCAATATTTCAATATTGAAGTGAGGGTGCACTCTGGATATTAAATTTCGAAAAAGGGAGGGATCCAATCTTTTACTAATGTGAGTTGTTTAAAACACTTTAAGTTATGGGTTTTTTTCACATAAAAAACATTGATAAAAGGACACAAATTCATTTTTTTGTGATATATTTGACGCATTTATCATTTCTAATTTAAACGTGCAGTTAATCAAACTGTATCATTTTGAATAATATTACGTAAATTTTCTGTTAAACCAGCATTGAGTTGAAGACAAGTTTGAATTATAGTTATATGGTGTATGAAACATCTCAGACCAACTTTAAATGTTGTCTTTAATTTATGAATGCTTTTCACTATGTTTATAACTATAATAAAAATCATTTTTTGAAATTTTTAAACTTAATTTTAAAATCACTTAAACTCGCCTATGAAATATTGGGCATTTTTACTTAAAAGTAGAAAAGTAAAGCATGTTTTTGAAAATACCTGATTAGAACTAAACGTAGTCAAAAGCAAGTATAGGACATGCCTGATGAGAATAATGTAAGAAGTCTGATTGATGGGTGTTTAAATTTAGGACTGCGGACATATCGCATATATTTTTAATTTTCTGGATTGCTATTTTAGTGCTAAAGCTTAATGCTATTTGGTTTTAATTGGTAAAGCTTTGGTATTTATTATTTTTAACGGTCTGGATATGGATAATAAAATTATAATAATTCATACACGAACTTAAGTACAAAATGGTCATGGATTTTAATGTTAGGACTCCTCTAAAGTTCTGGACCTGATTTCCTGAGAAGACCATACGTTTAGTGGCATGGTTTACAAATTCCTTAAGAGGTCCTGGTATATTCTAAGTATTTCCTGACATTATTTTAATAGAGTTCGCGATTTCAAGAAATACAAATGTTCTGACATTCCCCTTTAATTTTTAAAATTTATAAAGGCAAAGCATATGGATTTTTTGCATTACAAAAGCAAAGGGTTCGCTAGTCTTCTCGGTAATGACTTTTGTGTGATAGTATCTTAATGTGCTTCCCCCAGAAGGTCTACTTGACTTACCCTCTTTAGGAACAGTGGTCGG
The DNA here is from genome assembly GCA_959613345.1 of Tolmerus cingulatus. Lineage (NCBI taxonomy): Eukaryota > Metazoa > Arthropoda > Insecta > Diptera > Asilidae > Tolmerus > Tolmerus cingulatus. The sequence goes on along the minus strand of OY390708.1, from coordinate 13,083,144 downwards.
GAACCGAAGTTCATAAATAAGAGCCCCAACCTGAACGCGTTGCGACCCTGTCCCATGAATCACGCCACCCCCAAATTGCAAGTTCATATTTATCCTAGAACTTGACCCCTAAGAAGTAATGCAATTCTCCGAAAATATAATATTTATAGGCGGAGGGCCGGAATGCGACGCGGTCCCATTAAACAAATGAGGAGGAATGCCGCTCCAGACAGCTGATTGATGATGAGCGCGTCCCGAATGCACCCGGGGAAGGGGATGGGCTTCAATCGCCAATACGCGACGGGGGTGAGGCAGCGGGGCTCGGGCTCCCGGGGACGCCGCCGCGCAGCCCGGCCACACAAAAGAGCGGCGGCCGCCTTGTGTGTGGCGTGCAGACGACGGCGACGTCGGCGGGAAGACGCGAAGTGCGGTGCCGCCGAGGGAAGCCCTTTAAGTGAAATATGACCCCGATATATCTCGCGGTGCAGCGCAAACACGCGGCGTCCGGGAGAGTCCGCCTCTACTCAGCCTCTGGAGTCTAGGGTCTAAATTGAATCGGGCCACGCCAAACGCGTTCAGCTCCGCGTGACGAGCGTTGTTATGATTTCGGTAACCACCGCGTTTTCGAGTGCGTTTGTTCGATAATTAACGTTCCAAGTTCATGGATTGCTTATTAGAGGAGGGCTAATTGGGAAAACTGGTTCCCGAAAGACGTCTTTCTTGCCTATTGGGGAAGATGTATCGTTACTTCTTAATCAAAATTTATTAAAGGCGAGCACCGGCCCTTTAACGAGCCCGCCCTCCCCCAGACTCGAGGGATTTCTTTCGTTCGAGAGATCTGCTTTTTCGAAATATAAAAAGAAAACCAGAGGAACTCAATTTGCCAGGGCCTCGAGGTTCTTCTTGTGAAATTCGCCAGATGTTTAACTTCCTGCTGCTGCTGCTGTTTCTGCAATCTGCTCCTCTGCAACTAACACGTTCTTGGGTCCCTCTCCTCGCACGTTTGCGTGAGTTTCTTCCATTTTTCAGCGTTTTTACAGCGACCACGAGTCACCAGACGCAATCCCGATCCTACCTTTACCTATGCATTTATGTTACCTGGCCTCGCGAGTGTTGACGCACTTTTGAAAATTTGCTGGAACATCTGCCCACATGTAACCTGAGGAGATTGCCTTAATGCGCACAGGGTAGCCATAAAATATTGGACCTGCGTTACCTCTGCAAATTATCGAACTTCGATTACCAGTTCAATAAATTGCACTTGGTGTGATATAAAGGAGCCAGTTTATAGTTATTTGCCGATTATTGGCATAAAATGTTCAACGTCTATATATAGTAGGTACTGATACACTTATTTTGGAATTAGTATACAAATGTTCGATTATTAGATAGGTAACTAATAATACGTAGGTTTTATTTGTTTAAATGCTTAATTGTTTGAAATCTCTAAATCGGAAATTTGGCACGGTTGGACAAGTAGCCTAAATCTCATATTGTACAATTGTATGCAAGGCAAACTATCAAAACTAAAAATTTGTATGGAATCACTTTAATCTTTAAGATTTTGCATATTTGTCTCAGTTCGAATGAAGTAAAACAATTTCTATGCATCGTCAGATTTTTTTAAGAAAAGAAATCGACGAAATAACCTTTATTCAACCTAGTAGTTGATGGTTACATGTCAAACATTCAACAGTATGAAGGTAAATATATTTATTAAAAAATGTACTGGTTGAATAGTGGTTAACATTTTCCATTCAATTCTGGTGAGACCTAGTCATCAACTTTTGGTATATGCTACTTTTTTGCTTTTTAAAAATAAATTTATTTATTTCGGCATTTTAGTCATATCCAATTGTGAAAGCTACAAAAAATATTTTACAATCATAGTTTCAATAGTTTTGGAAATCAATCGCTTCTAGGAAATATTTCTTATCAATTATTGGGGTCTATTATCCTATGTATAACTATATAAAAAATCTAAAAACGAAAGCAATATAACTAATCTTAGAAATTCAAATTATAATACTTCAGAAGAAAATAATCAAGAAAATTTTATATTCAGCAAAAATAATATCAATTGTTCATGTTAAAATTTTATTGCAAAATAGTTTTGCTCTGATGTAGGTATGACAAGATTATTTTAAGATGGGGAAACTTTTATTGCGTTACAAATGCTTTGTTCACTTTTTCATTATATTATTTTACTCACATGTATGAGGTAATAAATCCTCGTCGACATAATTGTTTTTCATTTCGCTTATGTGCAGTTTTAGGATCTTAATGAACAATAAGATATAACATTTATTATCTTTATTGCATAGGGAAGCTATGCACTTGCTTTTCCTTGCTTACTCATGAAATCTCCAGACATCACACCCTCAACTGCAGCCCCCTGACAACTTCTTTTCCAAATTGTTGGTTTCCATTTCATTTGTAGCCGACACAATGGCTTCTTTATTTTCCCGGTGGCCATCTCGACCTACTTGAAAAATGTTCAATTTCACATTGATTGCTAACAAGGAACGAGGGTGTGACCAAAGTGCTCGTAAATAAGAGGAGCACGTGCGCGATTTGGGGATATTTCCCTTATCAGGGTGCAATTTCGATTCCTCCAGAAATCCCGCCTCCCTGCGGTGGGGTCTGCTCAGTTCAATTACTTTTCCCACACCATATAATTTCGAGGAAAACACATATCGTCTGTCGAAACGCAGAAATAATAGCTATTTTGTGAAGGGGCTTTGGCCCACACATTTCCCAAACAATGATTAATGCTGCGGCGGTCTGTCTACTGGATTCAAAGTTAGTAACGTGGACGGACCAAATCGGGAGTCAGTCCCCTTTTATGTCGCCAAAGTCGGAAATCGGGGAGCACACCTGCGAATAGTGGCGGGATCTGCCGCGAAGACACCTCAAGGTGAGTCTGAAGTCGAATCACGTTTCTTGCCATTGTTCTAAACGAAAAGTCGAATAAATACCGAGAATTATTGCAACATTCCAGCTGACACTTAATTACCTACTATTAAATTCTGTGCCACCTGAGCCGCAAGTGGTGTTTGGAAATTGCCTTCTGTGCTAACAGGATGATGGGATTTGTTAATATGAGCATGTTTGATCAGGGAACTGCAAAATGCATTCCAGGTGGAAATTTGAATTCGTTTCAGAGGGCCCCTGTGATTCCCGTGGGTCGCGGAAAAACATGGACAAGTTGCCCTGAACCTTTTTGAATCGATAGCCGGCAACTGGACAGTGGTCAGCGCGCTCCGTCCGGCTGGTGAGTTTTCAATGAATTTTCGCCTGGGCTTTGGGTAATCCCATTGGAAATTTGAGACCGCGACTACCTAATGTCATCAATTCTCCGTCCGCAAGTAGGTTACTTCTCCCGTGGAAATGGTTACACGGAAAATCGCCATCGTCTTGCCCTGTCTGAAAGGCAATTTATCGCGTCAGCGATTACTTGTGACCGGATAACCGCAAGTTATTACACTAAATCGGTTTCGTAATAGAATTCCAGCAAAATGAGTTGAACTCTGGGTGGGTGATTCACTCTGAGTTCGTGCTCACATTAAAAATTCGCCTTCTTTTTATAATCCGCAAACTATTCAACTATTCGAATCGCGGTATGATGGTATATTTTGCTTCTCGAAGGTTATATTACAGATTGTTGCGAAATGCTGTGTCATTTTGATATAAGGTTTTTGTGAAACGAAAAATAAAGGTGCTGTTTAGACACTATTCGATTCGCAGAATATACCGGTAATTTGAAGATAATGGCAAGTTACCTTCAAAATTTCTTAACCTTTCTACCTACATTAATGAACTTTTGGAACTACTGGGCAAAGGATTTGTTTAATATCATGCATAAATCAAGTTCAAACCCAGTTTAAGACAATCTTCCTCAGCTTAATTCAAGCTTGAGCTAAAAATTACTAATTTTGAAATGCAGTGGTTTATACGGATACATTTTTTGCCTGCATTAGTTGGGGATCTTCGTAATCGCTAACTTTGAACACTCAAGATCACCTCATTATCGAGGCTTTTTTTAGATGGGACTGATATTGAATATGAGATATTTAAACCTTCAAAAATATTAAGTAGAATTGAGCTTTTCTGATTAGAATTTCGTTAGAACTTGAACAGGATAGCCAAATCGGGCAAAAAATTAAGTGGTATCAGTTTTTCCTGATCAAACTAGACCTATAATTATTGTAAATAGACGATGTCAAGACGAATAAGAATACGTATAACATAGTATTTTTTATTAAAATACTACGAAAATCTGATAATGTTTTTAATTAAATTAAATACTGATTTAAAACTTTAAAAAATTTATACTACATATGAAGAAGTTAGTCTGACGATTTGAAAAAAAATTTTAAAACCCCGACATCTAAGATGCTTCACAATCGTAGTTTCTTGGTGACCAAAGTTATATAAATAAAATTGTGATATAAATATTACTGATTTCTACATACATATATGTATTACTATCAGCATATTTAACTGTTGATAACTAAATCCAAGAATTATCGTAAATTTCTTATACATATTGTGATATCAGTACTTAAACATTTGTTTAAAACGATTAACAGTGCACAAAGTATTGAAACCGTCTGAAGAATCAAAAATCTGAAGACGTTGGTAAACATTAAACAACTTTATAAATATGTATTACGCCAAATGTTGCCATTTCGAGCGAGTCACACGGAAGTTGCACATTTTACTGCCGAGAGCGATTACCTCATATCGCGGTGGTCGCTACAAAACACTTGCAATTTTATCCAAAGTAAGCACTTTTTATTTTGAATATTATTTTACTTCTTTGAGGTTGTTTAGTTCCATTAGGTTTAGAGTCCGATTCCGTGTTATATTTAAAATGTTTTAAGATTCTGTGGTTTCCCCGGAGCAGAAACGATCTTCTCAATTTCTATTGACTATAGAACGACTGTAATGATGACTTGTAATCGGAATTCAAATTACAATTGTAGGGGCTGTTTTGCAATGTTTTCAAGTATAAAATTTTAAAACTTAATAATTTATAAGGGGATTGTATAAGTAACCTAATTTGGGTGTTGCCAATTGTTTGGGGGTATTAAAGAAAAGGTGATTTAACGAATATTTTAAAAATATAATATTCGTTTATATACATAAGTGAACGCACCAATAACATTCGTCTACAGCGTTTTAAAAATAGAACAACTTTGAGCAGAGCAAATATTTTTGAACAATTTGCAATACAAACAAGTATTAAAAAATTTAATATTTGAGTTTTATATTTGGTTTTATTAAAAATGTCCTTTCCTTGCAAGGGTCTTCTTCGAAATTCATAGAATTATGTAATATGCTTTTATAGTTTTTCATAATTCGAAAAATTAAAGCTGCTTTATTTGTGATCGAGAAAATTTTTGCAATTGAATTTATAAATTTAAAAAGAAATGGAAGTTAAATTCGCTTTATTATAGGTCAAGCATAGAAATCTGTACGTATTACCCTACTCTAGCAATTAGACAAGATCTTGGGCAAGAGTATTTTACGGCTAAGTAGATGGAATTGCTCGGGGGTACTCCACCCAGTCTAATGGAATGCGGCAATTATGAAAATGAAACGGCCTGATTGGTCTTATTCAAAACAAGTTATATAATATTTTTAAATATCTGAAGGCCAGCATGAAGCTGCGATTAATATTAACAAAACTCTGCAGATCTCATGAATTTCTGAAATGGAGTGATATTTCTAATTAGAAATCCTGTTTTCACTCTAAATTACATGCTCTGAAAAAAGCATAATGACATCTTGGTGGCAATTACATAAAAACCCACAAACCGTAGCTAAACAACATCCTCATTGTTTCCCAAAATTCCCTCGCGGAGTACATTCAGCGTTTTCCCCTGCAGAAACTAATTAGCGAAACATTCACCCGATCCGCGGACTGCGAAAGTCTTGAATATGAAATCGTGTCATAGCTCAAAACCACGTTAACATGCAGTTGAACTTTGGCGTCCGTTAGATCTTGCTGGGCAGAACTAGTTCATATCTTATGCTCGGATCGCAGGCCTAGAAGCATAACTTTGCGCGTCCGTGTGAATGAAATAGAACGCGTAGAGAACCGCGGAAGGCTTACATCATCGACTACTTACTTAGTTAAATTCTGGTCCAATTGCTCCTCGCGGTGTGCGATGCTGCGTTTGCGTAAGTCGCTTCTGCGGGTCGCGGCGTTCGGCCGGCTTTCTCATTTTTCATTGTTTAGTGCCAATTCTGTTTTGATAAGATTTCAATCAGTGGCAGCATCACTCGATGAGGAAAATCGAGCAGGAGCCTCGCCCAGGTATTTGGAGCCATCAATGGATTTCCATTAAGTCTTTGATCGATTCACAGAATCATTCGCGTTTGCGTGGTAAATGATTCATTCAACTTTGGTGATTGACCTGTTTTTTCCACGAACATAAAATGGATTTGAAGTGGTCAGTGATTTATGTCTGCTCTGGTTTTTATGTGGAGGGAGTGGGCAATGCTAAACTTTTTGGAAGGTATTTCAAAATTTGGACCTCAGTCGCAACTTTATATTCAAAATTAGGTTAGGAAAGCTAAACGTTTTTCAACCTACATGTGACCCTATATTGTAAATATTATACAGTAGCAATTAACATCTATCGAGCCAATTAAAATTTTTTATTAGAATCTGAAGACTCAATCACACATTGTCGGAGCATTTAAAGCACTATTTGTGCCTGGCAATCGCATTGAACATAAGCTTCCCATGATCGATATATAGCGGTCATAAAAACGCTTCATTAAGGAACATTTGTCATGATTGAATCAAATCAGAATCTGAGTGAGCCTGCATAATAGATCGGGCACTTAGGCCGCTTCAGATACATTTCACTAAGGCCCTTGAACTTTCTTCTAGAGTCACTCAGCCTCAGACTCTACGGGATGATGGCTCTACCAAACAGCGTAGAAAATCATTTTATTAACGCCCTTAAGCCTGTACGTTCCCCTCTTATGTAAATCAGACTTAATTCGTGTGCCCGCTGATCAGTATTCTTCAATTTTCCAGTTTAATTCGGTTAAATGCATCCAGCTTTGATTTGTGTTTTTCAGGCGCTTCTTTAGATGCGGAGGGTAATTGAAATAAATGTGAAGTAATAAATATACCGGCCGAATTTTGATTGATATAGTTATACGAAAAGAACTTTCTCTGATAATGAAAACTTAAAGTAGGTAATTTGTAAGTAGATAACGTTATAACAATTTTTTAAAGCATTAGTTCTCTAAAATTTATAGTATTCTATTGCTATGAATTTTTGTTTTAATTTTGTCCAATTCTATAATAAAAGGTTCAGTTGCCAAGTATTGGTTTGTTATTTCTTCTTAAGCTTTAGCAGAATTTCCAGTGCAAAATTGAGTTATCTATAAAGAATTTTTTTGTTGTTGATGTAACAGATTTAGAGCAGCACAATTTTGTGTCTAAAAATTTTGTGATGGCTAAGCTTAATTAATCTTATTTTTGCTCCAAGTCAGAGTTTGATTACACTAATCAATATTTTGGCTATCGTTTGTACTTAAAATAGAATTTTTTTACTTATTGTTTTAATTTTTTTAAATGTACGATATATATACATGCATACATAATATGTAAATATTAGAGTTTTAGGAGATTAGCATATATAAATTTTTTTAAAATCGTGAATGATCCAAACCACTTAAATTTTCCAGAGTCCAAGGTATTTTTTTAAGTATAAGGATTTTTAGTATTATGAATTTGATATCACTCCTACAAATTTTGAATTTTCAAGTTAGAATTATGATATTTTATTGTATAGTTTTGTCTTAAAATTTGTGAGACTCGAAGTGAATTCGGGGATCTCAGCTCGTATACAAAGTTAAAAATTATTAAGTTTTCTTTTAGTTTCGACGTATTTAGGGATTGTTATTATTGATATTATTTTTAAAATAAAATTTAAACTAACAGAGACAAAAAAGGAAGCTGTTTAATATACCAAATAAGAATATTGGATGGTATTGTTTGCATTTCAATTATATACAAGGAGATTTATCTCTTTTCTTCTTCATTATAACACAAAGCTGATTTATCATCGTTATTCACCTCCTTAATTTGTAAAACTTGAATTGCCCACCATATTTGTGCTCACACCTCTATGAAGATTAAGATAACCATCATTTTACGAACCAAAAATAAATTCGAGCGAGCACGTCGACTTTTTCAGTTGTTTAACACATTTACTTCGACATCAATCATCATTATCGCTATTACTTGTCCACTTTTGGATAAGCCGCGGAAGGAATATCTCTGAAACACCCTTAATTTGTAGTTTTTCTTTTCTAACTCCAGATAAGTTCTATAAATTAATAACAGAAATAAGGGAAACTATTTTTCTAGTTCGATGCTCCTCCTGGAAGTTGGTCGCATCGATAACTCGCTATCAATTTACGAACGCACTTATGTAGCCCCATTCATCATCAGTCTGCGTCTGGTGATAGATTAGCCAGGCTAGTTCTGCTGGAGCCGGCGTGCGAGATGAACTAACGAACTTATCCATGTTATCAAAGAAAGTAGTCATCGATGTGAATTTCCCACGCACACTCCACGGCCGCGGTGCGGAATATTCAATGACCCCCGCCCGTTCGGAGTGCGGAAATCGGAAATTCGAAAAAATTGTGAATAGCATCGGTGCGTTCCACCGGGCGTTTCCCACATTTCCTCTCCGAGGCATCGACGCGGCTATCTTTTCCTTATTTGAAGTAGCCCTGGGTGCCCTTCTGCGTGACCCGTGACCCGTGACACCCATTCGTCACGCTTGAATTGCATGGGCGGAGGGCGGCTCCATGCATGACAGATTTGACTTCCTTCTGCTTTTTCCGAAATTCACCGGAGTCGTTTAGGCGCAAAATGCTCCTAAAGTGAATCGAAAAATTAGGTAAAGCCTACTCGTTTGTTTGAAAGGCATTTGTAACTGAGTTTCCCCGAACAGGAAGCTATAACTTTTGTTTGAAATGTTCTGATAGGCCTCCGTAACTAATTTTCATATCAGCCGGAGCTTTGTCACGCCGTAAAGGTGAATGCCTGTCGCCTAACCTCCCTTCAAAGAAACTATTCTTGTCTCTTGTCGCTTGTGGCTTGTCGCCGTCGCTCCGAAATCTGCTTCGGCGTGTGGGGTCTTCGTCTTCGGAGACTGTGCTTTATCGCAATCTGCATAATTTACATGCGTGCCTTTGTCGAGGCAAAATTGATTTTGAACCCTACGCTTCGAACAATGTGGTGAACAGGGATTTCTAAGATAACGCATTTGCATCTTTGTGTTAGAAAAAGATATTGCTCTATTCAATCCTTTAAATTAATAAGTAGGTTTTGAAGAAAACTTAAATTGCATTTTTGCTGTCTACTGAAATATCAAAGTCTAGTTAATGTATTTATAATATACTTATACCAGTCTAACAAACCAATTTCATTCTCACAATACAATTTACGAACAATGCAAGTTTTTCAAAAAAAATCCTATGAAAAACAAACTAAATGTTGCCATTTAGTAATGTAGTGTATCCAAAAACTAAACATTTGTTTAAAATTTACTAAAATAAATTCAACGAAAGAAAACAAAATGTTATTAAAAATTTATTAACTAAAGCATGAAAACCGTCGTTAATTTTGTCAATTTTGTCAATTTTTAAGTTTCTAAAATCCGATTTGTTTCGTCAAATTTCACGAAAAAAGTTCATTTCTCGATTTTCAGCGATTCCAATCTATACGGATCTGCACTAGGTGAAATTCGTTTAAAACATCATATGTAAAATATTTCAATCTATTAAAGTATTTTTAGGAAAAATTAGAAATGTAATTACTTTGAATGTAAAAGGAACCTTATAAGAAAAGCGCGAATAAATTTATTTAGCAAATCAGACAAATCATTATATCAGTTTAAAAAAAAATTAAATGTTTGCAAAATAGTTAAAGAATAAGTCGTAAATACGATGGATGGCTACCCTTTTCTTACGAAAAATAGTTTAATTTACATGGCCTAGTTGAATTTTCATTTTATTAACGCTAGGAGAGCTTGCACCGGGAGAAGATGGGATGAGTTAAAATTTCGGTGGAGGCGGAGTAGATTCAGTGCCAATGAAAACATTAAACTCGTCTTTTTAGCCGCCAAAATGAACGCGGAAGTGAACGTTGGCGTGTTAGAAAACATGATGGTGAAACAAGCCGAATGTGAAGATTTCATTTTCCAGGAAAACAATACCTCGGTGCGTACTGCAAAGAAAGTGGTCCACTGGTTTCAATCAAAAAATAATTCTACGATGCAGAAAATAGAACACATAATTTGTGGACAATTTTTGCATTATGGGTTAAGAAATAGATGATAGTATCACACTGCCAATGAGTTTAAATGCGCCATAATAGACGTCTGAAGCTTAATTTTAAAAGAGGACTCTCAAAGTCTGGTTCTGTCGATGAGGGATTATTTGTATTGTAGTTATTTTAATTAGAGGCTAGACTACTGTTTGCAGTTTAAAACAAAAAGTATGAATTAAATGTTTTATTGTGTTTTATATGAGTTCGGTTAATTGTATTCAATATTACAATTGTTAATTGTTGTTTTAGATAAAAAAGAATATAGTTATAATGTGTGATTTCGCCTAGTTAAAATAACTAAAAAAGTTTACAAAATTAGGCACTAACAGGAATAATATGGCATTTTTTATTGTATTGTACATTTTTGTTAGTATATCTTTTATAAAATGTAATAGCGTATTTCACATAAAAACATAATGAAAATATAAACAATCCGTTATAGATATTGTATCAAACCGCAGACAGAAAAGGGGAGAAAAGTAAATCAAGTTTTTCACTGGTTTGAGAAACACAACACTTTTTCACAATGAGACCTCTTGTAAGATGAAGTGGCGAACTAGTTTTTGGAAAACGTAAAAATAATATGGTTATATTTGAAGGGTTTTCCTATTAACCGCATAAGTAATTAAAATGTTCTAGTGTTTCAATACAAATTGTGTTTTCCCAGAAGTGTTTACACCACTTGTTCGTTACCATGAATCATTGATTTTATCGCAGTTAAAAATAAAAGGCTACTCCATCTTAGGTCGAAAGAAGTGGCTAGCCCAACACGTCCAGTCTGAACAGTTCTGACGTTCATGTCTAAAAATAAGGTCAAAGGTTAGTGAAGGAGTCTCCCTGGTTTTGTTGGCTTAGTTTTGTCTGGTTATGATGGTAATCCGCTTTTATGGCTGAGGCTATTCAAGTCTTTCAAATTTATGGAACATTTGGTTGAGCGTCGCGAATGACGGTTTTATTCGAAGCATACTGTCGTGGTTTGCTTTCCGCGTCGCCTCGTTTTCTCCCACACTGTCCCTAATTGTTGGTGGAATCTTGATAAGGGGATCGCTATTTTTAGTCGAAGGTAGATGGAATTGTTTTAGTGTCACATAAGCTGCATAAAGTGCCATTTTTATCGCTAAGATCAGCTCGCAGCACGAGTTGAATGTTTTGTTTGTTAACAAAGACGCTATTAAGCGATATTGATGAGACTCCCTTTCACAGCAAAGAAGCAAACAGGGGAAGTTAAATTTAAAGGAATGCATATCGAGTGCCACAAATGTAAAACTGCGCTAACTATAACGAAGCGCTGCAATATTGAAATACAAAATTGTAATTTGATTTTAATTTTTAATTTAATACCTTGAGGTAAGGAGCGGTTGTAAACTCGCAATATTTTCGTTTATGTGATAAGACTCCTTTATTAACACCTTAGTAATAGAGCGCAATTTTTATCGCTAACAGATTATATATTTCGAGTATTCGTTCCTGGGAAGAGTGATAACGCTATCGTCTAATGTGACAAATTCTCAGATATGATATGAGTCATAATATCAAGAATTGCTTTATTATATTGATTTATTTTTCATGAATATATGGCACACCTCACCAGAATGCATGCCTACTCTATTTATTCATCGACATTTTTAAAAATTATGAAACTTCATCCGTTAAGAAAAGAGCTTTAAAGCTGAAATGATCCGAGAATAATAAAACTCACTATAAGTACTCGTTTTTAAATCAGCGTCTTCAAGTTTATTACTTATTCATTTTCACCAATTAATTCTTTATTTTGGGCGTGAAGTAGCAATTTTAAAGAAATACATAATCCAATTTTGATGGAATATTGAAATTTCTAAGCAATATACATAGTAAGAAAAAAATTAAAATGCCAGTACATAGGTACTTAACAATGCGTATTATTAATTCTTCTTTAAGGATTTACTTGCTTCTGAAAATTTAAAAAATAACAAAATAATAAAAGCTGCAGTAACGAATTCATTCTTTTTTGGCAGTTTGATTTGGGTCATTGTCTTTCCATTCTTTGATTTTGAACTGTTTTGCAGATGTTTCATCTTTTCTTGTAGCATAAACTATGTTTAATTGTCTAAAAATTCGTCAGTATTTATGCGGGAATTATTGCGTGCAGACACTAAGAGTAGCCTTAAATCATGCTGTTCCCCTTATCGTGTTTTCGCTGGGATCCTAAATGCGATGCAGCTGTTACCAAAATTTTTTTAAATGAGCCAATTTTTTGTCATATATGTCTTCATCAGAGTTCATATGCACGCAACTTTTCACTGAAGAAAATGATTTTGAATTAAATTAGAAATATATACGGGCTGTTTGGGTATCAAGCTCGTTATAGATAAAGTTACCAATTTTTAAACGGACTTATTTAAATTAATTGATTTACAAAGGAAGTCTTATTTCTTTAAATTAAGGGTTCAAAAACATATGTTACATACGGTACCTACATAATGTTACAAGGAATGCTATTATTTTAACTAAAATATCAAAATATTTTTGGAAATATATATTAACTAAACGAAATTTACTCCTATATGATTTTTTTAAATATATTTAAGTATTTACAATTTGATTTTCTTAGGGAAGGGAAATTTTTGCAATAGAGAATATTCTTTTCAAAAATTGGCTTGAAAGTCTACAAAAACACTAATATTTGGATATATTTATTAACTCACTTCAAAATGGGACAAGGCAATGATTGTGCAATTGGTTGAAAATTAGCAATTCTGAATGAAATGTTTGGTGCTTAAAGTTAATCGTGTTCTGAAATTAAGTAGAAGTAGACATATGTATCTTGATATGTATGTATTAGGCGATTGTTTTCGTCTTCCAGCAGCATAAGTTTTAGTTCTAGATCTAAAAGTAATACTCCCTAAATTTCAGAGCACTGGATCACACCTTTGCAAGTCGCAGAGTTTATTTTTCCATACAATTTGTTACTATAGAAAAATTTACTCTTTCACAAATTGATCAGTCGAATTCTATCATTATTACTAGTTTTCCCGGTAAAGTTCAAACGAGCATATTATTTATATTGGGTACTTGATTAACGAATTAAGTCCTTAGGAATTCTCTAAAACTTATGAAATAAAGATTGTAACATTTCTGGAACAAAATTGTTTTGACGGTTACAATTACCGGTGTCAAATTTGAACGATTTGTCGTACCAATCCAAGGCGAATGTTCGAAGATAAGACGACTTCCACTGAAAGAAGTGTTAAGAGCAACAGTCTTAAGCTTAAAAGAACTTCTTCAAATATGCTTACGTACACCTTCTCGCCGGTAAAATGAGTCCCATGTGCAAAACTGTTGTAATCCGAGATTATCCGCGGGAAGATAAATTCGTGTGTTTACAAAAGCGGTATTGTGTTCGCGGCCTCAAATTGTGATTCTTATCATCTAAAATTCTGCCAACGTCCCGAGAAATGAGTTTCTACCTTTTGGACATCACAACATAACGAGACGAGTCGTTTCCTCCTTAAACAGCATATTGGCGCAAATATGTTGGAGTCATATGTTGTTTAGTGCGAATAACTTACTTCGAAACCGACAACCTTAATTGTGCGATAAGCCTATAAATAAGTCAGGCTCTGTTCGTTCCTTTTGCCATCGATTGCAAATTTGCACGCGAACGAATCGATTGTCTGAATGGCGACTATAAAGACAAAGCAGAGATAGGAATTTTTATTGAAACTTCCGGAAATTAACAATATTTCTGGAAGAAGGAGTATTTATAGCAATTTTATGGAAAATATCAATTCATAGAAGAGAATTGACCGAATCTATAGGGATTCAAATCTCAATACTCCGCTCGGTGTCATTGACCAAGCAGACCTCTGGCGTCTTAACTTTTTTTTGTTAGCAGGCTTAAGACGTTATTTGTTTTTTTGAGTCTAGCTTGGAAGAAGGGACGGTAGTTGGTTTTTGCCTTTTTGTTATATTGAGCGACAGCACGTCACGTCATTAAGCGCTATAAGAAGACCGGCGAGAATATTCGTCAAAGTATTTACAAACCTGACAAACAGTCGGGATGATGACGTGACACTCTCGAAACCCGGCTTTTGTCTGAGCCCAGCCACTGGTACTCAAACGCGAAGGCGATTAGCCCGGTTGACTCGCTTTCTTCGCGGAGTCTTGAGAGGCCGTTGACTGAACTGAGTCGCCTTCAATTATTCTGTCATTTTGCTTAATTAGGGCCTCCGTTTACTTTATTTCTTTTTAGAAAACTGCGCCGTGAGTCGGAGCACACGGCGTGGTCCATCTAGAGTGGTACTGAGATGGAAGCTGTGAGGAGCAGAAATCAGATGCTGCATATCTGTCCTATCGTAATGTTACTGCGCTAAGCGGTTCAATTAAAATTCCTCGGCGTCTAATTGGTTCGCGCATAGTCAGATGAGACAGCTGAATCAAGGACGCCGTGGTTTGCTAACTAAATTTGATCCACTTTGTTCGCTATTTTTTTATTTATTCGAACCCTGAGGGTCGTATGAATCAAAGTTTAAAAGATTCGATTTTATAGCCTTAACAATACTTGTCTTTCACGAATTTTAAAGCAGTTACCTAAGAAGACAAAAGAGTTTCGTTACTATGATCTTTCTGTTTGACTTGATCAGCATTTTTAAATCAGATAACATAAATGATGTTTATAAAATGGTTTGGTTTTTGTACAAAATCCAATTGAAATCGACACTACTAACGCTATATGTACATAAGTAAAAGGTTAAATTCCATATTTGCAGTCTGGTGCGAATAAAGACCGTTATGTTTTCTATGAAGTTTGAATTCCTCATAATTTCAAATAGGGAATCTTTGTCAAGATTTCTCAAGAAATATTTATTAAATCGGTATTATTTACATGAAATCCATCAAGCTATAAAAAGCGTGTATATATGTATTTACGTTATGACATATCCTCGATAATAAATAAAAAATTTTCAATTGGAATTAGAATAGCAAGACCTTTCATTGCAATAAAAACGTTGTTATTAGCGAATCGTTTCATCCAATAACTGATTATTTTAAAAAGTAAAGGAGAAGACCTTCAAAATAATGTTATTAGTAACTATTTTAATAATGTTACATGTTTTCTTTAATCCTTGGTTACTACAAATCGAGATAGAAGACAGGTTTAATTGAATTCTTAAATAAAGGCGTTTATATGATCAAAGTCCAAGGAACAAAATGTGCAAAGATCTTCGGTTGATCTTCAACACTTAGTATTTGTACGAAGCGATCTTAAGCGTCTAAAGACATACTCTAATTGTTAACATTTACTGCTTCTTTTATACGGTAAGGGTAAGGCTTATATTTATTTTACAATCAATTATATTCTTTTCGCTAAAATTAGCTGTATAAAATTGTTTGAAGAAGATTTTGATGATTCTGAATCTGCACTATCATGATTTGTTTATAATACTTCTTTGCTCAATGCCAATTGAGTAATTATAACCAAAGTGTTTTTTTATTAAGCTTTACAAAATTTAATAACAAATTATTTCATTCCTAATGTATTTTTTCTTTATATTTCCAGATTCTTTCCCATGGAAAAGAGAAAAGTTGTTGTTATAACAAGTCATCGTTAAAATCTTCCATCATTAACACTTGAAACAAAGCACATATCGCGAGTTTGGTGGGTATATCATGATCTCTCCAGGTAGTTTAGCAGGTTAAGTGTATCATGGACCAACTTAAGTTAAACTAGGTAAAATATAATTTAATGGAAAATCACATTATTATTTAAAGAAGAAGACAGAACAAAACAAAATAGCTAAACGATAATTTAATGTAAAAATATTTTCCTTTTAATTTTTACATGTATACTGCTTATGAAGTTATTTTTGTGTAACCAACAAATGAATTATTCTGAATAATTTCCATTTTTGTAACTTGCATTTTTATACACCTTTACAGTATATAAAAGATACATTTTTTAGATGTGGTTCGGATGTAACAGTTATAATAAATGGAAATATGAAATTTTTTTAAAATTTCTTTGCTGTTTTTTCATGCGGCAGCTTTATTCCCACCCACGGAAATTTTCTCTAAAACAAATAAAAATATTTATTGTGTCGTGAATTTTTCTATTGACTTATAAATTAAAATGTGCCAGAGATAAAGGGAAAATTGTTTTGTGTCATTTTTAAATTTCATTACATTAATTCACAAAGGCACTTTTCTGCATTGAGTCATATTCTTCATAATTACATATTTTTCCTGCAGAGTTGTTAGCCATGTGCTTTGCATATGAAGAGAATGTCCCTGAAATGATAAATAGTGATGGACGGAAGTATTAAGTTATAATTACTCTTAATCTCTTTTGGAATAATATTCCCTTTAGTGGATAAAACTAGCTGAGATCATCGTTTCACTTTGTTTTATCTTGATAATAATAATAAATTATTTTTGCAATAGACTGAAATTGTTCTCAAAACTAATTATTGCAAGTACTAAATAGAAACAAGCTCGATATACAATAGAAATAGATTTCGTTTCAGTGATAAATAATTTTCGATTATTAGATTCTGTAATTCGATTTACTATTAATCCGTTGTTAATTATTTTACATTATTAAACATCTTTTAGCATAAATAATAGGTGTTATGGATTTGTTCAAAGTTACAAAAAAATCAGTTGCAATTATGTTTGTTCAAGACGAATGTACTTCAAGAAATAGCCTCTGTTTTAATTTGAAAAGACTAACAATAAATTTCACAAGAAAAAAATTGTTGAAATGGCTTCCATTACGATGTTGATCAGAAAAATGTCTAAAGTATAAAAAAGCTTACATAACGTTAAACAATCTTTACTAGAATTAGTTTAAAATGTATTAGAGGAAAATGACTCACATGCAAGCACAGGTGAATGCAAAATTTCAAAGCATTAGCACTAAAGCACTGTTCACCGTCACAAAACATTTCCTTCCACTAAATATTTATTAATATCACACGAACTGTAATTTTCTAGATCCTTATAATATTAATAAATAAAGTGTCTAAAACCTATTCTCGATGCCAGAAAATAACGAGCGCTTTTCCTTACAAAATTTTATTTAAAAAAAAAAAGCGACTTCGAGAGAAAAAAAGAATTCCATAAATAATGCAAAAAAAAAGATAATATTTATATTAAAATTGTTACTTGTGTACAAATCTTATAAATATAAATGTAATAATTTTCTAAGCGAAACACATAGAATTAAGGAAATTTTTAAAATCAAAATGAAATCATCAAAAGACTTTTTTTGTATATTTATTAAACTTAAACTGTTGAGTATGGCAGTAAGCGTGTTTTTTACTATGCGTAGGTAGTGTAGCAATGTAAGCAAACGGTTTTATATTTTATATATCGTATAACAGAGGGTCGCCCAGGAGAAAAGACATAATGATGATATAAATGCATATTTTACATTGACTTACAATAACCCGAGAGGGACTGCCTTACATCTACAATTAGCCGTTCGCATATTCTATTTAAGTATAAAGAATGAAAAAAAGGTGGATTAGAGCGACAAAAAGTTCGATTTATGTATTTCTAGAATAAGATACAATTTCTAGATTAAGGACATGAGCGTGATGTTTTTGTAGGTTTTATTATTTTTTAGCTTTGGTAAATTAGTTGAACTTTAAGTACATTGTATTTCCATTTTTATTGCTTTTATACACAATTTTAATTTTTACAAAATGTTCCTGGAATTGGTTTTCAGAACGAGCGCTGTATTATATTTTTATTAAACAATAACTACCGTGTTTTTATTAAACCATCCACTTTCATTAGCAATAAATCAACAATGGTAATAAACAATTTCAATCTAAAGTGGGGTCCGGTTTTTGATTCATTGCAAAGTTGTATTTTCTTTTTGCTCTCTTGACCAATAAAGTTAAAAGTGATCATCTCTAACATTGTTTATAGGTTCGTTGTATTGTTAAGGTAAGTAATATCGTAATATTCAAAAATATTTGCATTAAATTTGTTGATAGAATATAATTTTTAAGTGTATGAAATATTGGTTGAGATAATTCGAGTGAAAATTTCGTTGATGGATGATGCCTATAATAGTTTAGGAAAAAATGTTTGTTTTTCTATAAGATTAATTTAATTCAAAACTACTAAAATCTAGCGATAAAACTGATTCTTACCCATTTGGTTAATTAAAAAAAGTGGTAATTTTCTCGATAGTTTTTTAATTATAACAAAAATGAAAAAGATAAAAACAAGACATAATTTCATTTTTCATGTTCCTCTATGCCGACATCAAGCTAATATCAGACTCAAAATGGCAATAGTGATAGATCATTAATTTTGATTTTATCTCCTATATAATCACATAAGTGGCGCTACAAAAGTGTATAATTTTTTTTAAGAAGGCTAATTGAAACTAGCTTTTCTGAACAAGAAGAGCTTATAACAAGTTATGCCTGTAATTCAAAAAGTCAAATTATGAGATTTCCATTGAATTTATGATTTTTATAATTTATGTTGTAAATTTCATGTGTTGCAATACAATTTCGGAGTTAATAGATCTCTATTCCCGGAAGTATTTCTACTGAAGATAAACATTTAATTCAGGTAAGTTTAATAACAATTATACAAGTATAACCATGCTGAGTTTTGCTACCTAGTAAATGAAAATATTCACTGTTTTCAATGTTTGATTTATGACTTGATCTACCAGATAAAGTAGTTGGTTAATTTTCTACCTTTTATTCAGAGTGTGCTGAAGAGTAAAAGCTAAACGAAGATTCAGAAAATTGGCGTAAATCATTTTCGCACATCAATTACTTGTCCTTGTAATTTGTAATTTAGCATTTAACTTGTTCAATCGGCACTTTGAGTAGTTCAATCGCAAGAATAACTGGAGAAATTTTGGTTTTGGAAAGCAAACTTCGAGACCGACTGACTTCGGAGAAAATAACAATCCATTCTTTGCTTACCTCTTTCCCAGAGATAACTTCGAATTTAGTAATTTAACAAATGACTTGCTAGACCGAAAATTTGGAGATAAAAATTAACTGAGATCAATTGAAGGCGATTATATCGAAGAACACTTTGAGGGTATTCAAGAAGTATTCAATCTATTTTTTAAATGAGCTGCAACCTCTTTATTAAAGGTGTTGAAAGTGTGTCGCAAAAATGTTTTTGTTTTTTTGACATTGTTTAGAATATGTTATCGGCACTTTTATATTGTGGCAGTCATTTCGACAAAATACGACTGGCCCATATCATGTAGGTAACTGAATGCTCGATAGTAGTTCTATCAAAATATTATAACAATAAATAAATTGACAGAATTTTTATAGTTGTTCAAACACTATGCTTTTCGGTATATCGAGTTGCACCGACAATGATTATTTTTTGTCGATATCGAGTTACACGATTTTAGTTGAGATCACGAATTCGAAGCTAAAATATGTATTTTATTCAGCTTAATTTGCTGTGTTGGTTAAATTGACTTTAGTAATAATAAGAACATTATTTTTATCATTGAATAAAATACAATATGTATACATATTGGTATATATTTAGAACCAGTACCAGCTGCCAACAAAATTATTAGGCTCTTAATTTGCATTAATAATACCTACTGCGAATCATTCTGTTCCTCAAACCAGTGCTTCATAAATTTTGGATATGTTGCTGGTTGTTTGCCCTTCCGCCTGCAAGCTCAGCATTTCCAGCGATTAATCAGTAACAAATAATGTCCGTAGCAGTGATTTTACCCTCTTTAATGCTGCTTTCGACCCTCCTGTTTAGATATGCAAATTGAGTGATTCTTTCCTATTTATGCCTGGTTGCACCACTTGGATTACACAAACCCTGCGGCCTTTTCTGTTTTTAACATCATAACACGGGCTTAGGAGGAGGCTGCAACTCTTTGCCAGGAGTCAACTCTTCGGTCCTAAAGGGCAAATAAAGAGGATAAATTCGTTGAACCCCGGCAATCTGAGCTGTCCCCACAGGCAACGAATGTGTGCACTTCGCAAGCTGACTTCGGAGGGTTGTGCGCCGGGTTCATGTCCTGGTGAAAGTGTTCTGATTCAGAAAATAAATCAACTTGAGAGGTGAATAAGCGTCACAGGAGTCGCGTGTTTCTCCTGATGAATGCCCGGCTAATTTAGCTAATTTGTGTAGCGACAGTAGCCCAAGGGTGGGCACCGGCTAGACGCAGGACGTCGAAAAAAAGGGACGCCCTGGTAGTTGCAGAATGGGCTATTAATGCAAATAGCGCTAGACATAATTCTCCCTGGATCGTACTAGACTTGTTGCTTGTCTCAGTGGGGCGCCTGGTTTTTTTAAGGGTTTCGTGCTGATCATTACTTTGACCTATTTTACCAAAATTTTTGCACTATTAAAAAACAGGGAAAAGGCTCCAAAGTGGGACATATGAGCGTCTAATGGCATTGTTGGACAGTAAATTTGTATAAACGTTTCCATGAAGTAATGAACCCTACCTACTCCCGACGTGCTCTCGTGACCCGCGTATTTGTGTCACACTATCCCAGGCTAATTATCCAAGGACCTCGTAAATCTTGTCCTTGAATGACCGACAAATTATCTCTCCCTGGAATACTTTTCGATGTAACCGTAGATAAGCAGCTCGTGTTTTGCATATTTTATGACTATCGCATATCAGAAAATTCCTAGAGCTCCAGGTTCGCATTCCAAAAACGCCTCCGAGGGGGCTGACTCGAGTCATTGCGTATTCAAAGGGGTGTGTGTGAACATTCATAATTAAACTGCCATTCGTAAAACGTTGCAAAATTTTAGCGCTTTTCTTCCTGCTGCAAAATCTCATTACTTTGGCTGTGTCAAAAATTAATTTGTAGCTGTCCGAAGAGGTCAGAACTTGAAGTATATTTTTCCCGCGAACGCCGCGCCGGTGATTCAGACCCTGCCCAGCGTGATGTCATACGTGGTCAATGCTGTCCCCGGCAAGCATAAACTTGGCTCAGGTTATCGCGAGCGGGCAGCTTATGCACCGCGGCTTGCAGGCAAAGGTATTAAAATTAAAGTTAAAAAAATACGCTTCTCCATTCCGCTCGGAGGTGCCGTGACTCATTTTTAATGAATGCGGGAGAAATGTCCGAGTCTGGACACGTCTTCTCCCGCACTCCCGAGTCCCTCCGACACGGACTCATCTCGGGGATTTTATGATAATCCACTGTAGGCAGACCTGGGACTGGATTAAGATACCTGACGACTTTATCGAATTTTAATGGTAGGACAGTAATTTTCATACGTTCCCGTCATCAATTTTCCAGATATACCACTTAACATAATTTTGTTTCGACGGGGATCGAGTAAACGAACATGAAATAATTGATTCAATTAAAACTTTGACTATTATATGTAGTTAATTTTGTGTTTATTGGTTAGGGGTATGCCAGGTAGTACTTAAGAGTAAGAGAGCAGCATCATATCATAAAAATTTAATTTTTAACATAGCGTTTACCAGTTACTGCTAATAAATTCATTAATATTCTTTATGTTGGCGGTCATGTTTAGAACGGAAATTGATAATATTCGAATTTTGTTATCAAAATAAGCAATTTTGCTAATTTAATTAAAAGATGCGCTTAGAATAGAGTAAACCACGACTTTTATGAAGAATATTTAATAAACCGTATTATTAGGTTAAGTTAGGTTACATTTAGGTATTAAGCCTGTGTAGTAATACATTAGTAAGAATGAAAGTAAAGTTAACATAAACGTAATTAAAAAAATAAAAATTACAAGTGACTTATTTGCTGCTTCAAATTGACGATTTAATTTGGTATTCACGGGTATTTTACAATATAATAAATGTTAAAAATTGTCTCGTATTTATTATATATAGGGAACGTTTACACTTATAGCATGATTTTGTGTTCCATCTTACTCAATTATCATCAAAATCTATAGGGGATTTTCCATTGAATCTTAAAATTTAATATGAAGGTCTCACGAGTAAAAGCTGGTAACTGGAAATATAAAACGAAGTTTGTAATTATGCTTCTTTTCTACGTAATAATTAGCAAGAGTAGTCTGGATCAGTAAAAGTAGGTACTCCAAAATTATTGACCGTGTATATTTAAACTGTTATTTTTAAAAGTCTACTATTTGAACAATTTTCATTTGCTTTTGAGGACTACCTAATTACACCTTAAGGTTTGAGTAGATAAGTTGTTGTCATTTATCAGTTATTATTATTAATATTTGAAGGGAATTTTAATACATATATGCATATATACCTTTTTGCATAAAATTTAAGCTTAAAGCTTATTTCATCCTTTAATTATAAGTTAGTAGATACTTTAGAACAAAATGTTGAATTTATATATAACTTCTGCGTGAAAATACCGTGAATATAATTTTGATAAGTAGTTTTAAAATTGTAAAAAGGTATGAAGGGAACATCTATGTAAGTAGATCTATGCTTTCACTTTGTTAAACCAAGACATCTGATCTTTAAGAGTTCTGCTGAGGAAGTAGAACGGAACAGTTTGTGTCGCGATTTACTCGCTCATTGAATATTTTGGAAATTCTCCATAACTAGGTATATGTATGTATGTAGCGTACCTGGGTTGGTGACTATGTTCCGAAGCATAAACATAATAATTGGAAAGTCGAGACTTTTTCTTTCCTACGGAAAACCGTTATGCTACACAATTACTGTGGTCTCGCGGAGTGTCTTGCAATCGACGGTAATTCAGCGCAGACAATTTCCTTCCCGGTTACATCGGTTACAGAGCATAAGCGGCCAAACATCTGGCGGCCAATTTCCAATTTCAAGAAACCATGGAGGGCCTTCGGCTCGATATTAAAAGGAGCATAATATTTTTATTGGCGTCGTGACTAATGAAACGGTGTGCCGCGATGAACTCTCCGCTGACCTAGCCGCCGTCTTAAGACCCAAGACGTCGTCGGTCGGCGGGGGAGGAGCACTCTTCGCGAGCGTGGTCCGCCTGCAGCCCCTCGAAAAACCGCTGTGCCACTTTCCGCTCGGCGAAAACAATTCGAAGTCGGAAGGCGCCGAATATTGCGATAAATTTATCATTTCCAAATGCAAGTTCCCTGAGTCAGCGTGGTCCAGTCGAGTGGATAAAAACGGAGGCTGAGCCCGCGGCTGCAGCGACCGCGACCAGCGGCTAGTTTTCCGGATGAATGAAGTGGTCAAATGCAGACTTTGCGGGGCGGATGACCCGGTTGCAGTCGCTTTGTGCTGCGGTTTTGCGTAGAACCGGTTCGGCCGCCTTGAGTCGACTTTAGCGGCAACTTTCGGCGTCTTGGGTGTTTCTTAAGTTTCTCGAATTGCATCTTAGGGATTGCCAGGAGCGGTGCATGTGTGGGCGGCTCGTGGCATCTGTGACAAAATTCCAGCTTATTTGCATGGAAGCCATTCGAGCCCGTTTTTCCAGAAATGAGCGGGAATGGCGTTCTTCTCGGGCGCTTCTCGCGGCCCCATTGAGCCCGAGGAGAGCGGCCCCACACACCCAAGAGGCTGCGAACAGCTAGTCGATGAAGAAAATTATTCGCAGCAGCATTTCTGCGGTTAAGTGGTTTTCACCAGGAAGACGACTTGAAATTTGCTAAATAAACTTGACTTTGCTCGTCGCGCTGTGCGGCAACAAACCTTAACCTTTTTCTCACTTACCACCATCGAGATGATTCTTTTTCCGGCCGTTTCGTCTTTAAGGGAAAAAACGGAAACGATCGAGAAGACAGCGGCCGCGCGTGGGAAAAAATCAATTTTTGAATTTCGCCTCGCTAGGCCCACACCCTGATGATTTATTCATAAGATGACGCCGCCGGCTCAGATATTCTACGATTTTCTTAAATATGCACATAGTGAGGAGCAGTCGGCAACCGTGTCAGTGTTATGAAACCCCGCCACGGGATCCGGGCAGGTAGAGGCCGGTCTCCACGGCACCGGCCAAACCGCCGCGGAATTCAAAAATTTTATAATCCGCTGCCATTTGGATTTTCACTTTTTCTGCATGGGTCTGAATGGGTCCCATCGAATGTCTGGCTCAAAGACGTGCGTAGGCATAACGGAAATGGGCATGTAGGCCTTATTAGCAACAATAAATAAAGAAATACGCACTTAAACGAATCTTTATCTCACTGCTAAAATCGCATGGAAGTGCAAGCATAAGGAGTTCAACGAACGGAATTCAAGCCTCTGCAGCATAAATTACGAATGATATGAAATAGATTAACGATAAAACACATATCGAAAATCACACTCAATTTAAACTATAGAGAAAATCTTTCAAAAATTGTACTATTTTCAATGGAGCATCCACGTCCTCGACAAAGTAATGAAAATACCAATACTAGATCCTAAAGTGCTTGTACATTCATAGATCCGTGTAAAGACATCGAACGAAGGACTTATTCAAAAGAGGATAAAAATGATTTCCCAACAATACCTCAATTAAATCCGCTTCCAAATGTAGGCGAAATGGGATTCAAATTCAAAATTTATCGACTAAAATAATGAGAACATCCACTTAACATTATCGGGACGTCCAGCAAGTGTAATTAATTCTGGCTATTCAATTTTATAGAAATAAAACATACATTTCAATAACCTCCTTTGGAAGCCCATCATAACAAATATGTTGAACATCACACAGTAATTCCTAGATTCTACTATTATCTGCTGATCTTGTTGACTTATCGCAGGCTTAAAGTTTTATTTCCTTAATGTCTCTTGGACAACGAAATTATGTCAACATTCTTTGCACTTACAATAATTTGAGAATAATTAATAGTTTACACTAGGTATGCTTGCCTGACTTGTTCCATAATCAAATCAGCAATACCCAAAACCCCAAGTTCAGTATTTTATGAAAATTGTATATCGATTCAATTGCCATTATAATTAATAGATCTGAATTGCTCATAGAAACGTTCTTTTCAGACAAAACAAAAGTTGTTCATTTAATTAGAAGCAGTTAAAACAAAATCGCAAACTATACAAAATTGTTTTTGTTGAGAAAACACCTACGTCTTGTATCACAATGAATTTTTTTATATGTATATTATATTGAGTTTTCATGTTATGTAGTGAGTCGTTGAATTTTCACGGACGTTCAGTTGAATTCTAAAGTTTCCCTCGAGCGGCGCCACCGGAACACATTTTTATTCATATAATGGTCTGATGATGCAAATACAATTTGCATTCAAGTTGGTAGTTAATTCGAATCATCGCATAAATAATAAAACTAAAAGAGTAATACTTAAAATCCAACTCACCTGGTGCGTAAATGTTTTAAATCTTAATTAATGTTCACTGAGTTACGGACGGATTGAACACGCAAAATTCTTTGAAATCTTTTTGATGAAGTTAATAACCTCCTATTAGTTAATAACTTCCTCTATAATCGACCAATATTGCAAACGTGTTTTAACCCTGTAATATACATACATATGTACATCTTACAAAAATATTGTTTCATGAAAGTCCCGCGTAAGTAATTCTTTTTCAAAAAATATTCAAAAGGTGCTAAGTTAGAAAAGTAAGAAATACAATGAAACTCAAGTTTTACGGTAACCAAATCAACATTGAGAAGGAAAAGAGATTGAAATTGTTTAAAGAAACCCTTCTTTTCTCACTGATTTCATATTTGCATACTTAAACAAACAAAACTTACGCAGCAATGAGGGTATTGTGGGTGAAGTCTTTGCGCTACCTCTTTTGGAATCTTCGCTGATTCAAAATTCAGTTAAGTGTCAAAGGAATTTCCTGCGACAAATTCTTTCAGCGGCTTCAATTATGATTTTGTCGGTCGCAATTAATAAACTGAATAAATTCTCTTATCAATTCTGGTTGCACCTCATTGTCAGCGTCATCAAATAATTTGTTTAAGTCTTTTAATGGACGTGTTGATTTTGAGCTCGCCAGTTGCATTTAAGTTTTAAGATGCCTCTAAAGCGAAAGAATGCTGTATTTTAAAAAAAATGGTTTTGGTTGGCCTCATAAATCTGGACAAAAAACAACGAAACCAAAATTTTTTTGCTCGGGTGAAGTTCACATTAATAAAACAGATTTAATAAATCTATGTAATATGTTTTAACATGGAAATAACGACAATTTCTATTTTTCTTTATGCTTCGCTATGCCATCTACGACTATTTTTATTTTTTTGCTCAAAAACAAAATTCCTTAAGATATTTTTCGTATCGTAAAAGAAACACTTCTGTAATGATCTTTCTGAAAGTTAGAGCAACGCAATGCTTACGAACTCATCAGAGTTTCTTTTCTTGTTTAGTTTTAAATTTTTTCGTCACAATCCCATCAAAGAAAATCTGACTGTATAAACATTATAAAAATATAACATCCAGTCATATATCAAAAACTGACTTTAAAATTTGTTTCCAAAAAGTCACTAAAACTCTGTGAACTTATATCTGGTAGCAGCAATAAAAATCTCGAAAAATCCTAAGACCAAAATTGTGTACATTACAATAAGTAATTTGTCTGGCTATTTCAAGTATTATAAATTAGACAAAAATTCTTTGGTATAACTTACGTATGTTCCAAAATTAAAATAATCTTAATAACACTTTAAAAAATTGAATTCTTGTTAATATAAAGACTAGAGCATAATCTGGAAACATTTGTGAAGAGACTGACGGTTATTCTGTAAAAATTCGAGCTACTTCCGGAACTGCTCGCACTAAAAGTGCAAAAAAAGTAACGCAAAATTTCTTTCGTCTGAATACGACACAAAAATTCGATGTGCCGCAGTTGAGATATTTCGCTTGCTCTTCTTTCGGCCGACCGCAGCTTGGAATAAGAAAAAAGTAAGTGCAGACTGAGGCCCACAATAAAAGAAAGACTACCAGAAGAGGATCCGCGAGACAAAATTAATTACCGACACTATTCAGAAGCGCGGCAGCTGAAAGAGGAATTCTGCGCTAGCGTACTTAAATCTGATACAAGTGTCTGCGCAGATAAATGCCCTCTCGCCCGACTGTGCGGTGGCGTCTAGAGCCCTTGTCTCCTTAAGTAATTTACGCTTGAAATTAATCATTTTTGATCACGATACCCCTGATTCTGGCGACTGCCTTTATTGCAATTGGAAATGACGTGGCAAATGCCCATTTTCTTACTTTGCAGATTACGTTTCACAGTGATTTATAGAAAGGACTCGAGGTTAAAGGGCTTTATGTCGTGAATATGTAAAGTTGAAAGTGTATAGTTGGAACACTTACTACTTTACTTCGTTACAATCTAGCTTGCCTTCACACCAGGGGTCATCCACCTCCGAGGTCAAATCAGCATCGCTCCCAACGAAATGCTATCCTATATCTATTTGCGGTGCCTCTGTTTATAGTTTGCTCATCTCAGCCAAAATCTTCAATTCATTCTTCCATTCACACTTGCAAAATCCATCTCAAAATGAAGTTTATTTTCCAAGAAATCGCAGGTAAGATAGGAGGAAGGTCCACACTTCAAAATACTTTTTTTACAATTCGGAAAAAACTCGATCTAAACCTTTCTTCTTTTCGAAATGAGGGTAAGGTAACAGAAGATGGGATCTTTCAAATCAACCGGAGCGTTGGACTGATTTGGGAGGTCTTGATTTCGTTGGACCGGAAATGATGAGCATCCCACTGCACATATTAAAATATGAAGGAAAAAGATGCAAATTGTGATTTTGTGATTGTTACACATCAAGGAGTAATTTTAAATTATTACGAAAAGTAATTTAAACGGTTGGTCACAACATACACTTAAATAAATAAATTCAAATAAATTTCACTTATTTGTCACATTGAACAATTTACTATTATTTCATGGATTATTATCACTTATGAAGAGTACAAGTGAACTAATGTTTGCAGTCATGTTTGACTTGATTATTTCTAATTGTAAGATTTAACTTTTCCTATTTTTGCATTAGTAATGCAAATCCAGCAAAAAAAAAAATTATTAGAAAAATTAGATGTTTGTTTATTTGGAATAAAGGTTCTTAGCAGTGACGAATTTTAATTATAATGAAATAAAGGTTTTCAGATTTTTTGTAATGTCTTGGAGTTTATTTTATTTAAAACAAATGTCCCACTAATTGGTATAAGTTTAAATTAGTTGGACAGAATTGCTGTTTAGATAGCTTCTGATTCTGCTTAAGTCCTTAATGTTATATACATATGTTAAAATAGCTTAAAAATGTACAACAAAAACTTTATATAACAAAGAATATTGTTATTTAAAGAAGATTTCGTCAAAAACACCTAATTTGTTAATGTTGTTAAAAGTCGTAAAACTCGCTGAAACTTTGAAATTGAAAACAAATTTTAATAAGTACTGTTTCAGACTTTACTCGCAGTAAAATTTACATTCTTGTTTAAAAACAACTTTGAAGGAGCTTTAAAAAAAATTAATATAAAAATATTTATAGAAAATACCTGCTTGCACTTTGTTGGAAAGAATGGGAGATTTCAAATTTTCTATAAATTACCATTATTATTATTTTTGTTTGCAGAGTTGTGTTTATCGTGCTGAGCGAATCCGAGAAGCAGACAATTAATTTTGATTATGATCTGATAATACTATTTCGTGTTTCCTGTAAAACACGAGAGACTTCACGAATATGTTCAAGAGATATTAAAATTAATTTTTGTTGTTGTGGTTTTCATTGTTTTTTACATTTAAATCAAAGCTAGTTCACCATTGATTTTAATACTACTTATTTCGAAATTATAATGTATCGGTATATTTTAATTCAACAAGCAGAAATTTATAAATAAATTACTGGGATTGAAATATAATGAGACTTTACCTTGGAGTGGTTGCCGCCAATTCAATTTGTGTAATTATATGAAATAATAAACGCCTTTTGATCATTTTTACTCACCCAAGTTGATTATTCAGAGTTTTAACTGACAGAGTTTAACTTTAAAAAAGAATCTAACAAAAGAACTCCCTATTCGTTTCCAGTGGTCCAACCTTTTGGAGGGTTATGCATAATCGTAAAATCGTGCCTTACACCTCTGAGGGACCCCATTTCGTGAGTGCCCATTTTGGGGAAAAATTCCCAGCCCTCCTGCTTGGAGGTTTTTTTGACCGCAGCGGCAATAGCTGCAATTACATCGAAATTAGTGCTGAATTAATCCTCGAAATCAGAAGGCTCACCCAAAAACAATCCAACCTGGGCGCCGGCGACGACCGATCGCCTCCACGAGCCGTAGACTGCACCCGCACACAGCCCTCCGATGATGTAGTTGAACCGGTCGTCCTTCTTGCGCAGATTGGTCATAATGAAGGTCCCCATCGTGAAAGCGGACGCCATCCCCATGAGAGGCCCCGTGAAATAGGCGTACCGAGCGAGAGTGGGCAGGTAACCCTTTGGCTTGGAAAGCATCAAGGTTTCGACCGTAGACCAAGCAATTCCAACTTGTAGTGCGTATTTGTTTGTTGCAACCATTTTACCGAAGGCGTCTTCGCCCTCGGGATGGTCGTAGTAATTTGCATTCAAATTCATCCTGACCTGCAAATTGTTAAGTAAGACTGAGTTTCAGACCAAAGTTAAAGCAACCTTTTCTTAGTAAAGAGCCTATAAACTAATGATGGAGATGGCAACCAGTTGAATGGAGCTGTTGACGAATGTGCTAAATTTACATTTACTAGAAATGAATTATAACAATTAACTGCAAAATACCAAAGAAATAAATTTACGTAATCCGGTACTGTTTTGACTTCCAGGTGACGGCTGGCAGTTGACAATTGTTAAACGAGGGTGCGTTCAGGTTTTAAAAACATCTGTGAACTGAAGCCTGAAGATAGCCGCATTTGAATTTTTCTGCTCATTTTCTTCTGAAAGCAAAAGGTCTAGATCAGAGTGATATTTGGAATTTCTACTTTTTAAAAACTGTAATGTATTTCCCTATTTTATAAAATAATAAAGCTTTCATTAACGTGCCGTTTACTTAATTTCATGTTTAAATATATTTCCACCGTAAATATAACGGCATAATGAATTTCACATTTTAGATAGATTAAAGATACACAAGATTGTTTTGAATTAAAGTTATGTCTGCTCTACACTATTTACAAATTTAAAAAACGTTATAAAACGTGTTTTCCTTTGAGTTTTGTTTAATCTGTAATAGATTTGCATTTTTCTGTTCAGAGCCACTTAATTATTTTATCCAAAACAAATTTTAAACAATACCTTTTAGTTATTTGTAATATAAAGGTGAAAGCGAAATTTTCATATTTTACGTCAAACATAAGGTAGTCAGAGAATCTTTTAATATCATGTTTCTAAATTTAAAGTACAAAACATTAAAGTACTTTTTGCCAATTGCTTTTAGAATATTTTAAGAGGCAAACTCGGTTTTAAGAACTTCACTGTTTTAAGTCAACTAAACACTTAAAAAATGTGAAGTTTTCAACATTATTATTACACCATAAGAAATTTAATCTCGAATCTCAAATTAGAAAACTAATTACATTTAAAACGTCGCAGTATTTATTTTCCGCACCCAATGCTGCCTCAACTTCGGTAACGCTCGAAAAACAAAAGTGGCTACTGAAAGAGGATGCAATGAAAGCCGTCTCGAATTCTTGGTAATCACTTTATTTCTAAATTATGATGTCTCCTTAATTACAAACTCGTCGCGAGCACATATGCGTGCAGGCAGCGTAACGTATGCCTTAGCCCTTAGTTCTACGCTATGAGTAAACTAGTTATAAAATATCCTGTGACTAGACTGAATGGATGCGGGAGGCTAAACGAGTGAATTCGATTGAGGTAAATCAACACCTAAGCAAAATAGAAAACATTTCATACGAAAATGCTAATTCTGAACAATTTACATTCAAAACCATCCTTGGACTGTTAATAAAATATCCTCAGTGGGTACATTTATAAGATACAAAGTTAAAACTTGGACACGGTGAGCAGAAGTCTGATGGTTTCTGGATCTAGCTCTAATTATTCAAAATGTTTGGCATCGTCTCTTGGCCGAAAGTGTCCGATCAATAAAATTAGCAGTAAAAATAGAAAATTTGGCAATAACCGATAAATCTGGATAATCAGTCGAAATTGAGCATCATCATCATCTCTCTTCAAAAATAATTCATTCTCGCAGTTACTCCTCGGTAGTCTTTTCCTGGAGAGAAATATAACTTTATTTTTAAATTTTGTAAAACCTTTTAAAAACTACTTCTTTTTCTTCGCCGTTTATAATCTCCATGTCCTCGTCAAGAGGGCTTTCATCTTTATCACTTGTGGACTCCTTGGGTTTGTCCTCGCTGTCCTCTGATGAACTCAGGTTTATCAGGGATAGAGTCATTTTACTGCTCAGCACAACCTTAAGAATAATTTTATTTAAAGTTGCAATCCGACGTTTTTGTTTAAAAAAAATTCCTGTCTTACGGCTGGTTCTTCCGGTGTGCCATTGAGCTCCTTATCGATAACATTTTCTGTCCGAATTTCTGAATCTGCTACTAAAATCTGTGATTCATGAGGTAGGGATCCTTCAAGATAAATCGATTGGGGTTCAGGTTGTTCTGCATCATCGTTGGACTGTAATGGAAACAATTTTGAGCTTTAAATTAAATCATTCGAAAAATATACACATAATATGGGTTAAAAACTTTTTAGTAACAAAAATAAGGTTGACAAAAAATTTGATCAAAAGGCTCAAAAAATGTTTGTATATATTTATTACTTGTGTAGAGGCTGTTGATCAAAATTTAATTTTATACCAACTACCTTTATGTTTAATAATATTCTTATGTGCATACGATTATATGTATATAGATATTGTTTTTCATATATGTACTATGTTATATATGCCCAAAATTTTATTCAGTTAAAATGTTAGGACCTTAAATACTACGGATTTTTTGAATTTAAGTATATAAATCCTTTCCTCGATTCATGGAGATTTTTACAAAAAGTTTTCATGTCAAATGGTTAAGTGGATCACGAGAACATTTTCATGGAATATCTAACGAAACGACAATTATTAATGTTGCTGATTTTTCTATTAGTATTAATAGACCAAAAGAAAATAATTTATTTAGATTAGTTTAATACATGAAAACTGTTTCTGCTTCGGACCTTTAAAAAATTTTTTGAAATTGTTTTATAGTCATCAATTTTCTATTAAATAAACTTATAATAAAACCATCTAATAAAAAACGGTTGTAAAGAAAAACCCCCTTGTTTAACGGGTAGATATTTTGTTTTTCAGCCGTTAAAAATTTCTGGCAGTCAACGTTTTAATTATTAATGTGAAAAATGCCACGCGTTAGTATCGATTAAATAAATTATAATTAGTCAGCCTAAAGCACTTACATGTTCAGGATGAGAGATGAAAACAGGAGTTGGAGGGCGATTCCACTTTTGACCACCCTCACAACTGGCTGTCAATTCCATGCCAAGAACCTAATGATTTATTAAACCAAAAATTTTATGTGCTTTCCAAAAATTATAAAAATTAAATAGAAAAATATGTATGTGTTGTTTAAAAAATTAGTAAATTTTCCTATGTGTGTAAGGAATGAAAATAAATTTAATTAAAATTGTAAAAATGCTTAATGAAGATTACAGCCGCAGTATAATCAAGAATTGTGCCGAATTTATTCAAAGAGCGTTTTTGTGTAAAAGTAGCAAATTTTAAAATTTTTGCATTGTGTGCAACATTTTAAACACAAATTTGTCCAATTACCTTAACGGTTCGTTCCACACTTTCTTCCCTCTTCTTCTTTTGAGGCTCTTCCACATTTTGTTCGCTCTTGATCAGTTCTGCAGTTTCTTTTTTAATGTCTTGTGAAGTTTTTTCGGGTAATTTAATATTTGGTTCAGTACTGTCAGCGCCCTTAGCATGTCCATTTGAAATGTTTCCATTTTGAGGTGCGTTGTCTGTTTCCTAAAGTACATTGAAAAATCATTAATATCGTATTTTGTTGAAATAATATCTTGCATGCTTTTAAAGTATATTTCGAAAGTTTGATGTTAAATAAATTAAAAATTATGGACAAAAACTTATAAATAATTTAAAATAAATAACAATAAGTGTTAATGTTTCGAGTGTTTTTTCTTCACAAAAATAACGTTTTTAAGGGAGTAAACAGTTAATTAAGAAACGCAATTATTTTATTATTATTGCCTATATCACGCATTGAATTTGGGATTAGAGCAAAGCTTAGACAAACGAGTTAGAAACATAAAATCACCCAAAGCTCTAACCTTGCTTAGGTCTGAAGAGTTTTCTCGTTGTTTTAAATGTTCGTCAGCAGCATCGATTAAGCCCTGAATTGCAGTCACGACTGAGTGTATGAAATTGAGATGGCATTAATTTTTCTGTATGTAACTTTAAACATAAAAAAAAATATGGAAGATAAGAAAGAATCGAATTTAAGGATTTTAAAATATGTCCTCCATGTACTTGTGGCATGCTTCAAAACCAGGTGCTCATCAACTCATGCATTCAAAATACATTCAAAAATCGACTAGAGAAATCGGATCGTTACGTTATACGGCGGGATCAATGGAAAACATTCGATTTCGTTTCGTAGAAAGTGTAAATTTTTTAATTAGGAATTGCAACAGAATAGGATAGGTTCTTTGAAGGAAATTAAATTCTTATTCTGTTTTTTCCGACGCATTTTAACGTCATATTTGCTGCTAACATAATTTTTTTTTTTTGTAAAACTTTG
This sequence comes from Tolmerus cingulatus, assembly GCA_959613345.1. NCBI lineage: Eukaryota > Metazoa > Arthropoda > Insecta > Diptera > Asilidae > Tolmerus > Tolmerus cingulatus. The sequence continues at coordinate 13,049,125 of OY390708.1, read as the reverse complement.
TAAAGTCATCGCCAAACCAGAATTCACTGAAGCTCTAAAGCCGAAGAACTAAAAAAGGAGTCCTTCCTTGTCTATCTGTTTATGTGATGTCATTCGAAAATTAATTGATTATAAATTCTATGACATGAACAAAAATATAGCTCACGAATTCCATAAAAATCCAAAATTTTAATGGGAGATTTTCTATAATGATGAACATTGATAAACACAGAAAACATTTTTGAATTTTAATGACATTGAGTATAAGTTTTATAGTTTATAGGTTGATCCCAGAATACCGAAACGTGTAATGTTTTATCCAAAATACGGTATCTACAGCGGAGTTTTAAAGTTTTACAGATTTTCTATATCATAATAAAGTTTAAGGTTCAATCTTTAATTTAATCTTCGTTGCAAGTTCCTGTAATATTGCATTGTTTATTTACATATTTTCAAAAAGCATAAATTTCACATTTTTGTTTTCGTCTAGAATCGTGCTCAGCACCTTAAAAAACATCTTCAATTGAGCAGGACTGATTTATCTTTAATTCTTGTAAAAAGAAAGAGACCCAAAACTCATCCAACTGCACTATTTATTCCGTTAGCCCTCTATTTATGCTGGGAAGGAAAAAATTGTATTCTTCGTTGGTTGATAACATTTTCAGTAGATTTTTTAAATACTAAGTTAATGTTCATGATATATGTATGTATATACGCATTAAAAGTAAATTAATAATTCCGACTTAAAACCTGAGTTCGTGTTGCACATATTTTCATATTTTAAATTGATCTATTACTCAATTTTAAATATTTATTCAGAGATATACACAATAACAATTTTCCTTTGCAAAAAGAACACTGCGTTATGTGCATTTAAAATATTAAAATGTAAAACATGCAGAAAAGTACACATCAATATTTTCTTTTCTGAAATCACACAATGGAATATGGAAAACTAAGAAATACTACAAGGAAATAGGATTTAAAAAAATTAAAGACAAACATATACTCAGTTTATAAAAGGAGACGTTGGCAGAAATTTTGACGTCGATTCAGTTGCCATAATCGGACGTTGTCTTAGAAAGTTCATGACGATCATCTTAAAATTACAAATTAAACGTTAGTAGTCAAAATACATCAGCGCATTTGATTAAAATATATGCAGTTTTTTTTTGTGTAGTGGGGAATTAACCCTTGAAGGACATTAGTTCGCTATATAGTCAAGTTTTAAGATGATTGTTGTCGATGATTGATATTCAAGAAGTTCTTTGAACCCAAAGCAGCGTGTCATTTAAGAGTCAATTTAAATTGCAGCCGGAAACTTTCGAATAAACATTTCTACACATTTTATGAAATAAATGTATATCTTCGTAATGCATGGGGCACACATATGTAGTTTGTAATTTTTATTTCATCAATATATTAAATAAGAAATATTTGGAAGGCCTTCAGACGTAAAATTAACGAGCATTATCCAATATTAAAAACAGATGCTTCTACATATTCTTTCAAGTGTGTCCATCTAAGGCTAAGGTATCAGAATTAAAACCTTACACGTGTACTTTGAATTGTCGACATTATGCAGGTAATATGAACTTTGCGTAATGAGCGTAAAAGTCATCACAGAATAAAAATGTATGAAACCAGGCGAAACGTTTCCATATCAATTTCGTCTTCTACATGATATTTTTAAATGAAAATGCAAGTGACTGCAAACAAGACAAGTTTTTGAAAGTTGACATTGAGTGATGAACGATAATTTTTTTTTACTAAAGAAACATGTGTTTTTATAGTGGCTAATGATAGTTTTTAGATTAGTAGGTTACACCTTGTTTTTAAAAGAGATAGCCATCCAAAATAACGTTAAGGTTTTTGATATGTATACATATGTATATGTCTAACAAATACCTAAGCATATTGAAATTTAAAACATTTTCAAAATAATTTAAAAATTGATTTTTGTCGAAAATCAGAAAACACACTACACACAGTATAAATGATTAATAAAAGCCCTTTTTTCTGTAATAAATAAACCACAACTAATTTAAAGGTTATGACGATCAACTATAATAATTTTCTAAAACAGTACCGCACTTGTGTAAATAAATTGAATTATAATAATGGGAGGAACTCTATCAATATGACCAATTTACATTTCAGAATAGCCGGAATATGTTTTTTAAAACAATGTGCTTCAATTTTGGAGATTGGGCAATCACTATACCAAATGTCTCTGAAAATTTAAATATTTTGTTTAAATGTGAGTATTATTTTTTGTAATTAATTTTAAAGGAATATAAAATGTAAAACCTTGTTTAAATGAAGAGATAAATTTAATAAAACGGAAAATAAACTAAAATGACAAAAATAATGCAACTATTTATATAAAAAAAAATGAATGAGATGAAAATAAAAGCAGAATCGATATATTGATATTAATATTTTTAGAACACCTAAGTGAATTATATTTTTAAGGTAAAATTATTTAATAAATTAATGTTGCTCTAACCTTTGCTTTATAGCGATCACAATTCATTTCAGCGATTAATCGGGCCATTGCTTTTTCAGTTTCCTCGAGTTTTTTCCTCAATTTTTCGATTTCCATCAACTGTTCCCGTTCCTGGCCATGTTCGAGGCGGCCTGGCCCACTGATTCCATTCATTCCGTTAGTAGTAGCTTTTGCAACGCACTGCTGAGCCGAGCGATTGCTATAACTAGTGGATGAGATGTCACCATTTGCATGCTTTTGACCACAGTTACGAGAATCATGCACATGTTGGTGATTACATCCTAAAAGTTGTTTTGTTGGTACAAAATAACAACGAAAATAATGTTGCAACATGAATGTTAATTATAAACATGCCTGTTATACATCTACATTCGAATATTAATTAAGTATATTATGTAAACATTGCCGCTATATTCGCCAGCCGGATTAAGAGCGAAAGCCTTGAGCATGGCTCTAATTAAGACAGTAGTATGAGTAAAAATTAAGCATTTCACATAACACAGAAGAAGAGTTTAGATGTGCGGAAAGTTTTTAATTAAGAATAATTTGTGAAAGAACTACGGTTATTAAGAACTTGAGACATTATACTTGTTGATCTACAGATGATATATATGACGGAGATCTACTTTAGTAACGCTGTATAACATTATTATTGATTAAAACTAAGGTCATAAAATTATAAAAGTTAATAAAAATTGAAAAAGACGATCCCAAAACCTAAGGATCCGGTAGTATGTATACTATGTAAAAAATTTATTTGTATAAAGATGATGATGTAGCAAAATGACAAATATAAGAAAATGTAGGTCTTATATAATGAAAACTAGGACCCTATTTTTGATGTGAAATGAGGAAATACATAGAAGACAGAAGACATAGAAGATATTTTTAACACTAATTCATGGTTCAAACTTTAAGAGCTAACACCACTCGTTAGTGAAGGATGTTGTTTAATTTAGCTGTGAAAACATTTCATAAAACGTGAGCGTTTTCCCTTGCAAACAAAATTATACAAATATAGTAAAATCCCAAATGATAGAACAAAATGACTTTGTAGGAATGGTATATGAATGATAAGGATCGAAGTATAAACTGATTCAATTTTCTCGTTATAATTTTGATTTTCTCTGACAGTGCAACTATTCCCTTACCACTTCATTAATAATAATATAGGTATTAATAAGAGAAAGCATTTATAACTCAGTATTTAAAAATATAGTAAAAGCTACAGCATAATATTGTAACTTTTTATTTCTCATATTATGTACTGAACTGATTTTACGTAGTTTTTTTCAAATTTGTTTAATATGCCAATGTGTAACTTCGCATCAATACATGCCTATAACAAACAAGGATATCGGAAGTATAAGTTTTAATTACATACCTATGCACTAGAGGTTTCATGTATCACATTGACCTATATACATATCTATTAAATTGTATAGAAACCAGTTCAGTAACTCTAATGGAAAGAAGACAAAATTACTGACATTTTCTGTTTTCATATTATATGTAAAGCGTAACTTCAGGACTTATGCATTTAATCAGTTTTGTTCTCTAACGAAATCTGAAATCTCAGGATTTATAACTGAGCATGCACTCTTAACCTATTACTATCTAAAATTCTGCGTTTCCAAAATACAAGTGGTAAAATAAACCTACCATTTCATTTATGTTTTTGTAAAATAAGATTCATTAGGATGTGCGCATGTTGCATTAAAATTAAGTGCTGTTTTGGAATATTAATTTATGTATTCCTGCATGCTTTCTAAGGGCAAAGGAAACGTAGATTTGATATAATTTAACGGCCGTCTTATAAAATGCAAGGTCATTTTCTACTAATTTGAACTAAAACAGAGCTAAAATATGTTTTAGAAAGTATTCTTACTCCCAGTATAATGCATGAGCGCAGATGAACTTCTCAGATGATTAATGATAAAACTTTTTGAAAAATTATGTAAGTGATGTCCGGGTTCTCCTAAAAGGCAAATTCTTAAAGTTTCGGTACACACATAACCCTTATATTCGGTTATGAAATAATTGATGTTCCAAAAAGTCAACCATTATAATTTCTCAATATATACAGTTCACGAGTAAATACTACTTCAACAAATTAGTGCGTATACCTATGCTAATGTATTATTCGTTACTTTTAAGGAATCAGAAATTGTACTTAAATTTCGAAAATAAACTAACAATTTGCCAATAAAGTTATTCAAATCTAATTCAGCTATCGGCTGATTGTAGGTATCGTACCGTTTTAAAGTATTACTTTATTTTTATTGTAGAAAAGTTTTGTCTGTATTATTGAAACTACATATTGTACACAGGATAAACGTAACGATTAATCGAAAAGGACTTTCAGTTTACAAGAAATTGTTAAACAAGCCAAAAAACCAATAGTGTAGAAAAGAGTGAAGTCTGTTCGAAAGACATATCGAAAGGACATATTTTAAAAATTGTTTATTAAAGAATATGAACGCAAAAGGTGGAATACGTTGAAAGAAACATATTAGTCGTACTTGCCGCGTGTTCATTCCACCCTTATTATATGCGAGCAGAGGAGAAAAGTTATTGTAGTATTTCAATTTGTCTAATTTGATTGTTTTGTTGAGACATTTTAATTTGTGCTTACCTATTTTTGGGCCACAGGATTCTTCAGTACGTCTTCCGGAATTATTTTTACCGAACACTTCTTTCCTGAAATTTGGATCTACCGGCGCGGGTCCGTAAGGGGCATTCGGAACTGGCTTTTTGAACAATATCTGAACCGAAAAAATGCGGTTAAATAAAATAAAAATTTAAGTATGGCAAAAAACATACCTTCATTATTGTGTAGATAAAAAACGCTATTATTCCTACTGTATACAGAGGCATTATGAAACTCATACTTCCTGCTTTGGGCTGTGCTTGGTGAACTGATCCAGCACCAAGCGGCGGTCTCATCCCTGGAATTGGTCCGGGCTGAAAAATGTAATTAAAAGGGATTTTATTGATTGGATAATAATAATTCAAACGAATATTATTTCAAAACTTTAAAACTATAAAGATATTAACAACATAACTACTAGTAAAGTACTATCAGAAGTTGTTTTAAATTAAACATATACATTATTCTCGAATAACTTCCGGAAATTTATCTTCTAGTCATCATACGGATCTAAAGTCTTCCCGCCGTATGATCTTAAAACATACATAAACATCATGTTCATTAGTAAAAGAGACAAATTCCATTTAGGAAAATATTTATCTAATTGGATTTCCAAAATAAACTTGTGTGGTAAATAGATTGCAATTTTTGAAGAAATGTGAGACCTCTTTTAGAAGCTCTAAACCTGGAATTAATGACGACACTAAAATCGCAATGAAGTAATTTATACCACAGCAGATGGGGCTTTTGACCACAAATATTTCACTTTGAGCGACTGGACTAGGACCATGTATTTTCTAAAAATATCTTTATAAACATGTTGCATCGCATTATTTAGTATTTGTTTATACCAATAAAATACGCCAAATGAAGTAATTCGGATTCTTTTTGAATTTGTAAGACGTAAGTTTTACTTTGGATTGAATCATCTATATGTACAATCGTTGAATGGTATATTTCTTTAAGTTTTGTTCATCTTTTTACATAGAACTATTTTGAAAATATCAACGTACTTCAGGAAAGGACATTTTGGGATCTATTTTAGTTTTTATTATATCGATATGTTTTAGTATTACGTATAAAGTAAGGTCCTGAGGTGTCTCATTGATTTCGATTAGAGATCTATGCAGACATTTAGCAGATGATGGTAAACCTAAGTCTGTAAATTGCAATCCCTATCTTAGCGTTAAAAAAATGGTAATATTTACCAACTTTCGAAATAAAAAGATTAAAAGGAACCTGCAATGTAGGGATTGAGTTTTTGCCATCATATACATAGAACATTTCGGACCAGGTCTTAAATCGAAATCAATGACGCACCACGGACCTTCTCTAATTAACATTGATGAATCTAATGTGCTGTAGTACAATTCGACGGCAAAAATTTAAAACTGAAGGAATAGTGACGATAGTGCATCATATTTTTGAAAAGATATCGTAACAGCCTTAAATTGCAAATTCATTTTTAATATCTTTAAAGAACGAAAAGAATCCTGCAAGACAAAACAATGGAAATTCTCCTGGTCTAGAAATACTAACTCATAAAATACGGAAAATGAAAGAAGTCATTTTATTTTCCTCAATAAAATAGCAATTTTCCCATAGCAGCCAAACACATCCAGCAGAGATTTGGCCCGCATTCAAAATACAAAAATAGAAACTAACCGGCAAGTAAATACATTTTCGTGAATTGTCTCTGACAATGAAGAGCAAATATTCAAATGGAGCAGGAGTGAAGCATCTTCGACTTAGAAAACACGGGGTCGGCCCCAATTAATTGAAGAGCCAAAATCGATCATCAATTAGCAGCCGTTCGGATCAGAGATCAGTCAAGTGGTCGAAGAATGGCGGGAGGTCAGGAATGGTCTAAACCTTGTGGAATTCGTACTCACCCTTCCCTCCACAATCCGAGGAGGCGGAGACGACTTCGACCTTTCGACGATCGGGACTGTTGGGGTCGAAGGAATTGCGCGACCTCTCTCGCGCATCGCGGGATGAATTGCATCTGGTCGAAGATGCGGCGGCCTTTCTTGTCGTAAACCTGAGAAAAACGATTTTATTATGATCTATTTAAATATTTTAACGAGTTTTTTAGTAAACAACCAAAATAACAAAACGCGTTATAATTTCAACATGCTCTATCCGTCTAGATTCTAATCTAGAGAAACATAATTTTATTAGGAACTATTATTAATATATTTATTGCCATTAGATATTTACAACACAGGTTAGCATTACACTATAACAAAAATCACGATTTGATCATTGATTCAGCACTCTTTTGTATAATCGGTAATTGCATATTCATATTCAGTTTAAATTTCGAATATAATCAGATAAATATAATGTATTATTTTTGAAGCAATTGTCTGCTGAAAGAAGAAGGACCCGAATATGAAAGTTTTATTCGACCAGTATTAAATATTGGAATTCAAGAGTTTTAAATATAAAATTTATGGTCTTTATATACCTCTTTACTCCAATTTACAATATTCGTTGAATAAACGTTAACTCAATAAACAATATCTTTTAAATTCCGTCGTTGATATTAGCTGCTTGTTTAGAATTTCTACAATTTTACACATCTTAATTCATTTATCTGTGTATGTATTATATAAAAAATGGTCTCAGCATTTTTAATTACTGCAAAAATGAAAACCTTTTGCACAAAGCCCTCGTTTATTGCTTTGCTTAGGTAATTTTAATTAAGTGTAAATACCCGAATTTTAAAATTTTGCAAAAAGTATGAACTTCCACAGATTTTTGATCTGTTACACATAAATTATCGAAGTAACTAACCGGAAAATTAATTTTTCCACAACTCTATTGCTTTACACGTACATAAATAATTATAACATGTAAGGCAAAAGAGAATTCAACAAAATGCAAGATACCAACCCATGAAACTTGTTTTTCATTTTCTGCTAAATTAAATTATTATTGGAGTTGCTGTACACAGAGTTGATTTTACTTCCGAGTAAAAAGCAGTAAGTAGATCAAGACAATTTTAATGATTTGTTATTAGAAAGAAATTCACTCAAAAGGAAAACACGCAGAAATGCATTCACTGAAAGCAAGATTGCAACGCTTATTCATTCGGATGTTCGCCAAATGATAACCTACTCATTTCGCCGGTAAAAAGATTAAGTCGCTTTCGGTACAACTGTGGTCCAATTTCTGCTTTTGAGGCATTCATGAACGATTCGCGGTCTAACACAACATCGCAGCATGCTTGACGACGGAAATAATATAATGCATGTAGTAATACAACATTAAAATTAAATAAATAATATTTTATAAGATATAACAGAAGTTGGCATGTCCTTAGTTCCAAAACAATTTGAATTTTTTAGAGTCATATCTAGTACTATAATATTTTAACAAAAATAAGAAATTGCTTTGTTTGAATAAGTTAAACATAATATTTATTTGAATAGTAAATGCACTTTGGAAAATAAAATTATATCTAGATATTCGCTAATTTTAAAACTAAAGACGTGGATGATATAATTTAAAATACTTACCAGTTCCACGATGCTCTTTTGTAACACTCTGTTTAGGGGTTACTCCGAACATCATGGGGTAGAACACTTTTGGCCACAGGATGGCGATGCATCCCACCACTGTCACCATAACAAATAATGTTTTTCGGGGGCCAATGCCTCCCTGGGTCTCGGTTTGGGCAACATTTGGATAGTTCCTCATCTTGGTTATTTATTAATTCTTTCTTTTGTTTTATTTTGAGCAAACGATTGAGCAGTTTTCAAATAAAATTTTTAAAATGTTATGCTACATTTAAGCCTAGTGGTTATTAGTTTCGCTTTTCTCCTTTATATGTTCATCATTTTTAATATAAAAATCGATGAATTAATCTGAAAGTAAAAGGAAATATTTTATAATTATTTCGAAATTAAACCACAATACATTTAGACAGTTGGTTAATTACAAGTATACTATTAATCTTCTTAATGGTAAGAGAATTTGTTACATGTTATTGATGGTAAGAAAATTTGTTATGTTTATAGAAACTTTGTGATTACTTTAATTTTAAACAATAACATTCGAAGCATTTATTAAAACAATCTTTAAATATTTACAAGTTTTTGCTTCTTTCTTGTGTCAGTCAGAAGGTTATCTAAAAGTTAGCTTCACATGCGTTGACAATATCCAAGTTCAGCAGCAAATATGATTCATAAAATTTTGCATTGATTTGTTTTTTAACAAAAAAATGCTTGAATATATCGAATCGTGTAATAAATTAAATCTAAAGAATAGTTTAAATTGGTTGGGGGGAGGAGGGGGGGGGGGGGGGGTGGCTTGAAAAATGACTTTAAGATCTCTATTTTCATAATTGAAAGATTAAATTAGAACCCTTAAACAATAAGATTTAATAATAAAATGTTATACTGCAGTCAAATGATTGTATAAATATCTATATTTATGCAAAGTCGTAGTTTCTTTGAAAGTTTTGTGTAATATTTACATAATTGAACAATAACAAAGAGGATTTCAATCTTTTTTTTTTTAAATGACTATTGAAACATTTATTTGACTTGGAGCTATTTTGACACCGGAACTGCGATACAAAAATGGATATTATACTATGCTATTTATACTTAATAATTGTTTTAAAGAAGTTGGAGACAAATTTTATTTGAATTTTTGCCAGCAAAAATTTATATTTCCTATATTTAAATGACATGATTTTGTTGTTTACTTTTTATTTAATTAAGTATAAAAATTCAATACGAAGTGTAGCAGTATGAAAGCGTTTGGAGAACATTCACAACATACAACCAATTTTGTCTTATGTTGAACGTATTGTAAATTCCAAAATATTATAATTTAAGTTTTCACGTCTATGCTGCCGTACAAATGAGTCATGTCTGCGACTTTCGTCAAAAGGTGAAGTAAAAAGAGATATTTTGAATATTGCAAAAATTCTGAATGCGTCAGTAGATGACCAAGGCCACCAAGAATCTGCAAATGGAGCTCCAGCAAATCCAATAATTTTTAAGTTATTTTCATTCAGTAGAAATGTAAATAAACAAAACTCAAGTCGATACATGCAAATGTACTAGTGAACTTGTAGAAAGATCTTTCACTTGCTACTGTAAAATTTTGACTTCTTGCTTAATTTGCTCTAAATTTAAGATTTTGTATATAATGCTCCAGATTTGTGATGCATCATTTATCACAAAAGTCTCGAAAAAAATCTAGCACAATTCACTTGCTGATGAGTGATGCAAAATGACTATTTATCATGTCTACGAGGATAATCCTATTTCAAAATCCGTAAATCCAAATGAGTCGGAAAATTAAGCAAACTGAAATTAATAAGAATTAAATGATGTAAGAACTCGTCGGTCTCTTCGACTTATTTGTAAAGTTGTTTACTGCCGCAGCCAATAATTTTTCAATATGCAGGCGAAAAATCGCGTAAACTTTTGATATTATCCAATGAACATATATGTGAGAGCCGCCTTCGTCATTTCTGAAAATAAATTTTTTGTGTAGTTTGGCTGTAGGAAGCCGGGTCTAAAACGACGCGATGGCGGTCCGTCATTGTTGGATATTTTTGAAATTTGTTCAGGCCATCATTCCACGGAGGACAACAAGGTTTCGCCGAATTGAAGAGGCCAAGTCGGTTGAATTGACCTCTTTTGGGATGCTGTCGTAAGAAAAGGGTTCAAATGGACCCGGGGGTGCAAAAGTTTTTGTTGGCGGCGCTTTTTATCTACTCTCTTCAACGTGGGCGCGAAAACTTGAATTATGTAGTCAAGGTCGTCTTTGTATTGTTTACATGTGAAAATCTGTTGACGTTGTAAGTCAATTAGAACGGACAGAAATTTGATTTACATTTTCAGAAAAGGTCAGTTGAAGATGATGAATTTCAAATTAAATAAATAGGATGAGAAATTTTGCGAGATTATTTTGGATTTATACATAGAAGGAGATGTATACGATAACTCACTGCAAACTTTTATTTTTTCAATTTTTAAACAAACTTTTACCATAAATAATCAAAATCAAAGCTAAGCATTCGACGTGTAATCTAAATAGTGGAATATATATAAACAAATATTTCCTTTAAATACTTGATTTATTTGCAAGTTATAAAATATTTTTTATAAGCACGAGCGAACAATGTATATACTTAATTCACAAGTATAATTTTATGACCAGGATTTCAACACACATCATCTTTCATAAACAAAAAAAGTTTCTTAGGTTTCTTTCTGCATTTACATTTTTTGGCAAAACTTCCTTGAGCCATAAAATTTTTATACATATTTGCATACAATTGATACAAACAAATTTGTTTAGAACAAAATTTTATGAGGCTCTCAAATATGCGAAATTAGATCCACTTTTCGATAACAAACAAAAATAAAAAAACTATTTTAACTGCAGTCTTATATCCTATTATTCTAGTCAAATACTTACTAAATATAATAGATTTATTAAGAATGAGCTAGAATTATGCTTTAAAGACCTAAACGATTAGAAAATTCATTTTGGCACAGTTTTTGACGACAGTAACTGCAATGTAAAATCTGTTTAAGGACTTTTATTGTATGTTATGCATAATATTAATTTTTCTTTTAAAAAATCGAAACAAAAACCCCTCTGCAAAATTAATACTTCGTTATTAAATAAATTTTGAATGCCATATTTTCCACCTTTTATTTGTAAGTATAATTTCCAACAATACATAAAAATTTGCTTCAGATCAGATTTACAAACACATAGAATTAGATATTAATTGGATTTGATGGAAAGTTAGAATGTTCTTTGAAATAAGCCCCAATCATTTTAAATATAGAATGTGTAACTACAATGTAAAGGTTAAAGCAGTTATTTGTTTATGTTCATTTTAAAATAAAGCATGTTATGTTTAATTATATTTGTTAGAAATTACCTGCAACTGGATTAGAAAAACTATCAGTTCTTTGTTATATAAATACAATTGTTAAAACTTGTGAAAGACAACAAGGAGACGCATTCAAATAAGGCACATATGTATATAATTCCAAAACTGCGATATTTTCCAATTGATATGACGTGTACTGCCTGTTAAATAATAAAAAACCTTGTGTGTGAACGATGACGCGGAATTGCAAATTTGAAATATTTTTAAAACATTTTTCCGAATTTTTAAATGCGTTTGCTTATTTTGAAATATTTTATAGCCGTTCAATTCTAGTCGCCAGTCCGAAGAACTAATAAATAAAGCGTTCTTCACGTGGCTGCAGAAGACATGGTTACACAGGCCTAATATTGGAATCCAGTAATGAGTAAAAAATATTGAAAATTTGCCGTTGATGACAGGCTTCAAAATTAAAAATACTTTATTTTTAGAGGCTGAGAGTTACCCATTCAGCACATCATTTGCCTCCACTTATAACGCTTTAATTTTATCTGAAGCAAAGTCTGACAACTTCTTATTGATGTATAAGAAGTATGGCCGGTGGATAACACACTTTTACAAAACGGGCTTTATTTTTAGAAATAATTTTTTTTTTTCAATTTTCGCATACGAGACATTGACATTAAAAAATTTAATTGCTTTTCTTCAAATTATCGCCATAATGTACATGAATTTGTCTCCCAAGATACAAAGTCATCAAAGGTACCAAAATGCAAATAGAACCGAGGCGCCTAATTAAAACTAAAACATATTTTCTATTTATGTTAACAGCGTTTTAATTACATAAAATTAGCAAGTCCTGAAATTTTATTTTTAGCGCGACGTTTTCTCCAATTTGTCGATTTTTGCAATTGCTTTTATATTGGGAGGACAATGTTACCGAGATTTCGTTCACTCTTCAGTGGCATGGGATACTCCTTTTAATTCCTAGACACAAAACCAGTTTAAATTTTTCAGCTTCAAAAATGCACCTCACACCAGTCCACTATAAAAACGCACAAAAGTTATATAGTAGAATTTAAATTTCACTTAATCACGTCTGGGAGAAAGGTGAAAAAATTTATTTGACCGGCCCCACTAAGCCCCGGGCTCCAGTAAAATGCATGGGAATGTGCACAAAATCGAATCTTAGTTATGGGTAATGCACGCTATTATTATTAGAATTTTTTAACTTGGCGGGTCTTACAAAGTTTGGATTTCTCGTTCGAACGGGTCAAGCTTATTTCTGCGACTGCTTGGCGCTCTCTGTCGCGAAGAAAGATTTCTTTGGCGGATTATTGGAGCTTTTCAGGGCAATAACGCGAGATGCTGCGTACAGAGAAATTGGCGTGCACCACAGAGCAGCTGCGGATGCTGCGGATGCACATAAAATTTTTGATGAACCGGAATATTTCTAGCATGTCCGAAGTGCAGTGATTTATTTACGTTTGCTTTAGGGCCGCGAAACTGTGCCACCTCTGGGAGAAGGCACGTAACATATATCATTCACGAAATAGTGCACCTACTTATGCGCATCACCGAGAAGACCCGTAACATACATACTTTTGTTTAACATGGTCAACCATTTTTTCGGTCGCCAAAAATATTGGAGCAAACATGAATTGCTTTAGAACGCGCTAAACAATTTATTGAAAACAGGCTGTTACTTAAGAAAATTTTAAAATAAATCCACTTTCGTAACTTTATTATTTCAAAAAGCCTAGTTAGGTACTTCATTTTGGTGAACGTTACAAAATAGACCTGTAATATAACTTGACTTTTCCTACAGCTTCTTGCCCCTTTCTAGGGTTTAAACTATTAAAATTGGCGATGTCTTAAAAGACAAACACTATCGAAATTTTATGTCTCCAGGGGTTCGTGCTGGAAACTGATGAGATAGTAAACACAATTTTTATGTGCATACATATAAAATAGGGTATCGGAAACTTAGGGTATTCGTATTAGGCCAGTTTATTTAAACGATTTTAAACATATAGTTGTTTGGTTACAAGGGGGTTTAAGTAAAACAGAAATTTCCCTATTTTAACTGTAAGTGAAAGTAATAGTTTTTAATGTCTATTTAATTAGCTTTCATATGATATATCACACGATATGGTTGAAGATAGATTGTAAGATAAAGACTACCTTTCTAAAACCTCAGAAAAATGTTTAATTTTAGGCACTGACAAGTACAGGAACAGGAAGAAATATGTACTTATGTTGCTTGCATACAGTTCCGCTTGAGACTAGCTTGAGGTGAAAAAAAAATAAAACAAATCCACTTGGTCTGCTCATCCAGGAAATACTGAAGAAGGCCGCGAAATTGTTGCCTATTGTGGTCGCTCCCACGATGTCACGAGTCCGTGGGAGGATAACTTCTAGATGCAAGAATGGAAACTGAATGCACAGAAAGGAGTATAAGCAGTTGTTCACCTGTTTTTCAAATGCGCAAATTGTAAAATTAATTAAAATGTATAAAACTTTAATGATTTAATGAAGTGTAACATTTAAAATCAAAAGCAATAATACTGCATTTGTGGGCAGCTTTCATGTCGTTTAGTATTTATAACGTCTAAATAGGATAATATAGAATTATCCGGGTGAAATATTTATAATAATAATAATTTACTAAGTCACTGAGAACAATGTATTCCCTTTACAGTTCATCGGCAAGGATTCGGTCTTTGACCAGGTAATGCAACACAAATCGGAGAATCATAGATCACCGCTTCTTGTTTTTTTATAATTTGAATTTAATATTTCAATTCTTTGTTATTTTTGTGTTTTAATTTTATGCAGTATAGTTTTTTAGAAATTATCCGAATATACCAATTTTGGCCTACTTAACTCTAGCTCCAGAAGTTCCATAGATTTTAATATATTTTCCAGTAAATTGTAAGATTATAATAAAATAACTTAAACCTAACAAGCAGTTTCTAAGAAAAATGTTATTTAAAAATTAGGTCTACTATTCGCAAAGAAGGCCTTTAAGTTGAATATATGTATTAAATTGTATAATACCTTATTTCCTAAATTATATGGTGGACTTCGGAAATAATTTGTTTTCTTAAAGATTTCGACGGTTTCGTTGAGTTTAAAGTCCTGAAAAATGTTAAAGTGCATTTATCCTTTGCAAGTATGTGTCCACACTTCGGGTGTAATTATATACTATGTATGTATATACACATTGCAAGTATATACATACGTCCCACTGTTTGTTTACCTACCCCACATATCCATCATAGTTATTGAACTATTCTGAATTTTTTAAACTGCATGAATAGGTACTACGTATAATAAAAAATATTGGGAAAAATGATTTTAGTATTCACGAAAGTAAAAACGAAAACCAAAAAATATTTTTTGTATATGTATGTGTGTATGTATAGATTAAGATCGGAATATAGAATTAGAAATGAGGTGTAAACTTCCTCAAAACGCATGGTCGACAGAACCACAGGTAAACAAATTTACATAGCAGAATTAAGTAGTTCAAGGTTAAGCACGAGGATATTTTTGGTTAACCAATTGTGTAAACTGGGCGTACTTAATTACTATCAATTCTCTTGATTAAAGTAACGTTTACACGCACGATACATTCTGCATTTTATTTATTATTGTAAATCAATGAAAGATTGGTAGATTTTTATCTAATTGAAGATATAAATAATTTTTATATTAGAACTCTATCTAAAACTTGCTAAAACTTACCTGAATGCTCTTTTTAGTTTTGCCAAACGGTTTTTTATTACCCAAATTTTCACTTAATTACACAATTACCGAACCGCAATGCAAAAGCATCGGGTGGACCACAACCCGCCTGTCTAGTCTAGTCTGGAGCTGAAGTGACAAACAGGGATGAAAAATCAATAGTCGAAAAGGGAGTTGGGGTTGATTCGATTGCATGGCGCTTAGTTTGAATTAAAAGTGTAAAAAGCATATGCTAAAAGAACAGAGAAGCTTAAAAATTTAAAATTAAACTAAAGCTTACAAACATGACATTTTATTTCACATTTGGTATTAAAATATGCATCAAAAATATTAAATATTTTAATAAATTGTTGTTACAATTTAGTTAATTATGTCAATTATATTTATTAATTGAATGCATAATCGAAATTTATGTTATTATGTAGAACTTTTAGAACAATTCAAAGTCTCTACGAATCAGAAATTTCTATATTCTAACGAGACTAAAACTTCAGTTTAATGTAAACCAAGTAAACGCTACATAAATTATAAATTAGTTTAACTATAATTTTCTAATTTTCCTAATTTGTTTAAGATAATAAATGTTCCTAATAATTAGATTTATTTAGTAACTAACAAATACCTTGCAAATACTTTCCTCTATTATAAAACTTGAAATTATAAACGATTTAAATTATAAAACTCGATTTGTAATGATTGATTTGTCCAATTTTCCTTGAAGTGAAATTTGAATTGTGAAAGTAGAAAAGAATCCAAATATTTTTTTTTTATTAGATCGAAAACAGTAAGCAAGCAGTTGCATAAGGCTTTCAAATGGAATGATCAATCTGGTAAGTTTCAAAGTTCATAAGATTGTTTAAGATATTGAGAAACAAATAAATGCTTTAAAGACCAGTTTTTAATAAATTGATAACTTTATTCTTCATAAAAGAAATCAAGTTTGTTGGCGAATAAATTCATCTGACGATTTCAGAATTTGGCCTGTATGTATGAGTAATGGTAAAAAAATTGTTATGCATAAAATTTCAAATTAATTTTATTTAATAATAAACTGTTTTAGTTTTCCAGGATTTCTAACTTTTGCGCGGTCGTGTGATAATAAATAACGAATTTCCATTGGTCTCTTTGACAAGAGTATTTTTTCGAAACTCGTTTCGATCTGGCAGTGCTCACCTCAAGAGCTGCTGTCACTCAGCTGATTTTTACCGGTTAACTTCCCTTTCCTTCTAATTATGCTCCCTCTCCTTCACAACAACTGTGTTTATTTTGCTTGATTCAGAGAGTGAACAAAAATTCATCCGGGTTCATTTTCTCCGCCAGCTCGAACATGTGGCGAGAAAGCATTTGTTATGGCGTCGGGGTGTCGTGCTGAATAGTTTGCAACTCGAATTTTGCGTTAATTCTGACTCAAGTACTCCGTTGTGGGACCCGGGATATTTATTTTCGATGATATTGTAGCCGCAGGGTTCGTTTTAACAATTCCATCTGAGACCCGCGAAGATTGTGCAGCCGAAAAAGGTACTTTTCTTGAATACACATTTTCAAGCTTTATTGTACTATTTATTTAGGAGACATTCTAAAAATCTTAATCAATTCGAAAGCGAGTAAAATTTAACTACGCATAAGAGGTTTTCGGGGACCGGCCGGTTTCATCGGCTGCAGCCCAGTCAGCCGGGGGCGGCTTGGTGAAGGCGAAGTGCGTACAATCGGAGAAATTTGCATATCGCATTTCGCACGGGAACCTGTTCCATCCCAATCATGTTTAAGAAACGTGATTTCGCCAATATTGCCCAAAGTGGGTCAAATGACTCTTCAAGTGTCTAGTGCGAGTCTAGCTGCTAGCACAATGCTGAGGTGGGCCCACGGTCGTTTTCATTTAAAAAAAGAAAGGTTCACTTTACCTATGTGGTACCTGCTGGTGATGCAAATCAAGTATTGGCAATGTGTCGAAACTTTGGCCGACGGTGCATACTCCTCATCTCTGAGTGCAAACCAAATTCCAAATGCCCATTTTAAATTATGCTCTAAAAATGCCCCTCTAGGATGCTGCAGTAGAAAACTCAATGCACTCTAAAAAGTAATACTTTAATATAACTTTCAGATTCCTCCATACCTAAGAAATTTCAGTAGTTGCTTTACAAAAAGTGTTAATTATCAATCTGAATCATTAATGTCACATTCTAAATGCTCATTTTAAAATCACCACCAAAACCTTTAGATGTTATCTAATGTCAAGCAAAATATTGCATATTTAAATTATAAAAAAGCTCAGAAAGGGCATTGCTCCTAATTTTGAAGATTGAAAATTAAACTAGATAACCTTTTTCTTATCTGTAGAACCTTAAAGAAAGAAGGAAGAAAGAAATTTTCAATTTTCAATTACAAGTTTTTTAAAACACGGAACTGATTAACCTTGAGAACTACCTACAATCGAATAATGGGCATTTCTTAGTTTTATAGAGCAAGTTTGAAGCAATTGATTTTATGCATATATGATAGCTTTTTTTATTTACCTACGAATACTACATGAACCAGGATCTCGAGAAATTTACCTGTAGATTCAAATTAATACGACTGGGGTTCTGTTCTGTGGTATTGTAGTCAAGTATTTTTCAACACGACTTTGCCTCTTATTTAAGTATCTAAAAATAAAATTACTGTATCACTTCACATTTTTGAGAAAGATATGGTGAACACTTAAACAAATCGTATTATGAGCTTTTCTAAAAAAAAAATTAGCAAATAAAATTAAAGAAATAGATATATGAAATGCCTCACGAAGAACTAATACTTGAGCAGTTGGTTTTCAAAGTGGCATAAGTATACTTTTTTACTATATCATTTTAACAAGTTCTCTACTTAAACCTTCATGTTGATTTTTCTACAGTGAACTTATGCTTTCAAAAATAACGACTCTTTTTCATAAGTGTGTGGTAGTTGTGATTCTCAAAACACTATTAATTTAGAAACTACCCATTGATACGTTATTGTTAACTCTTCAAATCTATTTTTCCCGCTAATATGACTTGATGGAGCGTTTTCGCTAATGTACGGACAAAATTTTGGCATATCACGTTTTGGTGATATTACCTTCGTTACGTAGTTAAGTCGTCCTTAATTACTACTAATTCGCAATTTGCATTTATACAATTGATATTAAGTATGTAAGCAAAATCATTAAAAAATGTTAAAAGAAAAAGCTTTTATTTCAATAATAAATTAGAATGGCACCATAATATTTTATTGGCATCCAAACCGCACGTGCATGAATAATTTCAGCTCATATAAAATATATACATACCTACTTTTTGATTTCTCGCCATTTATAGTTTTTGTAATCTTCAACTCATGAAATCATAAGCTTTATGCTAAAGTCCAGTAAATTATTGCAAATAAATATAATTTGGTGTTGTTTGCTTAAATTAGAAAATTAATGTAAAATTATTATGAAGGTTTATTGAAAAAATTATAAAAATTCCTATAATATTTTAGGTATATGTATATAATTACGTTCGTAAATAAATATTACAAGGCATCGTAAACTCATGTTAAGAAAAATGTTTCAAGTGAACGCTCTGAAGGTATTCAAGCAAACTCGAATATTATAATATAAATCGCTAGAAACCTGTCCACCGAAAAGTAATATAAATCGGCTCAAACCTGTTTATAGATTGTGTACCTTTAAATTAAATAGACTGCTTGAGAAGAGGTTAAAGATTTATAAAATAGATGAATCATGCCATAGAGAAGCAATTTTGAAAGGTTTTAACGTTGTTTTGTTTCTCTTCAGAGTAATTCTTAATAATTATTAAAGGATAAATAGAAGACTACACTTCATAAGAAACTCAATCTTCATGAATATATTGTCTTGTAAATAAAGTGAACGAGAATATTAAGCGCTTGAATATATTTCAGAAATTTAAAATTTTGTTATGAAATCTGGGACTGACGTCATGTCTATCCAACAACGCGATAGTACAGCAAAAGTTCAGAAGGCAATTACAACTGATTACAGGTAAGGAAGACCTTAAAGGGTTTTTTAAAACAAAAAAAAACTATTTTATAAATAAATTACTTTAGGAAGAAGTCTGGGAAGGGACTAGCAGCACGGTTCCTGTTTGAATGTGCCGCAAAATTGAATGTTAAACCACTCACTTCTGCTACTGCTGCTGTAATCTTCCACAGGTTTTACAACGAAGTTGACAGCGGCAACTGTGACGAGTTTGTATGTGTATTTAAAATATTTCTTTAGCAGCATTGTAGCTGAGATACGCTTTCACATTTCTAGTTAATATCGTCAGCTTGCCTGTATTTGGCTGGAAAAATAAAGGACGATCCAGTGAAAATCCGGGACGTTATCAATGTCGCGCATAACACCCTCAACCGAGGCTCAGGACCACTCGAATTAGGCGACGAATATTGGTCAATGAGAGATGCAATCGTACAGGCTGAATTGCTGATAACTAGGATGCTGAAATTTGAGCTGAATTTCACTCACCCGCACAAAGTGAGTAATTAATGTTTACCTAAAAATAGTTTGATACTAAAATTGTCCTTCGGTCTATTAGTACATGCTTTACTACATGAAATCTTTACAAGACTGGTTTGGCCCCACCACTTGGAACTCAATGCCAATTGCGAAAACAGCTGCAGCATTTTTGCAGGTTTGGTCTCACAAATGCGATTTTGTAAAATCAAAAACTAAAAATCATAAACTTCTAGGACTTCCATCACAGTGCCGCGATTTTAAATTACAAACCTTCACATGTGGCTATTTCATGTCTTTCTTTGGCGCTTCAGACCTACGGAGCTCAAGTGCCCTTGACTGACGAAAACGACGATGCTTCCACTTGGTACCACGTAAGTCAAAATTTTCTAGATAATAGATGAAGTTATTTAAATTATTTACTTCTGCAGGTTTTTGTTAAGGACTTATCTAAGGACAAGCATTGGGAAATCATTGAACACATCATGGATGTGTACAACAACGAAGCTGAGCTTGATGGTATCTAAAATGCACCAAGGAATTTAAACGGCTCTCGTCTTTTAGTCGACATTTTACATATATTTCAAAAATTAAACAAGAATTATATTACCTACTTAAATTTAGATATTTTCAAATTTTTTGAATTGGCTGAGAGTTGAAAATATTCAGGTAAAGTTAAGTGATACTAAGTGATGAAAAATATAGTTGGTACTAAGTAAGATTTATTATTTGAGATATTTTTTATAAATATAACGAGTGGTTCTCAATATAATGTTTTTTATTAAGCCCAAGACTTCGGATATCAAAAGAGGGGATAAGCCGTCGAGTTATTTTAAACCAACGTGAAAATAAAATAAAAATATCCTTCATATGCAGTTTGGAAGCTTATTAACATATCCATGACTATCATAGAAATTTGTAATTTTATTTTGTATTTTGGAAATGAAGAAGAAAGTCATCGTCTACTTCAAAATTACCAAGCTGTCTGTAAATTCCCTACAATTCGCACAAAGGATCCTGCTCTAAATTTCGTACGAAACGAATCAAAAACAGCTTTGAAAATCCCTTTTTGGATAAAAGTAATTTTAGTTGAATTTGATTTTCATTAGTTTTCCACATATAAAATCAAAATAATTCAATTGTTTTTTTCTACGAAATTATTTTACCCACTTTGAATGAAAAATTTAATAGAAATCACAAGTAACTGAAATTAATTTTTTAAAATTTGGAAATCTACTTCGACATTTTCATACAAAAAGAGGCTTATGTGAACTTTATTTGATTCGTTTCTTAACAAAATTAAAATAGGGTCCAAAATTGAATTTCGGCAGAGGTCTTGGATCCTGTTTTATTGCGTTGCAATATTTAAAAAAGGAGAAGTACATATTTTGTTTTCTAAAAATATAAGGTATAGGCGTTACAATAAAAGATCAGTTAATTTACAAATACATTTATTATTCTTATTCCGAATTGTTGTCCTTAAGCTTTCCATACATTTGCTTGTTTTTCTTGTGTTGTTCTTATCCTAAAATATTTCATTAACACTTCAATTAGTATGACACGACAGGAGTATTTTTTAATTTTACGTTCTTAACTAAAGCGGTTGTAGTCTTCAACGTCTAATGATTCCTCCCATTACTTAGAGCTTTTATGTTATTCTTGATATTTGCATTACAGACTTCTATCGCGTGCTCATTGTATGGAAATTACAATGTTTTTGAATTTTTGTTTAACAGAATGGCTATGAAACAGCGCAACGAGGTGGGGATTTTCTAGTGAAAAATGTGGGTGCGCAGAATGAGCTGAACGGAAGGGCCTCAAGAAGGTAGAAGGATATGTCGTTTGAAGTATTTTTTAGACATTTTGTAGAAGATCTTTTGTATATTTTCAGTTCATCAGGTTTTGCAATAGCGATAGATTCCCTTAAACAGTACACAGATTAACTAGGTGTGCGGACAGCATATGGCAGTTTCTTAGATTTCATATTTATGCTGATGGGAAAAGTCAATTCTTTGCCTTTATTTCATATCAATTTCTCTCAAAAATATTTTATTTCTACAGTACAGTAAATATTTATTTCTCTTTTCTTCTGTTTCGGAAATAGGTTTTAAAAGTAGTTTAACAACTAAGGAACTTTGCATTTAAATGTGAAAACTGAAAATAGCTACCTGCGCCTGCTTTTAATATGTTTACTATTTTTAATATTGTTATTTTGTTTGTTCAAGAATTCAAATTAGCACCAAACTGTATAGAACTGGAAATAAACGATTAGAATTCAGTAGTATATCGCGCATGGAATTCTTTTATTATAGTTATTTATTAAATTCACCAGACCACAACAAAGGAAACATTTCTTAGAGCTAAAAAACGATGAATTGTATCACAAAATGATATAACCACAGAGAGTAGCTAATGATGAAAATGGCCTGCATCTTCTCTCCTCACATTACCTACACGATAAGAAATTCGCTCCTCTTACTTAGCTTACTTTAATTAAACATCTTATTATGCTAAAAACACTGCTTTTTTTTATTATTAATTGATTCTTATAAAGGTGCGCATCTTCAATGCCGTAAATAAATTCTACTCGTAAAAAGTATCCGCAAACAGTTTTTTAACGAAACTCGAAAGGATACACGTGCTTAAACAATTCACACATATTGTCCTAATCGTTTTAGTTTTATATGTATAAGCTCTTTGTTAAGGGTAGTGTTTACTATAAAGCTAGTCACGTTTTCTTTAAACTGTTCTGCATAATATTTTGACGGAAATTATGTTTTTTTTAAAAAATAAAGACCATATCCTTCCATTACCGTATTTATAAAATTATTCAGCCTTACTGAGCATTATTAAATATTCTAAATAATCTTTCTGAATAACTAATTATCAATCAATATTACTTATTTAAAGTCATGTACGCGACCACTATTCAAGTAATTTTGATTAATAATTATTATACGATAATGGTGAATTATTACTCAATAATTAAATTAGTACATAATACTTTTCGGCTTTTTTCATTGATTACACTTAAAATATAAACGATTCTTACTGCCATACAAAACTACTAATCAAATTCTTTTTTTCGTAAGAGTTTAAATTTTGAGAATCAAGTCCTGCCAATACTTGGGACCTTTTGATTTTATTCCCTTGAATATAATATCTTTTCTAAGTGCTCACTGATATTCCATAACAATCCGTGCACCGAACATTTTCTTTTTAGTTTAGTGTTATTTTCAAAAGTTAATAGTTTTTCATTAGTGTTCTAAATATTCAAAATTTGGTCTTTTTATTCATTCCAAAAATATTTTCGAAAAAAACGTGTGCTCATATATCCTCGTATTTAAAAAATTAAGTTTTTGCAGTTGATTGTTCAATTAGCTTAAGAAAACAATCTCCGGAAAAAACCCCGATTTCTTGAACACGTATTTTCTGAATATTACTACGTTTTCTAAATGAAAGTGGTTGGCCCAATTTTGAGTTATTTCTCACTACACTACGCCAAAGTTCAGCCTCTCAGGTTAAAAATTGCAAAAGAATTCAACCGGATTGAAAACATCAATATACAACTTTTTCATAATAATGAATTCAAATCAATAAAAATAGCATTTTGTTGAAATTTGAATAAAACCGTCAAAATATTATGCAATTTAAAATAAGTCGAACAGAATCAAACGACACAGGACATTTTGGTCAAGAAAAAATAAAAATTTATTTTGTTTTGCTAAATTTGATTGTCAATTGAGAGTTTCAAATCGTGTTTTGGAAAGTTAAGACGGATTGCAACATAAATTATACATTATACATATCGTAAATGCTTGTACTGTTTTTTACCTTAAAACCTTAAAAAACATTTTTATGCTTCTGCAGCCAATCATGCATTAGTTACAATTTCAAATTATTAACACACTTCTACTGCTTTTAATTGCTTTTATTACAACTTTTAGAAACAGCCAAAATAATGGTAGGTTACACAAGTATTTTTTTTAGTTTGCTGTATATCGGAAATATGCAAAATATCTCGAAAAATATTTATGTTACCGATTTATTGAGATTGTTAAATAATTATGCAAGCTATAAAATAATTAAAATGCATGTTTTTATAGGCAAATATTCTGTCGTTGGTCCCCGTACCAAAATGATTTCTCTCATACGGCGCAATGAAAAAATAAATCTATGAATTTGTATAACCTACCAGAACAAGCACGTGGACTAGTGGCGATAAAATTTTATGTAGATGCCTTGGACTTTGCTAGGAATTTTATGGTGGGCTAATAATTCAATTAACTCTTAAAACTCGTTTTATAAATTGCAAATTATACAGTCAAAAACCTTTTTACTTTGCGAAGCTTTTTGCTATGCAGAAATATGGGAAAATAATGTTAAGCAGGGTGAAAAACTGAACTTTTTCTCAATTTGGTATATTTTAGCTCCAACGTTAATTTCAATTTACTAATTTAAAAGTAAATAGCAAATTAAAATGACTCCTCAAAACATCGATATGACAAACAATATAAAAAAGTAGTATTATTATCAATTCCTTCATTACTTTTTAATTAATAATGATAACTGTAATTAAATTAATAGATATTTATACTTCTATCCGTTTAAATAATTTCATATTATTATTTTTTTTAAAGAAGTATGCTTTAATATTTGGAATTTTTAATTCGTAATTGAATAGGAATGAGTACTTTAACGATAAGCTCCTTACAAAGGAAAAATCGAACAGCAAAAATCTGCGACTTTTTTTCAAGATAAACATCTACATAAAGATTTATCGCAGTCTGGAAAGAATAAGCCTTCTAATAAAAGACACTCAATAAAGGAAACACAGTCGCTAGTATTAACAATATTTACTAATATATATGTCTGAAATGTACAAATATTGCTATTTCCGGTGGAAAATGCGTATTCCAGCGAAACATCATTATAACAATAAATAATATTTGGTTCTCTTTAACGATTTGAGCTGTGATTTTTATGACAACAGTTGCGAAAATATTTAAAAAGAAAATAAATAATAAATAAACATCTTTTTTAATGCTATTTAAATTACAAATAAGGGACACCTACGAAGACGATGGACGTTTTTAGAATTGGAAATTAGCATGTGTACAAGATCTCCTTAGAAGTATTTCTTAAAGTAGAGCATTCTGCCAGTTGCAAATTTGCTTTCTGGCTTCTAATAATTGCTTTTTTATTTTTAAATATAAACACGCGTACATCAACTAGTAAACAGGTGTTAATTTGTTTTTCCTTCTGAAATATCCGTAGAAAAAATACTCGCAAATAGTAAATATTAAACTAAATACTTATACGTGTCACAACCCTTTTGCAATTGCTGTTTATATTTAATTTTGAAAAGTTTTTGCATTTTCTTAATATTTTATAGTAGACCATCAATCAAAATAAAAAGGAAAGAAATTTGCGTTGACTATTGACTCAACTAAAACTAATTTTCCGAATGCAAATAGAATTTAAGTTTAACCATGTAATGCTCAGTAAAAAATCCGCAAATAAATTACACAAAGTTAAAAATGCCGGATTTTGGAAAATATTCTTTGTTTAAATAATCGCTTGATAGTATTATAATGTAATGTAACGTTCGACAAAAACAACGAAAAATTAAATCATTTTTGATTTACATTTAATTTCATTTAGTTCGTTGATTTATCCTTTTCTGGGCATTTTCTTTATTTTACTCACTTTCAATTCTACAACGATCTCAAGAATTAAGGACAAAAATCATTGTAAGGATTCAACAATGCGTCAATAGGGTTGTGACAAAATGCGTGAATTGGCTTCATTTTGATTTTAAAACTTTTTTAGCTATAAATTACAGTATAAATTACTATAAAAAATTCTAGGCTTAAATTAGCAAAGTTGTGACAAAGTGTGTTTGTACAGAAACGCTTAAAACTCATTTCACTCAAACATTTTTTTAAATATTTCATTATTATTACTTTTTGTTAAATTTATATTTTATAATCTACACGTTGAGACTGCGGATGACTCTAAGCCAAGACGACGACTTGTGATGGAGGATGTGTGTTTACAATTAAAAATACAAAATAAAAACACATTTTACTTTAATAGTCAATAATTTACCTAAGTTACCTTGTAAATATATTTAACACTTTTTCACTTAAACATGGCATCGAATCCGTATTACATTAAATAATTTAAACAATATTTATCTACTTCTGCTTGATTGAGTTTATATAGATTTGTGTCTGTGTGTGTTTGTTTTTGTGTGTGTGCTGCATGTGTTGCTTCATTTTATGTAATTATGTTTTAAATAAATCAGCCTTTTTATCGTGTGTCCGTTATGTTGTTTTTGCTTCCGAAAATTCGAATAAGCTGACTTTCATAATCGTCAATGTTGCGCTTCATAATTTCCATGCAAGGACCCAGGAGACGTTCAAAAGCATCCACGTCCAGGACTGAAATAGCAAAAAATCGATTACTGCAAAACTGTTTTAATGAAATCATGCTGCTTTTAAAACAAGAGATGACCTTTCGGGCTGTGGGTGGATACTTACAAGGATTGTGCAAGTGGCACATTGCACATAAATGTGACTTTAAAAAACATTGAACGAAATTATATTTATCACATGCAAAATGTTCAAGAAGTTAAATACTTAAAAACATTTGAGATTTCAATTTAATTAGTTGCAGAACGTTGGGATTGCTTTAGCAGCAAAATTTTCTGTACGTTTAACGATTACTTTGTTCCGGAAGCTCTTTAATTTAGCAGCGAGATTATTTTTGTAATATTAAGATATGTGTTTTAGCACAAAGATGCAAACCAAAATTCAAATTGTTAAAGCAAATAGCACACATTATCAGAATATACTTTCTTAAAGTGTAAACATTTAACGAATTTGTGAATATTCCATCAGAAAACTCTAAATACTCGTAAAAAGTTCTTCATTAAATACTAATATTTGATTTGGCTTTAAATTATCTCTAGTACCTCACACAACTCTGTTAATGGACAGTGAGAAGTAATTTTAATTAAAATGTTCAATCCTCGAAGGAGCAATATCTTTGAAGATGCTCGCAAGAATTTCTGGGGTGTACCAAAATCAATGCGTTCATTAAATTGAATTTGTGCTAGAACATCTAAGAAATAGCTGACAATTTTATTAGCAAAATCTCCATTACGAGTTGAGCTTAGAAACCACTCATAATTTCTAACTTAAATTACCCTGCGTGGCGGAGGTACTTCAGTTAAAATAGAAATTGCAAAACTTTGTAAAATACCGACCGCAACAAACAAATTGATAACGATTAATAAAATTGTAAAGGAATTTATTCAAAAGTTAAGAAAAGTATCAAAAGAATAAATGTTTCTTCGCAATTTTCATTCTTCCTCCATTAACAGTGACTGTTCTTCAATAAAATTTGCTGGATTTGAAAATCGTAGATTTGAATATTTCTTCTCATTATTTCCAACAAACTTCCCAATAATCGATTAAATGATTCCGTTTCCAAAACTGAAATTACAAGTTTTTATATTTAATAAAAAAAATAATTAATCACTTCAAGTATAAAAGAACTTTACAACCATTTTAAGAAAAGCAACCGTGTTTTCAATAGATATATTGTTTTAATTTCTTTCGTGTACATAAATAATTATATGGCGTACAATTTTGAAATTAATCGGAATGGAATAATTGAATTATCGATAAAGTAATATCTGTAGGAAATGAAGCGTAATATTTGTAGCACAAATAAAGTAATTATCATAATATATTAATCCGAAGCGCGAAATGTGTTGACCTTTTGACCTTTCCTTAGTCTATTAAAATTTATACAATTCTTGTTTCCATGATAATGGGGCATCGCATATATGTATGTAAATTGTATTCACGTATTCGTTCAAAAAATCAAATCAAATCAAACGATTATTGAATTTGATTAGTCATAATCATATCTACATATGATTATATTTATATGAGACCAATTTTCTCATATTACTTGAAAAATTCATCTAATTTTCGGAGTCATATTATTATTTGTTTAGAAATATAACTAGCTTCTATCTTATCTACGTAAGTATTTTCATTTCATCTACGGAAAGATTAATTAAGGAGGAACAACACAGTGACGAATCTAAATCTTGATCGCATATTTCCAAAGTATGTACAAATCCTTTAAGTCGCCGTTCGTAACAATAACAAGGATGTGGCCTTTTAAATGAGTGCAATCAATATGTTTAGTTTTACATTTCTGGAAGCGAGTTCAGGATTTGACTGAATTTACAACTTTAGCTACAATTATTTAGTGGTAGTAGCCAAATGTGGCAAATGTTGTTTATTATTATTTACAACATTATTATGTCTTGTACGTTCTCGCGGAAGTCGTTCGGCAGTTGAGTCAATATTATTCTGCAAAGCCTCAATTATAATTTAACAACTTTGGCAATTTTTCTGAACAAAAATTTACATAACTTCAATTATGTTCAATAATATACCTTGTTCCCAAATCCCAAATAAAAAATCTTAGTTAACAAAATATATTCGAGAAATGTTTTAAATCATCACAGTGGTGTTCCTTCTTAACCTTATTGGTAGAAATGTAAAATAAATAATAATGTATATATGCATGTATGTAAATAGTGATTGTGAAAAATATTAATCTTCTGCTTTGCTCATATGTATATGATGAAAACTAGAACCGAACAATAGAAAAGAAAAATTCCAGCAATAAATAATAATGAATAAATTAAATAAAAGCTGAATATCCAGAAAAACAAGATAAAATATAATAATCGGATTACTGCATTTAATAATTGGTTTGATAAATTGATATAAGTACATACTTCAGATTATATGCAAATACAACTCAGATAAAAATCCGATTAGTGATTTTAAGTTGTTGGGCTATTATTCGTAATTTATACCAAAAGTATTAAACTGAAATTTGTGCCCGTAATTAAACAGCGAAATATTAACCAACGATAAAATATAAAACTTAAAATAATCATCTTCAATTCCAGAAATTGTGCAGATATTGAACAGCAATGGAACAAATTAAAATGTAAAAGCTTTGTTTTGGTATGTTAATTACCTGCATACATTTGAAGTACGTTTTATTACTAACGATAACCCTGACCTTTTTAACTAGCATGTACTCTGCGATAAAAGGATATTGAAAAAACAAATACATTTATGATAAAGCAAAATATTAAATAAACCGAATATGCTATTTTCCATTTAAATGATAAAGTTGCTCTACTTTAATATTACATTATTAAGAAGACATTAACTTTTCAATTCAATGACTAAGAATAATGATTATCAATAATTTTGAATCTTTAAAGATTTGTTCAAGCAAGACTTTTCAGAAGGTTTTTATTTTTATGTCTAACTGCCCTAGATTAACCTTAACCTAGGTAAAACCTACAAGATATTCTTCCTATTATAATCATATTTTTATAGTTCGAAGTGTAGTTTTGGTGTTTTTTGTTAAAATGGTTTAATAAATACATATATGGGTCGATGAAAAATGCCTTTTCCCTGATGTTCAGATTCCTAAAGGTACATTTTCGACAAGATTAGTATACATACCTATATTGAGTCATGTATACCAGGAAAACTACCGGTGTTTTAATTAGTCTGTTGTTAAAAAATAAAGGTTTTCTTTTAATTTATACTCTAATTCTTAATAATAATAGCGATGTTCATAAGATCACTCTTTGATAGTAATTTAAATATAACTAAATGTACGAGAGCAATTGAAAAATGTTTCAAAACCAAATTTGTCTACTCTATAATCAACTTTAAATAGAAAGCGTTTCTTATAATTTAAAATTTGTTAATAGCCATAACAACACCTAAAAGTACCAAAATCGTATGTAGACCCAATTAATTAAATTAATTTATTAATACGGTTGTCACTAATTACAGCAGCAGTTTCCTACATGCTAACTCGAGTGTCGCGAGGGTATTCGGAGGTGTAAAAGCGCTTTGCAATTCGAATTAAAGCCCATTAATTAACAATAGAGGGGATTCCACACATGAGCTGAAAGCCGCCAATGTTCTTAGATAATTGAGCGTTTATTGCGTCATGTTATTCATGTGATAATTAAATTGACTATAAAAAGTAACACTCTAAACGACTTGTAGATGTTAAATAATCTGAATAGGAATATACTCTAATATGCAAATTAAATTCCTGACAATGAGATATAAATTTGTATAATTGTTCGAGTAACCATTTATTTTAGTACATAATATCTTAGAAAAATACAAGAAAATATTGAATTTACTTTATTTCATTTAAGATTACCTGATTCAGAGATTTGCCACTTTGAGCACCTCTTAAGTCAGTTTTGTAAGATTGATTAGTAATTTAATTTACATTCCGAATAGCTTTAAACGAATTTAATTTAGTTTTCAAGCAGAATAAAACTCTTCCATATGCAAATAAGGAATAAATTTAGAAACGAAACGGAAAGCCAATTGAAATAGAAATGAGGAATAAATAAGCAAAACAAATCAATTGTAGTAAAGAATTGTTTATTAAAGCATTTAGGTAAAACAGCAGAAAATATACGATTTCGAATTCTACAATAGGAGTAAAGCTAAAGTTGTATTAATTTACTATTTCTACTGTAATACTTATGAGTAATACTACGGAGTAATTTGCTACTCATGCAAGATCGAAAAGCATTATGTCCTACAACTACTACTAAGATAACAAGAGTATGAATATGTAGTATAAGTTAAAAATTGATTTAAATGCAATGTAATGAGGCAGTATTGTCACAAAAATCGTTACCTAAAAAGAGGAATTGTAATAGAATCCCCAAAATACATATAAAATATGTATGAATCGTTCAAAAGTACTTAACCAAATGTTTAACGAATAATAGTTGAATAAAAGTATCTAAACAGAAAATATTAATTAAGACTATGGTGTAAACCTGCTAAATTCTGACTAAATTGGAAATTTACATAGCCGACTAATTCTAGGAATGCGACAAACCAAAAGGAATTATAATTTCATACTTTATTGGAATGATAATTGCAATTGCAATAGCCCTTATAACGAATATTTTTAGAACTTTTCAAGTACAGTGACGTTTTTGTTCGCATAAAATTTTACATGTTTACTGAACGAATAATCTCGTTTGCCATATTTTGACTGGAAGCAGAATCGACATTGTTACTGAATTACGTATAAATTTGTTTTAATCCATTTTAAGTCATTTGAACAATTAGCTGAGTTTAGAAAATTATCGAGTTAGCGTTACACACGCAATATTAAAATGTAAGGTAAATTGGGTTTATAATTTAAGTCAGATAATTGTTCAAATGACAACTTTCTGGATTCGTAAATATATTTAAATGTTAAAACCATAAATTTCTATAATAGATTCTAGGATTTGGATTTTGAAGCAGATATAAAATTGAATGATGTTTAAGGTGCAATATGTGAGCAATAGCATTAGTTTTATTAAATAATTTTACGTAACGTATTTTTTTCGAAATTTCGAAAAAATAACACTTTACCTAAATTGTATTGTGATCTCCAAAAGTAAGTAGGACAATAGCATTAATTTCACCCCATTTGATTAAGTCGTTTTAAGTTATAAAATAGCGAAAGAAATAAAAAGGCAATGAGACAAATTTACTAATAAGAGTTTTCGCTCTATTGATAAAACTGGATTTAAAAATTCACGAACCTTTTTTTTAAATAAAAATTTTGGCACATATATTTTATTATTGTTATTTCGAATTCTACAGCATATTTACGGAAATTGGTTACGTGACTCAACTCACAGGTTCGGTTTAATACAGATCGTTAAATTAGGATTTCAATTTACTTGACTGGCGGAAGCATTTCGAGAATTCAAATTAACGTGAATTTTTATATTTCCGTAATCAAAAACAAAGCAAAGTTGAAATTGTATATTCTCATCAACAGTATGATAATTAGCATAACTTTCTAGATGTGTTCAATTTTAGCAAAATGAAGTTATTTTAAGCAATAAATGTTTGATGGAATTACATTTACAGTCCATAAACTTTTCACATAAAGTTCGATCCATTTGTTTCACATTTAACGCTTATACTTAGCAGAGTAATAAATGGGAAGTGGTTTTAAATGTTGGTTTTTAAAACGAAAATAACTCTCACGAACTGTGAATAAGTCATGAACTGTATTTTATGGAGTTTCTATCGAAGAATTATTTGAAAACATAAATTTTCTGAAAGAAATATTTCATTTATTCATAATTAAATAATCTGCAATAATACTAAAGCACCCGATCCAGTGGATGTATAAGTACTTATTTAAGTAACATAAGTAAATCACCATAAATCATTTGATTTTTGGTATAGTAGTCAATTGTAGCAATTGCAGTAATTCTCTGCACGAGACCAGCTTCACTTATGTTGTCCACACTCAGCGGATGTTGTTATTTATGTGAAGGATGGTTCAATTGTAACATAGCGATGTGTTACAAAATGAATCTACCAAATTTAGTAGAAATATGGGCGTGTTAATTGAATTTTTGGAGATAAGAAAACTATTAAATACTACATTTAAAATGTTTCACAAAAGTGAAAATTTGACTTATTATTTAAACATATAACACTTAAAAATGACTAGTATTAGTTGGAAAGTTAAAACAATTTTTAAACATTAAAAAATATACGATTTTTGTGACATTCTGAGTTGGATGGAAAAAATGATAACAATTACTACGCTAAACACATTACAAATAATTAGTAACTACTTAAACAAATGTCAATTTGAACTTAAAACAAAAAGCACATAGAGACTGTTGTCTCTCTAAAAACGATTATTAGCAATATCCAAGCGCAAGTCGTCATCTAAGTACTTATAATTGCGAATGCCCCGCTTAATTAAATTAATTGCATTGCCCATAAGTCTTTCAAAGCATCCAGTTTCTAAAACTTTTAGTGAAAGGAAGGAAATTAAAATGTGTGTATCGAGCGAAGTTGAAAAGAAAATTAAAACAAAATGTGTGAAATTAGGTTAGTATATACTATATAGAAAATAAATTAGTTTTTAAAACCTTTTAACAATACTTACATGCAACTTTGACGTCATCAACTGCATAAGCTGATGCCGCTCGCGGTCTGTGCGTGACAAGCGCCAATTCTCCGAAGTATTGACCTTTTCCGAGCACCGAGATTTCAACTTCACCACCGTCTTGTTCTAATCTAATGGATACTGTACCATCTTCAAGGAAGTACATGCCGTCGGCGACATCACCTGGTGAATGATTAAAAGTATTGTTACGTAAGTTTCTTCGTCACCTCAAGCGGAAAAGAAGATTTGAGTTAGTTATCAAGCAGATGCTACTATTATTTTTGGGAGAACATGAACTTAATTTGGCCCTATTAAGACAATTGTAGTTGCTTATGAATTCGAATAATAAGTGGAAATAAGACGCCTGCTGGAGAGATTCGTATCGTAGAATAAGTCAAGTTATCTCATCGTCTCGCATCGCAGCATCGGTTCTGGCTTTCTTTTCAGCGTTGATTATGGACCTTGGCACCATTTTAGATGTCAAGAACACTTTCTGCGGTCGGCACTCGCCAGATCCAGCGCTTATTTAGAACTAAATGAACCACACATGAATAAGGAACAATTTCATTTACGTTCACTTATGTAATCGCAAAGTTTGATAATATAAAATTACTTGTGGTAAATAATTGATTTGGTTATTTACCATTTTTTTATTTAGATTTCATTAATGATCGTCGTGGTTTCTTCTTAACAAACTTCAAATTTTACTGAACTCATAATTTTTAAGAAATTGTACCCAAATTAAAATATGTTTTTACGCAACTAATTTATAAAAACAATTATTTACTATTTGTACGTAAAGCAAACAAAACAAAGAGTTCTTCCCGATGAAATTTTCCAATAAACAATCTTATCAAAAAATGTTGTAAGTAAGGTAGGTTTAAAGTGAATTGAACGAGTGATTTTGAGAAAACTGCCAAGGATAAAATTTGAAGTATAACTAAATCCGTATATTTTTCGATGCGGGATAGTTCAAAAAGTTCACATTGATTTTTAAATTTTTATTTTTTTAAATCGTCAGAATTCAAACATTTATCTATCAAAGCTGTTGTGTTGATTTTCATTTTTAAGAGTTTATATCATACAAGAAAGAAATTTGTCATGATAAATGAGTTTTCGGTTTATTAAATATCATAATTTCTTTATATTTATCTAATTCAAAAATTTTGATCGACACATAATTTGTTGTGAATATATTAGTAAAACATTTTTATTTTTATTTAAAAGGCTAATTAAAAACAATAGATCTAAGTTTTTTGTTATTTTTTAGTAATATAGATATACTCTTGCCGCATACTTAAGTACGTGCTTTAATATTCGATAGTTAAAATGTTTCTTATTATGAATTAAAGGGGCACAATGAACAAGTTTAAAAAGGATAAAAGTGCCATTTCTCATACTAAAAAACAAAAATGTATAAAATATCAACCTACAAAAGTTGGTTCCGCCTTTATTCTCCATATATTCGCAGTGCCTTATTAAAGAGCTAAAGCGCTCATAAAACGCTTCGCCGATTTCGGAGCAATCAATTTTATCCTTGTCGGCTTCAAACAATCGATTTCTTTTGCATATTTTTATTTCTACATGCGTAGAGAGAAGCTCTGTAAAACCGAGATTTTTACAATTCATAGTGTTAACAACTTTAGCTTAAATATGCCACACGGATAATTTTATTTTTTATGTCTGCGTGTTATTAAAACAATTTTGCGCCCGAATAAAAGTGCAGAGTTTTAAAAACAAAATTATATTTGTTGTTTATTAAAATCAAACTTGTTTTCCAGAAAATTAGTGTTATTTCCAAAATGCCGTTTTCACTGTAATTTTAGTTAAAAATGTTTACAATGAACACGTTCTTAAATCAATATCAAACACTTTTAATAAACTAACATATATCGTCATGATTAATTATGTAGTACAAAAAGGAGTTAAATTATGATAAAATCAGCAACCAATTTACCTTTTAAGTTGTCTAGACTAATTTTAGATTTGTAAATTTTCTCTTAATAAGTTGCAGAATTTGACGTATATGTGCATTATATGGATAGACCGAACCATTTCCACTGATCCGCATCAAATTAGTCCTTCGGAATGTAATGTCGAATAATTACATCTAAACTAAACCCAACCAGGAGCATTTCCAACTTAGTAGATACCTAGAGATTACGCGATTGTGAATACGTAAAATCTTCAAGATTTAAGATGGTTTATTCGATCCACTAATTGACCTTTAACTTATTTTTTCTTTCATTTCTGAAATACCCTTGAGGCATTTGGCTCGGATGAAAAATAAAATATGAATTGATCTAGAATCCAATTACTTAGGAAAATGAATTCATTTGTGTACACGTGCAGATTTAGCTTGCACACTTCTGTTTCCTGTGTAATAACTTCAGTGGCGTGCTCAAAATTTATACCAACAAACTTGCTAATTTGCACGGCACGTGAAAAAAAATTGCGAACAAAATATATATTGTATATATAAACAAAATCGCTCACCTTGTTTAATTATCCGTTCACCCTTTGCGTAGCTCTTTGATATGAGAGCATCGGCCAGGTTCATGCGCTCGTAGTTCTAAAAATAGACGTCCCCATTAGAAAAAAGGATGTTAAAGGAAAATTTTTCTTTGTGGTAAAAGGTTGGAGTCGAAGCTTATGAAAAACTCCTGGTTTTATTAACCACTGACCAGCCATCCAGTGGAAGATGAGTTTTCCTTTTTGTTTTTATTAATTTTAAAGAAAGTATAGTACCTGCAGTGCTTTCAGCATAGGAACACTGTCCAGCAGTGACTCATACATTTTTCGCTTTTTGAACGCGGACTTCAGGAGGATGCGTCTAAACGTCTGCCGGTCCATTGCCCACAGTTGGCCCTCTGTTTCCGCCTGAATGGTGGCGGCTCTGTTCGAGAGTTAAATCAATTTATACTATCTAATGGTGTTCGAGCTCCCTGAAAAGTTTGCTTTACCTTGGCATATTGTACAGTAGCGCCAGTTCACCGAAGCTCCCGCTGTTGTTGTATGTGTGAATATGCTTGTCTCCTACAAAGGCTTTGTATGAACCTCTGAAAACGATAATTTGATTTTGAAATTAATCACTTTGTTCAGCACGTTGTGCTGCTTCAAGGCAAAAGTTAATTTTGCAATTAATCAAATAGCATTTGAATTAATGCGAAATCCTAATTTCGATTTGGTAATTGTATTCCTGGATATATTTAATTTGGACCAACAGGGAAATATAAAATTTAAAGGCAGAAATCATGAACTAAAATTAAACACATTTACACTATTCCTGATAATGAAAAAATTTGGGGAAGGGCAATAGTACACAGCAAAAAATAAATATTTTCTATATCCATTTATAGTATATTCGTAAAAAGTATAGTGCTTCAAAGTGACAGACTGAGGACGCAGACCAAACATTTTAAGAAGCACGAGATTCAGATTTATCGAAATCCTGTGATTTGCTAATTTGTTTTAATTATGGTTTTGTTTAATTGAGTTTTATTAATTTATCGACTAAAATGGAAAAACTAATTTCAGATATGTATAGCTGCAATTAGACAGCTTTGCAATTTGCAACTATGAGCAGTTGAGCTAATTACGAATAATTCGAAGATGTAGAAGATATTTGTTGATATCTTATTTTAACTCTGTATTTCGAAAATAAAAATATTAAAAATTAAATATTTTTAAAATAGAAGGAATTCTGTAAAGAAATTAGTTAGATAATAAATATGCTGATCATAACCAAGAGATAAAATTAATAAATGTATGTCTATTGATCGTTGAAAAGCTATTGTTATGACGATTCTAAACTAATTGAATAATCATTAATTGCAATTTTATTGCAGGGACATAAAATTTTCATGCATGGAATTTAAACGAGTGCGTCTGGCTTACTTGTTATTAGTTATTACCGCACAACGATTTTATTTCAGATTTTATCACAATACCTTCAATTCTTGGTCTTCAAGTAATGCACCTACATAATGTAAATTATAAGTAAGCTAATTTTTATTTTTTACCTATACACATTTCGCTTTATAAAACTACATATACAAAGGAAAAAAGGGAATGTAATGCAATGCGCCTTTTAATATTGACTTTTTACTAATTTAAGGCAATTAATCAATAGAGGGACTACTTATGAAAAATGTGAGTACTTTTCAGCAAATCGTCAAAGACTCCACTCTTCACAAATGGACCAAAAGGATGGGAGTGTGGTCAATTTAAAGTATCCTTTCGACACAAGGACGCCTAATGAACCAAAAAATGAGGCTAGAGTAATAATGCGGCCTTTTCTTTAGTTGAAAATCTCAACACTGTGAATACATTTCCTCTTTGTTTCTAAAAATTGGAGCGTAAAAGGATCATTATGAAGAACCATTAGAATTGGACTATTATATTTTCAGCCTCTTTAAAATGTAATGTGTCAATTTTTATCAGAAGCACGTCAACAGATTTTAAAGTACAAAAAAATAAAACGATACTTACGACTCAATGACGTAGAAATTATCGCCATCATCGCCTTGCCG
This sequence comes from Tolmerus cingulatus, assembly GCA_959613345.1. Taxonomy (NCBI): domain Eukaryota; kingdom Metazoa; phylum Arthropoda; class Insecta; order Diptera; family Asilidae; genus Tolmerus; species Tolmerus cingulatus. Next base: position 13,011,274 of record OY390708.1, on the reverse strand, counting down.
AATAATGTATTCATTAGGTTGAACTTTTTTCTCAAACATGGCATCCAGCACCTGGTTCATCTGATAATTAAAAAGGGGCCTCAAAACTTAATGTAATCTTATAAAATTTTGCAACCCACCTGTTCCTTATCTAAAGATCTAAATAAGAGGATATTTCTTACTGAATCGATGAGACGTGCTCGTTGCTCATCTGTTTTAGGGAAAATTGCAGTCGCACCCTCATCTTCGTCAGGATCATTTTCAGGATCGTATGCCTCAGCGAATACAGACTTACGCCTTCCAGTGAATCTTTGTACAACAGGTTCTGAAAAAAGGTAAGTGAATATATAATTAAAATTGTTAATTGTATTGAAAGTGTTACATATTTCCAGATTTAAACAACGCCTCATATTTATACCCATTTGCTTTAAATATAGAATTATATTTAACGCTAAATTAGAAATAGTTTTTATTTTCATTACCTTCAATAAAACTTATTTATTTGAAAGTATAGTTTCTATGCATAGTACACAACGTGAACCTAAACATTTCAAATACTTTTTGTTTATATTTCAGTTACGATACCTAAAAGAATATAAACATATATAAAAAAAGTTGAGTGACAAAACTTAATTTTAAAGGATTGTTGGCTTTCAAATTTTAGCCTCGAATCACAAACTAATCATCTTTCGAACGTAATCAAAAATTTCTGTTTAAAAGATACTTATATAAATACATGTACATAGTTGAAATTTTGTACGTCTATGAACTTAAAGAAGGAAATGATATTCTCCTGAAAATTATTAATACTCTAAAATGGTTGCAATTAGTTTCCTTAAAGGCAACTACAAAACTATTTCTTGACTGTGACGCTTAATACGGAAGACGATATTCAATTATTCTATAAGTTGCCCTGCAGACTCCATGTCGGCGTGCCGTCTTATATTTTGTTCTATTAAGGCTCTGACTTAGCTCATTCAGCATAATTTAATGTTGGATCGCTTTGATAAGTTTCAGTCTTAAGCAGTCTCCAGCTTCATTTTAGTTAGCAAAACTTAGAAGTTTTCTCTGCTGCTTTAGCCTTGCGCAACATTTCTCCATAATTCCCACTAATGACCAAACATATCATATCCTTAAGATGATATCTATAAAGACAGCATCTGAAGCTAACATCTATTTTAATTTAAGTTTGTATAGTACCAAACGTTAGTGTGAGAGGAGCTTTTGTGTTGTACTTCGAAAGTGTGACAAATCTTTTTGGTTGGCTTCAACTAGTCTTGGAAGTCGTGGGTATTAAAAACGGATTAAATTCTATGAATCCTATTGCACTGAATTTAATTAGAACGTTGCAGTTATACTTTACTTTTGTGCGTAGAAAACTTGCATTCAAATTAACATCTTTTGATTATCCCGACGTATAATTTGCTTGAAAATAACGATAGATTTTTGCAGTTTCTATTTAGAATTTTCAATATCTGAGCTTCGAAAATTTTAATTATGAAAGTTAATTTTGTAAGCATAATTCGACTAATTGTGTTGTATAATACTATATTACATACCAAAACAGTGCTAACTTACATACTTATGTGAGTTTCAAAAGATATAATTATTTGATGTGGAACCTAAATAAAAATGTATGATAAAACATCAAATAATTTTCGAAATAAAAAATGAGGAGTTTCAGAGATGCCAAAAATTTAGTAGTTTACTGTAGCTCTATGTGTATATACTTTATTGGCCTGTATCAAAATTGTTATAATTGTTTGTAAGTAAAATAGGTCAGATTAATTTTTCTGTCTTTTAAATTATTACCATTAAAAAACTGTGATTATAACTAAACTATGCCCACTTCAAAATGAGAGTACGTATTGAGGAAATTGTTTGATTTTAGATATTCTGTATGTTGATTGTTATCGAATGTCAAGACGAAGGTTTTTATTCTAATTTAAAATAATGTAGTTTTTTAAACGATTAATATGCGTCTTAAGGAAACGTACTAATTGTTAATTTAAAGTGTTTGTATGCATACGCAAATTACTAATCATCGCTAATTTTATTAATGTAGATGGCGTCATTGCACCATGTTGTTCATTATTTAACATCTGGTGTGTTAGACGTCGACCAATTAATACTGGATTTTGTTTATTATATGTACATAACCCTCTAAAGCCTAATATCCTACATAAGTCTTATTTATATGTACCATTTCAAAATTAAATAATTTTCATCTTCCTCATAATTTTGAAACAAAGGGGACTTAAGAACAGGCCTTGCCGTTAAAAATTCCTTCTGGAAACAAAAGTGATTTAGAAAACTCCTTGAGTGTCACAAGCATTTAATATTACACAAAAATTGTCTTTGAGGCCGGTGGGGGTGCTGTGTTCCATAACGTAATTGCAATCCACCGAGTGAGGAGTGCTTTTTATTATGCCCCCTTTCAGCGTTCTTTGAATACCTCCGGAGTAATGAGGGACTCCCGACTCTTACCAACAGACAGCAAATCCGAATCGGTTGAATCCATCCTGGCTGCAGTGCACGAAGTCATCTCTAGAAGTCCTTTGTGTCCCGCTAAAACGAACTTTTAATAAAATACGCCGCGCACTGGGACTCCTCGAGTCCTGGGGTCCGCACTAAACTACAAAACCGCGCTTCGGCACAGCGCTGCGTCGCGAATATGGAAAACGGCAAAATTAAGCCGAGCTTAAAGCAGACAAGATCGATTTAAATTTAAATTACACACTTGCTCCGCCTCGACTTGCTGACGCTGTTCCTCGAGTACCAGCAGTTGGATGCGGGGGTTCAGCGCGAAAGGCAGTAATTGAAAATAGTTAGCGCGGCTAGTTCGCGGCTCAGTCGTCTTCCACCGGGGAAGTCCTGTGGGAGGAAATTTAATTGCCGCTGCACACAGATTCGCTGGGGAACACACTCCACCACCACCCGCCCATCTTAATTAAATTGCTCCACATTCGCCGATATCGCTTTTTTAGGCATCGCGAGATTCAAGCGGGGGAGGAGGTCGGTTGCGCAGGTCATGATCGGAAGCCTTGAGACTTGAGACTTAAGTCTTAAGACGATCTTAGCCGAACATCTGTTCAGCATCTCGCTTGACTAAGCAGGAGCGCACTCGCTCAAATTGACCGGAATTAAGTTGGCGCGATTGATTACTTTTTAATCATTTTTTTCCCTCAAAACATTACGAAATGCTACCCGCAGAATAAAAAGTTGATTACATTGAATGAAAGTTTCAAAGCTATACTTAAACAAATTTTAAATTTTCTCTAGAACGAATACAATCTCTGTTAGAATGTTATAGGCATATTCCCAAAATTTTGGTCAGCCGTACAATGAAATTAAACAAAATGGAGGCTGTACAGCTTTTCTACCATTAAGCATTTTGAAGACTGAATGTTTTTTTTTGCAGAAGTACGTAAGGTTTATTTTTAATATATTGATTTTTGCAAGAATGATCCGTTTAAAAAATAAACAAAAAGTTCAGAATTTCCAAAAAAAAAACTCAGCAGAAAATTGTTTATAACAAAAGCAATATCCAATTTGTATTTTAAACATATTTGTTTTAGTTATGACTTCCAACCGACTTAAATGTAGTTTCGACAAAAACGCATTTAAAGTCTTAGATTGCAATGCTAGTGGCCAGACGACCCATCTAATATATTTTAGAGGCATATTTAAAATGTCCTCCGACTTAATAAAATTTATTGCACTTTATTTTTGAGATCATAAGACTAACTTCGACTTCCTCAAAATTGTAGAGTCCTAATCCCTTACGCGATTCTAAAAACCTGGTATAAAGCACTCAAAACTGTCTAATTTATCTCTGTGAATAAAATTTGAACAAATTTTTCAAAAACATTGTTTCACTATTGTAATTGAGTATAGAATATTTCTTATTAAAGTCAATGAAAAAAATTTGATTGTGCCATACAATCTTATATTATCTTGTTTATACCACCACCAAAAAAGGGGCGTATAAAATTATAGCAAATCGTTAAAATTTTTTTGTTATTAAAAAAAAAATTAACAATACCTACACATCTTAAAAAACACAATGCGGTTCGATTTTTATCCGTCGTGAGCTACATACATATGTACATATATCCACAAGTTTTAAAAAATTTCTATTTTAAAACGATTGATACCAATCATTTTTTTGTAAAGTGACGTAAACCTGAGTATGCAAATGGTTAATAAATTATATATTAAACATACAAAAAAAGCAATGTCGATCTCCAAAACAATTTATTGAAGCTGTATTTTCACAATTCTACACCTTGCAGAATATTATTGGACAGGTTTAATTAAAGACGGGAGTTTGAAGAGACCGGAAAATATGGTCACGTCCAGAGACGGACGACATTCATTTGTCAAAGTAAATTCCAAAGCAATCAGAACCAGATCCGTCATTTAGGTGCATTCTGTCGGGGTGGCGATGCTGCATGGTTTATGTTCATTGCAGATGGAATTACAGCTGTCACCGTCACTGTTTTTAGAAATTAAATTCTTTCACAAGAATTCAATTGTCTCGTAGTCTATTTAATAAACCAAGCTGAGATGCAGCAGTTGAATCTCATACAATGTTGTTCAATTAAAAAACAAGTTTAATAATTCAGTAACAATTTCAGAGATTGCGTTAAATCATTCTCAGAAGACCATTCATTTTATCTGGTTTTATTAAACGTAATAACAGTCATCATGTATCCATCTCCATAAAAAGGAATTTATTTTAAAAAAACTTCTCGTTGTTTTAATGCCAAGATTTTAATATGCTATTTCAATTTGGCTTATGTATCGCAAACATTTGTGGAATAAATTGACGAAAGAAAGAAATCATTTGATAGTGACGATTACAATGTTTTTGCTTGATAAAGTTATATTAAAATTTATAAAAATTCAAATAGCTTCAAATTTAAGTACGCTATATTAAATTCGCCGCTTTTATTTTTAAAAATATAAAAATAAAGATTTACGTGAAGAGTCTAAATATTAAAAACTAGCTTTTGATAGATTTGCCATTGTATTCTTCTGTTGACAATTTTGATTACGTTAGCGTAGATATGCGACTCAATTGCAATCATATTATCGACTTCGGAAAATGTCTGTGGTCAGATTACACAAAACCACATTAAATGTACTATTTTGATTGCCAATTTATGGGAACACTTTGTGTCATGGAATTATAGTAGTAATCAAGCCAACTTCTATAGTCTGGCTTGTAGCACCATTCTACTGAAACCACAATCTATTACTGACCAAAAACAGTCCTAAAAACTTGATCTTTCATACTACTTAAAAAACAAAAATTCTTTCTATTCTATGGGGCAGTTTTTGAAAAGATTACTTCAGGAGTAAAGGAATGATTATTTACGAGAGAATCTTAGATTGTTTAACAAAAAAAGAAAATTAATCTAAAACATATATGATATAGTTCTAAAAAAAACATTACATGACTGTTTGTTTTCATTATTTAATTTCTTCTAGTTATTTGTATAAATAGAACCTCACATTAAAAAAATTGAAATATACAAAAATTAAACTTCTTGGTATTTGCACAACTATTTTTAAACGCACGTGCATATATTAAAGGGAAATTTCCCAGATTATAAGTAAAACCAGTTCAAATATAGTTCATGCCATTTCCTGGAAAATATGATATACCTGATTTAGTTCGAAATTTCATAGCAGCCTGTCTGAAGCAGAACAGAAAGTCTGGTATGTGTGGGAGAGTGCAAATTTTCATTATAATAAGTTTTGTTTGTTTTAAAGTGGGTGTCAATTGGTCACGTGGGAGTCAATTGAACTGCGACAAATACTTTGAGAAATTTCCAGTATATGTATATGCAACTAACTAGCATAAATTTAATAGGGTAAATCTTATTAAAAAACGATTCATTTTCAAAGGTCGCAAAAACGACTCTCTCAATCATTTCTAAAAAGAAAAATACCTACAAATTATAGGTTGTTTACAGACATGGTAATAATTCCACAAGCTTATGAAGTTTGGGTTGTATAAACCACTGCAGTTAAATATATGTAGCTCAAAAACTTATGAAATATTCCGCGAAATTCACTGTTTCATAAAAAACGCAAAGGATTTCATTAGTTATAAGATTCATATGAAACATGCACAGCTTTTTCAGTCATGCTTTTCGCAGAAAAAGTGATTTAATGTGATGGAGCACATTTTACTTTTACGACAGAGAAACATCATTAACTTGTATTCAATGCGCTTTTTCGCAAATTTTTCTATGAAATTTGAAATTCACTTTTAAAGCGATTTTGAGAGATTCAACAGAAGAGCTTTCAATTTTCTCAAAAATATCACCAAACGATACATTTTTTGTGGAAATAGTTTTCTGAAAATAATGCAAAATTAGGTCAATTTGCTAATTTTTGTGATATAGTGGGGAAGACCAATTGTTTTGGGAAAAAAAGTGTTTAAAGTCCCAAATCTTCTATAAACTTCCAATTTTCAAGGATTTTACATTTTTTGTAAAATTTTTGGTGGAGATTTAGGTACTGATGATTGCAGTTCAAAGAGCGTGATTAAAAAAAAAAAACTATAGATTTTATGGGAATTGAAACGAAGTGTAGCAAAACTATTGACTTAAAAAAAAAGATTTTGTTTTCTATCCATCTGCTGGTACTCTAGTTTTTCTGAATATTTTCGATGAAAATTAAATTTTCAAAAACACTGTTTAGTAATTTTAATTAACCTCTGCACAAACACTTCACTTGTAGATTGTCAAAATTAGATTTTTACTTATGTGGCAAATATCCAAAACGTAGTACTTATTTAATAATTTGGAAAAACCAATAAAGGCACAAAAATCCTGTAGGACGAGTTCAAAATTCGCGTATGCTCCGTGAGACAATTACCAACGAAACTGAAAAGACGAACCAACCGAACCGTGACAGAGCTCAGTTACGATGCGCACTTTTCTAATTATCGTAAAACGTTCGTACAAAACGAGCGCCGCACCTATTCTAATCACAAAAATAAAATTCATTTTCTGGGCGACCCAAACTCCGAAACATACCGACGTCATACATCACAATGGTGTACGACGCGGAGCATGTTCAGCATTTTGCTCGTCACTTCGAACTAGTAATAAATCGCCAAAAAATTCAGCACAGGCCCGGTCCTGAATATGTATGTGACTTCTGCCAAGAAAGGAGGCCTCGTGACTATTAAAATATCATCACAACAGCCCATGGGAAAAAGTGCTATCTTCGAGCAATGCTCACACGCCAACATGCCGAGCGCCAAAATTTCGGATTTTCGAAATAGTGCACAATAAATCCGCGGCTATTTCGCCTGTGATGGCAAACAGTCGCGGAAAATTATGCTTCCTTAGACTGGTGCGGGAGGACCCGAAGGATAAAATGTTGTGCGAAGTATACACCTGGGCTTGAATGCCACCGAAAGTCGATTTACACTTTTAATTTATCGACTATTAGAGTACACGACGTAGAAATATTAAACGGTTTGGAAAATTTAAACAAAATTGGATACAGCGATAGCGAGCGCCAAGACGACTACGAAGTGTGAGGCCGGCTCTTATGCGAAAAGATCCCGAGAAACTGTGAGGCTGACTTGCTTCCCTGAGCTCCGTCGCCTTCGGGACCGATAATTAAAAGCTACTCCAGAGCGAACGTCTTCCCGACGGCACTGAAGAGTCCTCCAGACAGTTTCCTCGGGAGATGTGACTAAATGCTGGACCTCACCTTTCACATTCATCGAGTTTCCGGCCTTTGTTTTCACCTTTTGAATATGCTTCCGATGCAAAAAGACAAGCTGACAAGCCCGAAGAATTCCCTGGCCGGGTTTGGGGCCCGGGTCCAGCACCCATATCCACTCAGCTGGCAACTTTGTCTTATACTCGTGGGTATAAAAGTTCTGCTTTGATGAACTATTTCCGCCCGGGTAGAGGTTCTGAATAGCGGAAATTGAAGACAGGATTTGGCAAAGCACAAGGGTGGTACAAAGGATGCTGGTCGGCCTCTGGTTCTTTGTTTTTCGCCCACTGAGAGGGGGTGGATTGGAAAAATTCCAATATCCATCACTTGTTGCAATTTAGTCGGAGAATAGAGGACGAAATCGGGTCGAGGGAGGAAATTGGGTTGGGCGGAATTCGTTCATGTATCTTCGGACGGTTAAAGTAATCGCCGGGGATGTGCTGTGAAAATCAATTTATTAACAATGCATGCCTCCGACTACTTGCTCTCGTTTCAACAGAAACTTCAATTGATTTCAGCACGACAGTGCTTGAAGGGATTTACATATTTTGTTATATTTTTATGCACAACAATGACATAGAGACAAAATGAAAGTTTAAATTTTGATTGAAAATTAATGAAGTACGGCACATCTAAAAATGTGCCTTTCAACCCTTCTCTCAACTACCACCACCGCATAGCACAACTATCTATTTTTGATCAGGTTCTGCCGCGGTGTAAAGAATCACTGGTGGGGATTTCACATTAGAAAATGTTTTAAATACTCCCTTAGACCAATCAACAACAGTCATAGGGAGATAAATTTTGTATAACTACCATAAAATTAAACTTTATTATATTAAGCATTTTGGTTTGTGCCTATTAATTTGTCTGTTGCTAGAAGATGGGCCAAAATGTATAACGTTATTTTCCCAGGTTATTTTTGAAATAAAAATAAAATTAATGCGAATTTTTAAATGTTTATTTGGACATTCAAGCTTTTTCCATCATGTTTTATAGACATATAACAACAAACAGTAGCATGTTAAGATCTAAAATTATACAAGAATTTAAATGATATGTAATGTAAGATCAGACGTCAGAGCAAAAGTTATTGTTCTAAAAAACTAAATGTCTGTTTCGAACAGATAGTAGTTACGAGACTTTTGTATAGAAACAAAAAGACTTTTTTTAGTTAAGAACTTTTGTTTTTATGTCGTTTGAATTGTAACAAGTATTGCGTAGAAGTCTTCAAAATGGAAAAAAATAATTAGAAATAATTATGCTCTTGCAGAGCAATAAAGATTTAATTAATATATTAATTTTTTACTTTTAACTGGTGACGTAAGTCTGATATATTCCTGCTTATTTTAATTTCTGAGGTTCACATAATATCCCAAGCCTCCCAACGACCGAACGACTCAGTAGCTAGGATTTAATTGTAAAGCAGTGGAAAAGAAGTAGTTTGTGACTCCATAACATCTAATATCTTATATCAGCATGAGAAAAAAGTATAAATGCTGTAATAAACAACATTTTTATGAAACTTTTAACTACATTAATATAATTTTTTATTATTATTTTTATTATGCGGACTATAATTTACATTAGCTTGCAAAGGATAAAGATCCTTGCTATATTATTTAAAAGAGAAACTGTGTTTTAAAGTTTTCGTACACAATCTAAAAGGAATTTTTAGTACTCCACGTCATATTCATAAGCCAACCAAATATTTACTCGGCCAATTTAAAGTATTTACTTGAAATTTGAGTTCTTTCCCAGAAACTAGTTCAAACTTTAATTTAAAAAATTGTCTGAATTTTCAAGTAAGTACGTAAAAGCCAAACTTTTTATTAACCTCAAAAGCAGATATTTACAGTAAAGAGGAACGTCTTAAACTTACTTTAATTAACTTGGCTCTCCATAAACCTGGAAGTAAATTTTGAAACAAACATTTGACCAAAGTCTAAGTTTTACCCCCTTTTAAAGCTTGGAAATTTTGTTTCGAATTCAAGAAGGTGCAAAAGTGCCTAGAACTTCACCGCAAAAGCCTTTTAGTATTTATTATGTGTATTTATATATGTATTGTATACATTTGGAAGAGAAGCAATTGAATTTTACGCTTTAATCTTGACGTACAAAAGAATAGATAACAATCAAGATATGTTACAACAAGGGTCAGAAAGGTCAAGTGACTTCGAACAAAAGTTTTCTGGGGTTCATTAGTAAACTTGAAAAAGCGTCAAGTGTATGTTGGCGTCCTGAGTGGGGGAGAGAGCCAGGATGGAGACACGTTCCTTCCTCGCATATTGTCCCCTGTCTGTTTAAGGGTCTGCCCACACTACACTCGTTCTAAGAGGAGCCCATTATGTCTCGATGTAGGTAACAAAATGTTTATCATGTTTCGCAATTCATCAATAATACTCTTGATCCGTGGATGTTTTATTGATGTTAAATGCAATTACTGGAAATTGGGGATGGATGAGGTACCCTACTCTATTGTAGAACATCGTTGGGCACGTGGGTTAAATTACTTTTTAAGCAGACCCTTACAGTTTTCTTTTTCAAATAACACAGTTTATTTAATACGAACAGTTCAAGAACTGTTTTTAACTTTAAACATAATAGAAATGGAATTTGAAAGGAGCAAATGTTGTTTAAATTACTAAATGCGAAATATAATGCCTTTTAAGACATCTTTCTATAAGTTGATGGGCTTACTATTTTCACTTTGTTCTGATTAGGGAGGGATCTTAAGAAATTTTAGGGACATAAATAAAGTCCTGTAGATGATTTTACGCTATACCGTCATCAGTTATGAGCCTACAAAAATAAACGAGACCTGTAGCAGAATCCATTAAAGGAATGAATAGGATTTTTTTCTAAGACCTAAAGAATTTAGGCTACAGAGCGTTCCTTAACAGCCTTTATAAAACCGCAACAAAATTTTCGATACACCCCCCCCCAAACATTTGTTATAAGATGTCGAAATATAAAAGAAGCAATCTGAGATATTTTGCCAAATCACTGGAATCAGTCATTATTTACTGCTCACACAAAAGCAATAAGCCGTCGCCGGGAGTATCATTTTGTAATTGGTTGTCAATCCCGGTTGAATGGAGTAGTGGGTGGGTGGGTGGCGACGAATATGTTACACACTCGAGCACCCCCGGTCTGCTTCATTTATCTTAGGAAAACAGCTAATCTGCAATAAAAGAGCTTTTAATATTGGCGCCCCCTTTGAGGTGCACACAGTTCAGGTGTTTTCGCGGCACACTTTTAAGGTGTAACTGAATTATGCGTGAGAATGGATTCGTTATCATTGATGTCGTCATTCTATTGATTGTCGGAGGAATAAACTTCACATGATGTAATTAACCCAATTTTATTATCGGTTTACGCTGCCACGCTGCTGGATAGAACAAGATTTGCAGTGGTGTGTGGTTTATCGGTTTATCAGGCTGGAGGATATCTGGTACAAGATGTGGGTGTGTTTGGGGATTTCTGTTAAGGCTAGACTCAAGCAGAGTGCCGTAACTTCATTATGCAATAAACCTGGGATTTCTACATCGCCCTATAAACACGTGAGCTTATTGTTTTAACGGCGTTATCAGAAAATATGCGAATAAACACTGGTGGTTGGTTGTAGCGTAAGACCGCCTGTGGTTATGCATTAAAGATAACGAAATATTAAAATGTTCTCAAGTGTTAGGCGTGATGTAATGAATTAAATTTTGAAGTGAAATTGTGTTTGCGATCGATGTTCGTTATATCACAACGCACGGAACATTTCTGAAGTTCTTTCGATATTAGAGAGGTTTCAAGCATTTTCTAGCAGAGAAGAAGAAACCAGCGATAAAAATTCATCTTGCATAGTTTTTTGAAATATTAACAAAAATATTACATCTTTCTCGTTTCATATATAAATATACATACAAACTACTATTTTAATAAACTTCAGCTGTGATCAGTGACTTTTTAAATAAAAATACACTAAAATTCACTTAAACAATTTATTACTGCGTATTTTTTGCTTTTAAAAACAGTCGATTTCATAATACTAAAAAGGCACTTTGTGTATAGAACCAGAAAGTAACACTATTTTTATTAAATATTTCAAATCCGAGCCGAATCTAGGTTAATATCATCTAACTATGCATGCCATTGGATTCATTGCATAGCCGAAAATAATTTCCTGTGTTTATTCTTTTGGCATTTGCAATTGTTTACACAACTTTTGTGAAAACTTGTTATTTAAAAAATATATATATATAAGTACCATTCATTTCTGCAGACAAAATCATGGATAAAATTCCTCTAACATTTGTTGTCAGAGTTCAATTGTTAGTGTAAAATCGTCATAAACAATTACGTCATGAAAGTTGAATTAAAATTGACCGGCGAAACACGAAAGCTAAATACATATTCAATTTTAATATTTTTTGGGCAGGAAAAAAGTCTTATTTTACTTTTCCTACCAGCTTCTGTTGTATTTCTAGTAATTTGCTTATCATGATTCTATGTAGTTATGTTGTGCTGTTAGAGATGTAAAAATTAAGAAAATAACGCAAAATATGATTTCGATTTAGTGATGACGATAAACACGCATTTGTTGGCGAAATACATATTTTAACCGGCATGTTTTAAGATAATAATTTAACCTACCTATTAAGGATATATTGCTATTTAGAAAGTCCGATTTTATGATTAGAAATTTTAACAAGAGAATGCTACGTTACATCTTAAAGATAAATTAGAAATATCGTCAAAGCTACGGCTGATAATATCATTTATGGGCGTAAACTAATGATGATACCACTAATCAGCATTTTTCCGTAATACCAGCTTCCAAATACCAAAAATGTCTTAGTACTTAGTACATGTTTTAATCAACAGTTGGATCTGCCTTTAGGCAAACGTTCTATTAACAAAAAATTCTTTATTATCCAAAACAAGAAAAACGGACATGGGTAATACCCTGAAAGTCCACTCCATTAAATTTAATAATGCAATTTCCTTTTTACTTATACTTATGCATATGTAAATATATGACTCGAATCTGCTGTGCTAAAGCAATCAATACCTTCCAAAGGACTTCTTCGTGCCTTTGACGTCAGAGCTTTCGGCGCTCTATTAGGGCTCCTCACCAAGTGGAGAGCATTCAGATTCAAAGGACCAACAACCCACTCTGACTATGTGCACAACGAACTAAGCCTTCCAGCAAATTCACTTTATATTCACGAAATAATTTTATTTTCAATTTTTACTGCATCGGTAAATGGGTAGGTATTTGTCCTTTATTGCAAATCACTGCAGATATTTATATTGGTTAATGAAAATTGTAATATTATTTTCATATCTAAAATACCAAACTAAATACATATTGCGAAAGAACAATCGCAAATATTATATATATATATATATATATCTCTTTAAGTTTAAATCCGGGAAACCAATTTAAGTCGAATTCAAATGTAGCGCAAAATGTAGTTTCTCTCCATTTCGAGAATTTTTGTTTTTCCTTAAAACGACAAGGCCTGTTGTTGATAGTTTCAAATAATATTTGAAAATTGAAAATATTGGCAATAAAGATTAGTAGACACTTTTTCCAGTCCAATTTTCCAATGGGCATATTTGCCAAGAGGTTTTTTTTTATCTTCAGGAAATAGGCAATTTTTAAAAGGAAAATCTTCAATCAATAGTCAATTTGTAGAAGGAAAAAATGCCTGTTGGAAAAACTAATTGGAAACAAAATAACGCATAGGAGAAAAGAAGTCAAGGTAAAATTTCCCATTCGAAAACACAGATTGGTAAAAGTGTTCGCCTAACGCACTAAAAAGAATGGGAAATGATTTTTCCTTGGTAAGAGTTGAAATTAACTTAGAGATATGCAAATAAATCGATTTAAACGGGCACAAAGTTCGTTGCATAGATAATTCATTTTAGAAAAGCTTGAAAAATTTGAAATATCTGCTTAAAAATGTGTATATGAAGTCAAAAACAACAAAAGTTAGATTAACTCGATTTTATCCTCTAGAACACCACTTTGCATGTAGATACATATATGTATATGAGTGGCATATACTATGTTCTACTTCTGCGTCCACCACAGAACCCAACATTAAAAGTTTTTTACTAAACTTAAACTTGAGAAAATCAGTGTTCTTTAGAAAAAAAAATTATTTGAAGCACACGAACTATCTCCAGAAAAACGAAATTTTCCCTCACACAAGGGTTTCTAAAATAAGCACTTTACCAACCAGACGAAATCCATTTTATTCAGAATCGAAAGGTTTTCAAATTTTATGCTCTTTAATGAATCGTTAAAACGAAGGAAGTTGCATGCGAACGAACCTTCATCCTGTGAAATGATGCTTTCATCCGGCGATGGTAGTTCAGTTGGTTCGGATGTAGCTTTCCGATTTTCTTGAAGTTTTGTGAAGAATTCAACAGCATAATCTATAACATCACCCGGCTGTTCTAAGAGATATGCTATTGAAAATTCTAAGAGGACATCACGAAGACCATCCGGAACTTGAATACGTTGCTTTTGTTGATGAGCTGACATTGTTCAAGAATCTGAAAAGACAAAAGTAACACTTAAATTAATTGCGCTTCTTAAAGCAGTGTTAGGAGATTTCTTAATATTACTGTTGGTGAATTCTGAACAAATGAAGCCTCATTGGTATGCCAAAGTATTCGTCAGAAGGCAAACTGATGGGCTACAGGAAAGGGCAACCGATGGACTTAAAGGAAATATTTGGTAAGAAAACTGCCCGCTCCCTCAAGGGAAACCAGAATTTTAAATGTCCTTTTAAATATTTCATGAAACACTTTGTACCCTAAATACCCTTCCCTTTAACCCTGAAGGCGGATGACGATTTAGAGCAGATCTAAAATTTATTGCTTAGCAAAAGGGTGCTCGTTTGTTAGATAATTCACTTCTAACTTTTATACGTAAATAGTAAAATCTGAATTGAATTTGCTTATATCCTTCAATAGTTGATACTAGCTTAATAACCTTCAAGTTATATGTTAGATATCTTGCTATATAATTTTTATTTTCCAAATTTATTGATTATGAATTGGACGTGAAAGTATTGCATACAAATTACCTTTTTATAAAAATTGAGATAAGATAAAAAAAAGCATCATCGCAACGTCAAAAATTTTCATTTTCGGAAGGGAATAAAATAAATTCATAACAAATGATGTGACTTCCCGTGCTATAATCGGGATTTCAGATTGAAATGATAATTATTTTTTTATTACGGCATGAATGGAACTATTTATATTGTATAAACAAAGAATTAAAGTAAATAATCTCTATTTTTCAGTTTTGGACAGAAATATTGTGGCAAAATTAATTAAATGAAAATTTAAATTAAATTTATGTAATTTTCATTGATTTTGAGGTCAAATATATTAACTTTAAAGTTTCGAAAACTCGAAAACAAAACTTGAGTATAGTTAATAAATTTTTCTGGTCTATAAATTATTTATTTGCCTCTACTTCGCTTATGTCGAGGGTACTTTCTGAAATTTGTTTAAATAAAAACACGAAAACATGTTTAAATTAATAGATTTTAAAGATTATCATCGAATTTTTTGATAAACACTTTTACAGCATTTCATCAAAAATGAAGAGACTTCAAACCCAATCTCTTCCGTGAACATTATTACATTTTAATCAAGTTCAATTTATCAGTTTGAAGCATACACATTTTTTATTCATATTTCCCCATAACTTCGTATCGCGTGGACCAATTTGAATGATTGTTTTTTATTGTACAGCATAGGTCCTCTGAAAAGGTACGAAGATAAATATCAAAAAAGCTCATGAGCGGAGAAAGATGGGGTGGAATAAAGTGATAAACTGAATTTAAATTGATAAATGTTACATGATTTGCATACAAAATAGTAAGAAGAAGGCATTTTAGGAGTCGTTAAACCACTTACGAGTTTTTTGTATTAAATATTTCAAAATAACGTTAAAATCTGAATATGAAGACTACGAAATATATATCTTTTTGTATCGTAGTATGTATTAATAATATTAGGTAAATTTAACTTTAAAAATTATATCTTCAAATAGATCTAAAAGTGTCCTAAATTAAAGATCTTCTAATATGTTGCATAACTAATATTTCATTTTTGTTGATAAGTATACTCAAAGCGGGACGGTAGAAACTCTCTTAATATAAATTATAAATCAAAACATTTTCATTAGTGGTATTAATAAAAATTCCATTGTGTTAATTAATTTTGAAGGATTCCTTAAAATAATATTACATGTATTTCAGGAGCTTGCACTGGAGAGTTTTCAAATATTTAATTCATTTTTATCCTTATCCTGAAAGAATTTCATCTTTTCGGTCTTTTTCCACTTTTCTTAAATTTCATTCACAAATAATAGGATTAGGCTGACCCACCTCTGATCTGATTTATGTTTTCATGAAATGATTTGATAAACAACCGACCGTATCTAGAGAAGGGTGACCGAATTTATCTTTTATGGTTTTGTTGTCTTCTAAGATTGTTAAAGTCTTAGCCCATACCTAGCCATATAAAAAAGAAAATTTCGACGTAAAAGAATTACACTTATTTTATTCCATCATCAATGTGACCTCAGAGAACCAGCCTATGTCCGCGGTTTCTCTTCCTGTTTATTTGCATAATGTTATTTTCCTGAATGGGAAGTGAGTTAAAATATCATCCAGCAAAAGAAGCATTTTTCGGGGCCACATATGAGGGGAAAATACTAAGACCGCTTAGTTTAAAACAGGACAAATTAATTCAGACTTTTTCATTTTTGTTTAATTAAACTTTCATGAGCTGAATTTCATTGGCATGATTCACTTAAGCAAAACTTGGGGAATAGGGAAATTGAGGTGGCTTAGCTTTGGGGCAAACGCAAAATGAGGAAAACAAATATTGTTCAGCGAAATCTTTTGGGGATGGATGAAGTATTCAATTATACATAAGTTGAATTTACATTTCAGATGCACTCGAAAATGATTTTTTTATATTTTAAACGACTTAAACGAAGCGAAAACTACAACCCCTAATTTGTTTTGATTTATGAGTAAAAAGTTATTAATATAATATTGATATAAGAATTTAAAGAATTAATTTCGTTTATTGTACGAGCACATTAGAAAACGGATAATATTAAATTTGTATGTACTATATATGAATGATACAGTACATAGAAGATAATAATATTATAAATTCATTCGCATTCAAAATGAAGGGAACAAAAATCGAAAAAACCACAAAATGTGATCGGATTTAAATGAATCATAACACATTTGAAAGTGTGCTCTTTCGATTTTTATCCAGGTATCCGGTAGGATATCTTTGCTGAATTCAAGTAATGCATTTTCAAACTAGTATTTTTCTCTTAATGATTCTTTTTAAACCTTTCGTTTAACATTTTAATCTATTTAATATTAAAAAAACTCAAAACAAATATGTATACCTATTTTTCTCAAATTCAATGACTACGAGAGTCTCCAAGTTACAACTTGTGATTTGTTTACACAGTTTTTAAATTGGTATTGTTGCTAAGAGTCACAATTATGTATGTATACTATATGTACGTAAGAAATTGAATTGTTGTTTTTTTGCTAATATTGCTAAGTCAACTTTTTAATGATGTCACGTTAACATGTTAATGAATTTAAGCGTAAGATTTTTCTGTAGTTATATTTTTTGAAACATAATTACATTATCAATCGAATTGATTTTGAAACTTTCTTATCCATTTTGATTGTAGTAAGCCTTACTAGATTTACTAAAAAACAAATAAATTTAAGCATTTGAAAAATAATGTCGTTTATTTGCGTCAGCTCTAAATATTTTATTTCCAACGCAATTTGTACCAGATTGCGGAAGAGAAAATATGTTGTAGCCTGTACCATAGCTCAATTATCCGCCACTTTATTTATCTTTACTCTTATAATTTAGTCTAAGTAGGATCTAAAAGTTCCATTATGTTATGATTTCGTTTGGGGTCTCTAAACAACACCTCCTCTTTAACGCTGGTACGCTAACGACAGAAGCAAGCACAATAACTTTTAATTATCACCACTTTCGCCAAAAAAGGTGTTCTCAAAGCGGGAGCTCATAATGTTCCAAAACGCTAAAAACATCTTCAAGACCATTCGCTGTGGGAATTATTCGTGTTTGCGAGGCGGATTGCAACAAGACACCGAAGAACGGAGCTGCCACTGAGGACACTTGTTTGAATAAGAAATGAGGGAACCCCGCCCCGGTTCTTTGAGCTCCTCTGGGAACTAATTTTAAAACTAACATCATCCGCGCACCACTTCCTAGATGAAGGAGTGCATTTTAATTGCAAATTAAGTAATAAGGAGAATCATGATGGGGATACCTCCCCGCCTGAGCTATAAACGGCGTCCTAGTAATTGATTTCCAGCAAGCACAGCACTCTTCGCTTATAACTATTTTTTTTTTTTGGAATTAATTAATTCTGTGAAGTTTTTATTACAGCGCAGAGAATTTAACGATAGATAACGACTACTTTTGTTATATCGAAAAGTGTTGTAATTTTCATAGGCAGAGTAATCAAATATACTAACATTGTTGCATTTCACCGAACTTTGAAGTGGACTCTTTGAATGGGATGTTTCAAGATTAATAACGATGCTGACAGTTCAAGGAGATGGTCTCGAACTTGGTTGAAGTAAATCAAAAAGTTTTGATATTAAGTGGAAACTATATGCGGAGAAATACAATTTATCTGAATTTTTATGAACACGGTTTACTGTCTTAGCACCCACCGGGAAACAAAGTGCCCAATGGGAGATTTCTCGGAAAGCGGACTATATGTACATGCCCTTTCGTATCGTCTCATATATCTTTTTAATAATGCAAGTTTGCGGAAGAAAGGAAAGCAGAAGGTTTTATATTCTTTCCTCGTTAGTTTTTCAGAAGCTACTTAGGAGGCATCATATTTAGTCTAAAAGGATGCAATGAAACTCTTTTGAAATTGCTTCTTTAAAGTTTATTTTAAGTGATTCAGCATATAAAGTATAACAAACTTACAAGAGAAAAATATAAAAATTGGCACACTTCACACAATATTTGGATTTACCAGCTATCCTATTAATTTTAATTTCAATGTACGTTTTGCGAATAGAATTGTTTTAAGATAACCTAATAGCTTTATAAAATTAAGCGTTTATATTGTTGTATATTTACGAATTGTAAATACCATAACCCACTTTAAAAGATTTACTCGAAATTTAAACGATATTATGACCTAATCGTCATAATTATATTCCAACCATAAAATTTAACATGCAAATAATTTCAATACATTTAAAACAAATTATGTCATTTAACTCTCTTCTTCTGACTTTCGTACACTCGAAAGAAACTTCGAACAATTTTATCCAAGCCCTCAATTTGATTTCGCAAACTAAACCGATTATACTTGGCTTATCTTCGAAATATTTTGACTCTCACCGAGTTCTAGCTTTTATTCTTTAGAAAGATTCAATGATCTTAGTCAGCAATTATAGAAATTGGAAAGCTCATCTCTTTATTTTGGTCTAAGTAAATTTTGTTACCTATTTCATGTGATTAGGCAATCGCTCCAAGACGTGACCGATTCAGTGGCACAAAAAGAACGCCGTTTTATTAGATATTATATAAACAAAGGATTCTACTGGAAAAGCCCAACTTTTGTTTATCGTCGAATGTGCTCCCTCGAAATTAGGCACGTACCTAGACCCAAAAGGCACTGAGCGTCACTGTGGTGCGTTCTCAGGCTTTTTTATTGCTCCATGACATGCAGAACCCTTTTAGGAGCGATTCCCAACTTAATTCGCCTAAAATATTGCGGAAGGTCAAAAACTTCGGATATTACTCTTCTTGGAAAAGTTTGCCTGCCTCAAAATAATTGCCGTCAACATGTATTGATTGTTCCTGTGCCCTTACTAAATTTACGATTTTTGGTGACAACGCACTATCAAAAATTGAAAAAGGAAAGAATATGATTTGCCGATTAGGGCAAGTGCGAACAGACGTGTAAAAAATCCCGCCCGTCTTAGCGTTCTTCCCCATTTAGCGCGGTAATTAAGGCAGATAAGGCGGTGCTAACCCAGTTAACAAATCGCCGTCATTTTCAGTTCTTCGATCTCGAGATGTCAACTAATTAGCTCATCGCAAGTCTGCGGGCTCGATTTGGAGCGCGAAACCTGGCTCTGGCCAAATCGGCGTCTTTGTATGTATCTTTGACCGCCGTATTTGGAGAAATCTGTCGTGCGTTTTTGGGTTTCCTTCGACCGTTTAATTTGACATGGCTCGGCCACATATGCGATACCTGGTGCGTCGCCTCGGCTCCAAACACCTGACCGGAATATCTAAACGCACTTTTTCATCTCGCGGAGAGAATCAGTGGAGCTCCGTCGCGCCAGCTCGTGAAAATTGCAAAATAAATTGCAAAAGCTGTGCGGTTTTTTCACGACATTTTACCATTTAATTGCTTTTGATTAGCTGTGACCACAGCTTCATTTGAAATTGAAATAACATCATCAGAAATAATAATAAAAAAAATAAATGGAAAAACTCCCGAGATTAGGTGCGTGCGGGAAAACGATCACAAAAACGCAAAGCCGCTGACCTTTTGGCACGCAGTGCGAATATATGCGTGATCTTTCGCATATTTAATTGAGGTGTTACACGAGCGTAATTTGTCAAGATCTGTATTTCAACTATAGCATGCGCAGCCACCCTGTTTATTCTTCAATAAAATTTGTCCGAGGATAATAAAACGGATTTTATATGGCTCATTTTTACAAATATCACATAAAATGCACTATGGCAACAAATTTATTTATTTTTTTGGCATTCTTCAAGCAGATTAAGTTATGCTTTTCTACACATCATACACATATTTTTTAAAGGCTTAATGAAAGGTCAACTTTAATATTGGCTTTTTTCTAATAAAAATAATTTCGTTACCTGTATAATAAATTATTAGATATTAACTAACGTCCAGATCAAAGTTTCACTTTCCGCGAAAGGGTTGAAAATGTTCGTTTGATTTTAATTTTGTAACAAATTTTTAATTCAATTTAAGAAATCTAGTGTATCTTAATAATATAAAACTATGGAAAATAAATGAAAGGGTAGTTAAGTCTTAAATCCACTAGATTTGCTAAATAACACACACAACACAACGCCTAAAAGTATGTGTGTGTATATACATATATATGGATGTGTAATATCTGGGCTTTTTATTTTTTGTTTCCTGATAAGAATTTCTTAAATGGATTGAGAATGAATCTAGAAAGTCCGCTTCAGACATTGGCAAATTTTGAAAGTTCATTGTTTCACATATTTAAAAGCATTTTAAGCAAAACTTCTATCGATAAATATTTTATTTGAAAACGTTTAATGATTCTCTTTAATTAACTTAGTTTGCCCAAAGCAGGTAGATAAGCGTGTATGGTAACTAAGTCCTCAGCCGACGAAAAACGAAAAATCCAAATCGAGTAAAATCCAGTTTACGCAATAATATTGATTAACTTCTCTTGGAAATGAAGGCGTGCACATTTCCTTAATTAGGGTATGCAAATTTCACAATTTTGGAATACAGTCAGTTGAAGCACGGTGGCTTCAATGATTAAAGAAAAAAATTACGTAAAAGCCATATTAGCACTGTGCGACAATTTGCATCGATTAGCCTAAGTTGCCTCCATAAAAAATAGATTAAGAATTAATAAATCGAAATTACACACAGACGAGTGGGTCTTACGCAATTGTTTGTTCCGGGGCTGCTCTTTCATTTTGTTCACCCTCTTCCGTGTTTCGCCCGGCATATCGGAAAGAATATTGATAAGGCACTGAAGGCGGCCTGTCACTTAAAATGTAATATCAAAATAGTAACCGAGGAAGGTAAGGGCTTTAATTGACTGCCAACGCCTGATAGCGCCCCTATAACCGTGGAGCATTCGTTACCTTCTCGGCGTTATCTTACCTAAAACAATAAGGCGCACAGCGCATAATTAGCCTCGATTTGTTGTTCATTTATTTAACTGTCGTTTTGCTTTAACTCTTCTTTTTATGGTCAGGTTTATGTGGGAAACGTTTTAACAAAAGTGTGTCAGTGGTGTTTAATGGTCGTCTTTTGTTCTGGAATAAATAGAACCTATTCCCAACTCTCGAGAGGCACTAAATTTTATGGTTTTTAGAAGAGACAGTTACGGCATGTACTTCAGATGTTTCGAAACTTCATATAATTCCAAATGGAGTAATAAAAATTATTTAGCACGTCTGAACTATTTGTAGAAGTTTTAAAACTCCCATAAACCACTCAAGTATGTAGTTTATGCGCGCTCCCAACTTGGCATCCTACAACCAAACCTTTAACAATATGATGCAACTCTTTGAACGAAATGAACGTCACACAAACATTTTGCACCAAAAACCAGTAAACTGGGTGACAAAAGAGCTCCTTTCCGAATGGTGTGAGATTCTATTCTTGACTTAGCCCTAACCTCAAGGAACTTGCTGTTGGCATAGTCCGCATAATCTGACGGAAAACCAATATCACATTTGAATCAAATTACCCGCGGCACGCAACAATGTCACCCAGATTGTGTAACTTGACTTCTGCCATATGACGGAGCCCCAAATCAACATCAAGTCGCGCGATGTCACTTTCTACTGATTTCTTAGGGCGGGGCGGGGACAATTGATTGATCCGCTCGATGTTCTCAATGATGCAGGTTTACCTACCTGTTCGGCATTAACGAGACGAAATTAAGAAGTCTACTAATGGCACATTTAATTAAGTTGTCAGGCGCCCTTCGCCATTACACTTTAGTTAGTTGTCGAAAAAGAATTTCCTTTCAGGATGTTGGTTTCTCATTTCTCACAAAATGTCGTTATTTTCTTTCTCGAGTTATCCACCGACTACAAAATATTTGCATTAAGTTTTAATTTAAAAGTTGCAAACTTATAAAGCAGCAAACGTAACTGAAAAAACTTGTAAATTAACGTTTATTTGACTTAACGAAGAGTTCTTTTATTACCTCATTTCTTTTTTTTTACAAACAACTACAACTTGAATATTTCGAAAAATGAACTTTGCGATAAAAATTTTACAAGTTTTTTGAAAATTACGAATTCATTAAATCCTTGGTTTGGAACTTGTTCATAAGATGATAACACAACATAATTTAGTTGGATATTGATTTGAGATAAATCATTCAGAAAAACACATTTTGAGATATTAAAATTAAGCTCTTTAAGATTTTTGGCGTGACGCGGAAAGCGAGCAGATTTTAGTTTCGACCAAATGTTGGATTAATCTTACGATTTTGTTTTGCAAAACTATCTAGGTTTACATCGAGATTACTTAGAACAAAATGAGAAAAAATAATAAAAATTAAAATGCATACTCCATTCTTTTCCTACGAGAATAATGTAATATGTACTTTTTTCAATATTCAAGGGCGATTGGTCAATAAAACAACATTTCCTTTACATGAAATGTTATAGCTCCTATTTCAAAGCAATTCGAATCATAACTACGTTCTGCATCTTTTTATGTATCATTTTACGGTTTAACCTTTTTAGTGTTTGACACCTTTGCTATGATATTGCCCTGAGAGGTTTTACAAAAAAGCATATTGTTTCATTTTAAATTTAGCCTTCTTTACTAGAAAATTGCAATTAAAATTTATTAAATAATAAAATTACATGAAACTAACCCAGATGTGACATAGCATTCCAAATTTTCAATAACTAAATGTGAACTTTCTGAAAAATTCTATTTATTCAGGTGATATCTCATGAATGAGTAAAAGCGGACAGGCGATGCTTGTGTTGATTTTATTGTTAAAAGTGTGGCAGAAGCTTTCATAAAGAGTTTTAAGTTCTTACTTTTATGAAATTAAATTTCAATTTAATAAATTAAGTGGAAATATGCGAGGATTATATAGTAACATTGTTTTATAAAATTTCGTATAAGCATCACAAGTTTTTAGATCCTTCAGCATTTTTGACTCTTAGTAGATATGTTTAATTTATTAAGTTTCTAACTTTAGAAAGGAAAACTTTCTCGTTTTTCATAGTGATTTTCTCAAAAGTTATTGATGCAAAAAATTAATATTTGATATATGTACATAGTAATAAGTAATATAATAATGTCATAGTAGTCCTTTTGGCACGATATTTTGAAATGCCTAAAACTTAAAAGAATGAATATCTAAAACTACTGCCATTAAATAAATAACGAAAAATAAAACTGTAATTAAATAAAACGTTTCTATTCGCCTCATTTGAAGAAGTAGATCATCACCACCCCAAACTACTGATATTTTATATCAGTCATAATATCCAAGGCCATATTACGTAAGAAACTTAAGAAACGTGATCGACGAAAGCAATAAAAAATTTCTTTTAAAATTTAACGCTTACAGGACTCCTGTGGTAAGATAATACTTCCTTAAAGGTGGAAAAAATCGCGTTTCCAAAAAAATGCCAACAAAACCAATAATTTAGCGAGAGTAATCGAATACGATCGAACATGAATCGAGTCCCCTACCGCACTGTTTAGGCCCTCTTGGGGGTCTGAATTATTTTCCAAATCGTTTGGCACATATTATGGAGATTTATTTAGCTCGCCACATGTTATCGCTCGCATAATATGGCGAAATGGGGCGAAAATTCGTGCCCAGAAAGACACTACCGGAAAGTTTCCGTCCTCCCACAACCAAGGGGGTTAAATTTCACGTGCGGGAAAGATTTATCGGGAGACTTGAGAAGTTTATTTTGGTCTGCTCTGACCTGGACGGGATGGGAACTGGTTGGATTTCACTGGTGACTAAACACTAATGAAGTATGGAAAACACAACAGGTGCTCCAGGTGCGAAGGCGCCGTGGGGCCCATATGGCTTCCAAGGGTACTCCGGAGGGACTCGTATATTTTGATAGGCGTAGGCCGATGATTAGGTACATTTTGTTTGTTGTGAAATTTGATACAGGCAAACATTAGTGCCACGAGTTAGAAATGGGGCTCTGGAAAAACCCCTTTCGCGTGCACATAGGATTTTCCCACCAGAAAAAGAAATTGTTCGATTGAAGATTGCGTTCTTTTCATACTACTTCATCCCTTTTATGTTTAAAAGTAACGCCACTCGATATTTTTAAAAGTACAAACAAATTATAAAATATGATTTGTGATTTCACACCTCGAAATGAAAAAACTTAATCTTTGTGGGATCACTTTGTCCATCAAAATACTTTTTTTCACGAGAAGCTCAATTTTAAATTTAATTTTTATATAACAGAATGACTGATTGTAAAAACCTACAGGGTACCTTTCTTAACCAGGAAATTTGGAATTTGGTAATAATAAGCAAATATTGTTCAAATTTAGTAGATATTTATTATAAAGTATACACACGAGTCTTAATCGCAAACCTATGTAGTTCAATAAAATGAAATTTATTAACCATATGTTCATACCAAATCTGCATATTTTTGTAATTGTGAAATCAACATTTTCAACTTGCGCAAATGAAAACTAGTTAAAACCGGGATATAACTAGAGTAAAATGGCACTCAGAATTAAAAGTAATCAATCCTTTCTTTTCTCTTATTTGAATATAGAAGTAAAAGGCCGCGTATATCCCTCATTTCTTTTAATTTTCTCAATTGGAGCCTTCAAGTTATGTTGCTCTGTGAAAACTGACAATTTGTGTCCAGGAAAGATCACGACTTTTGCAGAATTTTCCAGCTTCAACCGGACTTGGTCAACAAGTAGCTACACGATTGGGACAAAATTACGCAAGGGTAGTCTTAATTTGAAGGTGACATATACAAAGCTTTATTTGATAATAAAAAAAACTTAGTCTACATTTGGAGTCATTATTTCAAATACAAAAGCGAGTGTGACGCGTGAATCAAAATTGAACTATTGAATTATTATAAATATTTTCATACTTATGTAGGTACCTACTTAGCGATGTTTTTTCATGAATGATCGGAAATGGAACAATGTGTCTTGTGTTACATTATATGCACCAAATGCAGTAAACCTATATTCCTACGTATTAGGAAATGTCCTACAAGACTACTTAATATTTTAAAAGTTGTAAATCTAATAATAATAATAATATAATATTTTGTTCAACTTTAATTATTCAATAAGCCCCTCGATTTTTATTTTGCGTAAACTAAAACCAACACCTCAATGCACCTAATAGAAAGACCATAGGATAATATTAATTTCTCAAAGTTTTATTAATTTTTTTTGTTGTTTTTGTAACGAAAGTACTATGATATAATAATAAAGTGTAAATGAATTTGTATTGAAAATTAAAACAATAGCTGTTCAAGATTTTAAATACAACGATATTTGTAATTACATGTGTATCCCTACACTCAGGAATGAGCATCAGTACAGTTTATGCTTGTGACACAGTCATCAGTTCGCGGAAATTTTAAAATAAATTTCTCATTTGCGAGAAGTGTTTACAACAATTTAAGTGACTGATGGAAAGTTTTATTGTGTGTGGCAATTTAAATATTTGAATGCAAATATTCCTTCAAGTAGCAATGGTTATTCTTATTGAATGAGCTTGCGTAGATGTAATTGATTCAATGACGGAATGTATGATCATTGCGTCAATTATATTGTGACATACACGTTAAGCATTGAACATTCTAATTCTAATGATCATTCCTGTGTGCCGTTTGCTCAGAGTGCAATACAAAGATTTGATTTTGAAAGTTGCATAAATTGATTTTCCAAAAACGTTAAGCTATAGCCATTTAAATAATTACATTTTTACGTTATCTTTTCATTTTGCAGCAAATTGTACAAAATTTGTTTAAAATCATTAAGATTTTTTTGTAACAAATATTAGTTGATTAATTAAATGACAAATTATTTATTTTGACAACGCAAACCTTTAAGTATCTCGATTTTAACATAAATGGGATTAGTCCACTTTCAAAATAACCGGCTCATATTTTATATTAATATTATACCAAACTATTTTGGATAATTTTAAGTTACTAAATTTATGTTTTTTTCTCTATAATTATTATGGTGAAAATAAAGTATATTATTGTATAAATAGTATCTGATCAGTATGATATAAAAGCTTTACATATTTAAATGCAATCAAGAGATCTAATTCTTTTAATATTCACTCCACTACATTGCAAAAATAATACCTATTAAAGCATAAGTAGAATTGTTTGCTAAAGAGGCCGAATAATAAATCAGCAATCAATTAGAAACAAAAGCCGCCGTAATTGCTTAATTGGAACAATGGGGCTTTATGCTAGTGAAAACTGCAAGCAGGGCGGCGTGTTATGTTTCTAATCGCTAATACCTCTTCACACGACAATTGAACAATGTTGTCGAACAACATTAGAATTCAAATTAACTTAAGCCCTCCAAGGATCATTATTTGACCAGAAAAAAGGGAGCAAACAAAAGTAAATGTCCCCGAAGCGCATTGATTACAGGAACTCACCTGCCGGCCAATTCTACGGATGTTTGTAGGTTCGCTCGGGTTGTTCGCTGGCTCGAGTGCAGGTAATTGCCCTCATTTCATTCAATTCACGCAACTCAGAGTTCGCGGTAAGTGCTGCCGAGTGCAGTGGATGGCGCTTATACCACGTTTGGTCGCATTTTCACTAGCAATTATAATGGAGAAGGGCATTTAACGTAAGAACTGAAATTCCTACCACTTATCGATTTTCCTCACCTGGAAAATGGTCTGTGCCAGCGAAATTTTCTTCTGCCCCGAATCGAGCGAGTCCAACAGCACGGCTCTTAACCGCCACTACTCAAACTTGCAATACATTCGAGGATTATGCTAACACTTAAAGAAAGAAACCTACCGATTGTGGGTTTTGCGCAAAAGTACACCTCTTTACCTTACCGAAACCCTTAATTTAATTCAGATAAACAAGTTTAGATAAGAAACGCGCGGTGTGCGCAACTGGCGAGTGTGTTTTTAAATTTACTCGAATAAACAGTCTTCAAAATAACTCAAATACTCGTCGAATCTCATTAACCTGGAATGGAAGATATTAACTTTGAATCGGTGCAATTTAAGAGGCCAGCAAATACCGAGGAAGTTTTAATTACTGACAAATAAAATATCTTAGAAATTTAAAGCGCCATAGAACCGATAAGCTTTGCGCACCGAGCCCATTTTCAAGAGTAGGAACAACTTTCAGAGGCGATATCGATTTTAAAATAGAGTTTCTTGAGATCGCTATAAGTATCATTAAATTGATTTTGGAGTGGAAAAGTTGCTGACATTTTTTTCTTAAAAAACCATACAAGACATATGATACGTATATTTTGAAAGTGGCCTAATTCCATTTTCCAAAAAAATAAGCTAGCTATTTAAAGAATTACATTTTTACATTATCTTTATATTTTACAGCAAATTGTACAAAATTTGTTTAAAATCATTGAGATTTTTTATAACAAAATATTAGTTGATTTATAAAATGACAAATTTTTCGTTTTGAAAACGCAAACCCTCAAATCTCTCGATTTTAACACAAATGGAATTAGGCCACTTTCAAAATAAACGGCTCATACAAAGACATGTAAATATTTAATATTATCAGGTAAAAATTAGCACACACTAATTTCAAATATGTTATTTCAGTTTTTCTGAAGAAAAGCAGACTCTCAGTTAGTACATATGCATGAGAATTGTATTATATTAAACAAGTTTTAAACTGCATCCTTACTATACACGAACACTGCAAAATTATTAAATTTTAAACATATAAGAAATTTTCAATGAAATATTGAGAACATCCATATATACTATATGTAAAACTTCATAATCGGATTTTTTCTGTCAAAATCATACGCAGTTGAAACTTCCACTAACTAACAGATTGTTCAGAAACACTCCCCAGTTCCTCGTTCTGAGTGGAATTGAATGTAATTTTTCCAGCTTAGGGCGCCAAAATCCGCTTATTTGAGATACACATCATCCTCACAATCCTGAATTCCGCAAATATCCATTAGCGTCTCTCGTATTTTACTGATTCGAATATTTCAACAAAAGCAATGAAAGAAAATATCCAGCGCAGCCATAAAATGAGTAAAATCATTAGTTGAGTAGGTCTACATGACTCAGAACTACAAAATCGATCAGAGGCGGTCTTGGGGGGGTCCGACTCATGTACCAATAGAAAACTTTCTAAAACCAACTCGATGGTTGGCGAACCCAATGACCGATGTCATAAGTTGAAATAATTGAAAAAGTTTGAAAAACATCCCCAGCAAAGTGCTTCATGAAGCGCAAATTTAACATGTTTCAAAATCGATCCGTTGTGCTCCTTGGGAGTCCACTTAAAAAGGCACTTGGCGGCTGGTTCTGCACGAAAATTGCGTTTAATGTTACATAAAATTACTTGCTTGATAGGCTGCATTTATGTGCCTATGCGTGGGTGGGTATTTCCCACAGCACGAGCACCACTCGGGCAATCTCAAAATTCCAATTTATTTTTTCCGACTCAACTCTCCGGGGATGAAGGGGTTGAGTTTGAGTGTATATTTGAGGGCTTTCATTTACTTTTAATTATAACGGATTACTCCGAAGCTGGGCCTGCGGTGAAAGGTCCTTACAGGGACTGCTCGTGAATAATGAATTGATTAGTTCTGCTCCTATCACTCATCGGCGGGAAAAGTTTTTAGCAAGTTCGTTAATTAAAGATATGAAGGAGTAAAACATTATAGTTAGCAGTCTTAGGGATAAAATATGATAACTTAGAGCCAAATTACGCTAAATGGCAAACAATTTTATCTCCACCACGGCGAAACTCCAAGTGTACGTGTTGCTACTTCAATAAATTCAATTTCGATATGAGAAACCTTAGTAACTAATCTTAGATAAAGGGGCAAATATTCGCACACGTATCTTACAATGTTCCCAAACTTGCATATTAATAAATCAGAAGTTTATGTTTATTTGCAATAAAATCGATTCCTTATTCGCAAACCTTTTTCGGTTTCTTTCCAGCAGTGAAATGGTTCAGAAAATAATCGCATTAACACAAATTCCAATTTTTCAAAGTTTAAAGACATTAGAAAGCAAAGTTATCGGTTATCGAACTAACGGATGACTAGTGGGATTTTTGTTAAAATTTACAATTGTGTAATTTGAACACCATCGTATTTTTCTTTTGCATTAGAGAAAGATTCAAATTTAAAAAAAGTTTCTTACTCCTCTTTAAATTCTTTTGCGCGATTTTTATGGAAAAATCGGTTACAAAATAAAGCAAATTTGCAATGTTTTATCTCAAGGAGTTGAAAAATTCTCCTAAATTTCTAGGAATTTTGTAGTCTGCTACACTTTTAATTATAGAAAAGCTAGGAGCTCAAGTCTTGTTACGTTGTACTGTGTTCTCATTGAAAAAACAGGTAGGTAGGTAATTAAAATCGAAAATGGCTTATTTGAAGCATGCATATTATCAAATATACTTTAATAAATATAAACTTTATTTTAGATAGACATCATTATGATAAGAAATTCCAAATCACAGAACTTCTTTATATTAATCCAAGATGTAAGAAGTCTATTGTTAATTTGATACTTTCAAGCCCTTGAATAAAAATACTGTAAAATTTAAATTGTGCTTCAAAAATTTTAATTCATGATTTTTATTTCTTTGTATCAGAACGCGGAAATTCACTTTTTTGTTTTCAAAAAATGCTGTTCATAAATTTGGTTATTACACACAAAAGACTTGAAGTGAACACAAATGATGCAACATTAAGCGTTATTATGTTATTTAATTCCAGTAAGTGTAAGTATAAAAGTACAATGAATCAAACAATAAAACTAAGTCTGATCATTTTCCTCCAGTCCACATAGATTTCATGCTATTTTCCAAGCAGTCGATATTTAATTACATTTTAATGCATTCCCTTTGTTCTGACCAGAGTCAAAGAACACGCATTTTATCGATTAATTTTCGTTGTCAATATTTAAGAGCTATGTCAAAAGTGTACCATTTTTTCCCTCCAGTTTTTGGTCACATGCTCGCAGCGGATAAAAAAGTTATCATTCTCTTTTAAGGAATTTTTCGACTAAAAGCCATTTTTCTGTATCATCGAAATAGATAGACCCTACAAAAAACCCTAGAAAAAATAAGTGATTCCTATTAATCAAGTAATTAGAGTTGCTTTATTATAGAAATATAAGTATTCAAGAAACGCGATAAAGTATGTATTTCAAAATGAAATTCAAAATTACATAAAACATTGAAAACATTCCTGCCCACCCTCTAAAAATAAAATCCCGTAGCACTGCAAATGATAATCTTATCTTTTCATGCTTTATGTGATTGATCGTGTTTTAAAAGAGTTTTTATCGCGAAAACTGTTTAGATTGTGGACAAAGTGAATTACGTATTTTCCTGATAATTGAAAATATGCGAAGAAAAATTCTCCATGATAAGTTTTGATTGCAATAGAGTACAGACGTAGGTAAGAAGATGATTTTTTAAATAGTTACGAACTTTTAATTCAAATAAATTAGCAGTAGATAAATTTCGAATATCAAAATAATTTCAATCATAGAAATAATATAACTTTTACATATAATATATAGATAGTATATAAATGGATACATTTTTCTTTTTTTGTAGTCGTGTAAGAACAACGTTGTTTTGTGGGGAAGAAAACTAACTATGATTGAACAAATGCATAGTTCATAATATTCAAATTTAAAACTTTTATTATGACTGAAGCAAAAATTTTGAGTAGGTATGACTGTGCAGATTTAGACTCAAAAAGGTAGGTAAAAGTACGTTTCAATACAAATAAAAATAATAAAATAGTCAAGTAAAAAATAAGCTTCTTATCTTTTCATTATTCTCTGCATCAAATTCAAACAGCTTAAGGATTCTTTTTTTACTTTGTTTCTGAATGCTCCAAAGCAAAAAGTAACTTTTTTCTCAAATGCCAACCGTCGCCGAGACTGAAAAATCGCGAGTCAGGTCAACAGCCTCAAACGACGAATCTTGACGTGCGAACAACCGGAGCACTTCAAAGTAATTGATGAACATCTTGATTTCAGCTAAATGGCGCAATATACTTGAATTCATTCGAACGCCGTGACCTCGAATGACTGCAAAAAAGTGTACTATTGATTTTGACAACTACTGCCCACAACCGCCCGGGGAATTATGATTTTAACGAGATGAATGCCAGTAATCACTTATTTTAATAAGGAGCATGTGCTTCATTATGCCTCGTTAGCTATTCTAACGATTGCAAATCCTCTGATTGTTTTCACTTACGTCGAAAGCCTATGACACATGTGACGGCAAGATGCGAAT
The DNA here is from genome assembly GCA_959613345.1 of Tolmerus cingulatus. Classification (NCBI taxonomy): domain Eukaryota; kingdom Metazoa; phylum Arthropoda; class Insecta; order Diptera; family Asilidae; genus Tolmerus; species Tolmerus cingulatus. Next base: position 12,979,186 of record OY390708.1, on the reverse strand, counting down.
TTTAGTGCTTTAACTAATATTGATTGCTTTGAGTCACTGTTACTCTAATTTTGCAATTTAAGTGAGTATATTTAACATTACTATCATGTGCACTGACGCGATTGTTCATTCCAGTTAGTTCGTTTTGCATTGAAAATTTAAAATATTTAAATTTATAAAAATACAGTTCCATTCAAAGTATAGTTATGTATATAATTTTCTTCCACGAGTACCAGCGCGCTGAAAATACAACATTTTATACATACAATATTTTCCTCATTTTTTGCGAAGGCCAGGACATCCTATATAGGACATAAAAATCCATGATATGCTCATTCGACCAAATAATTGTATGAAAAAAACATTATCTACATATTTCCAGCGCCAGATAAAATATTAAAATATTTATGGAATCTGAACTATTTTTTCATGGGTGATCGAACGAGCTAATCATGAATTTTATTATATTGTATGATAAGTGAACAGTCATCGCGTTCATAAAACTTTTGCTTCATCACTAATTAAACAAGTAGTTAATGTAAATCCGTATACTTGCTAATAGAATATGGATACAATTGTTTATTTGAAAGAATTGCCTTGAAAATTAGTATTAGGGAAATTTTAAAGATGCCGATTGCGAATTGATATTTTATTTTGCTTGGATCTGTCATATCTTTAGAAACTGAATAAATTTGTTCTTCACTAGTCTTTTTTTAATACTGCAGGAATCTTCTATTCAAATTTCTCAACAAAATCTTAAAAAATGGCTAATGAATCTCAATTGAAAAAGAGATCCTTATGACTATATTACGAAATTTATTATTGATAGCTTTTAAGACTTACTGCGAAAATTGAATTTTGCATCCACATACATAATGTATATCATAAATTTATATAACGCAAAATCGCCTATCTCCGACCATCCTTTTAATTCCGACCACTTTTTATTTTTTATAATAACTATTTTTTGAAATGTACAATTCAGTTGAGGTTTTTTGAAACGTATATGTATTACGAAATTGGAAATAGCGGAGAGATAATGTATATGTGTTTAATTGTTGGAATGATTAAGGGTGAAAAATCGATTTACTGAAAAAAGTCATCTAAATTTCCTTAAATTTAAAGTTCTTCTTTTTCGAACTTTATACATTATTTTTCCTATCTACATATCTTAAAGTTTAATTAAATACAACTATAATTATTAATTACTGTGATATAGTTACCTAAAATTATATTTTAATCGATCTATTTTAGAATAATAAATATGCATGATGATGACTGAATCCGACAGACCAAACAGACGATAATCCACAATCGACACCGAATTTAAAAATCTTTTAAGCCTTAATAAAGATCGTTTCTATTTCAATTGGAACAACAAACTTTAAACTGTTCAAGAATGTCGTTCAGTGTGATTGAGCCGATTATGAAACCAAAACAATAAATTGCCTTAAATTTCAGCCTTCAAAATGTATCTTAGCTTTCGAGCCGGAAAACGATACCTTAGATAAATTCAAGCGATAAATTAATTAATACTGAAAATGACTATCTTGTACCTGGTGTGTCAACATTCCACACTTTGTTGATAGTGTAACTTGAGGGTGCGTGCAATCAGTGTCGCAATTCATTCGTCGAAATGAAAGGGCAAGCATAAGGACAAATTCGAAATAGCCGGTTTTAGTGGGCACCTAATTGCAGCGGGGGTGGTGAATCCGTCGAAAATACCCAGAATTTTTTAAAAATACCTCTAGCTAGAGTATTTTTCTTTATTTCTGGCTACTTTTTACCTATAAATTCTGACGGCGAACGAACTCATTGATTCCGCCAGTCCATCAAGAGTCAGGCCGAGCGTTTTAAGCGCGGGCAGGCGTTCAACTCGGCCGTGCGCTTAAATATTCAAAAATTGAGCGTGGAAACGGCTCAAGAAGTTGTTTGTCACCGCGAGGCGGGCTGGTTAATGTCGTCTACGCCCACGGGACACGTCAAGCCCCTTTAGAAGTTGCGTAATTGCCGCGCTCCGTGCCGCCCAACGTCGGCTCCTCGGGGCGCACTGCAAGCGCGCACCGCGCCCGGGGGGCTGTGCAATAAACAATTTTGCAGAAATTGTGGCAATTTGATGCTCAGATAAACTGGAAGAAATTCAGCGCTACCGCTTCAGCCAAAAGACGAAATCCGGAGCGCGCGGAATTCGCCTTGATTGGTCCATTACCGCGATCTCGTTCGCAGCCTCTTACTAGAACTTTTAGCTTTTTACAACCTCTCGAGTTATAAACAACCCGGCCGAATAGGCGAAATTATTTCTGGTGAGCATAAACTTGGAGTATGCTCCACTTTCCGCAACTAATTCGCAGAGTGGAAGTATCTCAAAAACCAGTACGTCTTCCAGGGAGTGAGCTGATTGAGAAGGTAAATAATTTATACCTGTGCTCTTCCCAAACCCCGCCGCCTGTTTACGCCGGACGGCCCCCTCAAAATTTGTTTTCTTAGCGGGTGCACGTCATTTCGGGGAGGAAAATAAAACGAGTACAAATAAGATTGATAGGAAATTACCAGGAAGCGAAGAAATCGTCGGTGCGTCTCTTAAATTGCGTGTCGTGAGCCGAACGCGATGAAATATCCGCGACAATTCCAACAGCTTTTCCCTGGTGGTGCGGAAAGACATGCTAAAAATAAGATGCTCTCTTATAGTTATGAAATCCAAAAGTAAAAATAATTCACCAGGCACAATATTTTTTTTATAAAAACAAACCGAAACGCCGGAAAGAAGAACAATAATAAAGAATTTCAGAAACTCTGTTTATCTTATTTTATGCTTGCTAAGTAAATATTTTTGTCTTTGTTTTTATATACTTAAAATTAGTTTTAATCGTTTTATCAGTTTCCTTTTTAACCAATCCCTACATTCACAGCGTGCAATATGTACACAAACCATTTCAAGCCCTTTTCGATCCTTTTCTATCGCCAAAGACACATACATATGTATAACATAGGTTTTTTTCGGGAGGGCTAAAATTAACAAAAAAAATAACCTCTTTGGACTGATTATAACTTAAGATAAAAAAAAGATCGGAAAGTAAGTACATATTAATGGTAATCCGCTGAAGTAACCTATAAAAAGATTTCTCCAAATAAAGGAAGCCTAAAACAAGATCAAGTTTACTTTAATAATTATTGTCTTTTTAAATACTTGGTGTCTCAAAAACGGCTACACAAATCTTAATTTTGGTAACCTTGGGTAACCTTCAACATCAGCACATTTTGATACTATGACAAAATAAAGCTTTTAAATTAGAACCAGTTCGAAAGTGTTGATTTCTGTCGTAGGTTACTTAAAAGAAGTTCAGAATCATGAAATTTACTTTCAGAATTGTGTGTTTCAATCTCCCAGTTTTCAGTGATGATCGAGGTTTATAACATTTCATATATTTTTGATTTAGTATTTCAGATATTGTGTAATTTATATCAGTAAAATATAGATTACTTTTTTCCTGCTACTATACTCTATGTAATATTTAAATGTATACTTTTGTGCAATGAATACTCAGAAACTCAAAAAAGCTGTGTTTGAATATAGGTAACAAGAATATTAAATAAATTTTTATATCTTGTTTCTTTGTTTTGTAATATTCCTTTGAAAAGTATAATTAGTGCGCAACGAATAATAAATTCAACTCGTAGGAGCAATTACTGGACAGACGTCTTATCTAATATTTAAGTAAGCCCGTGTTGTCATTTTTCACTCAGGGGAGTCCCATTAGATTGTTTTGGACTTCAAAGTAGCATTTGCACCTTTCATCATCTTCATTCCTTAAGAAGCCTGTGCTCAGGCGGACTGCGGCGAACGGGGCTCCTGTCCATCAAGTCCAAATTCCGTCCCTTCGAAGCTTCGTTCTGGTCCAGGTAAAGCGGGAGCTAAAACCAGGGCTCCAGAGATTAACTGACTAAATTTCTGAAAATTGCGCTAGCTTTCCGAGAAATATGTTCAATTAAGCAGATGGACGAGGCACAAAAATATTACTTGATTAATCGAAAAGAAGCAACAGTGGCCCGTCTTCGATTCAAAGAGGAGTGCTTAGAAGCTCCGTCTGTCTGTAAATTTAGAATACCAATCAGTCCCACCTGGGGGAGGTCGGGCGAGGGATCGTTTTAAGGAAAGTGCACCATCCCTGACCGCCCGAACACGGTTCCTGTTAATCCCAGTCCGAAAGCAAAAAAAAAAAGGTTCGCCCTCATAAATTGAACCACCGCCGAAAATCCCATTGGAGTAAGAGTATTGTAAATAAATGAAATTTTTTTTAAATATTTACTGTTGTAAAGTATGGGGAGCGAGGACAGGGAAAAAAGCTCCAGATTAGCATGGGGTCCTGTTGCATTTCGAACGCCCTTCAGAGGTAATCCCGAGCTCGCCGCAGGGGGAGGAGGAGGACGGCTAATTGCCTCCCGATTGTGAGTTCCCATTCCTGGGAAATAAAATATCCCTCCCAGTTGTAGAATATGCACATTTTCCTTTTTTCTCCAACATTTTTTCTTCCTGGAAAAACTCTGGACGGCCTTGTGAAGGCGACATCGGTCGAAGGGAGCCCCTGAAGGCTTTGAACAGCAACCGAAACCAGCGCAGCAACAAATTCGTTTTAGGGCGAAACGTATCCTCGGAATATGAGGGTTTTATGGCCAAATAAAACGACATGCTGATGGCCCATCGGCTAAAAAGGAGAAAAAAAGAAACCATTGGTGGCAGGGGGCGGAATGGGGCGCAGACCTTTTAGGGCTCTACTCCGGTCTGACGAAGTGTACTCTGCACAGGCCGCGACGACGAGCTACCTGTGCAGGGATCAGGTGAAAGTAGGGATCACAAAATTACAAATCGATAATTGACAAGAACGGCGTTATACGATTTTAAAACGGGCAATTGGGGGCCAGGAATGAGGAAGGGAATAGTCCTGTTGAACTTTCGCAGCCCCATTCCCGTCGCTTATCAGGCAGCGGCGGGACACTGTTATCACGCGCTGCCCCTCGATCGCTGGGGAGCTCTGGAGCGAAGGCATCCCCCCAGTCGGAGCGACAGGACCCAGCACACCAACAAAAAGGCTCAAAGAGGACTCACAGTTTCTCGTTGGCTCGTTCAGCGCCGCAATATTGATCCTTAAGCCCAGGCCTTGACTCCGCTCACTTCTCACTGGATTTTTCCCTTTTCGTAACACAAACTTGCCTTCACTGCACCACAGCACAATTCTTATCTATTAACTCGATTTATCAAGCTTCAAAGTTGGCCAAATTTAGTTTAGCTCCCTTGACTTTTCCCGTGGGCCCCACGAGCAGCAGGACAGAGGCACAAGGACCGAAGAAAGCTCTCACTGCAATTGAATCCGATTGGAAAACGGGCGCATCTGAGCGGCTCGACGGAGGTCAAAATTTGAAAATTGCATTCGCTCTAGGATTAAGCCTTGACCGCGTCACGTTTCGGGCGAGAGGATATTTTGTTCTGCGTTTTTTTGCGTTTATTTTAGTATTTTTTAATTAAAACTCGGGTGAAAACGGACCCCCGTGTGTGATTAAAATTCGCGACACGAACCGAACGTCCGCTCTCTCCACTTAAAACAATATGGCGGATAAAGTTCAATGGGCTGTCAAAAGTCGAACGGCCTCTTCTCGGAACGTACCGAACAACGGGACCAGTGGTCGAAATTGATAAGTTCGACGTTCCAGGAAACCAGTCCAATTGGAGTGTAAAAGCATTGCCAGATTTAAAAATAGATTCAAACGACTTTTGACAAATTTTCAATTTATAAATAAAAAGACCGGTTTAATACAGAGTTATTAAGCTATTAGCAAAAATAACTTAATATAAAAAAAAATGCTTTTCTTTAACGTAAAACATAATGAAACTTAAATATTACTGCAGAATAATCATAATTAAATATTTTATTCCTTATGAGTTACTGATATTAATTAAATTAACTCAAAAAACTATTGAATTTTACACTTATGACTTGAAAATGATATATCATCTCCTAATTTTGCAAATAATGACGAATGATAACTATACTATCTAATCGTTTATAATCCTATAGATTTCATACTCATTTTCCCCCCTTTCAAAAACCTGTCAAGCGACCGCATCCAACTTCCCACAGTGATCTCAAGTGTACAACATCAAAGTCGGGTATTGTCACTTTCTCAACAAAAATGAAAAAATTCGCGAAATTGGATAATAAAGAGTGAAAAAAAACCCTTCGGAGAATCGAAAAATCCAACAAGTTTCTAACATGGGCAACTGTGATAGGCATAACAACACACCATGCGCTAGCTGCATGCGGGCCCTGAAATGGATCCCAGTTTTATTTATTGTCGCGATCATCGTCTGGTCGTACTACGCCTATGTCATTCAGCTGTGCATTTGTAAGCCTTCGGGGCTCCCCGGCCGGACCGTATTAATGAAACCTATTCTTTCCAGTGTCCGTCGAGAATATATTTGAGAAGATAATCTTCCTCCTGTTCTACCACGCAGTTTGCGTCCTGTTTTTCTGGTCCTACTGGAACACGGTCTTCACCCCGATCGGGACGGTGCCACCGAAGGTAATTCAATACTCCGCAGACCGGCGGCGATTAATCTCGTCAGCGATAAGATAAAAAAAACCGAATATGTGTTGTATCACCGCCATAAACATCGGATTTCGCGGGGCAAAGGAAATTTGCTGATGCAGCAAAAATGCTGGCGGTCGTAAATTATAATTGCTTTTTGGATGTTTATAGTTTTATAACCAAATTCCTATTGAAAATTCAGCAGTTCCATGAGTCTTCATGGGCGTATAAGGCGCCTGAAATTCATGCTAAAAGTCAGACAATCACCTTGGGGTCAAGTACGATTTGCATATCCACTTCTATCGAGCAATGAAGAACTGCTCTAAGTCTTAGAAGACAAAGCGAATTAGTTCCCTTCCGAACAAGTCTTAATGACCTTAGGGAAATACCTTCTACGACGCTTAACGTAAAATGTTATCGCTATTTTAAGTTCAGAATTTATTGAAGCCAGATCTAAACGAGAGACAACCTTGTTGACGAATTACCTGCAAGGTAGTAGAAAAGCGAGGCAAAACTTGTTCGTATGCTTCAATTGAGTAATTCCGGGGACAGGATTTCCCTGTTCATCAGATAATTTGCTTAAATAATTATTTAGTTAGCACAACGATTCGAAAAAGTTCACGATTCATTTTGCCCTCATATTCTTTAGCAAAAAAAGGATTCCGTCTCTTAATAAGCTCTCGAAACTGAAAATTTGTAAATTATTATTTACGACAATTTCAATTAATTTTGCTTATTTTGTGCCAAATTGGGGTTTTGTTTTGTTTAATAAAACAATTTCAAAGTAATTAAAAACAAATAAGAAAAATATTGGGAAGTTTTCAAGCATAAGTATTTTTGAAATAAATTCCTAAGATAAGGTTCATATTTGATGCATTTAGGTAAAGTAATCTCTTAAAATACATATTTTTAAATTTCAGCTAAATTTTTTTCCGGATAGACAAGACAAATACAGCTAATACGATTTTGATATATGTTTAAATCGATGTTTTGTAATTGTATCTGAGAATTCTCTTAGTTTAGAAATTTTAGTTGTCTTCAATATTTTTAGAGTTCTAATATCATCTTATTTTTTCTAAGTGCATGATATATGTATACTCGATGTTTCGTGTTCAAGTTTGTGAATAAACTTGTTTATCGCGAAAAGGATTCAATACACTCTGGTTTATATTAAGTCAAATTTCTTATATCTTTTTTTCATTGAAAAACTTAAATATTGAAAACAAATTATCTTTAAAAAGCAGAGACAGCATATTATTAAAGAAATAAAATTTAACAAACATATCCTTACAGTGGCGGATTCCTGAAAGCGAAATAGGAAAACTTTTTCACGCTGAAACACAAGAACAACAAAAAAGAATTTTAGAACATTTTGCGAAAGATTTACCAGTTAACAATCGGTAAGTTTACTTTGAATCGTATCAGTTCGACTTTAAATTAAATACGTACTTTTCGAACAGAACCGTAAACGGCGCCGTGAGATTTTGCGATAAATGCCAGATAATAAAACCAGACAGAGCGCACCATTGCAGCGTGTGCGGTGTGTGTGTTCTAAAAATGGATCATCACTGCCCATGGGTGAATAATTGCGTCAATTTCACCAATTACAAATATTTTGTACTATTCCTAGGATATGCACTTTTATACTGCATATACATAGCACTTACAACGCTCCAATATTTTATTAAATTTTGGGAGGTAAGTGTTCCTTCTTTGTGATTTATTGAAAAACGTCTTAACTAAATATTTTTTAGGGAGATCTAGATGGAGGTATGGGAAAGTTTCACATTCTTTTTCTATTTTTTGTGGCTGTGATGTTTGCAATCAGTTTAGTTAGTTTATTTGGGTACCATATATATTTAGTGCTCGTTAACAGAACAACATTAGGTGAGTAGCAAATAGCCACGTATATCTTAATAAGAGTGTAGTAAGTTAAAAATAATTAAATTATTTCTTTCAGAGGCCTTTAGAGCACCAATATTTCGAGTTGGCGGCCAGGACAAAAACGGGTACAATTTAGGGCGGTACGCAAATTTCCAAGAAGTTTTTGGAGACAATTGGAAATTGTGGTTTTTTCCATTGTACACAAGGTAATGAATCTGATAATATTAATTAGCGTAAGTAGCTCAATCATTAGGATCATACGATATCGCTCACCACAATCTTTAGTTCACCATTGCTTGCGGGCAAATAGCATGCGAAGTAGCCCGAAATTTGGCAAATTAAAAATAAGAATCATTTGGTCTTAAATAGGAAAATTAATCCAGTTTACTAGAGAGTTAGACAATTTTACTTTAAAAATTTGCTGGTTCTGTTCTTTTATTATTGTTTATTATTTTTAAAAATTTTGTTTCTAGTCGCGGCGACGGTTTGACGTACCCAATGCAATCACAACATCAAAGTACCTCGTACGAGTCGATGGGCGATACGCCAACAAGGTTAGATGACTCTACCGATAAATTTATAGATAGTTCTGTTACTTCTGCTACTGATGATGCTACAGTTATTCATTTTGATTCGTTTACTAACAATCAGTGTAATGCGACTGGCAGTATAAACGTTGATACTGCTTGGGCGACGCCTAGCATAAATAATTCGGAGAGGAACAATCATTCCGCTAGTGTTGTTAATGTTTAATCGCTGCTTATTCTTCGTGAATTACTTTAATTACTTTTTCCTTATTGGTTTTTTTTGCGTTCGAACGTTTTTAGTGCTACCGCCGTGATAGTTATGAGAATGATTTATGATTTGCTTGCTTAACGCAGTTCAGACAGAGGAAGCTGGAAGTTTTTCATTCGTTAAAAATACCACCGAGATTAAGCCATTAATTTACTTTTTCTTTCTGGAAAATAATCAGAATTATTTTAACTATGATTTAACTTCCTTTTCTGAACCTCGTATCAGGGATTTTTAAGTTTGTTTATGAAAATCGCCTGAAGCATGAAAACATTAAAGTTGCTCATTAAGTGCTAGCTAGAGCGCTATTTTTCTGCAATTTGTGAAAACACTTATTATGATTACTAATTGCTCACAAGACACCCTAAGCATAACACCAATTACCTCCAGTGCTAATTCCTATTGTAAGGTTGTAATTGTTTTGACCGATAGTTATTTAAGATTAAAGCTTTTTTTTTTTATATTTATTCTACTTTCAATTCGTTTTACTTTACTAGCAGGATTTTTGGAACTTTTAAGGCCTCTTTTATGTAAGAATCAACGAAATTACGCACTTTTTCTATCTAGTTTTGGAATATTGTTCAATCAGAATTTTTTTAAGCCTTTGTAAAGCCAAAATTACTCATTATTTTTACTATGTCTAAAATATTTGAACTGCACACCGATTGCATCGGAATTATTTACTCTCCCGCAAGAATAATATAAATGTTATTGGTTTTAAATTATTTAAATTGTATGTATCAAAATTTCAACTGGTAGTTACATATTTCACTTCCACAATAAACTTGATTTTTTTAATTTTTATCAATAGTTATTTTGATAAAAAATAAAATTGCATTTTTAAAAATATTATCCTTTTTCAAATTTGGGCTCATGCCATCTTCCCAATTTTTAAAAATAATCGTTTATTCTTTTGGGTAAATAAGACATTAGGTTGAAAATAAATTTTCGAGAAAGCGTGAACAAAATAAACATAGAAGTTATGGGGCCTATTGCGAAAGTCGATTTTCAACAGACGATTAATTTATTAAAATATGAAATCGAATTAATGCCAACAACGCACACTCGAAATGAAATCGTAAGAATTCATAACATTTCGATCTTCCTTATTCTACTAAGTATTAACATGACTTTAAAAATCGTTTTTTTTTTATGTCAAATGAACAAAACTAATAAAATTCAGTTATTAAATTGAATCAGACATGAAATAAATAAGAGGAATTTATAACAACGCTGGAAGATACAGAATAAATATTTGAATACTGAAGAGGTTTCAATTGAGATTAAATATTTAACTAGCTACGGAGAGCTGTTAACTAATTTTTAAAGCAGATTCCCTTATATGAGATTATTATACAATAGTTAGATAAATGAATGAATATTATCTATAAATAATGCAAAGCAATAATAGTATTATTAAATTAACTACAACAAAAATGCTTAACGGACATGCGTTTTAAAGGTGTAAATTAAGAAATAAAAAAGATTCAGTCAGTTGCGAGATATTTACATCACTGAAATAAAAATTCAAATTGTGAAAAGAAAAAAATCAGAGCTTCAAGGATATTTTGCCCTGTAACTTTATCAAGTAGCAAGCATAGCCGTTTAAACTTGCATTAGACCAGTGGGGTTAAGTTAGTATATCCAATTATAAAGTTGTGAATAAACATAAATTATTTTAAATCTATAGGAATATGCATTCACAGTTACCTGTATAAGTAAGCGTGTTACATATGCATACAAAAAAATAAAAAATTACTTTATCACGCTCTTCGGCGTTAAAAAAAAAATTGAATTTGTTTAGGGTTTTGTGGCCCCACCGGGTTATAAGAAATCAAATGAATCGAAAATGAATATATAAATCAGAAAATAAACATTAACTTGATAGATATTAAAACTGTGTCTGAAGTACTTACACAATAAGCACCATTTTTGAGAAAATGGTGCCTAAGACAATGGTCAGCGCGCTAAGCATGGATAATGACAAATTTAATTCGAATATTTATTATTTTATTTATCTCAAGTGTTTTGGAATATTTTCCAAATTTGTAGTAGAGTGTGAAGTGTCCGTTAGAGAATACTTTTGGGTAATGAAGGACCTTTCCTAAATTCTGCCGAAAAAAGTTCTATATGTATGTATATTGATCCTTCAACATCTTTTGAAAAAAGGTCCCTCGTTGCTCGGGGATATATTTACTTTCAAAATTAGATCGTTACGGAGTCGTTAAATCGAACTGATTAATTTCACCATCTTTTATGGACGTTTCCTTAAATTTTTAATTTAATTCTTCATCGACTTTAGGAATTTGCGATTTTTTGTGGATTCATTTTTGATAGACAAATATGAACTAAAACTTTAGGTTTGAATTGTGTGTTAAGAATAGCAGTTTAGATATGATATCATCAATCATCATAATTGAATATTTTTCATATGAGGCATTCAAGCAGATAAAATTAAATACTGAACTCCACAAGGATTATAAGCAAATTTCTCAAAGCTAATTAATTATTTTCTAGCTTGCCATATTCCTTAATTAAGGAATTAAGAAAAACGTATTGTATTAACTAAGAGTTTTTAATGAAATATTGAATTTAATAAAGTAAATTAGATATTGAGATTCATAAATAAATTGGTTTCGAAAATGGCACTATTAAGACCAAATACGCTGTCGTCTTAATGGACAATCTAAGTCGTAAAGTAAATAGTATTCAACGCAAACAGAAGGCTGCTCAAATAAATTCTATGCTGCGAATGAACAATATGCAATTCGTGTGCAGAATTTGCAGGTAATATCGTTTTTAACGATTATTATTTTTAAATGCTTGATCGAATTATGAGATTTTGACTATTATTTATATTTTTAATTTAACTACGTTTTACATACAAAACTAAAAATCATTTAACCTTCTCCAGCGCAAGAATGTTTGATTGAGGTAAAAAAAAAATCGGAGACAAGAAAAGGTTTTAACATTCGCGTATTTTACTCACCCCCAGTTTCAATGATAGTGCTGTCAGCTTAGCATGTAACTAGCTTGTAGAAAAAGATTGTACTGTAATATTGTAGACATATTTTATAGAATATATATGCTGTAAATTGTCCTTGTTTTTTTTATATATTTGTTTTATAAAAATCGTTTATTAAAGTAATTTGACAAAAATTTGAAAAACTGTTTTTAATTTGCCAAGTTTGCTATTAAACTACTCGCTTCCCTCTGCCTGTGAATCCCTTATTGCTAATAGTGCTATTATTGCTACAGTAATTATTAGAAATATTAAATTAGGATTTTATAAAATAGTAAAGTTTACCGATATCGTAAAGCATTGTTCTAGTTTGTTGCGAGCATGAGGCGAGCTTAATATGTTTCTTATTATAGAATTAGCTATTTAAGCTCAATAATTTATTATTAAAATCAAAAGCTAATTCTGTTAGTTAAGCTTTTGCTCAGAAACCGTGATATTAAAATCACTTTGAACAGCAATTCCTTAATGAATTTAAAAAATTGATTATTAATTCTATTCGAACGCACCAATGTCTTTGATTATTTCATGCTTTGCTTGCTTGCGATACTTTTATAAAAACATGGTTGACAATTCTTAAAGACCAAAATATAAGAACTGATTACATATACATAGATATAATATTCATATATGAAATAAGATTTAGATAATATATCGCTAGTATTGCTTTAAGTTTATAACATTGAAAAAGTTATTGCAGATTTCAATACACCTTTATGCAATGTAGGTAATTTGTTGACATCATTCAATTGACCAATTGAAACATGGATAGAATTATTAACTTTATCCAATTTAATTACATCAAACATAATAATATAATTCAAAATTATCGCCATGATTCATTCCTATAGAAATGTGTGAGTAAATGGTTATTGTGTGAGCCGAGGCACTGGCTTGGGTAAATCGAGGATCCTCAATATCGATGTCTTCCAATTTCCTTGCTATAATCGAATATCCTCAATTATCTTATAAAAAGGAGCTTCGAACCAAGTAAACCTATTCGATGAGCTGTAAAATGTCTACTTCATCTAGGTAAACTATGCTGATTTTAAAAATTACCTACTTTTCAACGTACAAAAGAGTTGTCCATATTTTAAACGCCGTAGGCGGAATTTTGGATGAATTTTAATAGTTTTTCCAGAGCTTGTACGGTTTTAAATTTAATAGAATGTTTTTACAAAATTGTTCGTAGATTTTAAAGAGTATACAATTTAAAAGCAAAAATGGCTAATATAGGAAGATGTGTATTTGTTCTAAAATCTCTGTTGTATATTCAGTCTTTAAATACGCAGAAATTTTGTTTATAAATCCACTACATATTCATACATATTTATGTATATGGAATTAAAATCATATTTCTTTGTTTGTTAATTTTCGGAACTGTTTAATAATTTTATGTGGAAGACTAAATTGTTTCACTCTAAAGAAAATTAACTCATGGAACTATTAAATTGTTCGCAGATCATCTATGTAATATAATTAGGGCACAATTTTTTGTTTGTGTTGTATTTCAGATAAAGATAAGTATTGCATAAAAATAAATAGTATTTTTAGGTCGATCGGACACCAAGGTACCACTTAGAATAAAATCTTTAAAAGCTGTATTTATTTAATTAAATTGTAGTTACCAATTTAAGGTGTTTCGGGCTCGCAAGTAGTGTTTTCGTTATTTAGTGAATTCTTAGCCACCAATACAATTCGAAATTTTATTAGTTCAAGTGTTGTTTGCTTTGTGTGTGAAGCGATTTTATACATGCGCATAAAAAAAAATTTCATAAATTTTTAACAAAAACCCAAATTTCTTCACTCAGCTTCGGAGATGGAATCAGTTATCCAATTCGACACATGGACGAGGATACCGAATCCTTGCTGGGAAGCGAAACCAGAAATGATTTGGACGATAATCTCTACACAGAAAGTGGTTTCATCGACAGTAGCATTCCATAGAGTAGTTAAGCCTGAACGCATAATAAGCTTTAAAGTAAATAAACAGACATCAACGATTTTATTTGTTGAAGAACAATAATAGCCATCTCGACCGATGCAGCGGGGATCTTCGAGAGAAGCACGAAAACTTCATCAAAATAAATAACGAAAATTTTAAAATTTATGAACGATACAAACAATACTGTAATAATTAGGTATTTTCATACACACGCACCTGATCGTCGATGCGATTGACTGCAAGCATATTAATAAACGATAAGAGGGATATTTTTATACACGAGGATGACGCCGAGATTCCTTTTTAACGAGTCTGTTTTTCTTTCAATTTTTACTTTCGATCTTTTTGTTTCCGTTGGAGAGAAACACACTATCGAAAAGATAAAATATATATATATGTTGTTTTAGGAGTGCAGACGGTTAAGACTTAAAATTAGTGCAAATGTTTTGTATAGAACGCGAGTTTTAATGAATGTCATTCTAACTAAAAATCATTCCTTAATTCTTGTTAATAAAGTGAATGCAAGATAAATTTTTGGATTGTTTTAATTAATAAAAACTATTCCTAATTTTATTTTCTGTTCCAGATTTTCTTTTCGTTGTTTAAACTCAATTTTGGAATACATAATTTAAAAAATTTAATGCATTTCGGAATTTTCCTGTAGTAGTCGTGTGTCTGCCTGACTTTTATTATTACTACGAGCTTTCAAATCAAATTTCAACAGTTATTTTAGGAAAAATCTGCTGGCTTGTAACCTCAATAGAAATTAAATGAGTGATCCAAAGGAGTTAAGAAGCTCGTCTCCCAGTGCTTGCTACGGATCTGTAATTGTCATAATTTTGTTTCTCTTCATTATGGCTTTCAAAATATTATTTTTGGATCTGATGTACAGGGCAGTTGGGTAAATTATAAAATATACGAGATTTAGATTTGGTTATTTCATTTTATTTTCTATCGTATTCATACCTGTGTTCACGCGGATTCAGAAATTGTTGGCGGCATATTGAATTTCAAGAATTCAAAAATGGCATTCCTGAAATTTGGATCAATATTGATCGACATATTGACGGAGTGCTATCAAACTTTAAAACTGGTTCTCATTAGAGTTTTAATTTTAATGATGATTCGAAATCAACGATACCAAATCTTTAATTGGAACCCTTTCAATATGAAGATCATTATTAGCTATGTTGCACCTCATTTAAACTTCTTTTGATCTTATCCTCAATTCCGTTTTATTTCGATGTGAGCAACCCTCGTAACCCTTGACTATCTTCCACTGCAAGCCTCAAACGACAAATATTAAATCGTTTAAATGGCATCTTGGATCGTAATTTCCAATTACTGATGACCGCTTTTGTAGTAATTTCGGAAACCACTGAAATTCCAAATTTTCCGCCGGGGCGACTTAAGTAGATTTAACGACATCGTTGCGACAAATAGAGAAGGATATTTTCTATTTTGAGGTGTCCTCTTTCACTAAACGTTTTATATTAATTAATTCTACAATTAATAAATTATCGGCTATCTAATTTTTGCTCCATATTTTATTAGTTAACTTCGAATTAGGTTAGCGTGGAAGCAGCCAGTAAATTTTATTCGAGTGTATCGCTAGAGAGGGGAGAGATTTTTTTAGCAATTTGCATATAATGCAGAAAAAAATTCCAATTTCGGGTACGTTCAGAAATTGAAGAATATGACGGAATTCTTCAATCTATAGTGTTAAAGCTGAAACTGAAATAATTGGACTAACGCCCTTCTAAACTGACGAGTTTAACTGATCCACTCTGGTGTTATACCGCTTAATTTGACTAAAATGAAACACTAGATTTGAATTTATGAATCTTAATATTCGATGTACCAAAGCTATGCTGAATGCCTAGAAAAATCGGTTTGTGTTAAAATTTCCCATGAAACCTGCGAATTTCCCTACCAATAATCTTAATTGAGCTAGTAATTGCTTTGACTTAACTAGTACAACTTTCACACTCTCGTCCAAATATTTAGCATATATGAAGAGGCCCTATGACAGACTCCTTTAATACAGCATCCAATTATAATTAATTAAAAAAACTTCTTCCTTGTATTGTTGTTCCGGAACGTCCTTATTTAAATTGACGTTCTGCAGAAAGATGCTTCCATGAACAAAAATTTAAAGCACTTGCGCTTTTTTTTTATTTTAAAATCAAAATTACACGAAATCTATGGAAAATCTATAACTAAAAGAGAAATAGGTGAAATGAGGAGACACCATAATTTTTAAACTGCGGAACCTACTGTAACAAAAACATGAAACTAAAAACATTTAATATCTTTCCAATTTCCACTTGTATTGAACTTCCACAGATTGTGAGGGTAACGCTAGCGACCAATTAAGAGCCTTTTTCTTTTAATGTATATCAGTGGTGTATAATTTGTTACTGATTTCTTTCGTTTAAATGAACGTAAACTAAAAATCTAACTGTAGAGATCGTCATCCCCATTGTCTCCTGGTGGGTTTATGGGTTGATTCGAGCCGGAACCTTGCGAAGATGAGCCAGGATTTGAAGGAAATCTACATTAAATACCAATTTTAATTTTTCCGAACAAGTCTTAATTATTGTTATTATTTATTTACCTGAAGTTTGAACCAAATCCTCGGGATTGTTGCAATGTCTGTGCAAACATTTCGTACTTTCTGATGTCGTTATCCGACACTGAACGTCTCGCGAATTTCATTGCTTCTTCGAAGTGCTGTCGGGTAATTTCTGGAACTGGATCGTCTTCATCCATCTGATTAGAAAGAAAAGAGGAATAAAGTAAAAATCGAGAAATAACGAAAGCTGTTTGCAACTTACATCCATAGCGGAATTCTGTTTTTCAGCCCGTTCCTTTTCTCTTTTAATTTCTGCCTCAATGGCTTGTCTGATCGCCAGTTTGCAGGCTCTCTGGCAAATCTCAGTAAGATCAGCACCTGAAAATCCTTGCGTTACCTTAGCAATGTATCCAAGGTCGACCTCCTTAGCCAAAGGAGACTTTCTCAGATTTGCCTTGAGAATAGCTTCACGCGACTTCTCGTCGGGAAGTGGAATATAAATGAGCTGATCTAAGCGACCAGGGCGCAAAATTGCTGGATCGATAATATCAGGACGATTGGTCGCCCCAATAATGAAGACGTTCTTCTTCGCGCCCATGCCATCCATTTCAGTGAGAATCTGGTTAATGACACGATCTGCTGCGCCACCCGCATCTCCTACGTTCCCTCCACGCGATTTCGCAATACTGTCCAACTCATCAAAGAATAGCACGCAGGGTGAGGCCGATCTTGCCTTATCGAAAATATCGCGGACATTAGCCTCCGACTCGCCGAACCACATAGTAAGCAGCTCGGGGCCTTTCACCGAAATAAAGTTAGCCTGACATTCATTAGCAATAGCCTTTGCGAGGAGAGTTTTACCGCATCCAGGCGGGCCGTAGAAGAGCACACCACGGCTAGGCTGCATGCCGAACTTTAAGAATTTATCTGGATGCTCGACTGGGTACTGCACAAGTTCCTGGAGCTCTTTCTTAACATTCTCCAAGCCACCAATATCGGACCAAGTAACGCTTGGTACTTCGACAACTGTTTCCCGGAGTGCAGACGGGCTCGACTTAGTCATGGCGTATCTAAAGTTGTCCATAGTTACAGCAAGTGAGTTGAGTACCTCAGCCTCAATCTTATCATCCTCAAGATCGATTAATTCCATCTTTTCCCTGATTTGCTGAAGAGCAGCCTCAGAGCACAAAGATGCCAAATCAGCTCCGACATGACCATGGGATTCGGCTGCAATTTGCTCAAGATCTACATCATCGGCTAGGCGCATATTTTTGGTATGAATGCGAAGAATTTCCAAACGGCCAATCGCATCGGGGATTCCAATATCGATTTCTCGATCAAAACGACCGAAGCGACGTAAGGCTGGATCGATTGAATTGGGCCTGTTTGTGGCTGCCATAACGATCAAGTGTGAACTCTTTTTCATGCCGTCCATAAGTGTAAGCAACTGCGATACAATACGACGTTCGACTTCTCCATGAGTTTTCTCCCTCTTTGGTGCAATCGCATCAATTTCATCGATAAAAATAATTGCGGGAGCATTCTTCTCCGCCTCCTCGAATGCCTTCCGCAAATTGGACTCAGACTCGCCAGCAAGTTTCGACATAATTTCTGGTCCATTAATCAGGAAGAAGAACGCACCAGTTTCGTTAGCCACCGCACGAGCAATAAGAGTTTTGCCTAACAACGAGTCGCACGGTGAATATAAAAACTAAATTCTAATAGAAAAAATTCTTACCTGTCCCAGGGGGGCCATACATCAAAATACCTCTTGGGGGCTTAACACCAATCGCCTTGAAAAGGGATGGATGTCTCAAAGGAAGCTCAACCATCTCTTTAATCTGGGCAAGTTGTTTACGGCAACCTCCAATGTCATCGTAACCAACAGCGTTTAGAGACTCCTCCTCTTCCTAATGAAACAAGGTGATTTGTAGTAACGCCCATAGCAAGCGATTTAAGCCGATCCCTACCTCACGTTTTATAGGATCTCCGTCACAGAAAATCACAGTGTCTGGTGCCACAATGCAGTAAGGCTCTGGATCGGTTAGCACAACTTTGAACTCGATTGCGCGCATGCCTCCACGAACTATGAAATTGTCCCCCATATGAATAGGTCTGTATGCTTCTAGGAAGTACGGCTTCAAATAAACCTCAAAAAGATTTCTGCGATTAAAAGTAACAAAATGATTTCATGATCCCATAAAGCAAAAACTTCTTCATTTTCACGTACCCAGTAACACCCTCGACGGTGTCGTCAATTGGAAGAATTCTTATGCGCTTTCCATACATAACATCTGGGCAAGACTGAACTGATACAACGTCCGACAAGTGGACACACAGATTGTTCCTCACCTTATGAGATTAATTATTTTTTTGTAAGTCTTAAACTAGATGAATGAAGGAGGCACTTTTACTTACAACACGATTCATTCTAATTTTCTCATCTGGGCAGTTTTCATCCGAAAGAACAATGCAGACGGTTTCTTTACGGCGCTTTCCCTTCAACAGAACCGTGTCTCCACGAAAGAGCTGCAGCTCATCCATTTTTGCCTGTTCAAATATGTTTAGGAAAATGAATTAGCCATTTATTTGTACTAAGAAACGAGCAATAAAAATGAAGGGAATATTAAACCTCTATAGCCTCCGATTTAATTTAGATGAACTTATATTTGTCTACGTTTTTTTCTATTTATGCATAAACTCTTTCAAGAAGCAAATATATTAAACGATCTCAAATTTCCTAACTCTTTTAGACTCGTGTCTATTCCAATAGGCATAGAAAAATGTCTATCTAATTCCACCTTATATAACGTGACAAACTGAAAGACAAAATTCGTGACCATTTCATTTTAATATCCTGAATGTATCATTTAAAAAATAAAAACGGTTTGATCGATATTTGAGTAAAACTAAACATATTGGACTCTCCTTTCCTGTTCAAGGAGATTCTGCTGCCCGCCAAACAATTTCTATCTTAAACACACTCGTGATAGATTAAGATTGCAGATATGAATCTGTTCTAATTATATTCTAGTTCAATTCGAGCATTATAGGAAGTAAAATTTATCAATATGAACTGATAAGTAACATATATAACGCGCAAAAATGATGTGTTATTTCGTTTTAAACCATATTATGAATTTAAAGAACAAAGCTATCAACAGCCAAATTATGAAATTTTACAAATATAGTCCTTTTGCAAATAGTGATAGGAATGTTCTCTAGTCTACAAGTCCAAACAGGCCTATTTCGGATCTCAATAAATAATAAATACTGCAAATAATTAATTAATTCTAATGTCTAAAGTTGTTTAGAAGATTCTTTTTTTTGTAAAACAAAATCAGATGTTATAATTTTGTTCCCTTCATTCTAAAGTTACATTGTTTTGATGGCCAAGTTTCCGGAAAGATAAGAAAGTGAGGTTCAGAATTTTTGATGCATCATCGGTTATGATGATGATGGTGACGATGGTCATTTTGGGCCCATTATGACTCATTTTTATGAAGGTTTATGCTTGGTGTCGTTTGGAGATGTTGTACACAACATTAAATGATTTGTTTTGATTGTTACAGCAAAATTGCACAATTCGTATATATGTAAAAAATTGATATAAAATTAAAAAAAAGATGAAGTGATGAACTATTTATAATCTTAAAATATAAGGCAACCGCGTTGCTACAACAAAATCATGTATTTTTGTCGAATTTATGCCAAATTTAATTCATTGACATTCTGATATAGAAAATAAAACGTCTTCTTATTCGATGCAATTTTTTACATAGAATGCAAGTTCAAGACTGTCTTAAATTTGAATGTTCCGGGAAAAGGGCAAAATATTGTTTTTTGTTATTTAAAAATAAGCGAAGTTAATTATTTAATAAGAATAAAATGGTGAAAATGCAAGCGTTCGGGAAAAACCCCACTTCCTAGGCCTCTCTAGTTTTACTTTTCCCGTAATTATCACAGCAAAATGTTTCGAAGCCCGTCTAAAACTGGAGGGATACAGGACAAAGGTACAATGCAACAAACAAAAAAAGACATTTTTCCTCGTTTTATCAATAAGAAACATGAAAATATAACACGTTCGGCATGTGTCCTAAATTATAAAAACAAAGCCTCATGGCTCCCGTCGCCTGAGGGATAAGAGGGAAGAAGGGACTTCACAAATTCTTACCTGCGACAGGGAAACGACAGAGTTGTCATCGTTTACGGCCTCGTCTACGATTAAGCGGTTGGGGCGATCTTTCCTCTTCAAAATAGCAGTGGCCAAATCATCACTAAAAGAATAAGGTCAAGAAAGTTTATTAATGATTTCGCGAGCAGGTCAACCTGTGTTCGGACTGGGGTCGGGGGCTTGGGCTCTTGAATGCCATTTTCGCTGAGCAATTCCTTCGGTTTATGCAGCGTTCTCGGTTTCCAACAAAGGATCTGATTATTTCACAGTTTTCTGGAAAATTCGCATGACAGTTGCCAAGTAGGCATTGCCTTTTTGGAAAATTTTTTTGCTGAAAAGCAAAGTGCTTTCGCGCCGATAGCCGAGCGCCATTTAACTGAATAGCAAAGTGTTTACGAAACACTGGAGCATCGGCCGATTATCGGAAGGGTCAATCCCGCGGGGAGAATTATCCCAAATTTGCAGCTGTAGCCCGTTTATCCATCATTTGCACAAAATTTCATAGAATAAAAGCTAAAAACCGGGGCGATTGCGATAATTTCACAAAATTTCATGAACATGACAAGCAAAATTGAAGGAGGTTCGCTTTGTCGGCTTGCACAAAACACGAAACTGCTCAGTGTTTGGGGACCTTTCGACGGTTTTTTCGCCGGGAGTACTTACTTCTTGGGATCAGCCATCGTTTAAAGTAAGCAGTTGATCGAAATGTAAAACTTTTTACTTAAAATTATTGCAGTACAAAACTCTACGAAATCGCTTCCTCACAATCTTGCACTCTGCTTGACTGACTCAATCGAAATTTTTAGTGCTGCCACTCTTATACACACGTCGCCATCTGCTTTTTGGTTATATTCAGTCGTGGGATTCTTGTGCTCCACCCCAGTCACATGTTCGATTTTCGAAATGTGAAGAAGCCGAAATTCAAAAAACTCAACATAAAAATATATATTTTATTTAATATTATAAAAATCTTATCCCCGGCGTTAGTAAACAGTCTACTTAAAATAATAAAAAAATAAAAACAAACTCTCATTTTATCCAGTGAATAATATGTAATTATTTATTTATTAAAACTCATTGTAACGATTAAAAATCAAGTAGATTTTGACTATCTCTGAAAGTATTTAATTTAAGAAATATATTAAAATGCATTTTAGTCGAAAATCGGACGAAATTGCAAAGGTTTACCCATTTATAGCAGTTAATTATTTTACATTAAAAGTAAATTTTTCCGCTTCAAAAAGACTTAAGAATCATACTGAAATTAGAGTTTTATTTCTAACTTCCATCATTTTGTGAAATTGGTTTTTTCTTATACCATTTTCGAAATAACGATGTCGTCGGTAAACCACTATTTTCTTAAATAGTAGATGTTTAATTTTAATACAATATCTATGGTATGTTTAAAAAAATTACAGAAAAAGGTTCTTTTTTGAGTCCGCCCCAGTGGGACCCATAATTAAAGATTTTTTTAAGCAAACGAACCTTTAGAATTTTCTAGAACAAAAAACTCATTTTACAGTGTTCGCAAGGAAAATGTTAATAAATGTTTTTCACGGAAGAAGCTGGGCTAATTAGGATCTAATATTAAAGTATTATATTTCAGTTTATTTAGTCGACCGCTCAATCCGGCTTTTTTTTAAGCTGAATTAAGCAGTCGCTGCAACAATAACTTTTTTTCGGTCGAAATATGAAATAAAAAGTGATAAGATTTCCATATCGCTAAATAGGGTGTGCAATTAGAAATCAATGATTTTTGGATTTTTTCCTCTTTTTGAGTTATGAAACTTCCTTTTTTGTTTCTTTTTAATAATTATTTATATACAATAAAAAATCTTATTACAAAATGGAAATGTACGTTTATTGTTTTCCAAACATACCACTAAAGTTTACTTTCTATCCAAGGCAGTTCCATATTCCATATACTTTTTATTTTCGGTTCAGCAATTAAGCTGTCCAACACTTTAATATCTAAAACAGCAATAGATCAATCGTTCATTAAGTTATATAATTATTATTTACCTTCCGATTTTGAATATCTCTCTAAGATCGCTTTGATTTCCCAGAGAGGAACTGCGATATTGATGTCGGGGTAAATTTTTTCATTAGCTTTGATATTACAGACGCACACACCAACTATTCCTCCATTCTCATCAAACATTGGACCTCCACTTTGGCCAGCCTGCACTGATGCATCCGACATTATGAGTCCAGGCGAGCATTTGATTATTCGTCCTTCGAAAATGCTGGGAGCGAAAGTATTACTTCCTAAATTTGTAAAAAACGGAAACCCGGCATTATAGACCAGCTGACCAAGTCGTGGTGGACTAGAAGATATTCTAACGAAATAGCTGTCGGGAATTGAAGCAGGAGCGTCGAGCAAAGCAATGTCATATGGCTCATCAATTTTGGGGTTCTTCCATAAAACATTGCACTCAATATTCCCATCCACATAGCGACATTGAGTGGTATCTCGCTGCGGAATAATACAACAATAATTCAGTAATTATGAAATAAGTAAATATCATACACACTTATACTAACAAAAACAATTGTTCAACTTTAGATGGTTTTCACGTAAATTCACATAAAACGGCTTTTACGACTCCATAATTTTATCAAAAGAGGTATAAATATTTAAAATCTAATCTATACTTCACCTCAGTCTATGTTGTTTTTATAAAATTGAAAGAACCCTGAATATCTACATGAATATATTTCATACGTACCGCTTGAACAATATGCGAGCATGTTAGAATGTATCGTTTACCAACGATTTTCGTGAGTATCCCTGTTCCTTGCCCATCCTCATTATTTATCAAAACAATGCTCTTTTCCCCTAAACAGAAATGTTGCAGTTTTCATAGTATGCATCTAAAATTTTCCAACTTACAAATAGGAGACGAATATTTCAAAAATCTCCAAATAACATCCTTCCCGCCAATCTGCCGCCGAAATTCTCTAAAAATATATTGAAAATTGCTTACTAACGTAAGGTTCACCCTTTGAGTTCCCTGTTGAAGTGTCGTAAAGGAAACCATTCCAATCAGCCTTCTATAAAATATGCTTTTATAAATATGGTTTTTCTTTTTTAAAGGTTCTATAACTACAATTTATTGTTGAAGACTGCTGAGCCTTCGCACCCTTCCACGAGAGAATTTGAAAGTGAAAAAACACAATTTTGGCGACCAAGCACATTTGATACTTTCCCAAAATTAACAGTCTTATAAAAGTTCTCTAACCCGAACGGCGTGCTTATAGTCAAAGTTTCGTCCAACTTATTCACGGGCTCGAGGAATTGTACGTAAGCAGTCATGCCTTTTAGGAATAGTGCGAAATTTATAGGCTTTGTCCCTTCAGTTATTTGAAAAACAGCTACGCTGGATAAAAGCAGCTTTAAAATATCTAAAGAAAGCAAGGATCCTTTTGCAGTCTCTTCAAACGCTAGTAGTCTATCAATGATACTGGACATACACGTAAAAATGCCATCCGAATTGAAGATGTAAAGCAATTTCGCCTTGTATTTTATTAAATATTTCGTTTTATTTGCTATTCTCGCTCGGTCGAAGACTATCCCAAACATTATTTTGTGTAAGCATTGGAATTCTTCGCTACTTGAATCGACAATTTCATTGCTTCTCAAGTTTTTTGCTATTCGGTTCAGTTCACTAATTGTTAAAGGAGAATTTTTATGGAAATACGGTTCCAAAATAGTGGCTGAAGTAAAAATTAATTCATTGTTGAAAATGATTGATGATTTTTTGCAGCCTGGATATGTAGCTGCTTCCATAAGGCCATGTTGGATGGTAATCAGCATCTAAAATTAAAAGTAGGTACACTCAAAAATGTTGCATGACTGTAATTTTGAAAATAAGAAAAACAGTTGATTTTTTCTTTCTAGTTTAATAAGGATTTCTTGAAGTTCTCTATAAGTTATGTAAGTACAATAAACTAAAAATAAATTTAAAATAACTTAGGCGCACAATCCATTAAAATTGTCTTAAATTCTGCAACAGAGTGATAAATGTCCTGTTCAATGAATCATGTAGTTAGGGGAGTTACATATTTTAGGGTATATTCTTCCTCATTATTGAACATACAATTTGAATGTTCATACTTGTTGAAACTGTATATTCCCGTTCTTTTAAATCATAGCCTACTTTTTCTGTTTAATGGAGTTTTCTAATATTTGTATTACTTGAAGCATAAATCGAAATTTGTTTTTTCCAACAGTTGTGACTTTCTTAGAAGTGATTCGAACTTCAATTTTTAGTTGTTTCAAGAAGAATTATAATTATTTTATTATCTAGTAAATTATTTCAGAAAAATCGAATTAAAGAATAAAAAATAATATAACGTTACAGTATAAAAAAACGCTTTTAAAAATTGAACAATAATAATCGCGAAAAATGTACCAACATTTCTGACTTATACTTCAAAGTTAGAGCCTTCGTTAACAATATATGTTTTTATCTCTTGACGCAATTAAAGCACCAAAAAAATTAGAAAATGCAGCAAATCAACACCAAATTAATGCAGTTATGCAATTATTAAAAATCGTTGGCTATCTCCTAAAAAACGAAATACAAGAAAAGTACTCAATGTTTTGTAAATCCAGCTATATTTTTTATGTTTATAAAATTGTTGATCTTACTCGTTTAAGAAATAACATGATCAAATAGAGAAAAGGTGTGGGAATTGATAAAGGTCCTGAATGTTAATTAATTTATTGATAGTTTCCTAACATGTAACAATAAACAAGATCAATGAAAAATAATAAATGGACTTTGTCAGCATTTCAAACTCGAAAGTTATGTGAATTGCTTCCAAAAAAGTAATGGATGAAAATGATTTCGCAAATTACTTTTTATCGAAAAAAGTAAACTTATTAACATTCGTTACCTTTTCTATACAAAAAGAACACCTCCTGTGATCCCAAATGAATCTAAAAATTAAAGAAAACAAAAGCAATCACAGCTGACTCAAATGTCACAACAAAAATTATAAAAAAAATGGGCAATAAACTGACGTTTCTTGAGTTCTATCGAACTCGAGATGGCACTTTCTGCAGATTGTTGGAAACTTCTTGAGAGTTTTTTAAGTTTTGTACAGTAAGATTCAAAATTATAAATATACGGATGTAGAAAATTACACAGATTTTTTAAACGGTATAATGACTAATAGCGATTAGAAATCCGTTAAACTTTAAAATGTTTTATATTGTATGAAAAAGTATATATCAGGCACTCCGTAAAATTTCAAAACATTTGGTAGTTTTTAGAAAGAATTTCAGATACAAGGTCTTATCTGATTCACATTACCATTTCATATAACAATTACTAATCTAAAAAAAATATTATCTATTACTTTACTTGTTTTTTTAGAATCGTAAAAAATGTGACCAGTGCTCATCTTAGAAACTTAAATATACGGGTGGAACTTCCATTCGACGATTTTATAAATTAATTAATAAACTCTCATAATGATCAGAATTTTTTAGCCTAGCTTGATATATAGTCAAGGTTTTACGATTTATTGGAAAAAATGAGGCACACAACTAGGAAATAAGAACGCTTTTCTGAAAAAAAGAGCAATTTATTTCTATCACACACAAAATAAAATAATTTTAGAAAGTATAATTGATTCTTTAAGATGTGAATTTGATTGTTGGTGTGATTGTATTTTTCTGGAATAAAGGAATTTTAAAGAATATATGATTGACCGTGAGAAGACTAATCGTTTTATGTTGAAATCTAAAAAAGAAATCGTAAGTTAGAAATAAAACACCAAATTGCTCATATACACTTTTTATATTTTCCCCGTATTTATGTTTACAGAAATATTTACACGGAAAGAGATTTTATATAAAAAAGTGATTGATGGTAAGATGAGACCGATCTGCTTCATATAAAAATAAATACTTAAAAGTTAATCAATGCCTGGCTAGTGCGATAATAGAGAGTAAGTTGGTAAAAAGTGAATTGAGATATAATTTAATCGGGGGAGTAAAAAGTGTTAGTGTGTTTATGTGTCTGTGTCGTTAAGAGTACAATTCGAGTTTACTCAAAGGAATGCATTAACGAGTTCACTGCCAAAACGAGATTATTATAATTATTAATTTTAAGTATTTAAAACACAGTAAAAGATTTGTTTTAACTAATCTTGTAATGCTAATGTAACCATTGATTTACATATATTCGCAAAATTGAAATTCAAGAAAACTTTTAAAAACGTGTATATACTGAAACTGGTATCAGATACTGAGAACTTTTCGACATTATTATAAAAAATAGAAAATAAAAAAATTAAAAATAAAATTATATCTTAGGGGGAAGAATAAATAATTAAAAAAAAATATATCTTCGATGAAATTAAATACAAAACTTGTGAAAAAAATTAATAGTTAATTTAACGACTAGATCCAAAATTATATATTGTGTAAAAGTATTCTTCAAAAATTGTGCAATTATGTACAAACATGATAGCGCTGCGGTCCAACTAATTTAAATATTTTACAAAACATTAATTCTGAGATACAATATAAACAAAATAATACGCACTCTGGATTGTTCTTAAGTTGGTTTAAATGCAAATACTTTTTTCGTCCTTATATTAAGTTAAAGTTAAAATACAAATTAGAAGAACATACAAGTTGGCATTAACATAAAACCTGAACGTTACACGCTAGTTAAGGAGATTTGTTGCGTAATTATGTTCTACATAATACTAGTGCAGTTGTAGGATAAACTGAGTTCGAACGGTTCACATTTTTCCCCGAAGAAAATGTTTCTCCACGATTACTTGTTATGATCGTGGCAATGAAGTTGAGTAGATTTTCTGGATATTTCTATTCCTATTTACATATTTATTCGGCGTTGTTGTGGTGTGGTAATAGTTCGGACTCCAACAGGATCAGATGCATTTTACTTTTTACCAACTATTTCTCGCATGCCAAGGAAGTCCTCGATTTCATTCTCCAGCTGCAGAGCTTCAATGCAAGCTATAAAGTACTCCGTTCCAAAGCATTCTTCCCTGTGGAAATAAAGTGGTATTTAGAAAGTCGTCAAAGGTAATTTAAGATAAATCTTTCAAAATCTCAAAAATTTATTCAAAAACTTTTTCAAAAATTATTATTTTCCCCGTTTTTCAAAAATGCTGGTGATTAAAAATTTTGTTTCAAATGCTGACAAAAATTAGTGTTTATAACACAAAATTACAGAACGACGAAAAATTGTAATAATCAAAAACATAATTTAAAACAAATTTGAATTCAAAATATTATTTCAAAAAATCAATTATTGTAAAAATAATTTTAAAAATTATTTGTAACTGAAAAAAAAACTCAAATGAAAAATAAAACTCAAACATACCACAAACGAAAAATAAACCAAGTAAGTGATGATACGGAGTTGATGTTGTGGCTGCCACGTCTTGTTATTTTGTTGATAATCGTTTTGTGGATGTGCTTTTCTTGCAACAAATTTATTTATTTATTTATTTTTTCTCTATAAGTTAATACTACCGACCCTTTCTAAAAGCTATCAGTTTTTCTCTTATATAAACAACAGGAAATAAATAAATTAACAACAAATATTCAATATTAAAATATCAACAAAATTCGTTTCCTTCTCAATCAATCAAATAATTTCAGTTGTCGAGATTTTTTTTTTTACTTTAAGAGATTTGTTTTTTTATATGGACATTGTGTCTAGAATTTTCTTTTTTTCTTTTTGTATAATTTATTAACATATAGCTTTCAAATTTCATAAATAATTTCTATGCGGCACAATTATGATGACGAAGATGAGGGTGTTGTTGGTATTTGTGCACCATTTAGAACTTTAATGAATACTTTAAACTCATCAATTTCGTCGTTTAAGTGAAGCACATCCACACACCCTTTAAAGTACTGGGTTGTAAAACACTGATGCCTAGAAAATCATAATAAAATCAGTAAAATATTTGTAATAAGATTAGTAAAGGTTTAAACATTGGTTTACATAGATAAGTATATATGCTTGCTTTAACTTAAGAATGTTATTAACCCTCATGGAATGAGTCAAGCCACAAAGCTAGAATTTTTCGAAAATGCACTATAAAATCGAAATGATCATGATCATCAAATGGTCATTACAAACTATTGTTTTTTAATAATGTCCTGTGTTGTGTAACAGAAGAAAAATAATTATTTCAAAACATGTTAAATAGTTAATATATGATGCAATTTAACTAATAATAACAAACAAATAAATAAGTCGCGTCTGACTAAGATAATTCAAGACTCAGAATATCTTTCATGTTAAGTTCAACAAACATGCCAGAGCATAGCTGACATACATATAAATCGGAATGATAAAAGCATTTTTGCCGCCTCTTTTAAGTTAGTCTCTTTTTTATTTTGAAAATTCCAAGAAAATTTCGCTTCTACGAACATTTGTACCCAGATGCAGCCACGATGTCTAGGCCGGCCGTCCGAATTCCGCGGCAAAATAGAGCATGCTCTTAAAAACGATTCAGCCACAAAGAAAATCTTTTTCTGGGCACAGCCGAGGAATTAATTTTTTACTTGAAACAAATATTTCACATCGTAAATGATGGCAATTTTCTGAAATTTTAGGCGAACGCCTGCTAAATATTGTGGCAATATTTCTTAAATTGTGAGATGTAGACAAATCTGTTAAATACTTTAACTTTTTGGATTTACGGAATTACATTTATTCCTGCAAGTTGTTTTCAGATTTGTTGATGATATAAGATCTGTCTTTTTCCACACTTCAGTATATTTTAAAGCAGAAATATATTATTATATTATGAAAAAACAATAAGAAAAAATCAAACTATTCAAAACTTTTTGACATTTTTGGGTTATATGTATTTACAAACGAATTTTTTCAAACTTCAAACGGCTCTTCAAAAGTAAGTTAAAAGTATTTAATCGTTAGATTCTTCTCAATCAATTAAAATTACACCTCTTCTTTCGATTTAGTATTAAAATTACTTATAAACCAAGATTTTGGTTGTCTTGATTTTAATTTAACTCTTTCGAAAATATCTTGATCATGTTGCACCCATTATTTTAACCGATCGACGATCGTTTTTTATGTGTCTTGCCTGTCTCTTGAAAGTACGTATTATTTTCAGAATAATCGATTGTTGAATGAAATGATGAATTATTATTGTTAAAATATAAAACCAAAAATGTTCGCTTTTATAAATATATGTGAACCTTAAACAACAACAATTCATTTTATACTTGGCAGCCAAATTTCGACGAAACCATTAAGCAGTAACTGGAGGTCGCAGTGCGAATAACATTTAAAGCGTTAGCGCCTATAAAACATAAACCATGTCAACTTGTATAGTGCCGCTCATAAATTATTTAACCACATTTAAAATTTGTTGAGGCAATATGTTATGAAAACACCCGTGTTCCGCTAAATGTGACTAATCTTGAAATAAATTAAACGATTTTTCACAATCTAACAACTTGCTATCCGGAAAAGCATTAGAGGAATATTGTCAGCACCGGTGTAATTTATTCACCGGATATGTAGTCGAACATAAATACATTGAAGTATTTTTAGCAAAGATATTTTATGGGAAAATGCGAATTAAGGCAGTGTAAAATAAAAAAAATGAAAAATAAAAAATGATAATAATAAAAGACTGTCGACGAAGTGCCCCTGAGTGCATGGCGCGGCGGCGCGTGTATGGTTCCGCAATTTTGAACGTTGAAAACGAAAGATTTATTGAAATCTGCGAGCCGCGAACATCTCGTGCAGGCGGCAATACATAATATAAACAACGATCTTGCGAGAAGATCTCTCTGCCGATTTTGTCTGTTTTTATTAAAGATTTCCCATGATCGAGAAACTGCCGTGATGAAAGATTTACACAAAGATGGTGTGGCTTGCTTTCAGACAGAACTGGTTCGACCGCGACGTCAAGACGCCAAGACGCGGAGACGCGAAGACGCAACGACGCTAAGACGCTGCCTCGAAATGATAAAATTGCAACAGATGTGTAATAAGACGATCGATGGCGTGCGGCGTGGACCTGGCAGACACAGCGTCTGTGCGCCGGGCCAGGAGGAACTGCTCTTGAGTGTGTGCTGCCGCCAATTAGGCACTCCCAGTAGGAGCCCGGCAACATTAAAATTTATGACGCCGATCGACAGTCTCCCGAAGGCGATCGGCAACCTATCGCACAATTCACTCGTGAGGTGACCGCCGGCTGTCCGTTCGCGATCGGTGATCGCGGATTGCATCGACTGCCGCCGATCGGCTGTGGCGGTTTTGCGCACTTTGGATAGTTGGTGCTGTCTTAGTTTTAGTTAACTCATTGGTCCGAAGTAATTTGTATTCGTACGTATGCATGTATATCCACCGCAAAACTTTTAAGTAATCCATGTTTTGTAATCCATCTTAAAGATGACCTCGAAAAAAGCATTTTATCAAAGGATCGTTTGCAATCAATTGGAATTCCTTGCATTTAAATCCAAATAATCATCTTGTAGGAAATCTTGAAAGATGACGGCATAGCGCAATTAGTACAAAAGAAAAAACAGTAGCTTAGAAAATACCAGGTTATCTACATAAGCTAGAAATTCAAAATTTGATCCGTCATTTTAAAATACACTTTATGTGATCCACTAACAAAAATTAAAAGATATTATTATTTCTTCTACCACTCAATTCCATAAATTGCGATCTTGAAGCTAACAAAATTAAAAATTTGAATTTTAAAATTATTTACATATTTATGCACATAGCATTATTTATAAAAACAAAATTCGAAGTGAAAAATCGAATTGTCGGGTAGGCTGAATAATATCTGGTTGTAACGAGTTTAACTCCAATATGTAGGTATGTCGTTGTTTGGAAGACTATCCGATTTAATTTCCATTGTTAAACTTACATGGTTGATAGTCTTCAAATTTTATTCTAATCTTCATATCTATGGTTTGTTTCTATCATAATAACGTCTATTAGGTATTTTACGTCACCTGATGGACGGATGTAGATTTATTTTACGTCAGCAGTTGCAAGTGAGTTTTCATTGAATGATAAGAATTTGAGTTGTTTTAGTCATTGAATATTTAAAAACAAAAACGTATGAGTGCGACGAACGAAGTAATTAGCTCTACAGATTTTGAATTACTGTTAATGTAATAGCAAGTTTTGGGTTTTTTAATTTAAGGTCCTATTTAATTAAAGACTAAAAAATCAGCATACACAGACAGAAGCTAGTCATTTCAAAAGCTATTATCGGTATGAGTGACATAACATCATGAAGTAAAGTTATGAATGATATTTTTTACTGCTTTATCACTTGTATCTTTCCATCTATTACGAAATGCAATTAAACATTTTAAGGTTACGCTCCACGGCTACTCGTGCATTTCCTATTATTAGAGAACCGATTAAAATTCCTCAACTGTAAGCAAGCATATAAGGAACCTTCAATTTGGAAAAAAAAACAAATCAGCGTGATCATTGCAACTTACTTGCATAAGCGGTGCACTGTGGTTTCTCTGAAGAGCTGATAGCAATCCTCGCAGATGCGGTCCAGCCGGTAGAAGAAAGATTTGTTGTACATTCCTTTACATCCTAAGTCGAAAAATGTACTGCGTTTTGTCAAACTGTGTGAAGGTTTGGCAGCAATTAAGGGAACCAAAATGAGAATCAGCACCACCGAGATCTTCAAGTTGCGGGAACACATCTGCAAATTTAAGAAAAATAGCTTGAGTTTAGTAAAGCAGATCGTATTTATGTGATAACCTTTCATTTACGTAGAGAAACAGAAAAATTTATTATAATAGATATCTTTAAGAACATTGCCAAATGGCTAAATTATTTAAAATTTATAGAATTAAGATTATCGAAGAAAAATAAAAAGGACGTTCCGTTCAAAGAGCACATTGTCCTAAATTATTTGTAAATTATTTAACTGGAAGTAATCAACCTTCTTCAACATTAATTGCTAGAACTGTAGATGTAGCCATTAACTGAAGAGCGTTTAACTAAAATGGAAGAGGGAGTCAAGAAATTGTCCAGATGTATGTAACAGACATATTCCTCTGCCAATATGCAAGATAAGAAACGGTCCAAATATAGAACCCAGCGGGACTTCAAATTTAATGGAAGATAAACGGTCATATGCGTCCTCACACGCTCGCAAAATAAATTGTAATTGAGTTGATTCTAAGCTACGATCAATTAATGGAAGTTATAAAATGATTTATAATTTTACGTTAGGTATAACATACTTTCTTGCGATGAACACCATTACTATGGTCATAACTTTATAATTACTTCGTAATCCGGACAGAAACATTATTTATGATCAGTGGTGATTTATCTTCTCTTAAATTATTTATGATCGGTTAAAATCATTCTTGGAGTCTTTTAGAAGAGATCTTGAGAAGGTGTGCACATATAAAGACCGTTAAATAAATAGTTTAGCTGGCGCTCTCGCACCTTTACTTTTTCTAACCCAATAAAATATCAAGTAAAAGCCGTTTTTACCAAGCCTATAAAGTTAATTAAAATGTTCAATCCGAAAGCAATTACACATAGGCACTTTTCCCGGACTTTCTACTCTCGTAGCGCATTTAGTGGACTAATAATAGCGGTTGTGGTGCTGTGGCTACATAATTAAATCGATTATCAACTCAATTAATCGAGAAGCTCCGCACACAGAGAGCTACCATAGTAGGAAACGAAGTTACTGAAACTCAATTGAATTTAATAATTTATTTGCCAAGAATTATTTATAGACTTCCGTGGATGTGAGAAAAGCAAATCTGAGGCCGGTGGACAGTGGACGTTTCCATATTTTTCCAGCTGGCCCATAGCATAAATTATTAAATTATTATATGTCACTTAACGCACAGATCGGGGATCGGGGCAGAGAACGATCAATGGTTGGGGGGCAAATCGAGGCGGCGATCGTTAAAAAGATCAAAAGTGGACACCGGTTATTTAATGAAGTATGAACTGCGTGCGCAGATTTAATAGAGATAAGATGCGGCTCTCTACGCGTATGAGCGCCCAGCGCAGCCTCCAGGTCCAGCTTCCAGTGATGTTGACGTGCTCCGGACCGATTATTTTATGTACAGTGTAGAGTTTGAGCCATTGCGCGGACATGCCGCGAAAAGCCTGTACCTGGCGATCGTTGAGCCGCTTTTTATTTTTTATTCTGCATAATTGCAAGCCGCTGTAATGACGATAGTGGACCGATGACGATCCTTGTCCCGATGGCAATTCAGCTGATAATATCAGGTTTTTTAATGAAATTAATTTCAGAAACTCTTGCCGCTAAAACTGTCCGACTGCCGGTGCGGCCACTTATCTCGGGATCGCGGTAAATGCAATTTTTTATTATTATTTATTTTTATTTTATATTATTTTTTGCTGTTATAATTTTGCATGCCGACGACCACAGTCCGGGTGCCCGAGACAGAATGGCTGCCGATGTTCAACAGGTGTGCCCGCTCATAAGAACATAATTTATTCACGTATTTCTCCTGAATATGTTTTCGTGCGAGTGTACGAACGCAGCCAGCGAAGCAAAGAACTATGCTGGCGGTACGAGTAGTTTATTTCCCTTTTTTACTAACTCTTCTTCGTCTGAGGAGAGTGCCGTGAATGTGACTTTCAAGGCGACTTTTCATTCAGAATCACAATCTATAAATAGACATCTTCAGATACGTTCGAAATTTTGGGCTTTAATCTTTTCTTACAAGTTTTAAGGTTAACTTGTCTACTATTTTTAGACAAAATGACTAAATTAAACTGGCTGGTAGAAGCGGCTCGTACGTTTCAATAACTTATGCATCCTCCTCGACAGCCGACAAAGAGGGTCTTGGCTACGACAAGGAAGATCTTAGTTACGGTAGTCATATCCAATATAATTTTATGAGTACCTACCCACTAATGAGATTAAAATTTATTACCTTCATTCATAATAGAGCAGACATAGAGTAGTCAGTTTTTCGCAGTTTGTCAGTTTAATCGATGTGCATATTTAATTTTATTTCGATCAGATTTCCGAACGGAAAAAAACCTTGAGTTCGACCAGAAAAATTAGACCGAGGGCGGTGAAATGATACTTGCTAATCGATTTACTTTGTTTTCTATGTTTATATAAGAAGGCGTTGCATTTCTTATACTAAATCTAGATTCTAGAGTGTGGAAAAAGCCGATAGTGCATATTTGTGAATCAAGCTACCGCGATGCAAAATTACTCCGAACTTAAAGAAGAAAATCTAGAATTTTGAACCAGATTTTTTCAAAAAGGTTAAATTAAAGTTAGGCGACTTTGTCTAGCTACGTATTTTTAAAAACATTTCAGATATATATGTATGTGTATTAGGCAAATCTAAAATTAATTTGATATGGTTAAAAATAATTATAGTAAATAAACTTTTTTCTATTCATATCATATGTACAAATAAAATCGCGATTGTATGATACAATCAAAAAATAAATGAAATAACACAATATATCGTCCTTTATGCAATTCTTAGTATAGAGATAATTAATAAATCCATTTTCCGTAATTCATGAAAAGATATACATACATACACTCATATTAATACGCTAATACATATATTATAATAAGATTCTGTTAGAAACATTGGTTACTTTGGTGGTTAAAGAGGCCTTGATTGAGCACCCCTGGAATGCCTGAGATCAAGCACCCACTCGTAAACCAATGCTTTCAGGAATCATTTACCCGTGCAGGACTTTCCTCATATTCAGGATATTAATACAAGAAATTAAAAGATTCTCATTTAGAATTAACAGATTAGTACTGACAAAATCCTACACAATTTTGTCGAAATTCTTTAGAAATATGTAGCTCTTTGAAGGATTCACAACATAACATAACGATAATAAAGGACTTTTCATGTAATACAGTAGTAAATATCGATAGTTTTAGCTGTGGGTAAGTAATTAATTAATACTTCAGGGGAAAGTTCTAGGTATGTACACAGGTATTGATTGCAAGTGTTCCTGTCACAACATTTTTTTGTAATTTAACAAGACAACTCCTTGGTATACCTTAGCTCCAAGCACGTTATTAATTTGATTGCAAAATTACGTTAATATTTCATAAGGGATAGTTGATTGTGGATTCAGTTTTCTCTATGGTACATTATGCTGTGCTATCAATTATTTCACAAGCTGCAGTTAGTTTAATTCATCAGGGATTTCTGAATGGATTTAATCAAGTGCTCGTACTATTGTTGCATTACGATAGGAGCTTTTTACTTGCTTTTGTTTCACAATATACTGTTTGTGAAATAACAGGTCGAGTTTCCCAATTTCGAAAATATGTGCAAAAGTAAATTTTATACAAAAAACTAAATTTTTTGATTCTCTAACCCAGCAGTAAATATACCAAATGTCATCGAACTGGAAGCATAAATTTGTCCAAAACGAAGGTATTACTCTAAAATATTTGTATATACAGTTCGTTCAACTGATCATAACTACTACGTAACCGTAACATTGCGAATAATTGATATATTTATTATTTATTATTATATTAAAAAAAAAATGAAGAAAAAATGGGGAAAATGTATGAGTAAACCGATTTGGCGTCATTCATGATCATTGCGTAGTTATGTAAGAAGGTTCTGCGTCTATCGACTCCTATTCTACGAAAAATTAAAAAAAATAAAACTCCTTTCTTCGAAATTAGTCGCAAAAAAGTAGCTTTTAATGAATGATTCAGTTAAAGTTAAAAGATAAGCATCATACAATCAATCAAAACATCTGCTGATTCATTGAAGTGCTACACACAACAATTTTTCTTCAACCATCTATACCAATTTGTATTCCTTCAACGACTCTATGAGATCAATTGAAAACACCGAATTCAGTGCGTCAAACATTGATCATCATCACTCCCTATTGATCATCACCATTCTGGCAAATGATCGCCAATAACTCGTCCTGAAAAAAAAGTAGTAACTGCGCGATCCCATTTATTTCGATTTTTATATTTTTTGACGCAATTAAATTGCTACTATGTATGCATATAGGAACAACCAGCTAATAATTGTCAGCTTTCATTATCTAGCAGCGATCGACATGCTTCATAAAATTACCCTTTAAGTTTCATTTCATAAGCATAGGTAGTCATTACGTAGACGAGTTTCTCTGTAGACAGTTTGTCACCAGTCCGCTCGCCAGAATACCGGATCGGTGGAACATAAATTTCATTAGGCTGGCAAGTGACTAACATACTAATAGAATCTGACAAGCCCCTTAAACTTGTCAATTTATTCCATTAATCATAGCTAGCAGGTGGTCTCCTGCTAATGTTGGCCGCTCGCGGGCGCTGCCGAAGCTGTGACATTTTTATTAACTCAAGACACGCATTTCAAGACCTATTGCGCAGCTTTGCGTAAAACTGCATCGCTTCGAGCCTTGAAACATGTTTAAAGTTCAAAAACCCTTTAACGTGTGTGGCGCAGAGCATAATCCCGACACATATTCGTGGCGGAGCAATTGATCAAATCAAATTGATAGACCCGATGGACTTTCAAAACGCACCACTTCATCAATTGCGACTGAGAGAACTGCGTGGAAGCAATTAAATTGGGTCAAAATCTTCGCACATATGAATTCCAATACCACGAGATGCGTGCTCGGTTGTTGTCATGCAACCGATTCTGGAAACATGTTTAATGTTCAATTTATAGGAAACTACTAAAGAAATTCAGTCTGAATGTGGGTAAATGCATATTCTGTATATAAGTCTTCATATTTTTGCGTTGTTATAAATTTTTGAAACTTTTAGCAGCAAAAATTGAATAGAATTACTAAATTTCATAAAACAAAAGCTTGACTTTTGTTTGATACTGGAATTTGTTTCCATTAAGTTTTTAATAAATTATCTTAAATTAAAAACCCTTAATATAAATTTATAGTATACTGCGATCAATTGTTCTTCTCTATACCGAAATCTTGTGCTTTTCCATATTAAATCAAATTATTCAGAGTTTTAAAACATTTTAACAACAAAACACCTTTCCATTTAATTTTTGGCGTTTTAAATCAACAGCACAATAAATTTTTGAAGTATTTCCAAAAATAAGATAATTGACGCAAAACGCCAAATAGTTTTACTTAATTTTAGAAAAGGCATTAATGTAAATTCTCAGACTCTTACTAAAATAGTCAGTCTTCAACTACAATAAATCAGTCAAATGGCGCCAAACCAGTTACTAAAATTTAAATTCCGCCTCGAATATGCAGTTCTTTTTAGGAATGTTTTATGGTCTCTAAATTTGTTCGCCTTAACTATAAAATCGGAAATCATTTTACAATCTTACGTGTTTTGTATTTTTTCTTTCGCCAAATTTTACCGATGTTTCTGCTCAATCTCGGGATTCGTTATTTAAAATAAACATAAGGTTGAAAATGTAATTTAAGAGTATCTCAATCCCTTTTTAAAGCATCAATAAATTTAAACTAACGAAGTGTGTACTTTAATTTTATACTTTTATTTTCGATTTAATTTAATATCTTTTGGTTGCATTTTGAAACTTGAACAAGTGTTCGCGTTAAATTATTTAACCAAGTTTATTGAATGTTAGCTCGGTGCTTTCCCACGTTAAACGATTATGACTGGTGCTTTTAAATACCTGCGTCACTCACAGAACTTTTAAGCAGCTTAACCGCTTTATGATACCTATTACAAATTTGTCATGTGACATTAGTAAATAAGATTAAGGTCAGTGATAGTTGTTTCGGGGATTTCTGTGTAATCCTGTTTTATTCTTCCTAAAAGAGAATTCTTAACTTCAACAAAAATTATTGAAGGACGTAGATAATTTCTTAAATTTAATTTTGTCTTTATTTTGAGATAACGTACATATATTTATTATGGATCTTCAATTCAGATTATTAATACGCACAAATCTGTTTTACTGAAATGAAAAACGTCGCAAATAAAGACTTAAAAATTCTCATTTTCTTATTTACCAATTATAGGTGATGGTAGGTGTGAGATGAAGATGCACTAAAATTCTCGTTTTTCATATACGTAATCTTCTAATTATAATTGACACTTCCAATGACGTCGATTTCGATTGCGTTTTAGAAATCTCAATTTAAAATACGATCTATTAATGGAACTGTCAAATGAAATTAACACTTTATCATGTTACATTAGAGTAGTCTGTTGATAGAGACTTCCTGCGTAGATATGTGTAGAAAATTGATTAAGTTATTTAATAAGTAAGTAAAATATTTGAGTAGGTTATATAAGAAAAGAGGGAGTCCAAATTTCCAGATATATGAAAAATTAGTTTTTTAGTAGAATTTCATTCTAAACTACCTATAAAAATGTTCTGACTTTTAGTTATATAAATTTTTGTCGGAAGACTGCTTTCAAAATCTCCGTTGGTTTTACTAGATACTAGCAGTTTGGTAGCAATATGTTTTACTTTAAACTTTATTGCGAAAACATTTACGCAATTTTTTCGAATTGATGTCATAATTTTAGAATATTTTAGCATGGTTATAAGTAATGCAGAGTGTTTGTATAAAACATCTTGAAAAGAAACGATATCATAACATATCAACTAGAGGTTAGTTCAAAAGTCAGAGATATGGTAAGATTTGTTAACATCATATCCGCCTGGTCAAAAATGTAGATTTGAGAAAAACAAGCATACAACTTTTGTAAACCTGTGTGTGTATATTTAGGTAAAAAAAAATACTTACATCCTTTTTTTTGTAACTTTGAAAATGTTGGTAATTTCTCGTTAAACATTTAAGAATTTTTTGTCGTAAGTACATATGTAGTAGGACAGTATAAGAAATGTATACTTTTTAACTTAATGATTCAAGTGAAAATCTCTGAGAATCACAGTAAAAGTAGGAGTTAATATTACCTACTATCGTTTACCGTTAATTTTTATATCATATTACTGCCTATTGCTTTGTAATTTCAATTTTCAATTCAGTTTTCCAATTTCCAGTTTTAAGTGAGTATGTATGTATGATTAAGACTGTAACATTTATAAAGATTTTAATTAATCTAAACTGGCTGAAGTATTTTTAATTAAAATAAACTAAAAAAGCAATACCACATTCTCAATCAACACTTTTCTCTTTTAGTAAAACTACTCTAATAGGGTAAACGATAGCTTTATGTAAATATTATATGTCTTGAAAGTACTGTTGTGTCCATGAGTGCAACACTCCGTCAAGTGGAAATTTTCACCGCAATTATCAGTCGGGAGCGCGGTTTAATCGTAACAATATTTATAATAAAAAATAAGTAAGAGTTCCATCTCCCGGAGCAGCTAGAGGTGCACAGATGCGGCGTGACAGGCGTATTTGCACTGCACGCCAATAAAACGACTTTTAATTACACGGCCCAACAATGCGCGCGCAGTGCCTTAACATTAACTTACAGCGTTCCCCGGCGTGACAAAGATTTTATCAGTGGCGGCGGCGCAGTGTTGGCGCGCAAGTAAATTGCGTTCATCCATTAAATGCATTTTCCTTACGCATAAAATACACTAAAATGCACCGGCGATCGCTCGAGGCGGAGATAGCAAGATCTTGTCTATTCCTAAAAGTCTTAAGTGTGCGTTTCGCTTGTGATCCCACACATGCACGTATGCTGAGCGCTATGCTATATGTGCTAATCCGCGTTAAGCGCGCGGATCATCGTGTGGTGGTTTGGGGGCTCATCCCGCGACTGATCTTCGCGGCCGCGCGATCACTGAGTACGGCTCTGGCCACCGCGGTTCCAAACTGTCTGTTCCCGCGGATCGGACCGGCTGCGGAGCGGAGACCAGCGTATAGAGCATAATTTCAATTTTGGGGCCACTTGGGCCTCTCTGTAATTAGCCTGCTAAGAACGGCGGTAATCAGCGCGATCGGCATGCGCGAGGTTTCCACATCTAATCCGAGTGCCCATGATCGCGGCATAATTTTATGCAATTTTGCCGCAGCGACGGGACACCAGCGGCCGGGCGATTACGATTACGATTGCGATTACTCCTGCTGCATGTCTCCGGACAATTTCCTGATACTATCCCAAAGCTATTTAGAGCCGCCGATGTTAATTGCGGTGTGTTCGCGGTGCTCCTCCCGGCCCAACGAAACCGTCTGATTTCTCTTTTTATGTTGAGTCATTGCGTTTACGATCTGAAATTTTCCTTATCGTTTTCCACGGAGCACTCGCAGTCACGGCCCGGCGGTATTCAGTGATTAAAGAGAGAGCATGGACCATGTGATTTATATGAGCAGACGCAGCATCGAAGGGTCCAGTCTGCGTCTGTAGAACTACTTTGCGTGCTTTCCGTATTTTCAAACTATTTCGAATTTCGAAGTTAATCTTCAGGATTTATTTTTAATTTCGTAGAAAAATATTCAACTACTATTCAAATCACATTGCCTTGTGATTACAAGTTAATGCATACAGTTTTGATTGGGGAGTCTTAACTAAGGTACATTACTTGCTTTTTATAATAAGGATACCATCTTTTTAAGTCTCCAGGAAATAAAAACACAAGAAGGAATAAACGAATATATTTGAACTATATGTATATAAAGACACCCCTATTTTGTTCTTCAATTGATATAATAGCAAAAATACCCTTGATTTTAATCGGTGTTTTTTTCTGGGTGAACTAGTTGTTCTTAGTAAATATGATTCTTTTCTGGATGAAAATTATGAATTTTGGGAGAAAAATTGCTATGAGAATAATTTTGGTTGCGTGAAATTTTACACAAAAAATGTCCCTATGCTTTCCTTTTTCGTAATATTAATCCATTCAAAGGTTTGGATGAATTATATTCGAAGCAAGTGCATATTCTAATAGTTAAAATAAACAAAAGAGGATCTAAATGTTTATCCTGTGGGATACGATATGTGATGTAACAAAACTTTCCAGCAATGTACGTTTTTCTGTCTTGTGTCAACGACGTGAACTAGGTTTGTATGAACTTAATATAAAAAGAAAAATGTTTTTACAGATTGTAGATATGCATATGTATGGCAAAATCTTCTTCAAACTTGTTGAATCTTAACAGGAGACTGATTATACATTAAAATTAGTATGTTTGTTTTGAAATTGTCAGATAGCACACGCAAGAACAAATTATCAAATAAACAAATACTCACTTCGTTTAGGCGGGAATTAAAATCTACAACGAAACTCTAATCACAGAAGCTATAGTATAGTTTATCGCTTGAACTTTTAAGTGCAGACTGTGGGAAAATAAATTTTTTTGCTTAATTTATTGGGTTTGTTTAATAAGCACGTTTTGCGAAATTTCCTGATAAATTAATCGGCGGTACGAAAACTTGTCTACTAGGAAATCATAAAATCCCAAAAGGTGCTTTCTGGCTCTGACTGGTTGAGACCAGATGCTCATAAGCATAAGTGAGTTTCTGTGGCCCAGTAAAGATTATGAGAATTAATAAAATAAAAACTGAAATTATAACAAGTCGGCAGCTGTTTACGTCATGGAATTACTTTCGGATCAGGGATCTTATCTGAAACGCAGCGACCTGCAGATTGTGTAACCCGCGGGGATCGGCGCGGGCCGGCGTGCGCAAACCTTAGCCGGAACAGAGTTACATAGGAAACCTCGAATTTTATTGATGGGTTAACTCCGCGTCAATTGATATTTAAGTAAACAATGCCGGAGCTGGTCGTGTGGTAATTGAAACTGAAACATTGCAGACGTCAGTGGAACAGAGCCGCCGCGCCGCCGAGCCCCCGGCCAGCGGAGCCCGACTCTCGCCTCAGACAGCCGGGTGACGGTTCCATGAAAAATTTTCACTTATCGCGGTGGTGCGGCGTTTGGATGTAGGAAGCAATCGCAGCTATAAATTTGCCATTTGAAGCCAATTAAGGCCCAATGCGGACAGTTTTATTCGCATTCCAATCGATTTATAAATAAACTGCTTTCTCAAATGCGTTGGGCTTCTTTTAAATTTGCACTAAAATAAACGCACAGTGGGCCACTGGTGATTGGTGAAGCCGCGATCGAGCCGGGACGAGACCTCGCGGTCTTCAACAGCGCGATAAGGGATGTGCGCCTGGAGAGGTGCTTATCTACTTCCGGCTACTTAATTTATTTCTTCAATGCAATTAAAGCATTCAAGACTGAGCGGAAGAAGTTCGCTATCGCCATTAATTCTTAGTATCTCGGGAAGATTCCACTCCTCCTACTCTACTCTACTATATAAAAATAATTTTCGTAGAACCAACTCTTCGTCATTTTAAGATTTTCGCTAACGTAGCAAAGTTTTGCACATCAAAAAGAAAAAAATTCTCTGTACTCAAAGTACACATGGAGCCGTAAAATAAATTAAGATGGAATTTTATAACATTCGTGGAACGCGAAATAATCATCGCATGGATTGTAACTTTTAATTTTGCACTTTCCGCGGGCTAACAAAATATTTACAGGACCCAGATCACAGGCATTTTATTTATTAGTTCGATGTGAAGGAATGGATTCCATTAAATTGCAGCAGCGCCTTGATTAATCTTATGGTGGACTCAATTTTATTATTAGTTTCATTGCATCTTTCAACTTCAGCCAAAATTTTGCACGTTTTTCTCGAAAATGAATTTCTTTTTTCAAATTTATCAAAAATTGTTGTGCAAACCGCGATGGTAATAACAAGAATAAACATCATTCCGGTCGAAAACATCCGCCATTGAGTCATGGGTTCATCATCTCATTTGGCGGCTCCCCGAGGCTTGGGGGTTTCGATTAGATGCTATAATTCGGGGTTACTTTTGTTTTTCTGATCGGAGGGAGCACGAGGCAAAAGTGGCGCATTTGTAGGATTCGTGAAACAAGTAGGTGATATATTAAGGTCATGGTAATTGGTCTACTTTATTTTGCGCCACTGATGAGAATGAATTGCACTCAAAATAGATTTTCGTGTGGGCATAATGAATGACGAGAATGATACAAAATTTGAAAAAAAAAATCGAAAAACGGCGAACAATTAAAGATATCTAATTATTTAAACAAAACGTAAAATTAGATA
The DNA here is from genome assembly GCA_959613345.1 of Tolmerus cingulatus. NCBI lineage: Eukaryota > Metazoa > Arthropoda > Insecta > Diptera > Asilidae > Tolmerus > Tolmerus cingulatus. Next base: position 12,935,184 of record OY390708.1, on the reverse strand, counting down.
GTATATTGTGTATTTCTAGAAATACCACAGTGTCCACGATTTCAGCAACTATGTTTTTATTTCCCAAATTTGGTTTCATAAATTATCAGTTACAGCAACTAATTCATCACCATTTTACCACAATAATAAAAACCGTAACACGATACATTAATGATTGTGTGGTGTTTCTGGCTGATATAAAGACATGTACCATATAATTATTAGTAGAAAAATATTACTAAGAGATTTCGCAAAAAAATGGTAAAATTTAAATTACGTTTCCAGGTATATCAATTTTACAATTTATGGTGATACCGGTGAAAGGTTTATACGCTTTAAACACCTGCCCTGAAATATTTTTATTAATACGCCTATAATTTTAGTAATGGAATTTTTCAATAACACAGCAAATCGACGTAACTTAAAGATTTTCTTAAGCATCACGTTAGAAAATTGCTCGCAATTTTGTTTAATTTTGCGCACCCGGACTCTACATATGTATATATAAAGCGTTAACGATGTTAATTGTTAGTTACATGTCTTATCTATGTATCGCCAATCAACCGTACTTTAATTGCGTTCAAAGAAGCAATTAAAAGCGCAATAGTTTGTGTTGAACGAACTTTAAAAGTTCCAAAATAAAAACGAAGAAAAAGTAAAGAATAATTCGAATTCTACGGGAATTGCAATGGCCAGTGATGCCGTGATGCAATTTGTTGCATAAACAGAAATGATAGTGAATCATAGTTGGATGTACGCTGTGAAAAGAATTTAGTGCAATTCATTTTCTGCATCACCTCTATCTCTCGCTATTTCGCAGCATGGAAAAGATTGATGGCTGCGTTAGATAATCAGAAATTAATTTGTATAGGTGATCTGAACACGTACAATGCACTGGTGTACGTATAAACTACAAGTTTTATAATTAAGATGCATTGCACCTTCGGCGGAATTTTCCTAAGAAAAATTTCACTCTCAGCGGTATCATTCCTTAAAGGTGACAATTGAATAGTGAAACGTATCACGAATATAATAAAGTGATCAGTGTAGTCACTGATGAATTAAAATTATTTCTCCAAACTCTACTTCGACTAAAGAACAAACAAATGAACATCAGCTTCAATAGTCACTATCCAAGCTTAGTTCTTACGCTATCACTTCAGAAGAATTGGCAGATTTATTACCATTTATTGTCCCCAAAGTAAGTCGCAACATACCTGGGAATAGAGATAATAGAAATTTTTAGAAACACCGTCATATGCCGCAAGGATTAACGTGCGCCGGGTATGTAGCTGAATTTTGAAAGCGCATTTCTAGACGCAATGTCGTCAGATTGACAATGAACATTCATGAGTAAGAGGTACCTGGTCTGCATGCAAAATTTGCTAATAAATCGGACATCTTTTAATGGTCGCACTCCGCCGGACAAGATCATTTCAGTATTCAGCACTTGTTTTTGTTCCATAAGGAGAAATTCAACATTAGCGGTCTGGTCGTCTGTAGAATTCAACAAAAAAATTGGGATTTTGGCACATTAAAGACACTTCGTGATCGTGTTTCAATGACTCCATGCGACGCAATTCAAACAGCTTTTCGGCTTCTTTTATTCGCCATAGATTTATTGATATGTTGCATAATTTATATAAAATCACCTTTACGTATAAAAAAACGTTCAGAAAAACGTTACACGACTTATAATTTTTTGAAAAACTGCATAAAGGAACATGTCAGGCTCAATAAACTGATAATGGCAAAAGTGTGTTTCAACCCCATTAATTTCAAATACACTATCTTCGTTATTCGTTTATTGAGCCTGACGTGTTAGGCCATAAAATTTTTGAGGAAAAAAAATATAATAAATCCAAAATTCTGAGTGTAAATCTAAGTATATATCATATGATATATGTGCATATGTTATATTTAGGTACATATGAACGTATATATTATTATATGTTGTTTTCTTAATGTTAAGTAACACAGAATTTTTTTTCAAAAACTAAGACAAAAAAGCCATGTTTCTTTGTTTTAATAGGGACTAAACTACCTCTAGTTATTAGATCGTATTCAAAGAAAGAAAAATCGCTTTTGTAGACCCATTTGTTAAATGTTACTAATAATTATAAGAGTGAACGTTCCATCCAACAAATTGCATCTCAAACAAATTATCTAGCAAAATAAAAATATTGTCTAGCCACCGCGATAAGCTGCAAATTTCAAAATTAACTATCTACTATGTATAACAACAAATATACGTTCAGCTGCTGATGAGATAACTTCAGAAACGTTTATAAAAATTTAATGACAAATACGATTGATTTGGTCACATACAAAATGTCCTTTATGTAAGAAGAATCTATGTAAGATTTTTATGGTATCAAAATGAGATAAGTAAAATATTAATTGTATAAAAAAATATTAAGTATGATTGGTAAATAATTGCACATAAAGATTTAAGGGTCGTTTACATTAAATAGTCGTAAACTTTTGACCACTTTTATAACACATCAATTAAAATTTCAGCTGAATTAATTAATTAATTAGCGTTATGGCTACAATAAACTGTTTATATATTTTTTATGCTACTTAGAAAGCCTTCAATGAGTAATTTCAGGAGGGTAGATAATAAGTTTATGACTACTTCCAATTAGTAAATCCGATACTGGGCGTAGGTTTCTTGAAATGGTTTTATGCGGGTATTTTTGCAAAAATCTCATAAACCTCCAGAAATTGCATTATGATTACACAATGACAAAATTTATGAATTTATGAAATAAATCCAAACAGTATCTATTAATTAATAAAAAGCTACTGCTACTATCTGATAATATTTAACTGCGCAGAGACTGAAAGATCACAAGACTGCGACCCTTTTAAATTTAAATACAGTCGCCTACGCAAAGAAAGGCATCAAACACCTGTAATTAATGTAATTTAATTTGGGAGTGCCGAAAATAGCCGACGCGAGCACATTGGCATCACTCATTAGCGGCGAAGTGTTAAGTTCTTTGAGTTTTCACGATCAGCAATTTCGGTCATTGCTTAGAAGAGGCCTCAAGTGCGTCATGTAACAGGGAACGATCATTGCGTCATTTGGAATCGACTCAAGACGCAAGAGGCTCGGGCAGCGTTTTCTTGAGATCCGGTCCCGATCGCAAAATCTCTAAGGGTGAAAAACGCTGCGCTCTTTTACCTGCGGCTAATTTATGTAGCTACATAAATGTTGCAACGGCCTTTCGCTTAGTAATTTGCTTGATTGGTGGTTAGTTGGGTGGTAGGTACTGTAATTACTAAAGTATTTCTCTTTTCGATTTGAATCCAGCGTTCAGATAATGAACTGTGTACTTTCATTTATCTGGGTCTGAGGTGACACGTTGAATTTTTCTGGTAGATAAGCCTAGTAGTAATCAAGTGTTAGCAGCACAGATTTAGATTCACAGGCGTTGAGCGACCTACTGAGTCATGTGCCGCAAAAATATAAGAAAATATTTGGAATGTAAATATGATGACCTGATAGCAGCTTCCGCAGGCTGTTTGAATAGTGAGAAAATAATTGGCAATTATTCAAGGTAATCTAACTCTTTATTAAAATGAAGTTTGCACAAAGTACACAGTTTAAAGTGCGCAAATTTCATATTTCAAATTAATGTTACTATTATATATTTGCATATACAAAAGATTTCTTTCCTCACGAAATCATCACATTGTGACATTTTTATGACTTTTTATATGGGTATAAATTATTTTAATGTGTTTGTTAATATCTTATTTAATGTGAAAACATTTTTAAAAGGTGTTAGCAAAATTTGAACTAAGTAGTCTCTAGCGTTTAGTCACATACGCAATTTTTTCTAATGTGTAATATGGGTATTTCAGATTCTACAAGTGCAGATAATTTTGTAACTTATTTAAATTGTTCACTTCTGTATGCAAAGATTATAAATATATGGTATACTCGACTTGCTCTTTTTGTTCTTTGAAAATGATGGTTCTCTTCTTCTTTTAGATATAACTAATTAGAAATCGGTGACTCCGAAAATTCAACTATTTCAGTAAAATTACCAACATTATGGTAATATACACATAAGAAACTTATTCTCAACGATAGTAACTATAATTTGTTATAATTTTGCCAGTAGAATTAGAACATGTATTTATGTTTTTTTTGTGCTTTAATATCTACATATATATTAGATTATAGTGTAATTAAATTAGTTCAAAATTATATACATAATTAATAGAAATTGCACGAGTGATTTTGTAATATTTTTGTAAGTATATCGTTTATTTACCTTGAAAACTAGTTAAAGTATCAAATTTAGTGGCTGATGCAATATCTCATGCAAACTACTAAAATTAAAACTAATCACTAAAAATAAAGGAGATCTAAAAAAAAATCAAATAAATTGCAGCCCACGAGTGAGGCGAAAGTTATGATACTTACATTTAGAAAAGAAGTCAGGAGCCAGAAGTATCCACTCAATTGAAATAATAAGTTTATGAACGGAACCAAACAATATGGAAAGTAGAGGTTGCAAAATTCAAAAAAGAAAATCAACAACAACAGCCAGCGAGAGTCAGCGAGCGTTAAAATAAAAGTCACAAGTGCAGAGACCTCCTATAGGTCTATAGGTACATTTATAGAACAGAACATAGAACAACTAACACAACACAGAAAATAGGTGCTTCGAGCTGGCTCTAGAGTGCGGTGTGCGGGCGAATTACTTTATTACTGACATCTTGCTGCAGTAGCCAAAAAACATATCACTCACTATAAATTTTAAGGTGTCGGTTTTGTTTCGCTGGGGGGGTCAAAATTTGAATCGCTTTGATTTTGGCGCCAAAAAATTTCCAATTCAAGACGGTTTCCTCGACTTTCTACTGTAGGACGACACAAGAGCCGGAAGTGTCTTGTGAGGAACTAGACTTCCGGTAACCGGATTTCAAGTATTCTGGGAAGACTGCGATAAAAGGCTTAGTCTGACGGCACGATACAGTCAAAACCGCTGAGAAAATATTTAAGTAGTATATACGGCTGCCTTAAGTGATACTATTACTAAGTATTTTGGCACCGTTATTTTCGCTATTTTAAGTAGAATATTTGTTCTCGCGATGCGACCCGATGGGTGTAGTACAATTATCACTGGATTCACAATTAATTCGAATTCCGCGACGAAAAAGTGGACCACATATGCGATCTGATTTAAGGCAGCTCACCGCTGCAGCACACTAAGTTTCACTTTGGCGAATTGTCAGCGTTTTTCTCAAGCTCAAGATCGTTTCGATTGCGTTTAACTTCGGACAAGTAGCGTTTCACTCTGATGCAAAGTGGAATCTGAGCAGGCTGTCGCTAAGATGCTCAGTGACCGATACTTACTTGTTGCTTCGTATTTAAGGACTAACTGAAACTTGCAGAACGAATGTATTTTAACAGTAACAGTATCCCCTCCAAGAAAGTCACTCGTATCTCAATCTGAGCCGAAGTGGCTCTGTGCGTGCTGCTGGTGCTGCGCTTACTTCGGGACTTTTGAGTCTTGCCTTCGCGGTCGACTGCCGCCTGGGTTTTCTTAGCTGAAGATGATGACTACTTAAGCCAGCGTCTTGGGCCTGCTCTGGGGGGCTCTAAACTTAAACTTAAGCGGAATAGGGAATCGGCTCGGCCGCGCCGCTGCTAACTTATGCTTATGCTCCCGAGCCAGCTGATATAACACTTAATGCTCCTCTGTGTGCAGAAAGTCGGGGAAAATTATGATATAAGAACACTATCTCAGCCTCCGGGAGTTGGTTCCCCTGTCTTCTGGTACATAGCCGGCACATGATTGCCTCAAAAATCTTTTGATGTGCTGCCTCAAGATGTATCCAACCCACCCAACAGCGGCGCAGCGGTCGGGTAAATTTTCTCCTGTAAATCAAATCACTCGAGTGCGCGATGTCCACTCTACAATTTGATTCTGAACACCTTCGGGGATCTTATCACCTCAGGTGTTCCGAGGCGTTCTACAATTGTATGCTTATCAAAGTGCGCCTATCGGCGCTGGAAAAAGTAAATATTCTTTAGACATATATTCCCTTGAACTCTAGGGTTCTGCAATTATGCGAATTTCTCATGTCATCATTCTTTCGAAATTTGTTATCTAATTCACGTTAGCAAATTAGTAACTTTCCGGGGAATTTTCTTCAACCCATCTTGCACTTTGTATTTTCATATCTTTTGAATGAATGCGCAAAAATTGTATATTTATATTATACCTGACTAAAAAATATGCCACTAAGAAATTAGTAACTTTTCGGTCAACTTGGTTCCAAGCCATCTTGCACTTTGTATTTTCATATCTTTTGAATGAATACGCAAAAATTGTATATTTAAATTCCATCTGATATAAAAGATTTTCGGTTAATGGAAGATAAGTACCGTGCTTCTGAATTGGCTAAAAAACACTCTTCATGCTCGCTTTGGGCGTGTACGTGCCTGCAAAAGGGCATATTTTCAAATTTTCCATTCTGCTTTGGACATTTACAAGCCTATTGTGGGCGTATTTGTTCGCTATATGGACTAGGTTGGCGGGTTTGTGCTTGTCTGTTTGCTGCGTTTGTGCTTCATTTGGGCGCATATGTGATAAATTAATACGCGATATACTTTAAAATAAACCTTGTCGATTTTTAACTTTGCACTAAATGTCGTAAATAGGCATGTTATTTTAAAAACTGTTGCAGTACTACATATTCCACTATTCTGGTTTAGAAACTAGAAGGTTGAGGTTTTAAACAAATTTTCAAAAATGTTGACAAATACTTAAGAGTAAGAACAAGAAAATGATTCTTATTATTTATGTAACCTATCACACTTTAAGTTCTAGATCAGAAATCTGCAAGTACTAATACCTGTCGCTTGATATTATTTTTAATGCATGCTAATGAATTGGCTTAGGTACATACTGAAGATCAATGGAAGTGAGGAAGTACTCAGTTGAAATGGGGTCAAAGTACACCGAAGTTACGGTTTCTATTCTGTTCCTAATAAATTACTACACCAACGAGACTGTTAGTACCATTAGTATTCTTATTATGCAAATTGGCAGCATAACATAACGGTAGGCAACATTAACTTTGCGCATATAAAAATAGAATAGCTAAACAAATTTTTATGCTATACGGATACATTTTTTAGATAACACTTTTCCGGTTCAAGATTTAGCAGGAAATTTTGCATTGACTTCAAATATATCAACAGGTACCCATTTTAATAAGTTTTATTTAGCAAAATTAAATCAACATAAAAAGTATGCAGCTAATGTTTCTCATGTGTGATGCATACATTACTTCCTGATTTTTTGTACTTTTTAACAGTTTTTTAATCACAATGAATGTTATAATTATATTATAGTTCACTTATTAAATTAAAACCTTATCTTAACAAAACTGGTTTGATTATCAATTATGACTCCAATAAATTGGCTAACAGAATAACATCTGCTGCGCGATTTTTTAGATGTAGCGCAGGTTACTGTGGTATTTATTATTAAGTAAGTATACTAATAAAACTCATGTTTTGATGGTAATAGAATTTTAAGATAACTTTTAAATGTTTGTCGTGTTTCCAGCGTAATCTTCTTTCCTTCCGTCGTCAATAAAACTTTTGATTATTTTGTTATAATGCGCATAGCAACATTTGGTTTGGTGGAAATATTTATTGAGCAAAACAAGATCAGCATAATCGTAACAATCTTCAATTGTTTAGAGCACAATCTTCTGAAACACGACATTATTTCCAAAAACAAATGCGTAAAAATTCAACCAGAAATATACAGTGATAAATTTCTTCCGGTTTGCGAAAAAATATCATAGCCTAAAACAAATTGTAGCACATTTTATGTCATTAATTAGTAGCAAAGCTTGCGACGTGATAATAGAGTGATAAGAACGTTACTTTAACTTGAATCAAATTCGATCAATGTCCACTTTCTAATGCGTGCTTCTTAGCACGACGTAAATATTTATTTATATGGAGAGTTTTTAATAAATTTATTTGGTATTCTTTTTATATCATTTGTGTTATGGTTATACAAATAATTATCTTCTGTTTCTTGAAGATACTGCAAATTGCGGAGATATTTGACTTTAAAGGCATGAGAAATTTGAGAACTGGTTTTAGCTATTTAAGTATATGCATAATTTATATTGAAAAAGTTTAACTCTTTTATTGTAATTTTGAATTTATCCCAGAATTATGAGGTCAATTTAATGTTTCGGTTGATGATTTTTTGATAAAATTTGTGATATAAGAAAATTTCTTATAAGAGATAAACAATTATACCTCACATCAGTTCTTTAATTTTAATCGATGTTAATCGTCAAAATAAAGACGAAAAAAAATGGATTTTCTAGGATGTCTAAGAACTAATTGTTTAAATAGCGAAATATGCATACTATTTATAAGAACTTCTCCAAATCCGTAATTGTGAAAAACGCTGATACACGATTTGTAAGATAGTAATCTAAATTGTTGGTATCTTATTCTTAACAGTCATACTTTCGCTAAAAGTTGCAATTATGAAGTATATGCAAAAAAGGATGTTAATATGAATGTTTGTTTTTTAATAACAAATACAGGGAAGTGATTTAAATTGGTTCGTGTGAAAATTGGACTACTTTTTAATGCATTAGCACTAATTCAAAATAGTAGGAAAATAGCATGATAAAACTATTTAGTGCAATGTACCTACATATGTATGTATTTATAGTTTATAATAAAGCAATTATTGTCAGCAACTAAATTTATTAATTTATTTTTATTTTAACTCAATATGCATTAAAAAAATTGTTTATACTGTTTTCATACTTATTCGTAACAATTGGCATTAATAATAACAAATTTCACTGATTAGAGGACCTTAGCCTGAATCCGCGATATAAGACCGCGAAATAGCTGAGTTCAATGGAATGAATGAACTTACAACGAAATTGCCTCGTCAATTATCACCTAACGCAATAAGAGGAGAGGAAGCTGGAAAATCAAATCTCTGGCCGACTGTAACCACGGCAGAACGCCATATGGCGGGGATGCTATTTATAAATGAAAAGACCGAAATTCCAACGTTTGCCATTAGAAGCAAGGTCAGACTGTCTGCTCTAAGTTTAATGACATGGTTTCACTGATCTCACTGCCATGTCAATTCGAAAACTCCCAGACATTTTTTCTAATATTCCGAATTTTGCAAATCATATTTAATCATATGCTCCGATATTAAAGATTGGAAAGCTTTCTTGGATGCCAAAAATCTTTTCTTATCTTATGATCGGTGCATATTTGCTTAGACTTCCTGCGAGTTAGGTCGCTGTTTTATTATTTATATTACATAATTAATGTGGCTTTGTTTGTTGCTTTAAACTGTGGTGGAAGTTAATTTATCTACGAAATTGAATACCAAAGTTATCATTATACGTACATACATGTACACCTACTCTTTTGAAAATATCTTAAGTATTTTAAAGATATAATTTTGATTCAGCATAGGTTTTCTGAAAAAATGGGGTTACGAATTTCCAGAAATATTATTCTACGTGCTTTGAAAATAAAATTATTAAAGTAGTAAAGTGTGCGTGTTTTTCTTAAACTTATAAGTATATTAATTGAATGAAACTATTATTACAATCCGATATAAAATATTGGCTTATATACAGTATGATCTTGAATGATTAGAATTTTTAAGTCTGCATTCATAAAGATTATCTATGCCTACTGACTACCACGTCAAATTTAGGCTTCTTACCTAAATGTTTTCCGTTTTGTGGTTAATATAAAAACACACTATACTTGCTTAAAAAATTGTACATTATGGCAATCGTTTTATTTCAATTTTTATATCCATCAATATGGATATCTTGGTGGAGTTAATGGTAATTAAACGAAGAAGATTTATTTATTTATATTTGAAGTTCCTTTATTAGTGTACCTACTTATTTTTGATTTTCCAAAAAGTGAAAATTTTATTCTAAATAACCACCATTTCAAAATTTATTGCTTTTCATTTTCGTAGCACAATTTAGCAATAATTCAAAGAAGGAAAATATATATGTATAATATATATGTACCTACATACATACATATATAACTTTTGAACTTACTTTGACTTAAGACATTTTAAAAATTAATGAATCTTATAACTTTTGAATAATGCAATTAAGTCTTTCCTGTTCTGTTCTTGATTTCACGGGGAAAGTGTCCAGCCGTAGGTAACAGCATATTTAAAACCGCCTACGATTTAATCAGTCAAGTTCACATAAAGAGCGTTTAGGGATTTTTCATTTCACGATGTCCAAAAATATCTTATTAAAACATGTAATGCCAGGATACCATTCTCCCTAAACTGTCACTTGCCAAGAAAGTTACTTAAGCAAGACGAAAACTTTTTATATTTGTGTGCCCCGCAAAAATTAAATTTCTGCAGTAAGAGTACGTGTGTTTTTTAAGGGGATTGAGGAATTAACAAACAAATTAATAAATCCCGAGGGTAATGAGCTTTTCTCCAAATAATTTTTATACCTCAAGGGATGCATTTAACTTTCACTTTTTTCCTGAAAGTTCGCAAATTTGTTTAGATATTATATTTTCAGAGGTCAGGTGACAAGTTTATGTCCTGTGCCACCTCCAAAAATCTAATCAGTAATAAAATGAAAGATAAAATAAAAATGAGATCTTACAAAACTCAAATGAATATTTACGACATTTTTTGCTGTATAATAAAGCTGGAAGACATTAAGTAAGTGGGTGAACCCCCAAAATGCCAAAAACTTTTACGGAAGTTTCAAACTTTTTGCTTATTAGATCTCCGTCAATTACTGTCTGAAAGACGTTTAAAAAATTGCATCAGTCCTAAGACACTGCTTTGTGGATTTTCCATTTCTTGACCCTGACACAGCGTTTTTCGATCAAAGCAAAAAATGGTTAGTATGACTCAACAATCGCGAAGTTTGCTTCATAGTGCACTGCATTATCTGAATCTAACTCCGTTTGCATCAGACAAACGCTAAAACTACTTTTCACTTTAAAGAGAACTAAATCGGTCGTATTTTTTTATTTTTTTTTTCTGGAAACAATGCTTTTACCTATTGGAGATTTTGCGTTTGTATTTCCAGTTTCCATAAATTTTAATACTTTTCCGCTCACTACGGCTGGCCTCGGTGTTTAATTGTGAAAAATTTCCGCGTATTGAATGAGTTTGTGAATTGTAAGAATAAGAAAGGAGACTTACTGCACTACCTTTATGGAAAAGTTTTAATTCTCATGGAAATGTTACGGAATGTATGATCTGCCACTAATGCTCATTTTGCAGAATAAAAGCCTCCCAATATCGAAAATAGGAGTTACTCACTGCACGTAACATCCATTAAATATCGGAGAATTCCGCCTCGTTAAATTTCCAGAAAATCCCCAGAAAGGAATTATAGGTTGACGGATGTGCACTGCACTAATTACCACGTGGGAAGTCGTTCTTAAAGATTGCAGTTCATTTTGCAATAGCTACAATAGGTTTTCATTAAAATTACACTTTATTTCGTTTTCTTAAAGCACAGAGTGCGACTTACATAATCTAAATGATTTCCGATTGCATATATTAAAGTTAAAAGACTTATTTCAATTAAACTTTCCCATTGTTAGTTTAATTGCTTACAAATTGTAAAAGAAGAGAAAATCTTGATCAAATTGAACGTGATAAAGTTAAACGCTATATTTGTATGATTTGAACAAATTGTTATAAGGAAATATGTGTTTCAAATTATTGTATTGTTTAATTAAATTTACAAACAAGTCTAGCTGCATGTACATGATATTTAAATTATTAGTATTAGCAGAAAGTTGTGATAATATGTATTATAAGTACAGGATAAGTGCAAGTCAGTATACAAAATTTCACAGAATTGAAGTGAAATTAGGTTGTAAATAATAATATAGTAACTAAAATTAGAGGATTATCAATTCTAGGGTGAGAAATGGAAAACCCGTGTTTTTGTTATATGTATTTATTGCAAACAATATCGAGCAAAGTTGCTGTTAAAATGCTAGAACTAATTAAGACTTTATATATGTACCTGCTAGTATTGGTTTGCGAAAAACGTTGATAATTTTGTCTTCTAATAGTGTTAAGATCAGAAGTGTAAAAATTATTTTCCATGACAATTCCTTATAAAGAATTTATTCTGGCTGTATGCAATTTTAAAGCTTTTGCTATAATTGAAATCATGGGTAGCAAAAACCGTAAAACTTGCGGGTACTAACAATATGAACAAATTTATAAGAGGCTTAAATAACCCGGCTTTGCTTTGAAGAGTCATATACCAAAATAAATGTAATTTTTATAACCTTGAAATTTTCGATTTTATCAATTTTTAAAATTCCATTGATTTTGTCACTCACTCAGTAATGATCATCAAAGTTTAAGGGTAGTTCTCATGGCCTTAGCTTAGACGTTTGAAATTTATATGCTGGCTGGGCTTAGTGTATGACGAAAAAATTAAAAAATCTGTAATTTGTCCTCAGCTATCCCTCACTGTGAGGGAAGGTTATTAATTAAGAAGTTTAGAATTACTATTTATATATGAATGAATTTTTTAAAATTAAGAGTTTTGCGAGTGCTGTCTTCTTTTAACATGAAATGATTTTAGTATATAGAAATCCTTTGATTCAATACTTTAGAGCAAAGTATAAATATTTTTGCGAAACCTCCAATCTAGAAAAAAATTAAATATACTCGGGTTATGGGTGGGAATTTAGAAAGATACATTTATGAGTACTACCAGAACGAGTTGAATCACTTGTTTAGCATACAATTAGACTAAAAACGTTATGTGATATACTTACACACAAATATAATAGTAGGTGGTTCGAATGAGGATAATTTCAATAAAGTCTCAAAATTGGACGCTTACCTTACGCTTATTAGAAATAAATTTTATAGAAACCAATAGTTTCCAATTGTTTCTTCAAGAAGCTGATCCAGCAACAAAAAGCGATCACAATAATTATGTCATGCTGCTGAATGCACTTTAAAATCACTATGCGATCGCAAAATAATTCAAAATTTCTCTGCTCGATACAGTTTCCGCCATTTCGTGTGTATTTTTCGGAAATCTTTATGAGTCCTAATCGCGGCGCCTACTTAACACCACTCGCGGATGATCGCAACGCAACTCGCGGATTAGAAGATTGAGCACATCGCACGGACGAACTTCGCCGATCGCACAAATGCCGAGAAAACCGTCCTTAGGTTAACTTGGCGCATAATTCACTTCAATTACGATGGAAGTAAATCGTTGAGAGAAGATGAGGAAGCAGACGGGATGACTTTCACACGACAATTCACAATTAATATTTGTTTCCCGCAACGAGTTCTTTTTATTTTTTTATCCCATCCACTCCAGAGCTGCGGCGAACCGGGCAGGGCACAAAAGCAACTATTGAACGATCAGACACAAATCGATTTCACTAAGAAAGCAACAATTTGAAAAGTTACTGCCGAAATAAAGATAGTAGAATGAAATATCTCGCGTCTGCGTAGCTCCGGCCTGCAATCTGAGTAATTCAGAATCATGCGTCTGGCTACGGTTCAATAAAATGGATCGCGCCGCAGGAACGAGTGCCGCGAGAGCAGTGGGGTCTTCTGATTTACAAATTGAGTCTATCCCCATTGAAGATTTTGAATTGTGCGTAACGAGATTTATTCGGGCTCGTTACTTTCACAATGCTGCCTTGCGTGAAATTCGGCATTCCGTTCAGAATTCTTCGCATACCGGATGCAATTTGGCATACTTTTGAGGTGTATGTACCTGCGACCTTCGAACATACCCAACATTTGAAGATTCAAGACACCGCCGGAGATTAGTTTTCATCACGAGATCTAATTTAAAATTATGATCACATGATGTGTATGTTTTGGTTCGGTCATAAATTTGTTTAAGATCCACCGGGTGACTGACTTTAATTTTATGTGATACAGTGGTTGAGAATCAAATTTAATCGACCAACACTTCTTTACAATTTCTTTGGTAGATTTATTGATGTGTATATTTAAAATTTTGCAGGAGCACTTTTTAGGAGTTTTAATGAAGTAGAAATGTATTATTATTAAAAAATAAACCATAATAGTCTCTCAGAGATAGGTACACATAATGTAGATGAAACTTTATAAATACAGCCCATTTCACAACTACCATGTTAATTTTCTGATGTACATATTACCATAATTTTTTTTTAGTATCTATTTGTCATCTTCTTTCGTTCAAATATAATAATTATAATAAAAAAACCTTTTTATAGTTGTTTAAAATTACACGATTACGCTAAAACTAAACTTGTGTCTTCTAGATTAGAATTCAACGTGTTCTTCGGTCTTCCATATTTAGGTCTCAATAGAGTCAAAACGTTTTTCTTTAGTACATGAGAAAAATGTGAACTTCCTCAAGTGTGTAAGAGAATAGTTATGCACATATCCCTTAGGTTTTTATGTCTATTCCTTTCTCAATTAAAATAGTTAGCACAGTCAATTAGTCCTCGGTAATCGATTTTGGACTTATATTTAAACACTAAAGACGCATGCATTGGAGCGAGTAGAGCTTTAGATTAGATACAAGATAAATAATATAATTGAATAAAAAATAAAATAATGCAATTTTACTCGAATTAAGTAGGTTTAGTTCCCATCAACGCAAAGCATAATATTTAAAATTGATATGAAGACAAATACAAACAATTTAATTTATTATTTCTATAATTTGCAAAACATAAGAAAACATAACTTAAAAATGTTTTTTCGTTTGAAATTTCTTAACTACAGCTGTATTAAGGTGTATGGATTTTTGATTTGGAAATACTAGTTATACTAGTTTGGAATATAAAGGTATGTACATATTTAAAAAAGAAATTATTATAGAAACGCATATAGGATGTCGTAATAGGAACAGTAGAACTAAAACTTCAACGAAAAATATTCATACAACTAAAAGCAAAATAAACGCATCAAAAATTTGGTTCAAGGAAGAAAATTCTGAGTTGTATAAATATAAACCTGCTTTTACCTTACTCTTATGTCAGTATGTTTTGACCATCATACGGTTTACATTGCCAATAATACGCATAAGTTAAACCAAAACCACAAGGGTATAAAAATAGATTTCATAGCGATAATTTGATTCCTGAAGATGGAGATGCGGTTAGAAATGAACGCAGACGATTGGGCATTAAAACCACACGTTTGTCGCTATAGCTACAGAAATAATCTCAATGAGCGCAGCATAAAATGTCAATATATTGTTAAAACAACATATCGCCTTCTTTTATTAATAAAGACATTTTTTCTGTGAACATGCTTGGAAACATTCACAGGTTGGAGGAGATTTTCGCGTTGTTCGCGTTCGCGGGGTGCATGGTTACTCGTGACTACTGAAATCGACCGCTCTCAGGACGAAACGTGAGCCGCACTGCAAAGGTATCGCTGAATTGATTCACTCGCCAAGACCGACTGCGATTGAGAAGTTTATTCATGTTTAAGAGTTTTCGAAGTTATCTTAATTGAAATTGATTTCATTGTTTGCGGTTGAAGTGAAAATTTTCACGTTAACTGGCAGCGCTTTCAGCATAAATCTAAAATGCAAGCATTAGCAATAGACGAGCGATTTCAACGTGTCCTTGCGACAATTCGCTATTCTGAAGGTTTTTAAATAAGTATGTTACTTAATAGAAATGGGTTATTTCATTATATCCTTAACTGAGTCAAGAATATCAATACAATCTCGTTATTTCTTCACTTAAAATATAAAATCAACGCGCGTTATAAGGATGCTTATACATATAATGTACATTTTACAGAAAACTGTGACAAAATACATCAAAAAATGTTTCTAGTGTTCTCAAATTTGAATGCTATTATAGATCTTTTCAAATGCAGTCAAATACAATCGAGTAAAAATTATGAGGAGTAATTACCAAATGTTACGCTCTATTGAATATTATTCAAATAATAAAAATAATTTGAAAAATAAGAACTGCTTATAGTATTTTGTAGATTGAAAGGTGTTAAAATTTGTAGCTAGTATCCGGTTCCAGGCATTGACACTGATTTTATTTATTTTGTATTTAATAATTTAATGAATTCAGGTACCATTTTATTATTAATTTCGTATACCCCAAAAGCATTCTTTAAAAAACTTTAATTTTCCATTAATGATTAATGATACCTCAGTTGCTTCAACGCAAAAAAGAAATAAAAGAATGTATTATATGCAAACATATTGTAAACGGTCAAATTTTTGGAAACCAAGGTTTCAATTCACAAAAAATGGATATGAAAGCAATGAGTTTTACAATGTTTGAGAGATTGAAAGGTAACATTTAGTTAACAAAGCTACATGATCAATTAAAATTAACCCCTACATATGCAAACGGATAACTAGTTTTTCAAAATTGAGTTGTGTTAGAATTTGCGTTTCTAACTTTTTGAAAATCGCCCATATTACTCGAAAAGATATGTTTTTAGAAAATTTAAAATGTATGAAATTGCATTTTTTAATTACAGCATAATGTAAACATAAATTGTAAATCATGAAACTATTTTTTTTAAATATTTGCTACAAAAGTTTAAATTTTTCCATGTTACTATTATATTTGGGGACGTTGTTTTTTAAAACCAAAATCGAAATATATACATATGTATGTATTTATTTAGTTAGGCACTGGAATCACTCAGAATTGCAAAGAAAAATAGCCAGAGTCAGTTTGTAGTTATGAAACACAGATCACTTCTTTTAATTTTATTAAATCACTGTATTAATCTTTCAGAATAGTGAGAATAAATAACTTTCCGGCTTCTTGTGGTTTAATTGTCATAAAACGCATTCAGATTAACAAATTAATTAGTTTTACGACATCAATAAATAAGAAACGTAAATGTGCTGGATGTGCAGACAAAACAAGATAACTCCAGAAATTGTTTGTTAACTAAATCCCAGTGGAATTTTCTCAAACAACAAATAACATCAGTAAATGATACAACGTCTTAAATGGTACACTTATATCATGTAATTTGTCTACGTGCGAAGACTGCTTAATGAAAGAACAGAGCGCTTTTGTAATTATCATTTCAAACAAAATACCCTGCTTACGTGAATATGTTTTTAACTATTTCAGTTTGATTTTTGCTTTCAAAAACGGATTATTTTGTGATCGAGGTTTTTTACTTTACACTTATTCATATTTTTTACACTTGCAAATACACTGATAATGTAAGCATTCTTTCTAATTTTAAATTTTGAGGTTTTGTATATTTTTAAAATAATATATCCAAGTTTTGGCACTTAATCGAGATTTTAAATATTATTTTATATAAACACAAAATTTAAAACACTAAAAATTTGTTTGACACAAACAAAAACTTGCCTTCTGAGACTGCAGTAAGAGTGCTGGAGAGATATCCAAAATGTTTTCTATAAGTCCACAATAGAAACTGCGGAACTGTGAAATTGGCTGCGAAACCTTTTCAAATGTACTTAGAATCCTCGACTGTCGCTTTTATAAGGCGAAGAAACGTAATTACCATAGCCTTTTTCAGCCAACATCCATCCATAATACATAACATAAATCGGCGGCAGATGGGTTTCACGTCGATATCGAAAGGAATGAAATGGGCTACCACTCCGGGAGGCAAATTATTATCTCGCCTCCAGCATATAATTTGGTACGTTTTCCTTTTCATTTGAAATAACGAGCAGCATCAGGCTGCATCCGTGTACTTTCGATAAGGATAATAATTTTCGACGACATTCGCAACATTTCCCCATCCACGATTTTGTGCAGGACTTTAATCAGGCGGCCTGTGCGAGTGACCATTTGTTTGCACAATGATTCGTTATTGTTGAACGGTTTAAAAATAACCCCATCGGCTCATTTTCTTTTCTAAAAATAGAGAACTACCATCGTTTTAAAGTTATAATACAAAAAGCCTTATACTTAAAGGGGACTTCTTTCTAATACTACTTTTTTAGTATAAATATATTATTATGTATGTAAGTACATATGTATGTATGTATTCAGCTAAAAATTATTATTGAATTCTGATCTTCGTTAAAATAAAACATACACTGTCAGAAAATTGCACAATTTTTAAATCTTTTTAATTTTAATTCAGAAATAGTTTACATCTTTTTCTTTTAGAGAAGACTGTATATAGTATTTATAAAAGATTTCATAGTATTTCATCACCATGTATTTGTGCTCAACAAAGGGTTAACTTAAAACTATACGAATTAGTGCCAATTGTTTGGAATTTAATGAAACTTATTTCACATGCAATTTGCACAAATCTTTGGTTATAACGCGAAGGAAACTATGAAAGATTTCATTTTAATCTAAGAAATCGCCACTGTGCAACTGGCAGATTTTGTGTTTCCTCAGTATACCGCTTTTACACGTGAGTAAAAACCTTTTTTATTAAAACATATTTTAGTTACTATAAGTCAAATAGTCAGGAAATATCTGACTTCATAATAAATGAACAGGTGGCAAGTTGAATTTCAAACTATTATTATTGAAAAAAGGATTTTTATTTTACCCTCATATGGACGTCCCTGAAATACTGGACGTCCATATGAGGGTAAAATTAAAATAAATCCACCAATATACTTTTACCTGATTAATGATCAATTGCAATCGATAGCGTTCTATTCCACAAAAGAAAAAACGAAAAAAAAATTAATTACCACGAGCAACTATGATTGAAGAACGACTTACTAATTTATCAATTATGTGTACAGAAAACGATAACCTTAAAAAATTGGAATTCGAGGACATAATAGAAGATTTGGCATTTCAAAGATCTAGTACAAACCATTAGCATCAACATGTACATATACAACTCTTTGTCAAAATAATATATTTTAAATATTATATTATTTAATTTGCATAAAACTAATAATTCTGATATTTTCATTGAGAGGTTTGGAGAGAAGAGGGCTCATGTTCGAATCGATCATGAAAACGAAAATAACAACAAACAATTTTGCAACTTACCGAGGGTCCAAATAATGCACTGAAATTACACCCGTGCTACCATCCAGCCCGGGAATTTCGATGAAACGAGATTTGCATAAGTCTTGTTCTTCACACTAAAGAAGCTGACAATTTAAGTCGAAAATTAAAATAATTGTACATTTCAAATAGAATGGTTTCAAATCAGTGTACGATGGTTTTGGCGTATGGATCTTTAATATTGATTTATTTTTTTATATATTAAACAAATTTTACTTTTACTCTACAGGTACTGAACATGGTAATAAGTGTTCTTCTCCACAGTTCTTTATTACTTAAACTTTATCCCTGCCTTTTATACTAAGCTTAATTATAAATATTTACTTAATTAGAATTTATAAATGTATTTATAGGCGTACTTTATTTCGGAACGCCCAAAACTTGTTATAAACTATTTATAAATAATAATAGAACAAAACCGTCGTCCTAGAATATGAATGTATGTCTAATGTGTGTCAAATCCACTGAATCCCTCCCATTTTAAAACGCCTTATTTATTCGGTTATGCTAATGAATTAAATCGATTATTATCCTCACATGCTAATTGTAACATTCGAATGACCGCCTAATTGGTGTCATAATCGCAAAATCCGGATGAGCAAGTGTCTGACGGAGTTTTTGTTTACACTTGAGTAGAAAACACCGCCGCCGCCGTTGATCAGAATGAAATTAATGGCCAGATAATACAAAAATAAATTTGAATAATTCTCACACTTTGTCCACGCGTGTAGAGAGGAACGACACTAAATACAAAGTTTTAGCGATTTGCGATCGTTAAATTCGGTCATGTTCATAATGCAAAAACTGAATGGTGCTAAAAAGGTTAAAAAACGAATAAAGAGTCACGGCCATTTTATAGATCAGATAACAATGGAAGATTTTGCGCAACCGATTTTGAAACGCCGTTGACATCCACCCAGAGATAACTAGTCGTCATAAGTTAAGTTTTCACCGCCTATAGAAATTAGAATTCGAATGAGTTCCAATACAACTGGGCGTAGAACGCGAAAGATGCCGGCGTTTTTATTTTAGGAAGATCGTTGTATGCAACACTCCGCCGAATTTAATTGAGCAGTGATAACGAACTATAAAGTTGACATTGAGGAAAGGTCATGAAACGCTTTGTGCCGGACGGGTGATTTTTCGACAAAGCCAGTTATATAATCCGCCCATACCTACGCAGTCTGCTGGAGTTATGAAAGCCCAGAGTCTGCTAAATCCAAAAAGACTGGAAATCAAAGTAAAAGGTATAACAGTAACGGTAAAGGAAAGGCACGATACCTCAACATATGAAAAAAATTCATTTGAATTGCCCTCTAATAAAATCTTGAGGTACCTTCAAGCAGGTTTCGGTTATAGAAACAAAGTTATACGTTTGATTTTTTTAGTGATCGTAGTAGGAAATTTCCGCATCAATTAAATTTTAGCATTTTTTAGCAATTTGCAAAATCACAGATTACGTCTGATATATTATTAGTTTAGACCACAACATTTTTTATTACTGTTTTGAAATTGTCAATGTTTTAATATAAAATGGAAGAGCTGAGCCGTTGTTTCTAAAAGTAGTATAACTCCATTTTTTAACATAATTATTCCAACAACTCCTGAAGTTAATACTTAACAAGTAGATAGTTCTCATTTCAATTAAGTGGACTTATACCCTTTCAAAAATAAAGATTCAATTCAACTTAATTTATACGTCTACATATACATTAATTATACAAGCTCAGAGATAAATGCAATAAAAACCTTATTTATTTATTAGAATAACTTTCTACTAATTACCGAATCACCAAAACTAGTATCTATTTATTTAACTATACTATTTTTTAGAGCAACAAAGAAACACAGCGGCTAGTGGATACCTGAGTATTACAATCAAAATTTTGTATTCTCCTATTCTGAACAGAATAGCAAGTTTTCCTGAAAAGGAAATTTTGCTTATGAATATTTCAAATTTATCAAGAAAAATCCGTAGTAATTGTAATGAATTTTATCTATAATCAAAAACTAAACTAAAAAATGCTTCAAAATGTTATCTTTAACCACATAAAGGCAACTTAGAGAATTTTCGCAAAATATTAAAGACCTAAAGCTACGAAGAAAGTTCAAAAACGTGATAATGCGATATTTCATTTTAAGTGAAGTGAAGCTTTTGTGTTATAGGTTTTAATGCCGCTACCTGAAATTTTAAGAATTGAAAATATCGATTGTGAAATGGAGACGCCCGTTTTCTAAATCTAATTAGGATCTGTTTGGTCTCTGTGGGAAAAGAATATTATTGTATAGGTTATAGATTATAGGTTATGTTAGATCTGTGTTCATCAAAATTAAAACTTTTTCAAAAGAAATTAACTAATTCAAGCATTAAAAAAACAGGGACAGGGAATGTCTTTATTTCGATGTTGCCCTATAAAACGTCATGTTGATTATGTTTGGTTTGCATTAATTATGTAAATATTATAACTTTTTGGTAGCGCATGCGTCAGAAGGTGAATGCTTTATTTAAAAATAGATTAAAGTAGGTATGCAGGGTATTTCTTAGCGCGTATGCCATAAGCTATTGGGATGATAGACTTGGTCCTACCCTAATTAAAAATTGTATGGAATGGCGTATCTATATATTTTAAGCCTCACTGATAAATGAAGTATTGGATCAAGGTCTAAGATCACATAACTCCCATCAATTTATTGATTTTTTTTTAATTTTTTCAAATCCACGAAATAAAATAATTGGGTAGAAATACAGACAATTTTTAATCTTCATTATACTTTCTTTCCTTCTTTCCTTTGATAATGTTATATGTAATAAAAACATAAAGTAGAATAATTAAAGAATAATACTATCAGTTCACATAAAACTAAGCTTTATCCAGACAGGCCTGTACATGGTGTTGAATGGCATCGTAACTTTTAAATTGCCTTCCACAGAGAGGGCATATAAAAGTGTTTGTTACGCTAACTGGAGGCGTACTCTAAAAGAAAATCATTATGAATATTATAATCAACTAATTTTGAAGTTCACCGAACCAATGGAGTAGCAACTGGGGGCATTCTCGATGTGCTTGCTGATGATATAGGAGGCGAGGAACTTGTATTCTTCCTCATTGCAGTAGGGATGCTTGCGGTATTTGTCTTCGTTTCACTTTCTAACCTACTTTAAAACGAGTTTACCTTAATAAATTTACAAGTTTTATGGGAAAAATCTTACCGGGAAGCTAATTCTTCAATATATTGCTGATTTCTACGCTGTAAACTTGCCAGATCTTTAAGCAGTTGTTCCTTTTCTCTTGTGAGATTTGCTTTAAGGTTGCGTTCCGTCTTAAAATCTTTAATATAGATATCAAGTTGAGTTCGCAACAGACTCATTTCCTGCTTCATGTCTTCCTTTTCGTCTTCGTATTTTTTAAAAATATCGCTTTTTTCAATGTCTTTGCATTTTAAAATAGAAATCTCAGATTGATTTCTCTTGATTAACTCCTCTGCATCACTCAAATTCACTTTAAGGCAATTTATTTCGTCTATGTAAATCTTTTTCTGTTAAAGACGAGAAAATAATCATCCAATAATTTAAAACAATAAGTAGAACATTTACCATGTCCTCTAACTCTAGTTTTGCGGCCGTTACTTCTGATAACTGCCTGTTTATGTCTTTAACGATTTGCTTGTGATCCGTTAATCGAATGTATTCATGTTCTGAATCCTTATCACTTTCATTTAATTTAACGTACTCGAAAGATGCCTGAGAAATCAAGGATTACATCAAAAATTAAATACAATAATATATAAACATTTTACTGCTTACAAGTTGGCTTTTCTCTAACTTTTCTAAGTGTGCTGCCATATTTTTGATAACAGCCGTCTTCTCTGAGAGTAATTTGACTAGTTCGTCATTTTCCTTTTTCATCACATTTTCGATTATATTAATTTTATCGTTCAAATCTGTAATTAAAACAATATTTCAGTAGGAGAAAAGACTATTTCACAGCAGCCACCATATTTAGAAGAAACTTTAATTTATTTCTCTTCAAACCAAATAACAGTCGACTCACCTTGCTTTAGTTCAACGATTTCATTGTTTAACTGAAACAAAAAAATAGGAATAATAGTATGTATTTACTGATTATGTATATTTACGTAGTTCCGGGTGCATATTTAAATGCACGCTTTGAATTTAATTTCAAGTGATATATGTGTGTACATGTTTGATATTAGATTTGTAAAACCGTATATTTGAAATAATTAAAAAAAAAATTGAAATCCACATGCTTCAAGAAAAAATCGAATTAATTTCCTTCACCTCCTAGAACTGCTATGTGTTTGCAGATAATGTTAATTTTAAAAATAAATACTTCTTTATTCTTATGTTACAAAATGTTCATTATATTTTGCCTGTTGTACGTAAGTACATATATGCCCATCAAAATAAAAATATCTTCAATTTAAAGCTAAGAAGTGTACTTCAATATGTATCTCACACTACCTATGATTATTGGTCAAAATTCAAAATTCATTACCTTTGCAATAACTTCATAACATTGTTTTGTCCTCAACTCGGATTTCTCTTTAAATGTTTCATATTCGCTATGAAATTTCTGCATATAAATTAGCTGTTCTTTCAATGTAGCGTTGGTTTTATGCATATTGCCTAATATGAATAATGTTTAATAAGTCAATAAATAATTAAAAATGCATTACTTACTCTTTAGCACTAGATATTCTGAGAAAAATTTATGTAACTTTACAATGTCTTCTGGAGCAGTTTGGCTTCCGCACAAGCTCGGGAATTGAGAAAATACACTCGCCTGGAAATAAAATGAATTGAACTGAGTTATGAGCATATTGTTGATTGTTATAGAAATATGTAGTCTAGTTTTTATCTTAGGATAACATTTTTGCAGTTTTGTTTTATTTTGCAGGAAATATTCACTCTTCCCTCTTTCTCACATATTCACCAAAATTCATGTAACCGGTCATTCTCCTTTTTACACTATTTATTAATTATTAACATGCAAATTTAAATTCTTTGTTCTCATACATGTTCCCTTGAACCTTAAGAATTTTAGTCACTTATTTTACGAAAGTTAAGATATTAAATTTAAGGAAAATTAACAAATGGATCGGCGATATGCAATATAAACTATTTCTTTATATAACACTCAGTTCAAGAAAATGTCATCCAATTTAAAGAAAACGTTCAATAAAATATATTATTATGGTAAATTCACATAGCACAATAATTTGTGTAATTTCTTTACATTTTTGTAATAATATTCACTTTTGGATTGCATAACAGTGCATTGGAGCGTTTTTGTTTTGTAAATTTACAGTTCAAACAATTAATTTTAATAGAGTTCTTGAAAAAATCAAAAATTATAGAATGTATATTTTTCTTCAATTTATGCAATTGAGTACAAGCAATTTCAGGAATATGTATATGGAAAATTGTAAAATTTTCGAAATAAATGAAAATATACATAAAGTTCTGTGAAATTTAAAAATTTTAGTACAAGAATGTTGCATAATTCTATTTAGTAGTTCGATCATGGCCTTGGAGAAGTTGCAAGAGAAATAAAGAGAATTACACCACATTGCAAGCTGTTATAATTTAAGTGGTTAGGGGCGCAAAAGCGGTTTCATTGAATTTCTAATACATTTCAAGTGTAATCCTCAAAAAATAAATTATTACTAGAACTGATGAAATTAATAAATATAACTTATTATATTTACAGTCATTGTGTGTGATTGTAATGCTCTTTATTCGCAAATTATCGAATCGGTTTCTGGAAGAAAAAATATCGAATTCACGGAAATTTTCGGAGCGATTTCAATGTTTGTATTTTTTGTACAACTAACTGATTCAAGCTATATTATTTGACCAGCATCATGCCTGGGGAAATCCCTGACTATTTTTAAAATAAATTGTTCATATATATACAAATATAGCTTAAATATAGTCGTTTGCGTTCTTAAGAGTATTTTTGTACGCTTAACGATTATTATTTGGAAATGAATAATCTACGGAAAAGAGTTCATATAGTCTCTACTACATTTCATAACTAGATTTCATTTATCTAGTTAAATTTTAGCTAAAACTTGCATTCATAACTTCAGCTAATAGTAGAAGTGGGTTAAATAGCTGCTCCAGAGCAAAAGATATAAATAAAGTCATTGAAAAAAAGTATATGCGCTTTGCGATCTAATGTAACATTTGACCTTTCTCTCTCGGAAATATATAGAGCAAAGTTCCCCCCAGTTTCCTCACAAGTGTGCTCTAATCAGTTAACTTTTATAAGAATTTTTATCCCCGCTTATTTACGCTATTCCCTTATCGGAATCTAATCGCAGTTTAGTCGAAACGTCGAATGTAAACATTGTGAAATATCTGACGTCACTGCGCTTCTCCCGCAACCAGCGGCCGAGGTAATTCCAGATGACTCAGTTTGGTCAATTGCGACTGCGAGGAAAATGAAATGACGGGAAGTGGCCTTACCTTAAGGACGTCGGACTCAATTTCGCCCAGGAGGAAACTCGTTGCCAGGGAATTGTGGTCAGAGTTCAGCGGCGCATTATTCGCATGCACACTCTTCAGAATTTCGAAACTCATCCGACCAGCGGTGTCCCCATTTGATTGATTCGTCCGGGATTTCCCGTTTTCCAGAGAGCTATGTATAAAAATGACAGACGTTGGGACGTCTTCCTGGGTGCAAGTGGTCCCATCGCTTGCTGGCGTCGAGACGCCGTCCGCCTCGAGTGAGCCCCTTTCGGAAGTCTCGGGGTTCTCTACGTGGTCCAGAGATGCTTGGTGCGACGCATTTTCACTGCCCTTCTGCCCGCTCAACTTCTGGATGATTGAGTAATTCTCCATCGAGTCGGTGGGAGACGATCCCAAAATCACAAAAGACTCCTCTTCCGACATTTTGTCGGGCGAAGCGTTGCTCTCCAGTTTGCGCTGTTCACTTGATGCAATTCCGCTGCAATTTGGAAAGAGGTTTAGCACCAATAGAAGCGAATTCATTCGGACTTACCTCAGGCTCTATTCCTGTCCAATTTATGGACTGCGAAAACACTGAATTCCCCTTAAAAGTAACAAAACAGCTGTCCGAGTGTCTGCTCCCCGGGATTCCCTCACCCAAAACTCAATTGCAACTATTCGACTTTTGGCTCTTAACCGGCAGGTGTCTCTTCAGACGCTTAAGATTTTCTTGTTTAGTTTGACGAGATAACGCGAATTCAAACTACGATTTGAAAATGAAAAAAGACTTTTTACCCAAGTAAAATTAGGAAGTATTTGTCGAAAAGGTTTTAAGAATGAGAAATTATTTCATTTTGGTTTTTAAGCAATACCACAAAACACACCAATATTAAGTTAATTTCTACATTTATTTAATTATTTCAGAGCCAACCAGAAATAAAAACTTTCCAAACACACAAACTTAATTCGAATATATGTGTAAATTTCGGAACATCATCCAAAATAAGATGCATTAAATGCTCTAGACAAGTGACTTTTGGGAAATATAAAGTTAATGTTTAATGGTCTCGGAAAAGTCTGATAATACTCGTACATGCGATTATCGGAAAGTAAAAAGCACGCAATAAAATATTATCTAAAATTCTGACTTTTTCAAATTCTAATTGTTCAGTTGATTATCCCCAGCAGTAAAAAAATTTCATATTATTTTTCTTCCCAAAACGACCGGCGCGCGTTCTAAAAAGAAGGTTTGTTTTACGGAAAAATTTAAAGAACTTTAGAGTTTAGACAGTAGATCCTTTTACCACAAATTAATGTTTACTCTTAACAAAAATTGACCATGGCTGATATCAATAGCCAATTTCTTTAAATTTAACGTTCTAAATTGTTTTCTACAGAAGGTTTCTGTTTTTATCGAATTATACTGGGCTAATAATAAATCACTTGGTTGGCCAATTTCAAAAAAAATAAAACGAGTTGCTTTGAATAGATTTATTTATATGAACAATGAACAGTAAAAGATAACACTAGTCAAGCTTAATTTCGCAATTTCCAGCTACTTAAAATGCATTTGAGGAGTGCTTTCGTGCATGTCTCATGGGTATTACGTGTTTTCTTTATTTTAAGGTTACAAACTTTTATAGCTAACTTCAAAGTTTATTTAAATATCCTTGTATCCCATAAATTCCAAAGACAATTTCTTTTCTAATAATTCTTTGTTCCGTTATCATTTTGTACTTTGAACATTTTGGAGTTTCAATACGCATAATAATTTTAAAGCCATTAAAAGTTAAAAATATAAAATACGCTTTATAAGAATTAAAAAAAAAAATACTTCCACTTCTGTTAACAATATCATTAATTATATTTATAATTGCACTTATAAATAAATAAAGATTACTATGTCATACTTGTTCACACTAATCCACATCAATCGAGCAAGCAACAGAAACACTAATCGAGTTCAGGACTTAATTTGGTAATATAACAATTAACAAACATAATCATTTTTTTAATTGCCATTTACTCACACAAATGATTTAATCACCATCTTTCTATCACGCACTTTCTTTTTCTTTCTCTACGACCAAAGTCTAACCAATATTTGCACTTCAGAAATGCATCAAATGAAAATATGATAAAATTATGAGATTGGCTAATGAATATCAATGCAATGCATTTTCAAGAGTAGATCTAATTAACTACACATGCATGTAAGAATAACAAAACTATGTAGATAGGTACTTGCTTCCAAAATAAGGACACAACAAAAATATTTTATTAGCTTATTTGGATACACTAAAAAACTTATACATTTTCTAGAGTTTTTTCCACTTTCAAATTACTTTTATAAAATGTCTCACCTTATATGTATGTACTTAAGCAAGAAATAAGCAATGAATCGTTGTATTTCTTTTAACAAATAATAACTTTATTCACTTCACGAAATTTTGGAAGAAACACCACTAATTTATTACAATGAGAATTATTTTAAATTGCATTATACTCTTAAAAAATTCTATTTAGAAACAGCCGCACTACACTTCGCTTAGAATTCTTAAACGAGGATAATTGCGACGACACACTGACGCACGCCTGTGTGACTTATAAGAAAAATGACGTTATAAAGTAAATTGGGGATTCCCCCAATTTCATAGAATATATTGTTTTGCTACGCATGTGGTGCAATGCCGAAGCCGACTGCCTTCAATTTTGACTTTACCATCTTGTTGGACGTTTCTGTCAATAATAAAAGCAAAGATAAAACATCGTCTTTTAGGCGTTCAAAACAACAGCGGCAATTTTAAATTTCGAGTGTAAAATCATCATACTACGATAAAGACATATTCTACTAGTTTATTTCTCCTTGACTATTTAAGACAATGAATGATATTTTATGCATTTATATTTTCAATTTAAGTAAATGTTTCAACCTCAAACTATAAAAAAACATCTGACTGATTCGTCAACGCCGAGCCGAAACCATTGAAGCTAAGTACATAAAATTTAAAAATAAGGATTGAAACTTTAAGAGTTCTGTCATTTCTAAAGTTAAATCCATGCAAATTAATATTAGTTAATGGTTGATTTTTCTATCGACCTGAAATATACGTATGTTATGTGCTTAATTTTAAGCCAGGAGTCTAAGAATAATAAATTATACGCCTGCACCTTTTGAAATTACGGACTTATACATACAAAAATTTATCCGATACAATTTTGAAATGGAATTTGTTTAAATTTTTCCGTAGTGCATTTAACTTAATATGCATATTGTCTTATTTTCTATATGAGTGTGAAGCGTTTAGCCCTATCGAGGCATCATGACGTTATTGCCTGGCTACTTTCAACGGTTAGATACAAATACTTTTATATTTAACAACGAACTATTGCTAAAGAAATCTATAACTGATAATGATCAGTACATGTGTTTTTTTCTATGTATCGAAAATCTATATTTCGAAAATCTCTGCTCTATTTAAAATTTTTCGACCTCCTACATATGCAATGTAATACTTTAATACTGTTCAGTGGCGGATTTACGCGTAAGCAAAGTAGGCCTGTGCCTACGGCGGCAAAAAAAATGGGGCGGCAAAAAAGTCAATTATTTAATTTTTTATAAATTTTTTGATTAATAAAAATGTAAAAATACAAAATTTTTTTACTTTTATTCAATTTTGCGCAAAATAATCACCAGGTGTATCCGATGATTGATATCGCTGTTAGAATGTTTACCTGCACTGCAGTAGCAAATTGTACCGCGGAACGTTCTTTTTCATGCTTAAAACGTATTAAAAATTATTTGCGTTCAACGATGAAAGAGAACAGACTCAATTCTTTAGCTATAATGTGTATTGAAGTAGAAACTTTGCTACAAGTTGATCTGAACAAAATCATCGATAGATTTGCTGTTGAAAAAGTCCGCCGTAAAAATGTACATTGATAATGCACAAGCTCCCAAAATTTACTTGTGACTTACTTTTAGAATTAATTAAAAATGTATTTTTTTGTTTTGTAAACCTAAATTATAATTAAAAGGTTATTTAATTTATTATATTAAATATTTTCCAATTACCAAAATAATAAAACAGATTTTTGTTCAGAAAAAAAGGCGGCACTTTGATGCCTGCCTACGGGCGGCAAATTTGTAAATCCGCCACTGATACTGTTTGAGATTATGCTATGTTTATTTTTTTTAAGTGTTTTCAAAGCGTAGATTGCGGCATCATATTTTGAGTTCCTGTAGTGAGCTCAAGTAATCTTATTTTTAAATCTCGTTTAGTTTGACCAACACAAATTCTGGAACAGTCATTTTAGTTAATTTGTTAAATCTGGCATTTATTTAGTACGCCAGTTTTAGGTTTAACACGGCTGCGTTGATTTTTTGGGATTGTAAAATTTGTTTAAGATCTCTCTCAGTATTGTTATATCTTTTTTTACCTGTATTCTGTTTTTATTTTAAAATTGTTTTTATAAAAATGAATATTAAGAACACCTTTTTACTTTTCTGATTTAATTAAAGTTTTTGTAAAAGCTTTATTTTGAAGATCACGTATATCAAGCGACAGAACATCTTATTAATCATTTATAAAAAAAAGTGCTTAGTCTATCTCAATGATTTAAACAAAATTTGAAAATAATTCTTGTTACCAACGCGTGGGAGAAACAAGTTTTACCAATTTAAAGAGGAAAACAAAACAAAAAATAAAATTGTATTTACCATAGAAAGTTATTTTATGATTCAGCTAGTAGTTTATTTCGTTGTTTTCCAAAATGTATCAAACGACGAAATTTTGACCTCTATGCACCATAGATATCACGATATAAAACGTAAAATAAGCCAAAGAATTTTTGCCGAATGAAACGTAAAACAAAACAGGGAGTCCTGGAGCAATAGTAATAAATCTAAATATTAAAAGGAAATTTTTGTGTGTTCCTGTTGTTCCTATTATTGTATTTCAAAGGTGGACATGGAATAACGCGGTGAATCAAAGCTTACTAGAATTTTGCATTTTGTTATCGCAGAGGACAATACACTTCTGGTTGTGGTGCTCAGAAAAAAACCTTATAATTTAGTTGTCCATTAATTAAAGCCCAGACTTGTTTGTGTCACCGCGGAGAACTCGTTCTAGCGAATCTGAATAATTCTCGATAAGTTACTGGCCAGTTACAACTGAAAATTTTTGTAATTGTGTAAATTCTGCATCACCTTCTTGAAATTTGCCCGATACGACACCGGTCAGTTTTAAGTCAGTCTCTCAGCCGTGCGGAAGTTTTGCGAGGAACAGTGTTAAACGAAATGAATCCGAAAATGTTGATAAGTATGCACGTTTAAAAATATTTAAAGTTGCTAACGACTAAAGAAAATTTATTTTTAAAGTTTTCGTTGTTTGTGGAGCATTTTTGGTGTCCACTAATAAAGCCAGCGATATCGAAGTGATTAGTGTCGACGGCGAGCAAGGTAGATAGTGTCGAAGAGGTGGACTGTTTCATAAAATTATTATATTTTAATTGCAGTGGAAGAGTTCGATAATGACCTCACAATGGAAAATTTTATAGACCGAACTGACGACCTCGAAGAAGCCGAGCAGCGAAGATTTTTCCTCTTTCGGAGGAGTGCAGATCCAATAGAACCTTAACTTTTAAGTTCCTGATAAATACTTTCGAATGTGATCTTATTGTTAACTAATTTATGTTTAGAAAATTATACAAAAAATTAAGATGTTGGTTCTTTTGTTACCATCCACCCCTTCGTTGCACATGATCAAGATTTAGTAACTCGCATTTCGATTGCTTGCTTTTAATTGCTCGGACCGGTTTTTGATGTTGAGTTTTATACTGATTTAATTTATATTTAAAAGGCTGTAGAGTGTAGATCCAAGTAAAAGTATTAACTGACAACTTTTACCAGAACTTTATGATCCTGACCTAAAAAAAATCAAGAAATAATTATAAAAGTAGAAGGTGCTGATCGAAAAATGTTGTATTGAATAAACCTGCAGTTAATTGATTGGCTAGTTAGAAGATTTTTTGTAGCTTATGATATTCGAAACTATAAGTGACAAATTTGCATTTCTCATGCCTCACTTTTCAGCTGAGTAGGTATTATTGAACCACACATTCACGTGGAAGCATAAATTATAACTTCTATTTTGAATTAATTAGTTAACAAAAAGCTTGTTAAAATTTATTGGGTCGCATATGGTTCTAGGCTTATATGGTAATTACTAGAATAAATATTAATGAACATTTTAATCTGAGAAAGGCGCCAATGCGGAAGAAAATGCATTTGTTCTGCCAGGATGTTTACATATTCAATTTGTTGTTCATTTCTGGATGGAAGTTTAAGCTTGAGTTTCTTATGCTGCAATTAAGTACTTATACTAACTAACCCAAGCTAAAATTGAGGAAATAAACCTCCGGTTTTCTAGGTTTAGTGTATTATTGTATAATTTGTTAGTTTAAAAATTACCTATATTAAATATTAATTGACTGAAAAAAATATTGAATTGTACTCAAACTCTGCAGACGGTATAATGTATAGCATTTTGCTAAAAATTGAATTCGGAAAATCGTCGCTATCTCAAAAATGGTTAAGAATCGAGGATGAGGATGAGTAGGCGATATACATGCCTGGTCAAGTGGCTAAACATTTTTGTGAGATTTTGACTAAATTTGTTAGCGAAAATTAAACCTTTTTGAAAATTTGAACTTTACATGAGAGCTAAAAACCTAATATGTCAAAAATCAAAATATTTGTACTTATTTAGTTTGGATCATATCTTTTACGGCAGATTGAACGAAAAGTTTGTAAAAAACTGATTTTAAAAAAATTGGGACGGTTTGAACAAACATTTCAATCTCTTCCCTCCTTTTCCTTAATTTTTGTTAATTAAAACTCAACAAGTTAAATAATTTTAAAATAAGTTCCAGTTAGTCTTTTCTTATTTATAATTTAAATTTTAAGTTAATCAGATCGTTATTAAAGCAATCGTAGAGCAATTTCAGCGTCTACCTATAAACACGTATCATAACTTGGTAAAATTTGCTCAAGTCAACACAAGTTTTTAAATATAATAATATTTACGAGAAATATCTGAAGTGGTTTATGCACCATTTAATAAAATATTTCTTTTCATAGATTTTTAAATTTTCTTCTAAATAAGGGCTTTTATATTGGTTGATTTGAACAATTTTAAAATATCTGCATCGATTCCCTTTTATTGAGCATTACAGGAACACTTAAATCGTTATGGAAATTGAACAAAGTAACATTTTATAAATATTTATTAATATTAACCCAAATCGCAATAAGAATAAATATTACACAATTTAACCATAATATCTACGATGATATCCATAATACGGACGGTGGAAATAATACGGTCTGTAGTAACGCCTGCCGTAGTAACGTCGTCCATAATATTGTTCTGCAGTTGTTAAATCATTCTCTTGGTCAGTTTCAACTATGGCAGAGAAGAAGTAATAGATTATAAAATTGTCCATGTTTAATTAATAACAGTTATTATAAATACCGAAAGTATCTAAAGGAGGCCCATCTTCGTTAATATCTGATGATTGCGAATTTACAATTACCGCGATTAGAGAAACAAGCAAAAGCTGAAAAAGTTTTGAATGAGCAAAAGTTTAATTTAAATAAATTTAACTTTACCAGAAACACCAGCAATTTCATTTTATACAACTATTGAAGTTAATTTCACTAGTTTGATCTAAAATCTAAACGATTTGACCGTACTCTGGAAAGAAGTACCGGGCTTATATACTATTGTACTTTGAAGCACTTCAAGTATGAAAAAGTGAGATGAAGATGATTCATTAATTAAGAAAACATCATGAACCTGCCCTGTATATTTAAAATAATAAAAAAATTTAATGAATGAGCAAAATCGTGATACAATGTTTGGGTCAAGAAATTCCTGACATTGAAATTACTTTGTCTCAGTATATAAACGAGTTTTAATTGAAAAATCGCTCTCTATAAAAAACTTCAAAATTGTAAACATTACACTCTGAAATGAGTTGTTAGTTAATTGATTTTTAATAGTTACCTGCAGGATATTGACTGCGAATGACACCTAAATTTTTTTTATAATAATTTTTACTTTCGCTTCTCAAGAACAGTGAACTATCTTGTTTTCAATTTATTTTCATGATAATATTACTCGTTAGAATTTTGTTTGAAATAATTTTGTAGTGAAATACGTGCTTTTGATGGTTTGTCATGAATTAACCCAACACTTAAAATGCCAATAAGCTGTTTATTAATTATATTGGAGCATTTCAAAAATCCCCGTATAAGCGTTTATATTATATAGGACGCAAAAACTTAAGGTAACAAAACCTGTTAAAAATATGATAACTTTTTTTAAAATTATTTACTTATTCCAAGAATTATCAAAAGTATGCACAAAGGTATTACAAAATAATTGAAAACTGAATTTATTTTAATACAAAATATTTCTTGGAAATTAAAGTAAAAGGTAAACCACAACAACGACTTATGTCTAAGTATTGTTTGATTAAAATGCCTCCTTAACTTATTGTTCGACTCTTCAAATTATATTATAACTAAATATCTAACTAATTTATTAAATTGAATTATTATTTGCGAACTAAATTATTTTTATACCGGACTAAGTCTTCACAAAACATTTATTTGGTACTTATTTTATATATGTATATTTTGATTTTATGATATTTCTTATATTACTAATTAAATTTAAATTTGAATTTAAAAAACATAAGTATTGCTTAATTTTATATGCATAGAATGGTATTAATTGCCATTACTATATTCATTTTGTGCACTTTTTAGCACTTATTTTTAGAGACGAAGCTATGTAATTTAAGTTATAAGTATTATTAAGTAATAAATAATATATGCATATATACTATAATTATTGATTATAGAATATTTACATGTAGTGACGTAAGCTCGCAATTTATAAATTATAATAACAAATAGGTAAATTGAAAATATCCGGGAATGTTTAATAGTTACTTAGTATTTATGCATATGCGAACAGTGTACTACGTAACAACTTTATTTTGTGTAGTTAAAACACATCAAAAGATATAGTATATCTTCTTTTTAATTTGAAATATAATTTCAAAAGTTTGGCCATGAATAACAATATTGAGGACTATATTGTATTAAATAATATCCTCTAATTTAAATACAACTTGAAAATTACTTTGGTTTGAAAAGCAGTGTAAAATTATATCAATAATTTGATTTTTAAAATGATTTTCTTAAGAAAAACTTCATCTACAGAATTTTCTATAAAATCATACAAACGTCGCCCTCTGGTATACTCCCTTTCACCTCCTGCTATTTGGTTTTGTCGTCCCAAAGTTGAAACTGCATCAATATAACCATATGAGTAATAATTACTGAAACAATCTAAAAACAATGGTATACACTGTATTGACATTATGCAAATAATAATTTAAACTTTACATGATACAACAGCGCTTTGTTAATAAAAAAGTATCCGTGCGCACTCACATATCTTCGTTTGTTTATATGTTGAACTTTAAGCAGAATAATTTCCACCTAGGATATAAAAAAAATCATTAGAGATTGAGATAGAACAAAATTATTTTTTTAACAACCATATTAGAAATATTCTTGTTTTGGGTATATCCAATCTTTATAGCCAACTTTCTTATTGAGTCAAACTATTGAAAGACACAAATATTTCATTAAATAATTTTTGTTTAAAAGCACTAATACAAACCTCATCTCCTATTTTTGAAATGACTAGAGTATTCATGGGTAAAAAAATTAAATAAGGAACGAATATAGCAATTTGATTAAATAAAACTAAGTAATTGTAATCTTCGTCAAATCCTTCAAGAAATTCCAGAATTAACAAATAAGATTTAAAGAGTACGCAAATTGTGTTGTATTGGATGCTGTAAAATAGAATTCGACCAAAGGTATGTTCGTAGACATTTTTCAAGTCCCACAAATCATTCATAACATTTAAAAAATTTTCAATCGTTTTAGAGGTGCTGCATTGAATTTTATCTGTAATTTTTATGGTGGTTAGAGTATGGTCTACAATTTGAGAGAGTTGATTAAGTCGCACTAGGAGGAGCCGCGCACAATAATTTATATAGCACAATTTTGCACCAAACACAATCAACTGAACACCAATGCAGAAGAAGAATAAAAAGTCATAAATATCCTCAAAAATATACGCTAAGGTCAAAAATTTGCTAATTTGTAGGGTCATAACTGCAAAGAAAAGAACTCCAATTTCCAACCAACACATCCGACTAGCGATGGTGTTATCTATAACTTTTCCAAATACATCAAAAATTTTGGCATCAACTTTTAGAAGTCCCCTAATATAATTCATGTGGTGTTTATTTCCGGAACAGGTGCACCATACAATAAAACATTGAAGAATATTTTCAAGAAATACTCTTGCAAAAATTGCAACAGCTTCAGTCGACCTCGTGACTTCCATGATTCCGTAGCGGAGATAGTTGTCGTATGTTGAATACTCCATTGCAACTTCAAACAGGACGAAGAGAGTCAGGGGAAACACGACATACCACCATTTATAAACTACAGACTGTCCGCGAAATACAAATAAAGTAAATCCGAGAATGTAAAAAAGAATATTTAAAAGTCGAAAAGATTCCATAGCAAGCATTTCTTTGAAGATGGTTAAAGTCTTACTGAATAAATTCGGCAAAAGGACTAATTACTTAAATCCTATTTTTTTTCAGTTGAAAGGTTTTCTAATGAGCTTTCGAAAGGTCGACATATAAATATTTTGTTTATGTCTTAAATGGATTAATTGTCAAAGGTTGGTCAGGAAAAATTATGCTTTTAGCTTTCAGATTATTTGGGTAAGACAACCGGAACATATACAAGTTTTGCTACAATATTGAAAATGATGCAAATAATTACAATATACAATACAAACAGTATAGGTGTTATGTAACATATTTTTGATTTTTAAAACTGAAATAACCTATTAAGTAAACTATTTCTTAAAGACATATGTGCGCAATTAAATTTTGTATTTTAAAATGAAAAAGCAATTTTTCAAAATGTTTTAAAATTGTTTTTAAGCCATGCTTTTCCTATCAAATTTTTTTAAGATAAACATTTATGCAAAACAGAATAATACTTATTATATTTTCAAATGCAAACATCATTGAATAAATATAATATTATTTTTTATTTATAAATATATGTATTTTGTTCAATTTATTTACGTTTGTCGTTTAGAATTCTAATGTTTTAACATTATGATACAAAATACATATGTGCGCATTTCACTTGTCGATATCTAATGTGGACACATTTATTTTATCTAAGTATAATGTTATTATTAAAACACAAACATAATTAAGAATTAACCAGCTTTTTTCGCATATGCAGCACGGTATCTGAATAGAGGTCGAAAAACGTTAATTTCTGCAACATCCATATCATCGTCGTTCACTGCACTAACATTGTAAATATTTTGGATGATATTCACTTTGGCTACTATAAAATTATTTTCACTCGATTTAACATCAATCAGTAATTCCTCTTTGGGGGGTGGTGGTAGATCATTTTCAAAATTTGGAGTCCCGACCATGCCATCGTCAGATTCGCTAGAAGTAATTTTGTCAGGGAATGGCCATGCGGCCAGTAATATAAATAAAAAAGGGAAAACTATTACTTTAAAAAACTGAAAATACAAAAATATTTAAGCCAACTGTTTTTCGATAAAACACTGAACTTACAAACGTCTTCATTCCGAGGGCGCACAAAGTTTATTCAAAGGTGGTTAGCTCTAAACTGTTTCAACTCCACGTCTTTGAGATGCTTTAAAGTTCTTTTATTGATAAATGAAGTCGTTAGTGAAGTATTTAGAACTAATTAATGGTTATTGCAATAAGATTCTCATGGGTACGAAGTTTCAACGCGAGCAATTTGATTAGCAGTTAAATTGTAATAATAATGTTTGAAATATAACAACATTTTAAATATATACATGCATATGTATAGATGTACTTAATTGAAATAATATGGTAAAAAAGTTCATTGAAAAGCGGTGTCTATTAATGATATCTATATTTTCGGATAATATTAAGAATTTTTCGTCTCTTAGCGTAGATGTGTTTGAAACGAAGAAATTTAAAAGATTTTAGTCATAAGTAAAGTATTAATAAAGAAATTATAATATTATTGAAGTTTTGGTTCATTCATTACGAATATTTGGACATTAGAAGTCTTACAATGTTATTGTAAATATGTGACCATTTTAAATTTTTATAATTCATTTAAATTCGAAAATTTCAGATCACCAAACAGGCAAAATACCACTGGTTTTGGTTTCGCTATTTCAAATTGGATGCTAGTAACTAAGACGAGTTTTATTTTAATGTGTGAATTTCTCTTAAGTGCAGTTAATAAACCAAATCAAAAATATTGAGTCAGAAAACGTCTCATGTTCATAGATTAGTCATAACTGTCGAAAACTCATAGTTATGGAAATTTTCTCCGTCAGAATGAAGAATTACGTAGAAAGGTAATATTTTTTGAAGTGTGTGGGACTCGTTACTTCTTAAGATCGAGCTTCTTGAGTTTTGAGTAGGCACAGAAAACATAATAATAAAGGTAAACACATCCTCTTCCACTCATTCCTTTGATAATTCTAGACAACTGTCTCAGTAAAAATGCGTTTACGTTACGTTGCGGCCGACGCATTTGCGAGGAAACCAAGGCTTTAAGAAAATTTCCTCACCTGGGAATTAGTCGCTTACACTTCCTATAATTGGAAACTTCAAATAAAACTTTGTTAGTGAAATTTTAGAATAAGCCGAATGAAATTTGTGATAAACCCAAAATTACATTTTACCATACTAAGTGTGTTATTGTTTGATACTATCTTTAATTATAATAACTAACCGGCTATATGAGGAAGCATGTTGCTTTTTGTAAACAGCGACTGAAATTAGGGAAGAGTTTTCACCTAGCGCGTGGTATTCAATCAACAGACACATTAACCTTTGTATGTAACTTTTAACTGACTTTGTGGAATTGATTGATTACGGAAAGATCGATAATTTAATTGTACTCGAGATTCCAGACAGCATTTTACTTTAGTGATATAGAAATGTGTCTTCAACCCCAATAGACATTGGTCATTACTGTTGACACTACTAAGTAGACAATTTACACTACTCCCCCGCCTTTCACCCCAATTTTACTTCCTTTCACAGAGCATAATGGCACAAATACCACGATGAGACCCGTTAAAATCTCCAAAAAGTTGGTAAATATTGTGCCGTATTTTCTTTCAACCCCCCCGCCCGCCATATCCAAGGGAATGTTTGGACGTGCTAAAGAGGTGGCAAATGGAGGCGCATGAAAACATTCTAATTAGAACTTTGTGAATCAGTTTACCTGGCCGAAGTGGTTGTAAAATTCGCGAGTGGCCGGCAAAAACAGCACCGACGGTATAAATTGAAGACCGATCAATTTTGGCTCAGTCTAAACCAAGCACTGGATTTAAAGAGTTCTAAGCTGAGAGTGAAAGTGACCGAAATGAAAACATCGGTAATTTTACTAATTGCTTCTTGTAGGCGGCCAATTAATAGAGGATTTATAATTTATATTGCAGCAATTGTCTATGATTATCGTGATTCTCACAACCTTTACGAATGACGACCTTTTCGCCTGTGGGTACGCCCTTCCGTCTGAACCGGAAACTACAGAAAACCTTCAGCTGGATGAGCGTGGAGGTGAAATTTTTGATTTAGATACTCGACCGGAAGATAATTACGAGTACGAGCGAATTAAAAGATCTCCGCAGAGGGCGTACAGTGGCGAATTAGTTTTCTCCCCGGATTTCGGATATGGCTACTATGTCTTTCCCAGAAGTCTGAATCAACAGTCCAACTTTGAGTACAATCCCATTGTCAAGTACAAATCAACGAGGACTAAGAGGAAGAAGTTGTTCGTTCCCAATTTATTTGGGTAGAAATCAGTGAAAAATATCAACTATTTTTACTATACTGCGACGAGACTGAATTTATAATTTTAAGGCCCTTTGTTAAGTTGATTTTTGTATATTGTACTTTTAAGAACTGTTTTTTAATCTGTAAATTTTTAATACACAAATTTGTTATCTTATCTGTTGTTAATTCTAAAAATAATAAATAAAAATGAAATTTAACCTTATTTTTCATATGGAGGTGTTAGAGCTATATATTCAAAATCACGTATCAAGCAAAAGATTTATTGCTTTTGCTGTTGTATATATGTATTTATCAGAAAATAATAAGTTCCAACTTGTTAATAACTATGCTGCGTATAATATTAAGTAATTTTTATTTCTACAAGATTTTAGGTGCATTATGTCACTAACTAAATTTGAGCAATAAAAGCACAAACCTTGGCAAAATATTTTGGTAATTTTTTAACTTTGAAGGTACCGATGATTAAAAAATCCAAAATTGGTTCTGAATATTCGTATACTTTAATTTTCAAATTTTGTTAACAAACGAAAACTAATTGTATTAGTCTACGATGTTTACTCCTATTAATTTTAAACATCATGTTCGATAAGTCCTTGAGTCCTTAAAGTTTGTTTATATTTGCTTTTCGTATATTTACATTGTGACTAAAAATGGCGATTTCACATCGTTTTAGTCTGATTATCATCGTTAATATAGTCACGATATTGACTTATATAACTTTTAAGAACGTGACGTTTCCCGCAACCGCAACCGCATAAGTACCTAATTTACTATATTACGTAGTGAAAAATGAGTCACAAAATGGTAGAGCAGTAAGAATTTCAAAGTAATAAGTAATTAAAAATTACCCTATTTGTAAAGGTTATGAATAAGAAACTTAAATAAGTTATATTTTAGACATTACCATATACTTGCATGGAATTTATATTAGGTAAATATGAGCTTTTAGCCATTTTCATTCTTTAAAATTGTGTTATGTAATTGAAAAAACTAAGTGCTCATTATAGTTTAAAATTTAATTAATTCATATTTTTTTATATTGTCCCACGTATGTTTATTTGGTTGAAATTTGGAATCTAAATTTGTCGTAAATTGCGAATTACAGTTTTGTTAAGGAGCTTACCCGTATTTTAAATGCATTTGTTTTATATTTTGATAAAATTGGCTATGAAATATTTTTAAGCCTCTAATTGATATACATGGAAGATAAATTAAATTATTATTGATACGTTTTGCATTTAAATATTTTACAATAAAATCTTTATCTATGCCTAAAAGGTCAATTCTAGTATAATATATATTTTACTAAGGAAAAAAAATTGCAGTAGGTACTTCTAATATATTCAGTGGATTATCATAATAATATTTTGTCGATTTTCTTAGTACGTAGGTTTAGAATGCAACTATAATTAGAGTAACATTTCACTACAAAATATAGATAATGAAATAAAACAAGTAGAAATGAAATTGATAAATATCATAAGCATGCAATCAAATACAGAAGTCTTGTGAAGACGTGTTTGTTTTTTTCTAGATGTAAATTAAAAAATTTCTTTTAATATTTATATATCAATTTTATCATTGATACCCAATTTAAAGTTCGCTCAGACGAGTATTTAATTTGTCTATTTTTTATTTCAGATGTGTGAGGAAAAATCAAACTCAAAATATAATAAATTTGTAATTTTAGATCCCAAGGAGTTGATTTCGAAATTTGTCATCTATAATAGATTTTGAGAAATTGCTGAATATTGTCTCAGGCTTCTTATGAGTTACCAAGATTGATGAGTGGCAAACAAACGAAAATTGCAAAAACTATTGTTTTAACATAGCATCCCTTTCTTACTAAACCGTTTATAAATTCATCATTTTTCAGTATCATAATTTACGTTTTCTTGAAATTTATTAGGTATTGCTTTTAACAGCCAAGGTATATTGGGTTGCTATAAGAATTTATAAAAATGTTACTTGTTGAACTTTCTTTTGCCCCAAAATGCCACAGAGTAATGTACAATGCACATCTTT
Source organism: Tolmerus cingulatus (assembly GCA_959613345.1). NCBI lineage: Eukaryota > Metazoa > Arthropoda > Insecta > Diptera > Asilidae > Tolmerus > Tolmerus cingulatus. The sequence continues at coordinate 12,893,617 of OY390708.1, read as the reverse complement.
ATCTGCGTCCTCTGAGTTCAGTAGTTATGCTTGTTTTGGTTTTGCTTTCACTTATGGGGCTGAATGTCAAGTTCAAATATAATGAAATTAAATTAATAATATATTTCCTACTTATCATTATAAGTAAACTGATATAAATAAGTTGTCCGCCAGCTAAACAAACAGAATCGAACTTTCGAAGAAAGTTGTATCGTTTTTTAACCAATAGCATTGTTAAAAAAAATTCAAGAATAAATAGAACATGGAAAAATTCCACTTCACTCACAGTTGACTGCCATTTTGATGTTTTATTATCTGTCCAATGCAGACAGCTGGTCTACCTCTGCTAAATTTGACCTATTATTGTGACTATGCATATTTTTAAAATTTCTTATTTCAATAAATCTACTTTCAATTTGCACCTCCAAAATTAGAGAAAAAAAATACGACCCCAAAGCTTTCAGCATGATTTCATTTCAACAAAGCCATGCAGAATATTTTCAAATTTTTTTGTTAATTATCACAATTTCAATGCATTACCACTTCTTAATATATTAGAAAAGGAAGTAACTTGGTGACTAAAATTATGTGAAAGTTGAATAAATGTAATTATGTTCTTATTAATTCGAGAGGGATTTTAATTTTTTTAAACTTAAAGGATAAACATGTTTTGGTTGGAGTTTTGTTATTAAACTATTTGCACGACTGAGGAACATGGAATACATTGTGCACTTCCAATTCGCGATTCGTATGGACCTTTCCTCGGTTCATTTAACGAGCAATCATCCCATTCATATTCAAATGTCGCCGCGGTGGTGGCAAACAGTCAAATAGACATGCGATATATTACAGATGATTAGAGTACTCTTAATCACACAATGAACTAGCTTCAATATCTGATCTGGATATCAGCTGCTCTCCTGTTTGCATTTCTAATTTTCGAAGGCGTCCTAACAAGTGCAGGAAGTTCGATATACACACTTTAATTTGAAGTTCATGCTCAAGTTGGAGGCACTTTGAGACCCTGTTCGCCAATCTTCTTTCCTAGAAGCCAGGTGTTCGGGAAGTTTTCCTCAAGGTATCGTACAGCTCTTTTATTACCAATGTACCAAAAATTCCTTTCGTTTAAGGGGAAAACATTTTTTTCGTAGAAACAAATATATGTATGTATGTATATTGCACACATATGCACATATGTATTTTAAACACAATGTGACACTATAACCCTATCATTTACGCTACACAAAAACATTGCAAAAATTTACAATGTTAATTCACAAAAAATAAAAATTACTCATAAATCGAATTATACTTATAATAAAAAATTCAAGAACTCATGTGTGAATTCTCATATATTCTGTGGTATCTATTTTATATAAATGTATTTAGACAGCATGCTTTTCCTTCCACGCTTATTTAACTATTAAAATTCATGTCAGATAAATGTTATCATTCCTAATTTGCACATAAGCTTCAAGCTCATTAGCTGCAATAGTTATGTAATAGTAAACCAGAGCTACTGGCGCCATTTCAATTAAACATTTTGAATAATGCATTTCCATTAGCACTCCTTATGAGGATGCAACCAGAATGGTGTGAGTTTTTCTCCCAATACTTTATAGATTTTTGAAAGAATACTACATACAACTAGATGACTTCCTAATTCATTAAATACTTTTTTTTCTTTCTGATTTTATTATAGCAGTATAACACCTACATCTTAAATTGTCTAATGATGACTACGATTATTTGTTATTGAAAATTAATAATTTATTTAACAGTCCCATTCCTTGACAGTGCACTGTTTAATAAAAATCAATTAGTTATGTATAAGTAGCATTTACTACAATAAACAAAATATATAATATATATATTTTTATCGTGTCCAAGAAAATATACCAAAAATTAGGTACTTACAAATATTTGCATATTATCTTCTTATAAAGATCCCGCATATCTGTTTGGCCGAAAAGTATGCAAATATCAAAATCAGGTACAATGTTCGTCATTATTTTTTAACAGCCTTTGACAATAGATCTAATAACTTGCCTAAATTTCCCATCCAACGAATAAATTTTAGAAGCTGCTGATAAATATAAGCTATAAAAATTTAATTGTTATTCCTAGAAACAATGAATTGATTTAAAAATGTGAGTTGAAATCTTCCAAGAAAATTATAAACTATCTTTTTAGCCTTTTATCCTTTTGTTAAAATTGCAATAAAAAAATCGTGACTTTTGCGGTAATAATTTCAAAACATACATAGGCTATATTTGAAAATTTGGTTTCTGCAGTCTATTGAGAATTACAATGAATTTTAATCAAATACAAAATTCGTATGTCGACAACAGATACTAAAATATAAATATTTAAAGCATAACCGTAGTCGTAGAATAGGTACTATTATTTTAATGATTTAAGTTTTTTCTTTTATGTCTACAAAGTATTGAAATAACGAATACTTTAAATTAAATCAATTTTAAATGAGATTTTACAGCACCTTATTCTTCTGCAGAATATTTTTGTTAATACCTTAGGATGTAATCTTTTAAACAATTTTAGAGTCCTTTAGAGTTATGAATAAGTACAGATCTAATTTTTCAAAAAATCACTACATTTTCTTTAATTTAATTTATTTTTGAGTAAGTATCTACTCATGGTTATTTAAAACTTGTGAAATCGTTCGCATTTGATTCCATCGTTAGACCTTATTAATCTATGTTGATATATTTTTCATAAAATACCAAGCGTCTTCATTATGAGACACTTTATGAATATGTACTCCTAATATAAAGCTGAGCCATGTAAATTAATGCTAATAATTTAAACTCTCAAGTCAAAAGTTCAATTTTTCCTCTTCATATTCTTTTCGACTATGGACTACGTCAAGCGAACTCAAATATTGCAAGATGTCTCAGAATGTTTAAATAAAAATACTAATTTCCACGTCAAATTTAGTTTACATCTAATCGTTTCACACATTTGTTAGTTGTATTGGATAAAATACATTAAAATGAATTGTATTTGCTACAATGTCTTGATTCTCAAAAGCCAAAATCTAAAATTAATTAAAGCGAATTCCAAAAAAAAAAGAAAATTTAAAAAATTACTTCGAAATAATTGAATTAATTTAAGCAAAACAAAATTTAAATAGTATGCAGTGTTATTGATTTTATTTATTTTTAAAATCAGATCTATAATCAAGTTTGTAAAATTTGAATATAGTAACCAAGTAATCAAGCTTATATTTTGCACACTCAACTTGCAATTAAGGATGTCGGTTCTAGGTTAACTGGCTTAAAATCTCATACCATTTGCCATTTGAATTCTCTCTACGTATATAATTTATGATTTTTCTGAATTAAAAGAAGACTAGTGTCAATTCAAAATTGATAAATATCTGTCTTATTTGAAAAGAATAACTTTGTGCTGAATTTTATGACAGGAAAGGAAAATATAAAAATTTGCCTACCACTTCTTTATTGCCGCTGAACATTAATTGACTTAAGATTTCTTTCCCAATTCCCAATAAACTCGTTTTCGTTATGGATGATGGATAGTGAAACATTTTGCTAACGTAGTAAAATTATACCATAAAAAGTAAAAGTGCTCAAACTGGAAATTTGTGAATATAAGAGACAAATTTAAACATGTGGCAAACATCGTGTAGGTTTTGTAAATTATCCATAATCCGCTTAATAAATCTCTTAATCATTTTAAATTTACCATTGCTTCCGTGCTGTTCACTTCGCCTTGGTTTTTTATCGATTTCACGGCAAATTTCATGATAAATTTTTTGAAATAATTAGGAATTTGTCCAAAAATTTAGAAAATGTTACTTTAAGCACAGCTAGTTTAACTTTATCACTGACACAATAAAAACTGTCATCAACCATATTATAAAAAACAATAATTTTAAAAAGTGGTTTTGTGTTAGGTATTTTATATACTCAATTTGGCAATTATAATATTAACATAAATTGTTTGGAAAAGTGTTATAACGAAAAATTAACCCGTACCTACATATACGTAGTTTCTATAAATGACTTCTTCTTAAAACTGGTAAAAAAAAGAGTTCTAATAAATACAGGCAAGCATATATGTATATGTATTTACAAATCGGTTTTATTGATGTACTTTTCAATCGATTATAACTACAATAGAAAATTTGTAAATAGAAAATTGGATTTGCTTCAAATGCTTCGTTTTTTGTGAAGAATAGGAACAATTAAGTGCGAAATATCGCAAGAGTTTTAAAGACCTACAAATAGCTAAGAAGACAGTTCAACACCTTTCAGTTTAAGCATATTGGATTTTTCTAAATGAGAAATTTTACACGTTATTGTGTACCGCTCTCTCCGCTAATGGTTCACACTCAGAAGTCACGTTTGGCAAATATCTAAATTTTGCTTCAGAGTCACTATCAAATTCAATGAAAATCGAAAACCAGACCATTTCGGTTGAATTAAAATGCCTATAATTAATCATAAGCATGCAGAAATAGTGAGTCTGCAGCAAATTTTTGAATTTGTAGAAATTTGCTGATTCGACAAACTTCAAACACGACACCTTCTGACACGACATCGTTACAATGAAAAAAATATTTGAGAGGTGCTAAACGATGATGAAGCGGTAGCAGAGATAGGGTATGCAAATCGTTTAATGTTAAATTCCGAATGCATCCAAAGTTGCTAATTAATGATTCAGTTAATGTTGGAATCGGACACACCTGCAACTCTCGAGCATTTGTCGATTTCGTTTTATGCCACTACTCTTTTTGCTAATCAGACATAATAAAAAGTGCGCTTTTTGAGGATGCAGTTGCGCAACCGATTGCATTTACCTGGCCGACATTGACCTTGTTCGACAGCCGGCGAATATTAGCGCCGGCTCTTCGAAACATAATCGCAATCTGCTACACCAATCGATGCAGCAGAAAGCGGAACATATAAATTGAGGTGCGTCAGTGGAGCCCTTGCACCAGGAGCTGGGGCAGTAAAAGTGAAAGTATTACAAAATATTAATATTTAAAATTGTAAATTTTGTTGTCTAAAAGCTTCAGTTTCAGTGCGATTCTCTAGTATATGCTTGCATTTATTTTTTTAATAAGTGCATGTTAAATATAAAATAAGATCGCCAAACTAGCTTATGTGATGAAATTCATTTTAATACACTACTAAAATTAACTATATCACGTTTTATCACTTAAACTTAAGGACAGCTAACAGTAAACAGAAAAGATTAAAATTTCGACACTTAAAAAATTGAAAATCTTAAAACAGTCAAAAGGCCGTTGGCAATAAATTTATTAGCGTCTGGCGCTGGAAATTGCTTCGAACGCATCATCCGCCAAGCCGGGCGCTTAAAAATTGCAGCCTACAACAATCTTAGCGCATTGAGCATAATTCATCCGCGATATAAAAACTCAAACAGTCAAAGTTTTGTAAATTGAAAGATTTATGTAAGACGCATCAGTTGCAGGCGATAGCCATTGACCTTCAAACCGAATATCCTTGAAGGTGGGGCTCAGCAGAACCGTCTTTCATTCGACCCATTCGACGGTCCGCGAAATGTTGCAATTTTGGTATTTTATAGAAGCTAAAATTACAAGAGACGATCCAGCTCCAGTTTGTTGATTTGGTCGTTAATTAACACTCAATCACAATATTGAATGTGTTTGCAGCACTTTTATGAGATTATGCAAAATAGATGTTGGTGAATGATCGAAAAATGATGTCGTTTACTTTTTCTAAATAATATTTACTGCTGATCGACTTTATAAGATTGACATGTTATTTTTAAAAAAAATTGCGACCTTTGCTGCATCAGATATTTAGGGCAAATTCGAATGATTTTTCCTTGAGGTAAAATATCAATAAGATGATAATCCATTAAAAAGAATAAGTAACAGTGGATTTGGGCATTTATACGTAGATATACAATATAGATATACTTGTAAATCCTGGTTCTAAGTAGTTTATTAAACACATCAATTTAAAAACTTATGGTCAAAATAAATTTTTTTATCTGTATAGAGAAATATTATAGATTAGTCTTTGCAAACTGTGCATTTGCTCTGATATCAACTTTTGTTTTCTATATCAACTGTATTGTTTTAACATAAAACGATGCAATAAAAAAGTCTAAAAGATTAAGAACTCATAATCTATTATTAGATAAATAAAATTTATTATGAATATATTTAACTTAACTCTTTAACTCTTAATTAGTCAAGGTATGATGTATATGATTAATTTATTAAATTAAGATTAATTTATCTGTTAAAATAAATTGGCTTATGTATATTATGATACGTTGCAAACCAGTTGTATATACATATCGGGATTCTTGATATCTTCACCGTCCCATCATTCTTTCATGATTTAAAACCAAAATGTCATTAGCAGTTCTATAATTAAATGTATATGTACTGTATAAAATTGGCATAATTCAGGTGATTAACTTAATAGAAGTAATCTGGCAGGTGCCAATGTTATTATCACAGTCGGAATGAATTGCCACGACATTTGGTCACGATTTTATCCACTCAAAGTCTTCTGCTTATGGTCGTGTAACTGACCACTTAATTACATTTAAAAAAAATAAAACACAAAAGAGACTATTCCTAGAGATCTTAATGCTAAAGTAATTTGCATTTACTTTATAAAGTTTAAACATTAAAGATTGCATTTATTATTCTTACGTAATCCAACTAGTTTTATAAATAGGTAATGTGTTCAGCAATTAGCCATATTTTATTGTTGAATAGCAATCAAAGTGAGTACTTCCGGAATAAAAGATGTATCACGTTTTTGTATTTTGTGTTCTAATAAATTACATATACATATTTTAATAGGTAATTCATGCTTGTTCTGTTTTCAAAGTGTGTAGAAAGATATGCTGGGAAATACAGGGAAACACCGTAATGGAAAAATCCAACATATACATACATAAATAGATAAGAACATGAATTAAATGATCTATTACACATATAAAATACATATTTATTATTAGGAACCCAATAATAATAATACGTGTATATAATAATATACTTATAATAAGTTACGCCTTTGTTTCATTTCTTAAATATCAAGGGAAGAATTACAACATAGGATTAAATTGATTTCGTAAAGTTTTTCTTAAAAAGAATTTACCCACAACTTTTGTATTGTCGAGCCTTACTAGAACTTGACGGCATTTTAATTTAATTCTTAAAATTATCGCTTTCATTCAATTAATGTCAATTCATTCAAAATGTATGATGGTACTTAAATCACATATTTTATCGAAAACTGTTTAAAGCTTTATGCACTTAAAGTTTCAATTTATTACTAAACCTATTTTTTCAAATTTGTGTAAGCCGCAGTAATAATTTTTCTAAAATATGCATATGTATATGAGGTATGAAGTAGTTGTAGTAAGTAATTTTATTTTAATATAATAACGCAAATCTTCAATTAAGTGTATATTTTATGTCCCTGCTATGTGTCAGTGAACCCGTGAGGTATTGAATTTATTGTAAAAGCACCGGTGGAGGTATAATAATATTTATATTTCGAAAACTGCATACAAAAAACGGTGCCAAGGTCGTGCTGTTTAAAAATCGAAATGGTTAAAAAGCATCGGAAACAGTTACGTTATTGAAATTTAAATAGTAACGTGGAGGAGGTATTACGTATAAAATCTTCTACAAGAGATTTGCAATCCATAACTTGACGACATCTTCATCTAAACCGATTTCTAAATTGATGCTAATTGGTTCCTTCTCAATTTGGGGTGTTTGCTCTAGAAATTCTAGGGGTGTAAAGAATCTGCTGGGAAGAATTTTGTCGTGGACGCAGGTTTTGAATTTACTCAGCGATTAGCTTAGATTTATTTTCGCTGGAAACCGCTGAATTATAGGGCAGTGATGAGTCACAAGGTACGACCTGAGTCTTACACTATCGATATTAATTCATCGTGTAGCTTCGCATGCTGCGAAGATGCAAAATGCTGTTGCAAGCCTCCCTTGGGCGGAGTAGTTGCTGCACCGTAAAATCTCACCTTTCTGAGGATGATATCACTAAATTAAGTTGGTGTTCTACCTGTATTCGTGCGACTTTCAGCCAGTATAAATTTGGAAATGTCAACAAAATTCTTACCAGTCTCGCAAAGATACTTGCCCAGCGTGGCCGCATACTGAAAGTTGTAAAATAGGTGTCTAGTTAGGTTTGAGTAACGTGTTAATATTGCTAATTAGTGCTGGCACACTGATCTAAATTAACCCATAGTGCATCGAGTCAAGTGGATTATCGCCGCCAACTGCATTTACACAAACCGCAAATATGCAAACAATAGTGAAAGTGAGTGCCAACTATACTTTGGGAATTTAAATTTTATAATTTTAACATTTATGAATCGAAATCGTCTCTTGAAAAAAGAATGAATAAACAAAAACATTGCAAAATCAAGAGTTTCCGTAACATCGTGGGTTTTTGAATAATTAAAACTGGTCTGGTGAGGAATTACCTTCTCTGCCCTATGTGCATATAGCTACCTATAAAACTGTGGACATTTCAGTGTCCTCGAATTGACAAAAGACTGTCCTTCGACTCTAGAGAGTGACCTCTGTGAGCTGTGCAATGATTAATACTTCCTCCTAGACTATCAACTGTTCATCAAAGACATAGTTTAACTTGTTTTTTGGATAGAAAAATTTTAGCTTCTATTATCCGAAAGATAATAAATGTCACAAAAATGATTTTAATAACCAAACTCGGATATATATGTTCCCAAGAGGTTTCCGCTTTAACAACTACTCTTCTTAACTTATTTCTATATTCCATTACTTAGTTTCCAAATATTACAGAATTTTAATACTTATAAAAGTTTGTTATAACCGCCCTTTCCACTTTGAAAAGGTACTTCTTTTCATTATTTAAAAAGTATACTGAAACTGTACAGATTTGAGCCTCTTTTGTCAAACTTTTTAAAAAGAATATCAATAATTTCACTTGATATCGTTTAGAGTACAGAAAAACAAATTGTTCAATATTAGATTACAATTGAAAAACTTACATATATGTTGATCCGTAATAATATTTCAGCCCATAATAGCATTTAAGAGTTGGAACAAGTATAATCTAAATAACTTGATACACCATCCCAGTTCTATTTTCTTTTAACAATATATGTAGATATACATACATACATGCACACATATACATACATATACATATATAGAGTCTTAAAACACAGTTTTTGACAAATATAATGTCGTTGTACGCAAAAAAATGTCAACTTGGTGTCCTTGCGATTGCATTCATGACCTGTTGAACCAGACAACATTTCTACGAACTACTAGATCAGTTGTTTGGAACCTACTAGCCTATAGACGGTCCATAACTCTTGGTCTTGTTTTAAAACAAATTCAACTAATAAGGAAATTTTATTGGGGAAGATGTAGGTTCGTTCAAATTTTAGTATAACTGGAGTTGAGTTTGATATTTGGAAAATCAGCTTTTATAATTTTTTAAACAAGAAATCATACAGTGTACTGGGAACGCTTCGTCTTTTACAATTTATTTATAATAAAAAATTATGACTTTGAATTTTGAAGAATGCTCATGTATGTTTTTCTTTTTCTTTTCTAGAATGATTAGATACGTGTGATAATGTTGGTCCAATTTCCCACAAACAGAATTTACTGATTCTCTTAACATGACGATTTAAAACTTTTTAATGCGTCACCCTGTTTCATTCATAAAAGTAACTGTTTATTTAGGACAAGTTTTTTTTTATAATAATCTTAGTTGAATGACTGCTTTTTATACGTTCTAAAAATATGAAACCGGCTATAACGAACTTAGTTCGTTCTTAATACATTTTTCAAATCACAAATACTTTTTAAGTAAGATATATGGTACTCAAATGATTTAATGAACAAAATCAAAAGTAAAACATTTCATGATTGGATGATAGGGTGATTAATTACAAAGTTATAATAATTTTATACTTTTTAGGGCTTGATTTTACAAAATTATATAGATTTCAAAATACAATGTAGAAAACTCAGCGTCAGATTTCAAATTTGTGGCCTGAAAACCGATTTTTATGAGATTGCAGGTTCAACATTTTGAATTTAAAAAAAGATCAGTGGACTTAAATTCTTCCATTATATCTATTTTGATTTTAAGACTGTTATCTTGGATTCTTAAAATCGAATACTGGATTGAAAATCGGCAAACCTTGAATCCCACATGTTTTGGATATATACCACTAAAAATTAAAAAAACGTTTACTTAAATTTATTTATTTATGTGTTGTTCCTGCTAGGTAACTATTGTTATAAACGTATCTTTTTTGTACTTTCAGATATTCTTGTTTTTAACAACATTAGTTGTGATGAGTTACTGTGAGAGCACAGACAACTTCCTGCCCATAGAACCACCGAAATTCTACGTCCAGGACCCCTCGCCCCTCGCGAACAGAGAAAGCCTCAAGAGGCCGGAGTACTACGACTTCCTGAACACGCTCTATCGGCACGACCGAACCAAGTCGAACCTGTTCGAAGGCAACCCCGTCAACCCAATTTTCGCCTCGAACCACTTCAGGCGTCGCCGCGCCATCGTCTTCCGACCGCTTTTCGTCTACAGACAGCAGCAGATTAAGCGGGAGAAGCTGCGACCCACAAAGAGGTCTTAACTCCGAACAGACCCCAGTGCATCATGAGCATCTCAATTAATTAATTCGGATGCAACCGCTTTTCTGCTCCGCAACTCATCCGCCCAAAATGGGTCAGCTCGCCCAGTCCACGACTTTTCACTTTTACCTCTTCAGACCCCAGCTTACGAGATTTTCGAACGTGCCCCGTCGAAACGGGGGCTCCGCTAAAGTTCAAGGCCTTCCGCAAAGGTGCCATGTTGTGATGAATTTTAATTATGCACCGGACAACCGCCGCCGACTTCGCGGGACGGACGAATGCATCTTGGGGGAGCCTGGACCGGGGCCCACTGCACTGCAACTTCTTCAGCTTCTCCTTCTTCATATTTATGTAATGTGTATATTCCTCGTGTTATTTATAACCTCTTACGGTAGACTGTAGGTCTAGAGCTAGTGATCTTTAAGTTAGTCGTTAAGTCAAACTCATTTTCTACTCTGTCACCCAAACAAGATTTTGATTTTTTAAACAAGATGTTTTAATTGCCACCTTTGCTTATGGTTACCTAATTTATGAGTATTTTGATATAAATCTCGCTGCTCAACGGTTGTCACGGTGGGGATCTCAACAGGTGACCACGAGGACCCGTTCGAGTGATCTGGTTATTCGCGCATTCATCGAACCCAAAATCAATATATTCTTAAGAATCTCTTCGTTCCGCATTCAGATTTCAGCTGCCGGCTCTTTGTTAGGTCGTTATTTATTGCTACCAGGAAAACCTGACTAGAAACAATTATAGTCCACAATAAGGATACTGCTTTGTCTGAATTTCAATTCATCAGATTTGCGAAAGTCAGTCGGCACAGTATTCACGGAGAAAATATATGAAAATAGAATTCGTAACTCCCGTGATGAAGATGGTCAAATGGTGGTGCGGTGTAAGTATACATTTGTATTTTTAGGTTTGCTCGTAAATCGTTTTCGGACACTTAAAAGCACCACTCACGTACCAACTTGAAATTGAACTCAACGGTTGATCAACCTATTAACAACATTATAAACCACACAATTTTGAGCAGTACGCTTAAAACATAAACATTAGCATAGTAGCAAAATTATTTTAAATCTGGCATTAATTGAGTTTTAGGTCTCCTCACGGATTTTGATCTTAATTTAAGGTCAAGAGAGCACACGAATACTTAAACACATTTTTTTGAACCACTTGTATATGTATTTCTCGAGATATATTTAATAAAATTGATGTTTTCACAATTCTCTTGTTGTTACAAAAATTGCGGAAAATCCAGTTAAAAATCCATCTGGTTTCTGTAAATAATTTTACACAAGTCTTAAAAATAAGCAAATTAGGAGAAAATTTTACATTTTGTTCATTTACTATTATGCGTGCTTGTCATCATCGATAAAATAACAAATATTTACTTAGTGCATTTCAAGTATTCGTGAAGAATTTCTTACTACGAAAAAATCGTGAACGAGTTCAAGTTTCAAAGTTAACTATGTATGTTCATATGTATGTATCTTGGGAAGCGCAAGTTTGTAAAATTGATTTTTTCATAATCGTCACATTTAACACGGTTATTTTGCAAGATTTCATCAATATGATCATAAATTTAAATAAAAATACTAGAAAAATATTGATTTTCAAATATTTATTAATTTGTAAATTAGGATGACTCTTAAATAAATAAAATGGAATAAGTATAGAAGTGAAGCGGCTCGGCTGTACGGAGGTACTAATTTATATGCATTTTGACAGAAATCTGACTTTTTTGGCTAAAAGTTTTAAAAATTTCATAATAAGATTGGATGGTTCGGAAAACGAAAACTGTCATAGAGTGGAAAAATTCAGCAACTTTCCCAGGCGTTTTAACCCCAACAACTCCTTAAACACAGGAAAATAATTAAAATTTTTGGTTTATTCAAAATTAAAGAAATAAAAAACAAAATGAAATATAAATTAATTTAATTTGTTCTCGTATAAAAGCAACTATTCTATATTGTTGTAAAAGCATTCATAACTTGCTAGCGCCGTCGATTCCTACAAGTTAATATTATTTTAGTCCAACCCGTTTTGATTAGGCTCAATTAGCTCCCTCAAGCAATTTACCCATAGTAGAAATAGCCCGATTATTTTCCTCACTGTTTTCCTCGATAACAATTCTTGTTGACTTAGAAACATCTCTCAGCGTAAGGACGCTTTGAAAAGCCGACAAAGTTACACCTAAAACGGCTAGAAATATAGTAAAACATATTTCTACGCAGACTTTCAAGATGGCCAGAACGTAATTCAAAACTAATTCATTTGAAAAAATGCCAAGCAGCGGCAATCCACCCACAAACTGAAAGCACATATATGAGCGATAATAAGATTTATTTGAAAAATAGTAAAACTTACATTATAGATAAAGTTTCTTAACTGAGTCATTTTCATTCTATTGTAATTTTGAAGCACTTTCGGAGGAAAATTATAAAATTTTTCAAAAAGGCCTCTGCTAATCCTTCGTATAGCAAATTCTCAATTGACAACATTTTCATTGTTGCCTTGATGTAGGCACAATATAAAAAGCAAAATTGATACACCGAGATCCTGGGTTAAGGTATTAAAATCCACAAAATTTGTATAGTTATAATTCTGAAAAATTAACGAGTTCCAAGAATAAAGACTGTAAATTATGGTCAAGGTCAACACTCTTCGAGTTGGTGATGCTTCAAAATGTCGCTTGTGTTCGTATATTTTTTGTATTTCTAAGGGGAATGACTTCGATCCTCTAAAATGGGATGAGTTTAACATCGCAAAATAAATTGATTTGCATTGTTTTGGATTTTTGGGAGCTGCTTTTGGTATGTTCGATTATTAAAAATGCAGAGGTCACGAAAATAGCAAAGTTCAGCAATTGGTCCATTTGTGCAGCTTAGAAATCAAAAATGACCTGTTATTGAAACCAGTTCTTAACAAGATAGATCTTGTTTTTAAAGAGTTATTATTAAAGATCTTTGTTAATGTTTAGCTGCGTTGTTAAAACAACAATTTGAAGAGTTTTTTGTCAAGTTTTCTTCGCCTGCAGAATTTATATTTTGGTCTATCTAAGACGGTAAAATCAAGATGAGTGTTAACCTTTCGCAACCAGAAATTTGTTAAGTTAATTAATAGTTTTGGTAACACAATCAATGGTTATGTAAAATTTTTAGATTTGTTAAAAAACTGAAGAAAAATTGGCTTCGAAATAATCTCTTAAATTATTACCTACTAATATAAAGGTGAATCATTTCTGGATCCGCAAATTTATCCTAAATAAGTTTTGTAGATGAACTCAAACTACATATTTAAAGTTCATAGGACCAAGAAAATTAAAAGTAAAATTGATGTCTGGTTAATTTAATGTATATATTTTAATACAGTAGTACTTTCATGTTTATGTTATGATGTGAAATTGTAATCTTCATACAAACATATACATACATAGGTATGTTTTAAAATATTGAAACAAAAACGAAGACTTTATTGCTCAAAGCTATCCGATTTTGTTTAAACTTTAAGGATGCTAATTCAAAATATCAACCTATTGTAGTTGTTCTTTCAGAAAAAAAAACCTTATTTTTAATTACTATATCTTAATAATTCTATTATTGTTAAAAAATTAAAAAAAATATCTCAACCTCGGTTAAAATATGATGATATGAAATGTTCACCGAAGTATTAGCGTACTTACCAGAATCCATCTACGAACTGATCTTTGCCTAGTTGCAGGCTGTGATTTTAAGATGCATAACGTCAGTCGAAATAGCAATTTCATTTTGAGAAACTTTTATTGGTCTAAAATTAATTCAAAGAGAATTTATTGTGTGCGATTTAATTCGGCTTTATAACTTTATCGAATTAAGCTCATCAAAGCAGTATATTTAGCGTTTAACGTATCATCCCATTGGATGTTGTCATTGTCGGTGCCAAACCGTTCGCAAAATCGCTAAACAATTATTTTTAACACACAATGAATCATTGAAAAAACATGACTTTGGATTCGTCCATGGTGGGTTCAAGAATTACTCCAGATAACCTAAAAACTATACATTGCAATCAATTTAGCATTCGATTTCATGTAAATATTTTCGTGAGACTTTTGCCTAATACATCTCACCATATGATTAGCGAAATGCCCGCAATTTATTGTAATTTTAAAAAATTATAATGAGCTTATAAAACTCCCCGCCACGGGCGTACATCTGATCCGGTGACCGAGGTTAAAGAGATCAGGAATCTTCTGATAGGGGTATATGTATATATATAATATGAGGTTAAAAAGTTGCCCTGGAATCACTTGCCTTTTCGTTATTCAACCTTCTTAACTTGGGTATGGGACGGGTAACAAAAATTGTTGAATCATGAAAAATATTGACACTGGTAAATAAATTCGATTTTCTGACCTTTCATCTTCAATCTGTATATGTGTTGAGGTATTTCCCAAGTAAAACTAATCTTTAATCGAGGTTACATTTTCCAAAAAATAGTCGTTGGAATTATTCCAAATACGTTGTGAAAATTATGATGAGACCTTCATGACTGAGCAACTATTATCTCAAGTTACTACTCATAATATTCAATGTCAAGATTATGAATTGATAGTGTTTGTTTTCTTCTTTTTTATTTTAATTTTATTTTATTTTTACTCTTTCCTTTCTTCGTAAGAACTTAGACGATTGTTTATATTGTTAGACTATGTAAAGTGAAACTAAAAGTTAGAGCGACATATGGAAAATACAAGATACGAAGTATTTTTTTAAGGATATAGGTCAGGTCAATGCAGAATACTACTTATATTCTTTTGGATCGTTGCTATAACATTTTTATATTTGATTTTTAGAAGCATAAACACTTTTGTGCATTTATATAATATGACTGACGCATAAAACGAACGGTTGTTAATTACAACAATAACGAAATGTTAAGCAATTAGTAATTACTTAATTAATTTATTCTATAAATATTATATGTTTATAAATATAAACAGCTAAAAGCCAAATTCTCTGCTAATTGCTCCATTTTAAGGTATTGAAGGAATGAGAAAAAAGTAGAAATGGAAAGTCTGTCCGAAGGATCAAATAACAAGTACAAAATGAAATTCTATATGTCATTTAAATATTCTAAAACTAATAAGGCCAAGTACATATCTATTCAACCGTTTACTTTATGTTAATATTGAGTTCACAGATTCAAACATTTAAATATTAGATATACAATTTTCTTCCTCAACTACCGGAACAAAGATATCAATTTAGCGTGAAAACATTACCTCCTTTATAAGCTATATGATAATCATTTAATTCGAGGGTTCATAAAATCAAAGGCTGTGAAGTTAATAAAGAATGCTTTGTTAAAGAATTAATAATGCTGGTAATCGCTAGTACATTGCTTATTTTATTATGTAATTATGCAAGTGATAATAAAATTTCAACTCGGAAAGAGCAATAATATTTATTAGCAAACGAGCGTTTGAATCAAAAAATTACTGCAAGATTAACGCTTCCATTTTATCATCGGAAAAGCACTATATATAAGAAAAATAAAATGATTCGAGTAAAAACAAACATACTAATCTATGGTATAAAAGGAAGTAAACATTTTCATCTGCTTGCAGTAGAGATTCGCAATTCTTAAATAGCTGAAGTGATATTGAAGAAAATGGTTAAGATTTTGGTGAGTTGTTTTGAGTAAATCAAGAAATTTAACATGTGTTTAGGTGGGACGTATTTATTTTGTGTTAAAACATTGAGTGTTCTGAAACAGACTAAAAGCACTCAATTAAAAATTTTATGCATTATATTATCCATTTTTGAATGAAAGTTCATCGATAGTTTTGTGTTATCTTTTCTTTAAAAATTTAATAAATACCAACAATTATAAAAACTCATCTGTATTGAATACATTTGTTTGTGTGTACAATTTTCGTATTTAAAACTAAAAACAAACTCAAATTAGCAAAAAGATACAAGTTTGATCAAACCTCAAGTTTTTCATTGGGGACAAACATACAATATTAATTCTTAGAAATTAAGATAGATGTCTTCAGTTCAAAATCAAAAGTCAAGTGATATTAAAAAAATTATAAAAAGACATATGTATGTATATGTACAACTTCTTATATTTAAAAATATTTAATAAAAAAATGTAAAGCACGTTCTGTGTAATAAATAACTTTCAAAAAGTTGCTGTGAAAGAATTACAGGGATATTGTAAAATTACTTACAAAAACCAAATTTCAACTAGGTAATTGATAGTGACCATTCTAAAAAGATGCTGATCAACAGAAATTTTTTATTAAATTTAATATTAGCAATTACACAAAAAATGTGTGCTTGTCCTCACTATAGAAAACAGGTGTTATTACTGCTCAGCCTTTTCAAAGCGCTAAGAATCGGTTTCAAAGGTACAAATTGTTATACTTACAATTATAATCAATGTAAAAGGGTAGTTATCCCCTTCAAAGTGCGAAACATTTCATCTTTGTTCCAAAAATTATAATTAGAATTATTTTAGTTGGAATTTACTAATATTTCACTTTACAAAAAATATGAACAATTTGTTGACTCCAAAGTTTGCGCACTAACTTTTCAGTTTTTATATTTATTGCTCTATTTCGTCAACATAGTTAGAGAGCCGAAAACGTTAAAGATAATTATATAAAATTTGGACAATAGGTTTCTTTAGTCACGTAACACCCACTAAGAGAAAATTTTGCGAAATTCTGCTTCTAAAATAAGGAGAAATTAATTTTTAAAGAAACATTCTTAAAAATTGATATTTACCCTTAAGTTAGAAATTAAGAATTACGTATTTCAAAATTTTCGGAAATTTATTCCTTAGGGAGTAAGAGAGGGTAGAAAAGTTTGAACGGGAGTTTTGTTTCTATTTCTATTTATTTCGAGATCCACGGGTAGAAAGCTAGTTTTAATATTATATGTACATATATATGAAGAAAAATAATAGGAAATTTGTTGTTTTCATTTTAGGCAATTTATGCCATCCTTGTGGTGTGCTTCTGCACCCAAGCATATGGATACGGATACGGTGAGGATGGCAATGGGGGCGGTCACGGAGGCGGTCACGGAGGCGGTAACGGTGGTGGTCACGGAGGTGGTGGACATGGTGGCGGTCACAGCGGACTTGGTGGTGGACATGCAGCTGGATTGGGTGGTGGCCACGGTGCGGGCGGCTTTGGAGGTGGCCAGGGAGGTTTCGGCGGAGGAAATGCAATTGGAAGTGGAAGAGGAACCGGCGGATACGGCGGGGGCTCCGGTAACCTAGGAGGAGGTCACGGTGGTGGAGGTCATAGTGGTGGAGGTCACGGTGGTGGAGGTTTTGGTAGAGATGATGGATTTGGAGTAGGTCATGGTGGAGGCCAGGGTGGTTTTGGTGGAGGCCAGGGTGGTTTCGGTGGAGGCCAGGGTGGTTTTGGTGGAGGTCATGGTGGACTAGATGGAGGTCATGGAGGGGGAGGGCACGGAGGCGGTCACGGTGGTGGTCATATTGGTGGAGGCCATGGGGGAGAAAGAGGAGGATATGACAGAGGTATTAAACAACAATTTTTTAATTATAACTTTTTTCCAACAACATTTCTTTTAGGTCATAGTACACGCTACTGATTGTTGTTTTCACCTAAACTCGAAGTATATGCCAAATGATGTGTTATTCTTTATAAGAAAACTTTAAATAAAATCAAAACAACAGAATTGACACTTCTTAATCATATTTCAAGAGAAAACAAACAAATAAAACATTTTTTTTCTTAAAATAAATACTACAAATGATAGAATGTGAAGCAACTTAACCTTTGTCAGTTAACTGATACTTAGCTGTGGTCGATAAGCCATTCGTCTATGATTTAAAACTTTTCACTACTTGATTATTAATAGTAGGAATTAGTAAAAGGAAAGAAACTTAATAAAGGCACATTTTCTGCTCAGATATGTAATTGTTAGCTATCAACTACAAAAGTATTCTGTCTGTATGATGGTAGGTTTATTAATGTATATAACAGATCGATTCTCACATTAAAATCAAATACAAATCCGGAACGATCAACAAAAAAAATGATAATAACAAAAAAAAAACGTAGTGCTTTTACAGAATTTTTAATACCATGGGAGAGTTTGCTCAAAAATATATGTAACAAAGTGCTTCAATTTTGAAAGGCCTTATGTCTTCACTTGATTAATGTAAACCATTAACTTAATCGGAAAGATTATCAACTTCAGAACATCCGACGAGTAAATGCGTTGAATCGAATAAGAAAATGTTAATAACGTGAACTTTCTTAATAAATTCACATCTCAGCGCAACACGTAGGTACGCCCAGAAGAAATAAGGTTTCTGCACTTACTCCTTGGTCAACTGTGACTCGTACAAGTAAGAAAAAACCGGAATTTATAAATGATTTAACATTATTGTATCTGGTAAGCAAGAAGTGCTTAAAATTTCCTCGGTGCCTTGGCCGTGGTACTTCAAGGTCAAAGAAAAGAAACAATGTAGACCCGCCA
Source organism: Tolmerus cingulatus (assembly GCA_959613345.1). NCBI lineage: Eukaryota > Metazoa > Arthropoda > Insecta > Diptera > Asilidae > Tolmerus > Tolmerus cingulatus. The sequence continues at coordinate 12,874,446 of OY390708.1, read as the reverse complement.
GGTCGAATGACTAGTTGGGCATAAGTATACATATATAATATTTTTTTCATTTGACCAGGTAAAAGAAGATAAAAGTTGTTATGATTAGGTACATCTCGAGACTTCTAATATTTTTGCCTATCTAGCTGCGGGGTACCTTCTTTTTAGATTACACTTCATACATATGCGTTATATGAAATCTCTCCTAGAGCTACACGCAGATTCATAACATATTATTCTAAAAGACTTTATTACTTGTTGATTAAATGTAGTTATCTTACTTAACAAGATCAAAATAAAAGCAACCTGTTTTTGGCCAATAGGGAATTCCTAAATCGTAATAGTAAATTCGTCATATTCAAAATGTTTTAAACCACTTTAAATAAGTAGTTAGTTGGGTTTCCTTACGCCCAATTATGTAAAACTTCTTTAAAGGTTAAGAAAATTATTACTCAGATAATATTTTTTCGTCTTGTTGTTCTTCATTAAAACTGGAAAAGGAAGTATCGCTAAATAAAAGTCGCAATAAAGAGAATAATATTACATTCATTTTATTATGCACTACATTCGGATCGTAAAAGAAATCAGTGCGTAGCCACTCATATCATAATAGCGCTTGGTGACATTAATTGTTTAGTTTATCATCTACGATGGGTCTAACTCGTAACGAATAAGCAATGAATAGACAATAAAAAACTCACGTGCTTTTTAAATTTTGGCTTCTTTAAAGTTTTACCGGAAGATTTTTTATTGGTATTTAAATAGACATAAACTCGGTACCCAGTTTTCAAATATTAAACTCTTTTAAGAAGTTAAATCTGATTTTACTTTGACTTGTACTTAATGATTGTTTTGATTTTTTTGGTACATACATATGCAATTATGATATATTTTAGTGTTTAGTCCCATTCCAGGTCAATGTACATACATATGGGTATGTATTGTGTATACTTAATAAGCCGATTTCTGGACCATAATAAAAATTCATTTTTTTGAGAAGACATAGTTATCTAATAGTATTTTCTTGTTATTATTTCGAAATATAACAATATTTATGATATTTTCAATAGAAGGTCATATGATTAGTACCGACACTTGAGGTTATGCGTCTTCTTTTATGATCATAGCAAAATATGGAGTTAGGATAATATAAATTAATTCAATAATAGTGAAAGGCGTTTGAAAGAAAATGACGAGCTATCCTGTTTGCCTACTATTAGTATCAGGAGAGTAGTTTTGTTTGCTTTTGTTAAGCTTTATTTCGGCGATGGTGTTCAAAAACATTATGTCTTTCCATTTGAGCTCAATCTTCTTTTATCAATCAATCTTTGAAATTAAGATACAACAAAATTACGAGGAAACATTTAAAAGAAGGAATCGTTCCATTACATACGTGTAAAATAATGTTGAAGATGACAGACGTGGAATTGAATTCAATTTTCAAAATTCATATTGGCGTATGCAATATGATGGAAGCTAAATTTTAAGGTATTTAAGTCATAAGGTAATTGAGTTTGTTGGTCGCTGATTAAGAATTTCTATACTTGCATAATTTTTAAACATTTAAAATCTTGAATTCATTATTTCATGTTTTGAATCCGCTTTTTACATACACCATTTTAAATTTTAAAAAATTGATTTTGAAATCATAATCAGGAAAAGTAATAGTAATTTTATTTATATTTTTAGAATTTGTTTTATTATGTATAAAGATCGTTCTTCTTACTAACAGTCTATTTTAACCCCAATAACTGCGCCTGCCATACCAACCGTGGCCTCCATATCCACCCCAGCCACCCCCTCCCCATCCTCTACCGTAGCCGTGGTGTCCATGTCCATAGCCACCCCATCCCCCGTAGCCTCCCCATCCATGGCCCCGCCCGTATCTACCCCATCCCCAGCCACCCCATCCTGATTCAGCGCCTTTAAGATTTTCGTCTTCGTCTTCAAGAACAGGTGCGAGCGGCTGCTCGATTTCTTCTGCGTCTGGCAAGACGCGACTTGCACTTTCCGCGGGCTATATAAAAAATGCATTTACTTCACTCTTTCGATCACATAAGACATAAGAAATTCACATACTTCTTGCCTGACCTCCAGGAGAGCCGCCGTTGGCATTTCTTCAGCCGGGTAGGCGGACGCAGACGCCACAAGGACGATCGCTAGGATGCAAAACTGAAACATTTTATAAGCAGAGCACGCACTTTAGTTAAATACCGATAAATTTCAACCAGTCCATCTACCTTGAAGATCATGATGTCGATCACTCGATCACTCGATCACTGGTTACAAAAATTTTAATTCCCGTGAGCACCTCACTTAAATCCGGTGTAATTTCCCTTTGTTGGTCAGGTAAGTTCTGGCTGTAGACTGAATCTAGAGAAGTGTGGCTATCGCTTTTATACTTCACCTGGATGCTCGCTGTAATGGCCACAAGTGCGCAAATAAGCATTACGATGTCACCTGGAAACGTAAATTTTGAAGGCTGCGAGGAGCTCACAAGCAGAGGGGATCCACGCCCATGCTTGAACCAGACCAGACCCCGTCTTATTCTTACGAATCATCAACAAATTTATAAATTAATGAAGATTTACTATTTCGTATTACCGCTTAAGGGATCATGGACCTACCGTGACTATGGGAAATTTAATCACTTCTTGTCCACTCCAAAATGCCGAGGGAGTTTTGTTTATTCTTTTCGCGACTCACGGGGAATTTTAGATATTCATCATATTAGCACCCAGCCATCAACCAAAAATTATCACGTCTTTTTAATTCTTTTTCTTTGAAGTTGCTAATTGGACTCTACTGCAGAACTTAAGATAAGTTGCACTTGCTAGAAGTGTGGGAATGCTTGGCTAACAAGCAGCAGACGTTGAAAAAATTCTTAGAGATTAATTTTTCTCCGAGACACATTGAAGAGTCACAAAAGGTCATAAATGAAAACACTTTGAAATTGCATAAAGTAAGTAAAGGAAAACATGAGTGTTATAGACGATTTTAAAATTAGGTACATCCCAAATAAACTTAAGAGGCAAAAATTTTTTTTGCGGTCACTTACATTTTTTAAACAATTTTTCATACAGGGGTAGTTTTCGTTTCTTCAACATTTTGTCACAAAGATCTTCTATGTGTCAATTTTGTCACGAATGTAACTTTTACTTTTTACCATATTCTCAGTAGTTAAAATAATGTTATTACATCATTAAAATTGTTTTATACATATATTTATGTACATACAATAATTTTACACAAAACTATGAGAGATCCCAAAATCCCAACGACGATGTGGGTAAAATGTTCACTATATATTTATCGCTTAATACATATAGGTGAATTACCTGATTTTTCTTATTTTCAAAATTGCGAAATTTGTTATTAATTTACATCTTATTTCCCAGAATCCAACAATAGCTAAATAGCTTAATTGGTACCGGTCCATAGTTCATCTTAAGAAGGTTTTTATAAAAAATAGGTAATCAAATGTGTTTTTCCAGTGAATTGCTGTTACAATCAGTAGCAAGAAGAAATTTTGGAGGCATCCTTAAAAGGAGGGAATCAAATAAAAAGTAAAATGTGTGATTTTCAATTTTTTTTATCGCCGGACTCCTTTGGAAATGTGTTTTATGTTACGAGTAGCTTGACTAACACAACAATTAAAATAAAAATAATTTAAATAAAAGTAAAATAAAATTTAAAACCCAGTGTACTTTTCTGTGCATTGAAAAATTTTTGCTTTTTGTGGTTGTTACACACTGAAAGCTTTCATGCAAATAAGTAATATTTTAATTATTTAGGTAGTTTTCGGTAATATACATAATATCTTTAAAAACTGGAATTTTGTACATTCAAGCTAAATTCAATTTTATGCGCTTTTCAATTATGGGATGTTTGTTTTACAGAATGCAAACTATTGACTATTAATAGTGTCGAGTTTTTATATAGCATCATTTCGCACGTTTGTGTTTATCTTTCTAGAATTGCAAATTTACAATTTCAGTCTATATGTTTACTTTAAAAAGTTCAATTATGTACATGCTTTAAGTCAAATTAATTTTAACAATGCTAGTTATCACTAGTTATATTTTAAAACCAACTTAATTGAACAAATTCATAATTTGTATACATTCAAATATGATATGAGATTTTCTATTTAACTTGAAAAGTGTGCTTCAGGTCAGCATACAAATATAGTGACAGTAATTGAAACAAATAAACCTTACACATGAATGAATATTTTAAAACTATCACTTGTCGTGGATCTGTACACAACAGAGGAATGGCGTTACTTTAACTACTACAATGTTTACACTATTTTGATACAGCAGTTTTCTCATAATGTAAATAATCATTTCTGTATGAATGAAAATTTACTCATAATTACTTGCAAAGAATAATCTTTCGCAAACGAGTTGATATTACGTAAAACAGTAATGAAAAGATGTCAATCGGCGTCATATTCACGAAAAAAATAAACAGATGCAATTTGTTGCTTTAACTTCTTCGGAAAAATGTGGGACCACGTGTCGGTATGAACACATGCAAACGTCGTTGGTAAATTTCATAATATCACGATTCAAAACGCTAATAATAATTACCGGTACGCTATTCATTGAAATGTTCACAAATTTTAAGGGGAATTAAACACACTAATAATAAAATACATAAGATAGCTTTAATATACAATATCTACTATTTGCTTAAAGTTCTTAGTTTTTAAATATTAGCTGCAATTAATATACAAAACATTTTTAAAGTTATATTCATTTGTATACATTTTAATTACATTAAATATGTACGTTTGTACATTAAATAAAATACCAACCAACCTCTTTCCATATATATTCTTAGAATTATTTCCTTCATAAAAGTAAAGCAGGTCAAATTTTGAAGCACTGACCTTTCGATGAACAGGATTTTTGAAGCTCTGAGTGAAATGCAGCGAAATTACAAGATAATGGATGCATGAAGGAAAAATGAAAAAGCAGACCATAATAGGCCTCGATATTCAATAAATAGAAGGCCAATTGCATTTCCTTATCTGGTTTTCGTATTTATAATACGCGTTATCCAAGAATTGGTATAGGTATATGCTTTTTTGATTAGCACAATTTCAATTTCGTTATCGTCAATAAATACTTAGAATATAGTCAACAGAAAACTTTATATCTAAATATACTACCTAAATCAATTTTATAATTTCTTCCTTTACGATGCTATACAAATTAGTTCTCATTTACTTATTATATTACCTTCTTAAAAGGTTTGTTTGTTTTTATCTACAAACAAATTTAGCTCAAAATTCCCCATTTGAACTGCGGTTTTTTTAAAATTTTCCACGGCAAACCTATAGTTCTTTTTATATACAGCCTTTTAAGCTAAGTTATGGTCTAAGACATGCAGTATTATTTTCAGAAACAATACGGAAATTTACGATGTTTTAATTATTTATTCAAATAATTCTCATTCCTCAAAAGAGGATTTTGACCCTAAAACGTGTGTTTTCACATCTTTATGATCTTTATAATGACACTAAATCAAAGCACGAAGAATGTTCAGCCCACCTCAATCTTGTATTCTTTGCCGACATTTAATTCGCGAAAAGAATCATGTAGAACGAAACGTACGTGATCCGAGTACATGCGAATTTTTAGCAACTTAGAACCTTGGTGGATCCTAACACCGATGCTAAAAGGTGCTTTCCCTCGTTGAAGCTGTTATGTGAAAACGTGACGAATTATTTGTATTTACTGAATTACTATTTTAGAAACGCATTTCTCAAGTAGTAAATCGGAGAAATTCATTCATCATGAGGAAATGATTCATTTTTGTAGTTTTAAAAATTTAAACGGATATACTTTTGTAATACTTGACATCATAATGGCTAAGTAAATATATACCTGCTAAATTAACAAGTCTAATTCGATTTACAAAAAAGACAATTGTAGAATTGAATATTATTGTAAGTTAAAGAGTTAAACAAAAAATTTTAAAGACAGATGTCCCACCATAAATAAATAATAAATATGTCAGTATTATTACGCACACTCAAAATAATGATTTTGCTGATACAAAAGCAATTTATAACCCTGAGATCGTTTCAACAATAATAAGTTTAAGAACTTGTCCGTAAAGTGCTCACAACAAGAAATATGAAAACAATGTTAATTTCATCATTTTATCAATGATTTGCTCACATTAAATCCACCCATTAAGATGTTTGGCACACCCCTCATAATTTCTGATGATCACACGAAAGAACTAGGTAGTGCCAATTGAAATTCAAAAATAATCCATTAATTGTTTAATAAATAATATTAATTCGACGTCTTGTTAGCTAAAACTATAAGACAACCCATAGATGGTATTTAAAAGAAGTTAAGAAGAAGTTATGCTGGTAGTTTTTCTCAAGGACCACTTTATTGCGTTGTAATCTTAAGCTTTATTTTCTTTTTTGGATATAAGTGCTTTATCTTTCCAACAAATAAATGTCTTATTTTAGTGAGCTTTTCCTCTTAAGATTTCTGTGGATCAGTCTGAATTGATACATATTTAAGAGGAAATACTTGAGAAATTCGAAGAATAAGTTTTATAGTTTACATTATTTCCTGTTCTTAAAAATAAATTTTACGCTTTAGATACTTTCTTAGAAATTAGAAAATATAAATAAATTAGATGTGTTATAATTTAAGGTTATAAACAAAATATTTGATGCTTTCCATTTGATAAAAATTATTTGAAATTATATATGAAAAAATGTTAAGGCTTAACAATCACTCTGGTTTTACGCAGTTGCACAATTAAAATTAATTCTAATTAGACTAGATGGCGAATAATGTGTGGATTTTAAAAATAATTAAATCAGGCTGCAACAATATATTTTTTTTATTATTTGTTATGTTATTTTTGTTATTAAAGCTCGGAAACCGTATGACTCAAAATCAGCAACTTTGTTAAAATTTATTATTTTCTTATAAGCCTGTGGGGATGTTGACTTTGTGATATGGCGTACATTTTAAAAGTTAAGTGCTGAATACAACAAATTCCGCGCTCGGTTCTTTTCAAATACTTAAGCATATAATAATGTCGCGTTCCATTGTCTTCTATCAGTGGAATTGTTAACAAACTCTGCTTAGTCACTATATGCCTGTGATGTTTATTCACCTGTATATTAAGCCTAATAAAATACGAACATGTTTATAAAAGAGAAATACGACAAAATAAGTTCAGTCCATCGTACACCTTTGTGAATCTACGTTAAGTTCAAACTATAATATATATTTTTTACACATTTTTAAGGCAAGTATCACAATATAAGTTGACTGTGAAAACAAAATAAATACCCGCATTTTTTGAGATCATTTTGTAAGATCGCACAGAAAAAGAAATTCATATAACGCTCACTATGGTTTCGATATAGCATACACATGTGTTCAAATATATACTCGAGGCCAAAAGATTTTCAAATATCACTTCCATAATTTGAAATGACTCGCGCTGTTCAATGTCAACATACGTGTGCCATTTCTTTTAAAGTATCACTTCAACTGTCCAAATTTTATCTGAGTTTAGTTCGGGTTAATAACAATTATTATAATAAAAATTAAAAGGTACATTTTATAGATATATTAAGATATGAAAATATATGATTATAAACGTTATTTTATTTTCTTAGCATTTTTCGACATTTGTTAACTTTCAATGAAGTAAAAAACTCTTCCCTGATATGTATCATTTCGTAATTAACATGTTTTCGAAAACGAAACCACAGAACTGATATGATTTCATTAGAATTGGCACGTGGCCGATATTTATTTTATTTTTTTATTTATCATTATTTGACTTAAAAATTCATAATGGTTTGATTTTAGGTACTAGAACGAATTTGGTAAGCGTACCTATTTTTTTTAAATACATATAATTTCTAAAATATTTCTGCGGGTAGCTATTTTATCTATTAATTTTATATTGCATTATTTTGATTTATAGCAAAAACTTTAAAGTTATAGGCTGAAACATAATTATAGTTTTTACATTCAAATAATAGAAAAATTTATAATTGTCTCATTTAAACAATATTTCAGATGCCTTTTAGCATTCTAATATCGTTCCTTATTTTACATCAATTTGTGACATTGGTGAACTCAAGAGAAAGTGCACCTGAATGCAGAGGAAAATACGATCCATTAAAATTTCCAAAATTAGATCTAGTTTGTCAGGAATGCGAGTTTGTGTTTACGCGTTCTATATATATGTTATGCAGGTTAGCAATACTACTTGCCTTAATCTCGTTCGTTACACTTGAAATATATTTCATAATGTCAAGTTTGCTTTTAAAAGTTATTAAAACCGATTTGAAAAATTTAATTTAATTTTAAGTTTTGGTATATGAAATGAATATTTAAAGATACTTATTTAAAAATCTATTATCAAAACAAATTTTGTTATTCCTACAGAGAAGAATGTTTCAATGACTTCTTTCACGGGTGTTTGACCGTTCTTCAGAAGACTGAAAATGAAATCGAGGAGATTATGGATGATATCATATATTTACATGAGCGCCCCATGAGGATTAATTACAATGAATAATAAACAATAAATTTTTACATAAATTTACTACAGAATTTATATTAAATTCATCTTATTTTTATACTTTTAGGAAAAACTGAAAATAAATTCTGGTATAACAATTCAAACTCCATATTGAAAATTACTTTGAAGACCCCACATCACATAAAACTTCAGATTCCTATTTTATATTATATTATTTTTTAAAAAATTTTGATTGCATTGGAATACAAATTAAGGATTATTACACATATGTTTCATTTCTTAAATCTGTGCTTTATTACGAGTATAACAATTTTATATTAATGTACTCTATTATTGCGCTTAGGCTAGGAATAAGTTTACTCTTGTTCAGTAGACTTATTAAAAAGATATAACAAAATATGAAGATTTCAATTAAACATCGTTTTCGCTCAAAAGATTGTGAAGCAACACTTGAAAATTATTTATTAAAGACACGAACCGTATATTAAGCTTCCTCAGTCATAAAATGCGGTACAAATTAAGGTGGTCTGATCACCTTGAATGCTTTTAAATCCTGACTCCTGACAATTTACCTTCTTTATAAGCGGGAACAAAATATTAACAAAGAATGACACTATATTAAAAATACTCGTTTTAAAAAGATATGGAATTTAGTAAAAGGCAATTTCATTATTGATATTACATCAATGACCTAAAATATAATACTTATGCCAAGTACCATTAAAAATTGCCCGAAATAATAACTATGCATCTAGACATGAAATTATTGATACTATTATATAGAAATTAGTTATTAAAGATACTAATAAAGTAAAACAACATTTATTCATATGCGCAAAGCTTCTTAAAATTCTGATTGACAAAATACCTTGCTCTTGAACTTATGATTTTTTTAAAGTATCAGCATCTTATTTATAAGTTACTACATCTTTGGGTAAATACTAACGAAGAACAAAAATTTTTTAATCGGTCACAATGGTGTAATAGCTCTTTAAAGGTATCTAGCAAAAACATAAATTTACATCATAATTCGTTTTCCTAATCTCTAAGTAATAATAACAAATAAATACAATAATGTTTTGAATTTTTATTGTGGAGATTATCATTTAATTAATTTCAACTAAATTCGTCACTCGTAAAACTTCAAAAAGCATCTAAATATAACTTTCGCTAGTATAGCACATAAAGCTAAATTTTCTATGATGTTGGTGTTATCATAATTGTTTAATATACTTCATATTGATGCGATAATTTCAAATTAACTCGTTTGAATAAATTGATATAAAAACTCTTGAAGATTTCATATAGCATTAAGAGCCAAGCTCTCAGTTCAGAAAGTAAGAGTGAAAATTAAAGTAGTACGAAGTAAAGGTGAGTAAATAAAATGTTTAAGACATGTGATTACTATTACAAAGAAGTGTAATGTGAGCTATTAATAGTTTGCTGTTAGGCTGTGTTAATTAAGTATAGAATTTTTTTTAATCGAAAATAGGATAAAATTTTGGTATCTCTCATTCAATGAAATTTTGATTTACCATTGATCAGCTACTTAGAAAACTTGTGGTTTTGCTTTAACCTGAATTAAATATACCTACATTTATTCGAAATTGTTATTAGATGATATAAAAGTATTATTATTATTTTCAGATGATCTGCAATCTTTCCAAAATCCTTATTATTACAATTCCCTTCATTTTAATGATATGCGGTTTGCCTTGTGAATATGAAAATCGAACTGCAATAATACAAACAACCGATGAGCTGGTCACGGTTATATGTCAATGCGATGAAGCCTCAGGGGACCTGGCCTCGCAAAACGTATCAAGGATATGTAAACAGTGTAAAGGCGACAAGGATATCGTTTGCCCGTATGTACAAAGTACTTTTATATGTTTCTCGAATTTGAATTGATATCATGAGAGAATAATGAAACAACACGAAATAGGCTAATTTTGGTTCCTTTATTTTACTCCCAAGAATAACAAACAGCCTTTCTGAAGGTGCCAAATATATAGATTAAAAGAAAACATTTTTGTTAAGAGTAGAATTTTAACAATTATTCTTTCCATTCGGAGGTTTCATAAATTAAATCAAAATACTTCATATATATTTTATTTTGCAGTTTTGTTTGCTTCAAAGGACACGAGCTCATAGCCACCTTTGGTGCGGATCAACTAAATAAAATGTCAATAGAAGAAATGCGCAATCATGTTAAGTCAGCAGCTGGATAAACTGAAGAAGACAACAACTAAATGCTAAGATTAGTTTTACTAAAAACTACGATACGAACATTTTCCCAATAGTTTTCAAATATGCACATGGTTAAAAACTCACGAATAAAATATATACATTAACGCCTTTCAAATACATATTTACTAAGAAAATTCTACAATTCTACAGAGGCAAGAATAATTAAAATTAGCAAAACTGCACATAATTTGTAAAAGCATGACAATTACATTATTAATGTGATTTTTTAATCTACAACATAAAACTGGAGTAAAAAAAATTGACCTTGTAATGCTCAGACACTGAAACTTTTTTGTATACATCAATTTAAAAGCTGCTTTTATTGATTGGGTCTTTTTGAGTTATCTACATTACTTTCGGTAATTTTCCAGTTTTTATAATCGCACAATTCATATGTGATAATTTCTAATTGTCTCATTTGAATGAGTTCATTTATGTAAGAGCTCATATGGTAATAATGCTAAGCAGGGTAAGTGAAGAAGTTATACATTAAAAAATAGAAAAATATAGTTTTTCTTTTAATTCCAAGCCAAATTAAAAATTAAACTATCATTTGTAATAAGTAATGAATGCTTTACAACAAAGTTTTTCAAAAAGTGCTTAGATGCGCTACAATTCAATCAAACATCAATCGAATGAATATGGTTCAAGGCCAGGCAGGCTTTGTAAAATGGGATAAACTATAAAGTAAAAAAAACCCCGATGAAGTTTAGTTTTGATAAATATTGCAAATACGCTTTTGTTACACTGTCAGAAATCTAAACTATTTTTCACAATTTTGCTTTAAGCCAATTTTCCGTTTCGTGGATAAATTTTTGCATTTTCTAGGATACCAATTATTTACTTATTTAGTTTTATTCAAAACTTTTGTAACAAGCTTCTTTATTATATAGTTCATATCTCATTTTAAAGTTATCGATTCATTACCTTCTTGAAATTGTTATTATAATATGTAGCTCGAATAGTGCTAGAAAAATAAATTTGAGATCAAAAGTTTGCCTATTTAATTATAATTAAACTTAAACAACAGCATAAAAGTAGTAGAAGAATTTTTTATGGTAATAATCTCCCAACATACCTAAGAGCACAAAACAATTCATACTTGTCGAATCGAAATTTTTTGCATTAAATAAGTTCGATCGAAACACATCAGACAGCTTACGAACCTTCGGGAGAAGCGAGTTCGTGTTCGACTCGATCTCACACCGTTCGCAATGAGAATGAGAATAGATAAAAAATATTAGAACCCTGGAGGAGGGTAAAGTAATATTTCTATTAATATATAAATTTATCCAGTATCCCCCCCAAACAAATTTTTTTGGCGATGTCTTTGTCGCCCATTTTCCCAAATCTGACTGTTCTTCAGGAGGGAAACCCATTTCAGTTAACAATGAATTTTTAGGCAAAATTCAATCATTTTCACAATTTGTATCAAATGAAATTAGTAAGTATAATTTTATTAAATGCATACTTGTGAAAAGTACTCCCATATTTCCTAGGAATCTTCAAATTTTTCAGTCAGGCACAAAACATTTCTTTGGCACTTTTTCTTTCTTTTTTCTATAAAATAACCCACAACAGATGAAATTAGGACGTTTCACAAATTTCGTAATCTGATTTTTACATTCGTCAGCCCTTTTTTTTTGGGTTTCACTCTCGTACAGGGTTTGACACGTTTCTGCCACTCTATATTTATTCATTCCTCCGAGATTACAATTTACCGCCCGTTGACATCTCTTAGCAGCTAAATAAATTTGAAAATTGGTGCCAAAATGCAACCCTGTCCCAGGAGGGCGCTCTAATGAGTGGATAGGTGGCGCTGCTCTGACAAATACGAAACCACTCCATGCGCCCCGAATACGGCATTACCAAATTTGGCATTGGTGCGGTGAGCGCGAGCGTAGAGCGGACGGAGAAGATCCCTCCAGCGAATTTTGCACTCTGACGGCAGAGCGAAGTATTTCCAGCTCCGAGTTGTTTTAGCAGGTCTCTCGAGCGCGTTTTGCTCCTTTTTCGCCGTGTGCTTCTGTCAAATCAAAAGTCAGTCCCCGCGTTCGGTGGATTTTTTTGGATATTTTCCTGTGGGCCTCCGTCGTTTCGTTTCGGATTTGTGGAGAATTTCTGAAGAGTTTTACGCATTTTGTACAAAGTAATTATTGCCGTGGAATACGCAGCGGATGTGAATGTGTAGTTGATGGAAAAAGACCGAGGAATTTTTGTGTGAAACCGAAGAATGCAAGATGAAATAAAAAGTGACGTGTGTGCTTGAGAGTCCAACACCCTAAAAAAGGAAGATTTCAGCCAGACGAGCCGATGGTTTCTGCTTGGTTTTGCACAGAAAAACACTTCAATTTGGTCGCGCCGCGACCCTGGAGACAAACCCGCCAAATATGGTCACAAAATTCCAATGAATATTGCCACTAAATTCGGGGCTCCGCGACTGCAGTCGAGAGCATTGAGGTTATGTCGCATTGTTGTGTGAGATTTCTTTAAATAAAACCGTCCGTGGGTGGAAATGGGTCTCCGCGCTTTGATGAACAAAACAAGAAATAAATAACTTGGAATTAGACAAATCAATTGCAAAGTAGGCGGGAGCCCGCTGGCCGCAGTCATTTCTCCGCTGTTTTGCAGCCTCAGCCTGGTGTGAGACTGCAGAAGTCTCCGTCGCCACCGCCGCCGCCTTTGCGCTCCACAGAATCGGAGGAAATTTGATATCAACAAAAAACGAATTCGCAATTAGCGCTGCGATAATTGTGTGAATCTCGCTGATGTGTTACGTACCTTTTGCAAGCCCCCAATTTTCGGCAACGGCTGCGGGACCCAAGAAAACGCTTGTTTAGGGAAAGTTAGGGGCGGTTACGTCAGACTGGAAACGGCCGAGTTTCTAAACATATTAAAATCTAAGCTCGCAGCGCAGTGTGCTGTGTTGCAACGCCTTTTTTGCGCCCCATAATCTGAAAAGTCCGAGATTTTCAGAGCAGTAGACCTAGACGCGGTATTACACCAAAATGCTGCCCAAGAGCTCTGGCAAAAACAACTATGAAATAACTTTTCTATGTACTATTAGGTATCTAACAAATTAAGTAAAATTTATTGTCGAACTTGCACCCTTTACCCTGAACTTGGACAGGACGACACTTGTCCCAAAAATAATTTCTCCAGCGAGATGCCCAGAATAAGTCCAAGATTCAAATTTGTCACAGTGCGCGACGTCGCATTTTCTGCTCTTGGGAGGTGTTTCTGTTTTAAGGCGAAAATAAATATGTCAAGCGGCTCATTTTGAGCAATGCCAACGAACCAATAAATTCACCAGAGCCCCACATTACACTCGGCCGGACTGCCGTACAAGGATAAAACCTCTTTCCTCTTTGTAGGTGGTCACTCCCAAGAACTTGAATGTATTTTTGGCGGAATTCGTTCCACTTAATCGGCTAAGGTTTTCCCGTGTTCTTCGCATTTAGTTTTTCGTTTTCGTATGGTGATTGGAGCTATTAGTGCATCTATTTGTGTATACTATTTAAGAAATCCTTATTATGTTTTCTATTCATTATAATTAAAGTAACCACTTTTTAGGTGCTTTTATTCATTTTTTTCTTGGTCAAAATTTTAAATCTTCATAGGACTAAAGGTATTTAACTAATACACAGCCCTAAAATATTGGAATAAGAAAGCAATTCCAACATAAACTCCTAAATTCTTATTTTGGGGTTATCACTATAAATCACTTGTGAATATGTGGAGTTTCCAGGAAAAGCACTCATACCTACGCATAAATAAAATATGTCTTTTAATGTTCATTTCAATTAAATTTTTAACTTTGATGTTTTCGTGAAATGCATTCTGCAGACGCATTACAAACTATTTTAAGGAAATTGTAGAAATAGTATATTGTTTATCAAAGGAATAAATTAGGACATTTTAAACCTGCACGTGAGGTAAGTAAACTGCAATTGTACTCCCACAAAACAGCACAAAAATTCGAACTTTCAGTGGCGGTATGGGAAAAAATTGTTTACCGTCCATTTGTTATTTTTATATATCCTGCACATTTTAACATAAATTCTAAAATGGTTCGTTATCTCGAAAATATATTATCCATAAAACGATTAGTAGAGGGACAATAGTCCCAGCTTTCACAAACACCCTAGTCAATGAGGTAAGAAAAATTATTGGGTACACTTTTGCCCTCTATGGGCTAATTTTCTTTTCTGGGTCATCAATCTACGTCCATATAGATACCAAATTTCATCTTAACGTAGATGTTGATGAGGCAGACCGATACTATACGGACTACAGAGCCCTAAAAACTGAGTCCTTATAGTGAGATTTTGGTTTCTGTCGCAACACTTTTTTTCGTAGACTAAACATACCATAGACTACGAAACCTATTTAATTTGATACTAGTTTCGAACATTGCGGCTGTTTCTACCATTATCTCCAAGAATTTGAAATTGCTCAGCTCAGAAAATCTTGTAAAGGAAGAAAAACACGAAAACTACATTAATGCTTGTAACAAGAACATTTTCGATAGTATTCTCTACCATAGAAAACTCTTATCCAAATCTTAAATTCTTTTGAAATTTTCAGGTACTGACTTATAAAACCTGTAGGAAACAAGTTTTCTATGTCATTTAAATTGTTAATGCTAGAGTGTCACACAGATAGTAAATTCCACTTAGTTATGTTGAGTTAAGTTAAGCAGAGAAGCAGAAACAAATTCCAAAGAAAATACTTATTCTCGTTGAGTTACCTATACTTGATAGTTCTACTTGAGATAAGCAAATCTTACTTCACGATGAACATTAATCGGATTTACAAGTACACCTTAAAGCAGTTTAACATCTGTAACTTTTTTTCCGATCGAAAATGATTTATTGTTTCCTGCTTAAAATAACACTGTTTTAAATTAAACAATTAAATGAATAAGATTAATTTATATCTTATCTATATGCACACACATATCTACATTTATTCTATATACATATAGTAAAACAGTAGAATCTGCGTGTCTGGGCAGTAAACATACTTACTAAAAATTGAGAGGCGCGATAAAAGAAGAGAAATAGGACATAATAAGAATTTTAAAATTTGTCTCTGTCTGTCTGTTCACGCTGAATTCCGAAACTATAGTATACTGAAGGGATTTTTATATCAATATCGTATATAAAGATATTTTTTAATTATGTTTAAAGTGTCGAGCATAAGGTAGTCTCTTTTTCTCAGTAACGAAATTAAAGATAAAGTTAAAAAAAGTGCGTGATTAAAATCAAATTCCACGTGGGCGAAGTTGCGAGCGGGAAACGGATAGTGTGTAAATAATAACAATAATAATTTATTACCTCTGAATATGCAAAATAACATTCAATTTATGAAAATGAACATTTTCCCATTGCAAATCAGAACACAACAAAAAATTCCATTTAAGTATAACATTTACTTAACCGGAAACAATTACTTTGGTGTGGCTAATACTAATTTCTTGCATTAACTAAGGGAAACAAAACATTTAATTATTTCTTATCGTTGTAATCTTACTTTCTATATGTAACTAATATAAGAATATTCACGCTAATATTACAATACAACAGATGTGTAAAGTTAGCAGAACAAAATAGACAGAAACACAATTTAAAATGAAAACTTAAAAGGGTCCTTACGTGCTAATTAAGTGCCTAAGTTTTGGAAAAAATAAAACAGCATAGAGTTAAAGTCCTTCAAAAATACCAGTAAATCTTCTATTCATTAGTATGGCTAAGGGCTTTTGTTTGCTTGCCCAAATGATTTTTTTTAATAATAAAGGAGATGTTTTGCAAAATTTTTCAAAAGTTGGAAAACAATTTAGGAGCATACAAACTGACAGTGACTTAATTAGTCTTTAATGCCCTTTTTTTTGTATTGTTCTGCTAACTTTTCCTTACTTTAATATTTTTGTGAATTTATTCGAAATTTTTGGAAATCTCATAGTAAGGTAAAGTACCTTATATTTAAAAAAAATGTTAACCTTGTTTATTCAAAACTAGAACAATATTTTGTGTTAAGGTGGGTCCATGATAAATAATCAATCGCAACCGACTGTGAAACGACTCATTTTCGAGCTTATTGTTTGCTTAAAATTAGGCTGGTGGATTAACCAAACATGTTCATTCAATGGAACCACACCTCAACTGACACGATATGGTTAATTGTTTAAATTGACCGAAAACTCTGTAATTTGTATTGACCTAATTTAGGAGTTCTTTTCATAGAAAATTAAAATTTCAAAGAATTTTTAAAAGGAATGAATTTGGTTTTAAATGCCACTATTCAATATTGAAATCTGAAATCTAATTTGATTAATCAGTTAAGGTTTATGGGATAAAAAAAAACATCATTATTTGTTGGCTAATATCGCAAATTCAATCAAATCATTCTGAGACATTATTAAGGAAGTATATATCGATTTAAAAAAGAAAAATTGCTACAACGTTCGTAAAGATTGTTTTTATGGCCAGTGAAACCGTGAATAGCGCGATAAATTGAAATTAGGAGGAAATTCTTCAATAAACATTTTATCTAAAAGCTTTCTGATTTTATTTATCTTGAACAGTGGAAAACGCACGACAATTCGAATTAATCGCATGTAGTGCAAAACCAAAAACTTAAGCTGAGGTATTTGTGGCCGTTGCCAGAAGATCGGAAACTCAGACCAGAAGACGCAAGAGACAAGCCTACTGAAGAACGACAAGCTTCAAAAGTGTCTGTGACACATCCTATAATAATTCTCATTTAGCGATATCTTTTTATTGCTGCTGATTGCGAAGAAAGTGTTATATTTTTAGTGTTTGCCTAAGCGGACTTTGCATGGGCGCGAACACTTGCGAGAGGCACCACCCCTCCGATCGGCGGTTAGGTTGAAATCAAATCATAACAATACTATTGTTGCTAATTAGCGGAATGATTAGTGGAGCGACAATTGAATGCAACCACATTATCACAATTATGCAGCCGCAGATAAACTAAACTATTCCGGCGTTCGCCACTCGGGGCTGTTGTCTGGTTGAATTTCCTGTCCTCTTCAGTTGCCCCTGTTGTTCGAAGAGAAAAACTGTTGTGATGAATGAAAGCATTTTGATAATAATATTTTTTCGATTTTTACAATTCATTTGGGTGGAGAAAAAGCGATAAATATACTTATTTTTTCCATTTCGCCCACAGAATTCCTAGAAGATGTCGTTTCGTGTTGTCCGGAGCTCCAAGTTTCGTCATGTATACGGCCAAGCATTAAAACGCGAACAGTGCTATGATAATATTCGCGTATCAAAAAGCAGTTGGGACTCAACATTTTGTGCTGTAAATCCAAAGTTCTTAGCTATCATTGTTGAGTCAGCTGGCGGTGGAGCTTTTATCGTCTTACCACACAACAAGGTATTGATTCACTTTTGCTTTATTATTTTAACATGCTTATCCAAGTACTTCTTGTTTACGTCTATATCACGTTACATTCTTTTAAAAATTGATATGGGAAATAAACCTGAATATGCCTTTATTACATCAATATTTTTTAATTAAGTAATTCTATCCACTATCATTTGATAAAACCAATATTCATTTTTAGTCCTACATTGCTGAATCATAACTTAAAAAACGTATTTACTATTTAAAATAAATACTAAATGATATAAAATGCAAAAATCAATAAATATTACATTTACAACTATAAGAATATTTATTTATACTTATATCGAAATTAGGCGTAACTCAGTTAAAGCATTGTTGTTTTTAATTTTCTTTTTTCATTCAGTTTTCTATAAACAAATCCAAAATTCGAATTTTTAACAAATTTCTTCAAAGAGCAACAAACTAAACTAACAACTGCTGTATTTGTGTGGATTAATTGACGATCACTTACTGTGACTATTGAATTAAAATTATTTTTGTAATATGTGCCCTAAATGTATAGTATGTATAAGAATGTCTACAGCCCACAGTGGATATTTTACTAGAATCTTAAATTGTTATGCTCTATGTAAATCTGAAAAATCCAAAAAAAAAATACGTGTCTGAGAGCAAACATCAGATTTTAATAATATGTTTAATGGATTTTAAAAAAATATGAATTTTTATAAAAATGCGTTTAAAGTTTGAACACTCATGTTGGACTCACACATTAGGCAAGTGAGCTTGTTTGTGAATGCAGTGGACAATTTCAAACTGATTAACCTGAAATATCCTGCGCACAAGGGTTCCAGAACTCCCTTACAACTTTGGATATAAGGTTGTCATGAAATAACCCATCAAAGGTGGGCAATCCAGTAATGCGAACAGAAACACCGTCGTTATTTTTGTTTAAGCTTGAGAACCTTCCTTCAAATAGACTGAGCATTTCTCTTCTTTGCGACTTCACAGGATCCACATTAAGTGATCAGAGAACCAATAATAAATAATTATTTCGAATTGTTCTTAGAATCATGTAGTTCTTTGATTTCGTTTTTTTAAAATATTAATCAAATAATGTAAGCCTTCAAAATAAATCGATATTTAAGCAGATACTTGTAAATGTAAGATATAATGCTTTTTTTCAAGAAGTTCAGAATGTTATCGTTTTCTGTACACATATTTTTTTTTTAAAATTGATTGCTTGTTTAATGATATTTTTATCGCTCTCTTATGATTACGTTTAAGTTATCTCAGGTGTACCCTCTTTATTTGAAATTTTTTACAAATATGTATATGGCTTTATATTCTCAAATTTTTATGCTTTGAAAAAGCACTTACTTCATTTTATGACTATTGTTAGCATTTTAGCATATCCATAATATAAACGAGTTTATTTTCGAAGACAATATGATTAATCTGATTTTAATTTTATACCGGAAATAAAACGTTCACCAATATTCCCTAAGAGTGCTGTGGGCCTAGTCACTAGAATATTTTTAATTCCCAATAGTGAAATAAAATAATTAATCAAAACAGTTTGCGTCTAAATATAAAATTTTCCTCTCGAGTGCGGAACCTAAAATTAGACGCAATGTGTTGTTAGTCAACGAGAACTGCGTTGACTACTCCTATGAATCCCTCTGGTGTGTTTGTTTAAACATGTTTCAATGTAATGAACAGAAAATTCCACTGTTTAAGATTTCCCCCGTGCAACTGATATGCGTAAAAATCAGCATATTTGCTTATCAATGTATACCTACATTCATACATATCAAATTCAAATAATGATTCTTTGGAAAACGATTTTGAATCATTGAGAAATGATTGATTTTGCATAACAAACTTCTCATGCAGGAAGCGATTAAATTATAAACTTTTTTTTTGTGAATCGTTTTAGTATGATCAAAATTAATATGAAAAATGTTATTTTTGTATAGGGCTTAAAAAAATATTCTAAAACTTTTGGTAAACGTATCGCAACTACAATATTAATTTATATTGTTCTTTCTTTACGCTTTGAAATTAGGATAAATATTTCATTTTGAAATTTTATTTTATATCAAACATTTCCAAAACAGCATTTGTAATTTCGCCGCCTGTATTAACAAAATAATTCTATAAAATTTTTCTATTATTTGGGTTAATTTTTTTTTTTAAATCTATCAAGCCACCATTTCCATCATGTGTCTACTAATTCCTAATTTATGTATTAATTTTTGTATACACTTTGGAACAAAATAAATTTAATTGTAAAGTTCTGGTTTAAAATACATGCATACATACATATATAATTTTAAAGGTTTTGATAATATCATTCCCTCCAAAATATGTTCAATGAAAATACTGCGCTCAAAATTTATTCCAAATTGCCAAATGTATGTACATAATAATTTGGATAAACTTTTTCATCTCATTTATTTAAATATACACTTTGTGTTTCGATTTCTGTATGTAGGTGATGACTATGTAATATTTGATTTAAACGACACTATAACGGTGGTTTTCACACTTGAAAAACGCCAACGAGTCTGAAGAAATAGAAAAATTCGACGTGTCACAAAAGTATAAACGAAATAAGACATCTGCTAAAATAAAAACGTGGCAACAAAAGAGCTAATATATAATTTATTTAAATTGCCACAGACCTTAATTAAATACTGCGTACGCTATTCCGCAATAGAAGATGGAAAAGTCGAATAACCCAATTTGAAAACGTGTGAAATTCGCATGTCGAATTTTAATTAAACACGCGCTAGATAACTAAAAGATAAGCCGTGTTCGAAATAAAAGTGTAGCAACTTAAGCGAAAAGTGTATTTGTGTCCACCGCGTGATCGTTATAAGTCTAGCAAACAGTTTCGATTTAATTTGAAATAAGTAAATAATGAGCAAGATGTTACCTCGCAATTGGCAAATCGCCATTTCACTTATATTCAAATTATGGAAGACTAAAAATAGAATACATTCTCCGCTCACCGCTGCTATATTTAGCTAACATTTTCGATTTCTATCCCGCCTTGGAAGATTTAAATCCTTTAGATGAGGCGAAATCGAATTTTTGGAGGATTTTTACGAGAAATTAGGCCGACATTGAATATTTTAGCGCTACTTCCACTTAACCTCTAACTAAGAAATTTTTGGATGACTAAACAATAGCAAATTTTTGGATTCGGAACTAGTTCACAGAGCTTTTGTTTAATTTAGAAGTTTCCGAAATTTTCTATTTTGAGAATTTATTTTTCTAATCAATTAATTTTAATTCATTTTTTCGGGTTGTTAAAGGTTATTGCAGAAAAAAGTATTTTTGGTTATATTTATGGTTGTTGAGCGAAATGAATCCTTGAAAATGTTGTAGGAAAATAAATCAAATTTTTTTAACACTTTACGATTCCTAAAAATATCATACATTGGGAAATTGTCCCACAAAAATATTCAAAACTTTAGATCTACAGTGTGAAATATTTTTCTTTGCAATATACATATTCATCAGATAGCTCTTTCTTTTAGAAGATATAATGACTAACTTTAAATTAGTTTAAACTTTAACATTAATCTTTTGAAAATGATATTGCTGATTTTGACACGTAAACGTCGCATACAATTAATGATTTTAATAATATGCTTTGTTCGCTTGCTTTGAGTGCGGAATAAGTTATTTTTGGTATGATGTATTCATTTAGTTTGCAAATGTTAATTTAATTCGTTTCTCTTATATTGACTATTTTAATTAAATTATTATCTGTATTCATCAGAGTACCATCTAAAAGAGAATTTTAAAAAAATTATCATTTACCTGAATAAATAAATAAAAATTTTTGTCGCAGAATTTTTGGTTATTTTTTGTATATGTATGTATAAACTTTTCTGCAGATTTTACTTTCAATAAAATTAATATTGCTGATGCCCCAGTACTTCCGTAAGCTCAAGAGTTATGGTTTCAACAATAACGCGTTTACTGTTTTTTAAAAAGACTGTTCACATAAATATTTTAAAATATTTATAGCTAGAACAAAGAAATAAAAATCTCCTAAGTTTGGAAAATTCAGAATAGAATTTCAATTTCTAAAAAAGAGAAAAATGTCGAACGATTTTAGTAAATTTTACATGTATGAGGAATAAAATATATTTATTATTTAAAATAGCTTAATAGCAAACCCGAATTAGTTGAGCTCTGGTTTGTATTTAGTTTAACCAAAGAAAGTATAACCATAAAGAACTTGCAAGCCGCACAAGAAATTTTGTACGAAAATTTTCGACTGGGGTCGCTATATAAGAACCCCAGAGATACAACTCAGCATTCAGCATATCGTGAGCCGACCCCATAGAACCCCAGTCGTGTGTTGAGAGCTGCTTTTCAGCCGTTCAAGTTCTTGACTCTCTCTAAGTTTTCTCGAATTAGTTCACACTTTGCTCACTAAACACTTTTCGGAACGTGGACGGTATGTGTGCGGCAAGGGGCTCAGCACAGCCTTAAATAATGATCAAAGTAGTTCCTTAAATTATTCGAACTCCAATATCAATGAAATAAATATTGCAGACATTCCAGAAGACACATTCGATGAGATTAATATCCATAGAGATCTCCCATCAATGCGATATTTTATAGGATATGTTATATTTAAAATGTTTCCTAAAATAAAGTGTGATGTGTGTGAAGATATAATGAGAAAATCTGATGAAGTTCTGACATGTCCATCAGAGCTATTTATGTTTTATAAAAATTATAATTCAGCTTCATCAGATTGATATTATTAAGGAAAAATTGTAAATGGAGCGTACAAAAAAGAGACAAGAAAGAATCAGAAAAACTTAACATTATAAATGCCTAAAACTCGTACATATAAGTTTTATAAAAGTAATAATTTCTCATAAAACTATTCCTGTAACGGCTTCTTTCAAAATATATTTAAAAATCATAATGTGGAAAAATAATGCTCACAAACTTTCTTTAACAAATGGAGGAAATTGGTGATGAGGATACCTATCTGTAAATTTCGATTATTGACAACGTTACGTGTTTGCAATATTTTTGTACCAGTTTATATCTGTGAAATGGAATTTTCAATGTTTATAAAGAAATAAAGAAATATTTTAATAATTGTTATTGTAGTAATAAGTTTTTTGGTGAAGCTGAAATGAATAAATAAATAAATAAATATATGCCTAAATAAAATACCCGAAACATATGTATGTATGTTATGATATGTAACATTGCAAACATTGTAATAATATCCTAATTTAAAAGCTTAATCAATTCATTAATTCAAGATAAAATTCGCGCATAAGGAGCAGCTCGTCACGGAAAAATATTTTATAAAAATAAATTCAGGTTCTAGGAATTCTTGAGGCACAGGGACAACTCAAGTAGTTCAGCTCCTCTCAATGAGCAAAGGCTCAGCTGGGCTGCGCAAATTTTACCCGTCTCATGCACCCGCTCAAACAACGGAGAGAATATTCTCAGCAATCTCACTATCGCAGTCCGCAGAATCTACAGCGTTCAGCTGAACACAAGGTTTCCCCTGTACAAACCCCCTTGCGCCGACCGCACAAGGCCCTTTGAGGCAAGAATTTCGTAAAGCGTAGACTTGTACTGGATGCAAGTTCTTTATGGTTATACTTTCTTTGGTTTAACTTACCTGGAGTTCTTACTGTGAAACCATCTCTTAAAATTCTATACAAAAAAATCATTCATTACCCTACATATTCAGCTATGGACAAGTATGAGTAGGTTTGTAGTTAACTGAATATTTTGAATAATAAGAATTGCTAAATATCAAAATTTTGCATAAAGTAGAATTAAAGAATTAAGAATTAAAATCAATATATTTGTATATATATGTATATATCTTTCATCGTTCTAAAATGTTTACTGTCTAAGTTTTAAACAGAGGTTGTTATTAATATAAAAATTCGTTATTTAAAAACTTAACTAATTTGGGATCTTGGAAAGTTACCCTGGATTTCCTTAACATCAGAACGTGTATTTATGATGATAAAAATTCTGCTTGCTGTTTCTAAAATAAATCTTTTGTAGTAAATTAATTAATTTAAAAAATTTCTTAGGTTGGTCGCATAGCTGCAGACCACCCACTCGTTGGAGGACATAAGGGACCAGTATTAGATATTGCCTGGTGCCCGCACAATGACAATGTAATTGCATCAGGATCAGAAGACTGCGTCGTTAAAGTGTGGCAAATTCCTGATGGTGGCCTTACTAGAACACTTACTGATCCCGTAGTTGATTTAGTATTTCATCAAAGGCGTGTGGGTTTGGTGCTATGGCATCCATCTGCGCTAAACGTACTATTGACGGCTGGTTCCGACAATCAAGTAAGCATCTTACCACTCCTTTTTATAGGGAAATAATATTATATGATATTTACTTACCTCCTTTAGGTAGTTATTTGGAACGTTGGAACAGGAGAAATTCTTATACACATCGATAGCCATCCTGATATTGTATATAGTGCGTGTTGGAATTGGGATGGTTCCAAATTAGTGACAACATGCAAAGATAAGAAAATCCGCATAATTGATCCAAGGACAGGCGAAATTGAAAGTGAAGCTGTCTGCCACGAAGGATCAAAAGCAACCCGCGCCATATTTTTGAGGCACGGACTAATATTTACCACCGGTTTCAATAGGTCGTCAGAACGACAATATTCATTGCGTGCTCCAGATGCCCTCAGCGAACCAATCGTAATGGTTGAACTCGATACGTCCAATGGTGTAATGTTCCCGCTTTATGACCCGGACACGAATCTGGTGTACCTTTGCGGCAAAGGTGATTCGGTTATTAGGTATTTTGAGGTGAGACTAATTTGTGAGACCAAGTATTACAAATTGCCCTAATAAGATCCCTTAACCCCTCAGATAATATCTTGAAGCGATGTAAATCAAAAATTAAAGAGGTATTTTCGCCTTTTTGTCAATCCACTGTTAGTAACGCTTCACTCACTACAATTTCTTGTTCTATATTCTTGCTGTACTCAAAATGTTTATATCTTTCTTTTAATTTGTTTAAAACAACTTTGTGTAGAAAATTGATAAACTCTTCGTCGAACTTTATAAAATTCTCTCTCTTACTCCAGATAACACCAGAACCACCATTTGTACATTATATTAACACATTTCAAACGCCGGATCCACAACGTGGTATTGGCATGATGCCAAAAAGAGGATGTGATGTAACTACCTGTGAAATAGCCAAATTTTACCGCCTTAACAATAATGGACTGTGTCAAGTGATATCAATGACAGTCCCTAGGAAATCAGACCTCTTCCAAGAAGACTTGTATCCAGACACACTCTCCGATGATCCTGCACAAACAGCTGAGGAGTGGTCGGCTGGAGGTGATGTTGATCCTATTTTAGTTTCACTTAAAGTGAGTAAACATTTAACATTATTTATTCTTTTATTTATATGATTCAACAAAAGAGTACTTTTTTGGAAAAAACTATCTAAGACAAAAATAATTCTTTGTTGTATCATATGTATGGAGGTGTGATTTTATCGTCTAATCAATTGCAAATTAATATAACGATTTAAAAAAATTGAAAATACAACAATACATCATTGCTTATTTTCATAATGCGAAATACGTTATTTAATTTTAACTCTAAGCTTTGAAGACGGAATTTAAATTATAAATTAAATTAAGATATATTTTATATCGCGAAATTGTTGTATGCATAAACTCTACTCTCTAACGAAGAGTTTAATCACAATGTTTTCTAGATCTATTACTATTTTTGATGTCTAAACAGTTAGAGTCTAAAACCGCAATTTTTGAAAATCCAACAATTTTGAAAATGTTTCAAATAAATAAGATACTCACAAATTAAGCTGCTATCGAACAGGAATTAAAAAAGAATGACATCAGAGATTACTTAGTTGCACTAAACTGAATTAATAAAGATCAATAAAAAAGAAATCAAACGAAAGTATAAAACTTCCAAGAACATGGCGGCATCGTTTCAATTTTGAAATTTTATCTATCGAAGATTTCCGATAATACACTGAGATTATTTAAGTGTCCGATATAAATTTAGATCATAAAGAGCTTCAGTTTCTTCTAAGTCATTATTGACTTTAAGTTCAAACATTTTTTTTCGCTGTACGACACAGGAATGAATTTGTCCTTACACCTCAAAAGAGGAGAAAAAATATTAAAAGATATCAATCGGCTATTTTTATCTTTAGTAAAGTAAAATATGGAATTTTCCAGCTATTAAACCTTTCACCGAAATTGATTCAAATCCAATCGTTTTAGTTTCTAGCTGAATTGCATGTAATTTTTATAAAAATTCTTCAGAGAATTGGCTATGAGAAATGAAAGGATAGTAATTAATTGAAAAAAGTATGACTTATTGGCATTTATTGTCTTAATTGTCGAGTTAAAGCATGAATCAATTTGCGAAATTTTATTTATACTATCTTGAACAATCTCTGCCCACTCAACACTTTAAATTTTTGTCTTTATAATTTGCTTTTCTATTAAACCCTCGTGAATCCTATAACATGATTTCGTGTTAAGCTGTGATAATTTCTATAACATTGCAATTAATTGCTGTCTATATATTTTATTGAGATATTTAATTGAAGAGTGCAAAATGTTGTTTGCGCATTTTGTAATTAACCGCACGTTGCTTAGCTTTAGTCATTTAAAAAGAACGGAATACTAAAATGTCTAAAAAGGATCGTGTAACTATTGTGCAGGGCGGTTATGTATCACAGTCCCCGAATAAATCCTTGTCGGTGGCAAAGAAATCAAATATTCTGGACAAGATCCCACCCAAAGGACCAAAGCCATCAGTGCTGAACATCAATGCAAACAACGTGTCGAGTTCGGGATCAGGAGGAAGTATTGGGGTAATTTAAAAATGCATACCTGGTAATATAACCGTCTAAAACATTTCAATAATTAGGAAAAGGATCTTAAAGACATCACGGACGAAATTAGGAAACTAAAGGCGATCATCGTTAAGCACGAGAATCGCATTCGTGCCTTAGAAGCGGCGCAGAAAGCACATGATGAAGACGAAGCAGATCTTGCTGCTGGAGACTCGACAACAGCACAAAACGCATCAGTGACGAGCAGGGACAAGGAATCTGAGAATTCGACGAGCGGGCACACAAATCTGGCGCCCGACGAAGTGTAAGATTTGGCGAAAAGTTAAATATATGAAAAGAAAAAAACATTTTTGTATGTATTTATAAATATTTACGCTGAAAACTAATTCTAATGGGTGGTACTGCCAATAATTGGTTTTTATGCATTTAGTTTCACACTCACCGCCGCTTCAGTGTGTATACGAAGAACGCTCTCAAAAACCGCTCTCCTAGGCTATTTTTATGGAACTCCACGGTCGTCCTCTATGAAATTGTTGTACTTTTAAACACAAAAGAAAAATTGTATCAAAGTTCCTTTAGCGTTAGATTTTACCTAAAGTAACACTTATAAATTTTAAATTAAGTTAAAACCATTTGTTAATCGTTCGGCGTCTTCCAAATTTTTGCGGTAACTGCAATGTTGTATTTATTAAACCCATAATCCGTTTCGACTCATTTCATAATCATTATCTATTTAACACACTGTTGATCTTATAATATTTTATGTGAGTATCTTTTTCATACCTGTAGAAGTATATAGATTGAAACTGAAACAGCTTTTAAAATCAACAAGTTTCATATTTTTCTAGATGTTGTTGACTTATTGCTGCTTTTGATTTGTAGTAATTTTTTATTAATTTCTAAAGATGAATAGAGCAAGTTGACATGTTGAAAATATTTTAAATTTTTGTAAAAACGAGTTTGATTCAAACTCATATACATAGATAATACAATTTTTTTTGAATAAATTTTTAATTGTATATATTTGCTTGAACATAAAAGAAAATGAATAAACAAAGAAGTTTCATACGCTGACGATACATTTAATTTACTTAGGATTAAATGAATGAATTAGAAAGAGCGATTTCAGAAAAGCTTTTATTTATTTCAATTTTTTCCCCCACTCATTTTTACAAAATTTCCTAGTTTACACATGATGCGTAATGAACAGACTAAAATAAACAAATTCAATCATTGAGAGTTAATTTAAAAATAAGCAGTATTCCCTTCGCCAATCCGGATTACAAAAACAAACACTTTATAATTTTAACAAGCAAGGTGAAACATATCAAAATGTGTACTCTTCAGTTATTTAGAATTTACAAAAAAAATTTAATTTGAAAACTTAAAGATGTTTTTCAACATTATTGTTATAACTTAAGCCATTTATCTAAACATTTTAGTATCATTTGACTAGATTAATGAAAATTATTGTCTATTAAAAATTACATTTAAATATTTCCGGCAGGTGTTAATAATTTGGCTAATTTTCGATTGCAATTTATTTTTTTAAGAAAAATTGTCATAAAACGCTTTTAGAATAATTTTTACATTTAATAGTTTCTGAGCCGACAAAAGTAGGACTTTGGTATTTTGTAGAAAGATAATGTTGTTGTTCTAATCTTTAACATTTGCAATCATCAAAAAAATTAATTTTATTTATGCGAAATAAATGTATAACTTAAATGTATAAATACTGGGAGAAAATAATTATCCCCAAATCACTAAATACAGACCAATCGGTTCTATTTTGCAAAACAAAAATTCATGCCTACATGAGTTCAATTTTAATAAAAATGATAAAAACTGTTTAATACCTAATATGTATTTACAAAAGCAAAAGAACGAATAGTATTTTTTACATTTTAAAAACTACAAATATCGTAAAATGTTATAATAACTCTTACCATTTATAATTTTAGTTAATTTATTTTCCGAATTTATTTGAGTATTTTAATAAAATCATTCATTTTCTATAATTAATTTCGCTTATCAAAATGTAAATGTCCTTCGAAGACTTACAACTCAGTAAATCACACAACATCACAGATTTTTGTTTAGAAGAGATCTTGCTGAAATCGCTCTAACAAGTTCTATAGTGTTTTACTTAAAGATGTACCTAATGAGCTAACTTGATCGACTAATCCATTAACTCTAGATAAGGTCCCCAAGCAAAATACCAAAAATTTACAATTTTCTCTAAAAGCATCGCACGCCTTTTTAGCTAAGCTTTAACGAAGAGGAAATAATACTCATCGTTTTTATTAACTTCATAATCCTAACAAGGAAAAGCGCCTTATTGCTCTGCAGTACCACTTAGAAAAGTGAAATTGTAAAACGTCTTTTACATTTTCGAAGAGTTTTGTGTATTATTTTTATCAGAATTTTTACAAATTAACAATTAAATCATAGATAGAATAAAACAAGTGAATAACAACCAAAATATTGTTAAATTGTATTAAATAAAATATACAGGAACGAAAGCAACTGACCTTTATACACTGTCCAATTAAATGAGATATTTTTCTAAAATATTGAATAAATTAGAAATACGACCCTTGACTTTTTTGTAAATGCGGAGTAACTTTATCCCCCGACATTTTATGTAATTGTTAAAATTTATATTTTACATAAATTTAAATGAAACGCTATAAACTGAGCCTATTTTTTATTTATAATGTCTTGTTGAAATATTAAAATTTACAATTTATTCACGGAGTTTCAGTTTCCAGTCCTATTTTGCAGGTCTTCCCTTTTTTCTAATAATAACAAATTTTAAAATATTTCTTAGTCAAGTCAGTATTCCCGAAATTGTAATCTTGTTTAGTCGGTTCTTTTGCTCAAAAATCCACACATTTTTAAAAATTTTTGTCACCATCCACTAATGGTTTTAAATCAAAAAAAATTATTACAACCACCAATTATGAGTTGCCGGAATTCGTGCAAAAGAATTTTGCATTACCATAAATATTTCTGAAGAATGCGTTGTTCTTTATTCATATTTTTCAAAACTAGGACCCAGTCATTTCAATAATAATCACAACAGTTTTGGTTGAAATTGTTGTTCAGATCACCACTGAATTTTAGAGCCCTATCGTGAATTCGACCGGCAGTCGAAATAAGCTTAGTCAAGCTATTTTGGAAAAACAAAAACTTTATTATTAATTATTCCCAAAATGTTCATAAATTCATTTCAGTAACTTTTGACTGCAATTAATTTTTTCATTTAAACTGTTAAAACCACTAGAATTATTTTGACGTTATTGAGCGGAAAAACTTACTGAAATCAAAGGCAACTAAAATGAATTGGTAAACATTTTGAGAAATTTACTAAGACATTTTTATCCCAAAGGGCCCTTTAAATTTTTCGATTCGATTGCAGTGGAATTCATGATAGGGGTGTTAAATATAAATGAAGCTGGGGCATGATCATGCAATTCGTCACGATCTACATCGGAACGATCTTATACTTATCATATAAGATCACTTCGACTTAGGACGCAACAATTCGCACGACTATCCCGCAGGTTTAAACTAATCACATTCAGGAAAGTGGGAAAAGGAAACAAGCATGCTTGTTTGTTAGTAAATTGGATGAAAAACATTTATATTAAAATAAATTTTGCAGCAATTATATGTATAACTGTATGTATGTATTAAAAAATAATTGGAAAATTTTCACTTTTAACGTAAAAATATTTAGCCTTAATCCAGAGGATGCTAGTTGTTCATTTCGTAAAGAATCTGGGAAATAGCTTGGCTTGATTCAACATTACTTAATGCTACACCAGCCAAATGTGGTTCGTAACAGCGGACATTTCTGTGGGTAAGTAAATTATTTAGTTTTTACTGCATAAAAACCAAATAATATTTTTAAAGTACACTTACTTTTTTGCTGTTGATGTGTATGTTACTAAATTTCGCAATATCAAAGCTGCTGTTAGTCGAATACTTTTTGTCACAGGACCTTCATTTTCGTCCTAGAAAATTTTTGGATTAAATGATATTTTTTTAAGAAAATTCTAAATTTACTTACCATTAATTCTTTAGGATTCGCAAAATCGGCGGTATGCCTCTTAATTGCATGCATTGCGGCACTAGCTGCCGGCGGAAGGGAACTCGTTGAAGAAGTAGACAAAGCTGGGGACGAAGTACCTCTCGAATCGGTGCCACAGGTAAGAACTTGCGCATTTTTAATGATTGTTACTGGCTGCGTAGCAACACCGGGCTGAATGCCAGTTACAAGCCGCCTTTGTACAGCTGCCTTAAAAGCCTACGAATCAAGAAAAAACTTAAATTAATAACATTACAACCCCAGACTAACCGATATGCATATTGCAACAGATATTCTGCCGCTGCTTTGGTGTTGCTGATTTCAATTTTAAAACCACGTACCTCTGGAGTGCAATGTCGATCCAGCAAGTGGGTCATTAATGAAAATCTCTTTCGAGGAATATTATCGCAGAGACCAGGACCCGCACCCCACTGGCAGTAGATCTCAGCACTTGGATCAAGAGATTCCGGGCAGTGCACGATGCACGCGTGGCGATAAACATCATTGATAGACTTGAATTTTTTCCTACAAAATAATACAAAAAGAAAGAAATCACTTATTAAAGGATAGCACGAGAATAGACATAAAATTTAAGATATCTAAATATGTTCAAACGTTTTATGTTACTTGTGCATGGCTGAGTCTAAAACCCTAACAAAACAAATTTTAAAAAAATGGCATTATTATTTTAAGTATAATGCACTCAGGTAGATTTTGGTTACCTTTTAATATTTCAGTAACTATTTTATTTTTATATTTTGTAGCTCATTTAATTGATATGAATAAGCAGAAATATTAAGAAAATTATGTTACCTTGGACAATTTCTCCAGTCGCAGACCCACAACCAGTTTGCATCCACAATTTCCTCCTCAGATTTGATATCAGCTAAAGTTTTTTGTGGCTTAGCAGGAGCTGGAGGAGGTGGTGGAGGAGCGATAAGGTTCGAGGGTTGGTGAGCTACCAGACCAGGAGGATTTCCTTGGATTGTTTGTTGGACCATAGTTGCTTGAATTGTCTGTTGCTGTTGTTGCTGTTGCTGCTGTTGTTGCTGTTGCTGCTGTTGCTGCTGCTGCTGTTGTTGTTGCTGTTGTGGTTGAGTAATGATAGTTTGAGTTCCTGAAGTAACTGACGCGATGATTGGATTTTGTTGTGAAGCCTCAGTAAGCTCAATTGATCCGTTGCCACCAATAAAAATCTTGCGCTCTGGCCCTTTTGTGGGTGTCTGAATCACCTGCTGTTGAACATGGCTTTGCTGCGCAACAATAGAGACCGGTGACTGTTGCACCAGCGCTGGTGATTTAGCTGGCAATGGTTTCGGGGTTGTTTGTGTTTGAGTTGTTTGACTTTGATGGGGATGCAATTTTATAGTCGCAGGAATATGCGGCAACTGTGACAAAACAATTTTTTCAGCTTGTTGCTGTGAACTGTTCTGGATTTGCATCTGTTGGCTTGCCTGAATTTGTATTTGTTTCTGTAGCTGCTGATGGGGCTGAATATGTTGAACTTGCTGCTGAATTGGAGGAGATTGCGTAATAACAACATTTTGCGCTGAACTTGTTGATGGGTGATTCATTACAATTTGATGTTGCATTGGTCGAGGCACTTGGGTCACAATCATTTGCTGTCCTTGGGGCGTCGTCATTATGACCTTTTGTGGCGTGCCAGGTGGTCCAATTAGCTGCTGTTGTGCAGCCACTGCCTGTGGCGGTCCTCCTTGCTGCTGCAAAATGATAATGGTCTTACTCGGAGTCCCTTGCTGCTGCGGCGTCTGCGTAACGAGCACCGTCTGCGTCGGTTGGGGCTGCTGTGCCACTAAATAAGTCTGACCTTGAGGATTTGTCGCCAGAACATATTGTGTTTGTGGCTGGGAGGACTGAATCACTGGTTGAATAATTTGCTGTCCGCCAGGACCTACTTGCTTCTGTAAAATGAGTGGCACAGTTTGCAGTCCAGATTCTGTCTTAATAGTTGCTGTAGCTTGCGTTTGAACTTGTTGATTACCAGACGGTGCCTGAGACAAAATAACTTGGTGCTGATTATTTGGTGTTACGATTATTTGACGCTGCAACGGCATGGGCATAGTTATCAACTGTTTTTGAGCATCTGCCGTTTTCTGTATAACCGGCGTTTGAATTTGAGGTGGCACTTGCTGAATTTGGGGCTGAATTTGAGTTTGAATTTGTGTAACTGCGGTTTGAATTGTCTGCGGTGTAGGTTGCTGTATTTGTTGCTGCATTTGTGGCTCCTCTTCTAAATCCTCATCTTCTAAAATAGAAGCAGCCATTTCAGCATATAAATTTGCAGCATTCTTTGACGGAGTTACTTTTAACTCTTCATCCTCTTGATCATTTATTTCGACATCCAAAGAAGGTCTTTTACTTGAACCTTCCATGCTATCATCATCTAATTTCCTCTTTATTCCTGGAGTCATTGGTGGATCTGGTGATTTTTTATCGAGTAAATCGACCAACATTTGATTCGCGTTTACTACGTGTAGTCCCTTATTTAAAGAATCTTTAGAATTTTCATCTTCAATCACCGAGGATCCACCAGATTTTGGAATCAGTAAACCCTCAAAACTTATTTCAGACCCCTCTCCATCATCAGTTGTATTAATCTGTGCCGAACTTATAATACTTGCAACGGAATTATTCCCAGTCGAATTTGAATCTTCACTATTTACACCAATAATAACATTAACATTTTGCGGGCGGGAGGACACACTCACAGGCATTGGTGGTGGCACAGGTTCCCAAGAAGTAATCTCCCCACTTTCACCAATTTGAGTGGTTTTCTTTTCCATGATAGTCGTTGGTACCATATGTGTGGCATTAATCGCTTTTATAGTTGTCTGGCCAACTTTGACTGCTGTAGATTGTATGACCGGATTGTTCACCAACGCACTTATTGTGGTCGTTGGTAACGTTAATCCGGGTGGGGCCTTCATCGTTGAAACAATCGTATGAGTTTGTTGTTGTTGTTGCTGCTGTTGCTGTTGGGCCAGTTCTTTTTGCTTCTGCAAATGTTGACGCTGTGCGACCTTAATTACAATAAATTTAAAACATTTTATGAAATATGTTAGTACTTTCAAAGAGCAAAAAGGAAACAAAAAATAATACTTTTTATCTTTTAATAGTCACTCATTAATTAGAAAAAAAGTCGAATTTAATAAGAGAGATTACTTGCAAAACTATACAGTTTAATTACTGTATTCGAATTTCTATTTGATCGGAAACGAAAGGACATTTTCAAAATTGATATATTTGGTTGCTGTGTTCGAAATAGACCTTATAGTCTATCACAATAAAAAAAATTGTGAAACCTAAATGACACTAAAAGATTTCTTTTACGAATTTTGGATTAATCTCTCTTAATAAAGAATAGAAGCCATTTTTCCACAATTTGACTTCTCTTCAAAAATAATTTGACTCAAAATTTTACTAGACATTGCAGAAAAATAAGAATCGTTCAGAAGACGTAATCTAAGAAATTTAATATATGTATAATTCATTGAGAAACTAATATATGGAACATGATTTAATTCAGACTAGCAGGCACTAATACACTGCTTATTATAATAGAATACATTCCTTGAAAACGAGAATCTGAAATGGAATAATGAAATACTGTACTACGATGAAATTAGATGAACGATGCAGCGAAACAAACAGCTTCGAAATCTCAGATGATTGTTTTTTCGGGCTATCTGAGTGTTACAGGAGCCGGTTCTCAATGGTTTGACAGATTTTTCTTTGATATTTGCAAATGTTCACTATCGAAAAAATTATAACAAACCATAAATACAGAAATGTAGTAAAAATTAATAAAGCATTTAAAATTTCTTTGACAGTTTCCATTTGTAGCTAAAATATGAAATTAAATAATAATGATGAATAAAATCAGAAATTTGACTTTTATAGAATCCAATATGAATTGTACCGCGATTAAGACACATTTATATTTTGCAATCTTCAAAATTTAAATTTTTTCATTCAAAAATTTGGCAATTTTTGACATCGATAGAAATGCAAATTTTTCTCTAGCTGAGATTAATAGTGAACTTTTTTTTAGAAAAGATTAAAAAAATAAAAATATGTGTGACAGCGCAATTTATATATTAAATCTTCATCAATAGAATGAAAATTCGGTGATAGTATTCGTAATTTTGCTATAACTTTTATACTTTTCTTTGTAATTTAGCCATAAGGAAATGACGTCACTTGAAGTGACTCGGTAGCCGTCATAACGACCAAACCCCTTAATTATTGTAAATGTCAACCTCTTATGTAATTATGTTTTTTCTTTAAATTGAGTTACATATTTTTTATAACATATTGTTTTTAAGTGTACTTCTAACAATATTTTTCTGAAAACAACCACTGAAAATATGTGTATTCAAAAATATAAATTGACATGTAGAAATAAGGACATTTTCTTAAGTGCATGATATACTAAAATTGTCTTTTTCACTAAAAATGGATGCAAAGTTACTTAAAAATTTAAATATCTACTTGTTAAAGCATACGCCAATGCAATTTTTAAAAAAATAAACTAATTTTGAAATTATTTACTAATGGGAAAATTATCCTAATTATTAAGAAGATAGGCATGTTGCACTACAAACATTAACTAATCGCGGTGCAGCTATCTAGAAAAAATGATCGTGCAGTTATGTATAGATCATGTTACATTATTAAAATTTGTATTTTATAATTCTTTCTAAAAAAAACAAGTTCAATACATGCATAAAAGCTTTTTCCAGCATTTCATTTGCTTAACATCCAAATGCAATTGGCCGAAGCAAATGCTAAATATCAACATGTTAGAAGGTATCGGGGTAACCGACGAGCACAATGAGCGAAAGTGACTAACAAAAGGCAAACGCTAAAAATATCACAGTCTAGCAGTATTCTGGTTAAACTACGCTAATTTAAAAAAAGAAAGTCATTAATAAGTTAGTAAAACAAATGTTACCTGATGCATATTAACATTTTGGGTAATCAAACAACTTGGATTATTTGGAGCTGCACTCGCATTCGATTCGGATACTTCAGTAGCTGTTGGTGTTACCTTGTTAGCCAAGAGGCTCTTAATTAAAGAACTTGCGACACTATTTCCATTTGCAGTTGTCGGGGTCATTATCGACGTTTGAATAGCCGTCGAAGTTTTTACAAGTGATGATGCTTGCTGCTGCTGTTGCTGAGCAATTGTTACTTGATTTGGTGAATGCGCTATTACTGCATTTCCTGGATTTGCAGTAATAATTTGTGGTGCAGGCTGATGCGACGTCGCCTAGAAAATAAATTTGAGCCACAGGCAGAGCTAGTTAGGAGAAATGTTTACAATTATAGTTTTATTGATTACAATATTCTTTCCGGGCATCTTATTAATAAAAGCTTTATCCGGAGTTGACGTAATAACGGTATGTTGAGGCTGCATAACAGTCTGGTGTTGAGTTATAGGTGGGTGCGGTTGAATGGGAACAGGCAACTGCTGCGCTGGGACTACTTGTTGAGCTGGTTGTGCTTGTGCTTTTTGCAATAATACCTTTTGTTGCATTTGACTTTTTTTAGTTTGCTTCATTTTCTGCCCTAATTCGGCTTTCGTTTTAATTATTATTTCATTAGACTGTTTTGCATTTTGTTTCGAACCTTTTGAAGATTTACCAATTGGACTTGTTTGAGGGAGTTGAGTAGTTGTGGTTTTTATTTGAATGGGAAGTGGATTTGCTCTTGCCCGAAGACGTATGTAGTAATACGCATTTGAAATTGTCCCACTAGGTTCTGTTGTTTTAACCAATGTTGGCCCAGATTGAGTACCAAAAGCAGTTCTTACTAAACGTGGAAAACTCCCCTGAGTCACACTCCGTCTACCGTGTTTTTGCGTCGCTGCGAGATACATTTTATAAAGGTCCTGTTGTTCAATGCGACTGAGTACAGAAGGAACTACTTCAAAAGTAGCTGCCAACCATGCTACTGCGAACTGCTCATTTTCCTTTACAAAAAAATAAGTTTTGAAAACAAAAGACATATTTCATTTCAAGTAAAAGTACTTGTGTTATCTGCTGCTGTGTTTGCTTGATTGGTGTAACGTTTGTTGACGTACTTTGTTGTGGTGAGCTAAGAGCAGGAGTTTGTGAAGTCTGCACAACACGAATATTCGTAGGCGGTGCTGTAGGGTTAATGTTTTCGCTAGATTGATGATCTCCTAAGCATGAAATTACACCGCCAGTAACGTGAAAAATAACATTTTGGTTCTAAATAATATTGCAATACTCACTAGAGGAATCGCAGCTGTTCATATTTACTCCCATACTGTCGGAATGATTTGTGATTGCCGATTGCTGCAAATGATGTTCACCAACTTGGCCAGCCATAGCAGCAGTCTGCAATTTTGCAATGTTCTGAGCAACCATAGGGAGCATATTTCCCGGCACTGTTTCAACAACCCTCATTAATATGCAGCCATCGGGACCATAACTTTGAGCCTTTAAAAAAATAATTATTCCTCTAATTCTAGTTAATAGAAAATTACAATTTTACCTCTACAGTAATTAATGAAACCAAAGTATCAACAATGCCCCTAACTTGGATCAGTTGAGTACAAGACCGGTGACCTAAAGAGCTAAGGGCGTATATACACTCCAAAGTATACAACAAAAGCATTATATCGTTTAATGAAAGGTACAAGCAAATTTGATTGTAAACCTTCTGATCGAGACATTTGTGAATATGTTCCTCGTTGATGTCCTTTTGACAAAGCTTGTAAAGAATCTCTAAGCAACTTATAATAACTCCTCTATCGTGCCCTTCTAACCCCTCACAAATAGTGGACATTAGACATCGTGTTAAGTCGTCTGATGTTGGATCGGCCAATTCCATTTCAGTCGCTATGTTGCCGCATACATCCAAGGCCATGTGATGAATGTTTCCCCATCGCACGTTGGAGCACATTACCAGGAAACGGATAAACGTCTTGTTCTTAGCCAAAGTCAAGGCGTTTTCTTCGAAGAAGCTTAAATTTCTTATAATCGACGCAACCTGATTAACTCTCTGTCCAATGTAATCGTGGGTACCCAAGCCACGGCCCAAAGCAAGAAAATCCAATCGTGTGTAGTCGACATGAATGTCCTCAAGGGATGCGTTTAAACCATCTTGGAGCTCTTCCCGAACTGGTAAACGTAATGGTGGGCGACCAGCTCCATTATCAACAAATTTTTCATCCGGTGACTGAAAGTAATCGTCGTACGATAATTCCAGGATTTGTGGTTTATCATGCAAGCAATCATTCCAGAAGGACTGCAACGAATGGCGCCGTATTTTTGTGTAGAGCTCGTAAAACAGATCTCTCATAGTAACTGGAAAAAATCGTGGATGATATTTATTTAGAAAGTGTTATGAAGTTTTATAATTTTAATATAATGAAAAATTTCAAATTAGCAAATGTTCCGTAGTATGAATCGGAAATGTAACACAAATTTTCTATTTAGTGGAAATTTTGCACTTTTATAATGTATGTCATCATTCTTGGTTGAGTAAATCATCATTACCCTCACTTCTGCTACAACTATTCAATTCATTAGATCTCAGTGTTCTCGAGTATGTTAGTCAAATTTGCAGAGGTTGCAAACAGCGACAAAGATAAAATCACCAAAATGAAATTCCTCGTAAGAAAGGATCTTTTGGGAGTCAAAAAAAAAAGGTTCTTTTTGAGGCGCAGTTTGCTAAGTCGGCATAAAACTTGATTAAACTAAATTTCGAAGACTGTTTAGTGAATTTGGTAAACCTTTGTAGATGAAAGAACATTTTGGACATTATAAAGGATGAAATTCATCCGGACGCACATCTGTAAGTAGCAGCTTTATTTTGCATAATCAAATTTGTTTTACTTTTTTTCATTTAATTTGATCGTTACCATCGAAAAAAAAATATTTAAAATTGTTTCTGAACAATCCCAATTCGAATAAATTCCTAAAATAGCTCATGGTGCAGTGCTTGGTACATTTATCGTACTTACATTTAGCAGCTTTATTGCAATTTGATTAATGTACTCACAATGGCAAAAAACACCCGCGTGGGCAATTAAGGCGTCGAGAAGCTTAGGGCAGTGGTCGATCTTGAGGGTGTGCTTGCTTTCATTAGCCATGAGGGTGCAGACGTTGATAGCAAAGTCCTGCTCGTTGGGCAACGGCGACATCAGCGAAAGCAGCAGCTTCTCGTACTCGGAGGTCTTGTAGAGATCGGTCGAAAGTTTGTGAATGACCCGCAGCTGATCGGAGACACTGTGCTGATTGTAGTTGTAGGTCATTGGCACCGAGTGGAAGTTCTTCGAAGACCATTTCTTGTGGCGGCCCTCCTCCTCGGGTTCGTCGTGCTTGTCAGGATCCTCTCCTAGGAAGTTGGCCCGCTCAAATTTATCAAGGTACCGCGTGTATATCTGCTTGAGGGCTACCGCGGCGTTCACGCATTTCAACTTGAGTCCCAGCACCGGGAGCAGGTCGTCCCATTCGTTGCGGATGTTCACCTTCAGCCAGCCGCCGCGAGAAGTGACCTCGCCGTAAAGCTTGTGCATGTCCACCTCGTAGCCATTGATTTTTGGGAGTCTCGTTATCGGGGTGCTAGAAAGTATATAGCGATTAGCATAAAATTCACTCACTTTGTGGACTCTCACTTTCTGCTTTCATGAAAATTCAAGAGATCCTTGTAAAAGACTTCTCTGTCGCGGGGCTCGGGAACGTTTTCGACGCGGCCAGATTTTCTCGCTGTTTTGCTTATATTGCTTGTGCTATCCTCATTTTGGGGGGCTACTCCGGCGCCTGGCTCCTCCTTAATTTCCGTTGTAGTCATATTTTTACACTTTGTTACTTATCCATAAAATATTTAAACAAACACTTTCTTGTAGAAACGTTTTGTTTTGACAGGCGGCATCACTTCGCTGTTCTTAATTCGCCGTTGCTCTTCGCAGCTGTCAGACCCTAGAACAGCATGGCATTGCCAGGTTGGCCACCAACAGCTCTCAAACTGTATTTGGTTTAGCAAAGAGTTGTTATCTGAAATCCTTGAATGCTTTCAAATTTTTTTTTCACTTTAATTACCGCATATTTTAATAAAAAGAAAATAACATGTGAGCCTTCGTACTAATTACAATTAAAACAATTTTTTATTGAAAATACGCCGCGCAAAAATTTAGGACTAGTTAAATCTTTTAAAATAATCCTTTTAACTGCAATATATTCATTTGGGGTCTAGACGACAAATATGTAAACCAAAACAAAATTTCTGGTCATTTGTACTTCCCGAAATATAAGCAAATTTTTTACTTCAATAAATTAATCTCTAAATATATCTTAATGATAACATACAGCAGATATTATAAATTCTTTATTTTCATGATAAAAAACGTTCTCAAAATTTATGTCTGTTTAAACCTGGAAATATTTTATTTTATTTTTATTTAGGGTGTGCATGAGTTATCTATAAAGTCACTTTTTTCAGATTCCTTATGATATTTAACCAGAATTCTTAATTCGAATTCTGAAAGAATATAAAAATAAAAATATATTTTTTTACTTGAAAATTCTCCTATTTTAATTCTGATAAATGAGGCTTGAAAGTAAGTCGAAAAATGAAAATTCTGGTGATTATTGGTTAATGCGTCATCGCAATTCGTTTAGTAGAAGAAAGTTTTTTATTTTAAGTTAATTTAGTCGACACTAGGAAAAGTTATTAATCGAACAAAAATAGGTATATTATATAATATGTTATATTATGGCCTGTCACGCCTAAACGCTGGATACGATTATATTCAGATGGCGGATTCAATATGGCGAACAATGATTTTCGAAATTCAACTAATTTAAATGAAAATTAGTACTGTGGATATTTTGAGGTAGTTTTGAATTTATCCAGGTTTTGGTATAGTTAAATAATGATATTTATTAGGAAATTCAAACACTTCCACGCCACCTTCGAGGTAGAGTATTTGGCGCGTCTTGATTTAACGAGGTACCTCCTGTACGCATAATCCACAAACTCTTTTGTTCAATTTCTAAATTTAATTAATCTTGTTGAAATTCACATCGAAGAAGTTGCTCTAAAAAAAAGAATGGATCTATTACTTGTTAATATCGAGCATATCGCGAACATATAAACTGAGACAATTGCTGCTGAACAATACAAACCAATTTTTCTCTTAAAAGAAAAAAATGTTTAATTCCAGTTGATATCAATTTTGTATATTAAATATCATGTAACGAAATCGCTTACAAAATACTTTGTTAAATATCAGTCCTGTTCAAAAAGAAATTTTCAATACATCTGTCCAACAAACACACAAACAAATTTTTTCCTATAAAGCGCGAAGCAACCGTTTTACTATCTTGCTATTTTTTGAGACCTAATAATTTGTTCGTGTGTCGATTGATGTCACAATGCTTCAAGAATAACAAAATGATTGTGTGATATGTGGGTAATGCTTTTACAAGATAAACTAAGTATAAGTAATAAAAACAGGTAAAGACAAGATCAATTGATTGAAATGCAAACCAGTAGTTCTATTAAATACATTTATATTTTATTTTTGAATTACTTTAAAATCACAGCAGTCTTTTTATGAGTTTACATACTACAACTTAACATTAATGTAGGTATTAAAATTCTTAATTTTTGAAAATAATAAAACAGACAAATGCAACAAACAAAAAAGGGTTCTACGTTTTACAAACAAACGGTTTCGGCCTAAAATTCACAAAGTTTAAGAATTGCACATTTAACGAATTTTTCGTAAGGTAATATTCACAACGAAACACTAAAATTATAATCTTTAACTCGTAAAACACCACATAACCAGAACATAACAAAAAAAAAAAGAAAAATTATGAACTGAATCCGTCAGTTACCTCATTTTTCTTAGAGTTATCGGATGTTATCTAAATGGCCAATTTATTTAAAATTTTTCGGGTTCATATACAAACTGAAAATCACCTGGCTCGTAGAATAAACATGAAACAATGAACGCCGTAACACTTCAAAAATTCCTTTATCAATTTAGAAAATATCATTTACACGCCTTAACATTTTATTGGAATGTTTAGTAATAAGGTTCATAGTTAGCATCCACATAAAAATGTGCTTGCCAAAAATGATCTAGTTTGTGCATAAGTAAGTTTATCTCAAACAACAGAGGTTGTGAAAGTCGAAATACATATAATAGCTAGATGTTCGCTTATTAAATTCTTTCTATCGTTGTGTTTGGCTATTTTATAAAAAATATTAGCATTAAATGAGAAACTAAAGAAGCTGTAGAATCTTGCCAAGAGCCTTTTTGTAAACTTATCGTAATTACTTCTAGAATATACAACATTATTCTTC
Source organism: Tolmerus cingulatus (assembly GCA_959613345.1). Taxonomy (NCBI): domain Eukaryota; kingdom Metazoa; phylum Arthropoda; class Insecta; order Diptera; family Asilidae; genus Tolmerus; species Tolmerus cingulatus. Next base: position 12,831,935 of record OY390708.1, on the reverse strand, counting down.
CAAAGACCTAAATTTGATCAATATCATAAGGTATTTGAATTGCAATTCATTCCTGGTAAATAATTTTATTTTATCCCATCTTGTTTTAAACAAAACATTAGCTACATTATCAACTCTTCACTCAGTTTAAATGTTTGTAAACGCTTTTTATTTCACTGCTAAATTACTAATTTCAAATATAAAACGATTGGTAAATTATTAAAAAGTCGCATTTCTGATTGAAATTATACGGCAACGGGCAATGTGCGTGCATTAACTGTGCATTTATCCGATATTTATTATTCGTATCACTTTTGTAGTGAGTAATGCTTTTTAATTGGAAAAGTTACAAACGATTATTAATTTTTCTTAAAAAGTTCTAATTTTCAACAGGTTTTATAAGTCATATCAATTTTCAGATCAGAGAGGAAAAATTAATTAACTACACCTGAAAAAAATAACCAAGTTGTAGAAATATATTTAAGTATATTTATGACGTTCTATTTTAATCGGACCGCGAGCATATCAGGCATATAAAAGGTATGTTTATTATTATGGTCTAAAGTATAAAAATTCGCTAAACTTTTCTCTACAACCTCACTTTAAAAAGTCTACCGCGATATTTCATATTCCTCCTATTCAATTTATCAAGATTTATTCCTTGTGAAAATTGAGTACGAATCCATCGACAAATATTTGTTTGGTGAATTATTGCATAAACATGTTGTTTGCTTCCCGAACAGATTCAGGAACAACCAAATTATGTCAAAAGGATAACCACGCTATCTACACAGCATTAAACGTTAAGAAATCTTATTATGACTTAAAATATGGAAGGTGTGAATTGAAAGTAAACATAAGGAAGGTTTAATTTATATAAGGCCTGTTTGTTGAGACAACTCAACAGCTCTAGAGTTCGCTGTTTTTTAACCACTTGTCAAAAAAAATTCCAGAGCCCTCCGAAGCGCTCCAACTAACTCCGGGTTTTAGGCTGGGGCGAAAAAGTGCTGTATAACGACTAGTTGATTTTGATGGAGAATTTAAACCCAATTAAAAAATTTCTTGGTTTTTCTGAGAAATTTAATTGAATTGAAGAATTCCTCGGGTCTTTTCTAACGATTTTCTCAACAAGCAGACCTATTGTTTGTACAATTATTGCAATAAAACGAAGTTCGTTGGAACGAATTATTCTATCATAAGGCATGAACAAAATCAAATAATTTATAAAACTACTTCTATAAATATCGTTCATTGAGAAAATATTTCATTAAATTTTAATTTAAAATTCCAAGATTTAAAACTAAAAACCCAATAAATATCACTTGCTCTGATGCAAAAGAGACGTTAAACATTTTAAAATGTTACCTCTAAGTTCAAAGGGCACTAGTATTTTTAAAAACTTTTCACAGGAGTATTGCTTGCACTTGAACGTTTTAAACACTGAGGATCTATCACATCTAAGAAAAGAAAAAAGCAAAGCAATTTTTCAACGCAAAACGAACAACTAAGAAGTTAGCTAATATCCAGAAAAGGATAAATGTTTTTTTACTTAAGGCCTTGCTACATTTTCTTCTGTATTATCAAATTAAAAACGCTTTAAAAAGTTTCATAAATAATTCTGACAATAACATATGTTTTGAAGAATTGCATCATATTACTTTCCAAATAAAAAGCATTATTTTGTCTATACCTGCAACCCGTGTAAGACTTTAACATATTCGTAATGTTAAATATTTTAGGTCCATCACCACAAAGACACATATGTATATAACTGCGATAAATCATTACACGTCGAATATACGATTACACAGCAAAATAGTGTGAGTGGAAGTGAGACACGATATAAATATCCATAAGGTTACGAATATATTCTAAATTGGCGTTCTTGTTGCAGTTTACGTAACTAACGCTATTTTGTTTCATTCTCAGTCGATAAGTTAATATTAAACACTTATATTATACCTCAACACTAAGTCGTTCTCCTTGATATACCCGATGGCAATTAAGTCGCTACCCTATATATTCTTCAAATTGAGCTAAGTGCAAATTTAGTCTACGCAAAGTTAATTAGCAACTGAAAAAGGAATGTGAATAAAGAAATTATGCAGTCTAAGAATTCGCTCGCTTATATCTACCTCTATTGCATCTCCCGTACGTTCTCAGTCAGTAATTTCGAGAAGCTCTCGTGCTCCGGAGGACGAGGGCCTTAAATGCTCGTGCCACCGAGTATGTGGCAAGTAAATTAGCCGTAGGTAGAAACTATGTTGCATTTTATTCGTTAGTACCTACACAGTCAACGTGCTGATCAGCTGTTGGCAAAGTTTGCCATACTCAAATTGATCGCCCGATATCCTTCTTAGCTTAATACCCTTGCCCGTGCTATTATCTTTATTGCGACCTTCACAGACCTGCAGTTCAATTTGTAGGCCGCCGGAATATTCTAAACTTAAATTAGATATATCTACAGGGACTGATGACATGTCATCGCTGTCTTGATCGATTTTGTTTAGGACGAACCCTTTTGGAGGCAATGTGGTGGCAATCGTTTGCTTCACCATTTCGAGGATCCGCGAAGAGTCCAGATTGGAGCATTCGTGTGGAAGCGGTACTTCGTAGCACTCATCGGACATTCGACTTTCAGATATCGAATCTGGAGTAAGTCGTGCTTCAGTTTGATCCCCAATTTCAGAATGGGAATCATTTCCGCTTTTGAAACCTGAACTGGCAGATGGCTCCTGACATGGCGAAAGCTGATTTGAATCATTACTTAAACTATCATCACTAAATCCTAATGATTTATCACTACCACGCCGATTATAGGGATCAGTATCTAAACGGGAATTTATCTCGCTCTCCAGACTTGCTTTTCGGCCCACACCTCTAGTTATTGATGGCATATCATTCGATGGTTCTTCTATCACAAGTCCTTGCAAAGTTATTGAAGAACTTTGTATATCTAAGGAGTCGTCGCTATCCCTGCTGTTGTCAGACGACAGAGCAACTAATGTAATTTCACTCCCTTGGACATCAGTTAAGCATATCTGCGGATGGGAAAGTGGAATGTTTGTCTCCTCGAAGGACACAGCCGATGGATTTTGCATTGGTACCACAAGGTTCGGATTTCCATTTGAATTTTCCTCTTGAATTATACACAAGTTCGGCGAGGCAGGCGGTGTTGGAACTATTCTGACTTGCTGTGCCGGAGATAAATTGAGTGGCTTAACATCGTAAAATGTTGCTGGCACAAACCAATTCCCGCTCTGAGATTGAGATAAAATTCCTTCAGCCTCAGATACAATGTCCATGGTAAGGTCCAGAGGCTGATTGGAAGCAATTTCACTAGCCGCAGACGTTCCTCGCGTAATGGAACCTCCTCCACCAGTTGTAAGACCGCTGATGCCCTTTGTAATTTGGTGCATTGGTGATGTTGTACCCGTATTGTAAATATATGGATTAGGAGACGAGCTTCCACTATAATTGTTGTAGATTGGCGATGGGCAGCCACTACTGTTTCCACTGCTGTTTATAGTATTATTAAAAGTTCCTAAACTAATGTTGCTAAATTGGCCTCCTAAGCTATGCGGGGTCACTGTGAAATTGGGTGAATTAAATCCACTTCCACTGTACCCAGTAATTTTATGATTATTATTAAAGGATATTGGTGACACACTGTAGCTGTGCTGACTGATTTGCCCAAACTCCATTGCATTTTGACCAGAATGTGCCACTAGTCCCAAATGTTGAGCTAATTCCAGAGGAACTATGCGCGACGATACGATGTTTTTCGCCATCTCAACACTTATTCGACCCTCCTTCACAAGTCTGTCTAAGGCAGGCACTAAACTCATTATCCGATCTATCGGTACCTCGATACCCTGGTTAGCTCGTTCGGTTGGTTTGCCATGAATTGGTGATCCTGTAACAAAACATAATTACCAAATTAAAATCAATCAGCAGAGTATTAGAAGAAGCTGAACTTCTAAATAATATAGTTTATCTACAGGGGAGTGTTAAAGTTATGTATATTTTTCTGGTAAAAATTCGAAGTCAGTCGGGCTAACATATATAGATAATATAAAATTTCGCCTCAGACTATAATTTTTCAAATCAATTAAAGCCGTCTTATCTCCATTTTAGTAGGTAAATTAAATTTTGAGAAACTGCTTTGAAAAATAACGGTATTCAAAACCAAAAGGTCAAAAATTATTGTAAAACTTACCGGGTAAGCTAATGGAATTATCCAAAAGCGGAGGGCTAGGTGTTACTAGCAGATTTCTTTGGGCGATGCCTTTTTGTAAATATTGACATTCTTGGAGGGGGCCTTGGAATTGTGTTTTGGATCCTTCCGATGCCCTTCGAACTGGACTGTAGCGACCTAATTAAGAAATAAGAATTAATAAAGTATTGATAACAAGTCCTTAATTTTGTTCAAAAAGAAAAAAAAACAAACATTAGATAATTAAAAGGGATTAAAATGAAAAATTTTGAGGCTCGAATGTAGCTTGCATCGGCTTCGCAGCAGAACGTCTTTGATCGGTAGGCGATTTTCGCGGTAATCTTGTGGAAACGCAAAGGTATGAATGTTGTCTTTTGAAAAATAATTAAATTTTTTTATATTATATGCCGTAAATTATGACATGATAAAGCTTTTTAGTTACGAAAGCGAAGCAATGTTTGTTTTGAGGTGCAACTCATTAGCACATCCATGGATAACAAAAAGTTAACAATAACGGGCTCAATAGTTAGAATATTGAACACACTACGGTTTGATTTTAATATATTAATCAAATTTAGTTGTAGTCACAAGATCGAGGACAAGAGCGAGGTTATTTAAAAAGTGTTAGTCAGTCGAATGTCTTAGGGTTAAGTTAGTATATAACTCCACGTCGAATGTGAAAAGTAAAACTTTTGTGGACTTACCAACTTCTTGAACCGTGGGTAGCTTACAAGTCCTACCGTAGCGACGATTGCCTGATGTTGTTGGAGTGGTTTGAGCCGATGCGGGTGGGCTTGATTGCCCTCCCGAAGGACTCTGCATTTTTAGGGCAGGCGGAAGGTAGTTGCGTTTCATACGAGCTTCTACTTCTCTTATAAGTTCGGGACTTATCACTTTATTACAGGAAATTTTATAAAGCAAACAGCAAATAAACAAACAATTCGGGGGAGTAGTGGGTTGGCGGGAATTTCGTGTATTGTGTCAGAATAATTTGTGTAATTTAAATTTTTTTTTTGGTAAGCGGGAAATAAAAGGTGTTTTATATGACAGCGGGCACATTGAGGTTTAGCGTTACAACGTAAACATCCAAGCAAAACCAAAAATAAATAGAAATAAAAATTAAATTAGAAAATGTAAATATCTCAAAATATTTTAATTATATAAAACCCTAATATTACGTCTCGTGCTGCATGCAAAATATGTATGTCCAATAAGCTGCTCCTATAGTCTTACCTGGAGGTCTTTCCATCACAGTCAGCAAACCAGTACGTCGCGTACGGCCACCTCCTGTTTGTTGTGCGCCTGAGTGACCTTGTGACCCCTGCTCTTCCGGATGCGTTTGAGAGAGGTCATCCGTACAGCCTACTGTATGTCGTTTTACGCATCCTCTTCCATGCATATACCTACAACAATAAAATTTTAAATTTAACTAAAACTTTCATTTTCATTTACCTTTGAATTTCATCATTTGTCTCTTCCCCAGACTCTCCGGTGCCTGTTATCGAGGCATCGTTCCCCATTTTCATCACATCTATCGTTTGTATGTGGTTTTCTCCTGAGCTTAAATTGGCAAAATATTCTTCTACCGGTGGTGTAGCTTGTTGCTGAAGGTTGTTCATAGACGTTGGGTAATATATTTGAAGATTAGCACCTCCATCAGAAGCACGTCGTCCAAATGAACCCACTAAAATTGCATTTTATTACTCACGATGAAAATTACACCACTTGCAAAACAAGAACTTACTTGCACCCATAACAGTAGGAGGTTTAAGTAAATGCTGATCCTTAATAGTAAGGTTGTGCAGAGGCTGATTCTGTAGCATAGGCAAGTTAATTGGAAGATGAGGACCGACTTTGTCATCACATTTAAAGTTTATAATTGGAGTGTTTGGATTAGCCAAAGCTTGTTCATGGGCAACATCTCCAGGGCCGACTGTATGTCGTCTTGTGTTGCCCAAAATTGAATTTGGATTATGCGTTCCTAATTGACTCTCCGAATTCTGTATAGAAACAATATATAAATTTAATTTTTTTGTGGGATGTATTAAAAATACCTCGTTATTCTGAATGGCACTTGAATCATCACCGTACTTCTCCAAATCGACATCGCTCCAATTTGGAAGTTGCGAAAATGGACCAATTGTGCTGGTTAAAGGACTTAGACGATCGATTGATTCCTGCTTTATTGGTTCGGACCGATCAACTACTCCTGTAGTTATACTCGTTTTTCTCGACCTGCAATTTTAATCGGTGTATTTAACTAATTAATTACAAAGGAAACATTTTTCATGAAAATAAAGTAAACCAATCTATGTATACAAGCAATGCTTTTGAGATTTTTTTATGTTTTAGAGATATGTTGTATTTAATTGACATAATTTTGTTTAGCTTCATCGATTGCTTTTTATATATAAATATATATAAATATCTAATTATTGAGTTCTGGATTTTAAAGATAAATACTAATCAATTGTATTTCAAAAATATCACAAAATGTTGAACAATCTTGTAACATCTGAATGACTTGCAATTAACTCACTCCGCAATAAATACGGTGCAATTAACAAATAAAACGACTAACCTTGAATAAGCAATATTAGTATGATGTTGAAGCCTTTCCTGCTCCTTCCGTTTTTGCTGCAATTTGTCCACAAGCAAATTATAAATGGCATAAATGTTATCGAAGCGATTTTCGTGAACTGACTGTGCAATCATGTCAGCAGTGAGACCGGGTAATTGTAACATGTGTCCCATAACAACCGAGTCTAAATTGGACGGTTCACTGACTGCAGTTTCGTGTGATTCATCAATCGCCCTTGACCACTCCGACAGCCACCGATGCCGCGCTATTTGCTTCAGTGAGTACCTTCGATCAGGCTCGACGACCAGCATGTGGCGAATTAGATTTTCACAATCTGCAGAACAGAGATTAAGATTTGCTCGGACATGAGTTTAGCGAGGTCTAATTAGGGGTACCCACCTTGAGACATGAAGTAAGGTATCCGAAATTTGCCCGTTACCACGCGCGTCTTGAGCTCTAGAAGCGTATTCCCGTCGAAGGGCAGAGCCCCGCAGACCAGGGCGTAAAGGACTACACCCAAGCTCCAGATATCCGCCTTAGGGCCATCGTATTTAAGTCCTTGGAACACCTCCGGTGCAGCGTACGGCGGCGAGCCGCACCACGTCGTCAGCGCGGTACCTTCGACGAATGTGTTGCTGAAGCCAAAGTCTGCGAGCTGCCGAGAAAATTGATTAATATTTCATTCAGCGGTAATCGACAACATGGATATTACTTTGATATTCATGTCTTTGTCGAGCAGAACATTCTCTGCCTTGAGGTCTCTGTGCACGACGCCCTTTGCATGACAATAATCAACGGCGGACACCAATTGCGCGAAAACCCTGGCTGCTTCTTGCTCCTTCATCCGGCCGTTTTCCACCAGATGATCAAAGATTTCGCCGTGCGCCGCGTATTCAGTCACAAGATAAATCATTGTCCTTGATTCCATTACTTCGTAAAGTCGAGTTATGTGCGGGTGTCGGAGAACTTTCAAGATTGAGATTTCGCGAAACGTTTTGGCTAAATACTCCTCGTTGAGGCATGTTTTGTCGATGATTTTGATAGCCACCTAAAACAATACAACAAAAATTCAAATCACTTTATTACATTTCTTTTATCTTTAAATCAATTTATAGACTGGCTCTTTTGATAACATAATAATCCTAATTCTCTTCGCACACAATAGTCTGGTAAATTCAACAAAGAATTACATTTCATCGTAAGATGGAACCACCAGTTAATATAATTTGATAAAGCTGAAAAACCTCCCATTTGTGGGAGAGGAGAAATGTGTTACATTTCTATAGAATTCTGTGAAAATTTATGTAAACGTTGAATGCTGATTCTGAATTTGATGTTAGAATTTAGAAATTCAATACTGCTAATCCAAAGATTCTGAATTTATGAAATTTCCAAGAATGAAATTCAAGGATTTTCTTTGCGGTTTATAGTCACGACTTTAATTTAAGGAATTTAGGATTTATATAATATCATGGTTGGTGTTGTTGGGTTTTTTACTGTTCCTGATTTCGAATTTTAAGATCGATGTTTAATTCATTGTCTTATTAGAGGAATAGCCTAATTTCCTCAAGTTTCTAAGAAAATAAATTTTCATAATTTGTAGTAAAAGCTTATCGTTTTATTATTTAGTGGTTTAAACATGACTTATTACGTATATGAGTGTAAGTGTTCAAAAAATCATATTCGGCTTCACAATTTAGCTTAAGACACCCAAGCGATGAATTAAGTAGATAGCACAGCTCCATTGAGCACTTGCATACATAATTTAATTGAAGTCAATAAAATACAATATAAGAACATTAAGAAAATTAAATAAGGTTAATACTTTCCTATCGTATATGTAAGAGTTTCGATAAGCGCGCCGAATTGACCGATGATATTTCATTAATGACAATTTTAAGTTCTTCAAACTTGTTTTAATAAATCTTTTTATATTTGCTAGTATTATATACTTTATATCTTACATTTATTATCTTTCTGAAAGTTTTACTTTGAAAGCAATAAACTGTTGAATTAGTAGAATTCAATGGAATTTCCGCAATATTTTATTGCACTTAAGCCTAAAATACCGACGAAGTGTAAAACTTCCTATTTTTGGATGCTATGTCAATCTAATAAAAGAACAGGAATCGACATCTGTTTTATGACTGCAGTAGGAACGCGATAACCACTTTTTTTACAATTATAATTCTATCCATGTTTAATAATGCAAAATTGTAACAGATAAAATTCGTAGTAGTGAATTTTTGTTGTTGCAAAAACTATAAAATGACTTCTCATATTTTCTTTCTGTCTTTAGTTATGTAATATCCAAAATTTGTTATTTTTAGGAATCGCTAATAAGGGGTTTTTCCCCTCATTTTTACCGAGATTATTGTAATTATGAGCTTTTTTGCGACAAAGGCGTACAAATCGTCTGATGTGCCTCATGCACCTTAGAATGTTTATTCATTTGCACAGGTGATAAGTTGAAGCACGTGACTTCAAACTGAATTCGTTCGAGGGAAAAACTCGTTGACTGATGCTGTAAACGAGGCAATATTCAAAGCTAAAGTTTGAAAGGTTTGCAAATAAAGACAAATGAAACTGCAATGAGCGCATTACAAAAGTAAAGTCGTAAATGAACAATTAGATTTTTCTTACTCGTTTAAACAACACGTGAGCTACGTTTCCTGCTTTTTATCTCACGTGGAGATGCGTTCTTGAGACGAAATCGCTAAGAGGGGCTGCTGCGGACTAAGCAACTCGCTATTTCTTGAAAACCGGCTGATTATCGCAAAGTTTTACTCCCTAATGTATCCTGTCTCGAATTTCGTTTTCAACCACTTTGCATAGAAGCTATAAAACGTGCCTAAATGTAAATAATCGATAACAAACTCGCGATAAGATTGTGCGCTTATCTGCTAAAATATAGTTTGTTTTTATTCGTAGGCCGGCGAAACCTGATAACAGCGGAGCAGTAGTGACTGGGAAAATAGGCTTTTAAATTTGTATTAATTTTGTTGCTCTATTTTTTTTCTTATTAAAGTGCTACTGCACGTAACGCACGTCATGGTCAATTAATTGAACAGATCATCTGTTTAAATTACTTTTATTTCATCCCCATTGTAAATGGATCGCACGCTGTGCAATCATTTATATTAAGTAACTTTCACTAATAGATAATTCGCTCTAACAAGAATCTAGACGTAATCAATTTTATTTGGAAATTCCAATTATTCAAAAGCTTAAAAGCCTCAAAACATTTACGGATCTCAATTGAGTTCAACTAGAAATTGAAGTTAGCAATAATCGGAACATTGTACGTACTGTAGTAACGCTAAAAATAATTCTAGTGCAAATAGACCAGCTGGTAGCTATATTCGATTTCCCTAAAAAGAAAGGATAAATGTAACTGACTACTGAAGGCGTTTGTATTATGAAAGTGACTCACTCTTGTAGCAAGAAAGAAAGGTCCCTCTCATTGCCGTTTCCATTAATTACAATAAAGGACAGAAACTTTTCGCATTCAAATTAGCATTGATTTTTAAAGTGAACTTTAAACAGGGACTCGATTTGGGTGGCAGCTTAATTTGCATGTCTCACTGTGTCTTCTCAGAATAAATTCATTTTTCCAGTAAAAAAATATTGCTTAAAATGGAAATATGAAAAACCCTTTTTAAGACTAGCATAATATATATTTTTTACACTTCGTTTTATTTGAGGAATTCCAATAAAGAGGTACAAAACATGCAAACATTAAAATGTTATCTATCTTTCTTTATACAAGTTGCTTTTTAGCACTTTGACACTTTGACATAAAAATACATATGGGTAAATAAGAAAAGGAATCTCGCAGTCAAAATGTTAATTAAACTTGTCTGAAATTACTATCTTTAGCCCCACATATATAAGATTCAAAAATAGTTTCTTTGGCAGCAAATAACGCTTAAATGTATGTTCATCGCTATCACTTTACAGTATACCATTAATATACAATACCTTATACTATATCCACCTTCTAATAAAAAAAATGGTTTGCTTCTAATTCTATTACATGATGGTAAACTGCAAGTTTCTACTATTTTCATTTCAATAAAATATGCTTGCTACCTTCTTTTAATTCTTCTACATGATTAATGTGGGTGTTGCAGGTACTTCAATTACTTTGATTTTTATTTACATGCATTATTATATTGTATTGTCAAATGTCCGTGTTGATGAAAAATACATTAATTAATTAACTACATATACGTATAATTGTCACCAATTTTGGAACTAATGCTCGCAATCACGTAATTTTACAAATAGTCCAAAAGGTACATATAAAAAAATTTTAATGAAAAACGCAATGACGAGGGTGCTTTGAATGCTATAAATTCTCAAGATTTCAGTCGTAATATAAAATCTGTGGTGTTTTATTCATTTTTACAATTTAAAGGCTTTCAGGTTTTGATTTCAAAATGTCATTGCTGATTTCATTCAGTTTTTGCATAGGCTTTTATTTAAAAGAAAAACTGTTCCCCGAAATTAAATTTCTTGGAACATTCCTTTTTAATGAAATTTGAAAATTCAAAGAGACCATTTTCTTCTACTTCTAACATTCCGCAAGTTTAAACGACTTGACCTTGAAATTATCTTCTGGTCGTCTTTTAGATGACCTCAAAATTGTTGGAGCGATAAATTGTAACGAAGAATGCGATTTGATAGCTTAGAAAAATTGGTGTTTCGTAGATGGCTTATCCATAAATATTGATAAATGTTTTAAAATGACGAGAAATTTCCTACGCGACATGAGTACAATCCCAATAATAATCGTATTGCTATCGCAGCTTGCTTAGTTTAAATAATTAAGTGTAATTTTTGATTGCATTCGATGCTTGCATTGATAAGTTGGCGCCGGGTTCACTCCCACTGCGCTAGCAGAAATGAAATTGTTAATCTAATTGTACTTATAGGATATTCAGGCAAAATCTCTCTGATATCAGTCGTTGAGAATCATAGTGGTATATAAATCAAATATTTTCAAAAATTGAGTTAAAACTAAAATCATATAGCTTTTCTATCACCCTGTTAAAATACAATATTCGTATTAAAAATTGCGCCATTATGATTCTCAACGGCTCATAAGTACGAAAATTAAATTTTATTTTGTAGTAATATTCAATTCTCTAACTTTTTTTTTTTTTGCGTAATTAAAAATGTGTATTTCTCTATGAAGCTATCGTGTTATTAAATAAATAAATAAAAGATAGCAAAAAGTATGAGTCTGAATAACACTGCAATCAGCTCTAGTCCTTTTTTCATTGCAAAAAGTACATGTATCAAATTGCATGTCTGTATAAAGAACTGTATAAACATATCAAAATCACAGTTCAATTTCCTTTAAAAAAAAACGTGTCTGTATTAGAAAGGACGTAAACTGTTTACGACATTTCTGCTCACTCTAAACAACAAAGTCAGCAAAGAGAAAAAAACAATCAAGAATTATTGAACCAACAAGAATGCTAAGGAGCGAAACTTTGAGTTTTCGAATGCAATCGATATCGTCATCATACCTCTTGTTTTGACAACAAAGGCAAAACAAAAATTGTGGCTACTTGAGAAAAGAGCGTCGCCGTTTCACGTGCAAACAAATATTAAATCGCAAATTGGTTTGACATGAATCCGAGTTCGAACATTAAAAGATCGGGAACGAGCATTCTGTGCGAGTTGACGCGCTTAAAAACCCAACAAAAGTACTTGGAGCGCAGTCAAATAAAAATTAACGCTGACAATTACGAGGGAGATGACGCAAAGCAGTTGATCCGCGAAATCGACAATATGAAGGAGTCCCTCGACAATCAATTGAACGATTTCCGCGAGGAGGCGAAGAGGGACGTCCAAGACATGTGGATTTTCATCAACGCTATCAAGGAAGACGTTTTCAACGAGGACAACCTGAAGAAGTGCTCGGTGAAAGACATCCGTGAAAGAATTATTGGAATTAACGCCCACTTGAACAAACTTGTCGAAAAAAGCAAAGCCACTTTGGATGAACTCCAGAAACAATATCAAAAACTTGAAGAAGACTGTAAAATAATTTTGAAATGAAAATCGTTTTAAATAAAAAAGTTTCTTTTATTACAATAGTGTATTATTTTTTAATTAATTTCAAATGTGTATATTCAAATAAGTTGAATACATGTAGTAGGGCAATTCGACCTTTTTCTGACGGGGTTCTTTAGAGTTAAATCCGGTGGACGATTTTTAGAAATTCAAAACGCATCTAATACTGGTCTGATTGAACAATTTTGTGGTGGTAATCTAAAATACGGAAACAAAGAAAATATAAACATAAAGAACTTACACCCGTACAAGTTAGTGCTTTACGATATTAATTTATTTTCCGCCTTCTTAAATCTACGTCTTAGTAATTATTTAAGAGTAGAAAGTATGATAGGAAAAAAATAATAAATTCTCTTAATTATTATTAATTAAAAAGCCATTATAACATATGTATATAACTAATTTCATTACTAGAGCAGGCAGCATGAAGCTAGACCAGATTGACAGAGGTGGTATTCAAGAATAAATCAATACATAAACGGCTTTCCAAAATCAGGCAAATAATTCCAACAAGCGACATAAGTTTTGGTAACGCAAAAAATATTTATGGAAGTATTAACAGCAAATATTGAATTTTACTTCTGTAATAAAAAATATAGTTACTATGCTTTGAAAAGAATATTAAGAATTTACTGTTGCAGTATTTTGAGGCCACGGACAAACAGCAATCTAAAATCAAATACAAATCACCCCTAAACTAGGGGTAGTTGAGTAGTTGAGCATTATTATTAGCTTATATGGTATACACACATATGTACATATAAAACATTATCTCCACCTCTGTAACTATTGTCAGGAGTCAACTAAACACCCTGTATGTCGTTTTTAACGCAAATCAATTTGTTTTTATTATTGGTTAGTTGTCTTGAACTTTACTAAATATGTTAGCTCAGTGTGAGTCGTAAATTTATATGTATGTTTAAGCAATTAATAGTCGGTTGCTAATGGACCAATGGATTTATGAAGTTTTATTCACTTGTTAATGTTTCATTTTGGTGTTTTTCAAAATTATTAATTTAAATATTTTATCGGAATTCAAATTGATACTTATATAAATTGGTTTTTAGCCAAAAAGCAGCGTTTCATTACGTTGTTACAGATAAAAACAAGTTTTGAAATGACTGAAACATTTTGAAGTGCTGAATCACATACAAAACAAGACGATCAAGTATATAAATCAGACCGATGATCTTCAGAATTGATATAGTATAAAAACATTTCCTATAATAATTTTTGCAGAAAAGAATTATGTAAAATATAAAAAGCAGTCTGTCAATGCTTCTCTAGTGCGAAATTATGTAGAACAATAAATCAAAATAAATTAATAAAAAGAGCGAAAGGTGTGCACGCGCTATTCCGTTTTTTATGTAATATGAGTGTGTGTTAATTTAAATGCCTCGGGTATTTGGCCTGCGAACATATCTAATTGCTTTCATATTTTACATAATTTTAATTGGTTGCGAAGTAAATATGCGATGAGAAGCATCTTCTACAGGCGTCGTCCAATCTTACTCAACGTTACATAACCCAAGACAGAACGCGTCCAGTGGCGACTGGTCACCGCTCAATAATTGAATAAATAAACTGAGCGACAGCAGCTGACACCTCAAGACTCTATCTAGAGCTTAAGCTTAAGTTTTCTTGAGAATTATGTTTCCTGGACTCCGGTTCAAGTGAAGGTTGCTACGGAGCAAAATCTGCGAATCGCTTCACTACGAAGATAGTTGCGATCGTGGGCCCACTTTATCTATAACAAAAGCGCACGACGATCGCTGATTGTGCTCCTCGGCTTTTTCGGGTTTACATAACAAGACGGCGTGCTGCGATCGCGTTATCACGGAGGCGTGTTGCTGGCGGCGTTTGTTTTGATTGGGGCGACCTTCAACCTCAAGTCTAAGAAAACAAAATATCGGAAAGGTGTGAAGCTCTTCGTAGAATGAAACCGAGAATTATCTCTATTCGAGAAATCGCTCAAGCGCCACTCGAAATACTCAGAATGATATACATAAATATGTGATTGCATTTATTCTACAGAAGGAAATTAAATACAATTCGTCCCCAGAATTAAAATTATTTACTGCGATAATCTACGTAAGATAAACAATCTTTTGTTATACTAAAAACTAGGTAAGAGTCAAGGCAAAATACCTTCGACATTTTTGAATATTTTACGCATATATAACAAATATGATGTCTATATTACGGGTTCAGAATTTGTCTCTTGTCAAAGATAAAAATATGTATATATGTATCTATTCACATTATATATTGTATATACCTCCATATATGAAAAACGACACCTTAGAGGCGCAATATCGGACTTACAGAATTCAATTATTGGAACAGCTTTTCTATAATTGACGTTCGCCGATCAGATCAGTAAATAAATTTGATCCGAGCAAATAATCATTTATTGTTTGAATTAGACCAGCTACTTGCCAGTCATTTAGGAAGCGTTACAAAATTCGAAATGCGCAGGGAATTATTCAAAAGACGCATTTCTTTTACTGCCACAGTCCGTAGTCAATAGCAAAAATTCATAAACAAATGATACCTGATGGCTGACATCCCAGACTAATTGAAACAAAAGAGGTATTATCCTCGGGCTTCTGAACCCAGCCTAATTTCTGCCAGCTGCCGGTTGAACAAACTAAAAAATAAAGAGCTGGCAGCTTTTATAATGAATCGCGACTAAATTATGACTGCCGTTTGTCATAATGTGTATGAATTTTCTATACTATTGGTCACCGAACGAGATTGACGTACATATTACGGAATTTCCCACTATAGCGAGTAGATGGTCGGATATCGGATAATGTTTCCAGCATTTCATACAACTTTATAAAAGAGGACGGTGTGTGCTCCATTTCATGACGTCAGGTACATAAGGTTTTTTGGCAATCATTCATGGTTTCTTTATGTATTGGTTATTTTTTCAAAAAAAAAAAAACAAAAGAGAATCATAAGCAATCAGTTCGGTCTTCAACCTAAGAGCTCCAAATATTCTGTAACCCATTTTGTTGCCAAGAGCATATTCAGCTATTGCCAACTGCGAATATACGCGTGGTTTGACAACGAATATGCTAAAAAGTTGTTTTAATAGCAATAATTCAATACAAAATTAAAATAGTTACAACAGTTTTCTCTTTGAAAGGCAGTTAAAGTACGTTATAACTCAAATATCGATCATTATTTTTCTGAATTTCACGAGTGTTAACCAAACAGTTCAAATGTGGCAATCTTGCGTTACTGTATAATTGTGATAAGGATGAACTTTTACGGAATGCACATTTGTCAAATTTGTCAGAGTTCAAATTAAACCTTCACTATATTTCATGAAGAGTCAAGGTTTGAAATAAATCCCTAAAAATTGAGTTTTAGAAATAAAATGATTATTTTTGTAAAGTAGAATAAGGGCAGCGAAAAACGGCCAATACAGTTGAGGTTGCTGTGCGACTTAAAAAAATTATAAGTAATAGCTACATGGGAGTTTTAGGAGTCAATGATTTCATGTCAATATTTCTTAAAATCTAATAAGTTATTATTCAGCCAATTCTCTTATTTTAGGATCCAAAAATTTCGTTTGGCAAATTTGGGAAGCCTCCAAAATTTAACATCAAGATCGAAGTCTTTTCTAAAAAAAGTAATCCGACTTCAATTTTCCACTAACATCTTTTGCTAATGTTTTATGAGAAATGGTGACGGATTTCCATCCGCATAAAATATACAAATTACGTGCAAATTCAACTCAAAAACCTTAATACTCGAAAAACAGTAATTATTATAAAAAATAATCCAAAAGCATCTTTTGCTTTGTTCGTTATAATTTTCATTAACACTACTATAATAATTAAGAGCTATTCGGGTTTTTTTTTTATAGATTTGTGGCATCCGTGATTTAGAAATTTGAGGAGGGAAGGCTCTGATAACTATTTTTGAAAGGAAACATGGCGCGACTGTGGGGTTAAAGTAAAAAGATCCTAAAACATTTCTTATATTTTAGTAGTCTTATCTCTAGGCACCTCTTCTCAATGATGTAGGTGGCATACTTTTTTTTTCTACGGGGAAGGTCCTTTTGGATTCTGTGGTTCACTGGAACCTCACCCTAGCCGCGTTGGAGTTGCTGGACATATAATTAATAATTTCTCATTTTTATCGTGAGATTGGTTTAGGAGATTTCGTGTGAATTGGAAATTTTGTCTGCACTTGGTTTGAAGGCTCAGCTTTCTAATATGCTATATCAATCAACGACAATCTATGAATATTTTCCATGTAATTTACAAATATTTTCTAACGCTCTACTTACTATTCGGATTTTTTCGGAGAAAATTTAGTGCGCAAAATAGTTTTATCTACAAGTGCATGTGAATTCAAAAACGGATAGATTTGAAATGAAACCAATCTATCACAGTCGCAAATGAATCTTATGTAAGCTGTCAAAACAATAACAGAACAAGGCGGGCGTTGACGCTCTTAACGACCTTAATATTCCAAGTGTTTCATGAAAGTTGTTTTTCAAAAATTTTAATTTACATATTCAATAAAATAAAAAACATTGATGAATAACTCGTACAATTAAAATATGTGTGAAGCGAGATCATCTAATGGATAAGTTAATTTCCTTGTTAATCAAGTTGAAAATACAATGATTAATTGTAAGTTACACTGACCCTTTCAATAGTTTTCGTATATAAATACATATATTTATATATGATCTTTTTCTGGACACTAGTGGTCAAGTGATATAAAGAAAAGTCATAAATGTAAGGTTTAAGGAGATAGAATATATTTTCTTTATAGCCGTTTGATTGACTAACAAATAATTTTTTCAATCTGTTATTTTTAGCATGGCGAAAGAATGTTGTACTAAAGTGGTATGTTATTTAAATACCTTCAGAGTATAGCACATATTCCAAGAATTGAAGTAGACAATTTTTCTCATAAATATGTATGTATAATATACATTTATAATGTTAATTTTCTAAAATATCTGTTACTAAAAATTGGTTAAAACAATAAGTAAAATGATTATATCTCTTTTCGCACACATAACCGACATTCCATTGGTAGATTATAATCAAATTAAGCTTTGGATGTGGAAAACTTTATTCTAATCAATTAAATCAATAAATGTAAAAGTTATGTATTTAGCAAATATGCCCGGGGATTTTATAAAAAAATAGCACGTGTTAAAATTGAATTCACCTGGCATTTCTTTTCTTAAAAACGAGTTTTTGTAGCAAATGTATCGCCACATCGCTATCTAAATCCATTAACCCGATCCAATATTGCTAATTGGGAGTTTCCTAGCCAAATTTGCGTTTCATTCATCACTCCATCAGATGCCGGGAAATATTATACATACGCCTATATTTTATCAGGGAGTTTAAAACATGATCCGAGGAATACGTTTACATACTGTTCAATATTGCATTTTTTTGAAATTTAAATGGAAATAAATATATGCTTTGTAAACTTTATGAATTTTTTAACATTATTATAGAGATCGATCTATCTAAACGAATTCTTAGTGCCTTAAAAGCGTCAAACCCAAAATATGAATTTAATTTGAATCATTTCAAGGACTTCCCAGTTAATCAGTAAACTTTTGTATTTTTAAGAAACATTATCTCAACCTACTGAATTCCTTTAACAATACTTTTTTAGTAATCTTTGGTAACATAATTTTCAATCAGTTAACTAAGTCCAATTGTCTTATTCTTAAAGATGGTACAATTAGATAACTTCTTTATATAAACAGAATTTAAAACTTTTTCTTTTCTGTGAATTGCCGTCATCTGATCCGTAATTATTTTATTTTGGGTTGAGAAAGGTGGAGAGCCCAGGTGAAGCGCCGAGAGCTTGCAAAATTCGCTAATTATGACGCACAGTCTCGAGGACATAGAGTTTACAAGACGAGCTTTACGTTATTTTGAATAAAGATGCAATACTTATGCAAATATTATGCTGTTTAAAAGTTTCGTTGATCGGTCCACGGCAAAGTGTAAACTTGTTCTTACCACATGGAGGCTGCCTTCGTTGTGGTGGTTGCCAACAATTAACTTCAAAACTGGTCGGAAATGCAATAGCGAAACTTGTTAGCTTAAATATTTGAAGATTATCTGTTCAAAAATTGCTCAGTACATTTTCCAAAATGTTCAGTATTTTGAATTTCCTTTAGAGTATTTGAATTTTATCAATTTTCAATATCATTCTTCAGCTTCCACAAGAAATGGTTGTCTATCCATGAAAATTGAATTTAAAATTTTAATTTTTGATCAAAACTACATATTATTTTTAGATGATATTGGAAAAGTAGTTTATCATGTAAAAAGTCATTTCTGCTAATGCAAATAAACGCGATGAGAGTTTCTGCTTAAAAGCACATCCAAAACTCAAAATGTGTACGTAATACATACATACAAGTGACCGCTGGACACTTACTCAGATAACATCATACTGCTATTGTTATTTTAACAAAAGGGCGAGTGAACGAATTCATGAATACAAAGTTCACACTACTTACTTATACATTTTAAAATATAGCTATTTTCGTTTTTAAATTAAACATATTATGCTTAAAATTTACTGATACCAATTATGAAATACAAAATAGTTAGCTCATTTCATTTTAATAAGATTACTTATTTCGAAGCGGACAAATGAAAAACAATTTGGTATAACATTTCCAACCTTTGGCATTCTTTTATAAAGAAAAGAAAAAATATATGGACAAAAACAGACAATATTTGGGATATATTGAAGTTTATAATAAACAATTTAGTTAATTTTAAACCTCAAAATGTATATGAAGAAACAATTCTCAAACTAGCCAGTAAGTACTAAAAATTTGTAATTTAAAATTCAGTATTATTCTACAATCTATTAATTCTGAGAATATCCGTATATAATTTTCTTAAAAGTTAATCTTTTGCGATAAAATATGAGAGGTTTTTGTAATTTAAAAGTTTATCGCTTTTCAAAGAAGAAAGCCGAATATATACATATATACATTTTTAAGCCCTCAGCCGCCCACAAAAGGTGAATAAGTGAATCTTGTAGGTTTATACATAAAGAAAACTTGCTCAAGAATTTCGAATAGTCTGAGTCAAATCCAAATATGTATATGGTACATATGCTGGTTTTCTCGTATTACATATATGTAGGAATTTTGAAATATGAAAAAAACAAAATTGTTTTATTAGAAATAATGCGTGTTAGTGAAGTTTTATATAAGTAACAATATCTATCTATAATTTCATAGTTCTAGCTTTAGAGATTTGCGTTCGACATTGATGAGTTAGTGAGGACAATTAATTTTTTTTGCACATTATAATTATTAATTTTCTATTCAACTGCAAGGGTTAATTTACGTTCTCAGCAGCAGTTTTCCGAAAATGTTGTACAGAAAAGGATAACAAGTAAAATAGAAAGTCTATTTATCTAATTCCCCCAACGCAACTCATTTAAGCAGGTTAATGTGATACCCTAATGTGGAAATATCTCTAATTGGGAAGAACCAGAATCGGCCTTTCTTTCTGTTAACTTATGACACCGAAAGTTCGTTTAAATTCACTGCTAATTTGCGCAGTTTTGTTGAAGATTTAAGTTCTGGATATATGAAAAATTGCATTCAAGAGAAATCTTATTGAAATCAACTTTTCGAATACGCGTAGGACGAATATTGAGGTGCTCTGCTGCGGGAAACTACTTTTATGGTATTCTCCCGGACTGGTTATACGGGCAGGGCGCCCTGCGCCACCCAGCAAGTGCATTCGTAAAGAAATCGAGTGGGAGTCAGGAGAAAATTCCGAACTTCCGTATTTGGGTTTTCCAGCTTTCCGCAGCTGTTCCCGGCACCTCGGAGTGGATTATTGATTGGCACTGTCCTCAGTCCCAAGACAGCTCGCCGCAGACCCCTTTAATCCCGGCAAGGGCGCCACAAATTCATCTCCCTCCGGCTGAACAACATTACCTGCCGTGTGCCCGCCCGCCTACTTGCGCCACACATTCACGCAGCAACTCGAACTGTCAGCCGTTTGACGTTTGCGGCGGCTGCTGCGGAGAAGGGGGTGGCGCTCCACAGCCGAAGGTGGCTGGCTACCTTGCATGAGATAAGAAAAAAAATAGCCGTGTTTTGACCGGTTTCGCAGTGCCCGCCGTCTGCCAATGATCCACGACCAGGGAACCAGTTCTGCGCGTAAACAACGCCTTGCCTCCTCTTCGCTTGGTGGACCCTACCTTTGACTTCGTGACGATGTTTGACGCAAGCTTAACAACAGCAAAATTTCCTTTTCCAATTGTTTTTTCGAGCTCGTAGTATCCGACTCGGACCAGCTTGTCCACGGCGACGGTGTTTGTTGACGGGATCTTGTAGTTCTCTGCCATTCCGCAGGCCATTCTGCTTATCACTAAAAAAAAATTTAGACTTATCCACAAAGCCTTAAGGCCACTACTTTTTCTTTCACACACTTTGCATTTACCCGGATTCGAATTAGCAACTTCACATAAAACGGATCAGCGCTAAATTTCACTTATATTTTACTGTCAAGCAGCGGACTGGACGCGGTTAGCAAGCCCCAGCATTTTTTCCCGTATTCTTATTTTTTCCTCCGATCCAATGGAAAATTTCACACAAATGTCATTTGAAGTGCTACGGTGATTCGCACGGAAATTAGAGCCCAGCTGCCGCACCATTCAGTTTTTCGGCGCGGTTCGACAGGAGATTGCGACGCGCGACTTTTCCACAGCATTTACTCTCACTTTACCTCCTATTTTACACATTTTCCGTAATTATTAAACCGATCAGGACGACTTATTACCTCGTCAGAGGTTCGCGACGAATAAAAGCAGATGGCGACATCAATACCACTGACCGATTAACGTCACAAGCTACCGCCGAACTGCAAAACTGTGGGGATGGCGGAGCTCAGCGAAAAATGTTGCCAACCTATTTTCAAATTTCGCCCACTCCCTTTTTCTCAAATTTCAACCTTCATTTCGCGTCATTTTGTCACGTTTTTACCTTAAATCCTCTTTAACATACTTCACATAATAGATTTATTTCAAAATATTGCGTAAATTCACACTTTTGGCGGCAAAACAACCGGAGGACGTCATGAATGAAATCGTAGGCACGCACCAAACCACTCCGCGCGCGGCCGTGTCCTTGGCACATCCCTGCCGAGAGGAAATCATTCATGCAATTTTGGAGAATGAAGAGCTCCCGGACGCTCCCCGGCCCCGTTTTTATCCTTCTACGCAAAATTCCCGATCCGGCGCACTGCGGAGCTCCGCAACTTTCTGCCTAAATCTTGCGAAATCGGCGCTGAGTAGCATCCCCCGCCCCTCCGCCAGAACAAAACCAGTCATCTCGTAAAACGGGCGCGGGTGGAAACCAAATTCTGATGACGACTGAATTTCTTGCCCAGTGGAGTAGATGAGAACGGAAGCGATGTTTTTGCGAAATTCCACTGCATACTATTAGGCGATCTTTAGGTTTTTGTAAAATTTTCATATCATTGTGTAAACCTCCTCGCAAATTGTTTATTTTTACAATGCGTAATGTAAAAAATGCGGGAACTCATTGTTTAGTTTTAGGGAGAATCCTCTCCCCGATTTTATCGGCTTTATTCAGCTCAGTGGCTTTAATGACTAAATATGATAAAAAAAATTTAAACTAAAAAAACATGTAGTAATGTATTTCTACTTCTCCAAACTTTAAGGTAGAAATAACGAAATGAGTTTTATCTCGAACAGCAAAAAATTAAAAATTATTTTCATAGGTATGTTGTAGGTAGTACTTAAAAATTCAAATGCCATATTTTAAGTATTTTCGCTGTTTGACTTGGCATTCTTTTTTCACATATATACGTAGATACTTCAAATTGTTACAAAAATATCAAAGCTTACCATTTCATTATTGTTTATAAATAAAACCATTCCCACTTAGCAAAATTTTCTGCGAATTATATTTCTTACTATTCTGGAAATAGATACTTGAAAGATATATTAGGCGTTGGTTTTAGAAATCTATAAGATACTCGTATATGAAATGAGATACCAAAAAAAAAAATGAGTGCTCAGAATATCTACATATAAGACTCTCATGTACCTTTCAGCCGACGAGATTGAGGTCCGCAAGAATACCTTGAATTCATATAGAAACATTGCATTGTTCAATTTTTAAGTACGGAGATTATATAACGCAACGATTTCTAATTGAAGAAATCTTTGATTCAAAGTTATCCAACATGGTTGTATTTAAAATTTCTTAATAATTATTTCTTAAGGGAAAAGAAGAGGGAAGGGCACATTTGACCATATTTTATTCGAATCTCTTTCTTATTTCAGAAGTTTTATAATTAATCATCTTAGTCACAGTCAAACTTAGATAACATACTATTAAACAGTTTAAAAGGAAACTGCTTAGTTGGTAAATTAAATAAATCCTTGACTAAACAAAAATCTACGTGTTTCCTTTAAGGAGAAATAAAACACTTCCTGCCGGAAGTAATTTTCATTGATGTGGGCAAAGGTAAAATATCACGTTTTCGTTGTAACGAGCAACACAGCAATTTTTTTCTTTGAATGCTCTTGGATGTCTGTCTAGCGCCTTCGCCTTGAGTCACTGCATTTCTTTTAGTCATGCGGTTTGATTGGGAAATCCCAGAACTGCACTGCACTGCCAAATTGGTTAGTTATTAAATTATTAATTTTATTAATTTTCTTCAAAGTTCATGATTTTATGCAATACATTTATTTTATGAATTGAGAATATTCTATTTTACTTAGTATCTCCGTAAATAATTTTGTTAAAAGAGCCAGTCACTTGAGAATATCTTATAATTAAATTAATAAATATATATAAGAACAGCCAGAGTAACGAAATTTTAATTCTACATAATTTAGCATGTATTTTTCTTGCCTTGCAATTTTGAGCTTTAAATCTCTGAGGATATTGAACCAACAATTTTCAGAAACACTGACGGCTAGCTGGAAAGAACTTCTGGGTTCAATAGAAAACGTTCTAAAAGGTAAAATACTGGCAAGTGCTTAATTCATCTTTACGACAATGCGAACAAAACCTGAAGTTCAAGGAGAAGCAAGTTTTTAAACATCTTTAAGAATCCCATTAAAAACAAAAAATCGATGGACTTATCACGAATTAATTAATTAATTGAACTGGTTCATGCAATCAGGGGAAAACAGATATCGCTGAGTTACAAAGCATGTTAGTCGGTTTAGCAGTTTTAGTTTATGGCCGTAAGCTTGTACAAATTTCGCTCAATTTGATCTGATAGATAAAAGTTTTAAAAAATAATATCATGTTCGTCAATTTGGATTCAATGATCCCAAAAAATAGCGAAAGTAATTTGAAGTGAAAAAAAATATGAATTGCAGCAGAATTTCGCAGAGATTATGATTTCTATATGTTGTATTGTATATTTTCCTTATCTTGTAATTTGTTGACCACTGGATCTTATTTGAGTTCTCAAGATCTTTATGTGAAAGTTTCTTCTGTAAAATTAGTCTTGAAATTAAAAATTAGCAACTTTATATGCTTGACTTATACCACACGTTACTTTAAGCTAGACTATTCCTTTATCAGTTTTCTTTCTTATTAAAGTTGCTTATCATACAGGATACCGTATAATTATATCGTCGGGTAATTTAAATACTGAACCTAATTTTCTTTTAATGCCCCTGTAAAATACAAATTTTTTAAATTAGATTAATTTTAACAGGAGGTTTTAATGAGACCCGAGTTTTGCAATTAGCGGCAGGTTGCTTTTAGTTAGTTAAAATCAACAATCTCATACAATTACAAAAATTAGGTGTGGTATGCCGAGTTTGTGACAAGCACGTTTCATCTCTTCCTGTGCTTACAAATATTTCATGCCGCACAGATCAAATTTCCGTTCAGGTTCAAAAAAAGAATGTGTAGATTTTCCGGCCTTGAATCATCCTGTTTCTAGCACTATATAATTAAGGGGCTAGTTAGGGTCTTCCTGTCCTTTCACCAAAATCCTATGATTCCTTCAGTGAAAGGCAGGCGATCGGAAATGTAAAAGAAAGGTATCTGGTAATTTGAGTTAATTCAGCTTTTTCCAAATTTTCACCGAGAGAGAGTATAACATATTTCAAAGGTGTTTCTTACGAGTATAAGTGACCTCAAAAAACAACTTGCATGTCTGCCCCTTAATCAATTCATTTTTTGAAAACTTACAAAATGCAAAAATGCTGCTTTGCATTTGTGCACCAAAAGCGGCATGATCGCCGGTTTCGATTGAGCCAGTGAATTGAATATGTATTGAACCGGCTGGCGCAGAATCCGCCGGTGGAAATGCCCGCCTAATCCGAACAAGAGGTGGATATGCTAAGCAATGCACATAATAAAAGATAAATCCTTGCTTCCGGTCAAGATGCAGGTAAACCACCCGCCCTTGTCGCAGATCGTTGAGGTGTGCAAACAGATCTTTGGCATTTTTGCCGGGGAATTGATCTAGGTAAGTCGTCGGCTCAGCGAGAGAATGTCCTGACCTGTTTGCTTAGGATCACACTGTGAATAAAATTTTTGTTGAATTTGAATTTTGTACAAGATGACAGTGAAGAGGCGGATATATCTAAAATGCCAAATACCTTTCCAGGGGGACTAATCTCTGTTGACTGAGCAAGAGAGGATGTGCATAATGTCGCATAGAATCTGACTGCATCTATCGGAATTTCCAATTGGGTTATTGTAAGGTCAGCCCTTGAACAGATTAAGACAGGCTCGAATATTTATTCAGTACATGGTAAAAGAATTTTTGAGAGAATGCTACCGCAAATAGACAAACTTCCCTTTAAAAAACGCAAGCAGATGCATTTTTTTTATGAGTTTTACTCCTTCACTCTGAACGAATAGACTATCATTTCAGACGAATGTTTTTCTCATTTTTAAAGTTTAATATCAACCTCTTGTAACTGCTTTTCGGGTATCAATTACAACGCATTTTAAAACTAAACTTAAAGCTACTCCTACTAATTCCTGATCGACAAACTAGTTTATTTTATTGTTTTGTAAAAGAATGCAGAAATTATTATTTTTCAGTTAGGAAAAACATAAAACTTATTATAGAACTGGTCTTTCAACCGGTTACATAAGGAATACGTACATATGTACATATATTAAATGTCAATAAGTTCATTATTATTGTAAAAGTATCATATTTTATTAGTTGAATTGGTTTTTAAATTAATTATATGTTTGTGAAAATATCATAATGTAAGATTGATTCTGTATAGTATTTGTAGTATATGGGATACATTCACGCGGCAGACATTTAATTCGTAAATAAAAAAATTATGATAATGTTCCTTTTCAAAGCCGGCATCAAAACCTTTAAATTTTGTGCAAAGGGGTATAACTTTTCTAAATCATTAGGTTTTGCTACATATAGCATGTAGAAGCTACCAATTTGAGATTAGATGTACATACATACATATGTTTGCGAAAAAACATCGGTTATAAATCTGATTCCAAAAATATTTATGTTTATGTAAAATGATTCCATTTTAGACAGAGAGTAAAATACTTTTGTTTATTATTTTAATAACGTTAAGACTGATACTAAGCATATATGAAGACAAAAATATAAAACTTAACTAAACGCTTCTTATGTACTATGGATCTGCATCTGCCCCTGGTTTTTTGCGCCAAATGTAAATCGCTTGACCCATTCTGCTCTGAACCGGAACTCTTAACTACTTAAAATTGGAAAAGCGGAAGGCTCACTGACTCCGAACGGTCGGAATATCCTTGCAAGGAAATTCGAATCCGAGTCCACTCACGTACGCAGGAAAGGGGATAAAATAACAAAAGGATCAAATGCAAAGGCGACTTCATTGATTCTTTTAAGCAGGAAACCTTAAGATGTATCTTTTATGTTTACAAAAATATTTATCGCATTTGTAAACAGAACATCTCTGTACCGTCTCATTACTCGTATTTTTCTTTACAATACCAAATCGGCTTATTGACAATTTTCTGTTATTTAATATTGAACGACTTCTTTTCATTTTTATTTTTGCAATTCATTTTCCTTCTCCGAATTAAAATCAAAGACGCGAAAATTTCAACTCGCTCGAATTTAAGATATTTATCAAGTCTTCCCTTATTCTTTACGAATGGGAAAATGCCCTTTTCAAAACAGAATATCAATTTCTTCACGTAACGCAGAATATATGTAATACTTATGTTCTTGTCAGCGGCTTTATTTTTAACATCTCAATTCGATTTCATTTAAATCAATTTCAATCATTAATCATTGAATGCTGAAGGATGTATGGCCACAATAGCATCACCAGAAGTATTTTAGGCAGATGTCGTCAGTTTTTAATGAATGAAATGGAGTTCATTTCTACTCGGCGTAGTGCCTTTATATTTTTTTCAGTAAACATGCATATACTATTTACAAAGTACATAGTTGCCGAGAAGCTAATTAAAATAGTATTCTTTGGGGCCAACTTCTTAGACTTAGGGAGGGTGATATTATTAATGATCACTTTCATGATTGCTTTCATAGACAGTGCTGAAAAATAACTGACAGAAGAAGTGCGGTTCTCACTTTCTGTGGTTTTGAAATTAATAGTTGTTGAAATTCTCAAAGGACTATACAGCTAAAAAAAAGTATGAATTTGTTCTTCCAGTTGGAAAACATAAACTGCCCATTGTGTGTTCCATGATTGAATTTTCAACTTTATTCAATTAAAGGCTTTATCATATTTATGTTAGTATTTTAATTTTATGTATCATCTTGCATTTGATATGCAAACAAATTAGAAATATACATATATATATATCTGAGATATTTGCAAAATTATATCATCTTACGACTACTTTATATTACAACACTTTTACCATATGGCACTGGACTGCAGTTGAAAACATTGGGTTCATACATTAATTTCCCGGAAATATTAGTTGATAAAAATTGTGCTTGAATTAATATTTATTACCAACAAAAACTTAAGTTCCAAATTTCTGATTATAACGCAAAATACTTAAGAATCGCTTTCCGTTTAAGTTATATTAATATTTTTATTTCTATTCTTATTTCTTATCATTTTATTGTACATACATACATGCATACATATATCTTTAAATTAGATAATAAATAAAAATTACATAATAAACTAAATTTAGATAGATACATATAGAACTATAAACAAAAATTGAATACACCATATGTAATTTTAGTCATTGAAAGTTTAAATTACATCAAAAAATTTGTTTTTAAATTTATTATAGAAAGACTGTTAGAGGCCAGATTATTTAACTAAAAATGAGAAGAGCCCAATCCTAAAATATACATATATGTATGTATTATCTACAAAATCTAGTTTCTTATTGATTAAACATGGGCTATGTATAATAAAGTGTGGATTGCTTACTTTTTAAAAATTGGCTCCTCCCAATTACGTTATTGCGAGATAGTACAAGTTTTTAAAGAAATTGAGGGACAACCGTAATTACAAGTTAAGAAAAGTAAATTGTTGTTAATTTATTCGGAACATTGTTTTAATAATACGTAATCAAAGCTTTATTTTGGAGTGTTGTGGCGTTTTAGCTTCAAAGTTATGGAAAAAACATAATGTTTTATGTTGATATTTATATGTTACAATTTTCAGAACCATTTCAGCACTAATATTATATCCAGTCACTAAAATCCCAGCTAAAAAGTGAGTTGTAGGTATATGTATATCTAGCTTATGTAAGTTAAACTTTTATTAAAATCAAACAAGGAAATGTCAATTGGTATGAACTCTTTTTGGTACCTACCGATTAAGGAACCCACACATAAATTACTAGACCCTTATTTTATTCTTGCATGAGAGAACTCGTCCCTTTTCCAAATCGAGGAAGATAAGCGTAACAGACCATATGGCAATTTTTCATGCGGGTAGGCGTGCGCCCCGGATGTTATCTGTTTGCCTATGCGGCGGGCTGCGTCTCTTGTGTCCTATTTCTGTCTAAATCAATTTCTCCAGGAATTCCTTAAAGCATTTTGGAGCAAAAGGAGATTATCCTAAGCAGGACAAATGTAAAAACTAATCCATAAATCTTTGTTCTTGTGCTTTGCACGTGGCAGTGCTATTTCGGCTCCTTCTTTTAGAGGATTGTTGATTTTCGCACTTTGATTCGATTGGAGGAGTTAGTCTTGTTTGCCTAGCTCTTCAATTCTTTTTGTGCTTGAAATATACATAGGTACGATAATAATAATTTTACTTTTTATATATGGATTAGGAAGAGGCTCAACATAAACAACCCCTTAATAAATTTAACTACATATCACAGATTCCATACACGTGCATTTTATTGCTCTACACCAAAAATTATCTCTTTTATCAAGAATTTTGTCAAGTTCGTCATTCGTATACATGATTCAGTTACCCAGCTTTATGTTAGGCTTATCAGAAAATATTATATTGTAATAACCGTTTCAACTTTTTATGATAGATATCTATCATTTTGTTTTTTCGATTCACGAACTCGGAATAATTTAGAATTTTATGTTGAGTTATTTAGTTACTATTTAAGGTTCTCCCAAAACTAATATTGTTTAGGAATTAATACGTAAAATTTGGATTTTTGTATTTCCTACAAAATCTCGAAATCTATTCAAATTTCGTACTATTACGAAATGACTATTTACCCAGTAAAGAATGCCATAAGATTTGCTCTTACAACTATTCCATTTCCCATCCAAATTTAAAATTACATATATGTACATATACACATAATGTAATTAAAAGGGGTAGTACATGCGAGTAAAGCGAGTTTATTGAACTCTGTTTTTGTGGGTATTCTAGGATTAATAAAGTGCAAATTATGTATTTATAAAAGGAAATTAAACTTTTCACTCATTAATTTGATTTTAATGAGCCTGGAAAACATTGACCCAATTTAAAAGTAAAATAGAATAACGACCGAGTACTGTGTATGTGGTAATTGAGTGAGGGGATATTTTAATTTCGGTAGTTCTTGAATATGCCTATTGCTTTCTATAGTAGGGTAATAAAATAGGTAGAGGTAGCACCTAACCTTTGTCGCTCGGCTACATCAAAGGCCTTGACGCCTGGCAAGCGGAAGCAAAAGACCCTGAAAACAAACATTTCGTACGCTTTGTCTGCGAAAATTGAGGACTCCCACAAAAGTGTTTTTCTTCAATTTGATTTTAATTGGTATCCTGCGGAGGGTTGGCAGGAAACGTACCTATTCTTGGTCTGTCCTCGTCCTTTGTATCACGTCTTCTGTTCTGAGCTGGCATATTTGACATCTTGCTGCCATATCCTTCGGGAAATCCCTTTCTTCTCAAAGGCTGTGAAATTTCCACTATGACCGAGGCCTATTATGTCCTATTGTTTGGATCAAAGGGGACGTGCGAAGTTATTTTTCAGTGTGAAAAATAAAAAGGAACGTATCCAGCTGGGGGCACATCCGGAAACAGAATTGGGCACTTCCTGCGGAACTTAGTGTGGGCTAGAAAAAGAGTCAATTGTTAGGCGGTTTGTATGATCGATCTAGTCTTTCGATCTGCTGGAACGGATGTTTCTATAACCAACAAAATATTTTAATAATAATTTAAGTATTAATTAGCATATATGTATAATATATGTAATAATTATTAACTACTATTCTGTTTACAATAGTTTAATATGTAATGATGATTAATAAAATTTTTGGTAATGCAGTCTAAAAAATATTCCAATGTATATGGAAGATTCCTGAAGCACTACTTTTATCTCAAAAGTTTAACTTCCAATCACTAATCACTATTTTAACTTATCCTTATCACTTAAACATGAAAAAAAAATTCTTTGAATTTCAGTTTTGGTGAAAAATAAAATTATGCTGAGCTAATCTGTCTACAAGTAATCTATATCTTCTGTTCTGTGAATAGATGGTTCATGGAACTTCTAAATTACATATGCTATGTTTGCATACAGTACATTGCAACTTTTAATAGATTTTAAATAATTTTTTGATTATTTGATTTTAAACTATGTAATACCTTAATAATCCTAGGTATTTATTACTCTATGATTTTCAATGGCTATAATAATTATCAATTTGAAGAATACAATGTCATTGCTTTAATTAATTTTAACCGCCTTTTACCTGCTCGGAGCTTTATATATCTCTATTTCTCAAATGACGTCAAAGTTGTCTACATTAGGTAATTAAATATTAAAAATCATAAAACTTTCAAGAATCCCTAATTCACAAAATATTGTTTTATGTTATCATCATTTTTTTGCGTTACCAATTAAAAGAAAAATAAGATAAACAAAAGAATGAGTCTATTGATATTTCACTGGAAAGGTTGTGTAATATATGAGATAGCTTTCTGATGACATTTCCGGAACCATTTCTATCTTACTTCAGTGGAAATAATAAGTTATTATTATCTAAATCACTTTGTATGTATGTATAGTAATTATTATTTTACTTGCATTGGAGAAGCTAAAATTATTTAAAATAGTGTAATTATCATTTAAAGGCGTTACCTTTCTTTCAAATTGTCTACTACATATAACCTATTTTGTAAAGAACCTCTTCTCTTTTATTTTGGACTAGAATAAAGTTATGGAGTTTCTATTCAATTTAATACAAATGTAAAACAAATATTATTAGTCCAAATAAGTAGTTTGAAATATGAACGAAAACCTCCGAACAAAATTTTGAAAGAGAAAATTGAAGTTAAAATAATTATTTCAATTTTTCTTAATTTAAAAATAAAGGTATAATTTTTTTTCGTGAAAGAAAAACGTAAGGGCATCATTTCGAACGTTGACAATAATATACAAGAAAAAGACGAAATAAATTAATCGTGAAATGAAGAAGAATCAGTTTTAAATTGATTTTAAAGTGACTTTCAGTGTGAATTTTGATTGGAAATAAACTCAACCAATAAGTAGTAAGATTTGTCTGATGTGAATCAATTTAAAATCAGAACCATCACTCAAAATTGTTCGCCTTTCTTATATTAAAACAATTGTGATTATAGTTATTATTAATATTAATTTTTGACAAGGATTGTAATAATTACCGTTTAACGATTTTACATTCGCTACTAGTTTTTACTTTCGGCTGGGTATGTACATATTGCACATTTTACATATTTACTCTGCTTGTGTGAGTTCATGTAAAATTAAACATGCAGAAAGGTTCTCAAAACAAGAAAAGCCTGTCCCTTTTCCGTCCCGCTCGCGCCGTCGTCGAACAGCTGACTGCCAGTGAACAAAACCTACCGCAATTTCCCTCTGGCCATCAGTCCGAGCAGATCGTTCAGCGAGTGCAGGTCGTCCACGGAGTTACCCCGCACAGCCGTCTTCAGAGAACCTTCGCGCGATTCGAGTGTCCGCGCCCAGAGGCAATTACCCGCGGTTTCTGCCGAGATTTTAATTGCACGGTCTGCCGCTGGCTGAGCCGCGGTCCCCAATTAGTGCAGCCGAGTGATTCGCGGGAAGCGCCAAAGATTTCGCGGCTGGCTCGCTACCAGTGTGTGACTCGAGTGGTGGTGCGTCGATTGCCAAGCGCACCGGAAGTCAGCGAAATTAAAAGGAAACGAGCCGAACGTCTTGAACGGATACCTTAACTCTGGCTAATTGATCCGAGGTACGTACCACTTCCTAGAGAAATTCGGTTTTGCTGCTTTTCTTGCGTTGGGTGGGGGCGGGCTCGCGGCCGCTCATTGATTTTGAATTTGCGCGGGCCGCTTGCGTTTTCGTTATCAGCGCCTTCCTCTTATGCAATTATTCTCGATCGACAGAACGCTTCTGGCGACCATGCAAATTTCCTTAATTCGCATTCAGTTCTGCTCCAGATTTGGTTGCTTTATTTTTAACTTTGCAATTAAGTCAGTCTCGAAAACTTCGATTACGCAAATGCTCACTGTAGTTTGAACTTCTGCAGTTTTAATTAATTGATTTTGCCGCCCTCTGCCCTGCTTGGAACCAACGTCCGGTTCTTTTATTCAAAGCCGAAGTTAGAAAAAAAACGACGCATCATAAGCTTATTTTAATATATCAATCTTTAATTAAAAACTTATCAATAATTCCAGTATATATTAAACTTATATCAGTCTCTCTTAAAATTCTCGCTATTATTTTTCATTCGTAAGACTTTAAATGTTTATATTTGCGTTTAATTTTTCGCAAAAATTATGTTATGAAAACTTCGGCCATAGTTTAGTTAAAGCTTGGCTACTATATGAACAGAAGGTGCAACGAGTTCAAAGTTAATCTCTATCTTGGCTTGAGTGTATTTCAAGCTTGATTCCAGCTTAGTCTAAATTTTACTTATGCCTTAAAACCTTTCTCTGTAAATAGAAAAACTTATTCACTTTTTCCATATTCACATTTGTACATTTTATAATAATTACATAAACTATAGAGGGGTGTTTCGGATACCCTAGCTGTTTTTAATTATCTGTAAGCCTATAATTGATAGTTCAGAATTAATGGGTAGGACGAGGTCATTGGAAACCGAAGAATGATAAGCATTTTCTTTTTGAAAGTTTTAAAAGCCTCCAAAGACTCTATTGTTTTTCGTTTTATATATATGCATACTTTAGTTTTCAAAAAGATTTCTGGAAAAATGCACATAAGACATAATTTTTCCAAAAATTGAAGAAATATTTTTATTTAACTGACTGGCTTTCATTTAGAAAATGCCCCAGAGCATTGAATTAGTAAGCTATGAATTTTATCTGTTCCTGCTGCAAGACATTACGCTGATAAAAATTTCAATTATCGTTTCTTTGGTTTATATTAATGACTCCATTAAATTACTGACAAACGAAATAAAATGAAAAATGCAACGCTGAGGACAATTTTTTGAAGTCACGAAATATTTCCATTATTTCACAAACATTTCTCAGAAATAATTAGTCACCGCAAAACGTGAGAAAATGAGAGTGAGGTTAATCATGTAACTTTCATCACCTCGAAGTATATATGTACATACATACATATGTGAAGATATCGACCTGATATATTTTAGTAACATTGAAATGCCAAAAATATTCAAAACACGCTGCAAAAAGGTAGATTTTTGAAGGTTTTATGATTTCATTGAACAATTTTATTATTCGATCTTCGGAAAATCGAGTAATAAACTTCGGTATTGCGATTTTATAAATATTCTAAAAGATATTTTTAGAAAAAACTTTATTTTATAAACCTTGAAATCGGTATAAAGATTTTTAAAGTATTAAATATTATTAAGAAAAAACAACAGCTTTATTTAAACATTTGTTTAGAATTCTTGTTGATAGAAAGAAAACAAAAATAGAAAATTAAAGTTGTTTTTGTTAATAGAATTGATTACTCTTATATCACAATTTTATTATAGTAGTAAAAATCCAAATTTACAAACCTCTAAAGAAACTTGATATAGGCATAACAAAAAAGTCGAACTGGTATTAAGCATACTTCATTTTTGGGTATTGTAATATATCTAGAACCGTTAGAACCTTCTAAATTCATAAATCTTTGTTACCCTGACAATATCAGCTTAAGTTATTGTCTAAAAACTTGCACCCATAATGTTATTACAAAAGCCAGTTCAAGAGGTTCACTGCAGCACAAAGATTGGAATGTCAGTAAATCGCGTTTTTCCAGTAAAGCCGGGAATGTGATGATGCTTAACTATCGAAAACCAGCTCCGACACAAGCAACGCTTTTATACTTTCTTTTTAAATTTACATTTCTAGTAATCCTACAGGTTTTCTTCGATTTATGGCTCTGTAGATGGGCAGTTTCTAGTCATTTAAGCAAGCGCGTGCCAAACTAGTTTTAGTTATCTTGGACAGCTCAAGTGGGCTCTGAGTCCAGAGTATAGTGGTTATATGCAGATTACAAAATACAATTTTTTAAGATGTTTAGGGTCTGAGCAGATGCTCTTCTTGAGATTGCGTAAATTGCTGCATGCAATCGGAATTTTTGTACTCGAGACGAAAAACCGAAAATCGCTATTCTCTTCTCAGCGGCAGATGCGAGATAAAATTCTGAAGGTAGCAAGAAGCAAGTGGTGCTCATCGACTTCCTTAATTTTCCGATTTATCCCAAAAAAAGGCATTTTTCTTCACTTCTACCGGCACTGGTTAAGGCCTCGAGCTGCAGCATCGATTATCATTTCGAGGGCACACGGCAGATGTTCGGAGCATAAGCATGCGCCCTTTCCTCGCCGGCGTTCATCACCTGCTCCCAGGAGTTGTATCACATATAATGCATCAGCATCAGCATAATATCTTTCTGCATCTTTTTTTTGTTTCTTTTCCCGTGTGCCACTCTATTGCCTACGGGGACCTTTGTTGCGGGCTTACGGTACCACCGCGCCAGGTAAGAACGGCGTCTTAATCTCGCCCATTGAGATCGCTTTTTATGCGGCGAACACTTGATATGTTTAGCATAATTTTCGCCGTCTTCGTCGTGCCTCGCTTTTATGCTATGCTGCTGTGATGCGATGTTGGCGTAGCTTCCGGGCACGATGACATCAATGAACTGATCTCGTGCGATTTCAACGGTCTCTGCGATCCAACTTGAAGACAATGGAAGAATAAATTCCAAGTGAAATGCCCAAAGAGGAAGCTTCTATTGTTTACGGGTTTAGTGCTTCCTTCGGTCTTGTAATTACCCTCGAGAGCACAAGAGATTTGAGGAAATTGCGTTCCCAAATTATTCTGCCAGACATCCTGTTTAGAGCTTTTCACACGAACTATTTTGCAAGTAATCATCTGTTCGGGTTAGAAAACAGCCTTCAGGTGACCAGAGAAAATTTTTGGGGTCATAGTGAACTAATTGACAACTATCAAAAAAAGGAATGTATACATACATAATGTATTTATGTAAATTAGATATAAAATTCAGTCAAATTTGGTAGTAACTATACTTTTTCTACTAAGGAACTATTTTCTTCTTCTGTCTTCCATAGTTAACAAACATACAATTCAATTGCGACACTTAAAAGTTTTAAACTTCTATAATTATTTTTGTGATTCACATGCCAGTCTACCACTGAAAGACACATTCGATCAACCCAAAATTGTGTTAAATTTTTTGTAACTTTTAGTAACGTGATCTCGAATCAATATTTTGACATTTCCATCGAATTTTGTTGCGTCTTTATTAATCAATACTTCCAAAAACAACAATTGTGCGCGAATGCCTACTTAATCGAGTTAACATTGTGTTCTTTAAGTGCTCAAAGATTATTTCGATATTCATTTAGTAGCATTCCTGAAAATTTTCTTATTTTTTCACTAACTTTTATATTTTGGACTCAGAGTCGAAGGAATTCAGTATTCATGAATTCCTTAGTACACACAAAACTCACATCCTCGTAGTTAAAAATTCATTACCAGGTTAATTTGGGTATGTTCCGGTTTTTATTTAAGTTAATGAGACGACATTTTTTTTTCAAGTAGGTCTAAACAGAATTCGTGAAAAATCAGAAAGAAAGGAATCATATATCACTTGTTTCTTTTCACTTTAATTTTCATAACTCGCAGCAAATGAAAAGTGGCAGAATGTTAAGAATGTTATTTATCTATAGATTTTGTGATATTTAACACTATAGGGTATCAGTAGAAAAATATTGTATTCATATAAATAATCTGAAATTATTAGATTGCTATTACTGATTTTTTCATAAATTTATTTTTTTTTGTGTCCGAATATACTAAATCTAACACCTGCCAATCGTATACAAAATGATTTATGAAAATTAATTTACAAAATGATAACAATTAGAAAGGAAATGACAGAACAGAAATACTAAGCCTCTTTCATCCCTCTTTATACCTACTAAATATTCCCTTATATGCTCTCTTTAATACGGAGCACTATACAAATTTGAAAAGAAAATAATCAATTTCTATCACATCTAAATTTTTTCTATTCCGGTCCATGGCCATTCCAATGAATATCTCGGCAGGTCTGTCGTTAATAGCTCAGATCCGTCCTTGCGGTCACAGGAAGTGTCAATAAATTTTTCCGAAAATAAAACATTTTCCAAACAGGAAGGATGCTGAAAAAAGCGTATAATTCGCCCAAATTGAATATATCCTGCCGGCTCAGAATTCTGCGTCTTGTAAGTCGGCGCGCGATAGACGGTGAGATAAAACTTCCGAAAGAGGGGTCCCCGCGGCCACAGATGGCTGCGGAAGTGTTAAAACGGGCTCAGCCGCAATCTGATTAGAATCTAGTCGTCATGGTTAATCCTGTTGCACCGTTGGTCGTCGCGGCGGTCGGCGTCGTCGTCATCGTCGTGGTAGAACCTAGACCAGGGCGGTTTGATTAACCGTCATCCGTCCGTCTGGCGCAGATCCACCTTCCTACCCCCATGGATCATCTTCCTGCGGACTCAGCTGTGCCCTGCGTAGCGCTAGCAGGCGAAGTCCACGAACAGGAAGCAACTAAATTCTGACGATTTTCTTTTCCACATCGCAGGGCTTGGTTGCGTTTAATTATGCATTTCCTTTCGGATTTGTGCGTGTGGAATGGGCTTGTTAGTGGCCAGACAATGGGCTGCCATTTACGCGCTTCCTCCGATTTTCACTTCGTAGATTCTCCCGGACTGCGCCAAAGGAAGACACGTAGTCGCTTGTTGTCTGGGCCGGCGATAGATTTATTCCAGATTTTCTAATGATCCTTTTAAACGTTTTCTTAGCTATTAGAAGTCGGCCGAATCGAAATGGGAAAATTAAGAGGTGGGTGTCTAGTCAGGGGTTTTACCTGGTACCTGGATAAGCAATGACTCCGATTTTGTGGAATGCGTGCGATAAACATCTGGATTTTTTGTCTTATCAAAATTAGTATCTAATAACTGATTAAAACGGATAGTTCTGCTACGATAACGTCATCCGGTGGTTTGATCTGATATTTGAAGTGTGACACATTTATCTTCCAAAATACCCACAGTAGTTAGTTATCTTTGAGCATTTTTTAATCGGGAGGTGAAAATTATGCACTTTGAAGACTGTCTCTATGCAGTTTTTTAATAAACTTATTTTTTTGTTTTCTTGGGTTTTTAAGATAAACCTTCTAAGATCATTTGGTTCACAAAATACATTACGCAGATGCAGGAAGTGACTGTGTAATCAAGTTATGGTATTACAGGCTTTGAAGATTTTTCAAGTCGCTTACATCGAAAATCTAAATTAATATGAAGATAAACCTTGTTCGATTTTTCCCTTCATTATATGAGGATGAAGAATGAATAAATAAAATATTATAGGCCCAAATATCAATTTATGGAATGATCAAGGTTACAATATCTTAAGAACGTTTATTGTACACATAAGAAATGAAATTTAGCTCACTAAGCATGACTAAGAAAAATATTATTGTTCCCTATAACTTTCGTCCAAAGTACAAAAGCGTTTCATAATTTGAGCAACTCAGCCAGGTTGAATCACTAGCTCGTAATGCAATGTGATATGCTGCAAGCCAGACATGAACAATTAAAAATTACATGGAGCACCGGAAAGCGCTTAACTAGATCGGATGTGTTGAAACTGAGTGTGGTATTGTCGCTTGCTTGGAATTCGAATTGCGATCGATCACGCATCCGGTGAGTTGTGATTAATTTGGACAGGCATCCGTGTAAGGATCTGCTTCCAATTAATGCTCCTTTAGTGAGCTCGTGGCAAAGACATCTGAAGACGTCGGAAGGTGTCAAGATCTTTTTAGAGTGCAGAACACCGGCTCTGGTTCAAATTGATTGATGCAAACCCACCGGCTGGGACCGGCAGGCGCCAGTACGAAAATAAATCTCGTGTCAAGCTGATCTTCTTGTAGCTGGGAAGACGGGCATCTTAATCTCGTCCCTGCTGCATTTAATGAGTTAAGATTGCCAGTTTTGCTGGATCTGTGCAGTATTTATGACCGGAAACGCACCCCGATATCAGAGGCGCAAGATCAATAAATTATCTAATTATTCTCGCCTCTGCCTGCTCTAATTTTCTTTAGATCTGGATTTCTTTTCACCGCAGATATGTTAGTCGAAAAAAAAAATGAAGAACCTCAAGATTTTGCTTATTAGAGCAAGATACTTGACCTAAGAAACGCATTGAGTCTGATATATTTTGAACAACGAGGTCAGCCGTCCAAGCGTTACGCACATAAAAAGAATTTTAAGCGTTTCGCAGAGACGACGTCAAGGTGAAATTCTAATTTCCGATGAGAGTTCGCGCACGTCCGCGAAACGCGTGTTCCCCGTTGCGCCAAGTCGTCTTCGCAACAAACGCGCAGACGGATGGCAAACCCGAGCAGTTTAATTGGGAGAAGAATCACGTCAATGGTTTTATGACGGAATTTTAATTGCTCAGACAATCCCGGGGGATGCGTGCTGTAATACAAATATGAAAAGGTGCCAATCGGCTTCTAATGGAACCTGTCTGTGGATGTTGGATAAGACGCCGCGCCGCGACTGTTCCGCGGCGGATGCAGCTC
The DNA here is from genome assembly GCA_959613345.1 of Tolmerus cingulatus. Classification (NCBI taxonomy): domain Eukaryota; kingdom Metazoa; phylum Arthropoda; class Insecta; order Diptera; family Asilidae; genus Tolmerus; species Tolmerus cingulatus. The sequence continues at coordinate 12,792,570 of OY390708.1, read as the reverse complement.
GCGATTATTATTGCCATTTTCCTCCGGTTTGGGCGATAATTGTGCAGCCTGCGCGAAATAATCAGACTGAAATGATTTTCCGACGAGGACAAGGACTATGCTGATTTGCTTCTAATTATTGCCTGTAAAACTGGTATTATTTGTAAAATCTATTTTTATCAAGCAATCATGAGCTTCTTTCTGGAAAACGAGTTCTTACATGCACTCCATAATTTCCCTCAAGGTGCAATAAACATGCAATTCTATTTCTCCTCTTACTCTTCGAACACCTCGAATACGACATCTTCCACAAAAAAAAAAGTTTTGATCCTGTACCATTCCTAGAAAATCATGAAAATAGCTTCTGTAAAAAATTTTAAATGCCGTAGGTAGAAGTAAGTAAGTAAATCCAAGATTTCCGACGATTTTGTTTCTATAAATTTACATTAATGTAATATGAACTTCAAGTCTTCGGACGTTTTCTTTTTAACGTTTTAATTGCTTCAACAGAAAAGGCTAATAACTGCCAAAGAAGTTACTAAAGTTCTTGATGATTTTAACATCGCTGAAATTTAAAAACTAATCGATTTAGTTATTTGGTTTTAAGGAAAGCAGGTTTTCAATTGAAATTGAAGCCGTTTTGAAATAATGTCATGCGAATGGATATTACTAACTTTTTGAATTAAAATATGTGGTAAAAGCGGTGAACTTTTTTTAACAACAATGTAGAAACTCTCTATCTCAAGCCATAACATCGAAACATTGAAATATCTCAACAAATTGCAAGAGTTATACCAAAATTTGTTGTTGTTGTTAGAGTTAGAGAAAATACGAAAGCAATCATTTACAAAAAACAATTAATGTGTCAGCATCCGGAACCCAATCTGTGATTCCAATATGATTTTGTTTTTAATTGTGTAGACGAGTTAATGCACTAGCGGCTAGGATTTTAAAGACTAATTATAAACCCTAATTGCATTAAGAAGCTTCCACCCTTCTGATTTATGCTGCCCATAACTCGCAGCATCAAGTAAATTTAAACACTCGGCCTGGGGAAGCGGAAGATCGTTTTATGATGGCTATTCCGATCGATGGAGCCAGCCGATGGCGGTGGTACATATCTCGTCGATTTTTACCATCCCCGGACAGGGTAATTAAGCCATGTGGTGTCACTGCCGCGCCCCAAAATAAACACTTAGCGGCTGGAGCATTGAGTCATGCCAAAATTTACATTACAGCTTCCGCCTCCGAGGAGGGCTCCACAAATTACTTTGATATCTAGTGAATTAACGCGAACGGGATTATCGCGGGGCTTGGCGCTACGCAGCATTTCTTTTTCGAGCGCACAGAAATTGGATCTATTTTAAGTGCACCAACTTCACCGAGGGAATGCATGACCCAGTCTTTTCCAGCAGGGAAATCCCACGACTTTCACAATGCCAGAGAGCCGTAAATTAAAAACAGCTGGCACGTACTGCCAGTGGGACTGCTGAAGGCTTTCCCCGCTTTATAGGCTGCTTTTTGGGCGATAATTTCTTACGAAAATAAAACGATGTGTCTGTTCGAATGTCCATAAAATAACGAAACTAAGCTGGGAAAATCTCGGTATTTTAAAAGCCGGATATTTCGGGTACGCCAGTGTTATAATAGCCTAGTAATTCCGACATTTTTATCATAAGAAAATTACATAAAAACGAATACACTAATATATTAGTATAAATTATCTATAGTCAGCCAAAAATCGTTTAAAAGTTTAATTAAACTTAGTTTAACCATAAGTATTTTTCAGTCGGTTTATTGTTCCTTGAAAAATTCAATACACTTCCTTTTCAGTGACCAAGCCGGGCCTGAGCAATTGGCTTTTGGCTACCGAAATGAGTGCCAGATAAAAAATGTTAAAATAAAAAGTTGTGTGACGACATATTTAGAATTTTCTCCGAAAATACAGAATAATTAGACAACCTTTTCTTTATTAAAAATCGCTTAAAATTTAGTATCTGTTCTGCTATCTCAATGAGAAATTTTTTATTATCATTCTTTTGACACCGATACTATAATATAAAATTAGGAACATTTAATTGGAAAAAATTATCACGTATTAGAAGAAAGAAAAGATATAATAAAAGTATTATACAATACGAGTCTAACAACTATGCTGGAGGTAATTTATTTTACTCAGAGCTCTAAATGATTTTATAGGAAAGTTTAACTGACCTAAACTGAATTTTGGTTTTAAGTATTTGAAAGTTTTCTTAATCACCTATAGTATATTTGTTCAAATTATTGCAAGGGATTCTTGCACATGTGAATGTGATACTGGGACAGACTGGAAAAGTTGACGATATCTAAATATTTATTTTACGTTTGTATAAACAGTCACGTCAATTTAATACAAACCTGCTTGTTGCTTTACCCTTATAATCGAATCAATGTAATGTCCTGCCCTTGACCTTCAATTCTAGAATAAAAAGAAATTATAAAATAAAGACTTGTCAGCATATCGGGAACTTCCCCGATATACTTTTTTATGTAGAACTATCAAAACACATCAAAACGAAATTGCCCAATTAGTTAGGCCTATAGTAGTAAACAAAAACGAGGAAAATCATTCAGCGGTTATTAAACGAGCTTCCCATCCGCTGGAAGCTGAACGAACCCAAACAATAGGAAGATCCGCAACCGAAACGCAAACAAATTCGCTTGGTGCGGGCGCGCGTAGTTCAAATATTCGCTTCCTTTTGAACTCTAGCGCTTTTCTTCTCCAGCGTTAACAACTTTGAATCTCATTACGTTCGCCGGTAAACAACAATCGTCAGCGACGACCTTGCCAGCTCTGTCAGCGTTCGAAACGAAATAGCAATCAAAAACGGAAAGGAAATTGGCTGTGCCCGCCGGGACACACATGGCACGTAAGTGGCACACACAATGCACCGAAACCGGAATTTATGCGAATTAAAAATGCCCGCGAAACGGATATGGTTCCAGCTCGATCATTAATCGCTGGTCGACCCAAAAACATACCAGAAACGTTTTTCGCCGGGGTTAAAGCATTCGCGCGCGCGAATTTTATGTGTGGTGTGCGCCCGCGGATGCTTATGAATGAATGAAAACCGACAAAAGATGCCAGAAAAAAATATATATAAAAAAAATAAATAAAAATAAAATTCACAAGTCGACAAGATCCCGCGGGTTTTCATGTGACGTCGTATTTCCGCATTTATCATAAATCCTCTTGTGTGCGGATGGACCTCTGATTATCCGCACGGATGGCGAATGAATGAGCCGTCGATTTATTCAAATTGTCGAGCATAGAAAGGGCGGAAATAGTAAAAAGTCGTTATGCAACGGAAGAGGTGCGATTTTTTTCTTCTATTGTCGCTTTATTTACGTCGTATATATGTGATAATATCCGCTGGAACTCCTATCAGCTTGACCGTTTTGCACGGAAATTCTCGAGATTGTATAGGTACATTTTAACGAACATATGTATGTAGGTGAAGAACGATGATAAGGAAGTTACATTTTCCTTTATAGATTAAACTTCATTATTTCCAATATTGATTTGCTATGATAAGATAAATTAAATATGTATAAACCCTACTTCTTGATTTCCTCAAAAATACCTAATGCTGATAGCTCCTTTTTTGATTTTAATGTAGATTGTCATATCAATATGTTTCGACAAATGAAGCGTGCCAAATAAATTGATATCACAAATCCTTTTAGTCATCGCAGGTTGCGTCTTTTGCGCATCATCAACTGATTCATTTCTGAGCTAAAATTAAAGCGAAAAGCAAATTTCTTGTCTTTAAGGTGCCGTAGTGCGGAAATGGCAAAAGCGCCAAAAAAAAAGAAAAAAGTGAAATCTACCTACCAAGCAAAGTAGCAAACGAAGCAAAATGAATTTCTACCGGAAGTATGGTTTTTTCTTCAATTAACGTTTTATTGACCGCAAATTACTTATAATAAGCCAAAGCTTACTCAACTCGACAGGTGTGAATCGGATAAGTCAGATAAGGTTTACTGACCTATCGATTGTGCACGCTTTTTCATTTTTGCTTTGTCGATTTTGAGGTTACTTTCAGTTGAAAGTGGGTTTTTTATCATATATAGTATAAGGAATTAATGTCATCTTAAATTCTTCTTAAATGCCCACATAAGTGCTGGCACATGTTTTGTAAAATTTCTTCCAACTTAAGGGAGTCTTTTAACTTTTAAAATTTGAAAAATATTTATTCCGAAAAAGAGCATACGTAATTAAACGAATTTTTATGAACTTAAATTTTTACCTTTCAAAAATTCCGTTTCATTAAAAGCATAGTAAAAATTGTGATTATAATCACCATGTATGTGGGAAAAAACTCGAAATAGGAACTGCTAATTTCTTTTAATATAATTTCCCTCCATAAAATATTTTATAAGTCTAACATTTTTCTTCCCTTATTTTTCAGAAGCTATCTCAAGGAAAAATGCAGTTTGAATCAGGTTTAACAAAATACGCCGGTCGGGTTCCACCCCTGGATCTTACCACAGTGAGCGTTTGTCCCAGGGACTCCGATTTGCGATGGAATAAACTACATACAACAACCCCAAAGAAATCTCAAGATATCCAGACAGGATCAGATGGCCTACCCATAGACCCCCGGGACTGGACTAGAGCCGACGTTTGGAAGTGGCTCATCAGCATGGCAGTTTCGGAGGGTTTGGACCCAACACCGGAACTAGCCCAAAAGTTTCCCATGAACGGAAAAGCTCTCTGTCTGATGAGTTTGGACATGTATCTTAGTCGAGTGCCCGTGGGAGGAAAAATGCTGTACCGAGACTTTCGAGTCAGACTAGCCAAAGCCATGAGTCTATCATAGGTTTTTTCCTTTCCAAGAAAACCAAGTCAGAAATCTCAAGCGAATTCCTATTTTAATTTTAAAATGATTGAATATTGTAAATTATTTGCTAATTAGTTATAAACATTTCCTACGCACTGTAAATATTTCCTCAATAGGTATTTTTAAGCAATAAAAGAGCACTGTTCAGAACACAGATGTGACCCGAGACTGTCAGGAAGCACCTTTTGTGGCGTTCACTCGTTGTTGTGAGCACTTGTCAGGGAAATCACGCTATCCTATTTCAAAGTTACTTAACTCCAACGTATAGAGGCGATCTCAGTTTATCCAAATTCACACATAATTTTTCCGCAAATAGTGCTGTATTTTAAGGATAAGTTTTCTAGTCATAGAATTTTTATACAATACAGAATTAAATATTATTAAAAATAAACATTTCTTTTACATCCTCTGGCCTTGAATATCCAAACATATAAGAAATCTGGAAAACTAGAAGATCTTTACTTAAGGTAAGTTTGTTTTCGGCACCCTGTATATTTATTTCGGGAAAGAAATGAAAGTTGTTTAAAAAAGTTTTTTAGCACAACATGTGTGAAATTAGTTACTTCCGTTTTAATAATTCAAAATACTTACATCCTATTTCCAAATTTTTGGAATCGAAACTATTTTATAAATTTTGTGCTGAAGAATGTTTTTATTCATTACTACTTTTCAATTTAAACAACAAATTACCTCTTCTACTGTCCGTACCTCAACTATTAATACGTAAATTAAAATTTAATTATATGCAATTGGCTTTTTCAAGTTAAGCATATTGGAGGAGACGGCGAACTATTAATTTTAAAGTCAATTACATATTTGCAAGATGTTGGCATTGTACAGAGATAAAACAAGGCCAAACCTAATAAATTGCATGAGAAAACCTGACACACCTAATTTTATTAAAACACATAAACCAGTGTCTTCCGGGAATCTTTGAATGATGGGAAAGACTACCTTAAACGTTATCTCGACAGATTACAGAAACTGGTACATATCCTTGAATTTATTAAAGTAGGCAATAATAACTAAGCTATCACAGTTGTGTCTTGTCGGTAGCTGAAGTAAAATTAGTGTATTGATTTATTTAATTTTTGCTTTTAATTAGACGAACAATATAAAAAGAATAAATTATAAATGAAAGACATTGAGCAGAAAAACAAATTATTGCATTTATTAAAATTTGAAAGAGAAAATTTGAATTTAATTTAGTCGATTAAATCAGGATTAATTTTTAAAGACTGAATATTTTGCAATTGAAGACATACATGTGAAGTTAAAATTTAACAGCTAGCCAAAAAAAAAACTCGAACTTAGTTTGGCCTTAAACCACCAGTATGAAATCAGAAATTTAACTAAACCGTAACTTAAGCTTGTTACGAAATTGGGTATTAGTGTTTGAGTCTTTATGCTCGTGGTTTTTTATCTCATTTACTTAACTTTCATGCAAGAAACGGCGTGGAAAATTTTAAAATTTTGGATTCACAAGAAGATACTTATTTATAATTAATATTTAACAGACAAAAATATAAAATTTAGTTCCGTCCTCTTCCGGCAATATAAATGCTAAGTACTAACATCCTTAAGAAAACAAAACGCTCGGTCGCTTCCTCTAAATTTTTTAAAGCATCCGGGAAGTGACTTGCGCCGAGATCGGCGGCCAGAAGGTACATCACAAGGCCAAGAACACATGCAGGTCTCTTTGGTGCTGCTTCTGTCTTCTTCCCGTCCTCAAATTCTTCACTTAGCGAAATTAGAATGAAGAGCCAGAGCTATCGTGTCTGGCAGACGAAAGTGAGATGCTCAATTCGACCGGTAGAAATGGGAGCCCTTTCCTGTTGAAAAAGGCAAACATTTGATATTGGGTTTCGTTTCGGCGTTTAACCATATTCGCCTGTGCAGAAGGGGAAGGTATTAATTGAGGATTGAAGAGAGGAAAGTCCAAAAATATATTGCAGCTCCGGAAGATTTCCGTGAAATGAAATCTGGTCGCAATTAAAGTGGTGTTCCCTATTTCCTAAAATAGCCGAGCAATAGACGGATAACGCCGATATGCCGCTTAAAAGGCCCTTTTCTTCTCAGGAGCTCAAGATGAACAAAGACGGATCCGCACTGTCGGCTTATGCCAGACTTAAAGAGGACGTGATTATTGCTGGCAAATGAGCTGATTTGACTTTTACGATACTTTCAGTGATTACGGCAGCATTAAACAGCGACACATTTTTACGCCTCTCGTAGATCAGGCAAGAGACTTTGCTCATTTATCGCTTAAGTCTTTTAGTCCGGGAAATGTTTGTTACCCCATTCAGCAAGGGATGATAGTCTCGAGAAGCTCCACTAAAATATTTTACGACCTCCTGAAACAAGACGCACTAATGCAACTCAGCGAACAGCTGCGTGGTTTTATGCTCATAGTTACTTTGTTTAATGATATCATTTTATTAACACTTTTCCGGTTTAACGGCTTAGACGCCGGATAGATAAACGTATTTATATCCATGTGGGTTAAGGAACAGTGGATTAAGATATTGCAACTATTTAAAAAGAGAACTAAATTCGTGGCATCTTTACAAGTGGAAGAGAATGCTCAAATAATGAGCTTTTTTCCGGAAAATCGCTGTTTTTAAAACATGTATAAATAATTACCCACTTTCCTGTCTCAAAACTATAATCTACAAAACATGCTCCTAATAGTCAAATTAATAGATTCATATGTGTATGAATACTTCAATTTTGCAATTAGAATCTAAAAAAAGCAGTTATGACATATTTTTATGCATCCGATTTGCCCAATATTTTTTAATTGTCTATATATACATGAATGTAATAATATAACGAAATGTGCTCTTCGATATTCAGAAAAATTCGTATATAACTTTCAATGTTTAAATATGTAGACCTTAGACGAATTTTATAAACAAAACAAATTATGGATCAAATGTTGCTTAGACTTTTTTAAATAATGTATTTTCCAAACTAAAAAATAAAATCTCGAAATTTAAACTATATCTTAAAATAGTGTCTTTTAAATGGACAAGTTAAAAACCTGTTAAAGCTTACTAAATTTATCTTACTTTTAATAGTAATTTATTGCTCTATTTTGTATAAGGAAAAAATGCTGTTCAAAATCATTCACTTTGTATTTTATTTGAGTGTGTAGCAAATATAAAGTTTACATTATGCATTTAAAAATATAAATATTCAGAAAGCAACAATTTAAAAAATATTTTCTTATTAGACAGTATTCATTTGGAGCAACCATTCGTAGCCATGCGATAGTACAATTGATATTCACCCTCGTAATCGGCGTAGGATTGATTGTTAAACAACTTTGTGTCTGGGATGTAGTGTTTCATAGGATTTTGCAGTAGAAAATTGTAGTACTTTTCGCATTTCCTCAAAGTTCGATTTGTATTGCATGCAGTAACTTCAATTTCATCTAGAAGTTCTGTAAGTTTACCACGCTGGTCTACCTTTAGCTGCTTAAGATATGTTTGATCCACTAAAAAATTTAGAAGATATTAAAATAAAATAACTAAAAGCAAATGTGATGTGCGTACCGGACATCAAGTTAATATCAATTTTCAATTCCTTGGCCAGATTACGAACTTTGCAATCCCATTCATGCTTTATCTTGACATCTTGGATAATGCCTTCGGGAGTGAGAAGCAATCCAGGAGCCAACTGAATTGTAGACAGAGATTCATTGGACTCCAGAACTAATGGATTCGGAGAGAAATATCGCCGACTGCAAATATATCAAACAATTTGATTTTATTTTTTCAGAGAAAATCTTATCTCGACTATTGGAAATTAAATGAAGTAACAAATCATAATTTTCAGAAAATACGAACCAAGCCTTCGGAACTAAATTAAATTTCTTAATTGGCGTCCCCATGAAAGTTGAAAGTTCCAGGAGATGTTGAGGAAGAGTTGTTGCAGTCGGTATTAATGTAACATCCGATCTATAATAATGATAAGTAATGAAGATATGAAATATTAAATAATTTAATTAATACCTTCGTGTAAAATTCGCACTATTGTCCAAGTCAAGTTTAGTGCTACAAAGGATGTTGTCTGAAATATTAAGACTATCTCCAGAGCTACTAAACCTAATTCTGTTTGAGTTAAATGTGTGCTGTGATGTTTGTTTTCCATTCATGGTATACTGAAGTATATATTTGGAGTAGAGGATTTTCTGTTTAATTTCATTTAATTGGGCCATTTCTTGTTCCATTTTTTTAATACAAGCTTCTGTTTCAGCGTATATTTGTTTAATCGAGGCAAGAAGAATCATGTGGTTCTCCGCCACTTTTTGGCCTTCCTCGAATTGGATTTTACAATTTTCTATTTCATTTGCTAGAGATTCAGTCCGAGCCTTATTGAAACTTCGTGAATTGTATTGGACTAAGTAATTGGAAATTATTTCATTTCTGTCTTCCAGAGTTTCGTTGTGGTTTTGGCTGTGCGAATGCTGCATGTTCGTGTACTGGCTGACTGCTTGCTGCACAGCGTCCACAAATTGCTGATACATTGATGTAAACTTATTGTCCAGCTCATCTCGTTGTTTTTCAGCATTCATGTATTTTGTGTACATTGAAATTACTGCGGCTTGAATCTCAAAAATATGCACGTCTAATTTCGATAAACCATCACTTGTAAGAGTGTTGTTTTTATTATTTATGCTGGTATTTTTCATAGATAAGATATTGTGCACTTGGTCCTCTTTTAGTTTCAAAAGTGAAAGCCAGAGTAGATAATTCGGAATGTTTGTAAAAATTTCGCGCAATTTTTTAAATAGTTCTTCCTGGGCTTCTTGGCTGCATGCTTTGGAATTCAGAAATAAATTTTATTTAAAGAATGTGCGCTGAATTGATTTACTTACGATTGGAACCAGTTGGCAAGCGGTAGAATTCTTCAAGTTCTCTTAGGGCTTCCAAGGTGGCATTGAGTGCTTTTTTATCACTTGCATTAATTGAATTGATCTTGACTGGCATATGCAAAGTAATCTTCTCTTTGCAAGATTTTTCATTTTCTATGTTTTTATCCAAAGACTCACATTTCAATTCAAGAAGATTTTTTTTAAGCATATGACCATCCCGATTTTCTTGCGCAATTAACTTTTGAACGTCTATGTAATTGGAATGAAATAATTTCTATTACAAATGTTATTCGTTAAATCAGTTTATGGAAATAGACCTACATATGTATATGGTAACAAATTGAAAAGACAAACAATTCGAATTAAAATATTCCAAGTTAATAAAATAACTTTTAATATCACAGCCATTGAGCCAGCTACGTTTCTTATTGTTTTAAGCTAGAGTTTATAAAGTTACCGCGAACCATTCATATTCCTATTTCATTTTTCTTTTCATAAAAAGTGGAAAAGCGACGAAGTAGGAAAAGTATTAATTTACAGCACTTAATTTTTTATTGAGGATGACATTCATAGATAAATCCAATCAAACTGTTATTGTAAAATAGGTTTCGTATATTTAAATTTTAACTGTTAGAAAATGCACTTTGAGCATATTCTAGATAATTAATATTATACAGAAAACTTCCTTTTTACTTGAGTTTATAATTTTTCCTAACTGCCAATATCACAAAATATCTGTTTTCTCAGGAGAAAAAGACTGATCAATACAAGTTTTCTATTTTTCGTCATATATTTGTTATAATAAAAAAATAATTACGGTTTTACTGCAAATAGAACTTGATCAAATTGCCGGAAAAATAATATAAGCTTAGAAAAAACATATTTAAGCAAACTTCTTATTCTTACCAGAAAAAAATAAAATGTTGAGCTTTTTCGTTTAATTTCAAATTGGTCCGCAGTCAGTACATTTGATGAAAATTAAAATGTTTATCCCTCTTTTCAGACGGAACCCTTTCATTGTTTTAAGAATCTGATTATGCTCAGTTTAATAACAGCTTTGTAATATAATGACCTATAATAAAATAAGAAAGAAAGGACAGGCACTTACTTTTCGTCTTTATGAATTCCTGCAGAACATCGCACTCGTTTTGGATTTCGTTCAGGCTCTTCTCTGCTTCACTTCGCTCCTTTTCCAGGTCTTGAATTTTCAAGTATCGTTGCATCTCCTTCGGAAGGAAACTTCTGGTGGCAACCTTCGGATTGAAAAAGGATAAATTAATAGAAATTGAAGAGCCAATAAATTCGGGACCTCACCGGAACGACTTGTCCTGCTAATTTTTTTATTTTGTGAAGCAAGATGTTTTGGCGCACTTCTTTCACTTCCTGACGCGGTCTCACCTTTTCCATGATGTTGAATAAAAGCAAACTCTGGCGGGATTTAAAAATTCTGAAAGTGTAGAATTAAATTTTATTTAAAATTTAGTTGGGGCTCCCGTTAAACTTACGACTTCAGAGCCTCGTCGCTGGGCATGTCTTTGATAGGAAAGTTGAGGCGATTGGCCCAGCTTTTAAAGGCCGCGATGTCTTCTTCCAGTGGCATCTTGAAATTTTAGTTTTATTCGATTTCTACAAAAACTTTTAAAAAAACTCCGAGGTTTACCGCGGATACAACCTCCGGCAATTCAAAATAAACTGTTTGTTCTTTGCTGTCATTTGATGGTCGGTACCAGAGGAAATTTGATTGATGGCCTTCTCAAAATTGTATTTATTTTTCATTTCGAACATTTTGTTTTAATTTGTTTAGAATTGAAATATGTCTTCAAAAATTAAAGTAATGTAATATTTAATCAAAACTAACTAAAATAAATACTCGAAATGTAGCTAAGTGAAAATTCAGAGACATTTGTTGAAAACTCTCTATTGTGAATGAAGTCAGCTGTTCCAAACTTCCAATCGAAAACTGTCAGTGTCAGCTGTCGACGTCTCATCTCATCGGACTGTTCTCCCATTGCATTGATTGCAATTAGTTTTCGTTTTAATTTAAACCTAACATTAATTAATAACTAGATAGAAATTTTTACATATCAAAATGACCAACGAACTTTTTGATTTGGAAAAGGTGCACGTATTTTTCAAGGACAGTATCAAGGAGGAGGACGACGTGCTCATGGACAATTACATCGAGGGCTACAAAGAAATTTACAAGTAAGAAAGAAACCATCGATTATCAATTAAATTTGCCGTTCACACAATTCAGGCGAATTTCACTTGCCACGCAAACTGTTCTTAGTGTTAAAATCGCTATCTCTTCTGTCTACAGCTGATCAAATTGCGCCAAAGATAAATTCAAATGAAGATAAGTCCCAGGGCTTTTTCGGGGTAATTAGAAGTTTTTCATTATATCAGGAAGTTTGGGGAATTTTATGCTCAAGTAATAAAATTTTTTGGATAAAGGCAGGAATCGGACGCCCTCTTGCAAAAGTTGCATGCTTTGTAGCCCCAAAATTCGTACACGAACGCGCTGAAAATGGGATCTGATGGGGCAATCGATTGCTTCGCGATGAAGTAACGAAAAGCTTCCATAAACAAAATATTGGCGCGATGCTAAATTAACGAAATTAATTAAGTCAGCGTGTGTGCAAGTTTCAGTCGCCTTTCCGCGGACGACCTTCCCGGGGCTCAACAAAAGAGGATAGGTCATTTCGATTATTTGCTGCTTTTCTCCTTGTAGATAAAGCACATATAATTTAATTATTTTATTATTATTTTATCAAAGTCACAGTGAGGGTGGGATACAAATTTCCATCTCACACAATACTTAATAGAATGAGAATTATTGTGAAACGAAACTTTTTATCATTATAAATTCGAATTTTATTTAAAAGGAAAATTTATAACTTTTCCTTAAAACACTTCCTTCTAAAATATTGAATCTTTCAAAGGAATTTGTATCAGTTTGTTTCCGGTTTATTACCTCGCGAAGTAGATGTTTTAATAAGATATTCCTAAGATTAAACATACCGTCTTAAAAGAAGGTTTAAATTTCCGGTGCTAGGTGATTTTTTAAAAAAAAATTCATTTCATAAAAATATTTTTTATTAAAATATCACTTGTATTCTATCTAATATAAATCATAATTATTATTATTTTTTAGATTTTTCCAAATGCTGGGAACTGTCTTCGGTTTTGTTAGCAGTGATGTTAAATCAAAAGTGGAAATTCTTGAAGAGTATAGAAAAAAGGATAATTGCGATAGGTTTGAATCATTTAAAATTATGATGCAGTATGAAAAGAATGAAGGCCTTTTAGTAAAAACAGACTACGTCTCTGGAAGTCGTACTCTACTTCGTTTGCACAGAGGGTTGGGTATGTACTTTTTATTTTTAATTGCTTTCTATGATATTAATAGTGTTTTTATTTTCAGATTTCATCCGTGAGTTTTTAGAACAAGTCTCTAATTTGCAGCCACACGAAAAGACGTCGGCAGTGTGCCAGAACGCTTACAATTCAACACTTGCCAAGTATCATCCATGGATTGTGAGAAAAGGTGCTGTAGTTGCCATGTATGCCTTGCCAACACGGGAACAATTGCTCAAGAGAGTATGTGTAGATGCCGAAAAGGCAGTTGCTATTCTTCCCGACGTTCTTGAAATTACGAAAACGGTGCACATTAGAACAGAGCAACTTTTTACAAGTTTTGATTTACATGGTTTACCATAAGACATGTTTTTGGGCAAATGCTTAAAGCTCAGATACCATCTAAAACTGTAAGCTCAAAAGTTGATGCAGCTTATTATGCCTTTGTCTCTATTGGGACTCTACAATGACTCCGTTTTTTAAAAATGTAAAAAAATTATCTTCCAAATAAAATAAAATAATAATTTCTGCCTTAAGCGATATGATTTGCGAGGCTCCACTTCCTCATATTTAACGTGTTGGACTTTTAAAGTAAAATTGGCTTATTAACTCTGTACACAGCTCGTTCGAACATTCCGTTTTTTACTTAGTTTCTCTATACAGCATTTATTGTTATAAAGAGACTCAAAAGTTGTTGTGATTATGTTTAGGCCTCGAAGTTTTGATTATTGTGAAATGCAACAGTATAAGTACAAAGATAACAACCGGGTATTGTTAGTATGTTCTTTGTTTGATACTATCGCTTCTTTATGGGCCTTTACAACATTTTTTGTTAGTATATGCGTGCTTTATGTAAAATGTTAACTCGATATAAGCTCAATTTATATTTATTGAATAAAACAATGATTGTGAATATAAATGTATTTAAGTAATTTTTCTATTAGTTCGAAAGCAAAGAAACCAATCCTAAAACTATTTATATTCCAATTTTAAATTTAAAACTTATAGTATTTCAAACTAAGCTGATATGGTGGAGTAAATCCTACGGTTACTAGTTTCAGCAAACCCTTTCATAGCAGCTCGTTTGCAACATGTTCGTTACGTGTAAATAAGGTAAGTAACATTCTAAAAATTCATTAAGTAATTTCCTCAGACAGAATTTCATTAAAACACAACATTTATAGACGAATCGTACTTTTCGCCACATATTAAAAAAAAATGATTTGAAAAAAAGTTTTCGACACATTTGGTTTTAGTAGTGGGACTAAATTTTTCTTATCAGGCGGTTCTCAAGAAACTCTCATTTCTAGGTCCTAAATATACTGACCCAAAAATATGGAATGGAGCCATTTAGCCTAGTAATTTTTCCGATTCATAAAGCATTCTAAATATTCATTTTTCGATGCTTAAAATTAACGATAGAATCTGTATGCGTGCTTTGAAAAATTTTGAAATTTCTATCTTTTTCGATTTTCTATCTATCAGAGTTATCCAGATTGTTGATTATATTTTAATTTTCGTTTATCAAACTTACATATTATAGTTTTCCTTATTCATGCAAAAATAATATATTTGAAACAACTTTCTGTTCCACCCTCTAGCTTCGAAAATCAAAGGCTGATTTAAAGATATTATTTACGTATATTCATTGAATTACGTATATAACATTCGTTTACTACTTCAATAAAATAAAATAGGTACAGTCTTATAAAAATAAATTCTTTGCTAAAAGTGATTTCGTTGCGCTGCAATGATCTCGTCCGTTAAGAGTAGTCCTAAAAGAGATAAATTTTTAAAATAATTCTTGTATAATATATATATTTTATAATTTTACCCGCAAAACTAGCTGAAATAAAGCACACAATTGTTCCAACTATAAAAGCGCGGAAAGCGACTTGTGTAATTTGAGCCTTCCTGTCTGGCGCCATCACCCCCAGGGAGCCTATTAAAATCCCTAGAGAGCTGGGGTTGG
Source organism: Tolmerus cingulatus (assembly GCA_959613345.1). Classification (NCBI taxonomy): domain Eukaryota; kingdom Metazoa; phylum Arthropoda; class Insecta; order Diptera; family Asilidae; genus Tolmerus; species Tolmerus cingulatus. The sequence continues at coordinate 12,777,500 of OY390708.1, read as the reverse complement.
CAAATCCGCAAATTGCATAAGTCATTATCCCGTTTGATCGGAACTAAATAAAATAAAAATTTATAATATAACTTATCATGCGAGATAAGATAAAATTTCCTACAGATAGAAGTCCTTCTTTGGTGTATTCACCGAGTCTTTGGTAGGCGACGAACTCGTTTATAATTGACTTTGTGGCGATGACTTTGGCCGCGGCATCGCACTCTTTCCACGGGATGCCCATGGACCAGCTGATTGGCATGAATAATTTAGAGAATAACCACTCAAAAGTTATGTCAACTCCCACTAAATAACCCAACCAATTTACTACGCCGTTAATGAACGCTATAAAAGCTACAAACGCCACGAGGTTTGCTATGATGCCTAGAACAATCTGAATTGCTATCGAGGCTCCATTCGAGGCTGCATCCAGGAGTGAACTTTCCTGTCTGAAATTTTAAAAATTCCCTTTATCATTTCTTTTTCATTCGATAAGTAACTTTCAGGAGGCACACCGCTGTGTTTAGTCAAAAACTTCTATTCTTTTACTTAAATTTTCTTAAGATGCATAATTACTTTTAAATTCTTAAGTTCCTATTCGTAAAATTAGCGAACTTGTGTCTTGAACCATGAAATTTTATTACAACACTATTTTAGAAAACCCATATGACAAAAATGAAGCGTATTCTACGTTTAAGTACTTCAAAAAGTTTTCGAAAGTATTGAAGAACATTTGCTCTAAACAAATAACATCGATGTGTGTTTCGGGCCGTTGCCATGTTGCAAAACAAATTGTACTTGCATTCATCGTTGAGTCTTTTATTTATTTCCGGTGTTCTCCATTGAAAAAATGAAAAATAAAAGCAATACTTACGATTTCTCTAGTTGCATGTCTGAATCAGATTTAGTTTTGCTTTCTTCTGTTTCCGGGAAGTAAAGCTTGGACATCGCGAGGGTTGCTGGTGCAGCCATAACACTGGACGTAATCAAATGAGCCGGGGATGCCCCGAAGGACATGTAGGCTGCTAATACAGTTCCTGAGACTGTTGCAAATCCAGACACCATAATTGCATGCATTTCAGACGCCGTCAACAGTTTTATGTAGGGCCTGATAAGCAGTGGTGCTTCTGACATTCCCAGAAATATGTTTGCAGCAGCATTAACACTTTCGCAAACTGTGGTACCTAAGATTTGCTGAAGTATCCAACCCAACTTTGAAATTGTCCACTGCATTACTCCGATGTAATACAAAATTGAAATGCAGAAACTGAAGAAGAAAATAACTGGCAAGATCGCAAATGCGAATATCTGCTTCTTAATAATTTCTTCTCCGAAAACGAATACTGTTCCATCATTGGTGTATGAAAGAAAAATAGCGACCTTGTCTCCAACGCACTGGAAAATACTCCGTCCAACTTCCCATCTTATGCATAAAACTCCAAGTAAAAATTGGCAAATAATTCCACATATAATCGGTCTCCATCTGATTGCGCTGCGGTCCGTTGAAAAGACATACCCTGCTGCATAAAAAAATAATGGACAGGCAATAGAAATGAGTCTTTCCTCTGATCCTCGCGTTTCGAAGTATAAAAATACGCCCAGGGCAGTTAATATAATGAGGAATATTACAGACAATATTATCCTAAAAGATTATGTTTATTTTTAAATCAGGTGAAAGTATAAAAATACTTACTTGCTTTTTAAAAATGCGCTAATTGCATATGACAGTGGAGAAAGGACTTTGTGATGAACTTTCTTGCCAAGCATTGGCTTAAATACGTAGTAATAAAATAGGAATATGTAGGTGAGCGACGTTAGAATGATAAGCATGCCGAATCCATTGCACCATTGCATTCCACACCTTCCATGGCAACGTCCATCAGTACCATTATAGGCGGGTCTTTCCTGACCTATTTCTGGAAAAATATAATATAAGGCAAATAAATTAATTCAATTTGAATGCAACAACTTATTTTAACAATACGTGAATAACCGTCTAAGTCAAACTCTCTTTTTTTCAAATATTAAACCATTTATTTGTTAATCGATGTTTCTTACCTGAATACAGAAAATACCAAATAGAATAAGAGAAGTATAATCCAACTAGTATGTGTAAAATTGTGTAGCCGCATATGGTCACTAATCTTTTATGATCTCTCAACCATCTTTTGAAATAGTTTTCCTCTTCGACATTTTCATTATTTTTTAACCCATATGGGTAATTGTTTCGTAAGGAATCCTAGAATTTTAAATATTGTTTGATAAATAAATAAATTATTTCAATTACTCTATCTATGTTCAGTTATTATAATTATTCTATTAAGCCAAAGTCAAATCTAGGCTAGGTAGTACCGCAAGTAAATAACTAATAAATGGTATGGCATAGTCGGAAAAACATACTACATAGTGTTATTCAGACAAGTTTTTTGAAACATTGTCAATTGTTTTTCGCCATTGTTAAATTTGTTAAAATCGTTATAAAACATTCATGATTAAGCTCGTGTTTTGCGTTTTGTGAATTTCACCTTCCCCTCTGCATAGAAAACAATAGATTGACGGCTATTATTTCTTCCGTAAAAACAATTTTTCAAACAATTTGTTTTAATAAATTTATTCAAGCAATTACAAATGACGGCTTTAATATGAATTCAATAGTTACTTTGATACTTATCTAGGCCAAACTCGGCTTGGGTTTTACCGGAATAAATCGATACCGAACACTTCAAAGATAAAAAATTCAAATGTTTTAATTTCTAAAGACTGTAACTGAAGATTTTAATTTCGGAGTCCAAAAGAAAATCTCTGTAGACTTTAAAATCTTTTTGAACAAATGGATAAGAATCATACTTACATTTTCATTTTCAGATTCTTTTCTCTTTCTAATGTTTATAACCTGATAATATATGGAAAAAAATTGTTATTTTTATGATAATTGCAATAAAAAAGAATTTATCTTACGCTGTCATCGCGAAATGCAGGATTGTCTGTTCCGCTCATGTTTTATCTGTAATTTCATAAAATTATATATTAATACTACAAGTTTACGCTATCAAATTTTAGATTTTCCCATCACTGATCTCTAATTTGACATTTAAAAATGAAAAATAAATATCATGTGAAATGAAATCAATAGTTAAAGGCAATTTAAGAGATAAACATTTGTGAGATATAATAATAATTTTGTTGTTCGTTAATGCTTTACGCGAAATTTTATTTTGCCGCTTTTGCATATTTAATAGTTAGAATTTTTTGTTTTAAAATTAAAACTGAATATTTATTTTTCCGATCGTAGCTCCGAGAAAACAGATTTTAAGCGAAAATGGGACCTGAAAATTAGTTTTTTAAGTATTAAATTGTACTTGTATTTTGGACTCTAGACTACTTAAACATCAGTAATTTTAAAATTTGGAAGAAAGTGAGCATTGCTTTGAAATTACAATATTCTTTGATAAGAAAAACCTAAAGGTAATTTGCTTAATTTGAAATAAATTTTATTTGGAGACATTCTTGACTAGGTTTGCCTAAATTAAATAAAACAAGTTGAATAATGCACTTATCGTTCATTTTGGAGTCATATTTGATTGCAAAATTATTATTACTCTCATTTACCTCATTAAGAAAAATCAAATCGAAGAACAGCACGCTAATAAAGATAAAATACGATTTGGAAAATTTCGACTGCAGAACTGAAAATTGCTAATGGAAAACTCCTTAAAAGGAATATTTCCTTATTTGTCTTTATCACAAGTCTCAACTTCTTCAACCCTAATTCTACTGCTCGATCAAAAGAATGTTTATATTGGTTCTTTGTTTTGAGCCAAAGTGCAAATATAGCAATTTTATTTAGTAGCTAAGTTTTTTATTATTCCAAATTGCTTATATTTTACAGAAAAGTGATTCCTTTAATTTTTTCTTATAAAAAGTTTGAGATAATTAATTGAATTTCAGTTACTATTAGCCTATCAGGTTTTCTGAAAACGTTATTTATTTTAATTAAAATGCATTCGAGTTGAACAGGAATATGAGTTTTTTTTGAGGGGATTTAACACTCTACTCTTTCTTTTAATGAAATATTAAGCAATAAATCAATAAAAGATGTATATATAAGAACAAAGACTCAATAAAGCGTAGTAATCCTAGATAAAAGTTATCTTAGAATGAAGTGCAAAGGCGTCAGGCCAGGTATTATCAAGATAACATAATTTATTTAAAACTGTTTTTTTGTTATTTATCTACACAGAAGAGGTGTGTACGTAGTTTGTTTTATTTTGACTCTGAAACTAGAGGATTTATCAGGGTATTAAAGAATTATTGCAGAAGACGAAGTGTGCATCGGCTGACATTTTTTTTTAACGAATCTATTTTAGTTACATGCAACTGAATATTTTGAAATTCCTTTGTAATTTTGTAAAGTGCTTAGTGTATTTATCAGGGAACTGATTGTGCTTTCTGAAAAGTTAAGTAAAATACTGGTTGGTTTATAAATTCATCACTCTTACTATTCTTTCTGATTATCTCAAAACTAATCAGAGATAAGGTAATACAATTTAAGCTAGAAATTAAGATAATTTCGTTTGAGTCCTGAATTCTTCCACAATAATGCGTTGGCTCTTCAATTTAAATTCAAATAAAAATTACGTTTACCTGAAGCATAGAAAACAAGCGTAATCAACTTTGTTTTTTTGCTGCTGAGCCTTTAATTACGTCGCGATGCTGAGTTACACAGCATTTTCTAAATTTCAATGCCAATTGTTTTACTTCGATTGGAAATAATAAAATGTGTTTTCAAATTCCTAAGAGCTCATAAAAATTTCTTACGATATTTTATGACAAATCTGGAATTATTTCATTACAACAAATATTATAATATATTTCAAGTATGGTATGTCTAAGTGGCAAATTTTTAAACAATAATTAATGGTCCTATAAGCGAAATTCAATTATGTACATTTTAACATTTAAAGAATATTGGTTTAATTCCAATAGTTGAAATAAATGAAATTTACTGACGTGTGATTATTTCCCTTATTAGAGAATAGATAATGACATTTTAATTAATAAAAACTTATTAAATCATTTTTTTCTTGTTCCATATCTATTTTCAATTTAAACTTATAACATAGGTGGAAATAAATAAACTTATGAACACAATTAATGACTTAATAATTTTCTAGGAATCCCCCTCAGAGTGACACCAATTTAACGCAAATGCGATAATGCTCCAATAATGTAACAAAAGATTCACTTCTTTGCATTCGGGGGAAAAAAAGTCACCTTAAACTACATTATTAATAAAATATTATTAAACGTGTTTGGCACCTTAAATTATATTCCCGAATTGACGAGAGTGAAGAGAAATTAAACTATTTTATAGATGTATGCAACAAGATTTCCCACAACAGGTAAAACACAGAATACTTCACAAGAACGCACGTGAATTTTTAACAAACACAGGTAAAAAGTCGACTTTTATTTTGAAAGATTCGAACGAAACTTGATTGGACATCTCACGTGAATACTTTTTCCATTTTTAGGACAACCTTACTGTCGCAAAGTCGAGCTTTGACTGATTTTACCTGTCGATTAACTCTCCCGCAGCTGCCAGTATCAAAGACGTTAACTACCTACGAAAGAGTCTAAAAGTATAAGTTAAGTTTTGAGGGGATCTTGGAAATCGACGCTTATCGAATTATTACCAGCTGATATATCACAGATTGTGCAAAAATGGTTTATTGGCAACTGTCGTATTAATGATTAAGATAAGAAACATATTATACAATTGTTCGTTGGACGCGAAATATTTTGATAATGGATGTGAAAGGAGGCAAAGCATGAGAAACGCCTTCCTCTCAGAACTTTAGATTAGGAAAGAAATACCACAGATATTTTGATAAGAAGATTCGGTGATAAGCAAATTCCTTTGATTTTTTTGGCAATATTTTAAAGATACACATGTATAAACGAACACGAAAATTGTATATGCATTAAAGTGGGTATTAGAGAAACAAATGACTGCGTTCTGAAATCGCTGGGTAATAACTTAACGTACCCGGCACGAGTTAACACAAGATACGAAAAGGCGAAAAAAAGAACAGATTTATTATAAAGTTCAACAAAGGCTTCAAACATTTTATTGTTTATTAAAATTTTTACTAAATTATTTAAAATAATTCAAAGTGTTTCATTTATCTGAAGTCAATAAATACAACTTTTATAAAACATACGATGTTATATAAAGCTCTCAGAAAGGACGTTATTTAAAGATTTTTAAGAAGACAAAAATTCAAAGTCTTAATATCCAGTCCCTATCCATAATTTGAATACAGGTAATAAATTGCATCAGTCAGCGGCTTGTTAAAATGTGATTGTGCAATAAATTTCGTGAACTAACAGAGACTGTTTTGGTTTAACTTAAAATTGTAACAGGAACCAACAACCAACTGCTTCAATACTTGGATTTACAAATACTTGTATATGAAAATTGTTTGATATGTAAGTAATTGAATTTTTCTGAGCTTAATTCTCTTTTAAATTATTTCATCTAACTTACTTTAGAGTTTGTTGGTTACGATCATAAAACTAGCCTTATTAAGCCTTCATAGATTTAACTGAAAAAATTATAAATTCGTTACAACATAAATTTTGTTAATTTTGTTTGAACATTTACCTACAAACAAAAAGTTTTATTAAAACGAGAACAATTCAAATCACTTTGCCACATTGTTTTCAACTTTTATCACATTTTACCCACGGCAACGAAAAGAAATTCCGCTATGGAATGGTCCACAGTTTAGAAATACCTTCACCTTTACATAAAGTAGCTGAGGTAAACGCTATTAGAAATTGTACTTACATTTGAAACACCTACACGCGAAACATTTTACCTGCTGAAAAGAAAAGGTACGCACAATTTTTATATGCAAAGTTTTGCATGAATTTACCGTGGAGTTTACCTAGTCAAATTTCAAATGGCGCCTTCGAGCACTTTTAAATATTTCTGAGAGAATATTTAAGGTTGCTTAATTTTATTGTTCTAGCCCACATTTATCCCATGATTCTTGCTGCCATCCTATTTTCAATAACGCGAGTGTAAATGGCTGAATTGAATGGTTTAAAAATCACAAAAGTTTTCGTAATCGAGCAGCTAGGTTGTACGTCATTCAAATTTTAAAGTGAAGTTGGTGTAATTTTTGTCGTATTACATTATTCATACACGAAAAATAAAATGTACTAAGAATTTCTAGATAGGATAGATAGATGTTTTAGAGATCATAGATGTTTTTCTTTGGTTTTACAAAAAAAAAAAAAAAAAAAAAATTGATCAAATTATAAAAACACGATATCTAGTACGAAGTACATATAATATTCTTTAAATTACTAAAACTTCATTAATTAAACATTTTATTTTGCATATTTTAATATGATGCTGTGTATATTTTAGAAAAAGTGCAAAATATTGCTATAAATTTCACAGTAAATCAAATTAATAGTTAGCAGAAATAGATTCATAGTTATATTTAATTTTTTATTTATTTATTTTATATTATTGCAATTGAAATAAATGACTCTGCGTATTAAAGAAACTACATCGAATCTGACTATCTCTAGAGATAAATGCTGTGTAGTTTATATATTTTTTGATTTCAGATATCTTAAGTGCCTGCCTACTTAAAAGAAGTTTTATTGATGAGTGCGGAAGTTGTGGCAACCTCAGTTTCTTATAGTAAATACTTTTTGATAAAATTCAATAAACCCTTCTGAGAAAAGCTGTCTGTGTATGAAAAAAGCATGTTGTAATAGAGATAACTAAATTTAAGAGACTTTATCTCTTTTATGTCGTTCGTATATGAGGAAGAAGTTTTTTTAATTAATAATTAATCTATATGCTATCAAAGATAAAATCAATGATAAGGGATACCACTTCAAGTGTATGGATTGGTGCTGTAACCAATCTTTTAATTTAATAATATAACCAGATTAGTTAGATGTGGGTGGTAAAACTCTTCGAGATTAATTGACTAAATTATTAATTAGTTCATTCACCTTATAGGGCCTTTTATTAATCAGAATTATTTTGATAGTGACAAAGCAATAGCGGAATGTATTGCTTTAGAACTTAATTTTTTAATTATGCTAATTACACTCACCAGTGTTTTTTTGTTTTTGCTTTTATAAAAGTAATGAATAAAAGGCAAATATAAATGTAATTGCTATTTTATTTGATTTATATTTATGTGATAGCCAAGTATGCATGGTTATCTAGGTATAATGTTATCAACTGCCACAATATTTAAATAAATTAGAAAAGGGTTGACCTTTTGCTCTCCAGTAAGTTTTAACTTTAAAACTAAATTCTAGGTTCTAAATTGAAATATTTATATACAGGTTTTCGAGTTCCTACGAAAGTACTATTAAAAAAATGCGCCGTGGCCGAGCGCATCAGTTCTGATATCGACTCATCTTACGAATAATTGTCATCTATAAGTTACGGAGCCAAAAATGTTTAAGCATGCACAGCCATTCATACAGTCACCTATTCGAACATAAATTAGTATATATTACGGAAGGAGGAACATAATTCTTCGGAAGAGCTCACTACAAGTACAAGCACTTTCTAGTATTTTAAGCATTTTACAACTGATAGAAAAAAAACTTAAGAGTTAATTAAGTCGGTCGGCTTTACGGGCGGCTGAAATTATTCCTCCAGGCTTAAATTACTGCTGGTGGTCTCTTGCCTCCTCTCCTGGTGGTGGTGGTGGCGGTTATGGTGGCCCTGTTCATGTCTTCTCCTGTGGGATCTCGTGTATTCGGTGTATTCCAGCAATTTTTCGGTTGTAGAAGGTTGATCAGGGGTACTGGGACTGGTGTTGCTGTGATGATGTGCAGGTCTGTGGCTATGATGAGCATTATGGTTGCTGTTGTGCCGATGTGGCACAACACTTCTAAAGTCTATCAATTTGATGTCCAATCTTGGGGATCTGAATTTAAAAGAAAATATCATTGTAACTATGTATTTTTTGTACAGTTTATAAAATTTTACATTTTTTCATAGCCAAAAACTACAACGATGGGATCTTTTATTTTAAATACTACTGGTTTTGAAAACTAGCACAAAGATCAAAAACAATTTTAAATTTTACACTTTTATTAATTTACATCACTCGGAACTGATTAAGTAGCAACTCAAGCAACAAGAAAGTATCTGTTTAGATTTGTGTCAAAATGATGAACGAGCTACTCGTAAAATAGTATCTATAATCAATAAGGAGATTGAATCAGTGAAACACTTAAAAAGTGCTCTTCTCAACAATGCAGTTGACGTAGATAAGTAATATTCAATATTTTCTAAGAGCTCGATAGAAGTATCGTCATTTTAAGGAGGGGTTTTTAAGAAGTTGGCAAATAGATAATGCGAATGAAAGTCAAGGCCGGTTAAACAAGTATAATCAAGCTTTTTAGAACTCTTGAAATAAGATTTAAATATATATATATTTTTATTATAAGACGGATTGAAAAGTTCTAAAAATTGTTTATAATAAAGTTATTTTATAAATCAAAAAGCAAAATGCGTATAATTTATTACAGATTCTTAATTTACTATTAATTTGTAATTTTATTTACCTTGGCACGTTTTCCATGTCATTTGCAGGCCAAGCATCGTATTGTCCGTAGAAGTTCCATGGGATGGCTGGAACTGTAGGATTATAGAAAATAAATTTAATAAAGCATGTTGATTGAAGATAATTTTGTAAAAATGGACAAAACATTGGTTGCTTTTAGTTAAACACAACAAATTTCCACACTTACTAAAAACTAAAATTATAAAGACAATTAGGTAAATATTACACCTTTATACTTATTGTTCGAAAACCACACATAAAAATAATATAAAAGACAACACTTTAACAGGCTTAAGCCATGCGTTTCTTGTTAGCGTGTTAGACCTTTATTTCGTAGTTACTAACCTTTTGTTTTGGTGTTTTATTACCCTCAAAGTTTAACAAAATAGCTTCTTTTTATTAAGATTTCATTTTTAATATTTTGTGAAAATATATCATCATACTTGCTTGCATGAAATTTTAAAACGTAAATTCTTTTTTTTCCTAATTGACATGTTAATTGCAGTTGAATTGTTATAATTACAACTGCAAAAAATAGCTGTAAAACGACGTTTTACTATATGTATTTACTAACTGATTTGTACAACATCTTATACCAAGAGTTGGAAATCGAAATAACGATAACAGAAAAGATATTAAGTTGTGATCGATATTCATTTTATATTTTTTTTTAAAATATGAATATGTTAACATTTTTCGTTCAATATTGACGTGATAATAACCATCAAGGTTTTTCGAAGATTGTTTAATGATTGGTAAACATTTTTGTTTTTTGTTTTGTAAGCAAGTTTACTATGTTTATGTTATTGCGTATTCGATTCGAAGTCACTAGCTTTCGGTTGATTTGATGCAATGTAGCTTTTTTTTAAAGAAATGTTGAAGATAAGTTGTGAAAGTGTGGATTTGAGTTAGGGTAGCGAACTAAAAAGTTTTCAAGTTAAACTTGAATTAAGTTAAGTTTTGGTTGAGTCCACACTAACGAAGCTTTTCAATATTAAAGTTGGCTTGCTAAGCCTGATGGTTTAGTGTAGTGGGCTTACAGGCGTTTTTGACGGTGATCGTTTTAAGCCAATAGCACTACAAAAAGCGTTTAGCCGCTGCGCGTCATGACTGCGAGCACTACAAGTGATTTGATTAAGTAACGATCCCGGATACAGAATGCTTACAGAGTTATTTTCTTGTAAACCGATACCTGAGAAGGCAAGCATGTCCAGACACCTGGCTGGCATTTGCTTGCTTCGCTTATTGAGCCTGTGTTTACGTGATTTGCTGAATTTGTCGATCGAGTCAAAATGATCTTGTTAGACGTACACAAGGCTTGCGATACTTGACACGATCGGACGATTTAGCGACGACCCATGATTGGTCAAGGTTAAGATATTGATGTCTTTCTGAACCAAGTTGTTTGTTTGGAAAAAGTTGTTGTTTTGTTTTATTTTAGTGAGTTAGCGCTTGCAAAGGAACACGGCACACTTACATGCCTCTGAACATTTTGGCGGCTCAAAATATAGTCCAGCTTTTAGTGGTTTCTCTTCTTCATCATGAACTTCAATGGTCAGCCATCCGACCATCATTAGAAGGCGATTATTGTTATTGTTGGAATTATAGTTGACATTGCGACTTTGTCTCTCTGCTTTTTCCCATAAATTAATGGCTTTTTTTACATCAATCTCGATCCAGCCAGTCTGAGACATATTCAGCATGATAGTGTTACAGATTCTCTTCTTTTTTTCTGCAGAGGAAGAATTAAATATATTATTTACTGAAACTGGAGATATATAGTAAATGGGTGTTGTATTATGGGCGGGGAATTGGACTAACCTCTCTTGTTCCTCTTCAGGTGTTGAATGGTAGACACTGTTACACGAATTTGGGACTCAACAGGAGCGTCGTCACAGTTTGGGGTTTTAGGTGTTGTCGCCGACTCCGGTTGAGGATTAAGCTTGAAAAGTCTTTAGAAAAACAACATTTTATATTATTTTCAGTGTTTCGAAGTTGGAAGTGTTTGCTCTATACCTCAAAACTGCAGTGTCTAGATACATGTCTGGATGGGTATTTTCGAAAAGACTAGCTGCAAATCTTATTGTGAGGTTATTTTCTTGTTGCCAAGTTGATTCATTAATTTGGGCACATGTGGGATATGCAGCCATCTCATGAATTGGTACATTGTCATAATCAACATTATAACCATTTATTGCATTTTCAATTTTACTTTTGACATCTTGGTATCTGAAATTTGGAGAAGAAAGGGATCACTTAGATAATTATTTGTTTTCTGTGTACTTTGGAGAGGTGTTTAAAAATAAATTTATACTTGGCAATTATTTCTTCAAAAGGAATTTTAAAAATAGGGTGTTTTATTTATAATTTCTTATTCCTACAATTTAAATATGTATCCTAGTGATATGTACATATGTTATTGGATTGAAAAAGTATTAATGTGTGTAAGATATGATCAAACAAGGAATAATACTAGATATATAAGGTTTATTTTCTCGAAATCCCGTAAAGGTAAGTGTTGGCGTTTTTTAATTCGGCTGACTTCAAATGTTGTGCCCAATTTTAAAACTTACACATTTATAAAATATATTTATTATTATAGTTTATAATATTTTTCTAAATAACCAATTTTGGAAAAGTAAAATTTGGCTAAATGAATTTTACAGGTTTAAACTACGGTCAATTAAAAAAATAGAATTCATATTGCTTGTATAAATTATGTCAAATACAAATATACATATATACAATAAGTAAGTTATGTTCTTATGTTGGAAAATTTATGAAACACAAATACGATTTCCAGAATAATTTTAAAGGAAAATGTAACAGCGGAATAAGACGTAAGACTGTATTATCTAAGACTACGGCATTAATACAAAAATAGCCAAAATATGTGCTAGAATTAATTGCACAGCCACGCAATTTAATCAAGCCTTATAAAAAGATATTTTCAGCCCAGAAGCCAGATGCATCTCGCGGACGAAACCTGCCCCAACGTGGAGCGGCCGCGCAACCGCCAAAGTCCAGCTACAAAGTTGCAACGCGCCGCAGTCTGGGCCAGCATCCACAGAGTTCCCCTATCAATTCACGTGCAAATCGGAGCCCACAATTTCTCAAGCAACATTTATTTGTCGCGTGAATCAGCGGCGGCTAGAGATCCTCGGCGAATCCTAAGGCGGCGGCCGGAGCCGGACCGGGCCGGGCCGCAGCCGTGGCCGCAGCCGCAGACCGTTCACGTAATTACAGTCTCGAAATCAACATGTACATAATAATTAGACATTAATTCCACGCCGTCGGAAGAAATCCAGTTCCAGACGAAGTTCACTCTCCGTCGTTAGATCGTCCCAGACAGGTCTGGTGATCTCGTGCGCAGCTAGACGCGCCCGTAGACTAAAATATCGCCTAGCGCGGCTAAGGGCCGGCTGCAGACCGTGAAAGAAAACCCTACGTCTACGCGTTACTACGATTTCAAATGTCTGACAACCGCGCTCCGGCCGGCGGTAGGAGGATGTCGTGAGCGCTTTCATCTCGTTTTTGTAATAATTTAACGAGTCTTATTTCTTTCCCTTTCGATTCATAAGCCATCAATGTCGTCTGCGCATTGCAGACGTGTCTAATATTAAATTCCACCATTATACAGTATAATAGTTTTCTCTACGGCTTCAAATAACTACTGCGCTAACCAGTTAAACGAGAGTCACTAGCCGGCTGAAATCGCATACCTCCAGTGGTTTTTCTATTTCTAAGCGCATTTGAACTCATGTCTCTAATGAGGCATCGTCGCGCCTAGATCACGCTTCCCGGCTCCGCGCACTTCACCTTCTGTTTTCGATTAAATTTCAATAAGTTACCGCGCTACCAGTTCTGACTTTTATTTTTTAGTTTTTGGCGTTTCTTCACTGGCGGCTGGCTTATTGCGATTTTGCACACACCCGACACTTGAATTTTATTAATTTTTATTATCTTCCTGGGCTCCCCTTCATTTTCGCAGACGTCTCCTCATTTAAATTTATTTAACTAATGCTTTTTGTTAAGAACATTAAGAGTACTTCGGCAGTTTATTCGAAGGATATAGAAAAATCGTTACATTCAAATTTTAATGCTTTTGTCGTAATATAACATAAAATCTGTACAGTAATAAATTAATCTTTTACTAGCGTTTCATATACATATTTAATATTTTGGATGATATGTATTGCAAAACGAAAAGCTTATAATTCCAAACGTTGAAAAATAAAGCGTATAAGCTAATCAATAATAATTTAGGAGCCACATTCATTAATTTAAGGACCAACCCTAATTCAAAATTATTCTGGACTGGAAATAGTTTTTTTTAAAACCATTGTAAAAGTTCTCGTATTCAAATTAAAATGTTGTGATTTAGGTGTTTGATTAAGAACTGAACCCTGGACGTGGATATGAGATATCCCATATTATTGCACGGAATATCAAGACTCAAAAAGTTATTATTATTACTACTCGAGATATCGAAGAAACTTAAAAAAATAAGGAGTCCACGAAAAAATAATACTTTACTGGGTTTGCCATACCCTATATGTATTTTCCTTCAAATAGAGATAGTTTCAACTTGGGCTTGGGCTGTAAGGAATTGTTTAAAACTGTATAATATGAACAATTATATTTCCAATTGTTTAAGGTTTAAAAGACTGGCTTCATAGACAACATATGCACTTATTTATTTATTTAATCCTTATTAAATAAAAATATAATTCTACTCTACCTTATGTTAAGTGCTCTCAGGAACCAAGTTCATGTGGCGCATCCTAATTATAATTTAATTTGAACTAGCAGACTACAAAGGATATTGGGATGCAATTAATCTTTTTACATTTGCCTATCTTATTCTGTATTTTAATTACGCCCAAAAATTTCCCAATTTAAGGATTAAATGTTGTAAAACATTTACTGTGAATTTATTATCCACTTTTGGATGCACGAAAATTTTAATAAAGGTACGTTTAAATTAGCAATGTTTGTAATTTGTATGCAAAAGGTTTTTATGTTGTGAAATGTCGCTAATCAAAAAATTGTGCAGTTTCTTATATAACATTTCTACATAAATTTGTTATATCTTTCTAAAGCCCTCCACTAAATTGTGGTTCTGAGCTGCGACTTAGAGTCTAAGGAATGCCAGGGACGTCTTTAATTTGTTTAAGGGTAACATAAAACCACATACTTCAAAATGCAAGCGGAGACGGACACAGTCCCTCATAATTGCCTGTCCGGACACCTATTCGTCTTCATAAAAGAAAACGCCCAGAAAGAATGTTTCCTTTGAAATGAGACGAAAAAACGAAGAATGAGTGAATGTAAACAAAACGACAAACAGCCTTGACAATCATTTTAATCAGAGACTGGCAAAAAATCGGTCGAATGTAGGTCCCAATTTACTACAAGATTGCGTCCGTCTATTGCAAGGCAATTTTGGGGCGCATCATTTTGTGCGGTGCGCTGCGTGCATCCTCCGAACGCGGATAATTTTTCTATTTACGAGACGAAATTAGCTCCGGTGATAAAAAATGAATTCTTGAGGAACACGCGCATGTGCATCCCATCACCCGCTGTATGGGAGACGAAATTAGCGTCAGCCCGCGCGACACGCGCATCTCGCGGATCTCGCGGGTCTCGCGGATCTCGCGGATCTCGCGACTGCCGCCGAGTCCCTTTCGAATTCAGCTGATTCGCAGGATGGCACAAATAAAAAGACTTCCTGGACACGTCATTCGCTCAAATTGAAGGTCAGACCTCTGACGGGGCTGCGCCGTCGCAGGCTTATTAGATTGCGACTCGCAGACAATCAGCGCGCCCCCAGTAACGAGCGTCTGGCGCGCGTTTTAATTAAATCCGCGAAAAGTATCTTATAATTGGCTGCTTTCACGCTTTTGACAGGAATCATGTCATAGGTGAGCGAGGAGTGATTCACGGCTTCCTGCTCGCCGTCTGGACCGGCACCGGGTCACGCTGGAGCGCGGCAGACGCGGCTGCAATTTTCTATCTTCGTCAGCGCGGGTCCTTAAAATAGTCTTGCCAGATTTTGTAAGGTTGGCGTAAAAGTTCAGTTGTGGGTTTTAATCAAGATTTTATTTAAAAAAACTTTTATACATGTATGTATATTTCTTTTAATCCTAATCCAAACATTCTCCTTGACTATGATTCTGAGTTTTTACAAAAAAAAACGACTTCTGGTCCATTACAAATTGTAAACATTTCAAAACAAATAATTTGAACAAAATTATTATAAAGAGTTTTTGAAAATTTTATATGGAACTGAAAATGAGGCCGAGATTTAAGCAAAGTTAAAAGTTTTTTTAAATACGAAACCTTTTTTTCGAAAAATTCGTAAAGCTTTTCTAAATTTTATGGTAATACATATATTATGCTCCTTCAACAATTGAAATTTACTGAAAACTCCAGAGATTGATATGCATTATACATATATATGTATGTATATTTAATCTAGAAATTTATGAATGCATGCATAATAATATATATAGGTATTATAATGTAAATAATACCACATAAAATGTCAAATATACCCATATAATATTATGTTTATTAAAGTTATAAGAATTAGCTCTTGTAACTCTCAAAAAAAAAAAATACAGAAACTACATTTACATAAAATCACCTTTCTTTTTGTAGTCCGTACCTCGATGTGAAAAAACAAAAGTCTATCCTTGGTCAAAGGATCACTTTCTTGTCTGTTTATCTGTCCATTACAACCTTTTTCTCAGGGATGACTGCAGTCAACGACTTAAAATTAATTCCAAATACAGCCTAATAAAGAGTTATGTAAGGAATTAATGTTTGTATTGATGGACTAAAAAAGCCTTTTAAAGTTTATTTTAATATTGACGGACAAAACCTGTACCCTGTTTATAGGTACATACATATATACATTGCCTTAGACAATCTTGAAAAGTCACATCACAAGTAAAAAAGGACATCCGAAAATCATTAATGTCTAGTTTCAAACCCTACCTACATCACTAGAGAGCCAATCAACTTTGACAAGGCTAAGATCATTTGTTTTGTTAATTAATAATTTTAATAATGGTTATATTCTACTTGACGAGCTCTAAAAAATTACATACCACATGCGCGTTTATGGCCATTCATTCAAATTATTTAATAATGTTAAAGTGTGCTATCGTTTTGTTAATAGGTTCTACATAAATATTGTGAAAATATTTAGGTTAATCGGAACAACATACATGTCTATTTATTTTATTGTTTTAGTGTTTGTTTTTAAATAAAATTTATTTTAATTTTTTAACAAAAGTTGATAAAAACGATTTAGGGGATCTAATATCAGTATGCATGATAATTTATAACGTTAAAATAAAGGAAGTAATCAGCGTTGGTAATGAAAATCAGAACGTCTGGCGAGTCTACCTTAAAAGGCGAGACAAGATAAACTGTCCAGAGCAATTCAAAAATATTAAGGGCTACGGCGGACGAAAACGCATGCATGCAGCTAATTGCATCTTGAATGAGGAGAGAATGCATTTTGGAAATTTTGGTCAGACAGGCTGTGCGTTTTGATTTTATTTGAGGACTTATCAGTGTCTGTCCGTATTATATTGCGGTTATTTGTCCGCATCAACTTACCCTGCGTGCAACCGGCGGGCCGGCCGACCAAGATACTTTATATGTATAAACCTGGTGGAAAAGGAGCCGGCAACCGGCCAAAATAGGACCAGGGCTCCAAAGTGCATCCAAGTAAAGTGATTCATGAAAACAGGCATAGGATGACATGCAAAACTTGTAGTCGGAATATAATTAAGGAGGAAGGGGAGCGGAAATGCACGCAGTGCAACTGCAGTTTCCAGACGAAAACAACGTCCAGTCGCAAGAAAAACAAGAATAATTATTAAAAACAGAGTGCAACGTCTGGTGCATCTCTCCCCGGGCCGTCCGGGGCTCCCAACCGCTGATAACTCTCAAAAACTGCATTCGACCCACAAACTCCGTGCAGCCAAAATAAGAACAGCAAAATGCCTCTAAATTTGATAAACAAGACAGACAAAAAACCAAAACGGCAGCAGCCAAGAAAATTGCATCAGGATGCAATGTCACTGCATCGAGAGGGTTAAATGAAGGTGAATTTCTGATACAACTTCGGCAACAAGGGCACAGCCTGCAGACGTAATTTTGACTGGTTTCATTATTTGAAATTTGATGAAGACTACGGCGAGACAGTCTCGTCTGAGAGTGGTTTTTTAATGCGCTTCAATTAAACGTTTGCGAAATTCACCTGCCGTCTCAAGGAGTTTGCAAATTCGGGAAAAGGGTTTTTGCTTTCGCAACATATTTTGTCTACTAGGAAACGGATTTACAGGAAGTATTAACTTGGAGTATAATTAGGAAAAAATTATAATTTTCCCTCTCTCTATCTTAGCGCTGTTACGAAAACAAACAGAATATGTCTACTATATCAAAAATTCTTATTTTCGGAATTATTAATATAACGCGGTATTCAAAAAGAAAGAACTTCCGATTATTTTTTAACATAATCAAAGTTCCATGTAGCAACGATGATCTTACAAATCCTCAAGAAAACGAATCAAAACAGATTTATTTTTTAGCTTCTAATATAAACCCAATTTAAACAAATAATATAGTACAACAGTTTGAGTTTTTGACATAACGATTGCGAATCATATTTTTAAGAAGCTCAAATTGTAATAATTTGACTTCAAACAAACTCTTATTTTGTATTGACAGATAAACTGTAAGAAAAACAAATTGCTAATCGTATGAATTCAATTCTAGTAAGAAATACAAGTCATCTAAGTGGCGCTTCATAATTAAAACAAAAAGTTGTTGGCAGCATTAAAAAAATTGAATGTACGGAAATTGGAATATCAACAAAAAATTGTTGTTGTTTATGATGTTCTTATATCTTCCGCATGTTGCTAATAGTAGTTATACAAATTAATAACTTTAAATTTTTAAGATGCTTCGAGAAAATTGTAGGAACGTAGTAGCAGTATGCTGTATTATGTTCCGCTTGATTTTTTAATAAGAATGAATCAAAGCACAAAATGCTATGTAAAATTCTAATTTATTTTTTGTTTTTAGTTTAAAATGCATTTGAATAGCTTAAATTTGCTCTCTTTAAGTATAAAGCTCATTTTTTGGGTTTTAAAAAATACTATTTTTATCGCTATGTAACGATGGGAAAATTGTTATAATGGCTGAATTGAAATTAAAAAAGCTATTATTAATAATATACAATTTATGTAACAGAAAAAAGTAAAGAGACTAATACATAATTCAGAACGGTGCTTAATTTTATATTGCATTATAGTAGAAAAAGTTTTCGTCTTATAGATCTCCAAAAATAGCACCACTTGCGCCTCTGAAGTTAAGTTGAAATACATATATCTTCGTACAACTTGTCTTCTATTTATTACTGAGAATACTTTCAGATAAAATAAGTTTTCTTATTTCCAATCGTACATTTGAAATAATCTTGGAATCGATGAAAAACTAGTCATTTTGAAACTAATATGATGAAGCAGATTTATGTAATTCAATTTTCAAAAAGGAATTTACGTGTATTTCAAATTGTATATGTATATATGTAGGGCCAAAATTAATGGTAGCTTCATTGAAAAGTAATAGTTTTGGGATTTTGAATACATTTCTGAATAAAAGAGCTTTATTCGACCTAAGACATTCTGGCTTTTGATTACATATGTACATATACATAACTAGTCAACGAGTAGTTTACTTGTAAATAAAATTTTAGGGTTTTTGTGTTGAAAGCTGCAGTGCCAAGTATAGAAGCGGACATATACCTATTATTCAAATCATTTCGACCTGAAAGGAAAGAAACAAATGCCAAGACGACGTTAACTCTTGCAGAAAAGAGTTTATTGCTCATCAATAGTTGCATGCTACTAAACTCCGTAAAAAGCCACCAATTAACAATCCCGAGTCGCCGGAGCTTCCTGGCGTAACAAAGTGCCTTTCAATTTTCCCTCATTCGATTAACGTTTGACACCAAGCAGCGCAAGGCATCCGAGTCTTGATCCTTTTTGAACGGCCGGGCGACGATAAAAAGCCGCTCAAGGTAACCAACCACTTCTCAAAGCGCATAAAACAAGAAAAGTGAAGGCTGCTCAAATCGTTTCAGAAACAATTTTACACCCTAATGGGTAGTTCCACTGTCAAAAGCATTCAAATAGAGAATGGGGCTCCTTTTACCGTCAGTGTACAAGTTGTCTAGACTTGGAGACCTTAATTCCACCGTCAGCATAAAAATGCAAGAAGGCATGCTCCTCGAATGCAACAAACGAGACACCAAAGCAACAAAAAACTACGAAAGTGCTCGACTACTGTCTGGGCCATGTCTAGCAGCTCCGTTAATGAACTTTTTGTAGGTCGGTGTGTGCGAGAGTAAAACGAAAAACGTGAAATCAAACCACTACAGAGTGGCTCCAGTTTGAAATTACGTCTTTCTTTACGATACGGCAAACGTCTTACGCGCTGTGCAATGAGGCGGCAGCCACCGAGTCTAGAGCGCCCGCGGCCTCACCGTCTTAAGGAAAATTTATACTTTTCTTGTCACCACCGGTCAGCGCGAAACTAGGAAAACGGGCGGCACCCAACCGCCTTTCTTAACCTTTCAATTCACGGCACGGCCACCCCATCATTATGGGCCTCACGTGCCCGCACGAGTGCCAACTGCCAGTTGGTCCATTTCCAACTTCGGCCGACGGGCACTCATCAATCGGCCAGCCTCCGGCTGCAACAATGAGATCTTTCTGGCGCGTCCGCCGAGCTGTTTCGCGGCCAGTCCTGCGATCGTCGTGAATGGACCGCGCTATTCGCCACCGGCGAGTGATTTATCTCCGCCGAGCCGGGATTTATCAAATTTAATATTTTTGCCAGGACCGCGGCGGCCGGCTATTGCCAGGCGATTTCCCGTGGCGGCACCTAGACAAAGTGCCGCCAAAGTTTGGCTCAATGTGCCCCGGTTTTCCGCGACGACTTGTTGCTATTTCCAAGGTGCTGACAAACTTTCCACCTGCACTCTCCGCTTTTCAGCTATTCTTCTTAAAAATAACTATTTGCATAATGTTGCGGGCAACATTAACGAAAATAACTACTTTAGATATAGCAAAGGCATTCTAAAACTAAAACCCTGCAGTGGTACACAGGTAGAATTTACTCCCTTTGAAATTAAAATTCGCTGAAATTCTAATTCTGAGGAATTGTAATTTGTAATTCGCCTTCTAAAAAGGGGTTACTACTCTATGAATTAAGCACATAAATCGAGAAAACTTACAGCATTTGTACATACATATGTGCTTTTTTTTCATTAGGATTACTTTACATAAAATACTTATTTTTATACCAAATTTGCTTGTCAGAATTTTGATTAAAGATAAAATCAAAAACAATCAACAATTGATATAAAAATTCTGAAAATATCACTCTTTTGTTTTGAAAACGAAATAAAAACTGAATTTCTTGATTAATAGTTCGAAAAATTACGTTTACGATAAGATAAAAGATAAATTTAACGGAAATCAGTACTTTTTAATGAAAATTTTTTAAAGTAGTTAACTTTAAGTGCCAATAAGCTAAAATAACATCTTTTGATTCGAAGGCGAAAATAGCTCCTCTTGAACAAACACTGCTCAATTGATATGTTGCCTTTGTAAAGCAGTTATTGGTAAAAGCAAGAAAATAAATTTTCGACAATAATTGCAAATGTTAAAGGTATATAATAATTTTGAAATTTAGTAAGCTCACAGTTCTAAATTTCTTTTAAAACTTATTAAAACTGTTTAAACAATTGAAATACAATCAAACTAAAAATGTAAAAACAAGTTTATTGTTCATTACTTGTGCTTTTATTTATTTTGAATAAGTTTGCGAATTAAGAATACCACTACAAAATTGCTTATTAGCTTACGAAAAGACAATGTAGCATTTATTTATTTGTTTATTCGTTATTTTATTGGATATTAAAAACTCATGCTACAATTTCTCGTTTGTAAAATATTTTATACTTTAAAGATCCTTATACATACATATTCGTGTAATATCTTTACTAAGAAATGAAAATAAATAGTAATTTGAGCATATTTTATATTTAGTTTATTATAAATTATTAATTTAGTTTATATTAGTTTATTTTAGTTTATTTTAAATTATTGATGCAAGTTGAATTTCAATTTTAATTGAACATCATAGAAATCAGATAAGCCATTGAAGTAAAAGTCGACTAAGCTCTAGAATAATTGTATTAAAACTTATGTTTCGATTTCCACATTTTAATGTTACTCCATAAAGAGAAATCTTTAGATATCTTTCTTTACATTTCTTTCGTAACAAAAATTTATATTTACACAGATGTTAGTACCAAACTGATATAATTGTTAATAGTTGCATCTTCGTATACCG
This sequence comes from Tolmerus cingulatus, assembly GCA_959613345.1. Classification (NCBI taxonomy): domain Eukaryota; kingdom Metazoa; phylum Arthropoda; class Insecta; order Diptera; family Asilidae; genus Tolmerus; species Tolmerus cingulatus. The sequence goes on along the minus strand of OY390708.1, from coordinate 12,755,457 downwards.
GGTGACGGACAGAAAAAAAAAATTAACTATGCAGTTGGTGAAAAAAGGGTTTTCAAGTATTTAAACAATAATTACAAATCAAATTGAAATAAATTCTGGTGTTGGCGGTTTTCATGGTGAGTTGAGAAACATTTTCAAAATAGTTGCAGCATCTGCGACTGTCGTTTGACGACGGCGACGGTGAAAATGTTTAGGAAAGTTATTCTTGTCCATTTGCAATGCAATCAATTTGCTAAAATGGGAGAAGGTCGCTCGAGCTTGTTTAATTTCATTTTAAAAATATTCGCAACACAGACAGTAGTTGTAAATATTTAGGTTTATTGGCTGAAGTCTGGCGGGATTTTTATGGGACAGATACTTTCATTTAGCGTAATAGTTTTCAACTCTATGTAAAAGTTTTGATATTTTTGGACATCATTTCTCTGGCTCAGGCTATATCGCTGTATAAGAAGAGGATAAGATATTTATGCACATCACCCATTTGCCTAAAACTTTGCAAATATTCAAATTCGTAGAAAATAGCATATTTTATTTATAGTTGTGCAATTTTTTGAAATAACCATATTTTATTTTGTAATAAATAAATTATTGAAGGTAAATTCGAAGTTAATTAATGCATTTGATTCTTTTAAAATAGTGACGGGAAATTTCGGTAAGGAGGATGCTCAAAGTGATCTCCATTTAAAATTTAATATCGGCTTATTTTATATATATTCTTATTATTTTTACTTTTATACGCAAAAGCTATTTTACAATATTTTCTGTAGGTAATTAGCCGCTGAAAAAAATTTATATTCATAGGCCGATTGAAAATGTCGATATATATATGTTATAAACTATTAGAAATCGCAATAATTTAGAATTCGTGATAGGTATAATTTGTTAGTCAATGTAGTCGTTTTCTTATTATCTTTTGCGATATTGCGAAAACTACGACGAATTCAAGCTATTTTGATCCTTAATAAGACATTTTTCAAAAAATTGCATCCCTGATATTTAAAAAAATGTTTATAAATAGCCAAAATACGCAAATACGTAGCTGTGATAAATCAAACATAATAAAAATATAAGAAAATGCGATCATTACATGCAGTGGCTCACATCACAAATATATCTTGGTTTCTTAAAATTTTCGACAAGAATATCTCCAGCGAAAAATTAAAAATCGATGATTGAAATATAATTTATTGCACGTGTTTTAAATATATTCTGTTCGGTGGCAGAAGTTATCGGCCGCGACTAAAAAGTATATAACGTATTTTAGTGATCTATCAGACGGTTGTGATAAATTTATTACACTATATGCACACAAAAAGTAATATATTTTGTTAATAATCACAGGTTTTTCACACCGATACCGATTGATCGCACTTTTTGAAACAGAGGCAGTTAAAATGGTTTTTCGTGAAATGTTATTTTTAAGATCAGTTTGATCGTATCTAAAAGAATAGCCTAAAGATTTTGTATAAAATTTATATACCACGCATAGGTAGTATACGATCACAAATCACAGAGAAATGAAAGTGAAAGTACTGTCTAAGAAAACTTACCTCATTTCTTTAATTTCAGCTAGTCTGTCCTCGCGTTGGACAGCGCCGCCGTCCGACGAAGCGGTCGTGGGTGATCGCAGCTGCTTCAACTGATCAGCACTAATATTGAATTGGCGCAAGAGACGTTCGTGCTCGGGATTGTTTAAATCAATTACACGTGTTGTGACCGAGCCATCGTTACTATCGCGAAAATGTCGCGACGGTAGGCCTGTTGTGATATCGCCGGCTAGACCTAGGAGGCAGATAGCCGACATCGCTAGAGATATCGAAGGATTCATGTTTTTCTCGTTTTTAATTTTTGAAAATTTGAAAAAAAAATATTGTTCTTTCGTCAAAAAAGGGTTTTTCTTTCTTAAAGAGACGAAGTCAAAAATTGGAACTAAGCACCACCTCAGCACGAGGTAACCGCGGGCATCACACCCGGGAGGGTCTTGGATTGAAAGAGTTCTTTCGCCCGCACTAAAATCTCAGCATAGTCCGGCAGAAGGCCGTTAAAAAACCGGGAAACCTTCGCGCAAATTAAAAATTTCACTACGTCAACAGCTTAACCGAATTTAACGATTTATTTCAAACTTAAGTCTCAGCTACTGCTCTTGCTTAGAACAACACTATTCTGGCGTGGACGAGCCTCCTCTGATTTTCAGATTTCAGTGTTTACTGTAAGAACGCCAAGTATAAAATGATTTGCGCGGAGCACTTTTTAAGTCTTAAATAACATTTCACTTCTCATTGTAGATTTAAACTTTAAGTACTATATACGATACATATAGCTGGATAGTATATTCTGGTTCCCCGGTGTGTGTACGAGCCGCGTATATATGTGCCATTATTTTGAGATGGATATTCAACTCTAGTCACACATTATCACACGCCGCTATCTAGAAGATGACTGTGGTGTAAGACATTTGCTTGATTGTATGCCTTTGACTTTAGAACAGTTCTTGAGGAGCGCATATCAAAATATTGAGGTGTTCTGAGTCTGCTGTTCCTCTTGTTTCTCCATCCTCCGTCGATGGGACTGATTTCATTTTCTGTTTCTGATAATTGTTTACCTTTTCCAATTTCTACGTTATGCAATTCTTTCTTATCACGCTCAATTTACAATTTAGCGTAGACTGCTCCTGCTCAGGGACACGCTGCCGTCGCCATTGGGGCTGTTGCCTTAGACTAATTCAAAGGATCGCTGCTTAACGACTGGATCTATTAAAATAAGTCGCGAATTAAATTCGCTTTCTCGCCCAATGTCGAGCTCGCTGCGCAAGATAGTGTGCAATTTTCTTCTTTTGGCGAAATTTTTCTATCCCGCAGATTTAAGTTTCATGAGACACAACTGATACATTAAAAATTGAGATTAAGAGTTTTCTTAGTAGTCTTTATTATTATAGGAAGAATAATAAAACTAATATTTTAAGAGATATATAATATTTAGGAGAAAAATCATGTTACCCTAATACATATATCATTTGGACTATTCTATGCGCTAAACTTAACTCATTTTATATTATACATTGCTCGTTAAAAACAAATAGTAATACTGATACCCTTTCTAAAATATTCTTCATTTTAACTACCGATTTCATGCAACATATTTTCTTTTCTTTATATAACTACTATTCGAAAATTATTTATGAATAGAAATAAATCATTAGTAATGAATTACATTTTTGGTTACAAGTAATGATTCAATTGGAATATTAAAAACAGATTAATTCAATTTAAACTTTTTCCTTAATAGATGCGCCCAAACTTAAATTGTCTGCGTTAAAATTATAGGATGTGAGTTTCTTGCAATTTGGATTATATTTTCATACCTAATTCTCTAGCTCTTTGTTGAGATAGAAGGTAAAATAAGTTATCTATTTATTACTATTATAAATTAACCGGTCATATAATTAATTAATTTATGGTACACAAGTTTGAAACGGCTTCATGAAATAAATATTTTCTTATATAATTTATTCGAGGAATCTAAAATGATTCGGCAAAAACTATTTATAAATCAAATATATCTATATATTTCTTTTTGTCTTCTCGTCGGGATTATTTCTTGTAAATTCTTTAATAAAATAATCTAGCCATCTTCTAATTCGAAACTACACATGTAAAACTCAACACTAAATACCTTACTTACCTCACTTATATAGCAAACAAAGGATCTGCTCAAATTTCTGTTTCGGTTTCCTTAAAGTAAGTCAAAGTATTTAGTTTTAAAAGGAATGCATTTCGAGCTCCATCCGGTAATTTTAAGATTTCTACTTAACTCTTATCTGGTAAGATGTGTTCGAGGAGTAGTTTCTGCATTATTTCCATCTGAAATCAAAAATTCTGCAGAAACACTTATTGAAGTTATTGCATCGGGCTATCTTATCAATTATGTTATTTTTCCAAATAGTCTAGGCAATGTATATTACTGAGTGAGTAAATTTTAATGCAAAATGTTGTACTTGCTCTAGTGAAAATAATTTTTTTTGTAGTCAGGCTTTTATTTTTTTAAAGTTCGTTAGTATATATAATATTTATTATTCGTATAAAATTGTAGTTCATGGAAAACTTCGTTCAGTTCGCAACCTGTCCCTATAATTTAAAACTAAAGTAACAGCTTCTTCTATGAATTATGTATTAGAATTAATAAAATCTAATTGGTACTACAGACATTATATATTATACATGTACCTAAAATATGAGAGCAGTCGAATAGTTGTTTTAATGTCTCTCTCACCTTTGCGTTCAATTTTGAAAACCTCTTGCTCATATTGCTCTTTAGAGCTGTTAGATGTTCAAAATGTGTATGATGTTATAAAAAGCGCTTTCATTATTAATCAGCCTGTAGTTTTTTCATGCGCGTAGTTATAAATTTGTTAGTTTTTATGTTCTTTTTTATTATACACATGATGGTTCGTTAGTTCGACTATGCATGGCTGTTCGAGACAGAAATATTTCGAATTTTAATTGTTTTAACCGAATGCACTTAAATGGGATAATGTTATTAACTTTCAGCTCAAATGTAATTACCACACCGAGTTGAGACGGAACACCTATGGCATAGTATCGAAGAAAGCACCACGCGATGCTCGGCTTAGTTCAAGCAATGGCTTGAAGTTGCTTGAAGCGAGGTCTAGTCTGAAACTCCTCCTAGAAATGAAAAAAAGAAACCAAGAAATGGTTTTATACCTCTTTAATTATGAAGCTGCTCTGGCGAAATCATTTCGAAGAGCAGTCCTTCGAGGAATTTCATAGCTCAACTTCAGTTCAGAGAAGTCGGGTCAAGAATTACGCTGAAAAGTTAAGCAGATGGGAGTTCCGGTTCTTAGATACCTGCCAGAACTATGAATGAGATGCCTTCGTGGAATGCTGAGGAGGAACAGATCCCACACTTTCGGCGGTCGGGATCCAGCCAGAGTTCTTTGTCACCAAAGTCTGTCTGATAGAGATTTCCTGAAAAATAAATCAGTTTATTATTCCACTTTAAGGTATCGCGTATAGCCTCTAGACTCTAGACTGACCCAAAGAACGCAAATCTGTCTGCGGTTATGCGCGACCGAAAGTTATGAATTATTCAATAAAGTGCGGCTAGACAAGACCGGCCGGCTGGGCTGGCTGGCTCACCGGTTCTTATCTAGTCGCACTTTTAAATCACCCCGACGTCTTAGACTCGGCACCCCGACGTCTTAGACTCGGAGCAGCAGTCTCGCCGTCTCAGCTCCATGTGCATTACTTTTTAGACCAAGATCTCGAGTCGGAGCCGCCGAGCATGAGACCGCTGGACCGCGGTTGCTCTAGGCCCAGAGCGATTTCAATGTCGCGGCTTTACTATCCGAAATTGGCCAGCCCGAAGTCCGGCGGAGGTTTTGGTCCAAATCAAATAGCATCTTTGGCACATTAGAAACGGGGGAAGCTTCCAAGAAGGCACTGAAGTAGCGCTGATTTGGTGAGAATGGGCTAAGTAACTTAATTTCGGATGAATGACTCCTAGGTCACTGACACTAGTAGTCCACTCTTGTCCGAGATGATATGTGAAGAATTTGGAAGTGTCTTCTCAGGGGCTTTGCTTTGTCCCCTTGACTTTTCTCGAGCAATTGGTTTTATTTGTACACAACAACACCTTGGTCAATGGCCACGTGAAGCTCGTGTTTTTTGGACCTCATAGAATTTCCTCGTTAGGCGGGAACTCAGCTATTCTGGCCATTAGTCTAATAAGCGCGATGTTTTGGCAGTTGTCACTGATCAAACGCTTACAAGAAGTACCCGGGCAACTTTAAGCGAATTATAGTTGACGTAATTGTCGTGGGTACAGCGGACTCGAAATTATTTTAACTTTCCTCCCATGGGGCTCCATTAGACACACCACAATAGACGGGAAGCCTAGTTTGTTTTCCAAAATTTTTAATCAAATAATTTATGAAGGATGTGCGGGGCCCTCAAGCTAGAACGTTACGTGAGAAAGTTCTTGTTCTGTTGCCATTGAAATACCGGATGGATATCTCTGGGTTTTTAAGAAATTTAGAAGCATAGTGACTGTCTTAGAATTAAGGTATAATACTTTACTATTTGTTAAATAAATAAAGGTTATATATGTATGTCTATAGTCTTAAAGCAGGCCTTCAAAGTATATTCATACATATGCACTTTACTTACGCTAGTAATTAGAACAATAGTTTAAAAAGAATACTAGTAACAATTTTTATAAACGGATTATATCAAAAAACGCGGCTTTTGCTAATTTTCAAACCAGTTTCTACCAAAACATGACGTGATGAGTTTTCAAGTTCGTTGTTTATGTATATAGACAATATCCTTTAAAAATTATACAACTTATTCATTCACATGTATGGTTGCTATTGACCCTTGTTATTTAAAATATACAACACACTTTTTACTTAGTACAAAATTATCAACAAATAATAACAATATGTAGTATCTAATAATAATTTAAAAGAAAAGTAATAAATTAGACAAACCTTATGTGGTGCCTTTTTAAAACCTGCGGTTTGAATCATTTTTATATTTGTGTTTAGAAAATGTTGAATCTATTCAAATTTATTTTAAATATTTTCAAACATAATTTACTTTCTGCTGTTATTTTTAGATTATGGATCCAATATTCCGGATCCAAGAGTTTAAAATCAAAGTATACATACATCTAAAAAATTTGTTGAAATTGCATGTTCGAGAACTATAAGGAAGTGTAAATTTCTGTCGAAATATCGGATTCTATTATACATATTACATAAATTACAAAGTAAAACCATTCTCAAAAGCTAATTTTTTTTTATGTCAATGCTCCGCGCCGTGCTTTGCTATTCAGTCGTATTTTTCATTCATTGAACTAAAATTTCAAAATTATATAGCACAATGTAGATAATTTTTGTTTGCAACTAAATGGTCAAAACTATAAATTAGTATTTACCATAATTTATTTCATTTTCAATAAACTACCCGCTTCTTAATTTAGCACTGGCAATTTTTAAGATTCTTAATTAATATGTAATTTTTGGGTAGGCATAATTAAGTTTTAGGTATACCTCAATAAAGTATCTACTGACGTAATAAATTATTAATTAAAAGGAAATTGTGTACAAAGCTTCGTCATTGGAACTTGTTCACGTGAACTTACATATGAAATCAGTAGTTTATCACTGATCTGGTTCAATTGACACCGGCTAGCCCAAGCTGATTGTGTCTGCAGACTCAATTTATTCTACATAAATTAGGTATCAAATCTATTTCTCTATTAGTTGCATTCAAGCGACGATAGAACATTTTGTCTTGCAACTAGAATTCAGTTTGCTTGTGAAATGTTGCTTTGTGATGATTTTGTTGATATTTGTATTTTGTAGAATCCGTAACTATGCTGAGTATTAGATACGTATATATTTATTATATTTTATTATGCTTGTGCAAAATATGTAAAATTTGAATTTTGATAAAATACTCAGCCTTACTTGAAGACCTTCAGAAAATCGCAGCCGAATCTAAAACTCAAGGGTTTGATTCCTTCTTATGCGTAGGCCTAGAGTTTTTTAAAAAAATTTCGCAATTTTCACATAAATATGTATAAGATGGTATTAAATAAAATGAATGTAATATTTCAGAGCAATTGAATTACCCAGTTAATTCTAGCCCCCTGTTACACATAAACCAGGCAATCTTCGACATTTTGTGCTAATTTACAAATATTTTTTACAACATTCGCGTCGTGTTTGAAATGAGTATCAATAGGCTTTTAAATAAAGGTGTAATTGAAATTACTTTTGGGGCTATTCAAATACCTCGAAATTACTGGCTTGTTTTGTTGCATATTTGAAAAATATCCGGGGTATTCTACTGACACATGTGGAGTAAAAAGAGGGTAATTTAAATTCCCGGTAAAGGTTACCCTATGTGTATCATAACTATAAAACAGCTTTAAGGTGTACATTTTCCATAAAAGGTTTTATAAAATCGTATGATATCAATCCAAAAATAATTTTCTGAAAAGTGTTATTAAAATAATACTAGGAGCAATTTTAAAACAAATTTTTGGCAAACGGAGTTAATTGAACGCAATAAATAATTTGTTGCATTGCATTTATTTGAAAGTAAACTAAGGCACGTGTCTCTTGAGCTAATTTGTTAAATAAAATTCTCCACCACCTGTTTTTAATTACGAATGAAGATTTGTTCTTCTCATTTTGGTTGAAAATAAAACACTTTTGTGCCACGGATCAGCTCGCTCGTGTTTCTAATTGGTGTAAATATTTCAAGAAAATGCAAGAGCTGGTCAGTGGACGAAAAGGCCAGACATCACGTAGTAGTGTGCGAAAGACAGTGTCATAATTCTTAATTTCGCGGGTGATTTGCCAAAAGTGCAGAGAGGAACCGCGGGTTGTCAGGCCGGTAGAAAAAACTCCCCCGCATTGTGTATGAGTATGCGGAAATCTATAGGCGAGACTTCCAAGGATTTATGCAATCATTTCATCATCGGTGCTGCTGACAAAAAATCTGAAGACGCGGGCTCTTATATGTATGGCGCGACTTCTAAATTGTCTTTGCTTAGCCTAAAAATTAAAATAAAGGCCATACGAGAAGATAAGCTACTACAGTCTCTGGGCAGAATTTTGGGCTTTTAGGGTTCTATAGACTAGAAGATCAGTGATCCTCCTCACTTAGGATCAGTGTTCAACAGGTGAAAAATAGGCTTAATTGGGGTAAGAAATAGACTTAAAATGGACTTGACCCAGATACTGCTCAATACTCTCTTCCTGCTGGAGGTGTAAAATTGTGGGTCTAAATTGCTTCTCGGGGAGGAAGATCGGCTGCAAAGTAGAGGTAAACATATCAGTTAAGATGTGACCGTTGGATGCTGGTGGTCCAGCGCATGTGTCTAATCCGTAAACTAATCTCAAGCGGTTTTCTCAAACGAAGGATGATTAATTTGTTTATTTTTGACGATATTAACCAGCTAATTTGATTACGCAATCGATTTAACCTACTTTGCGCAGCTCTTGGTAGCAGCCAGAGGCTCGCCGTTTCGTATACATATCAAGGATTAATCAATGAAATTTTCTCGGCGTTTATTTGATTGTGAGTGACACCGACGAGACTTCTTCATAGACAAAATTGGGGGAATTATTTTATTAAGTGTTTCAATTGAATCTCTAGTCATTTATTGTCACTCAGCCACGTCACGTCGGCTAGAAGTTACACAAACTTCTTGTAATTATTTTAAAAGGAGTGGTTTAAAGAGTAAGTATAGGTTATTTTAGGTAAATTTCTTTCATGATCAACACTGGAGAATTAAGAGTGAATTTATGTTTATTTTTCTTGTAGAAAATCCATATTTGTTTTAAAATTATTTGTTTTAACAATGATAAAGTTATACGGTGTGCATTTTTAAAAGAGGGATAAACTGAAATCCATTTTGAGAGTATTTTCAAAGAAGCATTTTGAGGGGGACGATTTGGACTAGTTTCAAAAGTATCCAGAACTGCTACGTATGCAAATACTAAAAAAAATATTGTATTATGTTTGTTTTACTTCTTTGAAACAAAATCATTATTTTGGCTTTTCAAACCAAAATACCATTTTGAATTGTTATTTCGATATTCTAAAACTTTAACTAAAACTAATTTAAGACAACACTTTTAGAACACATTTGTTTTCAAACATGAAAACTATTTGAAATTTCATTTTTAAGAGTCAAGTATTTTGTTTCCTTTTTCTATAAAAGGAAGATACCGAGTTTCAAACTCTTCTGTGCTATTTTATTAGAATCTACTAAAAGCTTAAAAGTTGCATTTTTGTTTTAAGGGCTTTCAGAACTTTTCCTACAAAGACAATTTTATGTGTTCATTTTTCAGACCAATAGAGACCAGTTTAAAGGAAAGTGAATAACAAAACAGTGCAAAGCAGTATGATTGAAAAAGTAAGAACATCTGCGTTTGCTGACAAATGTGAAGACAAAGTTCATCATCACAGAATCAATATTTTCAAGAAGTCTTTATTGTGATAGAAACATCGTCATATTGCTTTGTTATAATATACGTATCACACGAGAAACCTAATAAATTATAGTAGCCAAGGGAATCATATCATATTTACATATTTTGTATTTTACTGTTACATTTTACTTTAAAAGCAAGTTAACCTACTCTAGAGTACAAGGTATTTTGCAAACTCTTGTACATTTTTTAAGGCTCAACGTGGCTCAACTAAGAAGTATTTGCAAATGGTAAACCAAATGGTTTATTTCAGCTGTTTTTAGAATATATGTATATATGTACATACTTATAAAAGCGCATGGCTTGTGAATAAACTCAACACAAGTGTTTTAGTTCTTACGTTTTATTTAAACTGCTTTGCTGGCTCCTTTGTCTTACTGCGCTATATAAACTGGCTTTCGGAAGACAATTATTGTAGTCAGTATTTTCGAACTTTTCACAATGAAGTTTTTAGTTATTCTTCTTCTCTCAATCATTCAGGTAAAAATTAAATAAGTTATACCAATAAAATGCTAAAATAAAATTCTTCTTTTCAGTATGCATGTGCTGTTGACGTGAATGAAGCCATAAAAATAAGTGCATTACAAATTGAAAGACTATCTAACGAATATGTGAATGTTGCTAGTTTCTTACAATATGTTCCAAAAATCCAAAAATTTATGGCAGATGTTGAGAGATACCCTAAATGGAACCGACCTGTAAAGAAAGGCGAAATATTTATACAATCAAAATTTCACCTTTCATTGAGACAATTTCGAGAAAATTTGAAAAAGGTGGAGAAAGAGTACCTAAACTTTTTAATTTATCCTATTCTAACTAATGAGAAATTCGGAGCAATTAAAGACCAGAAAACAAAATGCTCAAAATCAGACGTTTATCAAGAGAATGCAGTGAAAGCAGTGGAAAGTATTACAAAGTGTGCCGAGAATAGTATCAAAAATTTGCCTAATATATGGGAAATTAATGGATCTCAAGTTCGTTTTGGGAAAAAATTTGAGGTCTATACAAGACTTCTATCAGACTGTGTTAAAGTGAAAGACGAAAAATGTATTGTCCTTCACACTCCAGCTCTCCAGTGCCAGCTGGATTCATTTTCGAAAGATTTGATGAAATTGCCGAAAACTATTCCTTCTGGTCAATTCCTTGAGGAAGAGAACAAATTCTTAATTTGTTCACATAAGGTTGTAAGACCCTTTTATATAAATCATTGTGGATAAGTAGCATTGTATTAGTACCGAAGTTTAATTAAATAATAAAATATATACCCACATATGTATGTATATGTATTTGTTTATTGCGCAATTTCCCAAGCTGTGGTTCAACGACTCCAAAGGAAAATTCTACTGGGATGTCAGTGGAGGATTCGGACTAATATAATCATTTTGTATAATAGGAGAACAAGTTTTCGATTAATGCTATAACTTGTTAATGTTCTAAACACCTAGTCTGACAATTTGTTGATAATGCTACGTATTTAAAGTAGAAAACGAGAAATCCCTATCTCACCAATGCACGTTTTTACAGCGCGACTTTCAATTATAACTCAGCTTAGATCGTGGCGTAATTTAAGTCACGGCTTAAGCATTTTTGGTTTAACACTGCTAATGCTTGTTGTCTTCTTATGTCAAGTGGCTAAATAGTGATATCCGACTTAATTTTTGGTGTCAATGAGAAACCATTTTACTATACGCAGAATATGATTTTGAAAATTTCAAGGAAAAAAGGGTAATATAGATGTAAGTTTGCAGTAGTTAAATTTTGTTATGTATAATGCGGACTTTTTATGAAATATAACAGGCCATATGAAAATGAGAACTTAACGTTGTCATTATTTTGTCCAATTCCACTTTCAATTTGACATAGCCCTGGGACTCGTCGGATAAATTTCTAACACAAACTAAATTTTAGGCAGCATATAGGAGACTTTTTTATAGTCCTAGTTGCCTTTATTGCTATTTGGTTTTTTCGCATACGTACATATAACTCCAAAATAAATCGATTGGAGTTTTGTAGCGAGCTTATTTTAATCATTTTGAATAACAAATTAATCAAAATCAAATTTTACTCAAATCAATTTGTTGTTGTTTGTGTTGTTTTATATTAAGCGACAAGAAGTTTTCAGGATTGCTGATTTTGTACTTGATATATGTATATATTTCAAAATAAAAGTTTGCCAATCCAATATGGTGACCGAATTTTCTATGATTTAAAGTACGTAGAATATCATGAAAGAATTTCTCAGAAGGATAGAGTTGTCTTTTCGGTCTTAACTATATGGTAACAAAATAAGTTTTGGACTAAGATTGGTTTATTAAATCCGCATTATTTTGTAGCAACCAAAATCACTCCTCAATTGAATAAAATAGGTACATATGTAGATCACAATTGAACACACAAAACATTTTTAATTTATAGTGCTTTTGATACAATACATCAGGGGAATTTGGGAACTCACTGAACTACTTTTTTCATAAAAATAAAGGCTAAGGGTTTGAAATGCGCTTGTAGAACTTGACGGAGTCCTATTTACTATTCTGCAGAAGGACAAAGGGAATCTCTTTGGTTGTTTAAAAGGGAGTTGTTAATTGGTAAAAATTATTCAGGCTTTTTCATCGTTATTTGCTGCAACAAGAAGTTTAATTACTTGAAGACGTGGCTAAGAAATTTTCTACGGTTTTTAAGGCAAAAGGGAAGATTTGTGTAAGTGACCAAAAAAACTGGTGAATTCCAAAGATATCACACTAAATTACGATTGGGCACAGAACGAAATGAAAATTGGTTAATGGTCAGAGCAGGCGAAGTCAGTCAGCCTACACCCGGTTTGGCTGAGGTCCTTAAAGGACGTCCGGGTACAAAACTGCTGAGCAATTAAAATAATTTTATATGGGCTAAGAATGAAGGGAAAAATGGAGCAGGCCTCAGAAGGAAACGGTCACCGGCGTGAATCACTCATCCGAGGAGCTGTTCCAGTGGCAGACACAGTAGCAGTTAAAAATCGATTAAAGCCCATAATTATTAGGTAGCAGCAAAAACGAAATCCAAACAACACAGGAAAAGAACTGGCCGAGAACAAGTGCTCGCATTAAGGGCCCGAAAACAATTATATCCTCAACACGTATTGCGGTAGCAGGGCCGGCGAAGATCATCTGCAGCATCCTCAGCCTCCGAAGAAGGGTTGGATGAGTAACACTTGCGAACAGGCCGGGGCCCTCGTCCTGGACCAGGAGGCCGAGGGCCCGGTCGGGCTCCACCAAGACTCAAGACACCGCATGACACATCCCCAATTAGAACGCCGAACACGTTTACTGGACACCAAAAAATTGTTCTGGTCAACCAGAATGGCAGAAGAACGAATCAAATCTGAATTAGCTGCACATTTAACAAGTTGACGGGGTTTTTATTGCCCGTCTCCTTGGGCTCTTTACGGGAGGAATATTCATGGGCTGCCTTTTCCTCCGTTTTGTTTCTCCTTTTGAAGTCGTCTTTATTATGTGACTCGGAGGCTGCCCTTCCCAGCCGGGAGCCGCGTAAACGAGCCGGAGCCAGACTCATAATGTATTCGAGCATCACCCATTTATTCAGCTGGTCCAGACCGCAATCTCCTCCTTTCCTCTTAATCAAGTGTCTAGCCACAAGTCAGTCGCTTTGGTTTTAAGGTACTTAAGTGGATCTTCCATAAAAAATCACCTGTTGAATTGCATCGTGCAGTAGCGGGGGCCTTATCAATTTGGCACGCTTTGCACCGCGAAGGGCTCTCCGCGGCCCCGAGATAACAACCGCCGCTGTCTTGAACTTGGACTCAGTTGGCATCTTCACCAACACAACGGACGTGGGGCTTAATCGTCTAGAAAACAGAAAGCAGCAGAAGAAGCAGCATCCAGCCTCCAGCAGCCTCCAGCAGCCTCCAGCAGCCCCAGCGCAGCCCTGCCGCTCCGCCCCGCCCTGGGGCCCCGCCGGCCGCGTCCCATCTCGAACGCGGGCCGCGATAAGCCAACAATGTCGTAAACTGCATACGTCTCGGATGCACTTTCGAGCCAGACATTCAGACGCATAAAAATAAAAAAGTCGGGGAAAAAGAACGACGCCGACGGTGCCAACGCCAAGACGTTCGCGGTCCATTGACAAGACGTAGTAACGAGGAGCGAGCGCGGCCCGGCCCCGGCACCTGACTGCGGCTTCATCTGGCCCCTCGGCGGCCTCTCGACTAGACCACTTTCCGCGTCCGCGAGATGAAGACGGTCGTCTTGTTCGGGTAATTAGACTCGAAAACCCTCGTGAGGGAGAGACGTGCAGACTAATCACGAATCCGAACTTTTATCTCAAACCATCTTTTCGTATTTCTGGTTCTTAGTTCTGGTTTCACCACCTAAATGCAAATGGTACCTTCAAAACACAGGTCTTTATTCATAAATCTGTGGTAAAAGATTCATCGTTTACTTATTCTAGCCTACAATTGGGGAGAGTAGAACCAAAACCCTTATTTTGTAGTACCCCTATCTCAGAAATGGCTAGTGTCGAGTTGAAATGAACACTAAATACTAAATGTCATGGCCATAGTCGTGTTTTATGCTTCTAACGATGCAGCATTTGAATCGTAGATATATGGTAGAATTGATAATGTTGAATCTTGTAATTTGGTCTCAAAGAAGGTCTCATATCACAAGTAAAACAAAAATATCCGATAATCATTAAATTTCTAATTCTATATAAAATTTTCTTTTTTGTTAAATACAATATAAAGCCAATTTTAATGAAGGAACAATTTAAAGTTCATCCGATTCCATTTTTTGAAAGTGTGATCATTTAGTGATAAAGTTCAGCAATTATATTTATGTATAAGACATCGTTATGTGTATATGACAATCTCCTTCGGAGATATCCAATTTTGAGTCCAAAATAAATTTATGAATTAAATAATTGGACATCATTACTTAAGTCATATTAACCGATGGCGGTTCTCTTGAGTTCTATACTTTACTTAGTAAAAAAATTTATTTTAGATTGAGAACTTTCAGTGAAAACATTGTTGACTGGTAATTTATACATTTTACTATACGAAGCTAAACTAAAGTACAATAAGATTAAATTGGTCTATAATCTTTAGAATAACTTAAGATAGATTATAATTAGATAAAAATATAAAAACAAAACAAATCATCATCATCAAATATACAATAATAATCAATGATACGAATCCATCACCAACCAATCGCAATTGTTAAGAATAACTAAACATAAGTCTATGTAAACTCTTTATCCCAGAATTGTGAGAATTTGGAACGGCCGGAACTAAATACAAAATGATTGCGAAGAAATTGTAGATCAAAAAGTAAAACAAAATCGTTGTACTATTTTTAATCTGTTTTTGAAATCCATTTAAAAATTAGTAAGGCGTCGTTGGAAGTTACAACAGATTTATAAATGAAAGCTTAAAATTTGGGGTCTATTACAAACATAGGTACTCCATAAAACATCTCGTTCAAGAAAATGTTAAATTCGTAATCAAGACAAATACTCATTTTGAAATTAATGCTACATACATAAATGATCTTCTAGTTCTGGTGTACCCTATGAACATTTCATACTATATGTATATGAAAACGGGATTTTTTTCAAAATATTAATTGCCTAATTTCTGAAAAGTTTACCGCATAAAGGTTTTCTCCTCTCACTTCCATATTTTTAGCATCACTATATGTATAACATAAATGAAATAATTATTGCATATAAAAATGTACGTAAATTAATAGCTTTTTTGCTATGATATGTTTGCAAGTGAGCTTAAAAGGAAGAGGTTGAAACGAAATAAATATTATTTGATTTTTCAATTTAATTTAAGACCCTAATAATTAATTTAGCTAAGCTTTATAAAATCTTAATAAAATCTCAGGGTCCAGATATGTATTTTGCTCACATGTTGGCGATAGTATCTATAAAAAGAGTCGTAATTTGCATATCGCTCTCAATTGGAATATGAATAAATTGACTACTTTTATTATTATTTGAACTTAATCTTCGTAAGCTATGGTGCACTTGTATCAGCTAAAATTGTCTAGTTGTTTTTGCAAGATTTTCTAGAGACATGATTTTATACCCACCCTTTATAATTTTAGGCACGTGCAGGTGCTAATGTAATTAGGGGTTCAGATTTCGAAATAGTAGAGCAATATTAAGGAGCAGTCTGGCGAGACATTTTCGGATTGGATTGAATATATAAATGCATTTGGTTTGCAGATGCAAATTGAGTACGTTGTTTTTCTGTACAATTGACTGACCACATGACTGAATTGAATTCGATTAGATTAGCAACTATTCTAAGCTTTGTTTGAGTTGCGTACAAAGCTGCTAGGTTTATTTTGAAATCGACAAAACAAAATCGCCCAAAATGGATTGCAACTTCATACCTCATAGAAATCGATGACTTATGCATGACAGACGCCTCGTCATCTAATTTGTCTAGCTGTCCGAATTTAAATTGGAATTGTCTGTATTTTTTAGGTTGAATATTTGAACTTCTTGTTTCCATGATTTTGCTGTTATCACGACATCTGCTACATATTCAATCCGTCGATTGGATTGTACCAGTGCTGACTTCATAATTAGGCACATTAATTCCAAAAAGGATGTTACCCAAGTGTACACATGCGGTTTGCTTAAAATTCAAATAGCCGCCAAAGGCAAACAACTGAGGGTAGTAAGGACCCACATTATAGTACTGGTCTTTCTAAATGTTCATTAGAAATTCAAGAGCTTAATGTTATGCTTTTTCAAACTTGATCTTCGCCGAAAGTAATTCAAATAATCTACAAAAATGCTAATTCTCAGACGGATGCGCATAATCTACAGGTGACTTTTTTACATGTTCTAGAGAAGAGTAATCACTGACCTCTGTTTCGACGCAAATCTTACAAATTTTCTTAGAAGATCCTTCAGACTAAAGTAAGGTAAATGGCCAGACTGCAAATTCTAGATTTCAAGGAATTCACTCCAGATCTTTGTGGGCAGGAGCCGTTTATGTAAATCCTCTTTGAAACTTCGCAATTTTTAGTTCAATGATATTAAAATATCGGATCTATTGCAAAATACGCAAGTTTCTATTCCTTTTTTAGAAACTTCTACGTATGTATCTACATATGAAGACCTGGCCTTATTTTATGTAGACGCATTAAAAAACGTTTCTGGTTTCTTCCAAAGATACTTAAATACGTCTCCCAAAAAAATACAAAAGAGAAGTGCACTGCAAATGATTTCATTTGAATTGTTGAATTTGTGATCAAAGACGAAATTTAGTTTACACTTGAATTCGTAATTTTCCACTTCACGAACTTGTTTTATTAAAAGAAAGCGTCGAAATATTTATTACAGGTAGTATCCAATTTAAGCATCTAATCCTGGATGAAAACTTTATTTTTGCTTAAAATTTTAATGAAAAACACCCATTGCATGCATCTACTATCCTTTAAAAATGTAAAATTCAAATAATATATACACAAAAATTCGTATTTGCCATTTTGGATAAAATCATACCTTCTTTTTTAGTTTTATAAACTATCCCCAACAAATAAATATTTATTGAGTAATTCGCAGTTTTCCCAAGTTATAATTATAGTAATTTGTAATAAAAGGAGTGCTTTCTCGAAAAAGCTTTGTCTTTTGCGAAAATTTGGATAAAGATGTGGTTTCCATTACCACTTCTATTTATTAAGTACTAAGTAAAATCCGAAGGTATGCTGCATAAAAGACCATGAACATATGATTCTTATTGATTTAATTAATTGGTTTATTTTGGATATATATAATTTTCTTATATACTATTATTTCCCACTATTAAATAAATTGATTCCGGATGCGCAGCAATCATTGCTTTGACATAAACTTATAAATCATTTTTTCATACAATATTTATTTGTGATCATGTTGCATATTTTTCAAATAGATACCTCTCCGTCCATCGCTCAGACGCCGCCGATCCATTGCCACAAAGATTCTGAATTCGACTTCGACAGAACAGCGCCTTTGAAATGTGCCACTGAGAAAATCATAAAACCATGTCGTTGTCCAATTCACCAACCTCTAGAGCCGAAAAAGCTCACAGTGCTCATCCTCGATTGTTGGCAGCGCGAATACGACGTGAGGCCGTTTCAAAATCTTGTCATCCATAGAAAATTTTTTGAAAATAGATTGAACCATCGATTTGGGGAGAAGGACATGGATATCCTAATAGCGTTCTTAGCTAAGCGGAAGATTGTCAACCTGGAGCTTCTCTACATAAACTTGTCTCTAAGCATAGACAAGATGGATTTATTCTTCGATCGGTTGAGGAGCATAACTTGGCTAAGTTTGGTTAATGTTGATCTACCTGTCGCGCTCTTAAAGCTGTTTAGCGATCGCGTCGAGGAGCTCAAGATAAAGTTGCTTCGACTCACCGGAAATCGCTTGACGAATGATCACGCCGAGCATCTCAGGTGCTTCGTTAAGCACAGTAGCGACTTGCAATATTTGGACGTTGGATGCTGTTGTCTAGACGAAACTAGATTTGCTGTTGTCGCAGATGGAGTGAGAAATTCTAAGTCGCTACAGGGCCTGGATATGAGCAAGATTGAAATTCACAGTCCTATTAGTGCTGTGGATGAAACAAAACTTAGTTTAATTATTTCAATGTTGATTTGGACAGGAACTTTGGTCGAGGTGCATTTCAGGAGCTGTTTTCTAGATTGTCATTGCATGGCACCTATCGCAGAGTACATTGCTACTAATCCAGCCCTCTTGTACTTAGATTTAGGGGTCAATAAAATTGGTCCGAAAGGTGTGTCAACTCTTTTGAAATCAATTAAGGATGGAAAAAAACTTATCGGTCTAAACCTTTCATACAATCAACTTGGAAGTCATGGCGGTGAAATAGTCGCCCATTGCCTTCCTAAAACAAGAATTCGTTACCTTGATATATCATACAACGCAATTGATGCAGACTCAACACATTTAATTTTGTCTACAATTAAAAAATCAACTCCAATAAGAATTTTGAATATTGCAGGAAATAAGTTTCACTCTGAGGGAGGACGAATGTTGCACAGACAAATTGCTGCTGGAGTGCTACTTTTGGAAACAATTGATGTAAATGTTGTTTACGATAGCGAACTCGATGAATTTCAAGTCGTACCGCAATCAAATTCAGCAGTTAACCACAGTGATCGTTACCATAGAACAGCCAATCCTTTTAGATGGCCAAAGTGTTTCTTTAAACAGTGGGAACCTTGGGAAAATGTTATGAAGTACAATAAAGAACGAAGAGTGCTGGTTAACTCGATGTTTGTTGGTCCAATTGTTATTAATAGCTTTGGAGAAATTATTTCCCTCAAAAATCCAGAACCTGATATTCATAAGAAAATTTGCCATGACTTGCCAACACCCCGAGTAAATAAATCTGATAATAATCAGTAATTTTTCGTTTTCTTCTTGAACTTATAGGTATAAATTAAAGAAATTCGGTTTTGTTTCTACGAAATAAGGATTGTGTAGTAAGGATAACTTTTCATAAATTTCAATTCTATCTGCTCCTAAATCTGATCCAGATCCGATTGTGAAAAGGACACCATTGGTATGTTCAATATTTGCCTAGAAGTCCTTCTTTAAGCTACGTGACTTCCACAATAATTGCCTGCCTGAAGCTGCAATTTTTCTCGTCAGAATGGAGGGTGACCAAAGCCATACCGATTACAAAAGTTGTAAAACTACCCAATAATCCTGATAGTCATCGTCCTATTCGTTTTTTAAGCAACATGCATAAAATATTAGGACAATTTAGACATCAAATAAAAACCAATTCAGTCGCCAATTTGGATTCAAAGTAGGGAACAGTGCCCTATGATAAAAATTACCCACGATGTGAAAAATAATTTTACATTGAAGAAATTCATTGGTTTCTAATCAATAGTACAATAATTTTCAATGATAATGAAATTTATTTTCCAATACCATTGCATTTTTTAATGGTATTAATGAATTATTTAATGTATCTACAAAATAATGCATTCAACTCATTGCTCGCATTAAATTTGT
Organism: Tolmerus cingulatus; assembly: GCA_959613345.1. Lineage (NCBI taxonomy): Eukaryota > Metazoa > Arthropoda > Insecta > Diptera > Asilidae > Tolmerus > Tolmerus cingulatus. The sequence goes on along the minus strand of OY390708.1, from coordinate 12,735,368 downwards.
CAGTACATCATAAAAGACTCTCTAGAATAAAATTTTAAAAATGATTTGAAGTCTGCCATAGCCCTTTTCAAGCACAGAGTTACACATTACTAAAATAAATATTACAAAAGACAAATTATTGGAATCGATGTTTATATTCGGAAAATTGCTCAATACCGCAACTATTAACTACATATATACGTAACCGGTTTTGTGAGTGTAATATTAGGTTATATTTTAGTTTACATGTATAGAACAGTTTTTAGGAAATGAATGGGTTATAAGTTGAATTTTTTCGAATATCAGTAAGTAGGATTCTTTATAATATTGTTTGGAAGAATGTATTTTAAAAAACGTCTACCTATTTGAAATTTCGTTCAGTTTAAAACGGCATAGAACAAAATATTTTAAAATAACTTCAGTAGTAAATTTTGACTCCACGAATTTTGCGCGACCTAACTAAATAAATTGCAAATATGAAGAAAAATGTAATTTAAAATAGAATTCTATTATTACCACACTAAAATGTATTTGGATTAATGGTTCAAATATATTCCCCAGATGCACATTCAAAGGATATATCAAATCTCAAAATAAAAATTTGATCCGTTAAAGTAGATAGCAAATCTCAGTGTCTAAAAACTATTTATGAAGTTCAAAGAGAAATTAAATCAGCACTATGTAAAAGCGAGCTTTAATTAAAAAGTTACCTTTGACGTATAGTCTTCTGATTTTCATGCGAAAACGTGCAGTTTAATTTTAATGAGAGAGTTGAACCTTAATGGCTGAATGTGTAATTTCATGATAAGACTAATATACGATGTTCCTAAAATAATGGAGATCCAAGAAAATATCAAAATAATTTCTAATATATGTTGACAAAATTGGAAAATCAGAAGGAGCATAATTTTCTGAAACTAACAGAGAGTTCAAAACTCTCCTCATAAATCTATGACGCATATTTAATTCGCTGCATTTAATTAATTTAATTTTCTTTAATTTCGCGGAGTTATTGTGTGCGCGAAGCGAAATGTTCGGGTATAAACATACGACCCGCTCACCTTATGATAATTTAGTCTTCGAGTTTCAGCGTCACCTTCTTTAAAAAGTTGCTAAAATTTATTCGCAGTGTGCTAACGTAGATCAGTTTCTTATCGACGCTTCATCGTGATAAACGCTTCAAGTGATTTTAAATTGAAAGTATTTAATTATGACGAGTTCGGAGAATTATATTACTGAAATGTTTGCGGAGGAGAAAGCAATACCACTTTCGACTCCTATGAGGGACTACTATCGGGGAAAGAATGTCCTTTTAACGGGAGCCACAGGATTTTTAGGTCAGCTTTATCTGGAAAAAATCTTAAGGTGAATTTTAAGCGTTTATTTCAATTCATCATATTTGTGTAAACGGCCCCGTGTAATTGTGAAATCTTTGTGCCTTAAAATTAAATTTGTTTATGATTACCCTACACATTTTAGACTAAATTTACTTTTATAATATAAAAGTTTTCATGAAATGCATTTTATAATTTCAAAGAAGTGTGAAATTAAAGTTAAACCGTTCTTATACCTTATGGATATTATTTTACTAAGAGATCCAATTTACAAAATTTTTGGTATGTATCTCATAACATTCGACTTAATCGAAAAGAAAATCAGTTTGGCCCATTGGCAAATGAATTAAATTAATATTTAGGCCCTATTTAAATTATCATGCGCAGGATTCAATTTCATGAGTGTGAAGTCACAACTTGAAGGTAAAACGAATCGGAAAATTCATGAACAAATAATTTCAAAGGCTGTTTGATGCGTACCTATGAATGAACATTGTGTGGAGATTTAGAGAAAACTATCACAAAATGTTCATGTTCCGCATTTTGGACCAGTGACAATCACAATAATAAAATATACATGAAAGTGACTCATGTACACGATAGTATAGGCAATATTTTTATTTATTTTGAGTGGGGTTATCTTGCGATCAAAAGGTCTTTTGTGCTGAAGCCCTCGAGAAAGCCATTGTGTATGTATATGTAAATTGGGTCATTTAGTTGATATACGTGGCAATTAATTTGGGAAGTAGTTAGTTAAGCAATGTCCTTAAAACCCGATCGGTTGCATTGATGTTTAAAATTCAAAAGACGCATTAGCTATTATAAATATTTTGTGGTATCTAACTAATTTAATTGCAGCAGTAAAATGTGACTAGTAGTAGTGAGTAATTGTAATTTGATCAGTGAATGAATAATTAAGCACCTAAATAAATAGTTGTGCAATTGTCCACGCAAAGTATATTCTAGAATCGCATATTTTCTAAATCAATTAACTTTAACAAATATAATAGAAATCCTTGTCAGTTTGTACGGAAAATATTGTTGAAGTGGGAATACTGAATAATTATTTACACAACATTTTTCTTTTACAAAACTTGATATCTAAATTCGGGTTTTGTAACTAACTCATGCGTTGCTATGTAATTATTTATTTTACTGCCCAAGATAAATTTACCAAATTATAAACGTGTTTTTATTTATGATGTTTGATTTAAAATAAGTAATTAAGTAACGAACGTTTTCAGAATTTCCGTTTAAAATAAAGAATTAAAAATATACATTTATTATTATTAATATGAGTTAATTTTTGATATTGATTAAATTTTATTTTACTGAACATATAATACTATAGAGAATTGTATAATACTATCGCCTCTTAAAAGCATAACCAATAAATTTTCAAATATATTTAAGCCATCCACAGATTTATTTAACTCCAAACAAAAATAAATTAAATCTTTTCCATTATTCCTTTAAACGTTTTATTTTGTTTTTCTCAACTAAAGCAACATTTGATGTGGACGGGTTTAATTTGAATACATGTTTGTATTTGCATTTATATCGAGTTAATTTGTGCATTATATCAGAAATATATACTTTCGTTTAAACTCATTTAGCAATGAGTTGGCAAATAAAATGTCTTTTGGTGAAGTCATCGTACGAATGCTATATAAGCATTTTTGCAATTATTTATAGTATAGGCAACTTTGTATATAAGATTCTGAGTATATCCAGACCGGAGACGACAAAATTTGAGGGATGAAGTGAAATTGCCATATATATAAAATAATATTTGATTAAAAGAAAACACATTTCTGAGAAAATTGTGAAGTTGAGAAAAGTATACATGTAATTGCGTAAGTATATGCAATATGATAAAATTATTTAAAATTCAACCATATCACAGGATTTTTCGTATACTGTTAAGTAGGTAAGATTATAAGGATTGATGTAAATTTAATATATTTGGAAATTATAATAAGTGTTATAAGCATAACACAAATATAAATTTCTTAGTGGTCTAGTATTAAAAGTTGTTGTAAATTTAATACAAAATTTGAAATTAACTATCCTAAATATAATTATTCATTTTAGATGCAAATGTAACTTCTACTATATTACGCCTATTTACTATTTTTGGTTTGCACTTTGTACTCGAAAAGAAATCACTTAAGGAAGGTAGAAAACAAACAGTGTAATTTTGAAAGTCAATTAAACCTTAAATAAATAAATTCATTGCTTAGATATTTACAATTGTTAATGAATGATGTTTTTTAGAAATTCACGGTCAAACTGATTTATTCTTATCCATGTTATAGATGCATACATACTATATATGTACATATGTATATACATAAAAAACTAAACAAAAATGTGTGTTGGAGAAAAATAGATAAATGAGCGTCGCCCCTTTGCAAATTTTTTATATTTCTAAAATATAAAGTGTAATGCTTCAAAATGTTATGCCCTCGTTGTAATTTATTTTCAATTATTCACTTTTAGGAGTGACGTAAAATGTCTCTATGTTCTAACAAGACCAAAGAGAGGGGTTCCCATCGAAAAACGCATAGAAGAACTTTTTAGTGGAGTCGTAAGAATATTAAAACAATTCTAAATAATTGCAATATTAAAGTTTAGCATTGTATAGTTGTTCACCAAGTTGATACGGCACAATAAACAATGTTTTAAAAAAATTAAAATTATTGACGGTGACATGGCGAAGTTGCAATTAGCTTTATCAGAAAAGGACAGATTGGAACTTGAGGAAAATGTCGAAATAATTATTCATGCCGCTGCTAATGTTCGATTTGATGAGAAGTTGCGAAATTTGCTAATTACTAATTTGCGAGGTACTCGTGAGCTTCTGAGAATTGCAGAGAATATGAAAAAATTACAGGTGAGTAAACAACAACGTCAAAATAGCATAACAATCCGTTTTGAGAAATTGTATGTGAAATACACTTGAAATTTTGGTAATTTTTAGGTCACTGCATACATTTCCACTGCATACAGCCACTGCTACCGCCATGACATCGACGAGAAGTTTTACCCACCCGCAATAGATCCGGATGTTATGATAAAGTTTGCCGAGAAATTCACCGACATGACGGATGAGAAATTGGAAATCCTCACCGACCTCATTATCAAACCATGGCCCAACACGTACACCTACACCAAGGCGCTGTCCGAGGAGCTGGTCCGAAGGTTCGGCCAGAAGAAACCGATTTGCGTAATTAGGCCCAGCATTGTGATTTCGACGCACGAGGATCCTATTCCTGGGTGGTGCAATAACATCTATGGTCTCAATGGCGTCCTGGTTGCCTGCGGAATGGGAGTTATGCGTATTCTTCCCTACAAGGATAACGTCATAGGAGACATTGTTTGTGCGGATTTTGTCATTAACTCGACATTAGCTGCTCTTTGGGTAACTTACGAGGACACGAAATTGAAGCAACAAGAAGATAACAATTACACGGGTTCAGATCCACAAATTTATCATGTCTGCAGCTATGTCGATAGGCCAGTAACATACAGTAAGTGTATAAATAATTTATTTTTTATTGCACCTTGATAGAAACTAATGTTGGAGCCATTTTTAGATCAAATTCAAGAAGATACTGCAAGCACATTTGCGAAATATCCAGCCAAAAGAATGCTGTGGAAGCATTCTCCCAATGCAGCCTCAGGACCACTTACATTTCAAATTTTTACAATTTACTATCACGTAATTCCAGGATTTTTCTTTGATTTATATTTGTCGTTCAAAAACGAAAAAGTGAGGTAAGATCGAATTGGATTCGATCCAATAATTGCCATATTATTATCCTTGCTAAAATTATATTCTCACATTTCTTGCTTAATGTTGAGAGACATATAAAATATACAAAATTAATTTTGCTTCTATCTACATATATATTATATATTGAAGCAGCAGTTTGTCATTTTACAAAATAAGTTAAATCAAAACCATTCCCAAGAATGTGGACGTTGCTTCTATTTGTTTACTGCCGCAAAGTTGTGTCTCTTTAGTTTGAATGCTTGTCGATTTGTAAGTGCGTAATCACAATAATTTTCATGGCTCATCGTACTAGCTGGTTTTTACCAGCAAACAGTTGGGATCTAAGTACAAAGGGTGCAATTATTTATGTAGAGTCAATCGAAGACTATATCTGCAGCACTAAAAAGACCAATCGCCTAAAGTTCACTGCATTCCATTTTCCAAATCTGCATACATGATTTTAATTTAAATTACGTTGTCATTTACATTTTACATTTTTCGTGAGAGTGAAGTGATATTACGATTTTTTTTGGAATGAATTGGTTGTGAAAAGGGGGTATACGGAATTAAATGTTATTTCCAATTAGAATCCGTAGATTCCAAAATCGTTTTTTATTTGATCTGGTTAAAATTTCACTATTCCAGCTTTAGATCGTCAAAATAACACGAAGGGATCAAAATAGACTTTATTGGAGATTTTTTAATTCAATTCCCAAGTTAAGATTTCTTGTATTACATTGGAAGTTTGGAAATTTGGAAATTTTGGCTTCTGCTCCGATTTCGGGAAATATATTTTAAAAAAAGATATAATTTAGCCCTGGCAGAATATATTTTTATTATTCTAGCCATTTTGACACGACGCTCTTTATCTAAATAATAAATTTTCTACGTTTTTAAAGATTTCAGTAGTACTAATAATTTATTTATTATTAAAACATTTAGATTAATGCCTGTATATCGAAAGGTCCAACGATTTTTGATAGCACTTAAATACTTTATGGTTAATCAATATCGATTTACAAACGACAACATGAAGCGAGTATTAGCGAGGTAAGATTTTTAAAATTGCTAATTCTTATTTACTAATTGTTTTATATTTTAAGGATGTCTCCCGAAGATGCAGAATTCTTTCCAGCTGATATTAGAAGATATAATTGGAAAAACTTTGTATTTGACTATGTAAATGGCTTGAAGAAATTTATTGGCTACGAAAATTTAAATGATTTAGAAGTAGCCAGGAAACGTTACGTAAAACTATGTATTATGCATTTTATCGTCAAATGCTTTTACTATGGTATTCACACTTATATTTATTATAAAATTCTTTGTTTTTACGGTTTCTTCGAATATTGCTCTAATTTAATCTCCGATATTTATAACGCTTTTAATGCTTGATTCAAATAATAAAAATAAAAGTGACAAATATACAACAACATTTCATTTTTACATAGTGGCTTTTAATGTTAATTAAAAATTATTAGATATGTAGTCACGGAAGTGATGCCTCTTTTACATAAAAGGTTAACTTATTTAACATTTTAAAATTGGTAGTATATTATAAATACTTCTTACTATCAACAAACTTTCTAAATATAGGCAGGTGAATCTTTGAATTACAATTGCATATTTCTCACGTGATTTTTTTGCAAAAAATTTAATAGTTTTTTTTAATCCGAACGAACTAAGTAGAAAACTCTATACGAGTTGATATCTTGGGGTGCCTTAAGCAAAATTTGTTTTTGACTCCTCAATTCTTCCCGCTCAAAACCAATTTTAACATCTTTTAGGAGATTAAGATTTCAATTTACAAATGAGAAAGTTCCTATAATCTCGAGTAGAATTTTATTTAAATGGCTTAATCAACAGGTTTAACCTAGATCAATAGTAAAATACTACCTATTAGTTTTATTAAAGCAATTATAAATTTAACTGTCCTAAGATCTTCCTTACTTAGAAGGTCTCAAGGGAAAGGCATTACAAACTTTTATTAGCAATTAAGGATAGTTTACAGTGAGTGGTAACCCGACAATGAATTTGCGTTTTAACTCCCTTTTAATGTATAATCGCTACCGGCCGACGTATTCAGTCGCGTGCAGGTCACAGGAAATGAGCAATTTATAAAACATTACTGCCGATGAAGGGAGTTAAATTCCATAATTGTGCCGGTGTGGTCTGAGGCTATACTTAAAAGAAGGTGAGAAAAATATATTAACATACAGCCCACGTGCGAAGTGGGTGCAAGTCGGTGGCACATTTTACGGAGGTATAAAATTCCTTTTTAAGTGTGCTCCACTTTACAAAGGAGAAGTGAAAATTCTTCGCCCGGTAGAGCATAAATTGAATCGGTTCAAGGGACATGACATGCGCAAAGACTATATAACAGATTTTTGGAGGTTTACGTATCCTTCTCACTATGGTATAGATTGTTCTCTGAACCGATAGTGGGGTTCAGTCCTCGCTCTTCAAAACTAAGTAGCCGAAGTAAAGTAAGCGGTCTACCGAGAAGGTTTTGTAGAAAGTGCTCCAGTCAACCCTCGATACTCCTCCGCTAAGGGAGATCCCTGAAGAGCTATATTACTGAGTATCTTAAACTCACACTAGTTTCCAAACTCCGGGAGTCGCTGATTAATGTGTTACGTTGGTTTGAGTTTTCCAGAGTTATTCGATTCAGTGCACGTACCTTTGTGAAGCCAATTAACCGAAGTTAGGTCGCGAATTTGTGAAGTGATAGAAGTTTCGAAAGGCAGGCCTCTTGTATATTAACTTTCTGGATAATGGAGGAGAACAGGAGGAATACAGCAACCGAATTCAGTTATATGCTACAACGACAGGTATTTGCGTAATTTCCGCCTCCACCCTAACCGTCAGAACCAGTTGAATACCTCGGTTATCAGACACTACGACTCCTGCACTATCTGTTGTTATAGACGATTCAATTCACATGTGCAGAAGCTGCATTCCTTCGGGATAGGATGAGAACTCCTCCTGTTCCAGGAGGTTCGTCTTGGTGTAAAACCGAGCGAATTTCTCGCGTTCAAACAACTCATCGTTCACGGGCACGTTCATTTATCGACGTCAATTCAGGGCATCTTCCATTATCCACCCGGGTCGGGTCGCACCCAGGGGAGGACCTCTTTTGTAATCTGATAAACCGCTTTAAGTTGCGCCATTCCTGGCATTTTTAATCGCATAAATATAAACGTGAGTAACACCCCCACGGCAGGGAGAATAGCGCAAAATTAGACACATTCTCAGCATCCCGGCAAAATATAGATAAATTAATTAAGATGATGTGATGCCGGTCACGCCATCTCCAATTATTAAAATCTTTAAGGGATTTGCTCCAGCGAAGATACGAAGACCTCTCATAAATTTTATAGCTGACGGCCACTTCAGGCTCGAGATGATAAAGCTGCAGAAATGGCACCAGAGCAACCTACGTGCGGCGCAAAACGTCCAGGTGAAATATGTTCTCCAACCTGTGGAGGGTTATGATGGTATCAATCCATAAATATTTTATATGTTGCAAAAAAACAGGGAAGGAACGCAAAAATAAGTTCATAGCATGCAGGCGAAATTTTTTTAGTGAATATATTTTAGCAACAATGATTACATTTGCATATCATATTTAAATTTGGTCTTTGCACAATTTCAACCCTTTCATCGTGCTCTTTGCGCTTTCGAGATTCGCTTCCGGTGCCTGGGTAAAGGAAGATTGATGGGAATCTGCAGGACTTGTAACATAAGCAATTTTGTTATCGATTCCTCAAAATTTGCAAAGCCTCACATTATATGATTAAAACTTGTTAAAATTTGCCTTTGCTACTGAAGCCATCTTTGTAAATTATTAAGATTAATTTAAGATGATTAAACGAGCTCAGATTATACTTTGACTGAGCTACATAATTCACGTATGTCGCTCATCCTTCATATACCCTCGTTGCGTTCCTTTTGTACCGAGGAAGGGCTTACGCCTTTGTTTTGCTAACTATTTATCATCGCCGAACCGCGATGACATCGAAAAGGGTTTGAAGTCAAATAAGTAGGTTAAAGGGATTTTACTTTGTGATAAAATTTCCCTTCTTTAAGGCAAACAACACAATGAAATTGAAGCATTGTAAATGCCTGTTGTAATTTGGGGGCACAATTGAAACAGCATAAAACCCTCGAGGTTTTGCACTGTGTAAAAATACCACTTTAGAAAAAGTCTCTTTCTCGTTTTGAAAGGATATTTATGCGTTAAAAAGAGTGAAAATTTGTAAAACAACTATACTTCAGCACCATAACTTGTGCTGGCGGTGATATTTTGAAACAAACTTTTTCATACAAGCTAAAATCAAGGGCTTCTCTACCCTGTGGCATTTGAAGTTATTTTGTTGTTGTAGTGTTTGCGTCAACAAAAGCATTACAATTTATAATCACTTTATGTACAACAAGCAAGAGTAATGAAGTAATTGCGGCAAAGTCCAATATTATTTCTCCTAAAACAATGTAGCGAAAGAAAATACGTCAAATTGGTTCATTAGGGTGCTCTATAAATTTTTAAATGAACAGTCGTAATGAGTTGTAACAAACAAAACATGTTTGGCTTTTTACAAAACGTAAATAGCATTAAAGTAGCTTACTCAAAAACAATCCAAAATTAGCAAAACCATTTCGTTCAAATTAGGAATTATTGTTTACAAAACAATTGCAAACCGCACAGTTTTTGACTTTTAGATTAGAAATAAATTTGCTTAATTTATAAACCGGGCAATTTGTTTAATTACTGTTACGTCTTTAATTTACATATATTGAATGCAGATGGCTCTCTACTTGTAATATAGACCTTGGCTAAAGCTATGCCGTATTTAAATGTAATTTACGTAATTTGTTGCACTGTCTCAATTAATTTGTAACTTGAGGTTAAAGTTCAGTTTAGTCTTATTTAACAATTAAAAATAAAACGAAATATTAATTAAAAATCGTATATTTTCTTTAGAGGAAAAAAGGATAAATGCTAGAAGGTGATTTTAATAATTAATTTAATTATTTTTTTTAAGTATTATGAGTGTTATGTCCCATATATCTCGTCTTAACAAATAAATTTCATACTTCATCCGCCTTTTCTTTTGTAATTTCTGCTTAATTATTTATCACACATTTTTTAACTTTAAATTTTGCTATGTCTAATTTATATATAATATCGAAAAGTTTAATGTTAAGATAAATTAAAAATCCAAACCAGTTTTGAGTGTGTAGAAAATTGGTTCTTGTAATATTAGTATCTCTTAAATTTAACATTATAACATTTTTTATCCCCATGTTGGAAACATTTATAACTACGCCAAATTATATGTATGTAGATGAGATGGATAGCGCATGGTTTTTGAGAGACAGCTGTGAAAGACGCGAATTTTATACAAATAACATTTACATTTTTGGAAAATAGCCTGCAGTGTATTAATATTATTTCGTCGAAAGTTCCAGAATTTGGAAGGTGAAAAATAAGATCTTAAGAAATGACATGTGGCTGTGCTCATCCTCACCTTAGTTTCCCATTCATATCATGTCTCATTTTTACCGTCTTCCTGGAAAGTATCTGCGGAATACTTAATGTACCTCAACATAGTACAAAGATACTTCTTCATCTTACTATTATAACAGCAGCCACTTTCTTAAGATAAATACCAAATTTCATCCTCTATGACATTGCTGCCAAGAACATTAAGTTGAAGCCATCCAACTTGACTTTCGTTATTAAAAAATGGGTGAGTTGCCGGAAGGTTCATTCATAATCAGGGTTGTTTTTCATCTAAAGGATTTGGTAAGTTTACTTGCCTCACAATAACTTGCTCATGTGCAAAATTTATAAGATAGGCCTGTTCCTGGTGGCAATAAAATTTTTGCGAAAAATATTGAGGTTGAAGGCAAAGGGGGTTTCGATCGTAAATACAATTACTGCCATACCTTCTGTAGCGGAGAAAGCTTACGTTGGGGGTTGGTATCCACAGTATATTAAATTTTGATTTTTTTATTTAATTTGGGAGTTTGGGAATCAGAAAATAAACCATGTAATATGATAATGCGTGGAGGAAAGTCTGAAAATAAAGAAGCCATTTACTTGAATCATTTTTCAAGTATAAGACAAAAGCATATTCATTTTGCGAAAAAATGGAATTTTCTATAAGAAGTTTGCGTGAAATCTAGTAAAAGGCCTCGTCAAAGCCGAGTGAAAACAGTAACAATGAAGAATGATATATTTCCGACGACGAGTCAAAAGACGGCGCAACCACATCCTCTTTAGGTCGTGGGTTCCGGGGAGGCCTACTTTTCCGATTTACACATAAATATCTCTCAATTGTCTTAAAGAAAGGCAAAATAGGTCGCGAATGGAGCCAAAGCAGATGCCGTTGCGCCCCTTTGAGACACGTCTCAAGCAGCAACAGGAAGACATACATCGACCGATAGAGGAATGAGTTACAACTTCCTTCGTCCTTGGCAGGAGTTCCAGAATCCAGGTCTGGAACAGTGGCAACTTCTGAGGGCTTTGTTTCGATCTTACATTTGAATTCTAAGAAGGTCGTCGAGATATGAAGTCGGAAAACTGATAAATTATTTATTGCGGGGAGGATGCCAGCCAGATAGGATGCGGCTGGCCTGGACCAGTCGGCGTTATGGTGTCTTTTTAATCGTCGGCATTTATTTCGGGAGATCAAATCTTTGGGACACAATTCAACGTTTCATTAATGTCGGGAGAATTATGCAAATAAAAGGTGATGCTCCTCATCTTAAAAAGTTTTCTCCCACTTAATGCTAAGGGTTTTCTCTGTTGTTTGCCGTTCGAGTTTTCATACCCTGAGGCACACCGATTTCATATTTTGTGCTAATGATGAATTCTAAAAATTTATTCTCTCCGTCTGAATGAAGCTCTCAAGTGGAAATTTGATTTGACGACATTTTATGGTGATAAGGGGAGAGCCGAATGTTCTTGACATTGCCAATAAAAAAATGTTTGCTTTTTTATGAAATGTTTAAAAAGAGGATGACAAACCAACACCGCATTGTTTGATCAGTGTTATTTTTATAGATGCGGTCAATATTCGGCGCTCTGATGCCGCATGATTTATGTTATGAGTCCTCGGGATTTTTTATGACTTTTTGTAATAAAAACATATTGTCAATACTTTGCAAGGACGGAATTTAAAATATGCAAATGATTTCATTTTATATGTATAGTATGTTAACTTGTTGTCGGAAGAAAGTAGCAACTTGATTTGCATATGCTACTTCCAGAAAATGATGATTTTTCTGAAGTTTAAACAACAATTTGCATAATGTGGGGCTTTAATTTTATTATTGTTGCTTATAAGTAAGTTTACATAAATGCGTACATTAAATTGCACGGAAGAGGTGTGTATGCCGTGTTCTTGAGTTTTTCATGTACAAGCTTAGTTATCGAAAATTTAGTTGTAATTGGCTACAAACACTCAACAATTTTGAATTATGGATTAGCATTCAAAATACGCAAGTAATTGGAATTTTAGCGGGAATACAATCAAAGACATGCATATTATGAAAATGTGAACACTAAATTCTTCATTACTTGAACAAGAGAAAAAAAGTTGATTTATGATCATATGTCTTTAAGTAAATCAATTACAAATGGCCTTTAAGTAACTTTGCCTTAGAATTCAATTGGAACCATGAACAAATATATTTTAAGCTCAATAATGACATGTTACAAAACACAAAATTTTTGTTTCAGGCACTATTTGAATTAACAGCAAACAAAATTTAAAAAAATATCAACTGGGAAGGTGATCCACTTTTACTAATTTCTCATATTTCAAAATTTAGATAACTTGATACAACCGAAAATGAAGAAATGTGTAAAGATTAATATATCAAACGATTTGAATTTGGAATCTAATTATATATATATTTATCCTCTTATGCATATTTATATAATAATTTACAAGAAACATATTTTTACCAGTACCTATTAGGAAGTTAATAGGATAATGTGTATTACAACAAATTAACGGAGAAGGCCATCTAAATTGTAGGAAGGATGAACGTGATTTAGCTTAAAACAACAATTAAAGCTTCAGTTGTAACTCTTGTAACGTTTGAACCACTCGGTCGTAAACTTTACGAGTAGACGTAAAAATGTACTAAGCTGCTAAAGAGATAGCATACAATGACAGCAATTGTGAGATGTCCTTAAATGGATAAACTTCATAGGACTACAAATGACAATCAGACCCTATTTTCATAAACATGAAACGAATCTTGTTATACATTAAATGATTCTAATTTCATATTTATGCTAAGATTATTTTTAGTACCTTTATTAAAACTAAATGTAAGCCAGTTTGACAAAGTAATCAATAAATTTGGAGATTTAAAAACCCAGGTGATCTCACAATCACAATACTTCCATGAATGACTTAATAATTCCCATGATATTAATGCGAGTTAATGCGAAACACAAGCTTTCGAAAAATGAAAATGTTACCGAGCAAAGTGGCTCGTTGTTAGCAATTAGCTGTAATCATCAGGACCCCTCTCAATCAATCCCGTGGGACTCAAGAAAGGAGGGACTGTGAAGAAAGAAAGTAGCAACAACGCGTTAATAACAAGCCATGAATTTATGTCCCCAATTGATTACAACGCGACGTGTCGTCGAACAACGCAATGATGGATTATTGATTTCAAAATCAAACTTGCCTGTAAATCCTTCGGGGTGAGCATGTTACACGAAATCCAATTTATCTCAAACGCAAAGCAATTTTGTAAGAATTTAAAAGCAGTTTAACCAAAAAAGAGCCTGGAATTAATTTGTCGTTTTGCAAAACAAGTCTTCAGGGGGGTAAAGTAAAATTCCCCCAGGTATTTAAGGTTGAAATGATTAGCACTTAATAAATCGCTATTCTGTTAAAGTAGTGTCCCCGAGACCAGAATAATATTGCAATTTAAGTGCCCAAATGCTTCCAGAAACTTTAAGTTGGTGGAAGGGGAATAATTAATTATTCGGACAGGAAATGTATTCCGGCAAGTGGTCCCCGGAGCATTATTACAAGAAATGGTAATGTTTTCCATGTGTGCCTGGATGACTCTTCGTCTCAAGACATAAAAAGGGAGGTGTCCAAACGAAAAGAGTAATGTGAGACGCTCTGGAGGAAAAAAGGAGCTCTACATTTCGAGGTAACAAATTGTCTTCAATTTCCAGCACTCTGTTGGGTAGAATTGTTTTTACACGAGCCAACAGCCAACGCCAACTGCTCTTCTTTTCACTTTTCAAAAGTCTCACATGAAGCGCAATCTGCTTAGTAAGTGAAATGATTAAATGCGAGAAGGATACTATGTAAGGATACTTTATCTCCAAGGAAACCGAAAGGTGAATCTGCCAAGTCCATGTCAAGTTTTTAACGAATAGCAACAGTTCGAATCTGGTTACAAAAACATATTCCGAATTTAAATGAAATGTTGAAATGGCTAATGGGCTTGAACTTTTTAGTACTTACGTATTTTTCTACCTAAGGTATAAAATGAAATACGAGATAAGATTCACGAATAACAAAAGACATTAATAAAAGCTTTTTAACTCAGACATGGTCAGCTTTCTTATGTCTACTTGTTGAAAATGTCTTTGTATATATAAAGCATCTAAAAAGATCAATATCGTGTTTGATGATTTATTTAGTGATTCCTTAAATTATAGTTAAAAATGTTGTGGTTTTAGTTAATTACTAATCCCTAAAAGTAACTTTTATAAGTTTTTTTTATGATTGGTAAAAAAACAGATATTCAGTCGAAATTTGTTTCCCTATTTTATAATTCGTGGTGTTCCTTCCTTTCATTTTCAATAAAATTAACCTTCTTTTTTAATTTTAGAATGCAAACTATACGCCAAAAATGTTGCGGAAATTGTTGTTGCTAATAGAATATATTTCCAACAAGGAAAATTTCCTTAACGCAACTACCTTCTCTGCGCAGATTTCGTTAGATCTATGCTCTAAAAAAAGTACATATGAAAATATACATATCATGCAATTTAATAATACAAAAGTGCAATTTCGTTCGAAAATTCCTAAAATGTTGTACACATTTTTATTTAATATTTAAAATCAATATATGTTTACTAAATGCAGAACGATAATTAATGTTTTGAGGTATAAGTAAAACAAGCTGAGCTATTTAAGCACAAATACTGCTGCGTAAATACATTATAAACGAATATAAAGTAGTAATAATACTTTTATCCGATTTGTATTAAATTTATAAAATATTTACAAATATTCAGTTAACAAAATGTATTTTTGTTATTTTCAGGGAAGTGATGAATCAGTAGAGACTCATGCATTTGACGATATAAAAACTTTAATGAAAGTAAGTATGATTACATAATTGCTTATTAATAGTAGTATTAGTAGTAGTAGTAGTAGTAGTAGTAGTATCTACATGCCCTCTTCAAAACCTTTAAGATATGTTTAATTTAAATTCTTAAATCTAAGTAAACTTTATCTACATTACAAGAAAAAAAAATATTCAATTTAGCTAGAGCAGTTTCTTCTTTTAATTATACTTTCATAGGGTAATCATGCTCCGAGTTTTGGTAAGATTCTTGACACAGATAAAATTTATAAAGAGGGTGAATAACTCTGCCTTAGCTGCCATTCTGGAGTTGTCCAAAACGCAATTCGTGAAAATATTGAAGTTCAGTTTTATTTAGCTTATAAATTATTTAGCTCAACAAGGGAGTAATTAATAAAAGCTTTGGCACATTTCCAAAGAACGTCTGCCTACGCTTCAACCATCCAACTGAAGTCAATTTTATTGTCGATTTCTACTTCAACTGAGTTTTAAATGGCTTTTTGGCTTCTCCTACTCATAAAAGGAATAAAATAGTAAATTTGAAATAAAAGAACAGTAGAAGTATGCCAAGTAATACAGGCGAATTTATATGCATGCATTTTTTATGTAGGACAATGTCGTCCTTGGCAGACTGCAGTATCTTTTATATGGAATTTACAACACTTATAAGATGAGGAGGTATTTTACTAATTCAGATTTAACGTCAGTACCTAAAAGAGTTGGGCAATATTGCTGTCTTATACGAGAGGTTTATGTTTATGCCTATGTTTTCGCATACGAAGCCTGCCTATGCCTAAAATAATGCCAAGGTCTTACAAAATTGCTACAGACGAACGAGTTTACGTGACCACGTCTCTTAATTCTAGTTTTTTGGTCGATGGATTTTGAGTAGGGTGCAGGCACTGTCGCTTGTCCACCCTCACTTTCTCCGGATGCTCACCGAGTTGAAACTCTAATTGAAAACCTGGAATGAATTTCCTTCCTTTATTTAGCTTACAGTCCCATTCCGGAAATGGAATTCAGTTTCCTTGACTCATCACAAGCAAGCTGGAGGGAGGTTGCTAAAATCTCACCTTCACCTCACCTGCGCTAGTCACTATCGATTCCGTCGATATGGGTGAAATATCTCCCACTTCGACACCTAACAAGTTACACCCGATAGCCATCCTCTGTTCCGTCGGATAAACTTTTTTATATTGCATTTCTTAAAGGTGAAAGCCTCGTTTTTCTTTAATGACGCTCTGAGTCCTGGCGATGGCATTTCTGGTTACTCGGGAATTCCTTAAGGCCCCTAATTTAATTTTGTGCCCATTCCAGAACTCGAATGTCGGTATGGACGACTCCATGGCCGAAGGATATTTTAATTACGGAACTACAGGCCGTCTGTTCAGGGATCTGAATATTAATGGGTTTAGTTGTCACGCCTCTCACGCCAAAGAGTTTTTCATCTCGAAAATTTGTCACTTGATGAACTTTAATTTAATTCAAGGAAATTATGTTGTAAGAAAGTCCCTTTAGCTTGAGAGTATCTGGCCGTTCTTGCACTTTCCTTCCACACTTTTACTGCCAGAACCCCACAATTACTCCGCCCAGTTTATGTAGATGACTGTGCACCAATAAATTTTTAATTCACCACTATCCTGGCAAGGTGTGAGCAATCAACTAGAATATTCTAGACTTTGCTTTCATTTCGAAATAATATCTGCAGGTGTGGGAATGTTTGTCATGGTTATATGCAATTTTTACACATCCTTCCCATGGAAAAGCTCCTTGCTCCTTGTGAAGTTGCCCACATAGGCGCTCAATAAATGCGATTTGAGGAAATTTAGCAGTGATTTCATCTTCATTGGCAGTTTATACCTCCCATGCTCGATTCTCTTTATTGACTTGTGGGATGGAGTGAAATACATTATCAATGGAACGATTTATCGCTCCACTGTCTTCCGGCAAATTGATGATTGATGACCAATCTGCATTTTGCCTCGATTTTGGTTTTCGTTTATAACAGCAAAATTTAGAGATATCGATTTAACATGACACAGTTTATAATTAAAATGCATATACTTAAACCGATTTCAATACTGATGACGCATTGTATGTACCATATATACAATAGATTTAGAAAATGCATTTACGTATAATTTTTATGAAAGTTCATTTCAGTTAAAGTTTTAAAGAACACCGAAAAACTTATATAAGGATTACCCAAAACGCCTTGTAAACATTTTTCCTACAAATTTATGCAGTTTGAGTCGACGTGTTTTGAAATACTATGGAATAGATGAATTGCTAACAACTTTTCGATACAACGGTTTAGCGAGAAGTAATAAAATTTATGCTAGAATTGAATTTAAATTGGAATTGCATTTTGAATAAGGGTATTGTCCAAATGAACTTTCAGAAATTCACAGATTTGTAGTACCTACACTTAGATATCATTGCTATACGACGATAAATTAGTAAGCAGTAGAAGTTGGATTGTGAAATTTAACAGATAATGATTTATTTATTTGCTTTTAGAGTTAATATTTTGTTTTTGTTTTTGCCAATAATAATTACGTTCAATATATGGTAGACATATTACTATTATTAAAAATGATATTTTTAAAATCAATTTAAGCCACTTTTTTTCATTTTTTATACTAAGGTCAAACCTATTATTTTCATAACATATTGCGAATTTTCTAATTGTAATATAAATTCTACAATAGAATTTGTATGGTTCTAACAAAACGATGTAATGTTTGATAATACTATTATATATTTTAGATAAAAACAGGCCTCTTCAATTGCAGAATTTCTTACTCTTCGAATATCGGAAATTCAGTAACATTACTGTATATATTACTACTAAGCTCTTCAGTACCACACCTTTTACCTGAAACTAAAGTTTAGATTACTTTATACTTTTCAAATTGGCCTTTAGTCCTTATTCATAGTTTATCAAACAGTTTACAACTTTTTACCCAAAGTGAGAACCTTTTAAAGCATCAGACCTTTCATCAACCCAAAGAAAGTTCAAAGTCATTAATCAGAAAATAATGACTAAATCAGATTAACCGTAACAAGGAACACAATGAAAATTTAAGTGTTGTAAAACAAAGTTCGTCCACTTTGTTCAAAGGTTCCGTCGGAAGTTTTTTGTCCTTTACACCCACAACTACGTATAAACCCCAATCCCGGGAATTATGAAAGTTTTGAGGGCAGCAAAGAAACTTTCATTCTGTAAACTCGCCTGGGGATGACATCTTACTGCGTCCTGTGGGCACTATCCTTTCGCTAAAAATATATTTGGGTCACATTCCTTCAAAATCTCTTGAAAGATTTCAATTTGTCTCGTTGGTCCTTTTCCCAGTCAGAGTTCATTCCACGGTTGTGCACACCTAAGGGCTCCTTGACGAGGAAAAATATTCACCTGGGAGCAGTTAAGCGTGCAAAAGGATTAAAGATGTGGGCGTTCGCACCTGCTGCTTAATTCAGAAAGCATCCGTTTGCCTTCGAGGGTTGCTCAAGGCAGAACGTTCTGAGCCCATTTGGTAATTAGCGAGGTACACTTATCTAATTTACGGGTAATAGAGCCTATTCAAAACCTTAATTTCACCCACTTTGCACCTTGACCCAGATTCGTAACCTTCTCTCAGTCGCTGCATTGTTCCTTAAAACGTGACCGACATCACAATTGTTGGACGGGGCAGTGCGTCTGAGAAAAGGTGAGCACATGATTCATTTTGCATGTTTAGTCGGAGGCACAGCGACTGATAAATGTGAAATCGGCGAAAGTCTCGAATAACCAATATTTTCTTTTCCCTTCCAGGATGAGCAGGGCAAGACGGACACGCTATCGTCCCTTCCTCAGGCTTCTTTCAACTACATCAACTCAATCGTCGGCAGTGGCGTTATAGGCATTCCTTACGCTTTTCATAGGGCCGGATTTGGTCTAGGCTTACTGCTCTTAATTTTAGTCGCAGTTATTACCGATTATTCGCTAATCTTGATGGTAAGTGTTAACATCCTTTTTTTTTGAATACCATCGTATGTTCAATTAAGGAGTAAGTACACAAAGTATACATATGTTTATGCAGCTAACATATGAGTATAAATCACATTTAAAACTATTAGAATATTGTTCTTTAATTTTATTACAAATTAAAATATGACGGACCTAATAAATATAAAACTTATAATATAAATAAAATCTGTCAGGTATTAACTACTCAAATCCTGCAAACAATTTGTATTTTCAGTGGATATCTTCGCATATACAGTACCTGATCATTGAATTATACTCAAAGTGTATTTTGCTAAAACTTCCTTGATCTGCGGGGATTTCGAATTTTTCTGTCGCCAGCCTTTTATAGTTCGTTTTCTTATGGCCTTGTGATTTATTTTGAATGTAACTATAATGTATTGTTTCCAGTAAAAATTTTCTACTCTTTTAAGTGTATTTACTTTATATTGCTTCTTGATCACAAAATTAAGGTTTGAGTATAATTCAATGATCAGGTACTGTATGTATGTATATAGATATCACCATAACTGTGGAAATGAACATCATTATTAATAATAAAAGATTAAGTATACTTTATATGGTCCTATTATGGAAATCAAATACTCTCAACACGATTAGGCGTATATTTCTAAAGAAAATTAATGTCTCTCCTAGTCGAGTCAAGCAAACTCCTGTTTTGTAATAGGGCTATATTCTAAATATAAATATATGTATGTAGACATAAGTGGAAATTTGAAAGCACTTCATTTTTGCTTGACGGTGTTATTTTCCTAGAATCATTATTTTTGATTATAAAAATTTCTACCAAACAATATTAAAAATCTTTTCCTGTCGTCAAGGAAAATTCTCCCATTTAATAATGTCGGGTTAAGTACATAAAGCATTTAATCAGCGAGACTTAAATTTAGCTTATGCTAACGCTCTGAATACACCATTTTTAATTTGAATGATAAATATCTGCGTTGTCTGAAACTTAAAAAAATTATATCTTTAAAAATAAATTTTTGGGAATTACCTAAAATTTAATTTAAGGAATGGAGTTTGTGATTGATATTAAGGTAGTTATGTGGTGTGATGCAGCATTTCAGGGTACATTATAAAATTACTAATAAAAGAAGCGATTTAATTGAAAATAACACGCAACTTTGAATTATTGTTCCTACACATATTTCAAATAATAGAATAGATGTCTAAAACGTGCTATCTTTGAAAAAGAGTTGAATCATATTTCACGAAGTATTGAATGAATGGACAACTTTTTCGTGCATACATAGGTAATCACACATCTCAGAATAAATGGTTATGAAACAACGATTCATAACTATCTAATCCAAACGACATACCTAGCAATTTGTCTCCCGGAGAGGGTTGTTTTATCCTTGAGTTGAGGATAGGGAGACAAAACAATGAGTGATTCATTCTGTTATTTTTTGTTATGACGATAATGCATGTCATTGCCAAGTTTGCCTTTGTTCAAAAGAGTTTCTGCTCTTGACTTGGTTGATATTAAATTATTTTAAAGTGTAACACAAGTATATTGCTTTAAAAAGTAAACAATAAATATACCAATTGTAAGCAACTTTTGTCAGTAATATAAGAAATATAGTAGAGTTTAAAAAAAGGACATACAATGGAGTTTAGTGGTTTATAAACTTTCGGGTTTGTTTTGTTGAGCTCTCGATTCAATGGTGAAATCTGACTATCTGTATATAAAATATGTATTTATGTAATTGAATAATATTTCATGAATTTTCATTTAATTTATTTGAAGTTCTGCATACACAAGTAAATAAAGTGGTAATACAATATTATATCACTTATCCATGAATTGGTCCAGCGATGAAGCTGGGAAGGTATAGTTTTTTAGTTGTTCGAAGTTTTTTTTAAAAAAAATATTTTTTTATATTAAAATCTTCCTTGATAGTTTAAATATTTCTAACTCATTATTTACAAAATTCAGCTTAATTTCTTATGTAGGTGTATAAGTGTATTCATTCCAAACAATTATATTCATTCACCTTTAATTAAAATTTGTTATAAAACACTAATAATCTGATTGTTAAGTTTCATTTTAAATTCAATACGACTATTTCAATACAAATAGTAATGTTCCTTCGTAATTTTCTAAAAATGTAATATCTGTCCAATATGTTTTGCATCTGTTTACGAATATCCGTAATTTACATAAACCTGAACTAGCAAATCGATTTCATTTTCCGTATCTACCATATCATTTTCCGACATAAAAGGTTACCGCATGTATGCAACTGTCTAACCAGTCAGAAAATAGATGAACTTTAAACTTCTTGTCTTTTGTGACGGCAAATTCCATTTCTAGAATAGAATTGGTTGCTTCATTGAAATTCAGAGGAGATATAACCCTTTAACTTCCAGTGCCAGCCAACTCAAATGTGTTTCATTACAGACAGCATACGATGGGTTCGGTTCAATTAAATGCATCGAGACAGAAAATGCTTTCCTTAAGGACGAACGTTGGTTCACTGCTCGGTTTGTATGGATTGGTTTCGTTTTACATAATTATGCTACTTTAAAATGACTTTAATAAGTCATAGTTTCTTTCTAAAATGTTCACATATGTATATATACAATGGTATAAATTTAAAGTTTTTAACACTAGTGCCTAACAGGTAAAGTGCTTTTAAAAGCCAAATAGAAAATCTTTTTAAAAACACAATGAACACGAGTTCAGTTTACAACATCATGAATAATAAAAGTCAAGAACATTTTTTAAATCTGTTGGTGGAAAGCAACTATTCAGCATAAAAAAGGCCTAAAATCACTTTTATGTATGTCTCGAAAATCAAACTTGGCAGATCTTGCTTTTCATGAAATATTTGTTGAAATTCCTACATAGTAGCTCTTAAATTCACAATCTCTCATTCATATTTTACATCCACCTCCAACCATAATTGACCTTAGAAGAAAAATTAGATCCCTCTGGAACGACTGAAAAACTTTGCTAAAATCACGAAATAGACCAACTTTGAAAGGTCGCATGTCCTGGGGGCAATTTTGGGCGACGCAAAATTTTAAATACAAATTAAAGCTTTTAACTTTGTGAAGCCAATGAAAGGACGAAAATTTATGATTCAACTTCTAAAAGCCTGTAAAATTGAGGGCGTCCATCAATGTAACTTATAAGTACCTTTTTTATCCGAAAAAATGTGTCACTCTTCCAAAGTGGGGCTTGGTAGTTGAAAATGTTTATTTCATTTGTTAAGTTTTTATTACTGAACCATGTGAATTATGCAAAACCCCTTTTGGACTCCGAATTACTCATAAATGTTATTATACCCTAAGGGTACCTTGATATCATCGCTGGATATACGATGAGAAATAAATGAAGTAACGCATCAAACAACATTTTTATCGCAAAAATAAGCAAGGATTCTAAATTGAATTATATGTACTTTGTTTATAATAGAAAATGAAAACAGTATGATAATGACCATAGAGTATTTGTTTACTATAAATATTTTTCAACGTTCTCATGAAATATGACATTGTTTTTCAAATACAGGAAAATTGTGTGTTTATTCAATTATGCGAGTGGTTTGTATGTAAATAAAATATCCTTGCTCTCCTTTGCACAAATAGACGAAAAGCTGATCTGAATATAGTATTCTCGATTTGCCCTTTTATTATTATTATAAAGGTTGAGCCGAGCCCACCTACAAACATGATCCAAACGAATTTCATCCATGATAAATGGAGGTATTACACCGCTAAAACGAATAAAGGAGTGTGAGTGAACTCTAAGCCAAAATCAAAGAAATATTACAGACATTTAATATGCATCAGGAACTCGCTCTAGAATTCAAAGGAAAGATGTTTTGTTGTTTTGTAGCACTCACGGGCTTTCTTTATTTTCATTAAAAATACATTAATGGACCAATAATAAAAAATGCATTTTACCCATTGCTTGCCTTTTGCAAGAACTTTGTTTTATGTTTCTATCGACAAGGATACAGCAAACCAAAGTTTCCAAGAGCTCTTGTTTACTAGATGTAAAAAGTAGGTACCTTTCCTAAGAGCAGGAAGCCTTTGCAAAGACCATTCGCACTTCGTTGCGTAAGTTTATTGTTGCTACCCTCAGCTTTCACGATTGTTTTCTCTTGCTCGATGTTTGCGAGTTGGTTAAAAGGGGTTTTTGCACGTTACTTTTCCTCTACCACTTGTGGAACCTGTTAGCTTTAAGGCATGTCTTCTGGATTTAAATCACGTAACCACTTAAACTTTTTCTGGTAAAATTATATTACAAACATCAAATGTTTGGTTTGGAATGATTGCGTAAAATATAGAAAAGGATCGAAACTAAAGATATTTTATTACATACCTACTCTTTAGTCACAACCTACAATCAATTACTATGAGCCATACGGACATTTTGCTTTTTTAATAGAAGTGCTCGCAACATTATTCTAATTTTTATGTGCATACAAATGTACGCTTTAAATCGAAAAAATCAATTAAATAAAAAACTGCCGAGAAATAATAAAATTTTATAACATGTTTCTGATCTTAAATTTATATATTCTAATGCATACTCAGATTAAGCTCCTACATTTTATTAAAATGGGCAAAATACGTTAAATATAGAATCAATATATAGCTCAATATTTTAAATAAATGTTATATATATAAACATATATATAAATGTTATATATATACATATAAAAACTAGCTTCAAACTAAGATCCAACTTAAATTTTCTATGTTCATTTAAAATAATGACCAATGTCGATCTATAAATAATACCTATTGTAACTTAACATGTTGTTTATATTTATTTAACTACGTTAACTTAACACAAATGAATATGATTTAATTAAAAAAATACTGTAGCTAGTTAAAACTAAAAAAAATTTCTACTTCTAGGTTCGCTGTGGTCATATTTGTGGACGATTTAGTTATCCCGGTATAATGGAAGCAGCCTATGGTAAACTGGGATATTATTTTCTATCATTGCTGCAATTTATGTATCCTTTTCTAGGTAAGTTTAAAACTATTTTAATTAATATTCCAATCGTTTATGCCAGATTGGGACAAAACATATGTATATCGTAAATCATTATTTTGTATAAAGCACTTTCTCTGAGACATTAAAAGTATGCAAAACCCTGAATTTGACAGTACGATTAAAAAATCTTTAAATTAAATGGCAAGCAATTCAAATAAATTACGAGAGGACACATCTCTGATAACTTTCCTAATCGACCTTCTTAATGAATTTTCTGGGAAATTGCTTTGTTTTTGTAATATAACATTTTCTGAGCTTCCCAGATTTATGTCTTACTTCGTATTTTGTCACCAAATATACCTCTCCACCCTACTCGGTATTACAGGCGACCTTCCATTAATAAATTATGTTCATGCACCATGAGAATTGTTTACTCCATATTTAGGTAAACAGAGTAATTCCAAATAAAACTACATTATGTTGTTCTCTCCTGAAGGTTTTGTGAGATACAAGATTTATTATGACAAAGAATAAATATGATTTTGTTGAAATCGGATGATGAGATTTTTGATGAACATAATGAAATCACAAATTTAATTTGTCGTTAAGACAAACTTGACCTTTTCTCCTCATTTAATCTAATAATAAAATTAAAAATACATCTTACAGTTAAAAGTACGTTAATGGTAAAATGGGATTTAAGGAATAAGTTAGAAGACATTGCAGCATATCGTAACATATTAAATTTAATGTTACAAAAACGAAACTTCCTAAAATCGTATGCCAATTTACCTACTTCAAGTTATTTTAAATTATATCAATTAATTATTTAAATTTTAGGTTAGGTTTTATTTGTATATTTATTCTAAAATTGATATCATAAAAAATCTATGCTATTTGAATTTTTCTAGTTGGAACATTAGATGAAGATAAGAAAATTTAAAGAAAGCGAAAGAATAATAGCAAATCGATATTATCCTGGGTGGATGAATAAGATTGAAAAGGGTCGGAAAAGCGACCTTAAATTCAATTTTAGACGGAATTCAATCGGAAATTATTAGTTGTGATGAAAACTGGCGGGTAATAGACTGGAAAAATTAGGAAAAATTAAGTCGAAACTCATATGAAAATGAGACAGTAATATTTCACAGTCGGATAACAGATTAGAAATAAACTGAATTAGTTAACAAGATTGTGGAAATTAATAGATAGAAATCAAGCGGAACACGGTCGTGAAAATATGGCCTTAAAGTTACATAAAATATATTGTATTTCATATTGACGAGCTCATCTTTTCCGTCTCTTATTCACAGATCCGATAGTTTTGGCAACTGTCCTATAACACAGAAAAACTTACTAAATCTTCAAGATTGATTCAGTTATATTTTTTAGCTTAGATATGTTACTTATACATTTCTTTGAAACAATATACTTTTTAGTGTCAAATATGAAGGATAAATTTAATGCTTCAAATTTTTCAAGAAACGTTGGTTTTAGGTACTTTGTAATATGAAAATCTTTTCCAACAAGCGGTTAATTAATTTATATTGAATAACAATAAAGTCACTTTTTTTAAAATCAAACCAAATTAAGTTTAAGTCAGTATTTATGTACCTAGCTAAATGTATACGGAAAATTTTTTCAGATCGCTATTACAAATACGATGTTAGATTTCGGAAAAAAATTTGAGAGTAATATTTGATTTCTAGTACTCAGATCGTCTTAGAATCTTGCAAATAAAATTATATAAAAAGGCAGACAATATACGCATTAAAAGGTAAATAGGTTGAAGTTTAAGGGCAATTTTGAAACATTGAAGAAACTTATAAAAATCCAACTTAAATCAAAATTGCTTGCTCTTATAATCGATGAATTTACGAGAGCGCAAATTTGGAGGCAATGCCAGTTCCATTTCATCTTAATATTAAATTTGCGACAGCGCTGCCTCCGCTACCCTGGCCTTAAGGACTCTGCACCATGAACTCATTTCCTTCATGTTCGGGAAGTGGCGACGTGTCGGCAATGCTAAATAATAAGGGCCGAGTCCTGACTGCGTTCAGTTCAAGGATACGGAAAGGGCGATAGAAATTCATTCACGCCTCGGTATCATGAATAATAATTGAGCATGGTATGATTTTTGGAGCGCGTTATGCCACCCCTAACAGCGCTTTTGACAAACATCTATTTATATTCCAGATTTGACTCAGATCCCAGTAACTGCTACGAAGGAGCAGTAGCTCTGCTCGATATCTGCCACCGATTGTGACCTGTTGCCGCACGGACCGTTTGCTTCTTTCGAGTTTACTTAAAAAGTAATTTTTGAGAGCGAAAAGTTGCGAGGGTGTTTCACAAGTAATGTTTACCCTGCCCTACATGACAAGGTGTTGTTTCGAAAACAATCTTTCGCAGCTAATTTGCAATTCATAAGACCCAATTTAAGACTAAAGAGTGTACTTCATTCCATTTACTTCAGATTTTAAAAATAATTTGCACCGCTTACACCATATCTAAAAATGTTATATGTAACAACATGAACATTTTAGTCGAAAAGGCAAGTGAAGAATTTTTAGTACTACGTACTCGGGGAAGTGTTAAAATTAATTATTAAGGGTCTTATGAAGGCTCTAAGTAAGATCTAAATCATTGTACTAACTTCTCTCCAGTTTAATTTTTTTTAAATAAAGCATCCTACCTTACAATCTCATTAATTGGTTTATACAAATCGATTTTAGAATTCTATATTTTCAGCACTAAAAAAATATTGTAATCGCTTTTGCTTTTTTGTAGTTTTTAGGTACAATTATAAACATTCTTCTAAACGCCAGTTGTTCAATCGAAAGATATAATTCCTCAAATAAAATAATTCCAATAATATGTATACTGGGCTCTAATTTAGAATATCTTTTGCAAAATGTTTATAAACATACTGAAATTTTTCTTCAAAGCCAAGTTAATATTTTGTCTAAAATTCTGCTCCAAAGAAAATCTTGTTCAAATAATTTGTTTGAACTCTTTGTTTTACTTTGTCAATGTACTTAAAAAATAAATGTGCTATTCCGTATTAAATTTTACATAAATTAACAAAGAATTTGTTTTCTGTACATTAAGTACAAAAGTGTTTCAAATTTTTTAAATATTGTCCACAACGTATGTTATGGGATCTTCATGAAGAAATCAAATTGTGTGAGGAGGGTATAATCCTTAAAGACTTTAAATAATCCTCATTCGAATGATTTGTTCTTTCTTGCAAACTTATGTACTATGTATCGAAGAAACTAGCTTCAGCATAAAAATATAACAAGAAATTTACGTTGACTGAGCCATATGCAACCACCGAAATTTTTATGTAGTATATGTATACATTAATTTAAAATGTTGGTGAAAAAAGCAGTTGCAACTCTTTCCTGTATAAAACCTTTACGACAGGATAAAAACATTTCGTTTCTGCAATTTCCAGCTTTATACATATAAACACCCCTCTCAGTTCCGTTTCTTTGAAGAAGGCACCACTTCGGGTACATCCCATAAAACAACGTGAAACATGAAATTTTAATCATTTGCCAACATATTTTTGCGAGTAGGTACCTTTTGCGCGCTTACGTACTCTTTCACAGCCGTTTGCGTTATGAAAAATGATTCGATTGAGTGCTTCTAAAAGTGTGAACATACAAAGTGGCAGCGATGTCTTTTATCTTTTAAATAGACTAAGATTTCGATGATAAATTTTTCTTTTATATTCTAGCAATGATTTCTTACAATGTCGTAGTCGGCGATACTTTATCAAAGGTGCTCGTGAGATTTGTGCCATCTTGGGAATCTTCAATGGGTGCGGTGCGACTAGGAGTTGTGTTTTTTGTCACCTTGTGTATAACAGTTCCGCTGTGCTTATATAAAAATGTCTCTCGGTTAGCGAGGGCCAGTTTTATCAGCCTGGCGTGCGTGGTGTTCATCCTTTTCGCAGTCATTCTAAGGCTTTTATCGGGCGATTACAATGTGTAAGTTGACAAATTTTATAATAATTAATAATTTTTAATAATAATTATAAAAATTTTTTATAAATTCTCTCAATTCATCAGAGTTTTTTTAACTGCATTTAAAAATTTATGAAAAGGAAATCAAAGCATTAATATTTTTGCAAATTATGAGCTTGTATTAAACTGCAAACATATTTATTATTATCGATTTATCGATATTTGGTGTGCGTAAACTTAATTTATGAAATTTGAAAATAAAAGTAAAATAAAATGTTGTAAGATTTGTGCCATAAAAAATTAGTAAACGGATTGGTTTTTAAGATAAAAATTAGTAGGTATCTATCCCTCAGTACATAAATAGCCGAGCAGCAGCAACAATATTCTGAGTTGCAGAAAATTGTGCCGGAATATAATTTTGGTATATTTTTCTTTATTTTTTGGTATCTTCAAATGTGAATATTTCAGGTAGTGTCTTGTCTACCATCGACCAACAAGTAATATTTTCTCAAGAAAAACATCTTAACTTCAATATTACGGACAATACAATACCTTGTTAAAATATCAAACTTAGACCAATTCTTGTATTTATGCAATTAATAAAACAAATATATTTTTAATTATAATCTGTATATGTATTCAAGATTTTCATTTGGTGAAACACTTTTGTCCGATAACCAAAAATCGGAAATTTGCAACATCGTAAAATGTTGGTGGGATTCAAGTAAGATTTCCTCTTGAATGGATGAATAACAAATTATTTGCTTTGTCCATACCTTTCAGGAAAAATAATTCGACCTGCTAAGATTTACCTGCTATGCAATAAGCACGGGTTTCTTAATGTACTAACAACAAATTATAAACAATTATGAGAACTCCTCGAAATAGTACATATTTCGAAATTTTCCTGCGGTTAATTATGCGCGTCAGTTAGCATAAATTTCCTGGAAAAAACATCATCTGACGCGTCAGTTGGTCAAGCCAAACAAGTCCCAGCTAATTTGACTCTTCGCGCCCGGTTGGCACCGGTTAATTCAAACAAGTCCCCGATTCGCCTGATTTTGCGCGAATGCTAAATTTGTTTATTTTACCACCCCCACTTAGACCAGGGAGTTTTTCTCTCACTGCCCGCAGCATCCAGATGATGATGAATCAGCCCGAATGGACCTGGCTGGGGGGCGTAATTAATCATTCCTCCCCAGCAGCCCCACCCACGTGTCCGTTTTTATACCTGACGATGGATTCGTGTAATCACGCTCTCTGAAAGAGCCCTCGGGATGTGGAGAATCGGTCCTTAGTTTTAAGCGATTTTACGAAAACCGAAAACCACCTATCCCGAATATCCTGAAAAGTAACACTCTCATTGCTTTGTGCTTTTCAGGTCAGACACCCCGGAGTCCTGGAGGTTCGCCAACGTGGACGTGATTCCAGCAACAGGAATTATGGCATTTGGTAAGCGCACCTACGAATTCTTTAGAGCTCTTTGCGGATCAGGACTAATTAATTTTAAGCTCCGTGCTGTGAATGGTCAGGTTTAAGTACTTTGAATCATCCCTCGCAAGTGGGCGGGAGTTTGCCATCAGCGCTTCAATTTTCCCAACCGCAGACGAGAAACGGGCAGATTTAATCAATTGCAGCTCCAAGCATTATCGCAAATTGGTTTCTTTTACCCCACATCCCTGTCCATTGTCTGTAAAATCCAAAACGTGACAAATTCGGTTAATTTGCACACAGGGAGGGAAAATTTGTCGGTTCGTTTGCATAATTCAGTTGAAACTGCGGTCTCCAGCCCATGAGAATAAATATTTCCGGAGAGGACATTTCTAATTAGGTGCACTGGCTTTACCATACAATAATGCTATTTATTTTAAATTCGGAATATTATCGCATATGTTATTAAATCCTGCATAATCTAAACGCTTAGCCCATTAGCGGTGTCAGGTGTTGTGAACCCACAATAAATTTAAAATTATTTGTTTCCATCGAGAAACTCTCGATGGAAACAAATAATTTGGGCGTACCCAGACCGAAAAGTTAATTTTGAAATTTTGAGATTAAAATTGAGTTATTGTTCTTTAAAATTTTGTCAGTAAATAACGGCCATTTTATTTTATTGCACTCTCAATTCATCAGTTTATCAATATCTAATAAAAGCGAGTGTGCTTTCCAATATCCTTTGTTCAGATAAAACATAAGTATATACCTAATATCAAAAAGTGATAGTTTTTTGCCACTTTCTTCATATTCTCAAAGATTATTTTGGTGCAAAATATAAAATCTGTATTAAATGCAATAGTTATATTGTAAAATCAATATTAATTGCGGTTTATTAGTTTTTAAACAAAATTTATAATTTTCACAATTTTATTTGTACCAAGAGCAGCTTTCGAAGTGGAATAGGCTGCAGCTTATTTGCTTATTTGTTGCGATAAGGACTTGTGATTACTTGTGATTCGATTAAGTCGAAAATAAAACTAATAAGCTAAAATATGTAGCTAGTGATTATTTAAATATTTAATGCACAATAGATTTGTAAAACATGTAACTATATATTTTCGTTATTCAATTTGTTAGAACAATTTTTATATAATGTGTAAATATTTTAAAGTATAGGGTTTTTAATTTGCTCTTTTAAAAAAGTTATTATTTTCATGAATTTTGAACAAAACTCAAATCCAATTGCTTAAATCAACAAAACGTGAAAATAATTTGTAATTCACTTAACGACAGTGGAGAATGCGAGGTGTGTGTTAAGGGTAAAGGTAAAAATAATAATAAATACTTAAGGCTTAATCAGCCATTTCGCTCGAATTGATTTCAATGGCATGATATTGATTTTCTTACTTGAACAAATCTAGAAAATTGTTCACATGCACAACATGTGGTTATAAGAAAGTTGAACACATTCTGCGTTGAATGTATTTGGAGCAAATATTTATTATAAGCGGTATCCTCACGTCTATTTGCATCAAATACCAATAAGTGATTCTATACATTTGTGACCATAATATAGGACATTGCCTGAGGGGCTTCCGCAGACCGAAAACTAAACCAGGAAATGATAATAACTCTTTGTTTATAAAGCAATAAAACGGAAAGCGTCCCTTAAGTACGGCGTTAAAAAGTAGGTATCACTTTCCCTATGACTCATAAAATTTTATTTCACGCCCACAGCGTTTATGTGCCACCACAATACGTTTTTGGTGTATCAGTCTATGCGTAATGCATCCCTGGAGCGATGGGAAAAGGTCACCCACTTATCCATCGGGTTCGCCTGGATTGTGGCCGCCCTCTTCGGGATAGCCGGGTACTCAACGTTTCGGGCCTTGTCGCAAGGTGAGTCCATAAGCCCGGTAGCACATTTCATTGAGATTTTTACAATCTGACAAAACACCCCCCATGAAAGTCTGAAGGTTTAGCATATTTTTCCGTTTAACAGGTGACTTACTGGAAAATTATTGCTGGAACGACGATCTGATGAATTTCTCCCGCGTTTTATTCTCCATATCAATCCTGTTGACTTTCCCAATTGAGTGTTTTGTGTCCAGGGAGGTAAGTGTGTTTCTTTAGGACGAAAAAACGTATATACTTATAAGAATTGTCACATCAGCAGTACCCACAAGGGATGATTGAAAAATATCCCTTGTGAGTACGTACAAATATTATCTAAGACGACAAACATTTCTGAGATTACCCTCTTCCATAAGAATCCTTTAAGAGTATTAACAAAAACTGTCGGCTTCACATCTTTTTTCCAGATTGTGAAAACAATAGTTCACCGATTTATTCTGAAGGAACCAATTGAATTTGATCAGGATAAGAACCCTAACCTGGAGAAAGGAGCTGAACCCGACGAACACTCAACAGCCATCACTCTCTCCATTGTTTTTGTTGCCCTAATCATTTCACCCTTGACTGAGTGTTTGGGACCAGTGCTGGAATTGAATGTAAGTTTACAAAAATATATGTAAGTATTTTCCGGATAAGTTGAAATTACGAGTACGAGTAATAGGAACTCTGTGAGATCGAAATAATAAATATTTAATAAAGGATATATACATAGATCGTAGGTTAGTCATATACCGTATATGTATATTTTTACTACCTTCATTTTTCTAAATTTGATGATAAAAAAATTATCCATGTACACAAATTTTTAGACTAAACGAAGTGAAATATAATTACATTGAGCTTAATTTAGAAGCTAGAACTTTTATATAAACTTAATCTCTTTAATAGCACTACCAAAACATCAAAATTGTCCTTTACGCAAAAATGAACTATTCCTTGACCCTTCTTTATATTGAAGTTAATGTTAATTACTTAAACGGAGTATTTAGAAAACTGCAAGATTATAAAATCAAGCTTGCTCTATAGTTTTTCCTATGTAAGGAACTCTATAAAATGCAATCCATCTATTCAGACTTCGAATTTAATAACCGGATTAAACTAAAAAGTTACCAAAATTGCGTATGAAAATGCACCTTATTTCATCTTCCTGCAAAATTTCACCTCAATAAATTGGATAAATTCCCATTATCTAAAAAGGAAATTGTAATTGTCACACATAAACATAAAAATTTAAAAGGAATAACACCGTAGAAAACATGTTGAGATAATTTTCGATACTTAAGTTAATTAACGTCATTCATAAAAGACTTAATCATCTTAATGAGCGCTATAATCCTTAATGTAGGGTGATTCCGTACGCCCACATTACTTTACCTTCCAATTATAATATCAAATGTAGGGCTTGTAGTATCACGAAATGGCATATCTTAAGCTATAATCAAATGTACGTACCTTTACATTATAATTGCAGTAAAAGTTTGAGCTTAAGTTTAAGAATTAAGACATTGGATCTGTAATCCTCAATTATGCGCACACACGCAGGTATGTATATGAATTGTAGGTAATGAAAAGATAGGTCACAAAAAAGGATTAAACTACAAACTAATTAGTCCAACCTCTTTTCAGAGTAAAGAGTAGATAAAGTCGGAACTGATAAATTATCTTTGAAGACGTACTTACATACATTTGCGATTAAAAATAAATTCATGCATGCAGTGCTGGATAGATACACTCAATTTTAAGAAGAGATTTGGCGTATTGATATTACGAGTACATGCAACAACCAACACTATGCATTATAACCTGTAAGATAAAATTGAAACGAAAAAACAAATTAAGAAATTAACAATACTCTGAAGTAGCGCACTTTTAAGTAAACACATCAACGTCAGAAACAGCTTGTTTCAATCATTAATGTTGTGTTGATATTGTGAGCTTAATGCGTAAACAATTACTATCTACTTAACTACAATAGAAATTAATTGCATTGAATACAGAAGGATTGTTCTACTGAAAACAGGGAAACAAATAAATATGAAATCGCACCTATCTATCAATGCTTTACCGATTATTAAAATGGAATGCAAACGAGGTCTATTATTGATCTTTTATTATGTACATCACATTCTAATTAAAAGAGTTTTGTTTAAGTTAAGAAAACAATGAAAAAAATTCTATTAAAAAGCTGCAATTTGCAGCAAACTATCATCAAGAAGTTATTATTGATATTAGAAAAGTTAAAATATTTAGAACGCATTTTTTCTTTATGGTCAAAGAAAATAGTCTACACACAATTTTTAATAATTGTAATTAAATGTGGTGAACTATAAATATTTAAGCGAATACTTTTTAATCCTTTCACCTTTAAAATACTTATTTTATGCCTACTTAAGCGGAGCATAGCTCTAAAATATTTAAAATAAAACTTTTATTTATTTTTAACTAATATTATACCTATGTATGTATATACTTTTGAAAACGATATTTTAAACAAAATATCAAAATGTTGTTAACAGTTAAAAGTTTATTTGTGATAATAAAAAATTAATAGGTTTTAATTTAGGTTTTGTGGCCAAAATTAAGATTTCAAAAACTGCGTCGATAGGAAAATTTGTTGGTTATAAATTTTTACGGTGTTGACAATTTATTTTAAACTAAACCATTAAATCAGTAATAACATTACTTTTATTATAATATTTTTAAGGGTCTTCTAGCTGCAATACCTCTAGCATACATCCTTCCTGGCCTAGCTTACATACAAATGGAGCCCCATTCTCTTTATAGCAGAGAAAAACTTCCTGCTTTAGGATTAGTAGTTTTTGGCGCTATTGTGACAGTTGCTGGAGCAGCTGTCCTCATACCGGGCCTAATTGGAGACTGCAAAACTGATGTAGTTCTAGGATACTGTAAGCAAGAGGGTGGCATTCAAAATTCAACACAAATTACGCCTACCACAATAAGTAGTTCATCTTAAATATATTTCATAGTTGAAGATGCAGTTTAAACGATTAAAATAAATTATTATTGTTGTATTTGCGATAATTTCATAGAGCCAATTTTTATCTCAATATATTGTTTTAGTGTGAAATATAAAGGCGAGTTATTTTGATTTAAGATAATTTATAACGAAGAAATAATTTTATTTTTCATAAACTATCAAATGCACTTGCCTTTACATTGTATGCCTGCTACGATTGTAATGGGGTGGAAAATTGGATAATATTGCTGTTAAAATTTTGTTAAGTTTTAAAAATGCTGTTGCTTTATCGGTACAACCAAATAAACAACTACACAAACAAAGCGAATACAATGTGATATATAATGTTACCTATGTTACACTTTAGGGATATTCCTGATAATGAATCCACACACAAGTATTTACAAACTAAAGTGACACTTTTACTTGCTCAAGATGCTTAAAGAATTACATATAAATTGTTATATATTCTAATTGTTAGATTAATTATTATTAGACTTTATTTAATATTAAACTTATGTTAAGTTTTGTAACTGAAAATAACTAAATGCAGAGAATTGCAAAAGTTTTATTTTGATACATAAAGTTATCTGTCATATAATAAATTGATACAAATATCTATCGCTTAGCAATCCAAATCTGGTAAGAAAAGTATATGGATTTCTCCTACCAAGTAATACAGATATTTCAATACAATAGTAATTACTAGCTATTTCTGTCAATAGATCAACAAATTGAATTTTTTGGTTTTTAAAACAGAACATCTGGCTCCCTGTATTACTTTATAAGTCTATTGGACCTGAAATCAACAATTCAAATAATCCTAGGGTTGTCGGTATGACGTATACATGAAAAAACTGAATACAAGTAGCATTGGAAAGAATTTATATCTTTATTAAAATAATTTTACGATTTAAAAGTTTTTATTTTTTTTATTCAAATCTATTTTATTTAGAGTGTCCTTTTTTTTATCACATTTCAATGATTAAAACCAACATCTTCACGTCATTTTCTTGCTGTTGTTGCACTTTTTCTAGCACATCGTTTTATTGCACAAATATCGGCTACTATTTAATAAAGACGCAACGAAACCAGTAGAAATAAAAATAGGTTCAACTTTTTTAGACGAAAAAAATTAGTTTTTGTAGAAAATTAAACTAATAAATTTAAAATTCAATAGTTTGCTATTCAGGGCAAATTTGCTCACATATTTTATTTTTGTATAAACATACATATGTAAGTATGTATGCTTGATTAATCGTAAACATACCAGATAAATAAAAAACAGATTCTTGCATTTTGTCTTAATTTTAATTAAAACAAAAATAATGAGAACAACAAAATCATATTGTTAGACCTAAGCAAAGCTGTAAAGCATAAGTAATGATTTTCGTAATTTTTCAATTTCATAGAATGACGATGCACCAAAGCTTTAGATATTTGCACAAATGTAATTAGCTCAATAGCCATTAGAATGACTCATCATAGGCCAAAAAACTCGCTACTATTATCAAAAAATAATGCTTAGGGAAACTTATGTGAAAGGGTAAATGTAGAAAATTACTCGATAGGAGTAAATGGTAGCGTAATCTACTGCAAATATAAACTCTGTACCAAATCAAAGGAAATGTCACTAGAATAAATTTTTTTTTTCTACTGTAAATTCAGACATTTCGAAACTGAAATATTTTTTAAAAAGAAACGAATCAACTATTTACTAAAGCGCATGGATATTTTTTACTAATATATTGTTGATGAAAATATCATTTTGTGTACCTGCCGCCTAAATGCGGTTACGTTTTGTCCTGTCTGTTTGCTTTGAAAACGACGACAAAAAATACTTTGAAGCTATTTTTATAGACACAAAATAAAAAAAAAACGAAAAAATTTCATGAAAAGATAAAAAATTAGGGATCACAAGTAATGTTGTTTTTGACTGAGTCCCCATTGGGCTCAAATATTTTTTCTAAACATATTTTTTATGAATTTTTATCCGTTTTATAAACGTCAAAATAATTTTTGTACATAAGATAAACTGATGACCTGTTCAATCTAATCCATCAGCTTTTTAAAAGAAGCCAGTGCAACATGTAACATCAAATAAGCTACTTATCTCACTTTTTTAGGCTTAATAGCTGTACTTACCCACTATTACTATCTGGATCATTTTAAAGAATGTATTATGTACAGAAGAAAGTAAAGAATAATATTATTAGAAGTTGCATTTTTCCTTACTTTTTGTTTGTTTGTTGTTAAGTATGCTTTTGTGATAATAGCCGTAAGGTTTATCAAGTTTGAATACACCTAACTTGAAAATAATTAGTGATTCTTCTATCTCATTTTCCTTCCTCTATCCCTATTTATATATTTATTTATTTTAATATTAAGCGAAAGACACAAAACCAAAAATTAAGATAAAAATTGTTTACAGAAATTTGGTGGATACATTTTTAATTTGCGGTTTTCCCATTATTTTTACCAAAACATTTTGGGACCATGAAGAAATTGTGGTAGAAATTATTACTTTCCAAAATTTTAATGTTATAATTTTAGGATCCGTATACCCTAAATTTTATATACGTACATTTCATCAATATTTCATCAAAGTGCGTGTCAATATTATATTATATACATAAAACTTTATTTATAAGTTGGTAAAGCTTCAGATTTAAAATATCTTTACAATTCCTTCGGCCCATGCTTACAATTTTTATTAAACCTCGGAACTGAGTACGGCTTTAACAATTTTCCTTTGGTCTGTTATTGGTCAGCAGTAATGATTCTGTTATGATCCATAAACCCCATAATTAATTTCGTTATATTACGAATGTAACTTTTACCTCTTGTAATCTTTCTGATGTGTTGCCTACGCATCTAAAACGACAAACAAAAACATTACTAATGTTACAACCGCAGCCATAAAAATTGTTACAACCATTCCCTTCCCCTCTTCTACCATAAAAATGAGCGCAATTCTGAGGGTATGTGACTTAATTCATCAAATAGAGATGTATGCCAAATATTCATACAGAATTATTTCTAGTTATTAATTTAAGTTCAATTAAGTATTGGTTCTGATTTATGCAAAGAATACAAAACCAAAAATTGATGTCGGACATCAAGTTTGAATACCGATTGAATAACTAACGCTCTGGTCCATTTTTCAGGGCAATCGAGTCCTGTATGACTATAAGTAAAACCAACTCAAATTTGTAGCAAACAATTTATTTCATATCATTAAAATCCGTTTCAAATATGTAAGATGCCAATTTCTTCGTCATTATTTTCCGCCTCCAAGGATGCCGCCAAAGTAATTTTCGCAGAACTTAGGGCCGAATTTTTTGATGCACTCTGAGATAGTGAGTTTACCTTCTACTTCAACGGTGAGCATACTTGCCAACACCAACAGGGCAACAATCAAAGCAAAAACAGTCTTCATTTTTTAGAATAGTTATGTCTTTTTACCAACTTTAGATGGAATACGATTAGTGAACTGATTCAAAACTCTTTTATACTCTTTGACACAGCAATCCAACCTGACAACAGATTGGCGACAACTCATTGATTTCTGTTTATTTGCGCAAATTGCACGTTTTAATGCTCGTAAAAGCGTTCACCTTACGATCACGGAAAATGTGTGTTAAGTGATGGCAACAAATAATTCACTTAGTAACATGCCAACTGGTAATTTTTTGATTAAGGTGAAAATTTGGATATTCCTAAAATTTAATATGTATTATAGTGTTGTTCTGGAAGATGATAATTTCATTACATTTTAAACGCTAAGAAAATTCATATGAATTCAAAACTGATTAAAATATATATTATTTATTATTTACTTCTTCTCCAAATTTATTCTAAATTATTTCAAGAACAAATAAAAAATAACGCAAAACAACAATGTAAACCTTAAAAAAAATTAAAAACAATTTTCAACTCAAATTAAGGAAACTAAATAAAGTATATTAGTATATAATATTTATTCAAACTGCCGCCATAGCTCTTTTAGCGCCAAATTAAACATTTTCAGTTTTTAGCTTATTATGTTATTCCTCGCGCACTGAAATAGGCTGTTTTATTTTGAACAGATGTTTTTACAGAATAAACTCTGCCTTAGTAAAAAAATCTACTATAAATGAACGATTTATTTACCTCACGCATTTAAACATAAAACGTTAATTATACCCGTAAATTGAATTCATTACCTAATAGTTTTTTGAAAATTCGATGTGCTACAATATCTTAATGTGTGATAATTTCATAATGATATAAAATGTTTAATAAACTGATAAATTGAAACTTAGATACACGTAAATGGTTTGGATATAACAAATTCGGGATTTTCTAAGTTATATTACTTTTTCCAAAACCTTTGTGTCAATTGTATGCAACCTTGGTATACTGTGCAATTCAGTTGTATCCTACTGAATTGAAATACTTAAAAAATGCTCATATATATTTAGTACCTCTTATAGTAATGATCTTGTTGCTAGACCACTTCAGACTTATCCGAATATTCTAAGGACTAGGTAGGAGTAGGTAAATGTATACCAACTAAAAAACAAGCTCCCTTTAAAATATTAAAAATAGTTAAAGCATATCCATACAAATTGGTAATATTAGCAAAATGTATTATATAACGTAATTTAATCGACGACATGGAAACCTGACTGTGATATGCAAATATACAATTTAAACAATCGTTTTCTTAGCGTTACTAACTGTATTACTTATTGCTTGCTCAGATGAACAGCTTTTCCAATGTTTGCAGCAATGTGACCTATCTGCAAACACCATCTGAAACCAGCAAAGCTCAGGAATTGTGCGATTCATTGACATTTCCGGAAGCAGAACTGGCATGTGCGGCATGCTAATAATTAAAATTCGAATCAAAAATCAGTATAAATGAACTGGCGTCAGTTGACTTAGTGTATTCCATCTAAAGTTGGTGAAAAGACATAACTTTCATAAAAAATGAAGACTGTTTTCGCTTTGATTGTTGCCCTTCTGGTGTTGGCAAGTATGCTCACCGTTGAAGTAGAAGGTAAACTTACAATCTCAGAGTGCATCAAAAAATTCGGCCCTAAATTTTGCGAAAACTACTTTGGCGGTATCCTTGGAGGCGGAAAATAATAAGGACGCTTTATCATAATGATATATCATATACTGTAAAGGGATTTGTTAAAAATTATATGAAATATATTTTATGCTAAAACAATTATTTTTTTCTAACATTTGAACTAACATATTAGTGACCGAACTGCTGCTTTTACGGAAATATTTGTTGATTTCTTCTGCAAAATATTGTCCAATTTTTGAACCATTTTTACATCTTGGTTTCTTCCCTTAATCTCGACCTATCCAATGAATTTCCATGCAAATTTAAGGAGCATATTTGGTATTTAAAATGGTTAAACAAATACATCCATAAATATGTATGTGTTTGAATGTAATATATTTGCCGTCCAGATGTTTTTAATATAACCATGACGTTGTGTCTGAAGGCGGCACAGATCGTTTAAAATAAGATGTTCTCTTAAATCCTTTAATTTCATTTTTATTCCTTCAAAAACCCTTTAATGTAAATTATTACATTGAAAGGAGTATACTTTAGATATAACTCAGTCTGAGGAAATGCATTTGAAAGATGGAGATAACAAAAATATAGAAACTATAACGATATTTTAAGTACAAAACAAAAGGTATGGCACACTAAAACATGCATTAGGAAAAAATGAAGGATAGTACAAAATTGCTTGTCTTAATAACAAAAGGGTAGCAAAACATTATTCGTTGTTCATTTATTGTAGTAAACTAAAACAAAGTTATGGAAGAATATAAAAGCGGTAAAACGGAACATTAAAAGTAGCATATTATACAAAAAGACATTTTATTTTAATAGATTAATGATATTTGCACAAATTTTATGCACAGCTTTGCTCGAATAAATACTGTCACATCGTAGAGACATGTATGCAAAGAGGTCAGTTTGACGTTATTTTAACATACATATTCATGTACATATCTACACCAATTTGGTCTAAATTTACAAAACATTTTATTAACTTTATTTAATGTTACACCGAAAGTAAAAAAGTGATGTAATTTTATACTTTTGTGATAGATTACATAAAAAATGTGTACTTTTACGATTATATTTAATTATTCTGTAGAAACAAATTCAAAGTTGCAGTTCAGTTCAGGATGAGTTTGTTGCACTCAGTTTTTTTTTATCAGATTTGTAAATAGAATTTACCAAGGTGTCCTTATCCTATACCATTATTTTGAATATCTTTTTTCCACGATTTCATGATATTCAAGATGTAAGTCAAACTCTTCAATCCAAATGTGTAGTTCCAGTGCCTGTCTTCTACTTCATCATTAGACCAGTTCGAGATTTTTACACGCGAAATTTCAGATTGGTGGTGCAGCATTTTTCAAAATAATGCTAATTAAAATGAACTTAATTTGTTTTTATAAATTAATTAGGATTTAAATTCATTTTCCATAACGTCCAGCACCATATGACATAATTTCTAACACACGATTGCAAAACTCCTTATGTAAATTGAAATCTTTTTGTAATTTTGCACATTTTGCTCATGTCATAACAGGTTTTACTTATACCAGATTTACATATGACAAAGCAATCAAGAACAGTAATATAAATTTCATCTTCATGCTATTGCGCTATTATATCTCCTTCACTTGAATTGTGTTGTATCAGCAGAACTTGATCTCTTATACTGATCAGCTTAGCAACCTTTCGTAAAGTGTATATGTACGTCGAATTTTATGTACATAGTTCTTATAAATATTGTCTTAATAATGATGCTTCTTAAACACCATTGTTTTACGATATGAGAAGAGAGAGAGCTACACGCAGTTTTTGTTGTTACAGTAAATACTCACCATTGCTTTAATCTAATTGTTAATCATTACTAATGTCGAAAATTTGTAGACCACATATTTCAGATCCATTTACATAGATTTTTACAGCGAGCTTAAATAAAATTTCTTTTATTACATAAATTATATCATCGTCGTAGAGGAGTAACTTTTATTACGTTAAGATATAATGAGTTAGTGATTTGAAAAATAATACAGAATGTAACACAAGTTTTACACAACTAAATCAAATCTCGGACATAAAACTTGTGTTGTAATAGTTGCATATTTTCTGGCACGAAAGTATTTGTGAAATTTTAAAAACGGGTATAACCATTTCGATATTTATTGTGTCTCATTTTCATAAAAACAAAATTACAAGTTCAATGATCGTTAAATGTTTTTCATGGATACAATTAAGCTGTTTTTCTGTAAATTAATAGTTATAATTTCTAAATTATGCTTAGGTTCATAAAAGTAACTTATACAAGGTATTACAAAATTGCCATCAAAAGAAAATAATTTTTTTCTATTTATTATAAATCTGATTTTTCATAATTAGCCAAGCCACTCCTGGCGCTTTATACAAACATATGTGCATACCAATATATTTACGAAGAGACGTAATTTAACTGCAGAAGTCACGTTAAAGCGACCAGTTTCTAACAGTTATTCAGTTATTCGAATGCATAACATATATACATAATGTATTGAATTAAATATTTACTTTCGGAGTCATGTGAATTTTCATTGTTATACTTTTCTCTCATTGTTGCAATAATTCTGCAGAAGAATAACCTACAGTCCATAGATATGTTATAATAAAGATATCAATTACAAATTTGAACATTCATAACATTTTCAAAATAAGGTATTAACGATTGCAATGCCTTAGATCAATTTGTCCAATCAGTTTGTTTTAGCTTTGGTTTAAATAATATAACACAAATCAAATTAAATGACTATTATATTGGTTTTATTCTAACCTATGTTCCGATTTTATGAAGAAATTAATAACGAATTTAAATCTAAATAGTTGTTTTAAAAAATATATATTTATAGTTAGTCAAAAAACCTCGTCATTTTCTTCCATATTTCTTTTCCTGCTTTGTTGGCTACTTAAACGATGTAATAAAGTGAAAATTATTTAATCGTTTTATACTAGGATTCTTTGCAAGTACGATTGTATAAATTATACAATGTATTTCGGAATAAAAGTACAATACTCAAAGGATCTTGTAAACGAGACCAGGATTTGATAAACGAAGCCGGAACCAAGCCTAAGTCCACAATTGCTAGACCAAGACCGATACTAAGACTATCGAACTCTTGGACTTATTCTTGTTTTGCTCATCACTTTGTTTTTAGGAACTCCGCCAAATATGTAGAGCCGTTGCTAAAAGAATAATAGTAATTTGATACGCGATTTTAATACTTTTAAAATTAAGAAGCAATTATATTTTAAAAGGAAATATTTAATGATTTTAAGGTTTTCTAATTATTATTTTTTTAAAAGATAACAAATTTTTTTCAAATATATTTATGTACTTTATTTTCCATTAACAACTACATGGAGAGAATTTTAAGATTTATTTACTATTTGAAAAGTCCCAGCTACCAATTTTCATAGAAATCTGCATGAACACTAAAAACTTTGTGTCATTAATACATATTTTGGAGTATATCTTAAATGCCATGTTCACGCTTGGTTAAAACAACAATTAGCTATATCATTTGAAACATAAATAATAATAACTTTCTTAATTTTAAATAAATATTTATTGCTTTTCATTATTTAATTTCAATTGAGTTTCAGATCACTTCCCATAGCGGTTTATAGAGTACAACCTAAGCGTATAGTATTTTATACATAATTTATATAACTTATAGTGTTTTTTATATTTTGCACATTTCTGGGAAATATAATCACTTTGAACAACAAATAGATTTCCCAGTAAGAGAAAAGCAATAATCACCACAAAGAACTTCATGTTTTAAAATCCAGAAAAGAAACACGTCTTCCACTTTGAACAGCTTGTTGCGAATTAGGCAGCATTTATGTAAGTAATGATGAAATGAACCACAAATACCAACACATTGACTACAATAAAAGGGGTCGTATTTAGTCAATACATATAATAAATATCATTATTTACTTTTCCATGAGAGCTTGAATGGGAAATTGATTAACAAAGCAATTTGGTAAAGTATTCATTATATTTTAAATATATTTAAAATAACGAAATCATTATACAAATCTTTAAATATTCAATGAATTCTTGATACCATTCCGTCTTATTACTAAAACCCGAAATTTGACAAATGATTTTTAATTCTAATCAAAGCCACAAGCCCATGATATAAATCAACTGAGTTGCATATTAACAGGCACAATAATGTTCAGAAAATATAATTAACTCGGGCATGTTATTATTTATTATGGATAAATTTATTAATGCGCCAAAAGACCAGTAATATCTTGTCTGACCCGTAAAACTTTATCTTTACTCTGACAGAAACGTAAGAATTTTAAAATTTTTTTTTAATAATTGTGCAGAAACATAAGTATTAATTAATGACGCATTAAACCGAAATTTACAACTTCAATTTAACAATTTCTTAATTAAAGTAATATATACGTATTTTAAACATAATGTTGCATAAAAAAGCGAACTTATGCAATTAAATAATTTATGGTTTAGTAAGTTTTAACTACATACCTACAAACTACCTAACTCGATGCCTTGTCCATTCCATATTTTTTCATAAAAATCGAGTGCTTTGAAAACCCTACACTTATTGGATATTTGAATTAACTTTTGTTTAAAAACAGTGTTAAAGATTGTTGCATGTAATTTATTATGTTTAGTTCGAGTTTTGGAATACTACACTTCATAATTAGATTTGATTGCAAAATGTTAACAACTCTATTTAAATATTTTGAAATTGATATTATGTTAATTCAAAATCTATTTCGATAATTTAAAATGAC
Organism: Tolmerus cingulatus; assembly: GCA_959613345.1. NCBI lineage: Eukaryota > Metazoa > Arthropoda > Insecta > Diptera > Asilidae > Tolmerus > Tolmerus cingulatus. The sequence continues at coordinate 12,690,749 of OY390708.1, read as the reverse complement.
ATAAATAGATAAATAATTGATTAATATCTCAATATGTTATACATACAAAATAAACTTTTTCAAAAAATTTAACTTACATTAATAATTATGGAAACCACTAAAAATATTTTAAAATCTGAAAAATAAAAACTGTTTGTTCCACTCACTGTGGCAAACAATTACGTCCAATTTAAAACAGTTTCATTAAATATGTAAAACATAAACTTCCTAATTTACTGTTAAAAATGGGTCATAGTGACTAAGTCTATATTGAAGGATATTGGAAAAACAAATATTGTCGATTTTTCTTAAGTTGATAATTTGAAGACACCATTTTGCCCATTTTTCAGATTTAAATGGACCTTTACAGCTACCTCAAATACGAAATTAATATTAAAAATAATGTTTTTTTTAATTTAATTTTAAATTTAAAATTCATGATGAAAACAAACTTTTACAACCGAGTAAAAGTATACTCTACATACATTATACCTAAGATGCTGAGATTAGCCCGAACAAAGAAATAGATAAACGAAATTTCTATAAAGAAAGATACATAATATACCATAAGTCATCATCAACTTCGAAGAATAAGTTTTATTAAGCTAACATTTATTGAGTTAGTGATCATAAAAATAAAGCACAATGTTACACGAGTGTGTAATAATTGCATATTTACTGGCACTAGAGTATTTGTAAAATTTTATAAAAAAAATAATATAGCCATATATTATTATCAGCCTTTATTATTATTTGTTGGGTCTCATTTTCATAAGAACAAGGTTAACTTAAATGATCGGTAACATTTTTTCATAGACACAATTAAGCTGATTTTTTGTAAGTTATTAGTTATAATTTCTAAATTATATTTAGATTTTTAAAAGTCATTTATATCAGCTACTACGAAATTGCTATCAAAAGAAAATATATTATTTTTTTCTTTATTATAACCTTAATTTGACATAATTAACCAAGCCACTCCTGGCACTTTGTACACACATACATACCAGTATATTTCCAGACGCAATTTAACTGTAAAAGTCGCTTTAAAGCACCCAGCTTCTAACAGTTACTCAGTTTTTCAAATGCGTCACATACATACATGTGTATTAAATTAAATATTTACTCTCGGAGTCATGTAAATTTTCATTGTTATACTTTTCATTCCTTGTTGCCGTAGGTGTGCAGAAGAATGACCTTAAGTTCAAACATATGTTAAAATAAAGACATCAATTATACATTTAAACATTTATAAAAACATTTCCAAATTAAGTATTAACAATTGCAATGCCTCAGATCACTTTGTCCAATCAATTTAGTTTGGCTTTGGTTTAAATAGCATAATACAAATCAAATTAAATGTTTATTGTATTGGTTTTGTTCTAACCTGTTTTCCGTTTTTACGAAGAAATTAATAACTAATTATTTTTTTAAAATTAGTTATTTTGTATCAAATCGCTTATCTGAAAAAAAATTATATTATAATATTCAAATACTCTTATAAAGCATATAACCGCAACATCATCATAATTTTGTTTTTTGTATTGTCATCACACCCCCACAGTAGACTCTGGTCCACCCCATTTGATTTAAGTATTTGAAGTAAATTTAATTTAAATAATTTGTTTAGTTATTTTATTTAAGAGTGTAGCTTGTATTAAGCGAACTCAATATATAAACCACTGACTATTGACAAAAAATATTCTTTGCTAATAACGTGTTTTATATTCAGCCTGTAAAATTCTAAGATTTTGTTGAAACGAAAGGATGTGTTAATAACAGAGCGCGTTTGTATTAATCTGTATGTACGTATTTTAGTAAATAAATTTTCCATTCTCCTTTTTCCGTTTCTTCTCAATAAGAAACAAAGGATGCTGGGCCCTCTAGAGTAAAGTGGACTTTCATATTTTCTTTTATTTATTTTTGGTTTAGATAAATAAATAAATTATAGAAACATAAAGGAAACGCAATATATTATATTTAACTTTTGACAGTATAAAATATATAAGACTTCCAGATTTCAAGACAGTTTTATTTATTATATAATACCTTAAAATGTGCATGTGTACATGTAACAACAATCAAAGTAGTATTTTTGGCCTCGGAAACAAACTTTGCATACTTTTATATGTACATTTCCTGCGTATGAAATTGTCAAGCAATTTTATACACTAACTCAAAAGAGCTCATAACTTCGTCGGCAAATTGTGCCTAAGTATTTGTACGATATTGACCAAGCATTCAATAATTTAGTCTTGTATGCTTAGTTCAGGTGCTGTACAGATGAAAAATATAATGGAAACAATAAAATAATTAGAGTCGGCTTACGCTCGTTTTGAAATTGATTCCAAACAGTTTACTTTATTGTTGTATTCCCAGCATCTGTTTTAATAGTGTTGAGCAAAATCAGCCTTAGTGTTGTAGTTTTGGACTTGGTTTTGCGGAAAATTCAAAACCAAGCCCAACAGTGGTCTTCCAACATTGAGAATTCAAATTACAAGATGAAGACCATGCGAGACTTAATAAAAACAGAAGGTCCTTATAAAAATTTTAATCTTTTCACAACAGTATCATACACATTAGAAAATGAAAATACTAACATTTCAATTTTTAGTAAAAACGACTTACATTTACACATATGAAATCATCTGTTAAGATACAAAATAATAAACAATTCATTTTTTGCAATCAATATAAATTAATGAATTTTAGGAGAGTTTTAATTATGCAAATCAAATTAATAAAAAAAAAAGTCTTGTAAATGAGACCAAGATTTGATAAACGAGGCCGGAACCACGCCTAAGTCCATAATTGCTTGACCAAAACCGATACTAAGACTACCGAATTCTTGGTTTTGTTCTTGTTTTGCTCATCACTATGTTTTTAGGAATTCCTCCAAATATGTAGAGCCGTTGCTATAAGAATAATAATAGTTTGATATGGGTTTTTAGTACTTTATTTAAAATTAAGAAGAAATTATCTTTTAAAAGTAAATATTTAATGATCTTAGGGCTTTCTAATAAATATTTTTGAATAGATAAAAAATTGTTTACAAATATTTGTAAAACTTTATTTCCCATTAACTACATGAAGAGAATTTTAAAGTTATTAACTTTTTGAAAAATCCTGGCTTACAATTTTCATAGAAATCTGCATGAACACTACAAACTTTGTGTCGTTAATTCATAATTTGATGTATATCCTAGATGTCATCTCCATACTTGGTTAAAACAACAATTAGTTCTGTAATTTGAAATATTAATAATGATAAATTTCCTAATTTTAAATAAATATTTATTGCGTTTCTTCTTTAATTTAACACATTGAGTTTCAGTTCACTTCCCAAAGCGGATTAAAGAGCTTATAACACGAGGATAGTATTTTACACATAATTTATGTAATTTATAAGTATTCTTATATTCTGCACATTTTTCAGAAATATAATCACTTTGAACAACAAATAGATTTCCCAGTAAGAGAAAAGCAATAATCACCAGAAAGAACTTCATATTTTAAAATCCCAAAAAGAAACACGTCTTCCACTTTGAACAGCTTGTTGCGAATTAGGCAGCATTTATGTAAGTAATGATGAAATGAACCACAAATACCAACACGTTGACTACAATAAAAGGGGTCGTATTTAGTCAATACATATAATAAATATCCTTATCTACTTTTCCATGAGAGCTTGAATAGGAAATTGATTAACAAGGCAATTTGGTAAAGTATTCGTTATATTTTAAATATATTTAAAATAATAAAAAAATCATTATACAAATCCTTAAATATTTCATGAATTCTTGATACCTATCCATCTTATTACTGAAATCCGAAATTTGACAAATGATTTTAAAATCTAATCAAAGCTTGTTCAGATGATCAGCTTTAGGCTGTTCCAATGTTTGCAGCAATGTAACCTGTTCATTTGTTCATTTATTGTAGTAAAGTAAAACAAAGCTATGGAAATTTATAAAAGCGGTAAAACAAAACATTAAAAGTTGCACATTATACAAGAAAACATTCTATTTTAATAGATTAATGAAATTTGCACAAATTTTATGCAAGGCCTTGCTCGAATAAATACTGTCACATCGTAGAGACATGCATACATAGATGTCAGTTTGACGTTATTTTACATATTCCTGTACATACCTACACCAACTTGATCTAAAATTACAAAACATTTTATTAACTTTATTTAATGTTACACCGAAAGTTAAAAAGTGATGTAATTTTATACTTTTGTGATAGATTACATAAAAAATGTGTACTTTTACGATTATATTTAATTATTCTGTAGAAACAAATTCAAAGTTGCAGTTAAGTTCAGGATGAGTTTGTTGCACTCAGTTTTAAGAGTGCATTTGATCAGATTTGTAAATAGAATTTACCAAGGTGTCCTTATCCTATGCCATTACTTTGAATATCCTTTTTCCACGGTTCCACGGCATTCAAGATGTAAGTCAAACTCTTCAACAACAAATGTGTAATTCCAGTGCCGTCTTCTACTCCATCATTAGACCAGTTCGCGAAATTGTATTGTCAGTATGCGAAATTTCAAATTGGTGGCGACGTTGTTAAATGATTAAAATTTGAAACGCAAGCTTTAAACCCGATATGCGCAGTAACATTGTTAAATAAAAATGTTTAATAAACTGCAACATTTTTTTAAAATACTGATAATTTTTCTTTTATAAATTAATTCGGATTTAAAATCATTTTCCGTAATGTCGAGCACCAGCGAGTGGCATAAATGTTGACACGCCGTTGCAAAATTCCTTGTGTAAATTGGGATTGTTTTGTAATTTTGCACATTTTTCTCGTGTCATAACAGGTTTTACTTCTACCAGATTTACATATGACAAAGCAATCAAGAAAAATAATATGAATTTCATCTTCATGTTATTGCGATATTATATCTCTTTCACTTGAATTGTGCTGTGCCAGCAGAACTTGATCTTTTATACTGATCAGCTTAGCAACCTTTCGTAAAGTGTATATGTACGTCGAATTTTATGTACATAGTTCTTATAAATATTCACTTAATAATGATGCTTCTTAAACGCCTTGTTTTGCGATATGAGAGGAAAGAGCTGCACGCAGTTTTGTTGTTACAGTAAATATTCACCATTCCTTTAATCCAATTGTTCATTTATCATTACTTATGTTGAAAATTTGTAGACGCCGTTTTTCAGATACATTTAGTTAATTGATGAAACGCTCCCAGTACCTAACATTTATCGACTTGTTCAAGCACCTAACACATGTATTTAATTAAATATTTGCATTCAAATTCACGCAAGTATCCATTGTTATATTTTGTATTCCTTAATGCTGTGGTTCTGCAGACGAATAACAGATATTGCATACCTACATACATATGTATGTATGTCAGAATTCTGATGTCAATTTTTATTTTAAACATATAAAAACATTGTTTAATTCTAATTTCTTTTCCAATTCTATGAAGAAATAAATACAGAATTTAAATGTAAATAATTAGGCTCCACTGCTAAATGAAATTAACATTATGATATTGAAATATACCTTAACAAGATGATAGGTTCGTTAGATTTTTTGCTAATAACGCTTTTTATATTCAGCCTGTATGATTTTAAGATTTTAGAAAGGAAGAAGATGTTAATAATAGAGTGCGCCAACATTAATCTATATATTTATAAGTATTTTAATAAATAAATTTGTCCTTCTTATTTTTACGCTACATCACACGAAAACTAGACGTGTTTTAGGCTAAGCAAAAACGGACTTTCATAAAGTTATTTTTATTTTTCTAATTTTTTAAGGCGAATATAAATATGTATAATTTGTTGACACAAAGAAACCGCAATACATTTGCCTTCTCACAGTAGTAAAATATGTAAGACTTCTAGATTTGACGACTGTTTTCTTTAATTTCACCTTTAAATATGTAATATACAATCGTCGAAGTAGTATTTTTGGTCAACTCTGGCTTTGCGTTCTTGAAAAACTTTTGCACATTTTCTGTGTATACCCTTGTAAATGAATTTTATACGTCAAGCCAAACAATTTTACATATTCATTGTCAAATTGTGAAAAAGTATTCATGCATTGAAATGGGCATGTTTGATTCAAGCTTTGTTCAGGTGAACAAAAAGATAAATAATGATATAGTACAATAGGTGAATGCTCATCTCTACTTTCAAAAGCTTTGTAATCTGTTTTTCTTTTTCCTATTATTGAACACTCCTCTTTGCTGAGTTCACTTTGAACTGCAATTTGCCGATTAAAACGTTATAATAATCATGAAAATGAGCATAATTTTGTTTGGGAGTAAGATACGCATGCTTCTGTAACTTTGAACTAATTATGCTGTTCTGATGTTCTCCTTCATACAATTTTACTATTCCTTAAACACTTATAAACAGCAACACGTTACCTATCTCTAGCCGGGTTTGCCGCAGAAGCCTTTTAAAATCGTTTAGTCATTAGTGATTCACTTTAGTGAAGCTGTAGTCCTTTAAAAATGTTCCTACATTTACTCTGAAATTTTAAAATCATGTATTTTATTTGAAAAATTCCAACTACCAATTTTCACATAAATCTTCATGAACACTATAAACTTTGTGTCACACATATTCATATTTTGGTATATTTCGTGAAATTCATGTCCACACTTGGTTAAATCAATAATTAGTTCTGTAATTTGATATATTAATAATAATAACTTTTTTAATTTTAATTAAATATTTATTGTAATCATTATTTAATTTAACACATTGATTTTCAGTTTATTTTCCAAAACGGTTAGAAGGATTTGAAATAAAAATAAAGTATTTTTCACAAAATATATGTAAATTATACTTTTTTTCAACTGCTGCACATTCTGCACGAGTTAGTTGGCCAATACTCTGAACAAAAAATAGATTTCCTGATAAGAAAAATGCAATAATCACCAGAAAGACTTCATTATATTAAATATATGTAAGAAGGAAATACTTCTTCCACTTCGAACAGATTGTTGCGAATTAATCAACTTTAATGCCATTTTATTAACGACACAATAAGCCATAGACAACAACAATAAGAAGATGTCGTAAATATTTGATCAATATAATATCAATATTTGCTTTTACTTGAGAGCATGGATGGGAAATGTTTTTTCCATGAATTCTTGATATCTTCTTATAACTACGCGACGAAATATTACAAATGAGTTTTTCAAAGTCGCAAACCCATGATATAATTCAATTGAGTTGCATATATACAGGCGGAATAATGTTTAGAGAATAATTCAAATCGGGGATTTTATTGTTCATTTTAATAGGGCATTAGAAAAAAAATTGAAAATTTCAATATATTAATTTCTTAATTAAAGTAACACATACCCATTTTAGCCAAATTGTTACATAAAAAGGCGATAACGTATGCAATTAATGTATATTTATTAAATTTTAACTGTACATATACCTACAAAATACCTCTTTAACTGCTTTGTCCTTTCCATATATTTTCATAAAAATTCACTGCTTTAAAATCCACACTTCTTGAATAATTGAATTAATTTTTGTTTAAAAATAGTGAGTCAATGGTAAAAGTCATTTTAATTTACTTGCTTAGTTAATTTTGCAAAATACTTTTTCAAATTTGTAACAATACTTGATACAAAATGTTAAATATAAGCAATCAAATGTGCTGCGACGCAATTTAACCGAGCTCTGAGCCTGTTTCTGGAGAAGACCGCTATAAATATTGTTGTATTATGAACAAAAAATTAATGTTTTATTAGATTCTTCGATGCTATAAAGATAAAGCTCCAAAAATTCAATTTGAAATAGTGTTACGACTTACTGTGCGTCTAGAAGAAGACGTTATGCGGTCAGTGATCTATTCTATTCTATATGCTGCGCAAAAAGTAAATTTTGTGAAGGTCGTGAGCTGCTTTCTGTAAGTTGCGAAATTTTTGCAAACAACGTCAACCTTATGGAGATTTTTAAGCTATCCCAATAATAACATATGAACTATATGATAACCCCGAAATTTCGACCAAAACTGTCTCATTAATTTTTATTATCCAGACGTAGACGAAAACAGTTTTTTCAGCCAAACGTAGGTATCTTTCAATTTTCTGGCGCCATCGTTCCAATAATTTCGTTGCTTTTTTAATTCTCCCCTTTTTTCTCATCTTTTTATGGATTGTTTTGTCGCAAAATATATTTTTGTTTTGATACAATTTTTAAACTTTAAAGGTTTGTGTGACTCCTCAGGTTAATGAATAGTCTCAATAAGTTTAACAAACCCTTTAAAGAAATTTCTTTCTTCTAAGTTGTTTATAGCTTAATTTCAAAGTATTATCCAATAAGGCTTCATACTGTTCGTCAACAAGATGAATATCAAATCGCTCCTGTGGTACATTTAAATTAGTTAAATAATACATTCTAAATCTTATTGGAAATAAAGATTTAGAATTGAAGAGTTTGTATTTATATGGTTTTGCGAGTTATTGGCTCTTATGCTCAATCTAAATTTTTACATAAAATAACTGACCTCTATATCAATTCATAACTCGGTTTACTATACAAAAATGGAGTCTCAGGTTTTGCCATTTTTTTGTTTAAATGCAAACCATGGTATAAAAAATTAATTTTGTATCCCTTGGAAATGATCCGTCAATTCAGATGAAATACATATATTCATTAAATTATTTTTTAAAGTTCATATATCCGGTAAAAACATGTAATAATATATTTGCACAGAAAATTTGTTTGCAATTTTTAATTCATTTATCATTTGCCGTTGAGAGGAAAATGATTACCCACTTCCAATTAGCAAACAGTTATAAACAAGATAGGTCATCTACCTCGTACCGAGATTGATGATTCCAGTAGATAAATATCTGACACTGAAATGGCATAGCAATTTATATAACTCAAAACTGTTACCTTATCAAACGATATTTGGAGGTAATAAGTTTTTTATGTTTTTTAGAAACTTATCCCAAAGACGGATTTAAAGGTTTTTCGTATTAATACATGTACAACATATGTATGTAATAAATGATAAAATGGAAGCCAAAATATTAATTGGCTACGATATTATTATCTAAACAAACCTTTTAAAGTAGTTAAAAAAATAAAGTGTAATTTCTTTCTTTCTTCTCGTTATTGTAAGAAGACGTGTGGTAGATAAATATAAATATAATTGAAGAAGTAACTAGGAGCTTTTAAGGAACTTTACTTTTTATATTTATTTCTAATATTATCATAAATAATTACTTCTCTTTACTACTAATTCTTTAAAGGAAAAGGATGAATTTTATAGGTGAGATATAATACGCTCTTTATAACGAATTTAGTGGCTCGGGCATAAAAATACTTACCAAGTTGACTTAGTACGAAATACCAATTAAAATTTCGAAAATAAAATCAATGGTGTAAGGTATGCGGATATGATAAATTTGCGTAGTTTCCCATGCCACGCCTGTGTCGGATCAGTTTATGAGGATTCTCAGTTCTCACCTGATTTTTTAACGATAAATAACCGGCGGCGCTCTGAAAAATATCTGGACGTACCGCGAAACAAGGCTTAGCACCTAAAAATTTGGCATAAGAAAATATGAAGGTGCGCCAAATCTTGTTTTACATCCATGTGGTTGGTGGTTTGGTCGACACCAACGTCAGGTTCTGCCTCATACTCGAATATTTGAGCAGGATTGGATAATATATTAGCTTAGCGCCTGCATCCAATTTAGGTTTTTGCGCAAAAATTCCTGTTACCAGTAGTGGGTGAGTTCTTCGGCACGAGAGTTAATGAACTTCTGTGAATATTTTGGCGTGATATAAATTCAAAGTTAATTGGCACATGGGGTGGAATGTGACTGATTTTTTTGAGAATTTTTGTGTGTTGCGACGGAAAATTTAAGATAAGCAAAATTTAAATAAAATTCAGGCAAATTTATTAATTTCAACACAGCCGGATCCTTCTTTGGCAAATTTTAATACAATCCGTCCTCGACCTTTTAAAATATGTTATTTTATTTTTTACTTGCATGAAAAAGGATTATATTTTTTCCAAAATCAAAATGATGGAGTTATGTCTATCTATATATTTTGGAAATATCTTCTCTTGGATCTTTATATTTTTTGGGTTCCTTATTTGAAAATTAAAAAAACGACATCTTTATAGAATAAGTTTGTGGTCCATCTGTCTACCTGCCCGTTAAAACCCTTTTCTCAGGAAGAGATAGAAGTATCGTTTTTAAATCAATATCAAACACAGTCTCATAGTCCAGTAAAAGTTTCAAGCAATAAGAGGATGCGATCTTTGAAAGAGAGCTTTAATATTGACAAGCTGACTTTACTACATACCTATATATAATTCCATCAAAAATATAGTGCACATTAATTAGGCTTCTTAGTTTTAATTGATCTTCTTGGCAAATTAAGAACTGAATACCATCATCAACAGATCTTAAATTTGAAATTAACTACTCTAACTTTAAGTACTCCCATAAAGCCAGAATATCACTTGCAACTTCTTGTACATATGTTGTTATTTCTAATAATATATAAATTTATTAATCCGAGCTAAACCATGCACTTGTATTTGCATTGTCCTTTTTTCTAAACAACGAATAATGCTTTCTCTATTTTTGCTCTGTCTCATTTAATGAACCTAAGAACGCTTTAAATATTCTATTATAATTTAAATATTTTGTGAATAAGCATATTTATACATAAATATCAGTATTTCAGCATTATTGTTTTACCCATGAGGGATTATTACGAGGTGCGCCGCTATGAGAACAATTTTTTTAAGCACATTCGACAGATACCAACCCGGACATTTACTTTTCTGTATCATTAAGAATGTAAAAGAAAAAAGCATAGTAACGGAATAGACTTTTACGAAACATAAACTTAACGACAAAACCTAAGTAAGTGTAGCATGGCTTAAATTTGTCAAAATCATTAATCTTTCATCATATGGGCATCAAACCTACAAACTGGTAAATCCCAAAAAAACACTAAAATGAAAAAAATACCATCGAAAAAAGTATGCCAAGAATCTTTTTCACAGGATTATAATCAGAAGAGTTCTCGCATGCAAATTTTGACATCAAATTTGCCGTCTGGCGCCGTATGCCGGACCTAGCAATTTATTACTAAAAAGTTCCTAAAAAGTCGTCGTACCATAAAAAATTATTAAAAGGCGAAAGATTCGCAAGGCAGAACACAAAAATGAGATCTTTTGGGTTAAAATATTATGACTCAGAGCGACGACACTGGATGGACCTCAGCACTTTGATCGCATTTTAGGTGGCAGAAGTCTTAAGGAATTTATATTACCTTCCTACACGGAGCTAAAATTTTTAATATTTACATAATCTGTTTGTTTTTATAATTTGCAAAAAGTCGTAAACTTGAAACCTTAGACATTCGATTTATATCAGCGTCACAAAAAGAAAGTTCCGTGAACGTAACGATTTTCGATTCAAGTCAACGACCAACGCATTCCGCACGTGCTATCAATATGTACCATTAATGCGGAGGCTTAACACCTTTTCAACCTATTTAAATTTGTATTTTTACAAGTACGTACAAGTAATACAATCCATGTAATTTTATTCGAGACGAGTTTGCAAGAAATTACCTACGATTTTAATTCAATTGATTCACCACGAAACGCGGAATGAAGATGGTTATTCCAGAGATTAATCAAATTTATTGATAGTGTTATATAATAATATGCATTATTCGTTTTTAATATTAACATAGTGAAATGAATATTTTGTATTCGACGAAAACGGGTTTTTACCTTTAAGTAACTACGATGTGTGCGCATTGCCAGCAGAAAGTTGAATTTCGATTTTTCGATAAAAGAAAACAGTTTAAAATCTGTTTAGCTCTACTTTATTTATATTTAATATAGATAGATTTATATGTACATATGCATATGTAAGTCCATTTTCAAAAGCAGAATTATTTTATGTTCTTCATTAATGTTTAGTGTAGTAATAATTAAATGGAATAATTTGTCAAGTTTTTGATAATACATAATTGTAATCAACAAATTTCAATCTAAACCCTTAAAATTCTGGAAACAGAGAAATGATTTTTTTACAATAGTTAAAAGTCAGACGCAGAAAGTACACAGTGCCTAATGCTATCCTAATTTTGTTTCCAAAGCTCAAAATTTAAAAGTAAATAATGTTTCCTCATTTTTAAATGTTGTTATTAGTGCAACAGAGATGTTAAACTAAAAACTGTACTATCGGCCATTTTGAAGTAAGTCTACATTAACTAAACAAAAAGGGTACAAAAGCATAACTTATATCCTGTGAGACACAAATCAAAATCTGAGCTGTTATAACTAATTATGTGATTATTAAAATTGGAAGTGTATTAATTGTGACATGCAATTTGAATGAAAATTAGTTTTCTTGTTCATTTAATGTATTATGTATAATTTTGGCAGATCACGTTAAAACCCAACAAATCGTTACTGCTTCTACAATTTTAAGTGAGAGATATAAAATAAAAAAATTTAAAATGTAATTTACTTTGATTAATATACATTTTTGTCCTCCTCTTGAATGTCTAAACGATTTGATATAAAAAATTAAATCCACTTTCAAATGCATTGATTTAGCTGCAAGTTTTAGCTAGATGATTGTGGACAAAATTAAAGTAGATTTTCGTGTTCGATTTATTATTACTTCAACACATAAAACATATTTCATTCCAAAACAACTTTATATCGAACTCATCAATTCCAACATGGTTGAAGTTTGACGCACTATCTTTTCAAATGGTTTCTAAGAAGCATCTAATTTGAATACTCGTCCCACATTTTATTAATTGTCTACACATATTTATTTAATAGTTCTGAAGTGACCTTGCGAAGGTGACTTCCGCTTGTAAAGAAACATAAGAAGGACGGATACCAGTCGAAAATTAACATTACAAGCGCTCCAAATGAATCATTCCAATAGCCCAGTTACCTAGTGTAACTCATGAAGTGGCCACAAAAAGACACTAAAAGAATCTTACATATGTATCAAAAGAATTAATTTATTAATTAATTAATTTATCACTGTGGCAGATTCCACCGAAATTGAAAACAAACCAAAACCAGTATCTGAGACTACATAAAATTAAGAGCTCTTGGCGCTAAGCATTGGGCGTTACTTTGCAATATTTCCTGGGAATTCCAACGGAACTCCCTAAATCACATTTGAAACTGATTAAATCCTTTTTTTTTATACATACAGCGTTATTTACGTCGCGTTAAAAATCCAAGTAGCTCATTCAAAGAAGTTAAAAAAACTTAATTAAGCGCCGCACTATGCAAACGGCCAAACAATTCAAATGAATTTTTTTCTTCGGGGAACGATTGTAAAACAGAGAGGACACATTTTTATTTTATTTTTTAATTTTATATTTTCTTTAAGATTGAACTCACATAAATACTATGTACACAATCATGTGACTTACACGTAATAAATAGAAGTTTAAATACGAACTAATCTAAACAGTACAGCATGAGTGAATTTTCCAAAACACTTGGAATACTAAAAAATACCTCCTTCCTAAATTGCATCATGGGAAGGCGATATGAGATGCACATTAGTTTGTTCTTTGATTTTTCAAATGCATTTCTGATGTTATTGGCTTTTTTACGATACATTTTTTGGAAATTCGAAAAATTTCTTGCTGTTGAAAAGGCAAGAATTACAGGGGGTTTTTGATCCTAAGTGCCTTAAAAGGCTTTTAAAAGTTAGAAATCGTTTCTTGTCATGAAGAAGTGCAAAGCAGATACCCATTTTGATGAGATTCAAAAGAGGTACTGCCGAGCTTACAATACTATGGTCTAACATTAATTAATCGTTACAATGCGCTCAAATCACAATTGTCTTACTACTAGCGTTAATAGATGAGTCATAATAAATAGAATGATAATCACACAATGGGGCAACGCAGCTCAGTAGACTGCTGCCGCGAGCAAGCTTCATCCACTCCAGTCACATTCAGTCTAAGGAAATTCTTATGTGTTTCTTCAAACACTAATTTTGATTGACTCCAAAGTCGGACGTAGAAAGGTCCTTCAATGCCTCTGGGTTGATCGATAATTTTTGGTGCTCCTGTAGTGCTTCTGGTGACCTTTGGTGTAGCGAGCCCTTCCGATGGTGATCACTTCGCGGTCATCGTCGTAGGGAAGAGGTTTGTTCCGGTCTTCCTCAACCGGTGTCCCGTCTGGAAGAACTCGAACCACATGAGGTCCAGTGAGGAAGGTGGATGGTCTGTGATGGGATGCAGCTTCTTGCAGCTGATTATGGGGCTCCTTGTGAGGTCTGTACAAATGTCCATGAGCTGCATCGACTTCAGCTGCATAACCACTGTCCTTGGTGTCCAAATCATCAAATAGTGGATTTTTCTGATTATGGTGATTTGGATTTCCAAGGATTACTGCAGGCAATGGGACAGATGAAATTGTTGATTGTTGAAATTTCAAAGGTACCGTCTTTACCGCTGGATGGTTGATCATAACTGTGTCCCATACTGCAAATAAAAAATAAAACAATTTATTAAAAAATATTATTCCAAAACCAAGTTCAATGTCAAATAAACAAACAATGATGAAAGAAAAAATCACAATGGACGATGCATTAATTAATTTATTTTGCTATCCACGAAATATTGCAAAGATGGTTCGGTTTGCGGGATTAATTTATCTTTTAAATTTAGGTATAGACCTTGAGAGCCATTTTCTGTTCAGCATAAAATTAGCTGTTTCCTTCCGACAATTTAAACTGTTCAAAACAATTTGCAGTTAAATTTGTTTAAGATCATTCTCACATCAAAAACCTTTACATATGTCAAGTTAAAAATATTTTTGAGAATATTCATTTCGTATTTTCCCATAAAATTAGACAGATAGATGCTTCGTTGTAGATTAAAATAAATTAATTTACTTGAAACTGGCTTCAAAACTGATTCCAAAATAACGAGTAGTTTCAATAATTTAGGTAGAATATTCTAAGAGCCTTGTTTGTATAAATTTTTACAAAATCGTATATTTCAATAGTTTATCAAGATATCATCGTTTTATATTATCAGTATTATTTATTTAACCGTTAAAACAATTATATGGAGCCTTGTATTTTGTTCGTATCTGTTGTTCCGAAACATATATTTTCGCATAAATCTTTTATTTTTGCCACCTGGCTTAACATAGCTTCTCAATTATTAAAGAGGCAAAAAGCAGAATTCCGTGAAACAGACAATTTATTACCTGTATTAAGCTCTTTTAAATGAACTACTAAAGTTGCAAACAATGCCGTTTATGTTACTATATATCAAACTGAAAGTACGAATTATTTTTGCAAAAAATTATCATTTATGCTACGAAACAAAAGGCACATAAAAACTGAATAAAAATGCGAACGATATAGTATGTTAAAATTTTAGTGGTTGCGAAACATTAAGGGAACTATCAAATCTGAACATAGATATTTTAATATTACATACCTAATTCTGGCGCACCTCTCTGGAAAATGTCCATGTTATCCAACTGGTTGTTCGAGAACCTCTGCAGCTGATTTGTTCCATATCCCAAAAGGTCGTGCTTGCACCGTGATACGGTCAATTTCAATGCTCCACTGTTCGCTTTGCAATAATCGCTCACCAATTTACCGAGCATGGAATACAAATGAGACATCTGCAATTACATAAAAAAATAAAAATTGAGGCAATGTTACTACCAATGCTAGTAAATCATAGCAAACGCAAATATTATGTGTGTAATCTGCATAGCTAATTTACATATAATGCATACGCCGTCGTCGTTTCGTTACTTTTCTTGGGAATTCTTCAAGCCGGTACTTAGCAGGTGGAACGTCTTAAACAATCTTTAAGACAATGGAAGGTAGCAAGGCAACGAAGCAAGGGTTCTTTTTGTTTTCATCTAATTACACCGAGCATATGGATCTGCCCATATTGCTTGATCACGTAAATAATAGAAATGTGCCTCTATTGCATAAATCTCCAGAATTTTGCAACTTTTTTATTGTAATTTATGCACGATTTTTTGCGTTACATTCGATTTATCACCGGCCACATGTGAGTCACGTCGAGGTGCAAGAGAAATTGTACCCGCATTTCCAAATCGACTGTTTGTATAACAGTTGCCTTAGGCGCATTGCATACAAAATATCTTCATCATCTTGCGTCAAAAAATCTTCGCTTAGTTATTTTCACCCGGTTAAATTGAAATTATCGTGACATAAAAAGTGTGCCTGCGTGTCACGGTTGATTGAGGCATCAAATTCATTCAGTTTCGGTTACGATTCCACTCTTAGCGTAAATTTTTCATATCTCTATTAAATCGGAGCTGGTTTAACTTAAAAATAAATTTTCACAGATAACCGAGGAGAGAAGTGAAAGTTTTCCCGTGTACTGTGACCACGGAGAAATTTTTAAGAAGTTGCGCTCGCATAACGTGCAAACAAAATGTAAAGCGAAATTCGTCGACCAGTTACGCTCCGCTCAAGGTACGGCCATTGAATTACGATTATATCGTTAATTCGTCGCTTTCATTAAACTCAGGTACTGATAAAATCAAAACATCAAAATATGGTTTTATTTTTTACAAATAATATGTAGAAGCTCTAATTTTGCGACTAGGACAGGTTTAAAACAAAAACCGACACTCGGCACGTTCGTTATTCTCGAATGTTTTTCGTGTCAATGATATGCTTATGACCCACTAGATAGTATCGCCGCTTTCTACGGAATGAATAATTTTGCAGAGAAAAAAATATATATATTGATAAAAAAACGTATTGACCCAAACCGTTAGAAACAAGTTTAGAAACTCACACGAAAGATATGCTTTCAGTTTGCTCGTTCGTACCATTGGAAAACTCTCGTTGGGAAGGTCAGTGCCGAGGTAGTCGACTTCATTTTGGCTTATTATTTTGTCCTCCAAATTATTAAATGAGTGATATCGAATATTGCTCTATGATTTATCAAATATAACGGAAAATTTATTATGTATATCACCCTTTTGATTGAGATGAACTCGATTTCAGTTAATTATGAACGATCATATGATGCCGTTTTAATGTTAAAGCGCCATTTTTTAGAAGATATGATTCTGTTCGACCTAATTAAAAGTAATAAACTACAACACCAATTGATTGAATATCAGACATAGGTACACAAGACATAAACCTATAATTAAATCTTTCTAAAATTAAGTAGTTAAAGGTAATTAGATCTCAACAAAAAAAAATGCACTGCCAAAACCAGTAAAAAATAATAGACATCGATCACAAAAACGATAGGTAGTGAAAAATCGATCGTTAAATAAAGTACTCGCCACACCTAGATAATCTTGAAACCGCACTCAACTGAAAGCTAGGTCAAGTTCAAATGATTATGCGGAAACTCAGTTTTCGATATAATAGTGATGATGGTAAATTGTGATTTATCAGTAGGGGGTGCATTTTCAAATTAAAAGAAAGGTCCAACAATTTTGAAATGACCTTACGATACAAATGTATTCCATATATTAATTTCATCAATCATCTAGCGTTATCAAGTACATGAGCATCGAAAAGAATGAACAAATGCAAGGTAAGCCAAAATATGACCTTTTTTTTCACAAGTTAGAATTCTTTAAAGTCGAAATTAAAATAGTCTTGAAAGTTTGCATTATTATACTTTTTTGACCTTTTTGGTTATTTTTTCTAAATAAGTTATATGAGACAAATCAGAATTCAGGGTGAATCAAACCAAAATTAATGTTGAAAAAACTGATGGGAATGCATTGATTATGCAAAGTAGAATTCAAATAAAATCATCAATGAAAATTTTATTGTGTTTTTACTTTTCTTCTAAGATTTCGTATTGGAATTAGATAACTTTAAATTCGTTGAATAGTTTAGGTCCAAGAAGTTTAATGTGTGCAGAATAATGATATTAAAAAAATATAGGATTATAATAAAAATAATATATTGAACACTTTCGCTACAAACTGTAAAGACAATTTCGCGGATCCTAAATATTGATTTATTTAAACTTCGCGACTGTTTTATCTATTATTATTATCATTTGAATGTTATTTCCTCATAGGTATATTGTAAAAGGTTACATAAAATAAGTGTTGAAGGTTTCGAAAGAAAACGTTAAGTGAATTTTAAAGTTGCCTAGATAATAAAGAGTGCCAAACTGTATGAAAATTCAATTGTTATGCCATGCCAGTCAGTACACAATTGGTAATTGGCTTTCAAAATACGTGCAGAATACGCTTTTCATTTAAAATGAAAGTTACCTACGTTTGTATGATATATTGATCAAAGTACACAACAATAAAAGAAGCCTTTTCCACGTTTTTTAAAATACTGCGCACTTTGTTCATGTTACAACCAAGCAAGAAACATGCTAAAGTTTCAACCTCCAGAAAATCAATATCAAAAGATCATCAAAGGTCGTCAAGTGATCATGCCGCGCACGTAAATGCACTATCGCAAAATCTCTATATACACACCTCTTAGATAAAACACAATCGAACTACTCAACTTTAAAACCGGCAAAACATGGGAAAGGTTTGAAAATATGTGCAAAATGATCCAAGACTCGCAAGTAGCCGCAATATTCGTCAGACATTGAAAACCGCGAAACGGCGCATGCTCGTATGTATAAACTAAAGCGAAAACATTGAAATTTAGCTTTTTTTCTACTACAATATGTTCGCTTTCCAATGAATCTAAACATGAGTCATACTGACCTTTTCGTCTCGGCTTAGAAATTCCCACATTGGAATCGAAGAGCCAGAACCAAAGCCAGCAACGCCACAGACGATCAAAACTGCAACAGCCAATTTGATTGCCATTTTTGCTTCGTTCCAGCAATTTACTCAGGTAAATTTCTCGAAAACAGTCACAAAACACCTTTTTTAATTAAAGTCACTTTCCGACACAACTGATCAACAAATTCCAAAAATGTTACTGCAATGTTGCACCCGATTAAATCGCGAAAACTTGAACTTTCTTCAAAAAGAAAAACAATTTCTCTGAATGTTTCCTTCTTTAACAAGCGCACACACAAATATAGAGTTTTTTATTTATGTTTTTTGTTATATCTTCAATGCATTTATTTTCTTATTTCCTGTCTCACTTTCTTGAAAATTTTCTTCTCATAAGTATCTCTCGTCGCTTTTGATATCAAAGTAGCCTTCTCGAGCCGTTCACGTCTCAATATAGAATGAGTGGTCATCCCGAAGGTTCAACCGTATATATACGAGATATAAGATCGAGTGACGTCACAACAGTAGCGACTTTGGGTCGCCAGTGTGAACCAAAGTGACCGAAGCGGCTACTTTTTTAGTAGTCGATTTTTTCCTATTAATTGAATACCAAAGCGGAGATGAGCAGCTCCAACACACCGATCGCGTCAGGTGTGTGCCGATCTTTGGGCCGGTGTTTTCGTACCTCAGACAAATACAAGGTGATCAATTAATCGGCAAGTCGCGATCGCGACTCATACGAACTTCACCGGGCGGCGTTTGGCTTGTTGTTTATCTTTGGCAGGCTCTAGTTTTTATGAGTTGATCTTTTTTTATGATTTTTTGAAGAATTCTTTTTCTTAACTTTTTTATAAAGCAGGTAAAAAATGTCGTTAAATACGTGTGTCAACAGGAACCAGAATGTTTTGCATCAAAAATTGGGAAAGTTTGAATGCGTCACATTTGAGTCCAATTCTAATAACTTCTAAACAAATAGGTTTTTTCCCTATCCCGAAATCCAGGAAAACTTTCCAAAATCGATGATTTTTTCTAAACGAGTATTATCAAGCAGATAATTTCTAGATAGTTCCAAGCAAATGTTAAAAAGTATCCCTACTAAATACACACAATTTGGCAAGTTAAAACTATTTCAAAACGGAAACCATCAGGAAGTGAATGATCAATTTTTATTGGACTTCCACAATCACTAAAATAAACCATCTGCCCTTAAGCAATTTAGTTCAATTGAAACCAGTTTACGAAATCAAGGAAGACACAGAGAAATAAAGATACATCCGCACTCTCAGCATCCCTAACTGGTACTGTGAAGAGCTAGTTTTTCTTTAAATCTGAAAACTCATCACAACATTCCTAATTTGTTAAACGAGTTACTGCTATCTCTTTTCGCAAGTAAAACGTCTACCAATGCGAAAAACTCAAACAATGGCTCTGATGTGATTTACAAAAATAATCTACCTGAGCCAGCTAATACCGCCTAAAAAATAAATTAAGTATCTACGCAATTCTATTAAAATACGAATAACTGCAGAAACTGATGATTCATAAGCTTATTTTATAATGTCTACACTTTTCCAGTTAAATTTAACTATTATAAAAAGAAGGCATGGACCAGAAATGTGCGTCTTTAAAAAAAAACGTTTCCTCTTTAAATTGATAACACGATTTTTAGTTTGCAGTAACTAGGCTCTAAAAAATATAGTCATGGTCAGAGGCTAGAAGCCAAAAACTATTTTTTATTAGAGATAAGAACCAAAGTTAAAAATGATTAAATTTTAAAATATAAAACAAAGCCCTTTTAATTTTGAATATCGCTCTTATCACAATTTTATTGAATAAAGTTGCTTCTCGGTCTTGGTTAATAATTACATTATTTCGGAAAAGTTAAATTTATTGCTGCTATAAATTTTCATTATATAAATACTTTAGTATTCAAAAATCTCTACAAACTGCTAAACTACACTGTTATGATTTGACATTTGATTAATGCTAAGCCAGCCTTATTTGGAAGGCAATTTAAATAATATTAGCTGTGTTCTTTTTCCTATCTCGGTCAGGTTAGACAACAAAAATTCAAGATATTAAAATTAATAAAGATACCTACATATGTATATGAAATTTGCAAGATATTCATCCATAATTATTCATACTTTCATCCGGAAAAATTTTTCAATTAATCTGATTTTATTTTCCTAAAATAAAAAATATTTGATATGGTTACCTATTCAAAAATTTCAATTCAGCGAATAATTTACTGGATTTCATGGATCCGGAGCCGATATAAAAACAACACAGCTATTATGTACCTACAATAACGAGTTTCTTAAATAGATTTACTCGCGTTATTGTAGTTTTTGCAATCTATAATTGAGCAAAATTAATTTTTACTACTCAATACTCAAAATGCATTTTATTATTTATTATACTGTAAATTTCAGTTATTTCAACAAGGAATTACTCAATTTTTGGGAAAATTATTTTTTACTCTATTCAAATTTTTTTGGAAAATGATAATTGAAAGAAATACAACTAAAGTAGGAAAATCTTCAACTATCTTATATGTATATTTAAAGAACAGTATGAAAATCAGACATCGAACGAGATTTTTATTTGCGTCAATTTAAATTATTTATTTTTCACAAGCATATATTTTCCCAGCTGCTCATAAAAACGAAATTTTATAACCGATTTTATAAATATTCTCTAATTAGCGATATCATAACAATAATTCCTGCCAAAGCAAGCTTCTCACTTCATAATATATGTTCATATTTTATTAGTGCATTATTATCTAAATTTCCTTATATTTTTAGGAAACTCAAGTACCTTTTTGTAAAGTATGTAATTATTTCATGTGAATTTTTATTTTAATTGAATTAGAACTTAGCGAATCGTTGCAATGGACTTTGGCATTTTCCTTATCCTCTTAGAACGTCCTCCGGAATGACCTAAGAATTATCGATGCTAGCTGTAAAAATTTGCATATCGATTCCGGATGTATACGAAATGTTTTTATTCAACGCTATAATAAAGCCGATTTAGCTTAGAAAGGAGAAAAGAAGGAATATCCCAGAAAAACGAAACGAAAAAAATAAATGTATGCATAAACAAAAAATGATTACATGCATAACCAGCAAAATTAGAGGCGAGCTGAACGCATTTGTTTTGGTACCCCACGAATTTTCGAATCTTACTTTGTGTTGGAACACTGATAACAATCATGTCTAATTAATATTATCCTATTTTATTTCATTCGCAGCACGTTATATAATTTGACATTCACAGAAATGATGACGCCTTTCGACCCATTCTCCGTCATCATTGGCCTTTTCCAGCAAGACATGCCTTTCGACAGAGAGTTCTTTCACGAGTTCCAATCAATTTTTTTATCAGGCCTCTGACCCCTCAGGTATCCCAAGAATTTCTATTTTAGCTAGTTTTGCTATTTTGTGCAGCCCAACCCTAAAAGAACTTTTAATCTTTTAAGATACAATGCAGTAAACTTTTTGATCTCTTGTATTCTACGACATATCCACCTCCACGAAAAGTTATTAAGATTCAGTCGCGGAATTTGTTAACATAAAAGCTGACAACAATTTCAGCTGGATATTTTGTGTACTTGTCCAACTGGTTTAGATCTTTTCAAAATATTTCGTAATAATTTTTTGCCAAAAAATAATTTTGAATTCTGCTTAAATTAAAACGAAAGATATTTTGTTTTTACTTGTTTATTAGAAGAAGTATAATAGATCAAATTAACATTTGTTTTTAACTATCATATTTGACAAAAACAAAAAAAAACAAGTTCTTTAGTATTTTAGTGAGGAAACAATAAAAACAAACATCGCAGTAAAACAAGAAATGATCATTAGAAAAGCGAAAGTTATCTATTATCGAAAAGTGATGTTTTGCACTCATATGGCGTTATAATCTATTTCAATGTAATTTTAACTGGAAAATTGTTTATAATGAAAAACTTGTTTTACTGACATTTTAAAAAGTTACCTTTTTCGGAGTATATTTTGCATTCTTAAGATACCAGGGAGCAGGTTTTATACTCAAAAATAGGTTGTTTTCAAAGCGATTGAAATAAATAGATCTGCATGGTTAAGTTTAGCACCATATATAGACAAGACAGCCGGAAATGATTTTATATTAGAATAAACTTTCGCCAAGTAGATATTTAGTATAATTTTTAATTTTAGAAGCCCAACTTTTTTAAGAATTTGTTATTAATTTTTGGTATTTTAAACCGAGATACTTTTCCCAATAATTTTTGTTTTAGGCTGGTAATTAGAAGATACTGATAATACAAAGCACAGTACACAGCCCGAAGATATAAACATCGACAGGAATGTAGTTTTCGTATATTCTAACTGAAGATGGTTAAAATACATGAAACAATATTCGATTTTTTTAATAGACAGTTGTATTTTTCGACGCCACCAATTCAGTAATATTAGTTAACTAATATGTAATTTTATTGTCTTACAATTTCTGTTTGGTATAACCGTAACTATTTGTTTTATAGTCATGCATATATTATATGACTACTGTAATTACACAATTGATTTTCCTTTTATTTTATTTCCTCCTTTAGTCTACTTGATCTTATCAAAAATAGTGAAAATAAGAAAGAGTTCATAACTAAAATTGTAACAACTACTCGATATTCTTTCATTATATGAGGAAAGCTGACAGTTAAAGATGTGTTTTAATGCTATAATTACCTGAGCTAAACTACCAGTGGTTAGTTGTTAATGTGTTCGACTAATTTCAAGTTTGGATTAAAAGTAACACTTTAAAGATAGGTAATGAATAAACTGATGTTAAATAGCATGTGACTCCAAACATATTCCTGCAAAACCGAAAAATTAGTATAGCGTCCGCAAACCTTACCAATTTCACAAAAACCAATTGGCACTTAAAAACTGAATAGTACTGCGCTCTTATTTCTATTTTAACAATTTTTAATTTCACACTTTTTTATAAATATATATAATTTCTTAGCAACTGCATAACAGATCACATAACCAGAAAGTGCACAAGCGAATTTATCACGAAGAATAAAACGCCTTAAAATTTCGATTTGGGTCAGAAAATTTCTCGAGCAACCTTTCACAACCTGAGCTAAAAATTTGCAAAAATTTTTCTATGCAGAAACGAAAAAAAAGGTTTGTGATAGAGTTCCGGTTTGTGGCCTATTAAGCCATGGTCTGTATCATGCCTTCATGCCCGGGTCTATCATTACCGTGCATCCAAAGCTACCTGTTTCACAGAACATTTAGAACTTCTTACGTAAAAGGTGAACCAAAAAACCGAAAAGTAGTAATATGCAAATTCCAGAGTTTTGTCCAAGTTGACTTTGACTTCGCGTTTTCTTTGATAGTCGTTACGTAAATTTTTTGTCGCTCACTTCAAACATCCACGTGGGAATTGAGGTTGGAGCACCTATACCACAATTTGCCTGGCTTAAATCGTAGTTTAATATTTTTTGTTTGATGCAGTCTCTTAATCTTTTTTGCAATCTTTTATTTAAACAACTAAAAAACACTTCTAGAAAAAATGCTAAGTAGTCACGTCTCACACTATTCAATGGAAATGTTGTCGATTAGAGTTTTGTTTCGATGCAGACAAAACTAGTTTTGCTATTTTAATGTGCCGGTAAGAGATTTTCACCCAAGTGCCAAAGATAATAGATAATATAGTTTTTAGCAAATTATTGTATGTTACTGCAAAAAAGTTTCTCAGAACTGGATAAGTTTTGAACATTTTATAAACTAAAATGTATGCACACAGGTAGCAAAACAATTTACCTACTATGTACATATAAAACGTTTCAAATTGCAAATGTTTGTTATAAAATAAAAAAACAAATTTTATTGCAACACATCGAGTGTAGTTTCAAATTAAAGAAACTGGATTACATACATGTGTCTTTGACCTGTTTGTGGTCTTTCCTTCATTAAAAATTTATTATTTATAATTACGATCTATATACATATGTATTTCCAAATGGCAATTTTATAGCCTCAAACGAATATAATGCTATTTACTGTTCAATAAAAATTACCCTATTTTAAAAAGTTAAAACTTTAATGGATTTAATTTGAGCAATTCTTTATGACATTACAAAAATTTCTATTGAATAATTCGGTAGATAATAAAATTTCTTTAAAGGAAATTGAAATAATATAAACTTCATACAATTGCTTTAAGTCTGAAACTACTAAAGCGATTTTTATGAAGCCAAGGAAAGAAGCAATATACCATCCATTTTTCTTCTTGAAAAGCTGTTAATTATTTTTTATGGTCGCTAAAAACATGAAAGATTAAATTGGATAACAGAAAGGTCGTCTTAATCCTAATGAAAATGTTATAGGAAAAAATAGGTGTTGTAAAAGGTGTTCTGCGAACTTATCATTCTTCATATTTTAGAACTTGAAATTATGCAAAATATGTATAAATAATTGTTATATATTTATTGAAATATATTATAGTATTGTTTTGATAATCCAAAACATGTTGGAAATTATGGAAAACAAAAGAACAAAATACTATCACTATAAAAGATTTCATGTATTATTCGGAACTTTTTCAAACCTTTTTTTTCCATAGAAAATAATAATAAATAATTTGATAATAATTCATAATCATTTATTTGTAATAATCACGGAAAAATTTAAAAACTTGTTTGATACAACAAATTGATTTAACAGCATCTAATACATTATATATGAAACACAAACTATTAATACTATTTTACATTTGGCGTAAAACTATAATCTTTAGCATATAGTCCGTTGAAAAAATTTTGAGTTTTAAATTTTCGAACTCGAATTTTTCGCAGTTCTTGTAGAACGAACGCAGCCTAATCATCCAATTACCTGAACAACCAGAAGCTTTTAGCCGACTTTTACTGAACTAAATGTCAAAATTGACAATTCATATATAATGTCAGGTCGTGCAGGTTGACCGAATTCAATTTTCAATTTATTTTGTAATATCTCGCTTAATTGGGGTGTTTGTATATTAAATAATGGTTGGAACATTTGCCTTTCTAAAGCGAAAGCCCGTCATCATCCTGAGCGCGACGGGCACTCTTTTGGGACTTGGCTGCCTTGTTAAGTAATTGGAATGAAATTAGAAATATTTTCATATTCTAAAGGACCACGCATTAATTTCACAGAGATAGGATGCAGGGAGGAGTGTTTCAAAATCCCATTAGGGCTGACGGTAAAGTCTGCATTGTAACTGGATCAAACACAGGAATTGGGAAGGAGACGGTCAGGGAGCTGGCAAAGCGCGGAGCAGTAGTCTATATGGCCTGTAGAAATATGGAAAAATGTGAAGAAGCCCGGAAAGAAATCCTGCTGGAGACCAAAAACAAGAACATCTACTGTCGTCCGTGCGATCTGTCTTCTTTTGAGTCGATCAGAACGTTCGCCCACACGTAAGTCAGCTTTTTAAAATCCCTACAAATTCCATACGAACTTCATTCAGTTTTAAATGTGAACAGGATCGCCTGGATGTTCTTATCAATAACGCTGGGGTAATGCGATGCCCTCGATCTCTGACACAGGAAGGAATTGAAATGCAGCTGGGAGTAAATCACATGGGACATTTTCTCCTCACCGGATTGCTGCTCGAATTACTTAAGGTTTTTCTGCAATTTTCACTTGTTACTTTCTTTTATAGTGAGAATCTTCACAGAAATCCGCCCCTAGTAGAATAGTAGTTGTCTCAAGTCTTGCACACACGAGGGGCGAAATAAATCTAACTGATTTGAACAGCGACACTTCTTACGACGAAGGAAAGGCCTACAGCCAAAGCAAACTAGCGAATATCTTGTTCACCAGAGAACTTTCTAAACGGCTAGAAGGTATTTTGCAGGTGCCGCGATTAATTGTACATTGTACTAAATAAATGTATTTTGCAGGAACTGCGGTCACTGCGAACGCTTTACATCCAGGCGTTGTGGACACTGAGCTGATGAGGCACATGGGTCTTTTCAGCAGTTCTATTTCTAAGTAGAAAAACCTCTTACAGTAATGAAATGCTATTGAAATACTAATTTATTCTATAGGATAATCGTCAAACCTTTAGTTTGGCCTTTTCTGAAAAGCCCAAAATCGGGAGCACAAACTACGCTCTATGCGGCGTTAAACCCCGACTTGGAACGGGTGTCGGGCCTATATTTTAGCGACTGCGAACCAAAGGAGGTGGCCGAAGCTGCCAAAAATGATGAGGTGGCAAAGTGGCTTTGGGCCGTTAGCGAGAAGTGGACAAAGATCAAGTACTAGTGAACATTGTTTTAGATTGGTAAAGGGCTATTATTTATGTCTGTTTTGACGTGATTTAATCACAATATATTTAAAAAATATAAATATAATTACCCTTGCAAATACCATAATAAATTTTGTAGAAAAGAACACAATTTGGTTTCTATGCTTTCTTGACTTCACCAATTCTGCATTATTAAAAATGTAACGTAAGAGATTAAATAAATATAATATAAAATATATTTTGACGCAATGATATGGAAAGATATACAGATATCCAATTTAAAATTTTAATTAATTAAGTATAATTAAAATCTTTAAAACATATTTTATAGAAATCTCCTTTACGTGCAAATTGGAGGTAATGTTTTTTTATTGGCATACCTCCGCAGTAAAGGCATAGGGTATCGTATAGCACATACTAGGTAAGCTGCTATATGTGAACATCTGAAAATTATTTACAGAGATTAAAAGTTTAAATTATGAAACTAAAAGCACAGTTATCACTGCAAGGTACGTTTTACTAGTTTACGTAAAATTCAACCAACTTATGAAATGTAATTGGGTTTAAAAATTTCATACAAAATCCATACGAACAAATGACCCACGTTTCTGTCAAGTGTTTTTTGGTAATTAAATTATTTAATTAAGAATTGGAGAAAATTAAATAGAAATTGAATACTCGTTAGGAATATTGTGTTTCAAATGCGGGATAACTATTTTGAGAATAATTCGTTTAAACAAAGTCCAAACATGTATGTTGATTGCTTGAAAATAATGTTGAATTTTTCGTTGTGTGATTATGAACATTTTCGATATTTAAAATAAAACAATTGTAAACGTTATTTCTTGATTTCAATTTGATTAATTTTTTTCCCCATTTCCACATTTAATATTTTTCTAACTTCTTAATTACTGGAGTCAAACAAAAAACAATAATTTTTAAAAATATGAAATTCGCAGTCCCGAGTGTGGCGCTACTAAAACATTTCGCTGCCAACATCGCCGTAAACCTGTCTCCAAAAATTTTTTTTGTGTAGCGGATTTGCATTTGTGTTTCGGATTCCATCATGGCGGTGCGTGTGTAGTGAGCTTTCTGCTGATCTGACACCTACGGAGGGAAGAAAGGGTTTCTCGAGCCAAAACGTTCTTTTTGTTTAAAATTTCTAGTATTTTTTGTTCTGTAAGTTTTTTACCGCCGCAAAAGGGCCGAATCCTCCTTTTACATCCCCGCGCGAGGATTTGTATCGTGTTTGTGTGCCGCAAAATTCCAGAAAGTCGAAAGTGCTTCCCGTGCCTCCTCGAGATTCTAATCCGACGTGTGTCACTGAAACCAGCTGATCCAAGTGACGTTTCGCTTAATTTGGTGCAAATTCCTTAATTTATTCGGCATTTTAGCGAAATTCCGCTGGGAAAGTTGAGTAAAAGTTGTGGGAACTCGTCGCGACGGAATAATCGGAATAAGTTTGGTGCATTGTGCCTGTGGACTGCAATCGCGCCTTGTTTCGCACCAACTCCTCCTCCTCCGGCGGTGCTCTTGATCCGAGTTTTTTCGGTAGATTCGAATTGATTTGCTGATTGCTAGCAATAATGGAGTCCATGGAGTATGAAATGGCCAGGAACATGACCCTGCTGTTCTTTCTGGAGCGCCTGCTGGACAAGGGCGAGCCCCGGACCGTACATGATCTATCGTGTCAGTTCGGCGCTAAAGGCTTCACGAAAGAGATGAGACAAATCGCTGGTGGAAGTCAGTCAGGTAAGAATTGTTCCGAAATTTGCTCAATGGTTCGAACCCGGGCACCGTAACAACGATTTTAGTTATGCTTCTTTGCCTCTGTGAGCGATTCTCACTCGGAGCAAAAAATTCCAATGCAAATTGAATTGGGAGATCTGCTCACCTGGTAGCTTCTTTCACTTATTCGCTCGATATTTCTCCTGGTTGCATAAAACATGAGGCGATAGATGTGCTGCTTATTTTTAAAATAAACAAGGAGGCGGCAATTTTGTTGATTATAGGTCCCCTTGGTATCCGGTGTCCTCCTCCAGTTTAATTTGCAATTTTTTAACTACCTCCTGAAACAAATATTTGCTTAAAACTGCTAATGTAATACCTATAACATCGAATAAAAATTATTATCAATATACTTAAGTACATCCAATATTAGAATATTCGAATGTACACCTTGCTTCATAAAATTCCAATTGAAACTGCGAAATAGCGCAAACAAATTAGCCAATCGGCGAAAGACGTCGGCCAAAGTGGGCTGTCTACCTTCAGCACCTCATTCAGCAAAGTCAATGCTCTTTAAAAACCACAAATTTTTAGTCAAGAGCTACTGCCATCATTTCGGCTAGCCACGGTCAAGCTTTTCCACATTCCGCTCGGCAAAGTTGAGAAGACGCTAAAGTTACTACGGATGAAGGCTCTTTAAATTTAAATTAGGTAATGGGTCAGTAGATGTAACTAAATTCAACTTGGCGAGAACTCTGTCAGCCGGTCACATTTTCAACTTCCAGTATGACTTGCTTGCTCGGCTGTGTTGAATGGGGAATGCATTATTAATTTGTTCCTTGATGAATGGCCATTTACAATGAAGAGCATAATTAATTCAGCAACCGAACCGACTTAGGCCGCGAATGGCGTTGGGAGCAAATTGCATATTAGATTAATCCACTTTCATTCATTCAAATCTGCTTATGTATCAAATTTTAGGAAAACTATATTTCCCACGGACATTTCTTTTTTTGATTCAAATTTATTATTTAAAATTATATCAAGTTTGTTAAATATACGATATGAAATAAAAGAATATTTTTTCGAGCTTAGCAATGAAAACATATGAAACTTTGAAAGTAGTAGTAGTAGAAAATTCCATCAAAATTACATAAACCAATATCAATTTCATAATGTCAGTTTATAATATTTATTTTATTTTAACCCTATCAGTGTAACCCAGTTATGCACCATTTACATATTTTTATTAATTTCTAATCATGTAATGCTGGCACTTTCACACATACATACTATATTTTCAGTTTATTTTTGTAGCTAATTAATAAAATAAAGGAGGCAAATAACGTTTAACATACTTTCTCCCACTTTTCATATTGCTCCCATCATCACCCATTTCGCAAGGCAAAGGAAAATTTGAAATTCCAATATCAAGGCAAGCAAATGATTTGGATAGCAATAAAAGCAAAGATGCCGTGAGTAGAAGCAATTACAGGTGCTCTTACTGGCGCAGCATGTTCTTTGCTACTTGAGCATGAATTTCATTAGTCGCTTTCAATTTCGCCAGAACTTCGAAACCCAATTTTGTAGGAATTTCTATCAAACCCATCAATCTCAAGTGCATTAGCACGCTCTCTTAACAGGAACAAATTTAAACTTTGTTAAGTGTGACAAAATTTTAATTATATTCAGTACTGTTCCTACTTATAAATCGTTGAAAATATTGTTAATTTAGTAAAAATCGAACTGTCCACGAAATGTGGTGGCAAATGTAACATGTACTATGTAGAAAACCATAAAATTTTATTAAAAATAATTTACCCTAAGTTCTTAAAGTAGTCAGTCATTTTTAAACCTTTATCAGTTTTTGGTATTAATATTTGGATTATAATTCATCATGGAAAAGAAATGAAGAGGCGATTGGAAACTGATTGAAAGAATAAAAAGTCTGATACCGACCCAATGACAACTTTTACGAATTAGTTTTAGATTTCCTACGTATGTACATACTTGTAAAGGTAAGGTATATGTGTGTATGTACCTTAAAGAGCAAAAAAAAACCTAAAAAAGGTGGTGCTAAAAAGTTAAACGAAATTGGTATTTCTCCAAATTTCCAAAATAAATATAACTTCATTTTTGACAGTACTCTTACTTTGTTTTTATTATGTATTTTTTTATATCTATATTTATAAAATAAAACAATATAACAAACATAACTAGATAAATTTTGACTCATTTGAGAGCTGTAATTCCTCAATAGCAGAGCAAACTCAATGTCAGTTCAAAAACAAATGTTGTAATAATTCGTAAAAAGTTGTTATTCGCCAATATTTATCTTTCATTATAAGTCTTCTCATATTTAAATTTTTAACTGATCATTTGAGCCCACTCAATTTATTCTTGCTTCAGCGGACCAGAAGACCAAAAGTCAAACGAGGCAATTTTGGTGCCTCTATGGCGCTGGCAAATTAGTAATACTTTTTCCACTTTCACTTCGGCCTTGAGGTTGCATTTGCACGAAGTTGCATGGAGTTTTGGATGGCATTAATGTATATATAATATTTTATGTTTTTATATGCAGATTATGACGATTGCGAAAGCTATGCAAACATTTGATAATTTTTTTTTATAAAATCAGTAAAAATAGGTAATAGCTTTAACACCTGCGTTTTTTTTAATGTTTTAATTGGTTGCGTTATCTTTTCTTTAATATTCCTCCGTTTGCAATTCTGATTTTTCAAGGACCGATAGAATTGTTAAGTTTGTTAGTCGTGTTACTATTCAATTTAAATAAATTAGTAATTCAAAAACAGCTCGAAAAAATAATTATGAACAAAACAATTGAGAGGTAAGTAGTTAGTCATAAAACAAGGACGATAGCATGAGCTTAACCAAAAAAAAAATCAATACTATAAGTACTTACATATGTACAACTTTAAAACTCTGGCAAAAATCATTCTTATAAGCTCCCTCTAAAATGGAATAAGTACGTTTCTGCTACGAATCGACATAACTAATAATCTTTAGGTCTTGTTTTGGCTTCAATTTTGACCAAATGAAAAGGGAAAATGTTTGTCTTTTGAAAGTATTTTAGTTTAAGGGTTTTTTCTCGAAATAATTAATGGAATTTGTAAATCGATAATTTTAACCAAAAAGTATTGTATTAACAGAAAAGGTTAGTCGAAATTGAATTACATATTTCAATAAAAATGCCTATATGATTTGTTTCCCTATCGCTAATTTATACAGGTGAAGAAACGTTAAAGTTTCTAATGTTATATACATAATATGTAATGTAGGTATATGTACATATGTATAAAATAACCGAGATTTGCAATATGAAATTTTGATTTTGTTTCGGAAGTAGTTTTATAGTTGGGAAGACAGAGTAAAAGATGTTAGATTACCAAAAATTATATAGAATACATGTGAAACGATGCGCACCTTTATTTTTTCTAAAATTTTCGAAAAATTACTATTTTCACTCCTTCAACAATGTTCAACGTGTTTATTCAAAGCTCTTGAAAACGTCGCATCATATAATGTTATTTGAACTTGTTTGGGACCATTGTAGTTTTGTTATTAAGTAGTCTCATATTCGCATTTTTTAACATTTACATATACATACATTTATGTTAAGTTTGGTTTTCAATTTACTACAAGTTGGCTGACGATGAAGTTTTACGGAAAACAATACCTTCGCAGTTTGGAGATTCGTTTTATTTTTCTAATTGCTATTTGGAACGAATGTAAAATGCAGTACCTACAGCAAGTTGCTTATATAAGTGCTTATCAGCGTGAAAAACGAAGCTTGACATTATACTATATTGTTTATGGCAGCAATAGAATAATAAATACGAACACCGATCCTCTCGTAAGCACTTGTAACATTAGAAATAAGCGCAAGAAGCTCGTTGGCATTCGAAACCAAAATTCGTTATTGCGTAACAGGTGCAGGCCTCAGGGAAAAGTAGAAATGCTTCACTTACTTCCTCGTAAACAAACAAACCGCAGCAACTCCAAAAATAGAGTTAAATATTACAGCCTTAGTTTTCCCTGTCGCGGATTTCAACTCGGAAAAGTTCAAAATCGTAAAATCAATAGCGAAAGCCATTTTACCTATAAACCAAGGTTGCTGCCGCAAATTAAGTTTGCGAAGCGAACGAACGATGGCTCGGATTCTGGGCGATGAGCGCAATTTGCACGCACCAGTAAAATCGCTTAAAAATTCACGTGCACGCAAATTGATGATTGAACGCCCCCGCGCTGAACCAGTTTTGAAGGCCGAAATTGTGGAACTGGGGCCCCAGATTGGGGCTCCTTTGTGTCTTATGATTCGCAAGAAATGGTCGAGTTCACCCGCAATCCTCGTGCAGGAGAATGCGGCTGTGACGCGTTGGACTTGGACGGAGGTGCGGAGTGATACGCAATGTTAATGTTACTGGTGTGACGAACCAATTATGAGAACAATTACTATCAAAATGATAGCATGCGATGTTCTGAAAGCAGAATTTTACGCGAGTCGTTAGTAAGAAAGTCTATAAAAGATAACACGTCGTGTATTCCTTAGTTATTTTTGGAGGAATTGATTTTTTGCGAAATGTGTTAGCTTGGGTGATAGAAGCAGAAACCGATTTCTAGGAATTTTTTCATTGTTGGTTAGTGCACGGAACGGATAGTCGCATTATGATTCTTACAAATGAAATCAAAAATAAAATCAGAATCCACACCATTTTTGATTTGTGCAAAACTAACTGAGATCCTTTGCTTACTAGGTTTTAAAGAACAAGTACTTTTCGACGGCACCTCAGAACGAGAGGATAGATTTAAAATAGTCATTAAAAGAGAAAATAATCCCCGGAGAAGGGGAGGGGATTTTGATCAAACATTATTTATGCATGAATGAGTTCGGTAAGTCAGGTTAAAGAAATGAGGGTTTATACTTTCTTCTGTATCACTCTTATGGGCAGGATAAATCCCATATTTCTTAATCTACATACTTTGATCAATTTTTATACACATATTCATCGCGTCAGATTTTTAATATTTTTTAAATTGGGGTATTTGTCAGGAGAATACGTGGGGATTCCTTGATTTGTCCAATTTGAAATCGTAAAAAACTACAATCCATTCCTTCAAGTTACTGTAGTAAGACTTATTTTCAGTGTCTAAAAATAACATTTTTTCAAGTCTGTCAAGTGAGTGTAATTGAAATCGCCAAATTTCACGAGTATGACACACACTCTTCTGATCTTTAAAATACTTTTTTCATAAAGTACGGCTATTGTCTCGTCTTTTACTAATAAGTGTAAGACATTGATGTTTTTCTACATTTTAAATAACTTTTACACTAAAAAACAAATGGATTATTCTTAAAATTGTTTCTACGACTAATGCTTTTTTGCGTTTAGAAAGTCATATAAAATAGATTTATAAAGTTTGATATTCTGCAGTTTATCCTCGATTTTTAATCTCGCAAAATTATCGCACCTAATATCACACAATGCAAATCAAAGAGGTTTGTAAATTTACTTTAATTTTCATAACTTACCAAACCACTTACTTTAAAGTAAACATAAAAATTAAGAGAACCGGTAGCTGAATCTTATTACCGCTGACGTGATCTGATAGGAATCTTAGCTTGCATAATTGCGATATATGTTTGCGGGAAATTCTTTTGCGTAACGAAATGTATTATCAAAAATTTACACAATCTCATTCTGGAGTGTTGTCATCGGCCATAAGATTTAAAATTATTCTTGTCTGTTTTTTGCAGCTCAAATTCGAAGTGCATGCTCTTTTATTTCAGATTATTAAATATTTAGATTATTTAGATGTTAACCTTTATATAATGATATAACTATAGTGAAGGAAAAAAATCCAAAAATTATTAAATTCTAATTCCACATCCTATACATATTACAATACGGAACCCTTAATGTATGTGTAATACTGACACTTGTATTTTTTTTTAAGATGTAGATTTCGAATTCGCATGTTTGATGGATATATTTAAGATTTAATAAATATACAATATATATGTAGTTTGAAAATAGTAATATCAGTCTAATATAATTTTTCAAATAAAATATTCAAATTCAGTTTGTGTTCGACGTCAGAGAAAAGATTCCCTCTTAAAGTTTATTTCATTGCATACAAATTACTCAAATTATTATCATTCAATCTTTTAAAGAGCTAGTGATCGCTGCAATATCTCGTAACCGATTAAATTTATCATAATTGTGATTCTGAGCACGTTTAACTAGTTCTCTTTCTTCGTACAAAATAAGTTAACTGATCGCTTTCACTTATTTTGTGGGTGGACTTTTCTTTGTTTATTGATTAGTTACATGAAAGAATTCTCCTTCCCTTACTATTAGAAATGGGGTCAAAACGATCCTAAACTAACCATTTTAAGTAATTTTCAAGCCACTATAGCTTTGAAATTATTGAACTGGTGGACAACTTTGTTTAGCTGAATCAGCATACTCATTTTTATTGTTTCTAAATTATATTATATAATATGTTTTATTGTACAGATTTGGATTCTTTTGTTTTTAATTGATTATAAAAATTATGTTGTTCCTGTTACATATTAAATTCTAGCAAAAGGGTATTTCAGATCCTTTAATAATACCAAAATGAATAATAAATATCTCTAGACTCTGGTTAATAATCATTTGAGTTTTTTGCAAAAATGTTTTTACAGTCTAAATTTGTTCTTCTTTGCTCGAAATTTTTAAACGTTTAATAATGTAAAAAAACTTGAAAAGAGAACAGCTAGAATAACCATTTATTTTACTCACTACACATAGAACCAAGATAACAAATTATGAAAATAAATTATTTTGCCATCCACAGGGTTAAAAAAGTTCCTTGCACAATATCCAGCATTGTTCCTTATCAGCGGGGATTATGTTCATGTTAATTCATACCAGGCCACAAATTCAGATGATCCTAATGGAATGTATGCAGGCGGAAAGCGTGATTACATCCAGGAAGCGAAGGACTATTTTAAAAATAAAATGCTTCAGTATGGCATAGGTACGGAAGTTCCGGTTAGAAGTTTGCTTGGGCACAGAAGCCAAGCATCTCCTCAAGTTAGACATATCTCAGGTAAGTCTTATAGTGTAGATTTGGGTTTACAATTTCAATATATTTTATTTATTAGGACAACATATTAAAGAATTCACGGAATTTCTTACGAAGCATCCAGACACCTTTGAGGTTGTAGATGACCATGTCATTTTGGTTGGTTGTGAGGGCATGGAAGATTTGCCAGCTAGCCAAAGATTGCATCTTCCACAGGCATCGATTGACACAAAGGCTACTCAACAGCTGCTAGACTTCTTTGCACAGTGCATCGAAGTCAAAGGTAGGATAGATATATTTTCGACTACAATTACATAAATAGAATATGTCACATAGCAGTATCTAGTATCTGTTTTTTATTAAAAGCATGAAGCTTATTTCAGTTTTTTCGGCCTTACAGGACCAATTTTGGTTGATCAGTTATTTCATTTGGTTACATCGAAGTTTCCTCAAGATCAATGGTTCAAAATGTTTAAGACACCCAACGATTTGACGACGTTCTTAAGAATCTTCTCAGATTGCTTTCACATACAATCAAATCTAGTCACTCTGCTACAAAAACCGAAACTATCTGATTCTCATATTCAGCAGGCACAGGCAAAGTCGCGCGATCAATACAATGCTATGAATAATAACAATAGCAATAATAATCAAGTTATTCGGAATGTGTCACCAATCATGAAAAACAGTGTAGTAAACAACTCGATAAGCAGCAACAATAATAATAGTATTACGCCGACCCCGCCGGTTGGAGATTTCAAGCTGAACGAACCCGTTTCGAATGTGAACACAAATCTTTCTAATAATAATAATAATAACAATAATAAGAGCGAGCCAAATAGCGGTTTTGATAGCTACATACCTCCCGATAATGATTTCAGACTAGAAAATTTATGCGATCGCAATTGTCCGAGTCCTTCGATAGGATCGTATTATGCCAATATATCGCCTGAGCCAAAATCACCTCAGGTGAATCACGCCGTATCTAGCCCAGGCGTAGAACGAGTGAATGCGCTGAGCAATAAAAATCAAACTCTCAAGCAGAGAATCAACAGTTTAGTAATCAAAACGCTGGCTGAAAACTTGGAAAAGGACAAACAATCAATGGCCCAGACTGGCGCTGGAGATGGAAAATCGTTCGGACAGCAGAATATAAATCCTCCCCCGCCACAGACAAACTATTTCATAGGGGATACGTGGAAGATAAAAATATTCCAAAATACTCGGGTGATTTCCACAATTAAAGAAAGCGTATTTGTTACGGAAGCAATTTTGAAATTTGCCCAAAACGAACAAGTAGTGGTATCTCTTGACTGTGAAGGTATAAACTTAGGGGTTAAAGGGCAACTTACCTTGATCGAAATTGGAACTACGAGGGGAGAGGCTTTCATTTTCGATATCTTGACTTGTCCCGAACTAATATCAGATGGCGGTCTCAAATCATTACTTGAAAATGAAAACGTTATTAAAGTTATACATGACTGTCGTAATGACTCAGTGAATTTATACAATCAATTCGGAATTCTGTTGAGGAACGTGTTTGATACACAGGTAATTATTGTTTCATAAAGTAAGTACTAAACATTTTTAAGTAATATGTAAGTCATTGTTTTTGAAAGTGGTATAAGTGCACTTTTTTAACATAACATTTTAACAAGTCTACTAATTAAGTCTTATGGTGTAGATACGTAAATTTTTCAAAAGGTGGACTTATACCACTTTCAAAAATAACGTCTCTGGTATTACTATGACATTACATTTGCGCATCGGATTGGATCTTATCAATTTAAACCTTGTAATAGAAAATATTACATATTGGAAATAATGCAAGTATACAGTGCATGCATATTTTCAATTTTTTGCTTCTTGAGACAAAATCAAATAACACCAAAATATTTAGAAATGAAAATAATGTAATCCGTCAAAACTAATAAATAGGTATGTTTTAGATTTTGATAAAGAATAACTTATAAGAAAAACAAAACTGAAATAGGACACTTCGGACGGTCTGTTATTATATAAATTGTAATTTAAAAAGATGTCATCAACATCAAAGTACAAATGTAGAAGTTTAAAATTACCCAAAGAATTAAATTAGTCTCAGGAATAAGACTTAATTGAAGGTTCAATAAAATGTTTGTCGTATTTGATAGGATATTTTGATAGCATGTTTTGTACATTCACAGTTTTCCCTAAAATTGATGTTTTAGTAAAATGTAGTTTTTGAACTTAAAAATTCTTAATTTTTTTCAACCACAAAAGAAGATTCAAAGTCAAAACGGTAGACGAAAAATTATTGTTTTTTTTACTTATTTGACTATAGCATTTTTTGATCAACAAATCTACAAACTTCTGGACATTGTCGTTTTTTGTATGGTGGGTCTTACCCAAATCAACATCTTAAAAATTATGCTCGGCATAATTTCGCAATTGTAAAAGAATTTTTCCAGGTCAGCTTAGCTAATGGTCCTTAAGTTAGAGTGGCATATTTTCCGACTTTTGAACATTTTTGAGTTTTTCAACTCTCAGTAGGAAAATCGTCTAAATATATTATAAATGTATCCATTCTATTTTCTATTGTCGTCGTGGTGTTATTTGATTAGAATCATAATCTATATTATTATAAAAAAATTTTACAGGCCGCTCATGCTGTCCTTCAGTTCCAAGAAAGTGGGAAACAGGTTTACAAGGCGAAATATGTGTCTCTTAACTCCTTGTGCGAAATATACAGTGCTCCCATCAATCCAATGAAAGATCAGCTTAAAAACCTCTACCGCAGGGATCAGAAGTATTGGGCTAAACGGCCCCTTACACGTGATATGTTGCTGTATGCCGCAGGCGATGTCCTTGTTTTAATCAACGAGCAACTCTACGCTAATATGGCAAAGTACTTTCTATATTAGTTTTTACAAAGAATACTATTTGATTAATAATATTTTTGTAGAGCTATCAAGCCAGAGTTCAGGCAGCTATTCTCTGAATTATGTACTGAGCAAATATTAATGCTTATTCGACCAAATGAGGTGAAGATCCGAAAAAAACAGAGAAAAATCAGCACTGAAGTGGCAGACTTAAAAACGAAACTTTCTCAAACGAATAAAAACATAGTTTTAAGTAACAGAGAAATTAGACTGCTGAGGTGAGTGAAATATGGTTTTGTTATTTTTCTCTTGTTAAAAACATACATTTTTCAGATACATGGATTTAACTGAAGATGAGAAAGAACGTCTAAAAGGATTCTATAAAGTAGCTAAGAAACTCGAGAAAATGGAAAGTGGTGGAGCCCAAGATCGGTAAGTGATTTTTAAATGTTAGATTAGTCGGAACATAGCGATAACATTATTTATCTGGACTACAGTGATCATAGTGATTCCGAGGAGGAGCAAGAAACCACGGAACAAGATAATTATCCCAGCCTCGATAGTGTGCCATCGGATAATTCACTTACGGGGGGAGGAACATTTTCTCCTCGTAATTCGGAGCCGCCAAGCTTAACAGAGTCGATGCAGTTGATGGATGAGATATTGTCAGATACTTCTATGGACCGAATGGCTAAAATTGATAAGCTTGAAGCCATACTTTCAGCGGCTACTTTACTTCCTAGCGATCAGGTTAATATTCATGAACCACTTTTCACACAAATTATTATATTAAATAATTTATTGATAGATAATCACTACAAATCCAGTGTCAGATCAGTTTGGTTCTGCTTTAGCAACTACAGAAAATCTACAAATTGTTCGCGAGAAAGCTAAAAAGTATGTAGAACTAATTTTTCCTACTGCAGTTATTTAGTCGTTTTAAAATTTTGTAGACAACTGCTCAATTCAGTGTGTTGAGCATTCGTTTGCAGAAACTAAGTTTCTCAAAAAAAAGCTGCATTCAACTAGTTTAAATGCATTTGATTAAAAACTATTGTCTTTTCGCTTTTTCGCAGCCTAAAGAATTGCATTTGCAACTGCCATAGTGATTCCATCAACGTACGGGTTTCATCTGATACTATAAAAGCAGTTAAGAAGGCTGAAGCCACATCCCAGACATTGAGTACCGGAGACATTGTGATCACAAAAATATTTTTCCAGGAGGATCAGGAGAAGGCCAAAGAGAAGATATTAACTTCTTCGCCGAAAAAAATGGTTTCACAAGCCTAAAACATTAGGAGTCTTCGCAAATTTCGATTTGGTCAAGAGTAGCTCATTACCCTCTCCACACCCACTAAGCACTATTTTCGCATTATTTGAAAATATTGTTTTCTAGTGGTCTTGTGTTGTAATTTTGTTTTATTTCTATATTTTTTTTATGTTCATATTAACCTTGTGTTAGTTTTATATTTTCGCCGCCCCATCGGGCTTAAGTTGCTGCTGGTGCGTTTCAGCGTATTCCTCCTCTGTGGTAATCTCCTTTCGTCCGTACTTATATTACTCAGAGTTTTAGTTTAATATTTTATTTATACCTCCTTAGTGGACTATTGTTAACATTTTACATTTACTTAATATCGGTTACAAGGTTTAGTATTTATCTCAGTTGTACAGATAATGATTAGCAATTGTAGAACCATTTAGGCAGTTTTTCGAAACTCGACCAAATTATTATACATAATATTTTTTTTTTGTTACGCGAAATATATTGTTTACAAGAGTACCGATTTCGAGTTGTACGCCGAAATTGTGAATAATTGTTGATATAAAGTTTATTTTCTAGTGTGCTAGGACTCAATAATAGTCCGTATCAGTTCACATATCGAATGAGTTAAGTAGGAGCGAATTTTACAATAATCGCTGTAAAAATACTTTGTTAAAAATTTATCATATCAAATTATAGAGCAATATATATTTACAAGATTTTTACTATTTGACTATTTACGCCCATGAGCATTATAATACTAGAGAAATTTTTGGACCAAATCATCTTCTTTTTAATAAGTGGAATTGATTCGTTATTTTGGTAGCTTTTCGTTTGTTGCTAAGAGATAAATAAAACAATGTAGGAATGAAATGTGAGCAAGGACTGAAATGTCTCATATCTTATTTGGTTAACACTTGATAAAATCCACGATAATCACAATCCCATTCGAGGTAATATTTATATATTTGAACAGAAGCCATATTATTAATATTATTAAATTTTGTAAATAACACGAACTATTATTTGTTTTATTTTCTATTCCACACTTTTTCATTGTTTTTAGTTACATCAACATTTCTCTGTGGATCTATTGAAAACGCCGATTTCTTGGGTGCTTTACCTGTGTGAGGAAAATTAATGAAAAATGGAAAACAACTCGAAAATTAATAAAACCAAGTAGGTGCATCAAATTGGTAATCTAATCCTATCTTATCAGTGCAACTAATGATTGATGAGAAGCGAGTTTACTGTTTGTCCATCATTCAACAGTTTTCTTTTTTATTTATCGTCTTGGTGTTTACCAACGTTTTTGTAAACATATTTTTGTTATTCTATGCTTGCATTGAAGCTAAAGCATAAAATAAAAAACTGCATATATCAGCGGGCTATAAATGCTTCTAATTTGATAAACAAGCAGTTTATTTATTTTTTTGTTATGTTGACACAGACAATGAATTAATTGTCTCGGATAAAATATATTACGCAAATATGTACCTCTTTTAGAATACAAGTCCTCATATTTTGCAGACAAGTTTTTGTGTTGAAATGGATTTTGTTTTCGAAAAAGTTATATAAATACCAATATAACTTTGCCGGTTTTACATTAGTTTTTTCACCTCTTGAGGCAATGACTCAATTTTATTTCAACATTTCCCTCATAAATGTTGGGCAACTGTATAAAATGTCTTCTGTAAATGTGCCAGTCATTTCGCTGCTGATAATTTAATCCAGCATTTACCTGTTTTCGAAATTGACGTAGAAAAATGATTTCTTTATTATCTTAATCGCGATATAAAAATGTGAAGAGGCGGACTGATCTAAATATATATGCATATTGAATAGTATTAAAAACTATGTCAGACTGATATTAAAATCTTGTCTACACAATTTCTCCCAAATTAAAGTTTCCATCAGAGAAGAAAAGCTTGTAATTTTATTCGGTTATAATTTGTCAAAAAGACGTATTAGTTCAATAAAATAAGGAGAAAAAAGCGAAAATTCTGATTTAAATAGAATGTTATACATCTTTTTAAGTAATTAACGTGTAAAAAATCCACTCTATATCATTCTTCGTTCATGTTTCAAGATTAAATACCAAGAAAAATATTTTTTCGTAGATATTTTGCTTCCTATTTTTCTAATTAGAACTATTCATACATTTGACAATTTTAATAATGTAATAAAAGATTTTAAAAATGAGATTTCTGATAAATGATATTATAGATGAAAGTTTCAAACGTTGCACTAT
The DNA here is from genome assembly GCA_959613345.1 of Tolmerus cingulatus. Taxonomy (NCBI): domain Eukaryota; kingdom Metazoa; phylum Arthropoda; class Insecta; order Diptera; family Asilidae; genus Tolmerus; species Tolmerus cingulatus. Next base: position 12,648,505 of record OY390708.1, on the reverse strand, counting down.
ACTTAAAAATTGTTAACATATCGATGGCGATATTTACAAGTTACATTTCAATTGAGCGAAAACCACAAAACAACACCTGTATTGAGAAAACAAATATTACGCTTGGACAAATTTTAATTTCAGATATCTGAATGGAAAGAAATTTAAGTTGATCTTCAACCAAATTTATTCCATTCATTAAAGCAATTATTTGTTAAGATGAGACGTTTTCAAATAAAGCTGAATTGCAGATAAATATCACACAAAAGCATACATAATTCAATTATAAAACGAACCATCGAATTTAATTTCGTCACAAAAGTAATTTCCACAAGTCGCTAATCTGGTCAGTTGGCAATCACTAATCTAACAATTGACAAACTATTTCGTATTAGAGTTTCGAAGGACTTTAAACCCACCTAAAAAAAGACTAAAACTTAATTAAATAGACCAGAAACCCTTGGGTCTCGGACTGAATCTACTCGCATAGTCTCCAAAAGAAATATTAATAACAGAGTGTTTGTAGCATTTTGTCTTTTTATTTTTTCTATTGATATTGACCAATTTATTACCAATCAAGAAGGTTGTTCCAATTGCTCAAAATATTTTTACGAGATTTGCACTAGTTGAAGAGTCTGCACATAAGTTTAGTTTGCAAATTCGATACAGTAGTATTGCAACCATAATTTTCACAATGAAATACCCATTTTGGCTATTTTTACTTGTGCTTGAACATTTGAACTTTTACGATTTAGAAGTGAAGCATTGTATATTTAACAAAATAAATATTGATATTTTCTCAATCGAATAATATAAATGGTATTATAAATATATTCGGCCTCTAAATCATAATAATAAAAATTTTAAGTCAGAAGACCAAATAATTAAAAACATACACTCATCATCTTCACACTCTTAACTTTTACTATAAGAACAAAACGTATTAAATTTTTTTTACTGGTCTTTTGGCAAATAAATGAAGTAACTATGTAATTTAATGACTTGACCTAAAGATGACTTTGAGTTCTTCCTTCACGCTAAAAACAGGTAACCGGTATGCAATAAAATTTGTTGTTAAGGGGACATAAAGAATTTATTTTGACTGAAAAATGAAAACATACGCTTATTTTCAGAATATATTTTAATAATTAAATAAAGCAGACGATTTTGCTATAATGTTTTTAACCTATGACCTTGCCATTTAAGGTCTACCTTTGGACATGTTATTTTTACAAAACTTAGGATAGTTGTTCATTAATTTCTTCTATTCACCAAAATATTTGGGCTCATTTATTAATTCAATTAAATTTTAAATTTATTAATGTAATTTTCATCAAAGGAAAAGCATCCAGTTTGGCGTAGTGTAATTTCACAGGTAAATTAATGAAAGTGTTTTATATATGATTTGACAACCTATTACAAAAATTCTTTTTTGTTTGTGTTTTCGTTTTCGTTTATTATACTAAAATATATAAAAAATTATTTAATATAAAATTATCAACATAATTCATTAAAATAATAATTATATTGTAAAAGAAACTTAAAGTGTATTAAGTTCAAAATTTGCATATTAGTGTACACGCAAGCAATTATACATATTTATTAAAAAGCAATTTATCACGACATATCGCAAACTAAAATTCACGGCGTGTTCTTATGTAGAAAGTGCCTTTTTCAGAAATGTATAAAATCTTTTTTAATTCTTTACTGCTTATTGGTCGCTTGTAGGGCTTAAAGCACCCAACTAAACACGAAAATAAGAACAAATTTTTACATTACTTGTAACACACAACTTTTAAACTGTAGCGAATATACAAATTAGTAAATGATTTCTCAATCAAAAAACTGTAAAAATAATAAATCCTATTCATCGCTCTTGCAATAATAAAAACTCGAAAATATTGCACGCTTAAAACATGAAGCAACGAGTAAAGGAGCATTATAAAAGTTAACATTTTATAGCAAATCGTTGAATTCTTCAGAGCAATTAAACCTATAGCAAAAATATTTTTAAGCGTTAAGTTCATAAAGAAATTTTAGAGTTCATTTATAAATATTGCTCATAACTACATTATAGCTAACAAGTTGTAACAAGTTTACACCTGATAGGGGACAAAGTCACTTTAGTCTAAATTTATAGAAGATGTTGTGTAAATACAAAAACATATACTCGAAATCATAAATTTATAAATGCAATAAAAATTAATTTTTGAATATGATGTTTTTCTATAACGTAAAAAAAATATTAAAACTTTTTTTAAATTTAGCATGACATATCCCCATTCCAATCAGTTCCACTAATTCTAACTGGAGATTTTTGAATATCTACGTATTTTTTAATGGCAAAAATATTAATTTCATTAAAACTAAAAATTGAAAACAAAATTACTTCCTGCTTTATTACCATTTATTAACCCAGATTAAATGTCGCTTTTTATATCGTAATTAAGATGTAAACAAACAAGAAATAAAAAGTTTTTAATTCAGCCCCACTCTTACATCAAATATGAAATTGTATTGGCTTTGTCTGGGGTAATGGAGCCCTGACTCCTCTTTTGCTATCTTAGTTACCATCATATCACATTTAATTACGAGATAAGTAGTAATTTGGAAATATTTGTTTACTAATCTGTTTACTTTTCGCTGTATATTGCATCATTTAGCAGCGTTAATAACACTTAATTAGATATACCAGGTCTCCGCTGCCCACTTAATAACGCTTATGATCGGTATTGATTACATTTTTATTTTAACAAAACGTCCATACTTATCTTACCATTTTTGGAGTAATCCATCCTCTGTGAACTATTGAAGTAAATCAATGTTAAATAAAAAACTTCGGTCTGTTCAAACACAACTTTTATTATTACTGATACAACAGATTTTTCGTAATATTTATTAGGGCAGTGACTATACAAAGACATTATGCGTTCAAAGTGATAAAATTGGTACAAATAGCTGAAACATCACGTTGGTGAACAACAACAATATTTAATAGAGCTTATAAGTAGAACTATTTTGTTAGTTTTCCTACGACTGAGAATATAAAAGAATTGTATAAGTGGCCTAAAACTAATAAAAAAAAAAAATTTATCAGTCATCAGTCGGTATTAAGAATCAACTCGATTTATAATTTCACTGACTCCGCTGCCAAGCACTGCCAAGCGAAACGGAATCAAAAACTATGCTTCACTTCCAGACTGCTGGCGGATCGATCAAAATTTGGTCCGCCAAACAGCTCAGATATGTTCATATTTTCATCCGAAACCTTTAGGGATTTCTCCTTTATCACTTTTTTGTTTATCAACAAGCGCTCCAAGCGCATGGGCTTTATATCCTAAACAATTGTTTGTTTTCACAATATATAATGAATAACATGAAAAATAATCATAGAAATGGTTCAAGAGTTACAACAACAAATAACAAAACATAATGATAAAGCTTTTATCGTTGAGATCATGTCATGTAGCGCATAACTTCGCGCATTGCGTACAAGAGTTCCGCCTGATTCCTGGCTTCCATAATCATTAAGTTTACGTGGACCTGAAGAAAGACAGAAAATTAGAATATATAATCAATATAAAGTCATAATTTTCACATACTTTTTCACTGTCCTGGAGTTCACACAAAATGCTGTCGTAGTCATTTTTGGTTATTCTCTCAGGGAAACAGCACACCGTCTTTATGAACATTTTCAAAGGGCGATCTAGGAGCTGGATTACAAATATAGTTAAAATTTCAATGACGTGAAAAAACAAATAAACAAACCTGGTTTACTTCTCCGTAGTCATAGTCGTCGTGTCGAATGCCATAGATGCATTGGATGTAATTCCAAATGGCACGGCGGAACTTTGATGTATCCACATTCTCCCGACCACCCATGGTGAAATATGTTAAATTAAAGGCCACGCGGAATTTATCGTCAAGCAAGTACCCAACGTCGTTATAAAGCCTGAAAAATTAGTTCACCTTATATTAAATGTTCAATGTTATGTAGACAAGAAAGTATGTTTCCAAATATCAAAAGAAAAGGTTTACTTTATAGTTGAAGGTTATGCAAGGGTAACTTACCCATTAACTAAAGAATATCCATGATCATCCCATGAATAGTCTTGAATTCTAAATGTGTTCGGGATATTTTCTGAACCACGCTTAGCAAAGTCTTGATAAACAAAATTCGGATCATCAATATATTGGCTGATTACTGGTGGCACTCTTAATTCAACTGACTGTTCTGTTGGAGCTGCAGGCAGTTCAGCGGTCTGTTGAATAAGATTTAAATACATATTAGAATTTTCTGACAACATAGTTACAAGCAACAATAAGGAACGAAAATAAAAAATTTCTGATTTTCATTAGAAAGTACCAATATTACGAAAGCTGAGATATTTTTAGACGATTAAATTTGACTTATTCGGGCAGCTATAATATAATAATAATAATTTTATAAACAATACTAAACAAAACTACATAGAAAGAATTACAAAAAATTCTTAAAATCATTTTCTGAATTGTTCAATTAAATCGAATTAAAATCTAACAATCTTCCAAAATCAACTATGTATTATCTTGACAAGAGTTCGATAAAATAATTTTATTTTTAAATTTAAACAATTGAACAATCAATAATATGCAAAAGCAGAAAAACATCTTTAAGTCTATTAAATATTGTTAAAAAGGTCCATTAATTAACTTTTCTTTGTCGACTAATTCGCGTTACCGGTTATAGAATTTTACATAAATTGAGATAAGTGTTTTGCTCATTCGACCAATTGAGTCGATATACCAAATAAGGCCCAGGCCAAGACCACTGAATTGGTGCAAATTTCAAACAAACAAATTGTTTGAAGTAAATTTAATGAGGTCATTGTCAGTGCATGTTTATTTGCATCAATACTTATCAACTGAGCTTAGCGTATCTCAGTTCCATTTGCTCAATTTAACGCAGTTTATAACACAGCTTAGCCTAATTCAATGTTGCTTTGCTTAAGTATGTTAATTTTAATTTGCACAAGATAATAATTAATTATTGCTTACCTGAAGTTCAACATGTTTGAAACGGCTACTCAACTCGGCTTCACTGCATTCATCTTGTTTTTCTGAAAGAACCTTCATGCGTTCCATTAATGCGTCTACACTAACTTGTTGTTTCTGAATGGAACCTATCCAAACGAAAAACCAGTAATTAATGCCTACTTTAAATTGTTTAAAATTAAACTTACCAACTATAGCTCCTTTATTGTTATTTTCAATGACGGGGTTGTTCGCTGCATTTATGTTGCTACCACTATTTGCCACTACGTTGTTATTCCTCATGCTGAGGACAGTCTTCTGTGGTGATGTTTTTGACTTTATTGGACTAGAGGATGCGTCAAGTCGCTGGGTAAGACCGCACGAGAACACGAAGGAAGACAACGAATGAAAGTGTGATAATAGAACAATGGCATGGACCACTTCAGCTAGCGACCAACTACTCTTACCCTTCGTTAAAGACTAGAAAATTAAGGTTTATGTAAGTCAACATAACATTCATAGGTGTTGGATTTTACAAAAACCTACCTCGATGTGCTCCTTGCGTAGAAGCCATGGCCTATGAGCCAACAATTTGTTGATGTCGTATATGGCACGAAGTTTGGACGGAATAAAATCCAACCCGTTCAACCACGATGGATCACCTCCCAAAAGAAGGAATTCTTTCTCGTACATTTTGACCAAATAGGTGCATTGGTGTCGGGCTGCTGCCTGTAAAAGAACACAATTATGTCTATATAATTTTTTAACCTAAAGAAAAAAATCTAAAATGTAACAAATTGTTTACGAATTCTTAATGTTTTCTAATTTGCTGGACTAAATTCGATTGTTTATTGTCAAAAAAATATTTATTATAAAAAATTCTCACCGATTAAATTAAACAGCTGTGCTTACTTAGCCTTATACGAAAAGAACGAAATTATTGTTAATTCCGAAACAAAAGGCATTATTTGAAATGTGTAAACACGTCCATTTTCTATACTTTGCATATCGACCTTAATTTCCTTTGTATTTTATTAGAAATGTGGTTAAATTAGATAAATGACTGCTACTATGGAAATTATCCTTTAGTACCCACCCACTAGAGATTTTTAAGGACACAAAACTGCATAAACAACATAATGCAATATGATTGCGAAAATTAACTTTAATGTATTTTACATTTAGGTTCACTTAGGATCACATTATTTGGTTAAAGTAGAAAAATGCCAAGGTTCCTAAAAGGTCTTTGAAAATGTTTTTGTTACCTCTCTATACGTTCCCCAAATTACCGATAATAAGAAAATCACGATCCCAAAATTCTGTCAAGTAGGTTGGTCAATAAATTTCGTGTTGATCGATGGTAATAACTCTGGGTAAGACATCACATTAGCATTGACCATTTTACTGACGTTAAGATTTCGGGGCTGCAGTTAAGTTGCAGTAATTGTTTTGTTTGCTTATAGCTACTACGTATTCTACATTAATATTAAATATTTATATTGACTGTTAGAATTAAATGAAATTGTCATAATTTTGCGCTCGCAAAGCATTCAACAGAGTTTAAGTATTTACTTTCAAAAAACTAATTTAACGAAATGAAGGTTAAAGAACCAATATTATTACATGTTATATACTACTATTAGTTAATTATAATAATTGAAATAAAGAAGCCCAAAATTTGTGACAGGATCCAAAAAATATAATTTGACGAAAGAAAACTACAGTTAAATGTTCACATATGTATGCAAGTTCGACAAATTAAAATTAGTTAAATTATAATTAACCATATGTGGCTAACTTTGGCGCACCCTGAATACAAATTCCAGAACTAAGGCTGTAAACTTCGGAATGTCTATAATTGCCTATTTTAAAAATCATTTGTTCATCGTTAATTTAATTATGTAGATAAGGTGTGTTACACAATAATGCGTAAAACCACAGGCTTGGCTCTTTCGATTTTATGAGCTGTTAAACTTTATTCATAATTATCGTTTGCGCCCAGAAAAACATAAAATAATGAAAATCCTCTTGAAAACAATAAAATAGAAAAAATAGGACGACTCATTGCCTATCCAAGATGCGTGTCATGTTCACGCAGAGGTGCGAGGTGTTGCTAAGATAGCAAACTCATTTATAAAACAAAATTTGTATGAGGCTATTATATCCAACCGCAAGTGCAGGATATTTGTCAAAACAATTAGTAATCCCACAAATCTGTCAGTAAAAATGAGGAGTGAATGCCAGGGAAAACAACCATTTGCTAATTTAAACAGCAAGGCATGAGTGGCAAATTTAAATATTTGCGAGTGTTTATCCGCTCGCTGTTCCACGCGACTTGGCTTCTATTTCTGGTAATTGCTGGTAACTGGTCCACGTGATCGCGATATAAAGTACTACTCCCTAGATCGCTTCCTCATTGCCCTCCTGGTCCAAAACGAGCTCTTAAATGCCAAAAGGCGAGAGGATGCCGATGCTCATCTTCGACACTAGCAAGTGCTAGTAAGTGATACTTTGTTTCACGCATCCCAAAAATATCACTTGTGACCAGCAGATGGTGAAAGTGTGACGAAATAGCTGTCCGTCCAGATGCTGGTTCACTTGGTTATTTATTTTTTATTTTCCGAAAAGCAAGTACGCTGCTTGTTTGATCGCCTTTTCGCAGTGAAATTACCTTCTATTTATGCTCCTCATTGGTACACCTACAGCAGCATCCCCGCTTTCCTACGCAGTGGTCAAAATATTTTTAGACCGAATGTGGACTAATAATACTTTTTGACAGGATGCCAAATTACTCATCATCGGCGACGTACAGCGAATCGCCGTGAAGGTTGCTTTTACGCTTTTATTTGCCGAGTTCGCCTAGAGAAGTTCAAACACCTGCTTTCTTGCTGCATTCCTGAATGTTTTGATAACTTGTTGTTTTTGGCCGGTTGAAATCCGCTGTTAACGCGGATTTATCTCAAAATGAGACTGCACCGCGGGAGGATGCGAAAATTGGGTTACATGCTATTCGCCGTAGGAATTACAAATATTGTTTATTTTAAATTCCTCTTTTTAAAGTTTGTTTTCGAATTTAAACTACTCAGCCGCAGCATCTAGTCAGCGAGCGGAGCCATCGACACATTTATTTAGACTTAGATTTCTTTGCGTGAATTTTACAATTAAGACGATTTTCGGATGTGAATAGATTTATGGGAAAAAATTGAATATACATACATCACTTGCGAGTTCACGTAAACGATTAAACTCGGCTAAATGGAATATTTTTAGTAGCTCCGCATTCATTCATTTTAAATAAAATAACTTTTAAATTTACTGGCAGTTTCGTAAGAATTCTGAAAATCTCAATTAATAAAATACCTTACAACAACACCTACATACTTTCTTAAAAACTGAATGAACTCTGATCAAAATAATCCCTCGCATTTATTTGAAATATTTCAAAATTATTTATAAATTTTCCGAATTAATCTGAATTTTTTTATTTTAAATTTCGGCTATATTAAACAATTTTTAATAAAAAGTGTATTGTTTGTAATATTTGTAAAATCTGCTAATTTATTCATTAAAGTTAAGTAAAATTTCAGATTTAAAAAGACATTCCCGCAACAAACCTTCAGAAAGGTCACTTATTTTTACAATTTATTTCTTAAATTGTTTAATAAGAACTTTTTCACTGCTCATTTATGGTTATGTTAAACTTTCTAAAGGAAGTCCCATACAAATCAAATTTAATTTGGTTTTCAAAATTATTTTAAATCATTTTCGCGTTATAATGCCTATGAAGAGTCATACTAAAAAGCAATTACCTACCACATTAAATTAAAAGGAGTTAAAATAATGCAATTAAATCATGGATATCTAAAGTAAAAAAATACCCGCATAGTTAATTACATATTTATAAACATGTTTTAATTGACGGAGATAGCAAGTTGCTGATATTTTTCACTGATGAGATTTAATTGCAGGTAATTATTGGTGGGCAGGTGATCTAACAAGTATTAACTATTTATTCATAAGAAAGTTAACACATTCGAAACGAGGTATGTTATTTATTTATTTTTGTTGTTGAGGTCATGCAAAACCGTTTTCTCTATTTATATTTATTAATTTTTTTCGGTTTCTCGACGATCCTGTCTGTAGACTACTTATTTTAGAATCTAACTTAAAACCAATTACATATAAGTTAAAATGTTGTACAATGAGTCTAGAATTCTTATCCATTTTAATATTAGTCAACAAAATCAATTTTACTTACAATAATTGCCAAGTAGTATCTGTAATCATATGGCAGGGGCCCATCGCCACGCATTATGAAACTTTGAGTCCTCAGAAAATGTTCCAAATATCGAGGATGGTATCCGATAACTTGTGAAACATGATCAAGTTCTATGTCACCCATTATGTACTCTCTATAGCAATGCTGAAATGATAACAAAAATGTAACAATAATTAATAAAGTATAGAAAAAAACTTAATAATAAAATAAAACTCTATAAAACAATCTCGAAAAGGTAATCAACCTTGCCTAGCCTCATTTATCTTTACGACACATTCAACTCATGTATGATGGTTGTTATCAACCATTTGAACTAAAATTATTTTCACGAGTAGGCTTATCGCTATCTTTCATAAACATAAGGAAATGGTGCGCTCGGAGAACTCATTTTAATGGGTCACCACATTATTTACGGTCTTGCTGATTAAAACAATTACAGAAGATGCAGCAAATTCGCCTTCTTAACTATGCTTGCTTTGTTAATGTTATCGGACAACTCTGCTTTATTTTAGCAAGAAATATATTTTTATCTCTGTACTCTTGCCTACATAGTCCTTAACATGCTCCGACCAGTATGGATGCAATAAGGGCAATGAATTAAGTTTGATCTTCAAATGATCGTTCCAGAACAGATACCACAAGAACGTGATCGTCTCACGGGTGCGTTCTGAAAGAGAATAAGCATGGACTAAATGGCTGGATATGATTCGCATGCTCCGTCTTCAATGCAAATTCGTTTTATCGTAAATTTTCCACCGGGTACCCACCGGTCGAGTGCAATCATAATTTATATCATTTATTATTAGCGCATTTTGCTTTCGTAACCGTCAGTGGGCACAATAAAACAATTCAGCGAGGCTCATTATGCAAGATCAGCTACAAGTGGCATAGGCATTCGAGCAGAGCGCTCAAGCTCAAGCCGTACAACTTAATTGAATATCAACTAGGGTTATACGCGTTATGAAATTATATTTATAAAGTGTCAATGGTCAATTCGAACAATAATCGCTTTGTTTTGATCACGGTCGTCCCATCCGAGCTCGCCGATTACTTCGCCGATAGGCCGAGCTCAAGTTGAGAATAATTCATCCAGTTAAACCAGTTTGGATCAATGTGGGTGCTTTCAGACACGGGCTGGGCTGCTGGATTCTGATATTCAGCGGCTGACCTTCAGGAAGAATTTATACCTCAAGGGCCCTTGGGCAGATTTCAAAAGGTGATAATTAGGAAAAGCGGCGCCCTCCGCACGCATTTTAACTACACTAAACGAGAATTCTACGGAACGATCGCGTCTGATTTTCTCACATAATCTCTGGCCACTTGAAGTGCTGTGACCTAATTTTTGAAGCTGTTGCAACATCTGGCTGGTTCGGCGGGATTTTTAGCTTTTTAGTCTGTAAACTTGTACGTCGTTAAGGGAAATTTATGGGCTAGCTACTTTGCTAATTCGACATATTATTTTTTCATTGTTTATTTACGGAATTAAAATTGATCGCTGTTTTAGCCACTTGAGATCATAGAATGTTTTCGTAAAAGATTTACTACAGATAAAGATCATTTATATCATATTATGTCTTACTTGACCTGATCTGTTAATTAACAATTTTATCGTTAGAAACAAGGTGTATTAGATTCTTAGAATATTTACTAGTCGTCTTTTAAACAACTGATGTCTTTTAAAACGTTAATGTAATATTTAGAGTAAGTGCCCCCCTTCAAACATTTTACGTAGTAAATTAATACATAGAGGGTGTAGCTAAGAAAAGAATGAAAATACATTCTAGGGTTCTACGACTCAATTACCTGAAAATGTCATATTTTGTCGCGTACGACAACGATGATCGATGACCTTTAATATTTAAAACGAGACTACAAACGTGCAGATATCTCCAATAAAATGGATTTATAAACGTAATGATATATAGAAACTGAATAAAAGCGAATTTTTTTCTTCGGATTCTATCTACATGATGGTTTTTTTCGTTATACATAAATAAGTTCTAAATTTAGCAACTACCATATCTATCAACTTAATAAAACATCTTCGTCAGACGCTAAATTTAAATGACGATTTATTCGTTTTTAGAAACGATTAAAATGTAAATAAAATGTTAACTAAATTTTAAACCATTTAATTTCTCCTTTGTCTTGCTTTTACGTCACTCCTTTAATTTTGTATAAAATTAAATATTGTGATTCTTCAAATGAAACAGAAATCAGTTGGCTCTCGTTCCTTTCAAAGATTAATATTTCTATTTATTCGCCACCAGATGTACTTTCTTGACGGTGCCCATCCAATTATCTTGGAGATGGCAAAAACAATTATACGAAAATGAGTTGGGAAAGATGCCCATTATGTTGTTTTTGTTCCCGGTCATTAAAATTGAGAGGCAGTACAAGAAATTAATTATTGTATTTTTTTTATATAATTACTAATTAAATACATCTCTTATCTATGGTTTGAACATTTTATTTTTATATAAAATGGATTTGTATGTCAGTTTTTTATAAATATTTTCGATTTTTATTTTAGTCATTTTTGAAAATTTTTTACTATGGACAATGTGGTGATTCTGATTCGGTATATTTAATACTTAAATACTTACATACATACCACACATAATGTTATGTAGTATGTCTACGTACGTAGACTTAAATAGTATCCTTTTCTTTCAGAATTTATTAAGGAATATTGAGCTTTTTTTAGTGCAATTACTCAGTATGATAATGATTTTAAAGTTGTTTCAAGAATATTGATACAAAATGGAAAAAGTCAATATTAAGACAGTGGGATCAAAGAATTTATTGTGTTTACAGAACCCACTGGAGTATGTGGTATCTACCTAGTTCCTTAGCACCTTAAATCAAAAATTAAGTCAATTTATGCCTGAAAACGTTTTGAATAATGTTCCAATTGTTCAAAATCACAATAGGTATGTTCATATAAATTGGCGCGCAATCAGTCAGTAACACGTGGTTTGAATAAAATTCGCATATCCCGCAGATAGCAAATATACTAAAGACAATTTACTACAATCGTGTGCGCTTCGCTGCAACAAAAAATGTGTCTTCGTCTTCGTATTTTCTTTCGTATTTTGTACCCAGTGGCCAAAACCGATTATCAAGCAGTGTGTTGTTTCTGTGTGAAATTCGAAAAATATGGTCTTGTTTATCAGAAATACTTTGGTCGGGTGCCAGGTTGTTTGAATCGTTTCGCCGATAATTTACAACGTCCTCGCATGCAGTCCTTTTAGCTTAAAGGACACTTGGTATTTACGGTCGTTATTATGTCATTTGTATCTAATTAGCGAAAAATCGAATTTCCCTCGAAATCGTACTAATTCCATTTGCTGCAAACCAGGAAGCACTTCTGCTAAATCCCAGCCCACTGCGCAACAGCGTCCCCAAGCAAATAACCTTCACTGAAATTATGGGTCAACTCTTATTTATTGTGTTATTAAAAATTTTAAGAATTTCAGCTTCGCGTGGAAAGTTCCAAAGTCTCTCCTCGCGGCGATGTCTGCAAGCGTGTTATTCAGTCACCACTTCGCGAGAGAAGACCAAGTAAACAGAAATTCATAGTGTTCGAAAAAAATTGTTGGAAACAATACGCCCACCAGTCCGCGAAGAAACCGCTCGCTAGGTGATAAATTGGACGAAAGCTCCGCTCTCATACTTGTTGATGATGAGTAATTCCTGCCACCGAATCGTCCGACTCCGCGATTTCTTTAAGACGTTCAAAACGCAAGAAGTTGTGTGAGGTATTGACTTTGTTTACAGAAATTATAAACGACCCCGAGGGGAAATCAGTTGGGACGAACCATAAAATGTTTACTTTGTGGCGGCCTCCAAATGGATTCATATCGGGACAGGATCGCCATTTCTCTGGACTCTGGAGATTCTCTCTTTTGATTGACTTTGCTTTCAAGTGTTTTTCATATTTTTTAGTAAAATTTTAATCGAATCATGTGCTTGATATAGTCCATTTTAACGCTTGGTAACCGGCCGGCAATAAATTAATCATTACCACATGCTCAAAGTATTTGAATGGCACATGTGTAGTTTTGGATCGTTGTTTGTTGTTTTCTCGCAAAAATCCCATGTTTAAACACTTTTCTACTATTAGAAAATCTCAATACCTTCTTTTACATGATGACATTTTATATTCTTTACTTATACTATACATTTTTATATTTTATTTATTATTTATTTAAAAATAGATTTATCCATCTAATATTATACATAGTTAAGACATTTTTAATAACTAAACGAAGTAGCATACCATGTTTACACATAGTATCGAGCTTTCAATGCAGTATATTACCCACTACATATTAGGAAATAAGGTAAGATCAAAAAAAGTTGTAATAGTATAAGAATACAAAACCTTACAGACATTGAAATAGAAATTGCGTTTTGATAACAAACGAGTCTTTGTGAAATCCAGGAATAAGAAAAACGTGCTTTTATCTATTCTAGATACATAAACTTATTAATGTAGCTTTCTTTACTGCCGCCATAGCCAAACCGAGCAGCTATTAAATGACGTCTTCTAAAACAAACAAGAAACAACTAGTTTTAAGCGCCGTGATGATATATCTTTGTTTTTAAAAAGGAGCATTGAGGTTTCGTTTCGGGAGTGGTGCGATAACAATAATTTAACAAAACAATTTCTTAATGACAGCACTATAAACCCCTAATTTTTTGCAGTTTTGACAGTACTGAATATATAATTAATTAATGGCTATATTGTTAACATATTTTAATAATTTTTTTTTACTTTTGTTGCTATAGTTCTATTCGATTTTTCTAAAATGATGGAATCATCTATTGATAAAAATATCAAATCATTTCATTCTTCACAAAAGAAATGTTTTTTATCAGTACTTCTTGAAAATGGAAGAATTTTAAGGTTGTTTGACTACCGAAAGTTTAAAAAAAACTATGATAATGGTCAACGAACAAATATAATATTTAAAAGTGTTATATTTGCGCATTCTTAAATCTTATTTTATGAATTATTCAGCATTTCAGAGCCATCACTCTGTTTACAAAATTTGTTGCCATAATATAAAAATATAATAAATCATGTAAGGCAAAACATATCTAGACATTTCCGGCAATCGTTGATGGCTACCTTAATTGATGCAGCAGACAAGATAAAGAAGTATCAAGATCTTGAGAAAATACCACTCTACTGTAAAATGCTTGTACATTGAATAGGTGTACGTATAATCACAGACTTTCGATTTTATTAAGAAAATTGACTTATTTTTCTGTTAAAAAGACACTCAGAAAAACAAAAACAAATATAAAAATTCACCTCACCTGTAAAATTAAGTGCAGAAAACCATCTAGTTTTAATTAAATCAGGTTTTAGAGATATTAAGCAGGTTTCCAATGATTTCATAAACGTGAGAAAATCAAGCAATGGAACAAAAATGAATGATTTGACACAGGACGTCCTCGATTCGATTCAATAGTTTTTTCTGTCCTTCTACATTGCCTTAAATTTGTCACAAATAATATAATAACTGCATAGTGCATCAAGTTTACTATTTTTTTTACAACTTCCGCTTCTCTTGAGTTAAAAAGATGTAATTTGGCATATAGGCCAAACCAAATTGTGTTATTAATTGATAATTTTGTTTTGGCCTTCATTCCACGATGTTGACTTCGAGCTGCATTTAGTTGTTTTGGATTTTTGGCACGCTCCACTTTGAAGCAATTTGATTGCTTAGCATCAAACCGTAGTAGTAAAAATTTACAAACATTTACTGAAACGATATTCATAAATTAATAAGGAAGTTTTGTGGGATGTGCTACTTAACGTAACAACATTCTTTATTGCCCTGAGATAAATTATAAATAGCCAAAGTGTGTTTTTCAAGAATTTCTTCACCTATAGCAGTCGCCAAATGAAATTCGTACGCATATTTTATATCCGTTTAATAAAACTAGAGCGTACATAGATTCGTTCGTTTTGCGTTAGATTTTATGCACATATTCCTTGCACTCCCTAAAATAAATATGACTTTAATGCAACACAAATGATTTCAGTTTTACTAGCAGCACTAACAATTAGTCCATGTGCTATTTATTTTACGATGCCTAAAGCCGTAAAATTTTGCTCAAGGTTTCATTTACCTCGCAGTGACCACAATTTTATTTCTGAAACTGCGTCAACAATTGCAAAATTAGCGCTAATAATGGAAAGCCAACAAGAAGTTAAGTTGTTCCTGTAAACAAAGAGCTCCATTACATTACAATTTATATTCGCGCAGCATTTCAATCTCAAGCGAAAGTATTTTTTATGCCGCATATGAAATTGCTATCTGATATTATTTTTATACAAATATTGTTTACCTAATTAATCTTCTTTCGGAAGATGACTCTTTGCATAATATTTACGCGCAACGGTTGATAGATAGGAAACTTCTAATTTGGCGAAATTTTTATTTTTGGATAGTTTTGTTTTCATTCAAATATCTTTTGATTTTGTTTGTTTGCACATGCGCCACAACTTTGTTTATTATTTTTGAAAAATTGCTTATAGAGATATTTTTTTCGTAAATAAATTGGTAGTACTATCGATACGACGATAGCGGTAGATAAGTTTACGCGTTTTGTTTAATTTAATTATCGAGAACTTTGTTCAACCAACAACAATTGTTGCTCTTGTTATATCATCGAATTGGCATTTTTTTAAATGATTTGGCAGCAACATGAATTCCCATCAGCCGAATAAAGAAGCGCCTACTGAATGCAAGAGATCAAAAAACTGAAAGTTGCTTTGAGTCAATGCCGGTGTCAAAAATCGTTAAGTACTTGATTTCAAACAATTTTTATAATCTTACCATTGTAAAGGTGGTAAAACCGCAACTGAAATCAACAATTCCAAAAACCTCTAAGTACTACATTTAACTGATTAGTTCAAGATGAATTTAAAAAAAGTTCAATTAACTCCAAAACTGCAAGGCAATATTTCGAAACTCAGTATGACTTTTAAGTTAACTTTTCATATCTTGAAAGTTAAAAATGAAGTTCTGCATCCAAATTTCGTTGCAATAATGAACTCAAGGTTGTTTGCTTGCAAAATTTGTGTAAAAACAACTTCATTATAACTTTTCCTTTTAATCGTAAGTAATTTAAAAGAAGTTTAGAATTTGTATCATTAAATAAAATATTGCGTAAGAGATGTTTGGTATTTTCTAGTTTCAAAAAAATAAATCACATTGTATATAATTATGAATATGATTAAATTTCTAATAGTATTAAATACATTAATTGCATTAGCTCTCTTACTTTCGTTTGCAAATGCTACTTTGTTTTTACAACAACAGCACGATCATGACTTTTGAGGTTGGACAAGTATTTTTAGCTCTTCAACATCAAGCATGTTTGTGGGTACAAAATCATTTAAAAATTGTGCCGTGGATCTCCATTGACGGTGCATTACCATTCATTATAGCCATAATTTATAGCCACCATTTAAGTTATTACTACAAAGAAGCAAGGAAAAAACACGATACGACTTGACTTTGCACAGCCCCCGAAATGAAGCACACATGAGATGTTCATAAATACAATTTGGTCATAAAAAACCACTAAAATTAAATTGTCTCATCGACTGGGAAAAACAAAGAATTTTGCAAGAGAAGTTCGTTGACTTGGTAGAAATTTGCAAAATAAAAATAGAAGCAACACAGCTAGCCTCAGTCAATTTAAAGCCTCGTTTTCGACACGTTTGAAAATTTAGCTCAATTTGATAAGATGATTGCGCAGAGCCGCCCAAAGAGTAATTTGTGCGCTCGACGCAGAATAAAAAAGATAAACAAGTATTATATGCAATGTTTTGTATAGTTGCTGATAATGCACAATTTATAGTACCTTCGAGGCTGCCGCGATTGCGATTAAGTCGCTAGATGCAAAATCCCGGGAGTATCAGCGAAGCTGCAGCAGAAAACTTATAGAACAACAATTTGGCCTCGATGCGTGTTTATCGCAACAATGTGAAATTAGCTTGGATTTTATTAAGCGAGGAGTACAAAGAGAGGAAATCGTCGCGCTATGATAACTTACAACCCCATTGGAAAATTTCATCACGAAATTTCGATAACTATTTCATCACCTTTTTGTTTATACACAATATTTGTACTTTTTTGGTGAATTGGGGTTGTCTTGTCTAGGCTCACTAATTTTAGATTACTCCTCCCTAACAGATTAAATTTCTCCATGACATTTGTACATTTTGATGCAGGCGTCAAAATAAACAAAGACATTAACAGACTTATTTACCAAAGCTGTTGTGCTTTGAATGCTAACCCTGTTGGATTTTATATTTTGTTTAAAATATTCACACACGAGTTCTAGCCAAGCAAAGCGAAATGACCTAGCAACCTACATAAGTTCGTATAAATTTGGTGTATTTACGGTTCGTCTCAAATTTTGGATTAAAAAGTCACATATTTTTACCATAAAATGTTAAGTTTCAATTCGGTGAAACTAAACGATCATTAGTATGCAAAGTATAGTGAACAAAGTAAACAATTTAATATATGAAACGTAAACAGGAAGAAGTTTAGAAGATTCCATCTATTTTTACAAAAATTCAAATTCAAATTTAGACGACATTGATCTTTGCAAGAAACGTAAACATTAATTTTTAATTCCTTTACATTTGTAATAAGCGTCCCGCTAAACGTCTCTAACAATGGATAATTAATATTTTGCGCATTTCAAGATCTTTGAAATATGAAGAAGTTTTATGACATTTTTTAAGCTAGTCAAATTTAATACTTGAAAATTAGCAGGATATGACACGGAAAACCCAATTTTTTAGACACTTTAAATCTATTTTATGTTCAGTCAAAAAGTCTATAAGTGATCAGTATAGAATACACTGATTCGTTTGCAATGTATAAGTGCTATTTTACTGAACTTTCCATTCAATTAATTTTTATTTTCTTCACTATTCATCAGACAAATTTTATAATTGAGAAAATTCTTAATATCATCCAATTCAGCAAGTGTGCTAATGAGCTACTATGAATTGCTTTTTGCGGCTCAATTTCAGCGCCAAAAAACTGAAGCTTTTTACTATGCTGGGACTATCTGTACTATATCTACTTACATGAATAGTTAATATCGCAAATCGATTTTGCCAATTCCCTAGCATAAGACTCCACTTCAATCTAATGTCTGCAAAAAATCATAAGTAATTACTGCAGATGCTCGGTGAACAAAGGCCATGTGTCAGTTCAATTAAGTGCACACTTGTTGCTGTCTGTTGAGCACGTTTTCTATTATTTGATGAGTCAAACTAGGCATTGTCTAGTGCAAAAGTTATCTCATTTTCATTTTATTTAATCTTTTATTTTCATTATTTTAACTGGTGTCAATTTGGACTTGACACTTTTAAAATTTTATCCACAGAAATGAGGTAAAAGATATTGAATATAGGGGAAGTAGGTAGTCACGGAGATAAGTAAAACAAATTGGAAAAATATAATATATAAAGTAATAAGTTGATGTTTCGTTACTTTTAAGTAAATATATGTATATTGCCTTGATTTGTTTAAATTAAAAGTAACATACTACTTAGAAGCCGAAAAACATCATAATAAAACTACCTTTATTACCAGTTTTCTTTAGTTACTACATATTTTCCTACAATTTTTGTAGTTTCAGAATTTTTTCGAAGAAGTAAATACTTTGGAGGCAAAAGTTCAATGTTATCTCTGCTATAATTTTAAACCAGTAAAATAATTGTACGTACTACTATTTTCTTTGGAATTTTTTTTTTCCTTTTTTAAACAACTATTTATAACTCTTTGAACTGGTGCCGCCTTTTTAATCTAATTAGCACGATATTGCATTTTTGATTTAAAATATTATTTTTCTTTGCAGAGCAAATAAGGTTGCACCGCTTAATTCCCTTTTTACATAAGCAAACTAGCTTAAGCCATTTGAAAGATAACTTTTTTTTTCAAAAAGCACATTATCAGTATCATTATAGTTGGCCTGCAGCATGTGATAAGTTTGAAATGAGAGTATAAATCAGCTAAAGTGTATACTTCTCAAGAGTTGCTATTTATAGTGTTGTCTGATAATTCAATTTCCCAGTCAAGTCAGGAATGTTCAATGCTTGGAAAAAACATTTTTATTGCCGGCATGTCTAGACCGAAGACGTTTGCAAGTAGTTTGTTTGACGAGCTTGGCTTGTTTACATCTCTACTGAGTGCTTGTATTACACTGAACCTAGTTACTTCACAAGTACTTTGTAAATAATGCGATTTTGTCGCTTAATCGTTTAAACAGTAAAACGTCCAATTTATGAGCCTTCTCAATGCCACATTTTCCTTTCATGATTCAGTGGAAACCGTGAAAACCAGCATGATATGCATTATTTTTACTTTGATTTTACAAAAGTATTTTTATTTATTTTCTTAGATGATGTAAAACGATAACAAATTATGTAGAACTTAAGAACATATTTGAAGTCGATATATGCATATCATCATGTCATCTGTTGTCTGTGGCGTTTGTTCACACCTCATTTGTTGAGTTTTGTTTCCGTATCTTTGTTCTTTGGTATGTATGTCGTTAAAATAAGTTTTAATGCTCATAAACGAAACATTCACATTTTGAACGAAATATCTATTTCAGTTTGATTTGTCAAAAAATATATGTAAAAACTACCTTCAGTAAATTTTGTTATAAGTCTAACTGCTACTACTTCAACTGAATGAATGATGTATTTTAAAAAAAGGGAATATTTCAGGTCCGCGATATTTATCAACAAACATTGAGATAAAACTATAACACGAATTCAAAAGTTTACAATGGGTAAAGTCGGCACACTTTAGCTGGAAATACTAAAACACAAGCGAAGAGTTTATTTTTTGAATAATTAGTTATTTAAACAGATTTTGAAAACATTATTTTACAATAACTTAACTTTTTTTTTGGCAACATTTAATCCTTGTTAGTTTTTATATTGTATTTCATTGCTATACTTTCTATATTCGCATCATTTTGAGTGATTTTCTGTAGAACATACGCCGCCGCAAAATAAATCTCTTTATTTCACATCAATATTATTTAAGTTCTGATGAATGAAAATCAAACTTCAACTTTAAAAAATTTTAATATCAATCCACGTGAAATTAACGATCACACTTTTCTTCAACCGCTTATTTTTATCTAAAAAAAAACCATAGTTGTGAAAAGTTGGACTTGGCCATTTTAGAAGGAATCATAACTCTTTAGTACCACGCGCTAAATGTCTTTATATTATTCAAAAAAATGAAGGATTAAAAATAAAACGCTTCGTTGTTTTTGCCAAGCAATACTAAAACAATCTCAAACATATTTACATGATGAAAACGAAAGAGATTGTTATTTTATTAGCAACGAGAGCTTGTTGACAAAAGTTGATTCTTATCAAAGTATATATTTAGCAATACAAGGTCTTTTCACTTTACAGTGTGTATACTGCATACTAGTAACTCTATTTACTTTCTCCCACCTCTTGTATGTATTTATCGCGTTTATCAGAATACTTATTAATTATTAATGAAGGAGCTACTCAATGCGAGAAGTGATTTAATTAACTTCTCTATTATACAGTATATTCTTCGTACATTATTAATGTTATTAAATTTGACACTATTTTTATAGATATTTTTAATCTCTAAAACAGGCTTATTTGATTTTGTAAAATAAGTGATAATAAAAATTATAAGAAAGAAGTGGCTAAAAGAAGAATACGTGAATGTAATGCGTCTGTTTCTTAAATGAATTTTAAACAGCATAAATATCTAGAAGAATGAAATTCATTGTTTCATTGCACCCGTCCCTCAAGCTTCATTACATTTACTAATGTTCATACTTTGTATTGTACAATTCACTATGTTTATTTGTAAACACAATGTGTAATAAAATTGAGGAGGAAAACAGTGCTGTGTTATTACATTTAGAATAAAATGTCTGGTGTCATTTAACGTGACACTAATATTAAATGAACTATGCTCGAATAGGGAAGCATTTACAAATGCGTCGCCAAAACAAATAAATTGCATAGACTGTAAGAGCGTGACCCGATCGTTTTGTGTTATTTTTTATGCACATATGCAATCAAAGTATTAATTATAAGCTGTGTTGATGCGACGATATCAATAAAAGTGTGGGCAATTTTATTATTATGGTAAAATAAAATAAAAACAATCGGTGAAATAGAAGCTTTACCAAACAAATGAATATTCAACAGCTCATGCACCCTGTCAGTATAATTTGTGTGCTATTTGTACTGAATATGCTAATATTGTACCTACCTTGTTTTGACGACGAAACTTGTTTTTGATTTTAAAGTGCACAGAAGCTTATTGTAAATTTTAAGGGAAATGTTAAGTAGTTACTCATTTATTTAATAATTCTGTCAGTAACAAAAATCCAATTGGAAAATAGGTTTAATTTTCATTAATAATGCAAATAAATACGAGTTTATTCAAGTAGCTATTAATGCAGAGTAAGCAACCTATTTACTCAACGTGACTCATTATTGTATAACAATGACCTCGGACAATATAAACATAACTGAAAGATGAAACCAGAAGCATTCGGCATCCATACCATATATTTACATATGCATTGTAGAAAATTGAGGCTGATATTGCATATTTATGAGATTTAATTGCAACTATGTGAATTGCTGGCTAGTACAATTGCTACTCTTGCTAAAAGTTAAAGCGTGTCTATTTATTCTGATGTTCTCTAGGTCACCTTCACTTGCACTATTTATTTTAACACACATCACTTAACATTAAAAATAAATCTTTAACTAAGGAAAAAAACATGAAGCTTAATTCATCAATTTCAGCTGGTTTTTATTACATGTACGTAAGTTCCGCAAAATCTATTTATCCTCTAATTTTTGTCAAGGCCAAGACAAAGAATCGTTGACTCTATTTTAGCGCAAAAACCAAAAGCGCGCAAGCATTGATAATTATAATTATACCAAATGCTACTACTACTTTCGTGTAATCATCCTCGTGTTTCTAATATTACTAATCCATTGAACGTCCATGACCCCAATATTTAAACAACTGCTCTTCAATTCGCGAAAATGTTTTTTATCCAAAGACTTGTTTTATTCTTCGTCAACCGCCACGTGCGGCCCCTATAACTAAATACTACTACATAAGTTAAATTCAGATGATACTGTATCACAACAAAATCGAATGATAGAAAGATTGGGGCATTTTCAAACAAAAAAAAAAATTGAAGAACACATCAAACATCACCCAAAAATTTACGATTTTGTAAAAATGGTTTGCACGTGCCAAAAATGCTAAATATATAATAGATGTTTTTTATCGTATTCACCAATTTAGACAAAGTTGGCGGGGGCGCCAGTACCATTCGAACATTGGGCTTTTGTTTTATATTTCCGGCAAAATGGTCAAAACAGCCTCTCCTATTTGCGTAATTTATGCTAAATTTATGCAATTCTCATTTTATATCATTACACTCTATACGACCCCGGCGCTTGAAATAAATCAAGCAAGCTTGACACGTGGAAGGCCACTAACACATAAACTGTTGGAGCCCTTTTTGTTACATAAAACTAACAATTAAATTCTTTTTTAACTTACGTCTTGATAAAGTTGTCCCATTTCCGAAAGACATTCAACCACCGAAAACATCTGAGCTGTTGCGAATGACGATGAATGTCAAATAGTGCGTCTTATCTTGTTTTTCTCTTTTTTAATTTAACAACTTAAACGAGTGTTGTTTTATTATTGTCTAATGCAAGTCTAGTGTCAACCAGTCCACCCTCACTTGTTTTTTATATTTTTGTTTTCTTTGGCTTTGCTTTTGCTTTTTGCAAATACTTTTATTTTCAGTTCATTCGTCTCTTAACAAGCATTTGCTTTTTCGGTCGTTATTGCAATGCACTTAGACGTTTAACCAGTAACTTGCTTTACACATTTGACGCCCTTACCTGTAATTAAAAGGAGAAAAGAATAAGTAAATATGTGTTTCCTTAATTGGCAATAAAATTATTAACGTTGTGAAAACGTGCTATCCTTTGGTAATTTAAAATCCTAAAATGTCGTTTAAAGTGGTATGACTAATCTCTTTTACAATATGTATGTATGTATATTAAATGTCAATAAAATTTCAAAATTCTTCCTTAACAAAGGAAAATGCACACAGAGACAGCAACATTTTAAAAACAATCTGACGTACGTTTTAATCTCAATATTATCATCATTAAATTGCATGAGTAAGGACATATGATTATTCTACTTCCACTAATAAAATTAACACATTTTTCGTGAAATTAACACAATCTTATCGAAAGACAGCATGTGCCGTTCGAAGTTCAATATTTTAAATATATCCGTTGATAAATAACTGCGGTATAAATTTCAAGATTTTGTTTTTAATCAAATTAAATTACTAAATTGTTTTTGTATTCCTTGACCATGATTATATACAAAGATATTTTCGTAATTCGTCCTTCTATACTTTATATTAATAGAATTTTAAAAATTTAATTCATAATCGGGCACTTCATTTTAAACATTGAATAAATTAGGTACAATAAAATATGAAAAACATATAATAAATTACTGAGATATTATGGTTATTCACCATATAGTTCTTTAAGAGGAATTTTTAAGGGCAAAAGATGATTCAAAGCAGTACGACTATACCACACATATCAAAAACATTCCGTAAAATTTAAGTGGTTATTGCCAACCGAATTATATACATACATATAAGAATTAACGAAAGCGGTAGCTAATAAGTTATAATCCCTCTTAATGAACATCATTTAACCAGCGATAATTGAATAATGACTAAATAGAATAAATTGAATGACTTGGGGTTCTTTCAAATTAAGAATTCAAAAAATTTCTACAAAGAACGAATTAGGTTTATTCAAAATAATTTATAGATTTTTAACTTTTTGCTCATTTTCTTTTATTATTCATTATTGTAAAGTAATTGGTTCCAAAAGAAGGTAAGATCTAACCTACAATTAGATATCCGGAATTATTATAACTCTTTCCATAATTTTTTACCACCAATATAAATATGCCAGAAATATAAATGCGACCTTAAATTAATTTCAGGGTAATAAATCCAACAAATAAATACAAAACGTGATTTCACTTCTTTTACAAATTTTTATACAATTTTTAAACTGGAAATAATCTAAAGCGCTGGGAAAATGTTCTTCAATTTAAAATTATATTAAATAAAAGTGGAAAAAGATCAAATTCAAATCACATGGGTTAAAAATGAATAAATTCCTTGTAAAATATGTTAGCTTATCATTTTAGCGTCAACATTTTCAAAACAAGGAGATATTAAATTTTATAATTTCATCTTCGTTTCTTTCCATTTGGAATTTTAACCACTTAGAAGAGCGAATTTTGATTATAAAGTCTGCTGTAAAAATGTCTAATGTATTTTATGTTGAATAGGTACTCTAAATTTTCGAATTTTAATGGGAAGTGTACTGTTTTAAATATTTTGTTCTTCAATAAGGTAAAATATTATTTTAAATATAGTGTAACCAATTTTTAGTCCCATCAATTATTATATCTCAATGACAGGACTCAAAGTTATAATATTTATAATTTTTTAAGAGATTTACATATCACCGGCAATAAAGATATTCAAGTAAACAACGACTAAGTGTAGTAGTTCACCTTCTTGACACAACATACAAGCGGAAATATTGTTTCCATGCAGGAAAATAAAAAGTGATTAGGTTAAAAAGTTGCACAAACAATTGCATCACTCACTTTGGCCATCGATTATGGGGTGTGTGTTTAACAGATACCACAATTCAATAAGTCTCTAATGAGCCAATATGCCTCCAGGTACTTTCGGTGCGTACAAAAGTTGGAACACATGGTTATCTGCGTGTGATAAGGAATTTCAGAAAAAGTCGAGAATTTTTCTTTTTTAACCCACCTGACGAATAAAGAATCGAGCAAGTAATAGCTGCTTTAGAGCGCACGCTAACATTGCGTGCAGTTTTTTCGCAGCCTTTCATTCAAAAATTAAAATAGTTGCACTGTTAACGCAACAAAATCTGTTCAAACAATGTTACATTCGCCGTTCCGGAAAATTAATTTCCTTTAATGGCATGTTTTATGCAAAAGATTGTAATTATGGACATCTTATTAAAAAAACACTTCATTAATACAAGGTACCGATTCTCTGAATTCTTAGAGTTTCTTTAAGATATCTACTTAATTGGCTGCAAAGATTAGCTTCGAATGCATCAGATTGTTAGATTTACAAAAGAATTTTCATATCTGCTTTATGACGCGGTACTATACCTTCATATGCATAAAATATCATATAATATATTATATATTATGCTGATATTAAAATTCTTCTGCGTGTTAAGTCTTTAAAAGATAAAAAGGAAAAACATATTAAAGGTCGTTAACTTTACACTTTAGCTGCAAATCTTAATAATTGTCCTTAATCAAAGAGCAAATAGTGAAATATGCATTTCGAACAACAAAATAAGATTAAAGGCCCAAATATAGACCCAAGGCAATTCGAGTGCAATTGACACAAAAACAATTCAGCAGCCGGTCGATAAACAATGGGAAGTGATAAGAAAGATTCATTTCTTATCAGAGCAGACGTTGTTATTAATTTAAGCATGTTCCTTGCAGTCACGACTCGCATTTATCATATGGCAATTGAATTTTGGTAGAAAACAAATGTGATTACAAGAGTCGTTTAAGTGATAAATCCGCAAATAGCGACAGGATCTCGTGTTCAATTTGAATAGATGATGACGGCTGTCCTTAGTATCGCTGGGTTTTACGGATTTTGATGTATTAAACCGATGAGGCTAGTTTTCGTTATCAGAACGCCCGGAATTATAAAAGCATTAAGATAGAAGTGAAGAAGTGGGCTGTGTCTTTGATAAGGAAGCCTCAGTAAATGAAAGCAATATATCTGATAGTCTGTTTTGGATGGACATTTTCTGCAAATAGAGCCTAACAAGAGTCATCTGTTTTAAAAACTACACGTGACAAAATATGATAAATTAAATATCAAATACACATGCCGACGATATACGTCAAACGATATACATAAATAGCGATAAGGTTATTTTTCATTAAAAGTAAAAGTCTTACATGAGTCACTCAATTTTCACGTACCTACATTGTATTACACTTTATTGGACTCAGCGTTAATATATCGTAATTAATGTTAACATATGAATATGTTAATATATTAGTCAACGTAATCATTAAAATAATCTCCTCAGATAGATAATTCCCCTGTAATTATTTAATTATTATGTTTTTCTATCGCAAGAAATAATTTAACTCTTTTAAATATTAATTCTACCGGAATCAACCAGTTTAAAGCTGCGAATGGTTGATTCATTAATTTTATATGTATTCAATAAAATAATGTCATTCGTCAGAAATAATTTTTTGTTGTTGTGAAAATCAGATAATTTCTTTTACATCATAGTTTAAATACGTTAAACTTCTTTATTCAAAAATCGTTTAACGTTTCTCTAAAAATGTTATATTTAATGTATCTAGATATTAATTTGTTGGCGATATTGCAAAGCAAAAAATTTAAACTTTGCGATCAGTTAAAAGTGAAAATCGTGTTATAACCAAATAAAAAAAGCAGATTATCAAAACTAGTAGACGATTAGTTAGAGGTTTTTATTAATATTTGTCATATTTGTCTGCCATCTTGCAGATGCGCTTCAACCTCAGCACGAGAAGAAATATTAGAGTGTGGAAAGAGCGGAAACACATTCACTTCCATGCCACTTAAAAATAACAATTCTTTCAAGACGTTTTTTAAAAGAATATTTCTTAATTTGCATCCATACTTAGTATGTATTTTAAATTCAGCTTTTTATAGTTTTTAAATGAATTGATTTGCATTAAACTAATCGTAAATAATTGAAATGATTAAATTAAAAAACATTGACATATTTCAAAGTTCTAATGCACAAGTTAAACCTTCTTAATTAGCTTAACACGGAAATATCAAAATAAGTATTAAATTATTCTACGTCAATTTCAGCTGTAAACTTTATGGAAAAGTACATTCATTATCCCCAAAATGCGTACTGTATGATTATGCTGTTAGTATCTTGATATTTACTAATAAACAGAACAGAACACAGCACACAATAATTTGCATAAATTTTATTCATTTCCACTATTCGATATTGAAAAGCCTCGTAAAAGAATATACTATCTGCATAATCTCGTTATAAATTCAGCCTAAATGGAAAAACAAACCTTGAAGAACCAACGCAATGAGCACATAGAAAGCATTAAAATTTTTTAGGATCATTTAAGCACTCGAAAACAACAATATGTATATATTTTAAATTGTAAATGACAAGAGTACATAAACTAAATTAATACTGCATATGGTGAGTGTCTTATCAGAAAAGAGCTTCTTTAACTGTTTCCGGTGAAGTGTATCAATTCATCATGAGGTGCTAAAAAATAATTTCGACCGAATTAAACTCTTCTACAAACTTCTATTTTGTTAGCATATCCATAAAAGAGTGTGATCTTATAAATACAAATAGATAAATAAGTAGAAACCAGCAATGAATTAGGGTCTCAAAATATTTGCACAATGCAGACAAATCAAATTCATTAATTATCGCCCAAATTCAACGTAAACGAGTGCTAATCAAATTCGCTGTTTTGCCGAATTAATTTATTTTCAATTTGAATTTTGTTTTTCCACTGCTTCCTCATGTCGGTGGACCTATGAGTAAGCGTATCGAAAGCTACTTCGAGCATTACTAATCGCGGTTAAAAATAACTGCTTTAATTTGTTAATTTATGCAAAATATGTGATTTACAAAGAATTAAAATGATTGTGTTGCACAAGTGTAATCGAAAGGAAGCCGTTCATAACCTCATGCAAGTTAGCTACCGTTTTAACACAAAGTGTAAACGTGTTTTCTCTAGATCTTCACACTTTAATTTTAAGCCAACTCGGCGTTTCATCTTTAGAATGATTATCGAATGAAAACAATTTCAATAAATTGAGTTTTTTTAATGCTTGCTATTTTTGGAGGTTATTGGAAATTAATTATGAGAACACTTAATGAATTGAATTAAAATAAATGAGTGAAATGGATTTTTAGTGGATTATTCAAGCCCTCAAATACGCCGGTTACGTACATAAGATTTATAGCGCTTTCAAAAAGATCGACTCATATTTCAATCATTTTTAAACTTATTTTTAAAGTTCAAAAAGTTGATTTTTAAGGAATCACAATAGAAATATTTAGACAAACAAAGAAACATCTCATATGTATATTGAATTTAGTGCTTTCGAGAGCTTTATTTCTTATAAGTCGATAACTTTGAAACAAAAAAATTATATCTTATAGTTAGCTTAAAATTTCAAATACATAAATCTGTCAAAGCATTCAAAAGGGAACAACTTTACTATATTCATTTGTTAATATCATTTACTTTAGATATGTAGCTTTTACGTGCATTTTTCAAAAAGTAGAATTATACTACTTTCAAAAGAGTCCATCCTATTCATTAATTTAAAAATGATAAATTTAGTAACTGGCAGTTGCTAATTGTAATTTTTGTTTAAAAATACCCGTTGGATATGCGTATATCAAATAATGAAATAATAATAATAATATCTTTTTAATTCAAATTCTTGACTATATGAACTCTTAGTCACCTAACTCTTCTCTCTGTGTAAAAAACAATCATTGAAGTTATAAAAGCATATCGAACAATTCATTATAACCCAAGTGAACTTTAACAGCTGTCTTTCTTTCAATTTCTTTACGCGATTGCAGAACGTATATGTATTATTTCCTTAAACGGTTAAGCTTATTGTGCATTTGTATAAATTTCCTAGCTTTTCTAGTAATGCTCAACTTTCAAAAATTAAAACACCTGTTAAAACTTTGGATTTTCCAATTGACTCAACCAGTATGAACACGTACATATATGGTTACTTAATGCAAAAATACGAAAAGCTCTTTATAAACAGTTTTTGGTTTTCCCCAAAATTATATAAAATTGCACTTCTAACAAGTACTTCTGAAGACATATGTAAATATATCTTAGGAATTTGTTAACATTTTTTACAAGTACTTTCATTAACAATATATAAATGACCTTGATTGAACTTTTATTCTTTTCTTGCTATTCTTATTTTTCTATCAATACTAAACCTTCTGTTTACTCCACATTTTTCAATTACTTTAGTATCTAATAGAATTCCATTTTTCAGTGCTTGACGTGTACAATTTTTGAAATTGATGTCAAAAACTTCATCGTCATTAATAGTTTGCGCACAACGACACTGCAGATTTATCTTTGAAAAGGACAATACGTATTGTATATACTAATAGTAATCTAATCGTATTGGAACTAAGCTAACAATGATGCTATGAGTCAAAGTCTTCTAGAACATTTTGCGGAAATACAAGCTTAGCTGACTTTTTGAGACAAATGCTTAGATACTAATTACGCGCACTGTGTACGCAAGTAAATTGAACATCAACACAAAGATGGATATTGACGCTTTTCAAAATGTTTGCACATATCTTTTAAATGAATATATGTACGTAAAACATACTTGTTTTCGCCAAGTAATTGCATCAGATTTAAGTAAATAGCACTGTATGTTTAACGACAATACGATTTTTCCAAATTCCTCTTTCATTATGTTGAGTTTTTAGTAATTTCAGAAATAAGGAGTTAGATAAAATATATCGTAATAAAGAAAAATCAAAATAATATTAGAATTAATATATGTGTATCTACCAAAATTGTATGAAATTTAATTCTTAAAAATTCTTATTGTTGGTGTTAAAAAGGAAATTACAACTGAATTTTTCAATTGAATTTCCTGGGACACCTAAAATTATGACAATAAATCGATAACTTTATTCGCTTTAATTATCATATATGTATAACTTTTAATACTGATATTCATTTAAATTCAAACGAACATCATCTATAAAAAGTAAAGATAATTATAAGTTATCGAACGCAAAATCCATACCCACTCAACCAAGCTTGGAGAAGTATTTTGTCAAAAGTTTGTTCATTATAAATTTAATATTATTAAATTACAGACCACAAAAATAAAAATGGAAATTTTGTAATTTATTTAAAATAAACAACTATTCGTTGTGATCAACAGAAGTGGCACTGAAACCTGTTTCCGAGGTTTATTTTAAATTTTGTGAAAAGCTTAATTTATTATCAGTACCATAAAAATAAAAACTCGTCGAAATTACATTGCCTCCCAAGAAAAATTTTATTTGTGTTTAAATAATATCGTAAAAAATACTTATATGGAGAAAAACATAATAAAGTATTATAATGTATCACCTAATTAGCAATATGCGTTTCATATCGGCCTTTATTAGGTGCGGCCTTTAAGAAATGAATAATTAACAACTAAAATGACAATTTTTAGCCTATATCTCGCAGAGGAAAAATAATTATCTCACATTTTTGCGAGTTTGTGTGAACTTGGTTTAATTTTGAAATGTTATCTAAATATAATTATTTTAAATTTTTCAGTCTTATATAGGTCAAAGCATTTTTGAAAATTCTATAAAAACAGTGGTCAGTTGTTTCAAAGAAAATATAAAGTTAATGGTCACTCTAATAAAGTCAGATTAATATTACAAGTAAAAGTTTTGGTGTTAAATTTAAACAGAAGAAGCTGCCTTTATAAGGTATTCAAGTTTCAATATAATCAAATCCTTTTAGTTTTTGGATATATACATACATACATATGCATGTTATTTCAGTATCAACATTTTAGAAAACAGAAATCAAAGTCTTTAAAAGACAAATGAAAAAAGCAATTGTTGCTAGCAAATATCATATTTTAGCCGTTTTCTCAAAATGTATTGAAATCTTAATTTAAAAAATAATTATCTTCTTATCTTTATAAGCGTGGATAATCCATTTCTCGATTTTGATCCTTTTTTTAGAAACACATTGAAAGCGCTATTTAATCGTAGAAATAAGTGAACCTATGTATGTAGGTTAATAAGAAGATAAGATGTATACAACTAAGCCAGCCAAACAAAGTATCAGAAAATACTTAAAGATGACGTTTTTTTCCTTATTTTAATTTAAATCTGCTGATAATACCTACTATATATGTACGAGTATCAAAGTACAAAGGCATCGTCAATTAAAGAAATTTCAATATCAGAAGTAGGATGAAGTGGCTTTAAACGATGGTTTTGATTATCTTTCGCCTGCACTTTTTAATGCTTATCTGCATATGACTAAAAGTAGTTAAATGTTCACAAAAATATTTCGGAACCTGAGAAAATTCAACTGGACATTTCAGACATTTTTTTAACTAAAATAAAAACAAATAACACAGCAAAGAAAACTTTTTTAATTGTGAAATGAAACTATTTTATATCATTAGGCTATTTGGTTATGTATTTGAATTTCTGTAGGAGCTAGTAATAATGTACATACATACATACATAGACAAATATGTATGGAAAATGATGCAGAAATTTCAAAGGCATTTTTTTATTCCATGTTTCTATTGTCCACTCTAAGATAAAAAACATTTGTGTGAAGTATTTTCTTCCAAAACTGCATTTATCGAAAATTGTAGACGTTTTAACTTTTGCACAAAAAATCGGTACAAACATTAAATATTGTTTTTAAGCAGTTTTTTGGTATAAACATTTAATATTTCTTTTAAGCAATTATTCAAATTAGGGCTAATGAGACATTTAAAAAAGCGTTAGAACATTAGACTTTCTCAGATATTTTTTTTGGATGTGCCGATAAATGTCCAATTTTTGGGAATTTGGAATTGATAATAAATAAAAATTATCTTCGGAGTCCCATTGAAATGTTGGCAATGATTATCAGAAAATGAATCAAGTATAACTTTATCAATATTTACATATATGCATGTATTGTTGTATCTATCGTTGTACTGAGTCAATTTCGGAATTTTAGCTTGACACAGTTTTTACGCATTTTAAATTATTTATAGTTTCAAGAAAAATATTCCTCTAGAAAAATGCCCTTGACAAATATTTCTGATCTTTGAATAAAGAACTGATATCTCCAATTAAAATGAAATTTCAAAATTACACCCGCGAAATTGTCCAAAAATAAATAGAGTTCCGGAGTATTTGAAATGCTCAGTACTTAAATGTAATATAGTCTCCTAAAACTAATTATGCGTAATAAGTAAAGAAACCTTAAACACAGGTACAAATTACGTTCTTTTAAGAATCTACGAATTAAGCAAACATACAGGAAAAAATATCAGAGAGCAAATTTGTTTACATGTAAACACAAGGTTTTTTTATTTTTTCCTATTTGGATATTCCTATTACCTAACGTTTGGGTGAATAAAGCAACAAAAACGACGGCCCGCTTTTTTACAGAAACCTATACATAATTATGTATTATATGTATGTTAAAACATGACATCATAAATATTTCCCTACCTTTCGCATTTGTTGTTCAGCCCTTCGGATATTAATTAATTAGCCAGGTATGGGCTGCATGCAACAATTTACCTGCAAATTAGTTGAATGTAGGGAACAAAGCTTTGATTACATTGTTTCCGAATTCAGCTCTCACAATAAAGAAATTTATCCTTCATAACTCACTCTTGCTCGGCGTGAGTCATTCTCTTTGTCCGAAATGAAATAATTAAATAGTGCATCTTAATGCAACAAAGGATATGCATAAAAATGTACAAAAAGAATACTTTTATCTCGATTTCGCCCGTTGAAGCGGCGGGCATAAAGGAAATATTATGTTAAAAATATCCGCGAATTCGCTCATCTGACCCTCTAGAAAAATTATGTAAATAATAAACCTACATTTCAGAGTTCAGTCACCCCGCGTGTACATACGGCAGTCTTTCTCCTCGCCTTTTTTCAAGATATACAACAAAATAAAATGAAAAAAAAGAGCAACAGTTCGCGCTGCATATGCCCTACACCTTCACCTGAGCCGTGCATGGCAACAGTCGCGAGTCTGAGCTCCCGATTAGAGAAGAAAGCGATGCTGGGCGAATTAAATTGAATAAATGACGCTGCACAAGAGGAAAACAAGTCTCCGGTGAAAATAATCGCATCAAGAAAACTGCAGTTGCGGTTTAATGGTCGGCAAACGTGCACGAGCATTCGCGGGCAGTTCTCGTCCCAGATAAAAGAAAAATATATGATACAAAATATGTATTATACATATATAATATACATTAAAAGAGAAAAAAATTAAAGAGTCCCCGGGTAAAATCGACTCCAGCAAAACGTTACCAACTACGGATCAACCGACCAATGGTACGCCGGTACCCTACCCTCAACACTCGAGGTTCGAACCTTGGTCTTGTCTTGCACCGAAGTAGACCAAAGACGAACAACAGGTCTTGAGGTAAAATTCGGCTGAAAGAAATACAGAAAAAAAAGCAGACAAAAATAGTGCTTACTGGCAATCAGTTTCCTTACTTTCCTCTAGTTAAAACCAACAATAAAAAACAATTTGTAACCGCTTTTCTGTAACGAGCGAAAATTTCCTTAAACCCGAATCTTTAGAACATCATTGCAACACTTTTTCTTTATTTTGAATAAGCCGCAAAGCTCTTTCTTAATATCGTGAGTTTAGGCACTTTACAATTCGTAGAATTTCCATAATAATTCAATTAAAATAATCACAGTCTCTGCCGGCACGGAAATTGTTCCTTATTCAGAAAAATAACTCCCGAAAACTTTTAGGTACAGTATATATATATAAAAATTTAACGCAGAAATATAACGAATATTCGCGAGCTTGCGAGCTCCGAAACAAAGAAATGAAAAACCAGCGCTGAGCTAACTGAGGCTGAAACTAGCAGACTAGCCTAGAGTCAACTAAACTAAAGAACAACTAGGAAAGTCGAAGTCATCGAATTAAGTCAACTAACTCGCGGTTCCGCGCCCCGCCCGCTTCCCACCTTCGCGGGCGACTTACAGTAAAAGCACACAAGTTGCCATACGGGAAAACGAAAACAAATTTTTATTTTTCAGAGACGCAGACGCTCTCACACCACGCCGAAACGCGTGTGTGGGCAGACTCCGATGGGGGCACACATGCAAAACGCCAAGCTTTTTGGGGAAAAAAGCTGCAGCCACCCGGCGTCGAGTTGTTTGCCATTTAACCGCTAGAAGCCCGCTAGCAACAAGTCCGAGAACGCGGGCGGCCTCCTTAAGACTTCCCAAGATGCACACACGAGAGCTTAAGACGCCCGGCGACTTCTTTGTATTCGGGGCAGGAAGCCTCCTTGGTAAAATTTTATTTTGCAGCGCGATCTTATCCAGCTACTCAGCGATCGGCAAGAGCACCTCGGCGACGACGATCTTTTTCTTAAAACTCTTCAGTCTTCAGCGTATCTTCAGCGCCGTGTCTTCAGACGTCGCGAGAAAAAATTCTCACTTGTGGGTGTACGGTGCGGCGCGGCAATCGATCGAGACCGGCTCGCGGCACGATCGACGCAGGGCCGCCCCGTGCGGGGGTCCAACACAGGTTCAGGCTGATCCACGCACAAAGGCGCCTCCTCCAAAAGGGGCCAATTTATTAAACAATAACATTTCTTCATAATCATTACGCTCTGCTCTAACACTCGATTTCATCATCACGATTTTTGTTCTTCTAAATAATTCACCCAGAATAGAATATTTACAAAATCAGTATAATTTTAAAAAATCTCAATTATCAAAATCAGTTAATACATTTAAGCTGTAAAATATAACACCTCAACTTTACAAAAATACAAAAATAATGCTCACATATTCATAAGCACGACTACACATCAAACTAGAATTAAACCTACTCAGGAAAAACCTTGGTCTGTTAAAAGGTTTTAAGACATATCACTAAGGTACAAACGAAAAACGTAGGTCCATGGAATTTTTCTACTTAGGTTCAATTATGGACAAAAATAGCACATCTATGTATCGATTTAAATCGCCAGAAATATAACTATCTTCAAGTTATCCTGATTAGAGCCTTTTTAGGATCAAAGTATTTAGTAAAGTCCGAGTATTAAAATAAATTAATTATTACAGCGTCAAGTTTTTTTATTGCAACTGGATTAACACCATTACAGAATAACATACATAACCCCCAAGGCGAACTTGGAAATCTTTGAACAACCACAAACAACACTACTGCTGTTGGAATAATGCTAAATGGCCTAATAAGAAAAAGATAGTTCCGCCAAAATTTCCTAAGCAATACCGACCGGAAAACGAGAAAAATCGAAAGCGGAACTTATATTCATTACACCGTAATTTTTCGACTTATTAAAGAATTAGAGTATACCGAAAGGACAAAAAGTCAATTACGATAGGGGAACAAGAGATAAAGAGTGTATTCGCTTACCATTTTTTTATTACAATCTTTGCTACCCGAAAATATGGTAACGTAAATGTAATGTAATGAACAATAAATATCGTTTGAATATGTCATATTCTGATTCTAAACCTCATAGTTGTGTAATTGTGTTTTTGCACATAAAATGGCCCCTTTTTAAAATAATGCAAAATTCTGCAATATATTATATTCTCGTACTCATGAATTGAATACGAATTAACCATAAAACATAAATTCAAGAAAATGTGTTTTGTTTTATAAGCAAACAAAGCAATTCTGCTTTTCTCGTAAGTAGAACAGTTTGGTCATTTTGATTTTGTATTTATGTAAGTATAAACTTTAATTGGATGTCTGTTCAAATTGAAAACATATTTAATAAATTAAACCATATTAAAATGTTGCAAAGATATATCGACGATATTACTTTATATAATGACATGAAAACAATTAAACATTCAACATGAATAATCCATTTATTAAATAACATATTGAGTGGTTCCCGGAAACGAATATATAGCAAGATAAGATTTAAAACCTTTTAAGAAAAAACCAGGGGAAAAACTTTGTTCGCTATAAATGGCCTTGAAAATTCAAGGACTTGGTAACAATTACGTATTAAAATGCTCAAAACTCTAGCTCTTTTCGAAGGAAGTTTTTTTGAAATAATAATATAATAAGTAAAAAATCTTTTCAGATAACTAAGACCTTTTGAACTGAAATTGCTTAAGGACACTTGTTCTTCTAGATTTAAACATACTCTACAATTTTATGATCATCTTCGATTTATTTTTCCAATTATAGAGGATATCAGTGATAAAAGTTCGTTGACAAAATTTAATTTACTCTAATAACGTTCAAAACAGTTAGCCTTTTAATACAATTATTTCTAAAGGTGAAGTATTTTAAGAAATATCATTAAAGGAAATGAAATTACAACTATTTTCCTTTTATCTGCTTCTTAGTTTTAGTTTTGCAACATTAATTAATAATTCTAAAGTTTGTTCTTTTAAGTTTGTAAATGATCATTAAATCGTTTAAATTAAACAAAAATATCCCTCTTAGTTAAAGTAGGACAGTTCGTTAAATAGTACGTCATCCTAATGTACTTTGGATAGAAAATTGCTGTTTATTCACATCTCGATCCAACAAAAAATCGTGCGATTAGATTAGAGTTATGATAACAATCCTCGTGATTTAGTCTGATCGTTTCACAGTAAAAAAAATTTCGCGGTTATTCTGGTATTAATTCATACATTATGTATATTTAAAAGCAGTAATATCGAAAGTCTTCATATATAATATGTACAGCATTTTAGAATTATTAAACTGGCATGAATCGTAATGTGTAGTTTTATGACCCTAAACGAATATCCTGAACCTATTTATATACAAAAGATATAAAATTACACATACATTTATTTTCATTTCAGTTCGTAAATTTTATTTTAAAACGGCGTTGAAATGTTATTTGAACAAAGATGTCTTTATGGGGCGGCACTGGATCGACTTATTTGCGATCGGATCGCCAATATACCGGTCGGAAATGATCTCCAAGAAGCTTTTCACGATCGTTCCGATTGGAAGGCGAAGTGGTGTGCGGTTGTGAAAAAGTGCCGGCGTATTTTCTCTCAAATTAACAAATTTTTTTCTTCTCTTCTTCGAACAGACTTGATGCCCTACAGTCGAACAACGTACAGTACCAGTCAAAAATGTTGTTTACTCCTCAAAAAATTCGTGAACAGCACAGAGTGGGGCATTCACCTACTGCGCCAAACAACGTTCCTGTTTGATGAAAAAAAAAGAAATAAGTAAAAATGTGGTGAAACTCTGGTCGCTGTAAACAACGCCCGAATTCTGTTTTCATTTTCAGTTTTGCGCATTTATTTTGGAGTAAAATCGGCAATTACCCACTTTTATTAATGCAAAATGAAACACTAATAATTATAAAGTATACATTTATGAAAATACAAAATTCAAAATACCCTAGTATCATTTCGCATACATCTTTTAATTTAACTATTTAGAATTATTCTCTAAATATTCCATGCACATGTGTAAAACTGCTAAATATATTTTAAAGAATAAAGCGATGAGAGAAGACAAAATACAGTCAACAGATTTTCTTTATCAAAACCTGAAATCTTATAATAATTTCGCTGAGGTAAACAAAACCACACAGCCATCATCATAGCAAAATCATTCGTAGTTCAAACTATGTATCAAAGTAAGCTTATATGATGTTTTTCAGGTTTAATGAAAGTAATACATATTTGGAGCTTTAAATAGCGAGAAATGTAGTAAATACTTGTATTCTGAGGCAATAAATGGACATATAAGCTTTAGTTGTTTTAATCCATAAATTTATTCTTAACACGAGCTTAAAAATAAACTAACTACAAAAATAGAATATTTTAAAAGTATTTAAGTTCTCTTCCATTTTAATGATTACTATATTATAATACTATATAATAATAATATGTAATATTCCGTCCAATTAAGGACAACGTATTTTATACAATAATAAATTAATCAATGCATTCCTAGTTTTTCAAATTTTTCTCCGAGCTAATTTTTTGAAGTATACATTACCTTATTTTTTTGTTAATCGATTCTTAAGTTGCATATTTGTGTTAGAAGTCTCGTCTTTCAAAAATAAAACCGATGGTAGCTAAATGTAATACTATTTTTTCCACTCTGGTTATTATTTTTCAGATTATTGTTTAAAAACTTTGCGCAGCTAATGAGCCGAATAAGAAAACACATTTCAATAATTGTTTCTATTTGTTAATGATCGCTTCGAAATTACCATCATTAAGAAATTGCCAATAAAAATTAGGTTTGAAGATGCTAGTTGTTAAGTCTACTATATTGCTTTACTTTATTTTCTTATTGTATTGTATATGTCTTTTTAAATAAAGATTTCGTGAATTTGGCTCAAATTTGTATTTCCATATTTGCAATTTTTAACAAAAGCAATTAATTTGCTAAGATAATAACGAAAATTTTTACGGAAGATTGTACTTTAGAATAAGTCTCTTCCCTAATTCTAAAATAATATTGACGAAATAATCGAAATCGGAGTTGTTTCGTGTTTAAATTAAAAAATACATAATTACCTCGAAAATAAATGACAAAACGTTTTTATTGCCGGCCCTCGCGAAATTTTTTGAGATTTTTTCAAGGGTCGGAATTAACCATAAATTGAGTAGGTATATTATTGTTGCCAATTTGTGATCTAATTTTGATCAAATCATTTATTTTCAGCTGCACACAAAAAAATCACAGAAAATTGATTTTCAGTTAGACGGAATTTTACATTATATACATATATCAATTTTAAATATGAAAATTAAAATTTTCATTTTAAACGATGCAGTGAAAGTGTAACGTTGTGGAAAATTGCAATTTATAACAAAATTTTTTAAGGCACAGAATTTTTGAATCGTATGATAAAGAAGTGAACACAGGATAAGTTTGAATTATTAGATACAAAAATTTGTTTCAATCTTAATTTGAGACTCGGTTTACCTGTACAAGTTATTTTTATGCTCAGACAAATTAAGTATTTACTATTACGCTTATTTCAGTTTTGGGTTACTCCTCCTATATAATTAATACATGAATGATGCCCAAATGTTAATTTTTTTATGCCTATAATGGTCACAAAATATATTTTGCTTTGTAAAAATATCGTTAATAACGTTTATTTTTCAGAGCATAATCTGGTTTCTTTCCAAAACGCAGCTGCAGTCACCCAATGCTTTGTAAAGTTATCCAATCGACGCAATATTTTGAACTGTTTGACACCTGACAGTTGAACGGCTGGCTCTAACTGCCGTCATGGCACCACCGAAATCGCGAAGTATTAACTTAAAAATTCGCGAACAAAGTGCGTTTCTCAAGTTTTATAACAAGTACATTAATTATGAATTCGCCAAATCCCTCGTATTTGATCCCAGCCGGCTACCGATAGTCTCTGCGGTGATAATCATAACGGAGCTCGTCCTGAATGTCGTTGTCGTCCAGAAGGTGCCCTACACGGAAATTGACTGGGTCGCGTATATGCAGGAGTGCGAGGGCTTCCTAAACGGCACAACGAACTACGCCCTCCTCAAAGGTAGGCCTTCATTTGGGAGTCGCTGTTATAAATAATCCCAGCTTCTGTCAATCAAATTTCGCGGTTATAAATAACGTACGTCACCGCTCCCTGGAAATTCCTTGGGACAGTGGCGCACAAAATTAAGCACTGCGATTGTAGCCCGTTAACTAAATCCCTTTTTAGGTGATACTGGACCTCTTGTCTACCCCGCCGGTTTTGTGTACATTTACTCCGCCCTTTACTTCATCACTAGTCGGGGCCAAAATATCCGTTTGGCGCAGTACATCTTCATCCTGATCTACCTCCTCCAGATGTTCCTGGTCTTGAGGCTCTACACGAAAAGCAGGAAGGTTCCTCCGTACGTTCTCGTTCTGACCGCCTTCACCTCCTACCGGATTCATTCTATTTATGTACTCCGTCTCTTCAACGACCCCATTGCGGTGCTATTTGCGTATGCAGCCTTTAACTTCTTCCTCGACAGACGCTGGACTCTTGGCAGCATATTCTTCAGCTTGGGCGTTTCGGTGAAAATGAACATTCTGCTCTACGCTCCAGCAATATACCTCTTTTATCTAACCAGTTTAGGATTTAAAGAATCCTTCAAACAACTGTCCATTTGCGCAATTGTTCAGCTAATCTTAGGCAGCCCCTTCCTACTCACTTACCCCGTGGAGTACATCAAAGGTAGTTTTGATTTAGGTCGAGTGTTCGAACACAAATGGACTGTGAATTATAGATTTTTAGACAAAGCCTTTTTCGAGAACAGAGTCTTCCATTTAAGCCTTTTGCTAGTACATGTAGCTCTATTATTAATTTTCGCTTCGCCAGCATACAGATTCTTCCAAAGTTACAATCGCTTACGCGTTCTAGAAAAGCAGCTGCAGCCGCAGATCGATCGCGAAAACGCCCGCTTAAAGGCTGAGAGGAAAGCTAAGAAAGCAGCTAAAGTGAAGAAAATGGACGAAGCTGAGACTCTAACAAAGGAGCAAGAACAGTTTTTGAAAGCTTTCGAAAAAAGCATGCAGAAAACCACAGGACTATCGAAACAACCAATACCAGAGGAGAAGGAAGAGAAAAAAGTTGATAGACCACCAGATAAATATTCTATATTTTTTGATAAGGCTGTACAGCTGGCGCTTCTTCCGATATTTCTCTGCAATTTTGTGGGGATCGCCTGCGCGAGGAGTCTTCACTATCAGTTCTATGTATGGTACTTCCACTCGCTGCCTTACTTAGTTTTTTCTACTGATTTCAGCCTGGGGCTGAGGTTCCTTATCCTCGGACTCATTGAATTCTGTTGGAACACTTACCCCAGCACGAATGTGTCCAGCGTCCTCCTGCACTGTTGTCATATTGTTTTATTATTTGGAGTCGGAAGGAGGATTTTTAAATCTAAGACTGATAGCGAGAAAGTCAAGTAAATATGATGCTTCTACTGTTGAATTGTCTTTAAATTTCCTGCAATTTTTTACACATCAGGTAAGTATTTTAATAGTGTAAATTAAATTTTTAATTTCATTGATTATTATTATATTGGATGTGTTTGTCTAGCAATCATCCCAAAGAATATATAAGGAAATATTATTTTAAGACACTAGAATTGCACATAATGTAAATTAATAATAGTCAAAACAATTCGTTATAACTTTTTGATTTCAGCTTCTTGCAGAAGAGGTCTAGTTCTAGTACTTGAAGTTTAAAATAATGATTTGCCTGATTTTATACATACCTGACGAACAATTTTGTTAAATTCGGTCAAAACATCACATTAGTGAAATTAAGGCAATAACATTAGGCAAGCGATCATTTGAATTAAATCAGTGGTTTTCAGGGCAATTCTGAACATTTAAATTTCGACCTATTTCCGTATATAGCAAATATCGTCGAAATAGCTTAAACAAGGTGCATGAGGTTGTTGGCAGTTAATCCAAAATTTAGAACGGACTCAAGTTTAATGTTAATATTCTAACAAAAATTACTACACAAAACATTTTGGTATTAGTAGTTTCAAAGTTGGTATCTAATTTATAGAAGTCAAAGTGAACGTCCCTATATTCAGAACATCTTTTTTCCTAATTTTGTATTGATCTTTATATCTAAAAATTTTATAAATTTTATTTAAAATCAGTACGTTTCAATAATGCAAATCTCTTCTAAGACAATCAGGTTGATTTTTGCACCGATCTCCACCTTCTACATAATTCTGTATTTTCAAAAGTTAAAAAAAAAATGCTGCTGAACGGGAAACTGAAAACGATGCAGAAATAAAAAGCAAAGCATTTATTTTCCATCTTTTGTAATAGGCAAGTTTTGAAATGTGAAAGATATAAATAAAAAAAAAATCGAATCTTGAAATATAAAAACGGCCAAAAATCTAATAACGTCTATTTTTATTTGCTTAAAAGAGGAGTTCTCATTTTCTAAGTTAAAAACCTAGTCATTAAATACAAAACATAAACAAGTGTAAGCGTCATCTATGGAGAATTCAGTAATGCTAAAGTTAAAATAGCGCGTCTTAATTGTGCTCCATTTACACAGTGATAGTGCTAAATTTTTTACTCTTACTTAAGTAGATAATTAAAGGGCTACTACTTCCTGCAGGAAGCTGTTGTAGCCGACAGATTTGAAGTATGTATTTCGCTGCCTTGGCAGCTGCTGGATGTTTGAGATTGTGTCGCAATTGTGAAAAATTTGAGGATGGAAGTCTCGCTATTTCGTCTGCTTGGAGTAGGCACTTTGGGTGGGGTGGCTCCGTCTGTTTGAGGGCCGGAATGGGAAATCCTGCGCTTGGGGGCTTTCGGGCTGCTCTCGGAGTTTTTGAGGCTCTGGAGCCGTGGGGACAGGCAGGTTTCTTGATTTAATTGGCTATCATTACTTAGACTCTGCGCTGTGGAGAGCTTATCACCGATGCACGCTCTGCTGGACAAAAGTTTCTGTTTCCGTATTTTTGTTAACCAGTCGACCTTATCTCGGAATTTCCGTTTTGGTGACATTAAATGCAAATGGGGTGCTTCTCCATCGACTACATAATTGGGAAGATTAGAAGTTGGGGAAAAAAGTAGAGATGTCGATGTTGAAGGTTTTTGGGTAGTA
This sequence comes from Tolmerus cingulatus, assembly GCA_959613345.1. Classification (NCBI taxonomy): domain Eukaryota; kingdom Metazoa; phylum Arthropoda; class Insecta; order Diptera; family Asilidae; genus Tolmerus; species Tolmerus cingulatus. The sequence continues at coordinate 12,605,589 of OY390708.1, read as the reverse complement.
GACGTACATGAGGCCAAGTTCAAATTAAAACCCATTCTCTCAGTGAGCGGGGAAGCTGACTTAATACTACTGCTGGGGCTGCAGGGAATGATGCAGGTCTGTTGGTCTTTTAACGAATTTTCCTGATTACTATCCTCAGGATGGTTTACTATCGAACTTATCTGATTATCAGTCTCTTCAAAAACAGGCGTCAACGTCTTCGCTTCCAGGTCTATCATCTGTTGCATGGTGACAGACGATGTTGACGGGCTGAATAGTCGACGACCACGGTTTTCTAAATGAGGCCGTTTATGATCACTAGAAGGACCCTCTTCGGCTCCACTTATTTCCGAAAAACTCCTTTTTGATGAGATTTTCTCTACGGTGTTCGGAGTTCTTTCGTTCCTTTCTACTATTCGCCTTAGCGATCTGGGTGTGTATTCTAACAATTTTAAAGGGTTCTTTTTCACAAAATTCGTGTACTCATTGCAATATTCTGCATGACCGCTGTAATTGATTTTATCATTTATCTCTATTTGCTCTGGACCTATGCGCCAAATTTTGTGTTGAGCATCATCGCTGCATGTGACTATCGGCATATTTCCAGCTGCACTCCAAGCAACGCAGGTGACCTCGACGGTGTGTCCTTGGAGCGCCACAAGAGGCTGGGGATTCTTTACATTCCAAATGTAGGCTTTTTCGTCACTACTTCCACTTATAAGATATTTGCCGTCCGGACTGAGGCAAGATTTAATATAAAATGTACTGTTCCTGTAGCCGACGTACCGCTCCATTGGCTCGGTGGAGTACGACGAGAGATTGTAACAATAAATAGTGTTATCCATGCAATTCGCGTACAATTTCACACCACCTTCGTCCACTAATAAATTGGTGAATCCCTTGAGCGTGGAGGTTCCAGCGTAGGGCAAGCTGTACTTTGGAAGGGGCTCTTTTTTATAGGAGGTGTAGTTCCGCCGCAGGTCCCACACCTTAATTACTCCGTCGCCGGAGCCACATGACACCAAAGTCATGTCATCTTGAAACACTAATCCAGTAATACTGCTCGCAGTAAATGTCGTGCCGCACTTTGGAGTTTTTGTTTTCTTCTTGTGGGAAATTGGGGTTCCCGGGCCGCCAGCATGACCACTGTATATACAATTATCTGCTCTGGGTGATAGATCAACGTTTAGCGAAGCCCGAGTGTCCCAAATAAGAATGGCGCCATCGCGCCCGCCAGTCGCAAAAACTGCTGAGTCTCTCTTCCGGAATGCGGCCGTTTTCACTGACCGGGAGTGCCCGTTGAAGACCCGATTAAGTTTCATTTCCGATTCGGTGATATCCCACAATCTCGCGGTGTGATCACCTGATGCCGAAACAATTTTCATCTGACCGGGAGCCCACTCGACATCAAAAACTGCATTGTAGTGGCACTGTTGCCCGTCGAGCATCTTTTCTTCGGGATCTGGATTGCTGGTATTTGCATCCTGCAGCGCAATCTGGCAAATAATCGAGAATGTTTCAATTCATTTACTGTACTATAAAATATAACCAGTCAAAAGAGTAGAAACGATAAATAACTCACTTTTCCATCCTCGTTGGCAATCGCTAGAATGTGTTTGTAATTGGCGCAATTCGCAAATTTGGCGGCGAAAATTGGCGGTTCAGGATTGTAGTCGGAACCGATAACTGAGGGCGTTATACCCTTCCAACTGTCTTTTTTGGGGACACATAGTCGAGATAGGGCAAAATCATACGTTAAATCATTGCCTGCAATAAAACAAAGGAAGAAGGATAATTAAAGCCGTCTCCCGTATGCCTCGCCGCGGGTGATCAAATCACCTGATCAAAAACCATTTTTTATAAATCACCCCCATCTCATAAATATTAGCGCACAAATAAAAGTTAGTAATAATGCCTAGGTAAGCTATAATTCGCCAGTGAAAGAAATATTTTTTTAAAAAAATTATTTTCCCAAGCGTAGGGGACCATAAAGAGAGGGATGAATTAAAGCGAAATTGTATTAAACTTACTTGTGCCGTACTGTTTATCGAAGAAGGAGGCGAGCCTGTTCATCATAAACTATCAGTTCTGTATCAAGGAAGCCCGCGAGTCTCAATACTGGAATATTTTTGAACTCTCATCTCATTTTGACGGACGAATGGCGCGCAATTGTCAATTACACCTGCCCCAAGTGAAGTTAGCCGCAACTCTTCGACGCCGGTTATTACAGATGGCGCGAGGATCGACGAGGTGAGTGACAGTTCTTTACCTTCGTACAAATTCCCAGAGTTTATTCAGTCATTTGATGTTATTTATACAGCAATGCTCTTAATGAAAGTATCTCAGGCTGGTTTAATACAGGAAGTGATAGACATCTCTACTTTCTTTGTCACACATAAACGAGATTTTCTTCAAATTTAAGATTTGGCTTGTTGCCAAAATTTAAAGGTACATATATAAAATTAAGACTAATCCATGTAAATTTATAATTTTGTAAAGTTATAGTTAACGCTGATCCTTCTATCGTGTTTAAACGTTTTAGATTTATAAAAAGGAAAGATATGGAACTAAATTATTTGAGTATCCAAAAATCAAATTCAATTCAAATAATCAATCGATTTTGATACCATTTTAGAATATACATATTTCCACTCTTTTAGGGGTAGTCTGTACAGAATTCAAAACATAATTCCTAGAGTAAAAAAAGGCAACCTTATCATTTGGATTTTCTTTTCTTTTTTCAAATTACAATTATGGAGCAGACGTGGACAATTACTCGATTTCTATTGCAAACTATGCAATACTTTATAAGTGTGAAGTATTAGGAAATGTTGTGCAAATCTAACTTTTTAGATAGATACGTAACTTACTATTAACAAATAATGTAATTTCTTTGTTGAATATTTACTTAGTAGATTGCTGTTATTGAAAATTATGGATATCAGAAAAATTTCTTTATCCCCTACAAATAAATAATTATTGTCATTCCTGCAGTTTTAAGTGCAAGATAACTCTTAATTATTATTTTTGTAATTTCATTACACACTTGTATGGTGGTTCACATAGCACATCTACAAAATGTGATCAGAATGAATGAAATGGTTATAGATCCATATAAAACCGTGACATAGGGACATAAAGAAATTATAACAAAACTCTTAATGATATAGAAGTCCAAGACAAAATAAATATATTGACACCCCATTATATCCAAATAAAGTATTATTTTTACGGCAAAGGAACTATCAAAATAGTAACTTTCTATTTAAAAAGTTAAAATCAATATAAGCTACTTATGAACATATAAAAGTGTCTGTTGAATAAGACATAATATATGTACATACATATGTATATAAAAAAATTTCTAAAACAAACAAAAATTGTTCAGACAAATTACTTTTATAAAATTCTTCGGAAAAATATTCGTTCTAATTTTTCCCTTTTGTGTTAGTAGTTCTTAAAACCGAAAAAGTCCTATTAACTTTTAAACCTGATAGAGAAAGTTACTACACAATAATAAAATTGAAAAAATTATTGTTAGTAGTGTATAGTCAACACATTTTATAATATCGCCCGTACGTTTTTGAATCTCTGCTGCGTTTATTGAAAAAAATAATAAATAGTTCAGAAAGGTTCTTATATCGCTATTTCATATCTGAAAAGAATTTGTAATTGGATTGCTATTGAGTTAATGTGTTGCTCAAGTTTACAAAAGACAACTGTTTTTCGTGCGCTGTGAGTTTCTTTGTTAAAATTCATATTTGAACAATTTAGTAGGAGATCTGACCAAACAGCAAATCTAAACAATCCACGATAACTGGTCAGCGCACCGAGCACTTTTGTGATTTTGGATGTAGATTCGAACTCGGACGCTCGTCGCCGCGTTATCAAGCGAGGTATCTTTAAAGTGCGTACGCCGACGCACAGATGCAGTCCTAGAAAATCCGTTAGTTCCATCGCAGAAGTTGAGATCGCGAGGTGCAAGAGATCGTCTTGAAAGATTTTAAAGAAAATGGAACCTTTAGCGAGTTCGAAACTGCTCAAGGGTTTCAACGTTCCTTACATTTTGAATGGGGAATTCTACGAAATAATCGCGCAAGAAGGAGAAAGTGTGACTGTGAGGTGTTGCTTCTGCGAGTCGCGGAATATCTACAAAGGCAGCATCAGATCCACAGGAAACTTTCACATGCACATTAAGGTAAGCGCAATTTTCAGTTTGTCCGCGGTTGAATTGGCAATTTTATTTACAGAGAAAACATCCTTTTTTGCTGCCCCGTGTGCAAGAAGTCAAACTCAATTCTTATATTCACAGGAGATCTCGAGTGAAAAATAAAAGTGAATCGAACAATGAAGTTAACCAAATACGGAGTATTGTGAGTAATTATTATTTCACTAATAATGAATGTCGTTTGAGTTAAGATAGTTTTATAAGGACTCTCAAATTATTGAATTCTTATTATTGTTTTTATTTTTTTATTTTCACTTACCTCTGTTAATGTGCACATTATCTGTAGCCAATTATTTCGTTTTCGCGTATTTTTCACGTTAGAACTTGTACCAGCGTTACTGTCATCGGATATTTTTTCCCGTAAACATGCCTGTAAAATAAAATATAGAAATTGTTTATTAAGATTAAGAACAATTGCTTATAAAAGTAGTATCTTACATAAAATTACAAAAATCAAAAAATATATCTTGAGTCCTTGTTACTAGCCGTTTCAAACGATATACCACCTGACCAATTACATATTTATTTTCCCACTTAATCTAAAATTTATAAATGAGAATATTTTAAAGTTTAAATTACATAAACAAGTTTTATTACGATGAACTAAGATCTCAATAATTGTTCCCATTTACTTTTGCTTACATTAGAACCGAATTCAACTACAAGAAAAGTTTCATTTCAATCGGAGAGTATGATAATTTTTTGTCTGAACTAATTCTTATTTAATTTTTTAATGCTGTTTGATTCAAATCTGAGATTTTCATGTTTTTAGAAATGTGAGCAACAACTTGAAAGAGAGCAACATACAGTATATACAAAATTAAACGCCAAAGTACGACAAGAACCGGGTCCTTCAAAGCAGGATCGCGTTACAAATATAATTGATTTTCCTGAAGATTTGCGAACATCTCCAAGTGTCGTGGAAATACCAAATTCAAGCTCAACAGAAAATCGTATTCAAAAGTTAGAGGAACTTTTGACTCGAGTTGAAAATGCTATGCAGGGAATAGAAAAAGAACTTGGATTAAGAAATCAAGTTGAAACGAATAAACTATTTTTGGATTTCGCAAAATTTAAATATCTTCATCCTAACTTCACTTTTAACTAATAAATGGTTAAAATGTTAATTATTTCAATTGTTAAGGTTGAATGAATAAAAGAAGTTTGAATTTTGTTTTTGTTATATCTTTTAAGAGTCTAAATCTTTACATCGGAAAAGTTGATATATATTGCTTTATAATATACGCTACGGGGTCTGTGTCTGTGAGACATGGTAGCAAGGCAGCAAAAAACTACTTTTTCTTGCATACACTAAACATTTTATTAATATTACTTAAGTCCAATATTAAAAGTTTAATTTAAACATGATTTTAATAAAAATTGAATGATACCAAAATTATTTAATTTTAAACTGTACAAAAGCTACAATAAATATACTACAACAATCCTCTTTAGGCGAGAATATTAATTCATTTATTTATTTACTAAAACGTCTTTGATCGGAATAGTATAACTATATATACTATTATTGATCAGACAAGATTCGATAATACTTCTCAATGAAAAACAGTTTTTCACTTTCGTATTAAAACAAAGATATCCCTTTCACAGCAATTTGATAATTAAATTAAATTTTATTCTATGCGTGAATTTCGCTTTAATTTATTTAGTTCCTTAAAAACTAGCCTCGAAAGTAAAAGCATGGCTAAAATATCTGATATGATTAGCATGTAGAAAACATTTTCCCAGCCAGTTGATGATATGACTCCAGCTAATAGCGGTCCAACTGCTGCACCTAATAAAAAGAAGGTAAAAGATTTTATCTGATATAAGCCTCAAAATCACAAATGCACTTCGTGTATAACATATAGTATATCAAAATTCTTGGCCATTTAAATGTTACTTATATTTAGTAATTTATGCAAATTAATGTAATAGCAGCTATTTTAAAATCTTACCTATAGACCCTGTGCCGTCGATAATAGCTGTAACTGTCGCCAGAGCTTTTGAATTACCTTCTAAGCAGCTATGTTGACCTGAAAAAGTATAAAAAGAAATTATGAATAAATAAACTTCTATGTAGCATGACAAATTTAAATTACCTAATTCTGCACTAACAGAAGTTGTTATTAGCGCATATGGGCCGTTCACAACAATCCCAGCAACAAACAGTAGAATAATGTTGAAAGCCATTGTTGTAGCTCCATACTCTTGGTACACCAAAAGCTGTAAAATCGAAAATTATATATTTAAAATTTTAGTTTGAAACCGCATAAGACTTACTGTAGGTGCAGCTAGGAAGAACATTGACGCGCATGTAGTTGCTGACATTGATGAATAGTCCGAAAGTACTCCCGCTGCGATGGCACCAACGATGCCACCAACATCGAATACTGTTGAAAGACTTGCACTTACGGTGGCTCCAAGTTTAGCTGCAAAGAAACTTATTTAATGATCTTCTCAGTTTTTAAAATTTATTGACGCTCACTCGATGATTCAATGTAAAGCGGCAGCCAATATAAAAATGTATAGCTGACTAATTTCGAGAAAAATAAACACAGTGAAAATTCGACTACGCCTGGAATGTATAGAGCGCTACAGATTTTGATTGGAGTTTGTTCAGAAGAAGTTGATTGTGATGTTGATCCATTTCCCAGCATTGGCGTTCTTTCAGTGGGACGATAATTTACTTCCTAAAATTGAGTTCTTACTTGAGTACATTTTATATTTTATTAAAATTCCATTTTGAACTAATGCAGTTATAGAAATAAGAAAATATGTGTCTATTTAAAATTTCACGTTTCGTAGTTTTTAAGAGAATAACTCATGATATCGAAGCCACATTAGAATTAAAATCAAGTTCATAATCATTTTTAAGAGTCCGTATTTTAGACTTTCTAGGGGATTTTCTTACTTTTAAAAGATGTATTGTTTTTATTTGATGCCTTTCAAAAAAATTATTATGACTTCATATTAACAATTGCGTTTTAAACTATATTACAAACTTTGAATGATATTCAAATAAAGTAATTATTCCAACACATGTTCAATATTTCAGAAAATATTACTTTTAAACCCCTCTTCAATAATTCAGCAGCCGAATTCAGCGTTTATTTTTCTTAAACTAAATTGTGCATCCAACTGCAAAAACTGAATTCATGAGCTAGGGGAATGGATACAAAATAAGCATGCACTTACTGAGTTAATACTTCCTATGTTTGAAATAGAATCGTCATCGTCCTAATAAAAAAAAAAAAGGTTAATTGCAATCATGCAAAGCTGTTAGTTACTAAAAATTCATATTTCACACACTTCAAAATTTCTAGTTAAAAATAAATAAATACCTGAACTCTAGTTGCATTTGCTGTTTCAAGATCGGATAGATCGGATCGCCTTCTTTCCAGAAGGTTTGGATCTTGGTGACATCCCACTAAATGTGGTGAGTCAACTAAAAATAAAAATAGAACGAATCCTACTGCTCCCATGATTATTCCCGGAACAATAAAAGACAGCGACCAGTCCTTCTCCACATACTGGGCAGCAATGATTGTGCCCAAAATATTCCCAATTGACGTATGACTATTCCATATTCCAAATATCAGTCCACGTTTTGATTTTCCAAACCATCGGCCGACGACTGTTACAACACCTGGCCATCCAGTTGTTTGAAATATTCCAGCAAAAGCTTGCACGAATAAAAAGTACCAAATATTGTGAATATTTGATGTTTTTCCTATACCAAAGAGGTACGTGAAAATTCCAGTCATGATCATGCCAATTGAAAGGAAATAGCGAATCGAAACTCTTTCTGCAACGAAACCGGACATGAACATTGCAGCCGCATAGCTAAACAAAAATGCTGAATCCAGTGTTCCAAAAAGGGCACTAGCATCTGGTCCATCTATGAAAAACATGAAAAACAAACATTAGAATAAAAGTACAAGACAATATGCAAATAAACTAATTCTCTGGTTTTAACAAAGTCCCTTAATAATAGCAAACTTTTAGAAAATCGTTCTTTTTATTAATCCCTTAAAATCCAAACCGAATCATAACCAGATAACAAACTATTGAATGTATGACATAATCCCAAAACAAAAACAAAGTTGTATAAACAATTTGAAAAATTATTTCGTAGAAAATAATAGCGCCAACAGATTGTGTAGCATTTTCTTTTTGCTGGTGTTCACATTTTTTTTTCACGTAAAATAAACAATTGTAGATTTGGCTTACGTTTCACGTCTTATAAACTTCATTTTTCTTAGTCGCAAACATAATGAAAAAAATCACCCACATCTGCATAGTCAACAATTAGAACAAAACAACAATTATAAATAAATAATACATAGTTAAGAATAATTGTTGCAGTTGCAAATTTTAATATTTCGACATGTGTGTATACGTAAATAGTATGGCAAAAGACATAAAATAAATTAAAATGTTATATTGTACAAAACTATAAAAGAACTCTGGAAGAAATAATTCAGTAAAATCTGCTAAGGTACGCGATTAATTGAGCAATTAGCGACCAAAGAGCGATGACTACAGGAATATGATAGGTTTAATGATAATTATTATATATAGAGTAACCGGATAGGAAGGTAATATCTGCTTGTTATAAATACTTCATAAATAAAAACATTGGTCCTGAAAATTTTAATAAGGCAATTTTTGTTTTATGGAAATCTCTAAAACTCGATTTTTAAATAAATACCCAAACTTCACAATACCGAAATCTTGTGGTGATGAGAAATTATGCAAACCAATTTTTATCAGCTAACCCGCTATTCTTTGAAACTTTCACATTTCTGTACGATTTATTAATTAAAAAAAAATTGATTTTTATTTTGCTGAAACATGTTGAAACCCATTTTAGGTGACCTTTGCTTAAAAATGTCAGTGATGTGCCTCCCGCTACCAAGATGTAAACTGGCATTTGTTATAATTGGCTCAAGTTACAAAGGGAGCACTTAAAGTGAAAGTTATGTTTCTTCTCTGCAAGAAGTATGCTTGTATAATAATTTTGCAAATTCATCAACTCTTAACAAAGTTATGCGCGTAGAGTAATTCTTGTGTTTACTCAATTCCACTTCTGAAACAATACAATTTTTGAATAAACGTTTGTGTAATATTATCTACTGGCCATCGATGAATGGGTTTGAATTGTAGTTCATGACACCAATTCTTTATGAGGATGAGTCAGAGTAGATAAAATTGCAAATAAAACAGCACCTGACGGATTATTTTATGAAAAGATTTTACCCTTGAGAATACCTAGCATAAATTAATCGTGTATGACTTTTTTAACGGACGGAATTAACAAATCATAAACAAAAAATAGCCTTAAAACAAATAAAAAAAATCTTGAGCAAACATTGATTTTGATGAGTATTTCAGCACCAAAAACAAGATGAAAATAAATAACATAAAAATATGATCCGGGTGTTCGATTCTTTATCATTGTTTCGCAGTTACTTCATTATTATCGCACTGATGCTATAATTGTTCTGCGTAAGACGATTGCTTGCTATTTGAGACGAGTTGAGTTATCTGGGGTCTTACGTACTGACCTCGAAGAAGCAGGGCACGCACGTGAAGCGCCCCATTCACTCTTCCGAGGGCTTATCTCACGTTTTGCGGAAGGCGACCGGACTATTGACTCAGGAGTTGTGAGACTTACCAAAGGGCGGGTAATCGCACCAAGTGCTGTCGTTAACCCCAACTGGAGTCGGCGGGTCCAAGCCGGAGCAGTTCCGGTGAAGGACGGACTTCACGACGGAGATCGGCTTCCTCGTCATATGGTAGCATGTGTAGGCCACGTACGTCAGCGCCAAAACCGAAAATTTGAATCTGGAAAATTAGGGTGTGGAATAAGCGATATTCAATTAAAAACCAGACAAAGAAAACTTTTTACTCACATTAAATCCCTCCGGAACCGGACTCGTCTGCAGCATGTGTCTGAGATTTTCTGGATGGCGGTCACTCCAACGGGAACGGTGTGGTAACTGGTATTCATTTTTCTGTGTCGCGATATGATTTTTATTAAGCGCGGCACAGCACAAAGGACATAATTTTTGAGGAATTTTATTTGTTTGGCTGCGGTTACATTCGCCACGATGCCCACAGGACCCAAACGAGGATCGCGAAAGGATTTTCGATCTCGATCTGGTTTTTTTACGCCCACATCCCGTCACGGTTAATTAGTCAAACGATACAACGATAAATCCTTGTGCGTTGTGTGCTTATCAGTAAACAGCTCAAATCTGCAATCTGAGCGAACCCGGAACCCGACACGTAAAACTGCTCGACTTCAAAACAGCCACTGACAGCCTCCAGCTGGTTTTGGCATATGCGAGGGGGCCAGAAAAAGGAAGTGGTGCCAGATCGAAATGCGCGTATAACAGAAACAAACAGGCAGGAACTTGTACGAAACAGGGTTCTTGCGTGACTCACTTATTTCATGTTATTTTTCTCGCATATGAGTAATTCCCTCTGGAGGTCTAGTTGAATTAATCTCCTCGACGAAGACGAAAAATAAATAAATTCGCCAATAAAAATTGGAATTCCGTTATAGGAGGTATTTTTTAAAAGTAAGAAAAGTCGTTTTATAAAATGTATGAGAAAAATAGACGAGCATTACGTCCTAAAATTAAACATTGACTTTCCAGTTAATAGATGTTCATTATTCTTGCAATTTCATATTGGTTTTAATTTTAACTAGTTTGACACAATTATGCCATAAATCCAATGTAGTAAGTTCACCATTTTGAAACTCATGCTCTGAGAAAAACTGCTGCTAATTTACATAGAATTATTATTACTCAGGTTAATAAGAGCCCAAATTTCCATTTTACAATACTACGTATTCAAACAGGTTTTTTGTCCATTTTCAACAATAAGCGACATAATAATTACTACAGAACCTTGCCGCAACATTAATTAGCGCTTAATATGATTATCTCAAAAAATTTTAATTGCAGCTCTTAACCGAGGAAATTATTGCAAATTACTCTTCTTGATCGAAAAGTCCAACAATTATTTGCAAATTCTTTCATTACCTTGAATTGCCTCGACATTTTCTTAAAGGAGTGGCTTAAATTTATGAAATAGTTTTTCTATTTTCTTCTTGCTAAGAGGTTCAAGTGCATTTATAAAATCACAATTAAAATTGAATGACGTCTTCTTCCATGAATTTAGGATTAATTTGTTTTTGTCCTACCAAAACCAGAAGTATATTCATTTAATGGGTTAATAGATTTTTTTAACCCCAATATTTGTGATAACCCAAGAATTAGTCATGCGGTCCACAAGGATCTGGATTAGAACCTTTGTTCTTCTCAGTTAGCGATAAATTTTGTTTTTGCTAAAGCATATAATGTATTTTTGAAAATATGAGTGGCCATAAAAGCAAAATAATTTAAATGATTAAAAATGTCGCTCATTCATTCCTTTATTAAATTGAAATTACTTTTTTCTTCGAGGAACAGATATATTTAAATTGTTTTAAGATGAAATAAAACTTGAAGATTTATAAAACAACTCTCATTAGAAGTTAATACATTATAAACTTAAAATTATATATTATTGATAATAAACAAAAATTAGGTACATAATTTCATTTATAAATTACTATTGTCCTTACGTTCTACATTTTGCAGCCATTACTGCTCCCCTTAATTTTTCCATGCAGGTCCTGTTTGATATTTATTTAATACGAATTCAAAAATGCAGTTTGACTTACTGACCTTAATCGATTATCTTCCCCACCGCCTCTTTTCTCTTCTAGAACTCTAATTTCTTGTTGCAGAAATTCCATTATATCCTCAATTAGCTGCGGCTGTATATTTGCAATTTGAGTTAGGAGCTCAAAATAAAAGAGTGTAAAAAACGACAGGTGCTTCACTGTAATAACCTTAAGGTGTTCTATTATGATGTTTCTAGAATGTTTAATGTTTTATAATTTATATTTAAGTTTTGTTATATTAAAGCTTTTTATTTACCTAATTTCACCTCCCGAACAAAACGCTGAACTGCTTACAATTTTTCTAAAAAGTTGTAAAAGCATAGATCGACTTGGAACTAACTCATCAACCATCAATAGATGCTCCAAAATAGTTAGAAAAGTCCCTTTCACAAATGTCTTTAACTTATCTTCTTCATTAATTATGGCATCGACAACTTCTTGAAAAATTGTTATTACCAAACAAGCATTTGGGTCAGCTTGTCTTCGCTGCATGACTAAAAACACTGAAGTGAGTTTATCAAAAACGTACAAGGCAAGTGCGTCATTGTCGTTTGTAAAAAAATTTATAAAAGGACGTGCAACGATTTTTGGGTTGTTTGACTAAAAATTTATTTATTTAAAATGTTTCTACGAAGATTTATGTAAAATGTATACTCACTATTTTGAATTGAGGAGTCCACTTAACTACCAAGTCTGTTAGGGTTTTTGAAATGTACGGATCGGTTTTAAAATTCAATTTTCCTATCCCTTGAACGATTACTGGCCAGACTTTATGGATAATCTGGGCAAATTTAGGTTCTGGTGCTTTGCCAACTTGAATATCGCTAGGAAGAATGAACCTCGTCATTGCGATATGGAAGAAGCATGAGATTTTTGACTATAAATTAAAATAAAATTGTTAAAATTGGAAAAATTTCTTAAAATTTCATACATACTTTTGTATACACTATGCTGGCGCAGTTAAAAATTACTATCGCTATAAAGCTGTAAAATCTAAAAGTCACCTCAGTTTTTTCATTTTTATCAATTAACCACTTATCGAAAGAATTAAGATATGCGTTAAATTTATCACTAATCTTAAACTTTTGCCTAAAGTCCTGGAAGAAATTCGAGTTTAATAATTTGATGATAATATAAACATTTTAAATTACCTGGCATGCCTCGTAGTTCCGTCCCACTCCAGAGACGAACACACAAAGAGGTTCTTTTGCTGAAAGTAGTTCATCAACAGGAATGTTGCATACTTCCCGGAAATCAGGTAGAGTACAAACTATTCTAGTTAAGCTAACTACGTCCTGTAACGTAAAATAAGTAATTAAAACTAATAAATAAAACATCATTAAAAGTGACGCAAATAAAATGAATTATCGTTACTAGTGATGATTATATAAAAAATAATTTAGTCTTTAAATTACTTATAATTAGTCAACTTAATTAAATTACTTCCTACTCTGAACTAATGAATTTTTATCAAAATACTTTTCGTTTCAAAATAGTAAGCCTTATGAATTACTCTCTCTTAAAATTACTAATTAATATTTTTTTTAATATACAAACATTTTGAGGCTTTGGTTAAAATTTATATTTTTCAACTACAATCACTTAAAATAGTATCGTGAATGGATTCCAATTTCAAATTAGGAACGCAACCACAAAAATAATAATAAAGGTAATTTTTAAAATTTACCTCATTATTAGCTGAAAGCACAACTAAACTCCTTAGCCAAACTTGAATAATTGCGGTGGAATCAACAGAATCTGATTTCGACGACGACAACACTGAAAGTAAGAATTTTGGCACTGCTCTAAAACAAAAAATGAATTCCATATACAATTAAATTATTATTGTCTGATACTTACTCTTTGTAGACGGTATTTGCGTCTAAGAAAAATCTGAATAATTTCTGAAACTGATCGTCACTGGGCGTAATCAGGCAAAAATCGGAAGCGAGCAGCGGTAACCATGTCGAAAAATTGTTGGAAAAATTCTGTTTCACAAATGGTAAAACATGAGCTGTAAGGGCTTTGATAACTTTAGGCCCTCCGTGATCAACGACTGACGCCATAGAAGCTGTATTTTCCTGAATTCGTCCTAAAGCTGAATGTAGCGCTTCTAAAACTCTATCTTGTTCTGCAGGAGTACAAGAACTTAAAAAATTGGGCAACCAAGTATCTATAAAAGAAAACGAATTAATATTGTAAATACACACCAATAAAAACTCCCTACCAATAAAAAAATGTTCTCCACGATCGAAAGTTGTTGAGAGTTTAAAAATTTCGCAAAATCCATCTGCTATAATTTTCGAAACACCCAAATCAAATTTTATGTTAGTCAATTGTTCTAAAACTTTAGTCACATACTCAGATATATCTAAAGATTGTTCTGAGAATAAAGTTAGTAACGCCATGTGACCTTTCGCTAGAGCTATTTGCCTGTTAACTGATACTTTCTCAAGAGGTATGCACAATAATTTATCTTTTAGTTTAGGAGCCTGTAAAACATCAACTCTGCAGTTATAATTATAATATTGTCCTTGGAATTATTTTTTCAACTTACAATTTCTTTTAAATCAGCACTAAGAGCAAGCGAGAGGAAAAGTTCTATTAGATGATGAATTCCTGTTTCGTTCAAAGTTAAAAATCTAGCCGCACTGAACTTGGAGTAAATTCGTCCCAATATTTTTTGAGTTTGATTTCCTTGTCGTGATTGATTAAAACGTTCTACCGTCTTCCCCAAAATTATCGTGAAAAGGGCAAAACTTGACAAATTCGCGTCCGGTAAGCAATTTTGGAGTAAATTTTTCATTTTGGTTAAATATCCTTTTCCAGATGTACTGAAAGCCGTTATTTATTAACAAAATTAACAAGCTATTGAAAATTTTAAAATTTGCTGAGCGTTCGCAGTTCTAATTATGCTATAGCTTACCTTACTACAGCTAATTTACTTGGCGACGATCCAGATATGAAGAACGAAGAATTGATTTTTTTATGGAAGAATTCCCACAAAATCATTGGTATGTTAGCCTTCGGTTTCCACCTTCAAAAAATTATTTGTGTTTATGATGTTTAAAGTTTTACTAAATTTTACCATTCTAAAATAATTGGCATTAAAGTGCACAAAAAAGTTCTTGCGGACTCCTCAGATGAATTCATTTCAAAGAATGTTTCAACTGTAGTTTCAAGCAAATCAAAATTTTCGATAATCTAAATAATTTAAAATTAGTTTTTAAATCTTGATTGTTTTTAAAATAATAGTTACTCTTGGATGAGAAGATCCATCAAAAATTCCATTTGGCTTAAACCCTTGTAACCGCACTACTCCCTTCAGTAACCACACAACGAACTCGGGTATATTTTGAAAGGAAAGCATATAACTCTCTAAACCACATAAATGTAAATTAATTCATATTAGCTAATTTAAAAAATAAACTTAAATTATAAAATTTTATTGAAAACAGGAAATTGCATTTTTTGTTTTCAAGAAGTAATTTTGAAACACTTTTTTACTCAACATACCAGGATCATCCCGAATTTTTTCGATCATTTTATTGAATTGCAACCAAAAACTTTCACCGTTGTTGGTATTTTCAATAAGCAATTGCATAAGTAACCAACTTTCTTTGATGCAGGTGCAAGCGAAAGGTGAACTGAACATGAGATCGGGAAGACGTTTCTAATATAAAGTAACTTTTTTAAGAATTGACTGAATCACTTTAAAAAATATAAATTACCTTTTTATATAGACAAATGGATAATATGAATAAATCTTTTAAAATGTCATTGTACTGATTCAAAAACGTTGGAGTTTCAAAATAATTTGTCTTAAAAAAAAGGAAATTGTTTTGTTTTATTTACTACTTTGGCTGGTATATTTAAGGATGCAAACCTCTTTTTCTGGATCTTCAGAATGTAAAAAATATCGTTTTAAAATTAACAAATCAAGGACCTTCCATTCCAATAAACCGTGAAGTAAATGATAAGCAGGAGCGTCACACTAAAAATTAAAATATTTTTAAAAGTTTAACGTATTTTGCATTTTAAAGAATTAACGATGTACATATAATTGTAATATTTAAGTACCAGTTTTGCTATAATTGAAATTTGGAAATACCAATTTAAGCTAAAATATATTATTATTATATTTTGTTTTTCCCAACGAATTCAAACACTTAGTAAAATAAATTTTGTTTGTTTGTACTTATATGTAAAACCAAATAAAATAATAAATCTCTTCGATGAAAATGTTCATCCGTGATATTGGCATTGATCAATTTTTGAAGAGAACTTTGTGAAGCAAATAAAATAAAATTATATATAAAGATATGATTTCCAATCGTCTGATGGAATCTGAAGAATACCTTGGAATTTGAAAATATTCTACAATATCTTAGAATAATTAAATACGGAGATTAACAAAAGATGTTCGAAGGCTGTGTATTTTAAATTAATTTTACTTATTAAAACTTACCTCATTCCCCTTAATATTACTGGCCGTAAAGATATTTTTTAGTATATCCTTAGAGCTGATTCGTCTGAGAAGAATCCTGAGACTGTGCAGTTCGTCTTTTAACTTTCCCCACATGACGTCGGACTTTGCCAAATAAACCAAGTGAAGAAGCAAGGTGACTTGCCTCCTCCTTTGGAAGAACGAGAGCTCGATAGGAGTCGAAGTGCCCTGAGTGGCCACCACCAAAGACTGGATGTTCATCCTACGAAAAACAAGATGTAATTTATATTATAGGTTTTCAAAAGATAGGTCTCACCTGGCTTGCCCAAAGACGTAAGAGGAGACGTTTTTGGAATAAATCGCTTCCAGTTTGAACCCGTGCGCGGTCAGCGCAATTTCATCTTTCACCTCGTTGTTTTCGTTGAATATGAAGAAGTTCCTGACAAAGGATTCATTGGAGAATTGCGCGTTTAGGAAATCTTCCCCGGTGCAATCGAAGCCTGGCAGAGGATTGCTGGGTGTCTCAGTTTCTTCTACAAAAATCAAATTATTGAATTAACCCCCACAGTATAGGAAAAGTGCTTTATGAGTTACCTGTTGGGATTACGGAAATCGAGGATAAAATGTCGTCGTCCTCAAGATCAAATAAATCAAAATCCATTGCAGATTCTTGAGAGATACATTTGTTTGCTTCACACAAGCACTTCGAATTTTGTTGACAGTTGATCAACTAAATAATTTGGCGGGAGACTGTTGACATGGACCGACCAAAAATTAAAAAACCTGTTTGTCAATTTCTTTTTAAAAGAGCTGAGATCTGGCAGCTCTGAACCTAAGTCTGTATCGTTCCTATTTGAAATCACAGCAAACGGTTGGAATTGAAACCCAAAACAAAGAAGGGCGAGGCAAGAGAAAGAAAATGATAAGAGGACGAGAAGACGATTATCTGACAACTTGTCAATTTCTCAGTTTTGCAAGGTGTTGCAGTTTAATGACTTTCTAATTTTTTGTTGCTGTGCTGTGACTCCTCCACGCGAAATCAACAAAAATGTCTCTGAGGCAGCTGGTCGAAGCGGACTGTGGGGGCCAGAACCCCCTCATGCAGTTCGGGAGTCAGATTGCCCGGGACAACACCTTCAAAGACGAGGGCTACTCTGGGGCTCCAGCGTCTTTTGCACCCAGGCAACAATTTCAGGAAAATGATTTTGTCAGCGAGTTCCTTGGTCAAATCGCCGCCCCACCTCAGGTAAAATCCCACAGGAGCAGGAGTTACTTTTAAGCCTTATAGATACAGATTAGAATTAAGCGCCGCTGGATTTGTTTTAATCTACAGCAATTACTCTTATCAGTCTTGAAAAATTTGCGGGTGGGATTCAAAGTCCTTTTGTTTGCTGGACTGTGGATTCCTTTAAAAATATCCACTTTTTATACAATATTTCTTTGAAAAAGTCCCAAAGTGTACTCATTTTTCAATTATGGAAATATTCATCACACCAAATTTATCATTGAATTTAATTTTATTATTCATTACCCATTTAATATAAGTAGATATTTCGCCCATGGTTCGTACCTGAACTTTTTAGCAACCCGTTCGAAGGTAACCTACTCTTTGTATCTTAGACGTTAAGAGTTTAAAATCGATCGATCTGACCTCATCGTTATCAGCTGGTTTCCTTAATTTTTCTGATAAAACATATTCATGTTTCCTGGTTATTTTGCTGCCTAAAAAATCCTAATAAATATATTTTTCCGTGAAAACCTTCATTTTTCTTACCTGTTTTCTAACTCTGGAGCCGGCGTTTATTACGTTGTTTAGTCTGGGTTGTTTCTAAAGATGGTTTATTGCTCGATTTATCGTCAATGACAAAAATTGACTTAATCTTGTTTTTATCTTATTTAGTTTGCTTATGATTAATTAAGAATCCCAAATCACTTTTAGACCTTTATTTGTCTGGTATTATATCCTAAAAACATATTAGATATGGAGTAACATTTAGAATGATTTTCTTTGAATAAATATTTTATTAATAAGAATAATATTTGTTAAATGATTGAATTAAAACGTTTGCAAAACAAAATACCTTCGAATTCTAAGAACATGCATTATTTCCCAAATTTTATAGACGTTTCAAATGGATGCCTTACTACAAGAAATGCGTGAGATAGAGGCTTCTAATTTTCAACCCCAAGTTATAAACGCTCCGCGAGTTATAGATGAAGTAACCAAAGCATCCGACTGGGCAAGTGAGTATAAAGATCCCCCGCAGGCTGGAACTTCACTGCAATCCCATGAAACACTTTCGCAGGTGAGTTCTGCAGCAATTTTTCTATAGTAGCATTTTTTTAACAATTTACTTTATATAGTTCTGGGATCAGTCTAGTAACATGATTCATGTCCAGCCCACACAAGAAAAGGTCGTTTGGGTCAAAGAATTTTTTGATGTTAATGATCAAGTAAGTTTTTAATTTTTGTTAAGGAAAAGTAGAAGCTTTAACATTATTTTTTAACAGAAAAACACTATTCAAGGTAATATAGGAAACGCTGCAGGAATAAACTACGGGGAGGTAATTTAAGATTTTGATACTTTTAAAATAAATTTTAATTTCAGTTGTAGTTTCAGAATTTTGTTCAAAGTGGAGCTGGTGCTATAGGTATGCATGAAAAATCTGAAGAAATGCCGGGTGTTTTATCAGGTGATTGGCTGGAGGAATTTCAGCAGAGTAAAGTTACAGAAGGTAGTTTGTTAAGAATTTGTATTTTACAATATTTGAATAACATTTTTTTAGCTGAACAAACACAAGATTTCAATCAAAAGTTTTGGAAAAAATTGGAAGATGAATGGAGACAAATTAGCGATGATAAGGACGATCACCCATGGTTGACTGAGTTTAGTGACTTTTATGATCCGTATAAGGTACTTTACATTTCTGACAAATAATCATTTTCTATTAAAATGTCAACAGCTAGCTTTGTTAAATTTATAATTTGAATCTTATTAATTGGCTCTTTCCTATTTTCTTTACTTCAAAATAAAACATCTTATATAGCAAAACGTGACCTTACAGGCATATAACTTCACTGAGGAGAATCCAATGTTGGAGGATATAGATGCTTTACAGAAAGGCAAAGACTTCCTTGCCAAGGGCGACATTCCTAGTGCCGTTCTTTGTTTCGAGGCGGCAGTTCAAAAAGATTCTAATAACGCAGAAGCTTGGGAGTTGCTTGGTATTTCGCAAGCTGAAAATGAAATGGTTAGTAGCGCATATTTTGTTAAGAAACTAGTTCAATTATGTGATCTTTGCAGGATCCGCACGCAATAGCTGCACTAAAAAAATCGTTAGAGTTACAACCTAACAACATGAAGGTACTTATGGCATTAGCCGTTTCATACACAAACGAGAGCCTCCAAAGCCAAGCGTTAAAGATGCTCACAACATGGCTACATTGCCATCCAAAATACAAACATCTTGTGCCTGAAAATCTTCTGCAATACGATCAGAATACGCTTACAAGTTCCTTGATCCGCGGACCTGAACTCCGAGAAATGCAAAATTTGTTCCTCGAAGCTGTGAAGCAGAATTCTAATCAAATAGATCCAGATATCCAAGAGGCCCTGGGGGTCCTGTTTAACCTTTCCTCGGAGTATGACAAGGCTGCAGATTGCTTCCAGGCAGCTCTTCAAGTTCGTCCAGATAATGCAAAAGTTTGGAATCGGTTGGGAGCAAGCTTGGCGAATGGGAGTCGATCTGTTGAAGCTGTGGATGCTTACCAGCGAGCTCTTCAGATTGAGCCTGGCTTCATTAGAGCCCGATACAACGTCGGGATAATTTGCATGAATCTGAAGGCTTACAAGGAGGCTGCAGAACATCTGATTACGGCTCTTAATCTTCAGGCCACTTCCTCTGTACGATCCGGATTACCTGAGACCTCCAGAACAAACCAGATGTCCGACACTATTTGGAGCACGTTGCGCATGGTGCTATCCTTGATGGGTCGGAGGGATCTCCAGGAATACATGGACGAGCGAAACTTGAGTGCTTTGAATAAGGCTTTTGGAGACTCTTAAGGCTGCTAAAAATAAAAAAACTGGTATAGGATGGGTGGTTTTTATGTTATTATTGTATTGTTACGTTTGAAGATGTAATGCCAAGCATATTTTTTATAAAAATATACGTTTTCAGTCAAATGGAATGTAAAACAGGTATCCATATTTTTATCCTGATATTCCTTGATATTAAATTTTCCTAAATGGTATATTGAACTTTATAAAATTACTGATCGCGGTATTGACTCTCGGAATCGAGATCATTGTACATAAGTTTTGTGAATTCCTTCTTCCTTATTCTGAAAACCAATCATTTGACAAATTTAAAAATTATTTGAATTTTTCCCTATATAACCTTATATTTGCGAAATTCAACAAACTTACGCAAAGTAGATTTGCATGACTTATGAAAATTTGGTATTTTCAAAATGTGCACTAAGTCGAAAGTCGGAAAAGCCTCTTGTGAAAATATGTATGTTTTTTCAATTTAATTTATAATTGAACAACAATTAATAAATTATAAACATTTATAAAAACTGAATAACTAAAACCTGCATGGTGTTCCCCAGCATTCCTAAATGTTTTCGGTAGTTATAAATTGTGTTTTGAATTGTTGGGCTATTATTTATCAATAATAAAGTCACCGTTCTGATAAAATACTCTTACCTGTATTAGAAATTAAACGTTTTCAATAGTTTTTGACTCCGAACAGGGTCCGCAGATAATATATTTGAAATAATAGATAAAATATTTTCTGTTTTAAGAATAAGGCTTGGTTTTTGGCAAACTCGTTAAGGTTGCAAAAACCCGACAGAAAAATCTGGTTTATTTCTAAAAAAAAGTTTATTGAGGTATTTAAAAATTTATAACTGTTCAATAAATTCTAATTATCTTTATAATGGTGTTATATCAATAGTTACGAAATTTAATTAATCGTTTTTTGTAGCTGTTGAATTCAATATTCGTTGGTAATTATTTAATTAATATTGGAATGCATTATTTGTGCCTTAATTATTATAATTGCCGTTTATACTATCGTAAACAGTGCCCATGTTATTTTTAACTACTGGAAACTTTAAAAAGCTCTATTGTTATATATTTTACGAAATATTTATAACTTTTGATTCCCGGATTTTCCTGGCAATTCCCCGGCAATGCTCTTGATTAGGAGATCGACCTTTGCACCTGAAACGGAATGAAACTGAAATTTAGATGTTGACATTCTCCGCCACTCACCGAAGTCTATCTGCAGTTTGTCTTCACCCCAAGAGCCCACAGTTCAGAATCTTTTAATTTTTATCGTCTTATTTCGGTTTATTTTCTACGATTTTCCTACTTTTGTATTTTTGTAGAGTACGTTAAATAATTTGTTAATTGTTAAGCTCGAGAATGTCTGCAGTGACAAAGGGTAAGCAGCCGTTTGTTTGATAATAAAGTGAATTTGCCGGCGCCTTATCTCCAGCATGATTTGCTACTCTGCGATTTTGTTGAGCTTTGGAGCTGGTTTAATTATGCGTAGTCATAGTTTGTTTTTGTTATGAACAAAATTTGATTTGATTAATTCTTTAAGATTTTTACCTGAGCAAATTTGAAGAAAGTTATCCAATTTCTTGAGAGACCAAAGTTCATTTACCATTCTTTGGACTTTCTTTTTGATTTACAATGTTGCCAGCCGAGGATCAGAGGTTGATTAGGCGTTTTATAATAATTGGTTGAAAAATTAGAATTTGATGTTAAAATCCACGAAGAAATTAAATATTTTTCGATAATGAAATTTAAGTTCTCTTATCTTAACTTATATGGAATATATATGATATATTTCGTAAACGCATTCATTTCATCTTTTCTCTAAGACTAGATTTTTATGACTTCTTGATTAATATGATAACATTTCTGGGACTATTGACATTTTTTTTATCTGTGTTAATCTATGTACTAAATTATTGCACAATATAATAATTAGGTTTTATTGTAATGTCTATATCACATATATGTAACTCACCGCGTCAGTGAGTTATATGTGATCTACAGATTATAACGATTTTACATTTTTAGTGATAGTATTATTTGTTACAGAAATTAAAATGTATTCCATTATTACTAAATAAAATTTTTTTAAAAGAAAAAATAACATTGTAATAATTAGATTTGCACTATTTCAGGCTTAACAGTCCGTTTAGAAAATATTTAATATACATATGTATATTAAATGTTTCTTCTTAATTTTAGTAAATTGTGGGAATTAGATATACAAAAAGGGAGAGATTTTATTTTTTTATGTATAATAAATTGATAAATTGCACTATTACAATATCTTACGAAATTGTGTAAATATTATTTTTCTCAGGAATTTTTATTGTTGGTGCAAAGCGTACTGCTTTTGGTACCTTCGGAGGAGCATTTAAAAATGTCACTCAAACCCAGTTACAAACAGCAGCCTGCAAAGCTGCTTTAGATTCAGCAGGTTTACGTCCAGAACAAGTAGATTCGGTGATTATTGGAAATGTTCTATCGGTAATTCAGCAAATAAATGAAATTAAATCGGAATAGTGAGGTTTTCCCAAAAATTATTTACAGCTGTCTTCAGCGGACGGTATTTACGTTCCTCGTCATGTTGCCCTAAATATTGGAATTCCTCAAGACAGACCCGCTTTGGGAGTAAACCGGCTCTGTGGCTCAGGATTTCAATCGATTGTTAATGGTGCCCAGGACATCCTCCTAGGGGCCGCAAAAGTGGCCCTCACCGGAGGAGTCGACAACATGTCACAAGCACCTTTCGTTTCCAGAAACATGAGATTTGGGACTATCCTAGGAAGCAATTATTCAATGGAGGACTCCCTTTGGGTCGGACTCACTGACTCATACTGCAAACTACCAATGGCAATGACTGCTGAAAATTTGGCCGACAAGTTCAAGATTCCTAGGGAAAAAGTTGATGAATTCGCACTGCGTTCACAGAAGTTATGGAAGAAAGGTAAATTAACTTTTAATACTCTTTGGTGGATGATTACAAATTTTTGGGACTAGGTCAGGACGAGGGTGCTTACAAAGCAGAAATTGCCCCGTACAAACTTAAAGTCAAGGGAAAGGAAGTCGATTTTGCTGTTGACGAGCACCCAAGGTAAATGTGAAATGCATGAAATAAATTTATTTACTCTTATGTTTAACGTTTTTCTTCTAGGCCACAAACTACCCTCGAAGGACTGGCGAAGTTGCCATCGCTTTTTAAGAAGAATGGCACAGTCACCGCTGGAACAGCTTCTGTACTTTTTGTTCTTGAATGCATTTCGAATTCATCTAATTTTCCTTCTCTTAGGGAATCTGTGATGGAGCAGCATCCGTAATTGTTGCTTCTGAGGCGGCCGTGAAAGAATATAATCTTAAGCCACTGGCCAGGCTTGTGGCCTACTCAGCTGTTGGAGTTCCGCCAGAAATAATGGGTTTCGGCCCGGTTCCAGCTATCCAAAATGTCCTTAAAGTTGCTGGGGTGAACAAGGACGATGTAGACCTTTATGAAGTAAGTATTTTAATTGTCATTGAATTTAAAATATGTTTCTATTTCTAATTTGATCTCCAGATAAATGAAGCCTTTGGTGTCCAAACTTTAGCATGCGCACAGGAACTTAAATTGGACATGAACAAACTTAATGTGAATGGTGGTGCAATTGCATTAGGGCATCCTTTGGGCGCTAGTGGTTCAAGAATCACAGGACATCTAGTCCATGAGCTTCAGTAAGATTTAACTAATTTTTTCCGAGTTGATTAGATTAATAATGTTCTTAAATTTCAGACGAAAGAAATTGAAGAGGGCTGTAGGCTCAGCTTGCATTGGTGGAGGACAAGGCATTGCTTTGCTTCTCGAAGCTGTTTAAAAAGACTTCCCATTTACAATTTATAAATCTAAAACCTTTTTTTTTATTTTAAATAATAAATGATTAAAACAAAGTTATATTGTTATTTTTATATTCTGGATTTCCAAAACCCGTAATGCCGTTTTTTGTCGAATCTGTATTTTTTTATCTGGAACCTCAGATCCTTAATTAAGGAGTGATTCAGGTTTAGATCCCAGAATAATTATAATCTGTGTATATTTATATATATAATATAATTGTTTATAGAAATCAGTCAAATGATTAATTTAAAAATTTCACTAAAACATGGAACATTTTAAACTTACCTAACTCAGGAAATGCAAGCAAACCAACCGACAAATATTTGTTATTTTTATATTCGTCAGTACTGTTCTTAAATAAAGGTCTGAGGTCTAATTCAAATCTGTGGTGAAAGTGTATACTCATTTTGTGACTTATTGTTAGTATAAAACCTAAAAATTATAATAATAAAATAAAGTTAATTTTTAAATACTTCTAAAGTTCTATCGTTTGTTAAGGGACATTGAGCCCAAAACTATCTTACATCATTTTCGACATTGGCGAAAAATCTCACTGAAAAAATATTCAATCAATCTTTATGGAATTTTTATTATATCTTTATAATATTATTACATTCTTGATTAATCTGTGAGTATAAAAATTAATTCTTTTTGTTCCTGATGTTGTAAGTTGATATCTCATGGATGGCTTTTTACGGTAAATTAATAAATTCAGACATTTTGCTGTTTCTTTTTTCAAATTATAAACATTGCATTGCTAAAATTCAGAAGGTAAGAAGTTATTTTAGAGTGTAGTAAAAATGTTAAAAATGTCACTGCAATAGAATTGTTTATAAATAAGAATTTAACTATTATGTATTTGTTATAGATATGTAATCGATGCTAGTAAGGAAATAGTCGTTTCGTTGTTATATTTAAAAGCATGAAAAATGTTTGCCATAATTTATAATAAATAGGTAGTTGTGAAGAGTGGAAGGATTTTATGTTGAATATGACGTATTTATATTATTAGTTTATTATTTTGAAGTTGGTATATTCATTATAGTACATATACATATACGCAAATTTATTTAGTTTTCGAATTTTATTAAAGTGAATAAAATGATGCAGGTAAAGTTATATGTACTGGCAATAATTTAGTTACTCACGTACGCAACTAACTACTTAGCGAAATCATTAATAAAAGCGTTTCTTACATTTATTTTATGAAATGCGATCATTAGAAAATAAATTAAAAATAAACATATCTTTAAATAAATTTAATATACTGTATATATTTCATAATTTATGGAATGACCAGTTTCATTTTCAGACTCTAAGTAATTATGTCATTTCGTTAATGGTCATTTCCATTGTCTTCCTTGAGCGCAACATGAAACCACTTACTTCGAACTTCCTTACATCTTTTAAGAGCGACGGGGAGTCATCGATCTCCACAATATCTGTAAAATCCGATTAGGATTGTATTCCATGTGCACTGTATGTATGTAGCCACTGACCTAGAAGTGCTTTTAAAGTCGAAGATGTCATTCAACCCAGTTTAAGAGAAGATTATCGATTTCCAGATGTACTTTATCGTAGATACTCCAGGTTTTCTTTGTGCATATAATAGGTTAGACTCAAAGTCCAGTAGAGTTAAAGAGTTTGGGTATGTAAGTCTTTTGAGAGTTTCCAGGAGTAACCAGGAATGGGCTATATCTGGTGGCCTTTAGCCCCTGCGAAAATGTAAACAAAATTGCGGAAGTTGCCGAGTTGGTGTAGAACCACGCAATCTCATGAAACGCATGCCATACAACCGTAGAGACCACGTGTTCGACTCGCCGATAGTAAGACAAAAAACGTAAACAAAACTTTTCGTAACAAAGTCTGTTTTCGGGCGTAGCATACCTCAGTATCGTAAGAAGGTAGTGGTGTTGTTCCACGCATGTCCTTTCTAAGGATTGCTAAAGAAAGTGTAAGCTTCGGAAGCTTTTATGGATTGTCGCTGGGACGCATTGCATACACCGGTGTCTGCAGAGGGAACCAGTATGAAACTGGTAGTCGTTTTGTTAGGTCGGTCTAGTTGGCTCGTCTATTTTCCTATCTAGTGCTATCTGTATCTTTAGAAGAAATGCTTAATTTCGACTTTCAACAGTTTTTTCAACTATTTAACTATGTATTTCTACGCCTTGAAACCTCGCCTGGCACTCGTAGCTCAACCTTCGAACACCTGGCTTAAGAACATCGCAGCCCCGCATTGAGGATATAACCCAGTTTCAAAAGTTACAAAACGGATATACCCACAAATCAATTTCGTATTCATACACCCTATTGAGATGTAGTCGGTGGGTTTGTGTGCGGGAGCTTTTATTTAGCGGCGTCCTATATACGCGAAAATGGATTAACCAGCGATAACAGTTGTAAAGTTCGGGTCGTCGTTATACCAAATGTAGTACGACACTGCGTCTCGAGTGTGCGTGCCCCTAACCGTGCGTGAAGTCAGAATGCGGGTGTAGTGGTGTCAACTACTGGATATATTACGGAGCCACCGATTGTCCCGATACAGTTCTTTTATCAGCGCCCCAAGACGCATACCGCCGCTTAGGGTGACTTGAGGGTGGCTCTATTTCTTGGTGCTCTATGTTTGAGCGGCTAAAGTCTGCAAAACTCAAGTTAAGTGACAGAAATTAAATTTCCTCAGTCAGTTAACCGTCTATCGTCTGTTTGTGGTGACGGAGCTTTAATGAGGTGCTGCACTTTGAATTTCGGAGGAAACTTTTCGAGGCGTCTTGGCGAGGAGGCGGCGGAACTCTGGCTGCCACAGGAGGTACGAATGTTTTGCTTTTTATTTCACTTCACCTTTTCTCGCATTCTGTCTGAAACCTACTTAAGAAAGTTAGTAAGTGACCTATGGAGGAACAGGGTTTAATTGGATAATGCTTTAAGACGTGAAAATTGAATTCGTTTTGAGTTTGTATTTTAGTTATAACTGACTGTGGGGACATTGATTTTGTTGATTGGTAGACACTTTGGCTGCCAATTAGAGAACGATTTCTTTTGCTTCTTTCGGACTGACGAAGATTTTCTCAGTCTGACTGACCGATTGGATTAAGGTGATTAATTTGTTAATTTGCATCTCAGAGCGCTAGGGTATTTAGGTAACCTGTAATTGGACAATTTTACTTATGGTTAATTAAAGAGTGAACAACGGCTTAATTGGATCGGATTTGTCGACTTTTACAAGAAAGTAATAAAGTTTGAATTAATCCACTGGGCGGAGTTCCTGCATAAAGTTTTTAAATTAGTCGATCTTTTCGAGCATACTCAAATTAGATATTATTATGATAATAAAGTTTTATTTCAATATAAATGTTCTATTAAGGAATTAAATTTTAGACGTAAAAAGTTTCATGTAGACCCATTAAAACACATATCAAGCAGACTTTAGAGGTCTAATTAGTATGCCACCTCAAACTCTATTAGCACTCGAGTTATAGGTACAACTGGTAAAAATACTTGATAATTTACATAAGCTTAAAAAATGTACGTCCTGTTAGGACAGTGATAAAATATAAATAATATGCGAAGTTTAGTGTTAGTTAGTTAGGTAACGTCTGATTTTTTTTTTATCTTAATTTCTTCTAAATTTTAAGTTCTTCCTCTAATCCTTTTTCATGGTGCATTTTAATCTATAAATTTGCATTCTTATGCTTTATCTTTTCATCAATTTGAAAAATTAATGAAACGCATTTTACAACATTGAATAATGTACAACGCCATAATATTAAAGAGTTAAAGACAGAAAAGGAAGAAATATACAATTAACCTTGAACTGCGACTTAAAATTTAAATTCACTTTTTAAAAGTTATGCCTTATATCGAAAAAAATCGAGTATAAAAAAGTTGGTAAGAAGCTCCAACAAAATCTTCTTGTTCTCAGGTTTCACGGTGTAAAAATTGATATTTTTTATAAATGGTGAACAACTTTAACATTGTTTTCTAGAGCTGAATTTTGCAGATTAAGAACATATCTCGCTTGAATTTGAAGTGTTTTGAAACACTCTTATTTTAGTAGGTTTACAATTCACTTTTAGTATTATTTAATTTTAATTATAATCTGTGCAAAAATGTATGTAATCATAGTTGTACTACATAAGACTAATTTATATATTTTTAAAAGATGTCTCAATTCAAATGACTTTATACATTTCACATAATTATAAAATTTCATCTTGATTTTAAGTTTGTGCAATAGAATTATCTCTATTATATGATAATTTACAACTTCAGACTTTATACTGCACACTTCATATATGTATGTATGTATGTAGTTGAACTATAATATAATTTGAACTATTATTTTTATGGTGGAATTTTAATAACAAAAGATAATAATATTTACAATTTCTTGATAGTTCGTCGTTAACGTAAATTTTATAGTGATTGTTATAAGTTAAATAAAGTCTTTAAAGATGTGCTCACCCCTTTACTTTTAATTAATTATATTGTTAAGTTTCACGGTTAATTTAAGAGGTATTAAATTGAAGTCTTAAATCGCCCTAGGAAAACATTTAACTCATTATCCTTCTTCTAATTGATGGCAGAGTAAGGACATGAAGAAGTTGAACCCCTTTACCAGCGGGACAGGAAGAAGTCTACTAATTGTTAGTGTGAGGCTTTCTAGCATTTCATGTTCTATTCTGGCGCACATCGTACTACTATCGTAATGGTTCACGCTAAGAGCCCTTTCATGTCTATTTAGAAATAAATGACATGACAGCTCTTTTACTTTTCCCTTTTAATCTTTCCTCTAATGGGAAAATCAATGGAAGTAGCAGAGTTTAGAGCTTAGAAAATACAAACATAGTTTCAACAAACGACTGCGCCTACTTCTACTTGTTTTGGTGCTATATTCAGTACAAAGGATCAATCTAGCTTTATTAGATTTCCGAGAAATTTATGTGGTTTTAAAATTAAGTCATTAAAACACCATCGTTACTCCAATGCGGTCACCCAGGAAACATCAAACTTGTTTTGCCGAGCCTTAAGCAGCCTTCACAATTTATTATTTAACCTCTTCAGATATTGTGACAGTTAGTGGAGTAGACTTTTAATAATTAATACCATTTAAATTGACCTTGAGCATGTGGAAAATTTTTCTATTTGTTAACCGCTTAAAATCAAACAATATTTTGCTGACATTTTGAGTCATTATAAACTATAGAGCTTTTCCACGGAAAACGATCCTTTGGGGCTTGTAGGTAGGCAAAACTACCTGACAGGCTTTAGATATTTTGTAGACGAAAGTAAATAAATGAGGAAGGTATTCACAAGTTCAAACATTTAAGACATGAAAGACGTTTTTAATCAAAATTTCGAAAAGTTTTATAGTTATTCATATGAAAAATAGAGGTAAATCCAAGCAAACTAAGTTACTTATTCTAAACGCAAAGATTTTCAATAAAAGAAAATAATTACAGTCGTAGTCTATTAGCAAAACAGTTCCATAATTGCGCCAGCGAAAAGGACTAGTAAATTTTTTAATATAGTTTAAATATCGAAGTTCTTATAAAACACCTATTAATTTTATCCTACTATTTTTTTTATATTAGTTGTTTATAATATTTTCGAAATCATTTTACAATTCCTTTTCATTAATATTGATGATTTAACAATTTTAAAAATAATAACGCAAGCTAAAATTTCAGCAATTCTTCTATTATTGGGTGCTCAATATCAAGCATCGTTTACCCATGATGAAAAAATAAATTTCCAAAGTCATCCTCAATTAATTATTTATAAGATGCATTCCAATTCTAAAATTAATTAAAAAGGTATTTTAACAAAATTGAATTGACCGCCTCATCAGTGTGCAAATATACAAATTTTTTCCATGTTTATAACACAACTTCCTTTTCCTGTCTTGAATGAACTTCGTATAAAAATTTATTAGATAACTAACTTGAACCTAACTTGAAATCACTGTCTCTTCAATTTCCGCCGCTCTTTAAAGTAAGGGTATGACAATTTTCTTTTAGGTAAGCACCTATTTTCAATCTCCGTATAATTTATCAAAATTTGCAAAATCACTAACAAGTCGGTACCCAGCGATTATCTCAACAATTCAAATTTAAAATTTCCAAGAAGCAATCAATCTCTGTCAATGTAAGTTTGCTAATGTGCAAATATAAGTATCTCCGATATGCTAAGTCTCGATCATAACTTTTTAGCTCTTTCATATTTTCCACGATATTGGGTGTCACTCAAAATAAATAAATGGCTCCGTCTTGTTAGCTCCAACTGCGTACCTTTGAATGGTTGTCGCGCCGTCACGTCGGTAAAATAGGCAAGTGCTCATCGGAATTTCAGATCCTTCAAAATGTATGCCAATAACAGAGGAAGCTGAGAAAAGATTTAAATTTCCCTTAACAAAACTTTGGATCCTTTGGAACATTTTCACATACCACTTTTCTTTGATGAAGGACATGTACGAATCAGTCGTTCGGTTTTCTGTAATGAAATGTTTATTGACTCGAATGTTTTTTCTCAAATATCCTTTGACATAAATCGTTCACATAATATAACAAAGAATAATATAAATTTACACGTGCGACGATTGGCGAACGGGTCCTGCATATAAATGGTACTAGTTTGGCTTTTAGGAGACAAGAAGAGTTAGGGATATGGGAAAATAATATGTAATATGTGATCATTTGTTTTGTTTCTAGAATAGTGCTGACAGTTTATGAACATTTCATTTATTTATGATAACTCAAATATATCTGAGTGAAGCTAATTTAATGGTTGCAATAATCCAGAACTATCTTATAAAATTCTCTTTCAATTAGGGCAATTAAATTTTAGTTATAAATTATATGAAGTAATAGAGTCCTTCTTTTTATTGGTTATCCTGAAGAATTTAAGCCAAATTTATGGAGACACAAATGTTTAACATTTTTGAATATGTTATAATGCTCCTTTCTTTATATTATTCACTTGATCTATTAAAGATTTAAGTATAATACAAAACAGATCATTGATTTTACTATCTATAAAACTATTTAAGTTCTTCGATATAATTGTTTATGTTTTGGATTATGTTGTTAATAAAATCTCACTTCTTTAAGATGTTAAAAGTAACCGATTGTATAAAACGAAAATTAAAAGCAATATATAGCTTTATTAAATAATATGGTTACAAACATCAACATTAACACCGTGGTAAGTTCGTGCTCTAAAAGTGGTAACAATTAACAAAACTTTAAGCTAATTTTGTAGGTAATTGTGAGACCCTCTCCTTTTCTGATGCTGATCCTTTGGGGTGTGAGGATTACAAACATTCTTATCAGTCTCGTTTGGGTGCTTTGTGTCGCTGTGTTTTATCTACCAAAAATAATGTGGCATAATAATACGACATGAAATTAGGGACGAAAATTTGCCGCAGCCCTCCATAAATTTTTAAATAAATGTCACCAACGAGTTGATCGAAATGCAAATAACTTAACTACAATATTCCTCCTGTCACGGTGCGAAATCCCTTAACAATTATGTTACAAAAATTTCATCCTTTTTAATCCCCGAGCGCTGTTCTTACCACAAAAGGACAATGTTTTCTTCAGTGGAAGAGGGCTGAAGAGGGGGCTCTGTAGTGTGGCACCTCGTCGTGCATAATTACGGCATAACGCTGTTGTTTTCCCTTATTATCCAGAAAATCAATTTTCCTTACAAGAACGACGGCGTTCACCTCTGTTGCTCTTTCTGAAGAAGGTGGCCTCTTTTGGCGAGGAAACATCGCCAGATTTTGCTCTGGTATTCACCTGAAAGTGGAGGGATAAATTCACTTTTTATGCTCGCTGGCGCAATAATCCGCCGTCAACATTATGCGCTGCATGAGGACGAGCGCAGAGCCTCTTCTGGCCCGCCGTAAATTTTTCAACTTTTCCACTTAAAGCTTTGTGCTAAAAACAAATATAGGCATCCTCTCAAGTTTTCGTTTTCACAGCGTTTTAGGAAATTGGGTCAACAATATACCGAGGAGGATCGCATGAATTTTAATATCCGTGCAATATGAAGGTGCTTCTGCAAAGTGCCTGCATCTAATGTCTCCGCCCGCGACGCCTCGCCACCTCCTCCGGCTGGGAAATCCGCCGCGACGCCTGACACGAGATTCGATGGAAGTGATTCGTGGTGATTTTCAGCTTAGTGGCAGTCCGTGCCGACTCCGGGGAAAGAGGATCCTCAAGGACAATGACGTACTCCTCACGTATGCTCCCAGCTTCCAACAATAAGATGCGTCGTGCTCTTCGATGCAAATTAAATACTAAAATGCAAAACCTCCTCGTTTGCTTTCAAAGATATAGAGACACTCTTTCGGATCCCCCATTGTCCACTATAATTCGTGAGGAGCTCAGATATTTCTAGTAGATGTCTATTTTAATTCTTTTTAAAGCACTATTGTAAGTTTAGTTTTTGGCCTTCATTATCCTTTCTTCTCTGCAATTGAAATGAAAAGAAAAATATTGGTTGAAATAACTAAAATCTGAAGTTGAAATAACCAAAATCTGAGGTTGAAATAACCAAAAATGTACCAAGCAATAAGATTTGAGTTTGAAAAATAGTTGATAGCCCCACATAGGACCTTAAACAAAGAATATCTTCACTAAACATTTTTTGACGAACTTATAATTTTATTTTCATTTATAAAATGTTTGATAGTTAATTTATACTATGTATGTGCAGATTACGATAACATTTTTCGATGTAAGATGAATATTCAAATGTTAGTAAAATTTGTGTAGCAGTCATTTTTAGAACTTCATTAAGTTTTTCCTCAAAACTAGTCAAGCGATTCGAATAGAATTTGATTAATTAAAGATAGTTGAATTTGCAAGTCAGAGGGGCAAGTTTTTGATTATTTTATTAAAAATTACAGGTCATCGTGAAAAAACTAAAAATTAATTTAATTCTAGACTCTAGTTATCTGCTGTATTCCTTTCCTTTCTTTTTAGTTCCATTGAGTAGAGGTTTCATTTCACTACCTGCCGCCAAAAGCAAGAAGTCCGGTTATCGTGGGATAGTTCCCAAATGTATTCATTGTACTAACTTGAAATTTCCACAGAAAGTTTTAAAAATATTATTCTTTAAGAAAATGCAAAACAAAGCTGAGTACCCCTAACCCCTTATTAAATACTAATTGATGGGTATAATCGATGTACTATGTATATATGTATATGTACATTTAAAATTTACTTTTTATGATAATAATAGAATGAAATTAGTATCCAATTACCAAAAAGTATAAATAGAATATAAAATGGCTTATTCGATATTTTATGTGCTTATTATTTAGAATATGTACATGAAGATTGCATATTTTTATTGGTTTTACAAAATTGGTTATAAATACCATAATTCGGCCTCAAATTTCTGAGGATTTTCATCAAAATAGCTATGTGGCACATATTTTCCATCTTAATGCTTTTTCTCTCAGAAACCTTAAAGATCTTTTGGTAATAGCCACTCCGACTTTTATGTGTGGCACTCAAGTACTTGGCTATTTCAAGAAAAAACATAAATATTCGTGACGATTACCAACTCCAATTACAATTAAGAGAAAGAGCACCCGAAGGTGGGTGGTAATAGGTGCAAATGAGTGGATGGTATGTTGTATTTTGTTACTGGGCCACCAAATAATTGTATGGGGGCATACATTTCCAGTGGCTGTTTCGCTTAAATATCTGTGATGTGCTGGACCATTTACGATACCTTTGCAAAAGAGAATTTCAATGGTGATTATTTTTTATTCATATACCTTTTTATATGAAGGTAACAGAGCGTAAAAATATCTTAACCATTCGCAAGCATATCAACAATTGTTGGATTGATTTTAAATATGTACTTACTAGAAAACAAAAAAACAAACAAATTATTCAAATGTTTTTATTCGTATATGAAGTTAAAAAAATTGGCAGCTTTTTCGGAAAAGAAGTTCAAATCAACATTCAAAATTAACCAAAAAGAAAGAATGATTATATTATTTTTTATATTAAAATGAAAGAAAGTTGAGCAATTAGAATACGTGGGTACTTAATTATATTAACAAAAAGAAGTTACATTTTGAGCTTAATGGACTACAATCAGACAAATACAAGAACTAAGTAAGGAGTGGAAAAATATTAAAATCTTATTCCTTTCTTTTGACTTATCTTAATGAGCAATGAAAACGAAAATTTCGACCTATTTTATAGTTCAAATATAAAATTGTGCTCTAAGTCTTGTATTATTTAAATTTGATTATAATGATTGAACAAAGGTTGTATTCAATGGGGTTAGAATAAATAACTTAACTCCATTAAATAATCATCAGACATAGTTTAGGAGTCAATTTACTGACGAATCATGATATCGATTCGCAGAATATCATTCCATAACCTGTTATGTATGTATGCACAGTCGCGATTTGTAAATGAAATATTAATATTAATTATTCCCAAAGTAAGCAACTGGTAATTTCGCTTAATTCATAATGTTTCATACAAACATAAATACATATGTGAAATACTCACAAGTCAACATGAAGTCGCTGCGTGCCTTCCGCGAGATGAACTCGTATGATATTTCATTTTACCACCCTAATTGATTGCTAAGGTTTTACTGCTGTTCGTGTGCATCAAGTTTTAATCTAAAGCAACGTTTTTCATTCGAAGCCCAGATTTTATGGCAATTTTATGTTTATTGCAAGGGAGTACAACCTCCTAAATTCTTCCAAATGGTCCAGATATAAATTTGAAAAATGTTAGCACCTTACATCTGGGGAAATACATATATCCCACTTTTAGTCGTAATGATATAAGATAAAATGTGTTAAGGAGTTTAGGACGTGATTGGGATTAAATTATTTCTCAATGCGATAAATTCGCCGTTTCTCGATGATGAGGGTAGCATTTACGATGAGAATTCGATACCATATACGAAAAAAAAGCATTTGTTTTGGGGAAATTTACTAATTTATGCCTCTCTTAAAAGGTTTGCTCGCCTTCGATCAAACTTTTGTTTGAAACAGCAAATTGTATAGTCTTAATAAAAGGTATTGTTATAGCCTTTTATACCTTTAGTGAAACCTAAGGGAATTTTATTGTACGAACACCAAAAATACATAGATTTATCCAAATCCCGAGATTATCTAGTCCCTATTCACTGAGGGAGTTTTAAGATTCTTTGAAGCAGGCCAAAAAGAGGCGTGTATTATGTTCAAATTGAATTCAAAAGAAAAGCTGGGTTTTTCTTCAATTTCGTTTTCATCAAAATTCTAAAGAAAGAGGAGAGCAATCCACCGGCGGACACTCAATGCGTTATTCCCGTATCCCACTCCTTAAAGGCGGAATAACCAGGTAAATAGAAATAAAAGCAAATCATATAAACGAGCCTATATCCCGAGCTTTTTTGGAGTATAAACTCCCCCGCAGCTCAGTAGGACTCTTGAGCGTTCCTTGAGTTTAGGCTATAAGTCCTCGTACACATGCAGATGACTTTTAATAAATTTCTTTTCGCCGAAACACAAAGTCGCATGTCCCAGTGTACCCTTAGCTCCAATGGGAACATCCGGACCAGCGAAAATATGCAAATATAGGGGAGAATCTCTGCCGTGAAGTGTGACATTGTTATGTTAAATTGGGAGCCTTTCGGATTATGTTACTGCTTTGTCTGCAGAAATTGTAATTTGCGGCGATAAGGTACCCCGCAAAGGGCACGGACGTCTGCAAATACAATAAACCGTCGAAATTCGTGCCTTTACTGTCAAATTCTTGATCCCTGATTTTGGTGCTGATGGGACCGCCCCAATGCACCCCTGGGAAAAGGCAAAATCTCGTCCAGAGGGTTCAGAACGGAAATCCATCAAAGTTTTATTCTCTGTCCACTTGCCACTCGAGTGGCAAAAGGAAATTTTTTTGATTTTTTCGCACCTCTTTTATTGGTATTGGACGGGTAGGAACAACGAACCCAATGGAAAATAAGCTTATGAATCAATAACGCCCCGGGTTCTTTTTTATTTTTGAATTGCTCTTGACACCGGAGGTGAATTCGATTAAATAGCGCGAAAAAATCCTCTGAAGTTTTTGAATTTTAAATTTATTTTTGTCATTATCGCAAATTGGAATATTGGAGTTTTTTGCACGTTTAGCTTTGGCCGAGCACAAAATTACTTTGATTTTAATTAAAATTTGTTAAATGCTTTTACCATCAGCACGATGAAATTCAGGAAATTATTTTATATATGTATGTCTAATTCAGTGATTTTACGATATAAAACAGATTTTGTAGATAATTTCATTTAAAATTTAATTTGAGAAAAAAATATATTAAGGCTGTGGAACGAAATTGGCATAACATTGTTTTAGAAATTTTCAAGCAACCTAAATAGATAAAGTTCACATTAGGTATTTCGCTAAACGTAGCTCTGTTTTCCAATAATTGTTTTTCAACTAGCTATTAGTTGACAATTTTTCGATTTTTGATTGCTAGCTTTTGAACATAGTTTTGAACATAAGAATCAAAATGGACCTCTTTTCTGTTCGTTGCATTGAGCTTTTCTATTATGTTGTACCATAGAAAAACTAAGTATCTAATCACACACAAAACAGTGGCATACTTTTGCTCTTAAAACTGTAGAAAATCGATCAATTGTATATTTTAACTTTATACTGAAAACGTGTAATAGGGCACAAATAGAGATGGGAAATAACTTTTTTAAGGTATCTGAATTCCTTGTAGGAAATTTTAATTAATTTCACGCCTTGAAAACCATGTAATTACTTTTTAATAAAACATCACAACCCCGTGATATCCTGTTTAATTTCAGTTTTAGTCAAAAGAAGTCATGTTGACTAATTTTTGAGTTCACGAAAGTTGCTTCAAATTCAACTTTCCATATGCTGGATGCATTTGCTACGTAAGTTATTTATGTATTATATAACATTTTGCACTTTTAGCAATTAATATTGCATATGCAATTATGTTTGTATATCAGAAAATAGGGCTCATGTTAGGGTCAAATTGACACTGTCTCAACGACGTGTGCGTATCCATTTTAATTTATCTTTCTCTCTGGTCGGCTGACTTATCGAAAATCGACGTAGTCAGCACTGACGGTCAATTCAACTGACCCGTGTAAGCTTTCCTGGTTAGTCCTTGCGTAAGCAAACTGGTTAAAATAATTAGTAGGCGGAATGATTTAATCTACCACTTCAGTTTGTTTAGTCAAATGAATGATATTAATTACAAGGAAAGGCATTGGCATTGTGTTCATGTTGCCGACATTCTTGAATATCATGATAGCAAACTCTACGCATAAATAAATGTTCCTTAAATAAATTTTGCCTACACCCAGAAAAAAAAACATGTAGAAATGAATAAAAATATATGTAAAAATGAAATAAAACGTATATAGAATTTAGTGAAAAGGCAAAGCATTTTAATTTTAAATGGAAACCCATTTTATTTTTTTTAACATATTTTGTATTTTAATTTAAAATGCACATATGTATTTTTAAATATCAAATATTGTTGAAATTAAATGGTTAGACATTTAATTTTGAGAAAATAAATTTCATTTTTAAGTGAGAAAAGTAATTGTTTTTTCCTTCTCTTGGTGCATTTTCTTTTGCAAAAAGAAAGGAACGTAGTTGATTTAAACAATTTACTATTTGTTTTTACATAGTTGAAACATTTTAAAATAACATATGTAGCATTTAGTAAAATGAACTTATCATATGTTAAGAAAATGAAATGATTTTGCATTTAAAATTAAAATGGTGCCGTATTAAACTATTACATATTTATTATTTGTTTTAAAATATTTTTCTGTGGTTTTAAATAAATTATATGTGAAAACGAAATGTTTTCCTTCTATGTAAAAATAAAAACGCTGTCATTTAAAAACAAAATAGCATTTTTTTCTGAGCGTAGAAATGTTTTAACTTGGAATTTAAAATCTTCTCGTTCCTTCATTTATAATCATTTAGCGATTGATGAGATGACTGCTTAACCTTTTCAAAAAATTCAGAGTTCTAGTCCTTTTTTCTGTTTTTGGTATTAAAATTAATTTCATAAATTAATTAAATTCACATCTGCCTTTCAAAGAACAGAAAAAGTTATATTCCCATGAGGAGAGGGAATTTACTTTCTCACGTTAATCCCAGATCAAAAAGTTTATGGACCCTTTGAAATGCTAACAATTCCCTGATAGTAACCTATTTTTAATGAGTGGAATGCATGGCACATATTAACACGTTAGGGCATCGAACTTAAGTGAACACTGTAAGTATCTTCGACTAAATTAATATTTTATATAGCTCAGACGGCAGACTGTGCCACATAGAGCTATTTCAGGCACGTACCATAAAGATTACTGCGATAAGGCACCTGTTTCGAAAAGATTTCGTCTACTGGGTACAGCCGACCACCAGGAGCTTACGAGCTCTGCGCCGGAGTCCTAAGAGTGTGACTTTAATACTTATTATGTATTATTTCATATATGTATCATACATATGTTACAAAACAGTAGGTAGAATCCAACGAAATAATTGAAAGGTTTAATTGGATATAGAATCTAATTTAGCAGTATCAATTTACTGTAACACATATTTTAACTTAAAGCAGACAACTAATTGCCATTGTTTAAAGATTGTCATATATTACAATAAAATGCTATTGTAACTACACCAAGTTTTTACAAATTCGATACATACATATCATTCGGAAATTGCTATGTTTGTTGCAACCAAATGAATTGCCCTATTTGTAATTAAAGTTTCTGCGATTTACACTTTAATTATATATTAAATCACTCTGAAGGTAATATGACTTTGATACCTTAGTGTACACTCACCCAATGGGGAGACTAAGACAGCTTAATTATTCTTTTGCGTAATATCAGTTACCAGTTAAAAACCTTGTAACTTTGACGATTACGCCTAAATAACATATTAGTCGAATTTGTGAAGCGTATTTTGCCATTTTTGGTATCCGTACCCATCAATATGTTTCTTTGACCTACAGGTGAAGTTTTATCATATCTCAAAAGTGCTTGACCTATAAAAATCGATATAAAAGCTTCAAATTATTTTTAGTTCTTCACCTTATCTACCAGCAAAAAACTAAATTATCATTTCAACATAAGTTTCCTTTTTGCGTCCTTTTAATTTATAAAATAAAAATAAAATCGGGTAAAAAATTCTTAATCACCTTGGGGTCAGGATCTAAACCTCGAGCATTTCACGCTGTTTCCACCCAGTGTAAAAGAAACTCTATTTCACCCGAGTAACCCTTTTCCCTAACGCCGAGAGTTGTTTATGAGTTTGCATGCACTGGACCTTAAAAAAAGAAGTGTCCATGCAAACCATTGAGAGTGCTTTTCGCAACCCAG
The DNA here is from genome assembly GCA_959613345.1 of Tolmerus cingulatus. Taxonomy (NCBI): domain Eukaryota; kingdom Metazoa; phylum Arthropoda; class Insecta; order Diptera; family Asilidae; genus Tolmerus; species Tolmerus cingulatus. The sequence continues at coordinate 12,565,850 of OY390708.1, read as the reverse complement.
GCAATTTCCACTTATAGTACTCGGTACATCCTCTGCAATTTGATTAAAACGCAAAAGGACGAAAAGGGATCCATTTTTAATCGCAGCAGCGGTGGCGGGTTATATTTGGGGATTGGATTTTCTGAAATGAGCGTGACACTTTTTAAAGTGAATGGGAGATTTTTATTAGGTTTCTCGCAAATTTAATTATGTTAGTCAGAAGCATTAGATTGTATGAATTTTATGTCCTTACCACTTTACGAGATCCACATCTGAAGATTACGCGGGCTTAAAAATGCATTCTGGGGTATTATGTAGTCAAGCCTTTAGTGGAATTAATTGTGAGAGGATTAAATACGTTGACTACGCTGGACTGCACAACATTTTTTTAATGACTCTATGTAAAAATTACCGACAGGGACTATGATTGCCTGTGGAAATGTAATACCTGTAAACTGAAAACGTGAAATGTTGTCCAACTTTACTCATGTTAATTTCGTTTGAATATTTTATTGATAAAATGTATAATCTTTAAAATTACAACATAGAGCGTTTGCGTGGACTATTGTACTTTTGTTTTGAATAAAAATATACTTTTGATTTGAATTGTGATACTATACATTTAGAAATGTGAGCAAATTGTTAAATTCCGAAACGAATGTTTTGGAATGCAGTTCTTTTGAAAGTAATAATTTAGTTAAATTTAATAATTACTAGTAGTTTAATCAAACCGTTCCAATAGAGATTATATAGATAGACAAAATTACAACAGTTGCATAAATAAATTTAAAAATATTTCTTATTTCAGTACCTCTATAGCACTAAAAAATTTTAATCATGGTACACTTCTATTACGAACATTTTAATCGACAGCTTCCTGCTTTTCATTCTTCGTTTTAAAATAAGCTTTTACAGGCGCATATTTTATTTACGTTTCAAAAACTGTGTTACAAGGGAAAAAGCGTAATTAAAATTCGATTAACAATTAAAGAGAACTTTAAATTACTTTATGGGCAATTGTGTACCTCCATTCTTATAGGGAAATTTATTTATAATTAATACAACAATTTTAATCAGCTGAGTAGTTATTGATTTCATATACACACACACAGCTGGCTATTGTTATTTTAAAGAATTCAGTGTAAATATTTAAATTTGTTGATGATTGTATCATGAAATGAAATAAATATAATGTTTCGTTCACCAGTTTTATATGTACATAATTATTTTAGCTGTACAAAAATAATAAATATAAATTTACAAAAAGTATTTTCCAAGCGTACGATTTTTTTTCATTCTCAGTACGTTTTCGTTCAGAAACCCTGCAGCTATTAAAACACTTTCAAAAATGTTTCGATTATTATCGCTTAATGCGCTAATTTCTGTCTACTCAATTTAGTATTAAAGTTTTACATTTTCTAGCGAATTATCGTCATCTAATCGCGTCTTCTTCGAAATGATTTAAAGTATTAAGTAAATTGATAAGTCCTTTCTGAGAAACTCTGGCGCATTTTAGAGGGCTTTCTTAATTTAGTAAAGGATTTTCAGAAAATATCTTGAGTTGAAGAGAAAAATCTCTCAAGTTCTTTCTAAAAAAAAATCAATTTCCAAATGAATTGACAAATTTTAAAAAGACGGTGAAGTGTTTGATGGAAATTCGAAATTTTTCATGTCCCTCCTAAAGCGATTTGTATCCCTTTGATCAAGTATTGATTTCGAGATTTCCCGTGGGCCAATATTTTAATAGATGGGCTGGCAATGAGTTATCAACCCTCCAGTGCTGACTCGGTTGGGTTTAAGAGTCTTTTAACTTTCATCCCCTAACTCTCGTAAATTTCAGTGAAGCACGCTAACGAGCATACAGGCCAAAGGTTGAATTATTAACACTCCGGTGCCACCTATTTATAACATGTTTGCTCACATATCAAAAACGGAATTCCCTGGAATTTTTCCGTAATTTGCTTGAATGCCCCGATAGAGGAAGACGTGATAAGGTTAGGTTACAACAAGAAGAAGAAGACCAATGTTGGGATACTTTCACAATTTTGTATCTTGTGGAGCCGAATGTCGAAATCGAGAAATACGACGCCTGAGGAGGCTGCTATAATTTAAGCACATCGTTGTTAAGAAGGACATACTTTTCAATTTAAGCACTTTGAGAAGTCGGAGTTCATTTTAATATTAAAGTGATATTTTATCTCCTTCAATCTAGAGTTTAAGCTCTGTAATACTTGAATTTCTAAGCGGGGTTTTGCATTCAAAATCTATATGCATAATCAGGTCTTCCTATTAGAGAAATGAAAGAAATTAGGAAATTACTATTTTAATTTAGCAATCAAGAAAAATTAAATGTCTTTGATGAGATATTTATGGTCTAGTAAAGAAACTTACTAAATATTTAAGATTACAAAGTACAAATTTTAAAATTAAACAAAGAGACTGTTAATACATGTACAGGTAGAAGCTTGTAAAAAAATAATAATATATAATTATAAATTATGATAAAATAATCTGATTGATTGTTTTTCGTTTCAGAAAAGAATATTTGATGTTCTTTATTAATAAACTAGTACTTCATGAAATATGTAAATGCATTATACAAATTAGTTTTTGGTTAAATATTTTGTAGCCGTCTTGTCTTTAAACAAACTAAAATTATTGACTTCATATATCTCCAAAAGTTTACTACTTTGGCAAGATCTGTAGAAAAGCGTTATAATAAATCAGTTTACAAAAGCACGATTGTTGCAAACATTTCTGTGTTAATAAGTAGAAAACAAATTTAACGTGTGATTTGTATAAAATACGCACCGAAGGAAAATTTTATTAGTTCAATTATTTGAAACAAAAGCGAAATGTTTGTTACCTTTGATATGAAATTACAATAGCTTTTAACAATTTTTGTCAAAATTTATGAGTTGTTAATTCAATTTGTTCCCAAAATTGTGCTTCTCGTTTTGTTTTTTATTTTATTTTTTTTTTGAATTTTCTAATCTTCTGTTTTTAAAGAACCAATTTGTTTTTAGTTGGGAAACGAAAACCAATTATATATTTTTCTTCTTAAATTTAGATTCGAAAAATATGTAAATTATAGACATGTTATTATATTGCTGTGCTGATTAGTCACGATAGGAAAAATTTTACCTTTCCTTACCATCTATGTATATACATAGTAACTTTAGTGATGACCCAGTAAATACTTCATAATTGTTGCAAAAAAGAAGATATAACGTGATAAATATTTGCGAAAAAACAGGTAAAACATCGGATTCAGAAGTAAATATTTAGCTTGAAAGTGGAAATAATTTCCATTAAGTCTCGCAATTAAGTCCTCCAATTGAAGTCGATGGGCGTATATAAATAAGTCACAGCCTCGCTTTCAGTTTTGATTCTCACCAAATAGGAATTCATTCGGGACGGATTAAATGAAGTGCTACGCGTAATTATTGTGAGGGTTGTTTTGTCGCCGCAAAGTGTATAATGCGATTTTAATTTCACGTTGGGTCCTCCCCAGAGGCGAATCCAATCATAAATCTAACATGCATCAATATGAAAGGAGTCCCTGCAATGTTCAGTGCAAAAGTTCGAATTGTTTGAATGGAAAACAAACATTGCATTGAAATACGACTTCAATCACAATAATCCCGGATCCGGAGAGTTCGAGCGGAAACTTGTATTAATAATTCCTGGATAAGCAGAGTTGACCTGGATTATGGAATAGAGTATACGAACTGCATGGCAACTTCGAAGCAAAACAATTTATCCAAGTCCTTTGGCTCTAACAAGGACTGGCAGAGCGTGGGAGGTGAATTGAGGAGCACTTGATTTTCGACGTTCATTAAGTACTCAACGCAAACGACAACTCCTTGTGTCTTGTCTTGGGTCCTGAAGCGTCTAATTCGAAGAGTACTCTCGTGTACTTGCAGTCCACAAAATTATTGCACGTCGAGGAGTGCGCGATGCAGAAGACAATCTGTTTGTACAGAGTGTCGTCGGTTATTCCGGCTGACTGGTCTTCAAATATTAAATGTCATAATGCAAAAATCGATAGCCAAAATCAAGTTATTGCATTTGATGAATTAAAGCAGTCGGTCGGCATTTGGGTGCGGTGATGCATTAGGAGGAGGTCGCGGGGCTCCTTCTGCTCCGGGGACAAATCCAATCAGACTAATGAACTTAAACGATCCCACTGGCTGCCGGGTGGATTCGAAATGATAAGTATTGGAAATGACTCCTCACATGCTGCACTGCAGTAACTTTATACAAATATGATTCCTCAAGAAAGGTTAGTGCTGCTATTTTAAGACGCTTGGCTTATGGTTGGGTAAAAAGGAATTTCTTTGATAAAAATATGTCAAGGTATTTGTTCCCTACTGAGGATACAGTAGGATAAAGTAGATAACATTCAAAACAAACTTGAAAGATTCCAACCTTTATTATGTAGTACATTTGATCTGACTTACTTTTAACTAATTCTGATCCCAACACAAATAAAAATCTTGAAATACGACAAATCATACAAACACATTATCAGCTCAGAACACGGACGCTTATATTGGTATCTAAAAAAAAATAAATTTAATGAAAATTCAAATGGCCCCTAATAAAGCCCAGAGCCATTGATTTTTCATATAGAAGAAAAAAAGTAAATTGAAATTTTTAGGGTGGATTTAGATATATTTTTTACACCAATCGATTTTGGATAATTTAAAAGGAGTTTCATGTAGCAAATTTAATGGCGAATCGAATGGGCCATAGATGAATTCAACAGATTTTATCGAAACAAAAATACGCTTATTCTGTTGACAGTAATTCTGCATGCAGATATTACGGCATATGAAATATAAACCCCATTATTTTACTATTCGTCTCATTCGATACACATATGACACATAAGTATTTTCTAATGGTGCCTATTAAAACCCACAGGCAATATTTTGTTACTCAAAATGAATTTTATTAATAAAGATGAAAAACATGTTGTTACATATTATGTTATTTGTGTTATTTGAAACATTTTTTAAAAATTACAAAAATTAAAATTTTGGTTTTTTGCCGTAAAGACATTTTTATATTGGTTTACAACAAAAATATCAGTCATTGCAAATAACTAGTAATAATTTACCTTACTTACCTTATTACTCGACTTACCAGAGATTCTTTCAGTGGGAAAAATCATATACCTAATACTAGATTTCAATGTATGTTTATATAAACATTTCATGCTAGTTTAGCTAGTAAACTTGGGGATGTATAACAATTTGTTATTAATCAAGTATGAAACATATATTTACTATAATTAAAACTTAAACAAAAAGTCCTTCTAATCCTAACAGACACTACCGTTCATAATTTTTCGACCGGTACGTAAATTTAAAGTTTTTCGCAATTTATGATTTTAAAACTCCTATGTTGTATTTTTGGAAAACCTAATTACCTAAATCCATTTTTACTTGCAATAGTGCATATTGTATTTCACAATCGGTAATTCAATAAAATATTTTTCGTTTTGAACTCCACCCAAATCAATGTTTTTATATCGTTTCATCAAAATTTATAATGAAATCGTAAACTCTTAAGCAATCGTATAATCTTTCGTAAAGATAAAATTAACAATTTTTCTCTAATTTTTAATTTTTTAAGAGCAATTCAAGAACTGAATAATTTATCGATTAAATTATTTTCTCTAACAATATCAAACCAATCCAAATTTTACAATAATACATTCGAAATTGAATATATTTTAATATTCTTCAATAATATTTTTGAACCAATTTGTATCTGCTACTGAAACATTACTAAATAAAGTTTAATGGGCGACATTTTTATTACAACTTCTTGAGAGTTGGGTTGAATTTTATATTTAAAGGCAATAAAAATCGGGGAAGTTATTAAAACAAACATTTTATGGGTGGATTCTCCGGAGAATCCTCATCACAGTTCTTAGGTGCAATACTACAGGAATAAAATGAACATCCCATTTTGAAGTTAAAATTTGTATCGTCAAAACTCTAAACAAAATCGATTTGGGGTGTATAACTTTTAATATCTCATAAATGGGTTCCTTTCGTTATCTTTTCCCTGCCGCACAGGAATTCGTTCTCCTTGTTTCCAGCAGTTTCTGTCAGCTCGAAAGTCATGACGACCACATTCAGGGTGTCACATCACTTTAAGGATATTTTTATTTCTTGCAGGTTGCGACGACATCCACCGTCCTGTGTAGCATAAACGACTCTGGTGTGACTTTGTCTGGTCCCTCTGCAGTAGAAATCCAGAGTCTGTGAGGAGTCTCTTTTTTGGCAGCATAAATTTTTATGTGACTCATCGCATGTGAATTGAATAAAATTTTATTTTTGAGTTGTATTTTATTTTTCTACAGCGGTTATGTGAGAAATATTGGCTTATCGGTTGTGAAGGAATACATATAAAAATTAATTCCATTCACTGGAAAGTAGCTTAATCGAAATGCGACGCGTTGTGCAGGTGCAGTGAAGTGAATATTGTGTGATAATAGTTATAAATAAATCGTTCAAAGTGTTGTTTTGTGGGTGTATTTTATTCGAGAAGGGGCCCGACAATAACAATACGGAGGGCCTCAGGAGTGCGTTGGCCCGTTTTCGACACAGGACGGGCCCCTCACTTCCCAATCCCTCAAATGGAAATTCCCAAAATGTAAGTTAATATTCAAGTCATGTTTATGTACGTAGATATAATGTATTTATGTTATTGCGTGTCTTTCGGAGAAAGTTTTTGAATTGGGCATAAAAACTAATATTGAAGTCGTATGTCGCATCAGGGAGAGATGTACCTACAAACCATCAAAAATCATTTCAAAGTCACAACGTCGTCTTCATCACTGTATGAGGTAGGATTTCTTGTAAGGACATTGGATTGATTCAATTCCAACATTTCTCATTAATTTCTACGGGTCAACAAAAACTTTTTCAAAGAACATGTAATAGAATATTTAAATATATTAAATACTTTTTGCATAAACTGTGAATCAAGGTAATACTTAGTAAAAAAGTAGCTAAAGTAATTAAGTATCTTCCTGGTTTTACTAATGTATAATTGAATGTAGGTTAGTTAATGAGCAGTTATGGATACATCCTTAGTACTTATTGCACAACTTTTTTCGATGACAAATTAGAAAAGAATTCATAGAAGTGCAACACTTCAAAATTTGCCAAATTTTTGATTAAGTGATACCTTTTGAGTTCCAAAGCGAAAAATATATCTTTTATTGTGTATTAATGTTAAAAAGGAACAGTTATGTTTCGACTTCAACCGTCTGTTTCTTTATCTGTCGCGTCTACCATAGCTGTTTCTTTCAACTACTATGTGGATACTAATGCTATCGACTTGAAATTTAATATTGTTTAAAATAATGCTTGCCCAGTGTTTTCGCAAATGTCAAAATTTTTAACAAGGGGGCGGTGAAATGGGGGGTAAGAATGTAGTATTATCTGAAAAAAACTTCACTTGAACATTCGAGAATAAGTTTTCGTTTTCTTATACTATGTCGTATAATTTTCGAGTTATGATGAAAAATATTATTGAGAGCTTAATACTACTTCACCTATGTACATACATTCATAGTGTATAATTTAATGTACCAAAATAAAATATTATGTTTTAAAAATTTGCAGTATGTATGTAGATAACTGACTAACTAACCCTCTTAGTACGGGTACGACACGAACTTGTCCGGTTTTTTTTATAAAATTATAGTAATATATCAGTATAATATTAAGCTAGTATTTATGTTTATTTTTAACATTGAGCATTTGAACTTTTGCATGACATAAAATTTTGGTCAATCTGTTTACTACATTCGTGGAAAACTATTGTTATTCAGCATTGAAAACAAAATTTAGCTGCATACAATAATAACTGTTGTAAGTTATATTTGTGTATTATGCCATCAAATTTTCGTATATACCGAGTACTCACCACTGTAACATTTTTGAAGAGTGGTCAGATAAGCTCTTAGTAAAAATAAAATTAGATGATTCCTTTGGGGTTTTCGGGGTTGTTACTTTCTGATATAATATTAAAATTCAAGATAATACTTGTATATACGAACCGTTTTTAAACTCAATAAAAATGAACATCAAAAGTTCTAGGGTGCTTCTAATTTAAAACATAGTTTCTAATTTTTGCTCAACCTATTTTCCTGAATGATATGTAAGTGGTTGACTTGATGTGCATCTTGTATACCACAATAAGTTCACTGCTGGCTTTTTTAGCAACGTTCGCCCTGTTATTTCCCTTCTTTTTAGTCCTGACATGTGTGGGTATAGAAAATTAAGTTACTTGTAATTCAAGTCAAGTAAAATATTACCAGATAAAGAGTCCACCAATAAATAACAAAGGTAGAGGAGATTTACCCAATGTAACTTTGGGCTTAATAAACCTATTCCAGCAAGAGTTATTTTATTATGCGAACGGAAACTATGGCAAAGGCCGGACGGAATGAAATATATTCTGTCATTGTCTAGCCCTGGAAAGCTTAATGTAGTTTGACAAATTTGTTTAGTGCTCTTAATTAATTTATGAAAATATTGGCCGTTGCGTATCAACAGGAATGTGACCTTAATTAGGAAAAAGCACAAGGACATTGAGCACATATTTGTTTCAATTTGTTATTCTGTGGACTTTAATCCAAAAAGTCCAAAAATGACTGTCTCACGGGAATTCTGTGTCCGCCGGACAGGACCCATTCAGGTTTTACTAAGCTAATAAAATAGTGTGGGAAATGTTCCCAACTATTTTCGCACTACAGAAACATGAGTTTACACAATGGAAATTCACAGACTAATAATCCTTTTCGAATGGTGAGATAATTCTGGCTGGTAAAGAAGGGCATTTGTTGTTTTTCTCAGTGAGACGTCCAATTTGTCCCATCTTGTACGGTTTTTATTCTTATGCAAGTTGTGACTTTTTCCAATTGTTTTATTCTAATTTTGTTCTTACTTTGAGTAGCTTCCGCTTTTATCCTGGTGAGAGGCCCTTAGTTTCTTAAATATTTAACAAACATCTGCTCCTTTTCCCGACTTTATGACTTGTCGTCAGCACACTTACTTTAGAATTTTCTTCGGTTTGCCCTGAGCGCAACAACCATTATGCAATTTTATTCACTTTTCTGACCTGAATCAACTCCATCTCGAGTGCATTTGAATCGAAACTGCTATTGAGTTTTAAGACAATAATTAGAGGAACTTTTCCGCTTCAAAGACTTGAGAGAAACAGAGTAGATAATAATCTTCACTGTAATTAAAGTTTCTTAGCAGTTTGTAAAAGTTTCGTTTTCTTTGAAAGGATAGAAAGGAGAAATTCCTGAATCTGAACTGAACAGCTACCGGCGCTCAATTGTTTTTTCAAAATACGCTTAGGGAAGTAAACTTCACCATGGCTGCTCTTATTCTTGCAACCGGAATTTAAAATTGAGGATGCAAGCATTTGAGAAAAACAAAGAGTTTGCTATTTTGCGAGTTTTAATAGCCTCGTTTATTCAAAATTTTCAAGTTTGAGCTGGAAAATTACCTTTCCTTAAATCCTGTAAGTCGGAAAGCCGGTAACTAGAGAAAAACAATCGACTGCACCGCACCTTCTTAACGAAATTAGCCTCAAAACTGTGGTTTGATATTTAAAGGATTTTTATGTACATGAAATTATTGTCCTTGTATCCTGATTTTAACAAATGAGAATAATGCAACTGATTTTATTAAATGAGACATTAGAATCTTTTTGATCATCTAAGCATTACTCAGCATGTCTCTATGAAAAATATGAAAGCAAATTAGGTGAACTGCAAGACATAATATTAAGAAAATTAAGAGATAAAATAAATATTATAGTTGGTTATGATGATTTATGATTGCTTTTATTTTCGGTCAAAAACAGTTCATTTATCTAGAAATAATTATTATTTATACATTTTATATATGTTCTTTCTCTTTAAGCGACAGGCCGGGATAGCGATGTTTGATAATTTATTTGAGAATACTACAAAATATTGTTTCTTTGATTTTAAGGATGTAATTTTGGAGGGAATATATTAGCCATAGAATGCTTTTGAAGATATTCATTTTAAAATAACGTTTTAACTACTTTTTAAAATAACCATAAAGAAACTCGAAAACCCCAAAGAATTGTAGTGTTCCCGAAATCATGTTTTTGATAAAGCAACAACACCACAATATCTTTCCTTTCAATTTTCTTTCGAAGCAAGTACACATTTTTAAAATATGGTAATTTGAAGCAACGTGCCAACAATTGTCGTCTTCAAAAGGTATATGACTTTAGGCTTAAATGAACCTGTATGGATCTGCTAAGCGTAGGCTTCGTTTATTACAAAACATGCGTGATAATATAATTCAATTTCTTTCAACTCATAGCTACTAATAAGTGAATCAGACAGCGATAATTTGCATACATTTGTACCATCTGTCATCCACCCAAGAAGGGACACATTTTCCATTCAATTCGTTTCATTATTAAAGGAAATTTACATATTTAAAACTTATCAGCTTTCGTCGCCTCGGAGTGGTCTCATTTGTAATTCAAATGCTGGAAAAATCGTCAAAACTGCTCCGACTCCATAGGATCTGTGTTCAGCGGAATTTGTATGCCTTTTCCGTCTTGTGAATTAAGTATGTTTTTCCACAGGACCACGAAGAAACCGTCATTTCGAATATCTCACTAGGGCCGAAATTCATTCGGAGATCCGCCAAAAACAATCAATGCGGCGAAGCCTAGGAAAACAAACATACCATGGTCCTTCATAACGTGGCACTTTATATACTAGCATAAATACTTACGAATATTTATAAGAAAACCTACAAAAAATAAGCTTAAAGTTAGGGAAAAATAAAATGTTTTTCGCAGCGGGTAGTCGTTTGAAATTTATTGAGAAACCTACTTCTAATTAAGTCATCTCGTAATTGAGTAATTGCTAAGCATTTTTCTTCGAAATGTTTTTCATTTGTAATCAATTAAGTTATAAAATTTGTATTTGACCACATTGCCGTTACTATAGATACTTATATGTATTATTTCGAATAAATTAATTTGTGTTAAAAATAAATTTTTGCTAACCAAAGGAATTATAGCAACACGATTACTTTAATTACTTGAACTTTTAGAGCTTTGTTTATTTAAGACCTAAATTTTTGGAGTTATTAGAATTTCGACGTAGTGATTATTCCGAGAAAGAGAGTTAAAGGCGGGGTTCGTTCGTTTCTAAGTGTTCAAATTTACTCCATCAATCAATAGGTTGAAGGCAATTAAAGCTGTTTTCCTTGCCACCCCCACTAATTGATAGGCCTCCACATTATCTTTGAAGGCCCTTCCTCAAGGAATTTCCCAGCCATCACCGAAAGTTATTTAAGCACGCAATTTATGCCAACAACGACCACCAAATGTTTGAGTGATGAAACCTAGCGAAAGCCCATCCGAGCCTATCTAAATGTAAAATCTGACCCCCGGAAAGTTCCTTCCCCCCAAGGCGATCTAGATTCAATCGCTTCAGTTAACAAGCTGAAATCAAACTGTCAAATGGTTGACTAGGTCATATCCCTAATGTTATATAAAGTTGACATGCAAAAGATCCCTAAGTGGTTCTATATCATCCCTCCGCCTTGCCTCGTCACGGCTGTGGTCCTGCCCACTCTTTTGCCTTCATAACTTTACTATTGAATTTGCCAAGTTTTCCAGTGAATTCATCGCAGGCTAAGGACGTCTTTTCCACCCGGCAACGCAAAACTTTCACTCTTAAAATCAACTCTAACGAGGGCTTCGGCTCAATATAAACAACCCTGCGGTGTTCCGTAGGTCACCAGCTCATTGGGATTTGTTAGATTGTCCCTTCTACGACTTCCCCCGGATGGGGGTGGGTGCAGTCGAAATAGGAAAGTGTGCCGGAAGAGGGCCCGGCTTTTTAGTCTATATGTCGAAAATTTCCGATATTACACCACTCGCAGGGCTTCACCTACAAAAGTTCGCGATGGTTGTCAATTACTGCCCAAGAGGGCCACAAGGGCAGGGATGCGGTAAATTATACACGGCTCTATTGAATTTAACAATAAAAGTTAATTAAGTTGGATCCTTTTAGCCCTCCATTGTTTGGTCACCACTGAGTTTCAACCCTTTCCCTGAACATAACAAAAAAATGGGCTTCTGCCGAAGTCAATAGCAATTTGAAACTCAACCAATTTCCTTAATGTCCTTCCAGGTTTTATAATTAAATATCCCGGAAGCATCCCTTTGGACACACAAATTTTATGTACTTCAAAAGCGGCTTATAATAATTTAAATTGCACGGGGAGGCCTGGATAATAAGGCTGGGAAATGAAGCTCGTCCCGAAAAAATTGGATTTTCTTTGATTCTCGCTTAAAATCACTTACCAAGCTTAATTAAACGGATATACATAAACCCTTCAAAGGATATTAACAGAAGATTAAAAGAATATTCCAGAATTTTTTATGGTCGCAACATAAATAATTCAGAGCTGGAATATTTGGATCCATTCCAAAACTTTAGTTACAGCGTTACTTATACATAAATATATTGAGCTATATCATTTATCATTAAAAAAGTACTAATTTACCGACGATGAATATTTAATTTTGTAATAAACATATTCAATACTGCAAATATATTAGTGAACTTATAAAAAGGTTTGTCGTTGAATACGATGTCAATTAGTGGAAAGGTTTCATAAACTCGTCAAAAGAGAGTTTGAGAGCAGTTATTTTACATACATAATAGCAATGTGTTTGTTTTATCTGAGGATCATGCATTTCATCTAAACCAATATTACAAAAGTCTTAGTCTTTGTCTTTGAAAAACCCCAGTTAACAAAAACATAATCATATACATATGTGATGGTTTGAAAGTTCTTGGGAAAATAGTGCTAATTTATTTATCAACTTTGCAGGCCTTTGTTGTTAATCACATTATATGAAAAATTAATTTCGTCAAATTTAAAATTTAAATTAGCTTTTTATATAATAAGTTATCAAAATCAATACTAAGCGTTTATTAATCCACCATCAGTAAAACATTTAAACAAATGTTCAACAATTTTTATTTTCTAATGCATAATTAGCCTTCAAGTAGGAAAAGTTCAATGTTGTCCTCTAATCGATGTATCATTGGCTGTGTAATAAAAAGGCCATTTCAAGGATCATTGGAGGTTAAAATTCTAGAAACATTTAATTAGTTTTAAAAGATGCAGTACATTATATTTTATCGTTAGTGTTATTCATGTGGTCTCAAATACCGCTAAACCTATAATATGTTTTATACCATAATACTCACTCTTGAAGAATGTGCCAAGTTCTTAGACTCTACTGTCTTTTGAAAGGGAAATGGGAAATAACTTAAGTCACAAAGACGATTTTTCTAAAATGTAGAGAATAAATATAAAATGTAATTGAATCAAATACCTTTAGATCGGCGGAAGTTATCAGGTGATTTCCATTAAAACTTCATTAAATTTAAATGTGCAGTTCAAGATTATCAGGCCGCTTCGTGAACATCAGATTTAACCTACATGCTCTTAATCTTCTAATTAAAGGGCGTCGGTATCTGTACCACCACATCGTACCCCGAAGCAAAATGGAAGATTAATTACTTAATACAAATTGCACAACTTCTTAAAACTTCCAGCTGAAAATAATTACTGTTTCGTCAAAATTTCGTCAGGGATGTTGTGAAACTTTGCTGATAATACAAGAGAGTGGGAGACACACATCACCAGGACAAATACCCAAAGTTAATTGCCAAACCTTGAAAGGACTTCTTTTGGATGATTTATTTAGGAGGTATCTTAATTGTAGGGACACAGTTGCGGCTCTGATTTTATGGAACGAAGCCATAGTAATTTTGTAGAATTATAAAATATTCTTGATATAGTTTAAAGCACGTTTGGGTAATGGTATTTAAGACAAATGATCCCCAAATAACCACACATGTTAATCTATTTGAAAGGTGTTTACCTGCATGAAATATTACATTTAACTTGGGTTTTAAACCAGGTACCACCACACAAAATATAATTTCATTAATTTCCGGAATGCTATAAATACGATTCTATCCCCGAAGTAATGCGTGGGGTTGCTTGTTGTTTGTAGAAAACTATATAATTAAATAAACTAAAAACATCGGTATTGAAGTTAAAACCCTAATTCGCTTCGGCTCATAGCCAGGCTAGCAAAACATTCTCAACCATCTTAACAATATAACTTTTACATTTTTCTAACTATTATGTCTTTTAAGAAAAAGGACTATATGTATGTATCTTTAAACTGCTAAACATAGGCTATCAGAAGTCAAACGTTTATTGAAGGTGGCGAGATTTTTTTAATGTTACCGAGTTGGTATTTATTGGTAAATTATGGTCGAATAATAAAACTTGAACACTTTGTCTTAAGAAGTCTATCAATTGTAACCCTGGGTCAACTTTAAAATGAAATAATATTATTCTTAAAGACAAAGGCGTAGAAATAAGGAACACATGTTCGAATCCATATTAATTGGTATTGTTATAGTATATTTAATTTATACATTTAAGCTAGCAGTTATATCTCATATGTAATATTCACTACTTTAATCCGGTACATACCTAAAAATGTATATCTCAAAGGAAGAAGTTTTATCCCAAATGCCATTAAATAGATTTCAAAGAAACACAATTTCTTGTAAGTATTCAAAGTCCCAAAAGAACCATATGATACCCTTAGACTTCAAGTGTTGGCAAAAATGAAAGGGGAAGAGAAATTAAAAAGGAGACATATTTAAATAAAATTGAAATTCTCAAAAGCCGCGAAACATACATACCTGCAAAAGGCGGAGAAGATTTGAAAAGACCTTTCCTGGACCTGACCCATTTTAGGAAGTTCATAGTACAAATATCCTTGTGAAAATCATGGCCAGTACAAAAAAAGAATGCAAAAGCTCTTAGGCACTGTCATGGCAAATTTCGCTGACTTTAACGAAGGACAAGGGAGTCCCCAAAAGAAAAGAAAATGTAAATTTTTTAAAGATGAATAGATGGGAGAGGTCATATCCATTTTTCATGTTAAATGCCACAGAAAGAAGTCTTTTATACCTACAATGTTGGTGGGAGAAATATAAATTGAAAATGTAAAATATGAAATACTATTAGCTAGAGTTTGGCCAAGTATACCAATATGAGAATCATGACTTTAAAAAAATCATTACTAAGTAGAAAAATAATGCTGTAGTGCTGATTCATAATCTCGAGAGGGTGCTTAAAATGTTTGAATAAAGGGAAAAAAGTATCAACGATGATTGACAAAATAGATGTATATTTTGAAAGCATTTAACAGCCCTCAAATTGTATAGTTGCTAAGCTAAAAAGCTATCCTATAAAATTCGTCCTACGTGACAGGATTTGTCAGCTCCGTGACATATGAAACATATTTTTGAGCTATAATCGATATTCATCTATCATATTTCGTACAAAGAAATAAAATGATCCATTAATCAATTTCGCTCCGCCAACGCTGCTACAGTTAATGTAATTTGCGTTCCCTGGCCTTTGCTGTGAATTATTTCGCTGGACGAACAAAGGCTTTCATATCTAGTATAATAATAAAAGTTTCCAAAACCATCGAAAAAGGGAACAAAATTGGAAAAAAATCACGTCGAACCTAGTCAGGGTCACTTCTGAGTACGAACAGGCAATTATTGAAAGGAAAAATAACATTGAAAGGGATAAATATTCCATTCAATTTCCAGCAAAATGTTAAGCTGGGCACTTATTTTGGGCGAAGGTTATTTCCAATATTGTAATTGAATTGTAACCTACTGGTTATTAACTTTAACGTTCTGCACTTTAAAGAAAAATAATTGATCCAATTAATTAATAAATCCAATGTATGAACAGATTTCGATATTTTATGCAACGATCGAGAGTAATTTCATTGACTTTTATGTTCAATTGTCCAATGTATATTGCGAGAATACATACATATATAGTTATATTTTGACAATTGAATAGGTATGCACTAAAAATTTAAATTTTGTAGTTTTACACACTCCTGTACTGCGAGGTTTCCGATTATTTAACTTCAATATAAAGGTCATCAAGTACTCCAACTACTATTATTGTGAACAAATATGTGTATCTACAGTGGTGTTTAAAAAACCTGCAATTAAAAGCATGATTTTCTATAGTTCATCACAAAATTCTAACTTATAAAGGAAACCCGAATCCTGACATCTTAATCTTTATTATAATATAAAATACTTAGTTTGAAAATACCACTCATCCAGGTTTATGTAGTACTTGTAGATTACTAAAACTATAAGAGTTGCATTTTACGTGAAAAGCACAAGAGAATTAAAATTTAGCTGTAAATGTTTTACAATATCTATTTCCGTCAATTGCTGAGTGTTATTTTTCTATAAAAGTTAAACAATAAAAAAAAACTGCAAAACTGCGAAGGTGAAGTGATACATTTTTATTGTATACAGACACACTGCAAACACATACATACATATAATAATAATAATTTCATGAAAACTGAAATTTGAAATTTCGACTTCAGATCCAATATGATAACTAACCCCAGCGATATTTCGGATGAAAATGATTAGACTAGACTAAGCTCAATTAAAAGCTTCGTAAACGTTATATGAGATCGTTAATTTAAGCGGTTTGCACGAAGTCTCGAAATATTCACACCTGCAGTGAATTAATCAACATAATGTTAAAATGCTTTATACTTTATGAAATTATAATTAGCGCCTGAGTCAAACCCACGGTTGCTAGAGAAATTTCTAAAAATTATAAATTAGTGTTTTGAAAGGAACCGTAGCGGAAAATTGAATCTACCGCGAGCGACGAAGTACGAGTACTTGGAATACTCGGAGCCTTTGAAAAGGACCTGAAGGCAGCCAATGTTTAGCGAAAAGGAAAAGGAATTCCTACAGGCCAATCTGCGCTTGCCACAGCTTGAATTGTTTTCAGGCCGACACCGAATCGGACAATTTAAAGTGTCCTGGAGCAGTATCGGGTTCAAGTGGTTCGTCCTTTAGGACAAACAATGCAAAGTAGTAGCACAAGTGTTGCGCAGAGGTCACAACTGGGAGGAACAAGGCTACGGGAAGTAAAGTGGTTCGACATGAAAGGGATTTGCTCAGTTATTTAATACTCTTTAGTGGGGCCCAGTGGCTTGTTCTAAATAACGCCGTCTGAAGAGGCCCAAGTATTCCGCCTTTGGTACGTGCCAAGGATGCCGAACGGCTATCGGTGTTGTAGCCGACAAAGGAAATCTCGAGGGAATTAGAAGGTGAAAATAGGGATATTTTGAATATTTAAGGCATTAAAGCATAGTCGAACAACTCCGACGCATTTTTAAAATTGTTCAAATATTCAACAGGCTATCAGATATACGCTGGTAGTCACAGTCACTCATCAGAATTTTATTCCTCTATTTTGTTTACACTTTATTATCCAAATATAAATGATAGTAAATAATAATAACATCAAACGATTAATGAGTGTCTCATTTTAGTGAAATTGTGTCGAACGAATTTAAAATTTGCGATATTTAATTCGTTGTGATTATTGAAAATTGATTTTTACTAAGTAGGAGCCGACCATATAATACAGGAGGAGGTTACTCCTTTCAAAATCAATTTAAACAAACGAGGGCTTATGGGCGGTTTAGGCAATGAAGCCTTAATTGCATTTTATGGCCAGGATATATTCAAGCTTAAATAATTTAATGCACTTGCTAGACATACAATTTTGGGTAGTGCACAGAAAAAGGGTTTCCCAAGGCCTAACTTGGGCTATTAATCTCGGCACCCATTCAGAGAAAATTATTTCCAGGACGACGTTTCGAGTGGGCTCCAAGCAGACAATGAGCGCTCAAAATTAATGGGCTTAGCGCAAGGTTTGGCACAATTTCCAGCATGGAATTGATGCCGAAATGTCCTATTAATTCCCGGACTTGTATCACATGTTGGTGAAATAATGCAAATTCCTTGAAATGGGAAATTGGCACCAATTTAAAGGGATTTCAGGATTATCCTGCAATGCTGCTGGTATTTATTTGTATCACAGAATTTTCCTATAGATGGACAAGGAAATATAATGTAAGCCAGAATGATTATTTAGTTCATGGTATTTTGTAAACTGGATGCAGTATAAGTTATGCTTTTCAGAAGTTTCATTGAATTTCAATGTATGGTCATGGTCACTGAGCACAACATTTATAAAATGACTCCTATGTGCATCGTTACCATGACTTTATCTTTCAGGGGCTCTTGAAAAAATAAGTTTTTCTATAGGGACATATGTACATATGTTATTTTATTGAATTGGTAATTGATGATATTTCAAATAGCATCATAGTGAGGGAGCTTACAACATAAATTCGGGCGAAAAATTGTTGAAAGGTTCACTTTTTATAAAAACAAAAACATTGACTGCTAGTAAAAGTTGATTTTTTTCTACAAAAATCCCAAATATTTTTTAAATATTAAAATTTTTATCTCAAGTCCTTAAACTTTGTAAAATATTGAAATAATAAAGCAATTATGTTAAAATGATAAAATGCTTAAAAAATCATTCGTGAAGCACATCTGAAAATATGGAATTTCGTAAGTAAACAAAATTCTGGGGTATATTATTATTTTGACATATTTAATTAAGACTGTTATATTAGTGTTTGAGTATAAAAATTAATAATAACATCCGTCATTCGTACTCGTGATATTATGCATATATTTATATTACGCAGCATACACAATTTGTTTTTTCGATTCGAATTTTTTAACAAGCATTTTAACTAAATATGTATGAGGTATTAAGAAATTGCAAATGTAAATGCATACATATATCTAATAATTAAATGTATGTATTTTCTTTGAAACCATATTTCACAATTAACTGTCACCGCAGTACTTCACATTTTCAAGCTTTCAAAGAAAATGAATCAGAGAAGTTTAATTAAAGGTTGCATAATATTATCAAAGTAGTTCTCGTAGCTCATAATAACTATTGGCCACTCTCCTTAAAACAATATTAAAAAATCATCTATCGTTTTCTCGTGCTCCGAGTCCGGAGTGCGTTTAAAAACTTTTAATTAGTTTAAGATCTCCAAAGCTGTCAGCTCAAGACCGACATAACTTCATTACAACTTAACGCACACATTAATTGCAATCAAATTTTGTAATTTTCAAATAGTTCCTAATTCCTTTTCGAACTCGCCAACCAGTGCTCTACCACACAAAGAACTTCCATTAGGTGAGTCTAACAAGAATTAATTGCGATCTAATTGAGTTGCCTTAACGCTGTTAAGTGAAAATGAAGCCAAGGAGAGAAACTTTGTGCAATCTCTGGAAAATTAAATTATTTTATTAATTTTTTACATCTAGAGATGAGTAGGCAGTAGGTGCTGACGAGGGTTGTCCTGTGACCTATTACCCAGATTCCAGAAGAATTTTAGTCAAAAGTTTAAAAAGCTTCCAAGAGATGTTCTGATTTATCTGTTCTTGTTGGAGCAGTTCTGTCTTATTGATACTAAATTTAGGTAATCAGACCCTGAAAAAATATTTATTCTTCTCAAGGGATAAAGGGTACTGCTTTCTGTTATAAGAGTTTCTCCATTTGTTTCTTGGGATCAGAATCTTAAGGTATTCCTCCAGCAATCTTTATCACAGCTTATGTTGCGAATTTGACTTACCTGGAAGAGAAACGGATTGCTGTTTACATATAATCCTCTTGTAAATATACGAGGGTCCTTAGTGTATATTGCGCCTGATTTGATAATCCGAATATAAAAGTGCGTGTGCGTTAATATTTGCGTTCGAACAATATTTGGCCTATTTAGTACATATATTTACTATCAAACTTACTGCAAATGATTGGAAAATCGAAAATTGTTGATATATATTCTACAAAATAACTATATAGTGTAATAGTTTTCAGTAAAACGTGTAAAGAAGTGAGTGTAGTTTTCACCATTTCAAAATGTTGATTTCCAGCAGCAAAGAGTTAACATGCACTAAGAATTATTAAACATGATTTGAAGTTTTGAGTGTGGAAAAATCATTGCCCGTTCTTAAATTATACTTAAGCTTAATATCTGCTTTGATATCAGCAAGCAAAATTTTTAAAACTGCAAGTTTTCATTCTTTCTAATTTTTTTGCATATTAACTACTTTTGAGCTAAATGAATCTTTCTTATAAAAAAGATCGAAATCCTTAGAGTAACCTTCAATGAAATGTGCCATTTATTGAAAACTAAAACCTAATTGGTTGGATTTTTGATTATTAGTCTTCTGATTACTTGTTATATTTGTTAGAATAAATAACTAACAGATTAAAAATTGCGCATTATCTCATTTTGCGAATGTGTTGTATCACCATTCAAAAACCCAAAGATATAAAATAATAATCAGTCTGAATAACTTACTCGTAGTTGCCTATGAAGTTCGTAAATTAACCAAATACCAAAACAAATTTGCTTATATACAATAATTGCTATAAGTATTTATTTGTTCTTGAGTTTATAAAGCTGAAATAGATTTCAAAAATATTCTCTTTAATGTGGCTCTTTAATGTCGCCTAACAGAAACTTCTCGTGGTTCTTAAAATTAAGTTCACAGAACAAATTTAAGTTGCTTAACTTCGACTCACCTCAAGCATCATTCATATCTATCTGGATAGCCAAAACCCTGGGACAAGCTAAGAAGCTTATTTACTTTGAGTTATGCGAACTCAATTTGTTCTAAATTAGCCTTAACGAAGTTATTTTGCATTACTTTAAGAATTTGATCAAACGCCCCCGCTGAAGCAAATTGTCCTGGTTTGCTTCAGTTATTAAAACATACCACACAACGCACACTGATTAGATCATTCCGCGTCACAAGTAAAAATTATTTGTCTCTTCATAGTGCAAGTAAATATAAGTAACTAGTTTGAAAGGAAAAATATTTCCAAAATTTTTTTTTTAGTATCCCAAAATCGATTTAACCTACAATTTCCGTAAGTCTGTTTGCATATGTTATTTAACTTGCGGCTACTTTACACTATATCTTAAATAATATGCTAAGCCATAGTTTTCTAAAATCATGCTCACATTATACATATATAGCATTCTTGTTTTTCTATTATAGTTTACAGATTTGACAACTTGTTTGATTTCGAGTGAATTGTGTATTACTAAATATAATAGTTCTTCGTTGAGTCAAAAACATGAGTTTTTTCTCCCAGGCAGGAGCAATATATTTTCCCGATTACATTTTATCCGCAATTAAAAATAAATATTTACTCTCATTTTCATAAATTGTTGTCCATTTTTCAAATCATTTCTTAACAAAAAAACATTTATTGCCTTTTTTGTTAACTTAATTCATGCAACTTGCAGTAACAGAGAAATAAAAAATAAACGTAAATCATTGATAAAAGTTAAAATCGCTCTACCTAATCTCTATGCTGTAAATAGACTTTTGCCAATCATGGTAAGGTGATAATAACATTTCTTAGCGCCCTAATAAAGCATAACAACCGCCATTTAAGGGGTGAGCGCGTTAAAAATTAAGAGGCTTGGCTCGAGTAATTTAGCCCAGCAAATGGATTCGAAGCACGAATTTCGTTGAGCATGCAAAGTATGTAATTCTTTTATAGACCCTTTAAGCGCAATTGTGCTCGATGTGCGACGAATGGGATATGCGTTTTTAGTTAACATTTATTGGGGTATTACGAGCACATACCCCTAATTGTTTAGCAGTAAATATTAACATTTTTATTGCTTATTTTAGAGCTACAATTTGCAAGTTTGCCGAATTTGATGATGGAGAGAATCAAAAGTTGCTGAATACCTATGTAAGCATATGTTAAAAATGAAAAAAATTATCTGTGTAACTTGGAACACCAAGACCCTTAAAATATTTTGTTTGGTTTTAATATCGTAATGGCCATAATTTATCACATCCCTATAGGCTCAGTTTGATTTGCTCCGAATTTTAGGATAAAAAGTCCATTAGGTGACTGACTTATCACGTTCAGTGGATATTTTTGGATACGCCCGTTTCTTAAGAGATTAAACAAAATCTCTTTTAAAGAATTCTCATTGGAATAATAATTATATTATCCATAACAAAGACATCTACTTTTCTAGATGAAATGGGTAATGATAAAATTGTAAAACTGCTTTGGTATTACAATTTAAACTTAAATATATTTTATGATTAAGTGAAAATATTTTATCCCATCAGTCTTAACTTTAAATTTAAAATTCGTGATTTCTATCTTACTAGCTAAAAGGTTTCAGATTTGTTATTGCAATCATTTAAGAGATATTTCTACCAAATTTTCTCAATTTTATCAAACTCCTACATTTTAAAAATAGTCAATTCTTTTATACCCATTCAGTTCTCTCTTCCTTTTCATTTCAATTCCATACAATAGGTACCAATTTTAAAAAAATCACAAATATATGCATAATGCATTACTCAGGCTCGTACTTGACCGTTAAATTTAACAAGGGAACCTTTTGATGAGTATTGGAGAACAGTACATCTATTATTTATTTAGGGTAAGTTTATAATCTATGCATGTATTACATCCATATGATATGACTAAATACATTATATTTGAGTAGTGTTATGTCTAGGCAGGTAATATATGTATATAAAGTACAATAAAAACTGATAGCATGGTATATGACATGTTCAGCAGATTTATTCAATAAATATATTTTAAGGGGAAGAAATATGTAGGTAATTCCATGCTTTATAGCAAATTTGGCTTTCGAATGTTTGCTTAGGAAATGCAGTTTTGTCAACATCAAATAAAAAATAATTGTAGAGGAATATATTCACGTCCTGCAATTGCGAAAAATTGAGATAAAACTCGTAAAGTGGGTCTATCGATATCATCGGTACTTTTTTTTATCCTGTATAAAATTGGCAATAAAATCCTGCATGATTTATTTGCCCTATAATCGCTGTAAATAACGCCTGTTTGTGGGATATCCATTTTCATGCAATCAAACTTCAAAAGGGGCATTCTCATTTGGGAGCTTCCTTCAGACAGAAACAATTTCCCATGTGGAGTACTCCTGAAAGTTGAACTAATTACAGGATGAGCAAATAAACTTTAGTTCCAAATATGCGGAGGGATGGGAGTGGTGATGAGGGACCATTTGTTATTTCAGAAGGCAACATGACGATGGAACGATGGATAGAAAAGGGACTATTCAAGTGTTACTAAACAAATTAGGATCACATTTTGTGCCCAATTAGATGAAATGCTCTTCAAAGCCCTCGGGTTATCGGCATGTAACAGCAGCTTGTTAGGATAAATGAGACACCTGGTGAATTTTCCTTTGGGTCTTTATGCCAATTCCACGAGTAGTTATATACAGATTTCCTTTTAAAAATTTCTTCGGAGATTCCTTTGCCTATTAATCCCACTTAGAATAGTAAAATTCACTACGTACTTCGTGAAGATATGCGTATGTTGAAATTTATTGATATAACTTTTGTGAAAATTGTTACCTAAGCAATAATCATACTGAAATAAACGAGGTGCCTAAATTTAATAACTTTATTAATTTTTCGATTAATACTGCATCAGTGCCTAACATAAAATAAAGTCAAGGTTCTGTAAAAATGTTGTTCTAACGTCCTCGAGATGATTAATCTAGTAACAACCTTGATTCCCAATAAAAATTGTTATTTACTTTAATAATTTTGGTAGTGATATTAACATATCAAATTGATTAATCAATCAATGGATATCAATCTGCGGTTCCATTTCCATCTAGAAAAAATAGTTGCTTAATACGTTGTAATTCAAGCACCACCATAGTTGATGATAGACTGCTTCATCTCTTTACGAAAAACCGAAAATGAATCTATTGAAGTCGCATGTGTCTTGTCAGCCCAGGTTTATAAATTAAAACATCATTAAAATGGTGATGAACAAGGAGACATTTGAATCAAATATCTATTAAATCGTGACGATATTTGGATCGAACCTTGCCAACTTAAGTTTCTTGATTTAACTTTTCATCTAGACATGCCTACTACTTGTATATACATAATTCGAAACTTTATTTTTGACCTCATAAAGCCCTAAATACACTAACTAAAAGTACTCGTGAAGGATAATTAATCATCCATAATGTATAACCAATTTGAAACAATAAAAGGGTATAATGACCGTCAACCAGTACCAAGGACGAATTATGCAGGTATTTATAGCTCTAATGACATTGAATATTAGTAAATGCGCCCGCAAAAGCAGCTTGTTATAAATTAATTAATTTTGCATAAATCTAGAAGCGCCAGAAAATTCCCCGGATAATAAATGTGAGCACGCGATTCGGTCACCAGGAGATTTAGAGAAATCGCAGGAACTATGTGAGCGATTAAGGATAGCTAAATTGTTTGTATTTATTTAGTAGCGAAAATTGAAATGCAACAAATTTTGAAAACTCATGAAATTTGGTTTGTTGTTGTGTACATTACAAAAGTGGCAGGATAATTAATATTTAATTCGCAAATAAACATTATTATCACTTTATATGTAATTAAGTGAAAATAAAATATGTATTTATTAGAAATTCTGATATTTGTGTAAAATTAAAGTAGAGTAGATGTACAACATTGCGCTGTCTTAGTTCGTTTTTCAAAACCGTACAGGGAAAAATTATTATTTTTAATAATCAACCTATAATACTTACTTAATTCTCACACCGCATGGTGCTACAAATAATTATTTTATTTTCATCCCGAAGACCATAATTTTAACGAGCTTCGAAATTCCTAATAAAGTTTATATCCTGAATATATATATATGTATATATCTACGATCCATAAAGTTAATGAATAGCAATTCCGAGTCTTTATGGCAGATATTGCTTTATTTAAAGAGTGAGCTCTGCGTCATTTATTTCATTATCATCATTCATTTTAGGGCCTCTCTCCCTTCATTATTTATAGACTTATAAAATATTTTCCCCAAAATAAATACGACCGAGTTTGACTAATTTGCACCTTGAAACTTTTCGTCATCCGCAAAATTACTTTTGTCTGACTTGGAAGTTTTTAAAGTTTCCCCTGTTTCCATAAAAGTTCCTGTCGTAAATTCTATTCACCTTACATTCCCCTGCCCTCGTCAGGATTGTGCTAAAACGTAGGACGGCGATGAGATTAACTTACAAGTTTTCTCATTAGGATAATTTAATATCGCTTCTACAAACAAAATAAACGCAACTGATTGTGTATTTTATTTATAGCAGGTCCTGACATTCGAAAGATTTGAGCATTTAACAGAGACGTATAGTTACTGTGGAAGGTTTTAACCGGGGGACATATTTTATAGCAGAATTGAAGTCCATAAATCCTTGCATTAATATAAAAATGTGTATGTTGAGTGTATAAACCATTTTTCTTAGCGCAGAAATTCAGAAATTGAGTTTGAGGCCTCTTTGCAGACTGTAATGAAATTTTGTAGGAACGCTCATTAAAAGCCAAAGGTAACTAGAACCACAAGAACATTTTGTCGCTTGTGTTTCCTAAGATATTTACCTTTAAAATTTTGTTTTCTTTTCTGCGTGTTCACACAAAGTGTTGGTGCAATTTAAGCTTTTTCCTTTTCTTTATAAAAGTTCCAGCTATAACTAAAAGTGAAAAAGATAACCTTGAAGATTTATTAGTTATAGTGCAAGGTTTTACAAAACCAACTGAAATGTACATACTAAAATTTATGAAATCACTTTTTAATAACATTTATTTTTATATACATACATATCATACATATACATATTCGGTTGTTAGTGTTATATAAAACACTGGGGGTTTTCCAAATATTTTTCAAACTCAAAAAATAAATAACATCGATATTATTCAGTAGCGCAAAGGGCGAGTGATGTTCACGTGCCAGTCTGCGGGGTATCTGGATTTTCGGGATATTTCAAATAGGAGCAGGGGCATTGTGAGTCCAGCCGAGCCAATTTCCTAAATCTATGTACCGTGAAAATTTGTCCTATAAATTACGTGTGTAGGGTTTATAAATCCACATCCAATTGCTTTAAGGGTGGATTAATTTTAAATTAAAAAGAATGTAGAGAACAAAGTGGAGTTAAATATAATATAATATGTCGTGCACAATGCTGTCGAATATCGGTATGTAGTACAAATAAAAAACATGGTATCAAACATTTTTACTATTAACTGACAAAATAGAAATGTGCAGAATAAACTAGTCAGGTACTTGAAAAACTTGCATGTGGGCTATTTACATTCATTCAACTTAATGAACTTCTTAAGGTGCTAACTATTATTTTTAATGCCCCTAGAAACCTTCTAGAATGCGAGCAAAATTGGGTCAGCTAGAGCACGCTTGAAGCAAATTTATTGATGATGTATGTACGACTAGAACCGGCTGCTTGAGATTACTTAGCAAGCATACTTGCATTGCATGATCGATTACTTCCGGTAGACTTGCATGCATAACCTTTCAATATGTTTTAATGCATGTTAACCAATACAAGTGTTCTGCACGAAGAAAAGAGCAAACGTTTCTGTATACCAACTAATTATGCATTTGAAATCAATAAATCATTTCATATATGTGCCACTGGGTTAATGCTTTTACTTTATGAAAGTGTACAAAGTTTTTCTTACAATTCGAATTTCTTTAATGTGTTATCACTTTATCACTTTCGTGCAGATGACAGATTACATGTACGAATATTAAATCATTTATGAATATTAATGGCAAATAATCTTTTCTACTGTAAAAATGGCTATAATAATATTTTTCATTTAAAATGTTTTGTAAAGAAGCATTATCGTTTACATCATAAATTTATTAATGGATAATATAATAGCAATAGCATTAATTTAGTAGGTACATTAAGTAATACAGCACTAGGTTAAAACAAGAGCAAGAAAAATATTGACCGATACACATGGACGAATAAACAATTAACAAGTGTTCTAAAGACGGTTGCGCTAATTATACTATACTGTTCCACACAATATATATGTTGTACTGATTATTTTGAACACTGCTTGACATTTTTTTTACTGCATTTCAACTATTTTTTTTTTGTATATTTGTTTTTTTTTGCTTTTCTATATCACTAAAATGAAGTAATCGCAAACAAACTGAACGAAAATTTTTAAACATGACAAAGAACGATTGATAACCAAAAAGTAAAATTACACGAAGTACAGGGTACTGGTAAAAATAAATAAATAATAGGTGGTAACGATGGTGTTTGAACGGACTTCCGGGACTGGTCTCAAACATCAATAGACATTTAGTAAATTGTTCTCATCAAATCCAGCAGAATGTCCAGCATTGCGGACAACAAAAGAGGCGCCATCGAAGTGCATTCTACGTTCTCCACGGCTAAAATAAATTTTCGATTTTACATTTTCTAATTTCGGTAATAATTTTGAAAGCATACCGAACGAATAAGTGAGATGTCTTCCCAAGAGACGCTGTGCAGTGAATAATCGGAGTAGTGAGGGTTGCCGAACCATTTCCAGGGCTTGTACGAATTAAACATTTGTTATGATTACGGGTGATCCTAAAACAGAAACGAAAATATTGAGGATACTTTTAAAAATAGTAGAAGCTGTAGAAGCGGTAGGAAATTCAAAAAAAAGAAATCAAAACGTACTTTACAAGGCCATCTGCTGTTTGAGATATACGAAATCCATTAATTTCGAATACTTCAGTCCCATCTTCGCTACACTGGAATTTGGAGTCCTGAAGAACAGCAGTTGCTTCTTGGGCATAGGCAGGTCCATGACGAGAATCACTGATAACGATAAACAAAATATGAAAATATTTCCTTTTGTAATGATCCATTCCTTATTCAATTCGAACGATTCATTAATCGAGCAAGTTCTATTTTATTTATAAAATAACTTTAATCTGAAAGGGCGGTAAAATTTGTGTGATAGCCAAATCAATAAATTCTTAAATCAATTATTGAAATTTCTAAATTTAATTATTTCAAATTTTCCTTGCTTTCGGAGAGCATTTCAGTTTGATCGCATAAAAATAATAAAATTGGTAAGATAGCATCCCTTGTACGTAAAATTGAAGTGTCTGTATTTTTAAGATTAAAATCTTATCATTGATTTTACAATTTTTGGTTGTCTGTTCGATCTAATCTCATAAGTGGCTAAAATATAAGACCTTCAATGGATGGACTTTATTAAGGATATATAGTTTTTAAAAATGTTGCCTTTCCGTTTATTCGCTATACAAATATAGTGCATAAATACTGTTAGGGATAAATTTTTGAGGTTGCTGATTCCGAATTTATTATATTATATTATTCAAAATAGTGATTGCAATTGTTCAAGTAGTAGTGAATAGATTGTGTTGTGCTAAACTCCGCTATTAAAATTTGTCCAAATGTTCTTCAGATACTCTACAGCAATCAGAATAATTGATTTATTGTATCATTTATAAAATTAGCTAAGATACTTGATACCTATCATATTTTCAATTGGTGTGCAGCCTGAGCAAGGCCGAAGCGTAATATAAAGAAATTATTCAATATTACAGATGCTTTTAATAATTCCAAGTCGTTTCCTTAAAGTGCTGAATACTTAAATAAATTTTCAATTATTCATGAGCAAACAACAAATCCTTTTCCTGCAAATTAACTTAAAGGTAAGTACCTTTCCAGTTAAGAAGTGTTAAATTTGAACCGAAACTCCTGACAGCTGTCTATCATCCAACCAATAACTTATTTATACTTGCTTAACCCTTAAACCCTTCCGAATTTTTCAGCCAACTTGCTAGTCTTGGAAGTTTTGAACAGTGAAAGCTTCCATGTAAACTTTCATCGGCTAACTTAAGGAGCCCACACGAAAATCTCAACAAAAAAGGATCTAAAAAGGATCCAAAAAGGCTATAAATTCTGCCGAATGGTCCTGAAAAATACATGTCAATCTTTCGGGAACTTACTTGTAAAACACAGCAATGGTGTAATCCTTGTACATATCAGTAAAACTGTCACTGGTGGTGCGGGTCCCTGCGGCGTCAACTAGGTATGTTAAAGCACAGTTCTCACTGGTGAAGCTGACGCCTTTGTACCACATTTTGGCGTACCGTCTGCGGTGAACGTCACAGTTAGATTAAGGATTCTTAACTCTTAGATTATTACTTACACGTAATTGTTCGTCTTCATACCATCGTAAGCGACAATTTCAACCCGCGAGCCATACTGATAGACCCGACCATTCGGGTGGATCAGGGCTGATGAACTACCATTGCTCGAAAGAGAAATTGCCACTCGACTACGCTGATTAACAACTCGAACAGCTTTATCAAGTGTCATGTCCACACTAAATTGAAATTATTAAAGGACAGAAATTTGCTAATACTCCTATATAAATATGTGTATAAACTACGTCAAATCAAAAAAGGATCAAATTTCCTATCATATCTACTTCTAGAAAACTGTCCGTATTTAACCATCCTTACTATATATGTATTATATAACAAGTTCTGAGGTTTTAACCGATTTCAATACCTCTGTCCTTACCCCAGTCTCTGAATCATGATAAATTCTCGAAGAATTCCTGTAATAGGGCACAGGACGGTGGCTAACGACGTTTGCTCCTTACCGCCTGCATTCTTCGAATATTCAGCCAGTTGTGTATGTGAACTAATTTCAGGAAATTTAGAGGAATCTAAGAACTTAAACAGCCGAAACGTAGCTCGCACATACATGCATGCTGAATTGTATCTTTGGGTTTTTATATAGGAACCCCTCACTCAAAGTTTTTGTACAAAACTTCTTATGGACCTAGCATGTTCTTTATGGTTATACTAATTTTGCTAATGGTCAAAGTGTAACTTATTCATTATAGGCTTTAAGTCAAGCTTACGCTTCTTCATCCTGAGTAAAATGGAATTTAAAATCCTTAACAAAGTTCCCAATATTCTTTCAAATTCCTTTTAGTTACATATGATTTCAATAACGTTTTTTACAAAACATCGTCAACATAGCTCGGCTGAAGTTTACTATTATTTTAAGTTTTTTTTAAATTGAAGTCAATCGATTCTTAATTCGCGAAAAATAATAAATTACCAATATTTATGATATCCGCTTTGACTCATAAGCTTAATCCACAGACTCTTTAACTAGTTTAAGAGTTAACGCTTAATCCAAAAATTTATCTGCTTCATAGTTCGAAGTTTGGTGGGTAAATATGAAAGCAATTCGCAAATTTCAAACTCTTTATGTACGCGACAATTGTTAAAATTTCAATTCAACCCTGAATTTGCAATCTATCCTGAACTAGATATAGTAGCTCCATGATTGTCGGGCAAATAGACAGGAAACATGGAGAATTATTTAAAGAAATCCTTCCCTTTGCAGAAATTTAAATTATCTCAGGAAATATGTACAAGCGAAGCGATCGATAAATATTGTGTGCATATTCTTCAGTGCTAACCCTATAAAGGTACATTTTTAGAAAGTACAAACTTCCATTGAAATCTGTGGGAAAAACTCACGCTCAGTTTATATGTATCTCTCCTTGAAATATAAGTAAATGACAAAATATTCGTAAATATACTAGCCGAAAATAATATATACATTCGAAGAAAACGACGCCATTAAGTTTGAGTTTGAGTTTGTGTACTGAAACCCTGAACTAAATTTTTAAAATTGCCATAAAATCATGGCAGTAAACTTTGACTTCAATTGATTCCTTCAAAGTTTTAAAATAATTCCATTACAAAAAAAATTAAATCAAAATATTTTAAAATTTTGTGGAAAACTCAACTGAAATTAAAGGTAGCTGGAATGAATTTGTTATAATTTTAAGAATTTTATTAAGGACGGTTGCCTTTATTTAAAAAGGAACTAAAAAATTACTCTTTAAAAAATTGTCGGACTGTTTAGCTGTGTTAATGTTGTAAAACCCAATAGAAGACGAGAAGTTTTTTATTTTTGTTGTAATCAAAGATGGTCGTGAGGAAGAGAAA
Organism: Tolmerus cingulatus; assembly: GCA_959613345.1. Classification (NCBI taxonomy): domain Eukaryota; kingdom Metazoa; phylum Arthropoda; class Insecta; order Diptera; family Asilidae; genus Tolmerus; species Tolmerus cingulatus. Next base: position 12,534,846 of record OY390708.1, on the reverse strand, counting down.
AGTTTTTTTTGCGGTTGTCGATTTAAGTATATATATGTTTTATTATATAAATAAAAAACTTACCGAATTCCATCCCTCAAGCGGATTTGGATAGTTCCGTTAGGTAGGGCTAGAGGGCCGCAGGACCTTGTAGAGTCATACTCCCTGTTACTGCGTCTGCTTGGGAAGGGTAGCGGAAACGCTGGCGGAATAGCAGGCTGCGAATAAAAAATGAATTAATTTTTATTGAAAGGCTTTTACGCAATGGTCGCCATCTTACAATTCTGCACATTTCATCGTCATATGGGTAAATCGGGGCCGGGAGGTGTCGGGCAGAAATACTGCGTAGAATTCGGTTGTCATAGGATAGCTGTGGGGGTCCAACGTGGGGCACGGGTGGGACGTGGGGCACCGGAGCACCCATCTGCGCCAGGTGAGGGCTGGATTCTTTGGGGGAGGCCGCCATCCTCTGGGTGGAGACGAATGGCGATGCCGCCACATTAAACTTTGACTAAAAGCAATTAAATGTTAATTATCTGAGAACGCGACTCCGCGCAATGGGGCCCTCTTACCGTTGGGACAGGGTTGGCCGTGAAAAGGGAGCGCTGCCTCACCACCGGCGTTTGCGGAGTCTTAATCACGTTACCGGTCTTCTCAGGGGAGCAATCCTTTGCGACGTCATCGGGATTGCTGGCAGTCTTTTGTTCTTGGCCCTGCTCCTGCACATTCATCGCACTCTCGCTTTGCTGCATTTTATGTAATTGTGGTTAAACTTTCTAGGGTTATTGTTTTACTGCTGAGACAAATATGCTTTCTTGAGAATTTCGCAAATTTTAGACCACGCTTGAAATTTTTTTTAGTTTTGAAATGTGGATATTAAATTTTCGGCAACACGTCGTCTTACATGAGCAAGAGCGCAACACAAAATATCTGGATTCGGCGAAAACTTCTATTCAATTGTTTCATAGGTCGATCGGTTTCTGTGGTGGGGTGTTCTCGACTACTTGATCGATGTTTTACTTTGTTGCTAAGCAACAAGGTGTTGTATGAACAACATCTTTATGCGTTTTATGCATATACCTTAAGGTCTGTTACAGGCGATTATTTCGAAAGCTATAATCAAGGATTATAAAATATAAAAAATGTCGCAATTAGGCTAAAATCCACTTGCTTCAAGAGTCCAGCGTTGGCCCCCATAAATGTGTTAGTGAAACACGTACAGGACCTCTCTCTCAATTGCAAATTCTTTCAGCATAACTGTTTTCTGCAACAAACTGAGGGTCGTTGGTGTTGGCGTGGCAGTGTGGGATGAAAGGAGAATGGATGGTGAGATTGAGAGAGAGCTCTTGTACGTGTGTCACTAACACATCTATGGAGGACAGCGCTGGACCCTTGAAGAACTAAGGGGAGTTTAGCCCAAGTGCGACAAACTTATATTTTATAATTTTTGCTATCATACTAACACTATGTATTAGCATGCAATTTTATAAAATGGCAAACTTTGCTTACTTGCATTTTTTTATGGTGAAAGAATTTTAAAAGATATTTTTATTCCCAAGGCCCCGAAATAGAAAGTGTAAAATGATTAATTCCTTACCCTATAAAAGCCCTTTATTTACACATTTCACACCCTTTTTAGGGCTCCGTAGCAAAAAAAAAGAACCGTTACAGCTTCCCCGTAACGGTCTGTCCGTCCATCGTTCATCCGTCTGTATTTCACAGTCATTTAATTCAGAGACTATTAGGACTGCAACACTGAAATTTGGTACATGTATATGTATAGATAAATATTCCCTCTACAAGTTAACATTTCCAGGCAATAAAATTAAGACTACCTTCCCTACATGAAAAGTGAGGATGAAAACAAATGTTTATTTCCTCCACGTAGTGGGGTATCCTTGAAAAGGAAATATTAAATCATTTTAGGAGTTTTCTTAATCCGTTTTTTAAAATTATTTTTCATTTTTTAAATATTGGACTCTAAAGTGGTAATGTTTAAGGCACACTGAAGGCAGTTTGGAAAAAGATATAGAGAATTCTCTTGTAATTATGTCCTGAGGGGTTTTTTACGCCAGCATTGCTAGCATGTTATGAAACGAAATATCGAAAATACCTGCATGCACTTACTTGCTTCAATTTATTTCCCCAAAGAATATTAACATTATCTAAGAACTAATTTTCTATACCTATTTAATTTTATTATATCAGAAATAAAATACAAGTTTTTCAACTAAATTATTTTTATATTTTTCCCCATTAAAGTCGCCAAGTAAATTTTGTTGTCAAGGTGTTTGTTCTGGGTTTACAATTCATGTAGGCAAAATGAAAATTTGCGCATTCAATTTATCTGGAAGTTGCGAAACTCATACTTCCACCAAAGTTTTTAAGGTTTCGCTTTATAGGTGGAATTAAATTTCCTTAGAATTATGGAAAGTTTAAAATCGACTTTTACCTCCACTGAAAGAAGCTTCATTTGAACTAACTGACTTTTACTTGAAAATATGGAAATAGTTATGCTCTTTAAATTTTTAGCGGAATTTATGATATCGAATATTCGCATAGTTTGCGATTATACTCTATTCTTGCTACATTATGCATAAAATATATTATAAATATTTTGAAAGCTTACGCAAATTTGTAAATTTTCTCTGGCATAAATTAATATCATAAATAACAGCTTGAAAAGGATGCCGTAGTAATTTTCACTAATCAGGTAATCTTCCTGGGAGTACGAAAATCTTGTGGTATTTATTCTTTATCGATACTTTCAAGAATTTGTGGTAAAAAGAAAATAATTATAGGAACTCATTAACCGTATTAAGATGTAACCCTTTTCAAATTTCAGATTTGTGGAATTATAAAGCAAGGTATGTGTAGTCAATTTTAGCGTTTATATCAAAAATAGTTCACAGATTATATCGTTGGCTGCAGTCATTTACTTGCTTACGTCTTTTAGTTGTCTAATTGAGTTTTAAGGTACCTGATTTTCTGATGTATTATAATATTTCTGCGGCGGTATTTCCTGAAGTACTTAGCCTTTAAAACGTCGAAAAGCTTAATTATTATGTCCTTCGAAATCTCAAACAGTTTTGGCAAAACTGGAGACAAACCTTTACTTTAAATTCCAGAGGTATTTCAGTCTTTTCAAATTAAAATTTTTGCAATTTGCCACACAACAAATGCGAATCCTTAGCGTTGGCGATAAGTTGACTGAATTACTTGCTTTACGTTTATTTTGAAAATTTTAAAGAAAAGGTGGACACATATTTTACTTGAGGTTTTGAAGAAATATTAAACGAATTCTTTTGGGAACGTGTTTTAATTTGCGAAGGAAAAATGTAAATTTTTGAGTCATTAAGTGGGGAGTATAAGCCAACTGGATATTTCTACATAAATATAATGTTGGATCAGAATCAGACCTCAAACTTAATCTGTTCCAAATGTTTGCATAAAGATATGTTAGTCAATGAAAGTGAAATTATGAAAAAGAAATTTTGTACTCGGAAAACTGATGAACATTCTTAAAAATAAGTCGAGAAAATTTTCTAAAAATAAATTTGTCTACAAAGTATAAAATTTGCATTATTCTGTTTTAATTGCAATTGAATAAAAAATGCTTTGCATTAGGAAGGTTTATATTTAGGAGACTTTCAATGAATAAATCATTGCGGGCACCTTAATCTCGGTATGTTTAAAACATAAAGCATTTAATCCCGGGTGGCTACCACCGGTTCTATGAAAATGGACTTAATGGGTCTGATAAGAAATATCCATTAGCCAAAATGCACAATAGCTCTACCTGATCGAAAATCAATTTAAGCCGTATTCAACTCTTCATCTGTAAATTCACTTACAATGGGGTTGATTGAGACCGAATTGATTGCTTGAGGCCTAGATTGATTTAAAACGTGGCTAAATCGCAGTTCAATAGGTATCATTCTCGCTCAATGCAAATCTAAATTGATTTGTGTCGGAGAAAGAAAACAAAATTAAATTGTTTCCCAAAGGGAACGAAATGCTCTGCGGAGGCGTTTACCCCATGAATGTCCTTTTCGAAACCCCCGATTGTGTTATTTAACTATTTGCTCCCCGAGCGGCGGTCGTTCTGTTCAATAAAAATCTCTAGGGATGCCCGCGTCGTCCGTCAGTTCGTTTCGCAAAGGTCGTCGTTGGGGTTTAGTCCTGCAGCGGTTCGTCCACATTTGGACAATGGAAGGATATTGCTTTGTAAACGCACAATAGTTTGTCCGAATAGCCACCTTTAGTACTTCTTAAATTGCGCATATATTTTGGATTGCTTCTAGCTGAATTCAGTGGGAATTCAGATAGCAAATCCTTAAGGTAGGGTAATTTGAATAAATTTAGGTTTTGCATAATGGCCCTTCTTAATCTTAACCATGAATAAAAGCTGCAAAATGCTGACAATAAACTTTTTCTAATGTTAAAGTTATGCCCTTTGAACTAATGGTAAAAGAAATATGTTTTGCTTATTCAACTTGCGTTATTTGGCTCATAAAACCTATTTATCGCTTTACATTTTCGAAATGGCTTAACGTATGTTAAGATATTAGGTAGCATTAGATCGAACGTTAGTATATTTTTTTGATAAAATAATTTAAATCTTAATATCAAATTTGTTTACAGCCATACAGATAAAGTATTTATACATCTACATAAAATATATTAATATTATAAAGAGGTAAAGTTTGTAAGTTTGAATGTCGGATTTCAAAAAATTCTTTTATAATATTTAGAATAGACGTTCAGGATGGACAGAGGCTTATATTATTCCATTAAAATAAAAGTTCTTTTCGTGGAGATAAAATATGGCTAAGGGATTTATTTAAAATTAATTTTAATCTTAAAACTCAGGATGCTATGACGTAGTTCGAAAATCGAAACTGCGGGGAAAACTAGGAACGAATTATTTGTGAAACTCAGAATGCTACGACACACGTTCGAAGAGTGACCTAATGATGGACGCCAAATTGATCGTATTTTTGTTTAAAATTACGCATATACTTTGTCTTTATAATAATAGTTGAAATAGTTGAGAATTACTAACTAACTTATGTAAAATTATTAGAGTCCGGACAATGTCGGAAGTGGGTGAGTTATATCATAAAAAGGTTTTATAAAATCCATCTGAACTAGATGATACGCTTTTTTGAATACTATATTCTAATTCTAGTATATAACTCTTAAATAAAAGTCTTCTGTTTATAACCAGACGAACATAAATTAAAGCGACGTATTTTAGACGACGATATTTTAAAATTTTTTTTAAATTATCCTCGAGCACAACGTAATATTAAAATTCAATTTGTATCCTAAAGTCAAGTAAAGTGGAAAATAAATGGGAAAAAATTTGGTATGTACTTCAAAAACGATTAAGAATGCCAGCTAAAAAATTTATGAAAGGGCTCAGCAACATTCAAGATTTCCATAATAATTAATTTAATAGCATTACCTTCTCCGCCACGATAATAAAATTGCCTTTAAAACTTTGGGATATTTTTTGCCCACCTTGTTGTTTTACTTCTTCAAGTAATTTTATTTCACCTTGGCAGAGTAATTTATCGCGTAACTGACTCACCAGCTGTGCTGTTGAGGATTAGCTCCTTTCAGAAACGCGACTTGTGATAGACAAAACAGACAAAAAGTTCAGGTTGCATGACATTTATTTGTTGCTTGTATCATATACATACAACACAGCGCAAAGCCCGCTTAGAACTCACTGATTTTGGCGGAGTGAAATCGCATCTTTTACAAAATACTTCGGAGAATTTAATTTTGAAAGCTTGTTTAATGTGTAAAGCAGATTGCCTTTTATGAATAAGGCTCCTTAGACGACAAGGACGAACTTTTTCGGAATTATTAGAGCTTCTCTTAAATTACAGGCTCAGCAAGAAGAAAGAATCGGGAGAAAAAGAAAAGACATAAAAATTTTAAACAAGTTAATTTTGTGAGTTGGAACGAGTTTATGATTGTAATAGGAGCAATATCTGTGGTTTGAATTTCTATGGGTTTTTAGGAAAAATTATTGTTTTAAGTCTAAATTAAGTTTTCACTAAGCGCAACAACTCCCATAAACAACGCTTATAATAAACAAACGAAACAACTCCCCATAAATTTCCAATCTGGTGATCTTCCTTTGAAGAGACCAAAGAACAATTTTATAAGTGGATTATTGTGTTATAAGAAAAACCTTGCTTTTATTCTAAACCTCGAAAAATGTGAGTCGGACTTATAAAATTAGCAATTAGTGTAGTTTTTGAAAACATGTCGAGAGAATAAGAGACTTATAATCAAATTGAGTATAAAATCAAATAATGTGATACATTAGGCATTTGAAATAATAGCAGAGTTAATATAAATTTAGGATGAATTATTTTCACTTTACTTGTTAACATCTACATTAATATTAATATAAATATGTATAACAAATAGCAAAACTATAATTTTATATGTACATATTTTAACCGTTAATAACTAAACTAATAGACTATTAGATCCAGCAAGTTTTGTTGGTTTGAACTGATCCCAATAACCTTTTCTACATCCATGTATGCAATGCACAAATTTCAAAAGTACAGTTTTATCAATTTTCCATTTTTGAATAAAATATTATGATACTTGCTTTAAGTTACACTTATTTCTTTAAATGTTTTTAATTCTTCGTCTATCAATCAGAGGATTAATTTAGGTTATTTAGAGCTGAGTGTCAGTCGATTTGATTTTTTGATTTATATAAGTTCTTTAATTAATATGTTGGAAAGAAATAGATATTTTCACTCTTATACTTAGCAATGATTTACAACTTTTAATAAAATTTTGTTCAATTTATTATTGTTTGGCTTTATGACCCAATAAGACTCCTTCATTAAATCGAACACTAACTTAACAAGGCCGCAATCAGCGTTCATAAATATGATTTATTTAAACACATTAAATTGGCCGTTTTTAACGAAAATCTATGTAAATCACGAATCTCATAATTCAGAATCATAAATATCTTACAATTGAATTTTTCATGATAATCGTTCTATTGATTTTATTAAAACGACGACCAACTTTTGCTCATTTCCAGCATAACAATCAAATTCTTCTGTATAGAAGTTCTCATTTGCAGGCTTCGACAACATTTCGGTGTATAAGAAAATTACAATTCCCCCAGTTCTAAAGAACATTGAAGTTTGAGAAGGCTTTCTAAACAGCCGGAGTCGGTAAAAAAATAAGTGATTACCTCCTGAATTGCGCCGTCTTACCCCGGCCCTACTTTGTTTCACCTTTCTTCAGTTGAGTAATTTAATGCCTTTAGAAAAGTTTCGTTTCGTCGAGTCTATAAAAGAAAGTTTATTGAAAGGAAGGGCATATTAACGAAATGGAAATGTACAACATGAAAAATGTTTAAATTGTTGCGAAAAGAGTATATTGAATAGCTTAAAATGTTTTCTACCGAAACGAAGGAAGGAGAGGTGTGGCCCTTTTATCGCTTCCCGTTTACAGGTAAAGGTAAATCTTTGGTAACAATGTCTAACATGTCCACTCCCTTCCTGTATTTTTCGTATTCAAATGCGACAAATCAAAAAGCGCTGGTAAAAGTTTTTATTTCGCGAATCACAGGAACTCTCTCAATAAAATTGTGCGATCTTCAAAAGAGTCCTTCATGGTTTCTGAAAACTTGCGAACAGTGGGTGGGGAAAGAGAATTTATTTATTTTATGATATTGACCGAGAAAGAGGCAAAGAAAATTATGAATAAATTTGTTATTTCATAAATCATAAATCATGCACCAAATATCCTTATTGATCAAAAAGGAACTGCCAACATATCCACATTTTTCCAATTAGGAGTTTTTGGGGTGTACTTACTACAGGAAAAGAAATGAAAAAACATCAAAGTTAAAAGAACTGAACAATAAATATACTTAAGAAGGAAAAGTTAAAGAAATTCAACGCAGTGATTATAGAAGACTCAGTGTAGTAAAAGCCAATTTGCCTCTGCTCACAATCAATATCATATTTTGAAATATTCTGAGTATAGAGTTTGGCTAAGAGCTCGCCTGATTGCTTGTTAAAAGACCCAAAGTGAATAAATAAATCAATCATTTGAACATTCATGTTTGTGTTGGAAATTAAAACCAACAGAAGGTCACTTTTGGAATATAAATGTTTTATTTTTATTTCTCGTAAGTTGGTAATTCAACCCTGGAAAACAATTAACAAACAGTCAAATTCTGCTTTATAAAAAAGTGCAAAACAGTTGAAATGGAACATCGAAATATCAAATTCTGTTTGTATCTTGTAATAGAAAAGTCAACAAGTGGAAAATTAGGAATACTTGCAAAAAACCAGTTTCAATTAGCAACTAGCCAACCTACGAAGCACTGAACCGAATATTGTCATCGTGGATCTGTGTGTTATATCGAATTCATCCCGAATTGGATTATTTGATATCCTTTGAACTTTAAATTCCTGGCTTTGTTTCAAGATTCCATTAGGTTATTTTTGTGAATTACTTGGGACCATTTACAATTAGAGGATTACTAGATATATAGTAGTCAGAGAAACTTGAACCTTTTAGTTAAAAAAAAACAAAATATTACGATTCTTCACATCATTTTAGAAATTAAAATAGGAAATAAATGCTTAAGTAGTGTAAATAGCCATTGAACGGCACCAAAATCTTTGTAAAAATGACTCTAAATTATGCCTGAGATTTTTCTCTATAATTGTTTATTATTTATACTTTAAGAAGGAAATGAAACACAATACTATTTAAATTTATAAGAGATAAAATAATACTACAAAAAGTTTGAAAATCATAAATCATGCACATTCTAACAAAGAAGTTGAGTTATTTTAAGCATTTTTATACCAGAAAAGATCAATATAAAATTAATGTCTCAATAAATTCCAAATATCAAAGAAAACTATTAACAGAATTGAGAGAAAAATTTTACTCAGCAACAATTTTTTAAGTTCTGTGATGGTTTCTTTGCTGACAGATTTTGTACATGAGAATGGTTCTACTTTGCGTTGATATCGATCATCGCGCGATGACGCACATACTTAAATCAATCATATCCAGATATACACGTGCAATTACGAAAAAAAAAATAAAGAAAATTAGCATGAAACCAGGTACTACCAGAGTACCTACTATCTGTAATTGTAAATATTTTATCCTGAAAATGGCCAAACTAACTTTAATTTATACATATGTACATATGCACATATATTTTGTTATAAAATGGTTTAGATAAATGTAGCTTTAAATTCGTTTCCTTCCTAAATATGTAACTAAAGAAGGCCTCCAATTTACCAGTTGTAACCACTCATTGAAATATTAACATAAAATGTTCCGGAGACCTTCCGCCTTCGTCCGAAAATAGGACGTTCGATGCCTATTGAAATAAATGTCGTACAGAACTTTTTAAATAATTTTCTCGAACTATTTTTGCTGACACTTCATTCATTTCATGAGGAAAAATTGCCCGTCGATTTCCTGAGTAGAATTTCTTTTTTTCAATCTACTTATGTAAGTAACATACATAGTTGGAAATTCAAGGAAATGAGATGACATCGTGCAAAACGAAGATTAGACGGCGGCAACCTTTCTGACTCGACATTTGATTTAGTTGGGCTGTCCTGTCGCTCCCGCCCATCAGTTATGATAAAGTGAGCATAAAATTTGTCAATGTCCAGTGGCCAGCACTGGTGAATCCGAAAATTTATGAAACGGAGAATGAAAAGGTGTCATCACCTGTCATCTGATGCTAATGTTCAGTGACTTCCAGCTTCAAATTCCCTGTAAAGAAAACTTCGCGGAAGTGACCTTTAAACCCGCTGAGACAGTTCGAGTTCCCGGGGATTTCAGGAATTTGGACATAGAGTACATTATGGAAATCGTGTACTTATATATATAAGTGATATCATTGCGTTCCGTACAATTGTATTTTAATAAATCAATTTAAAATGCTACCGAAAATTATTATATATATGTATATACCATATATGTATCAAATAATATGGCCTTCAAGCTAAATGCTATTTGTAAATTTTATTAAACTAAAATTAATTGAGCAAAGTTAGAGGTATTAATTTCACAAGTTCGATAAATACGGGTTTAAAAACGGGTATAACTTGTAATTTTCTTATTTTGAATAAATGCAAACGAAATTATTTTTTGAATGGTCTAATAAATCGTCCTGATCCTGATTAAACCAGAAATTGTTATTTTAAATTATGCAGTTAGGATTACAGATTTTTACAAGAGGCAATAAAAATTTCTTAGAATTATTTAAAACTTGGAACTAGACTATAAAGAAAGATCGATAAACGTATCATTAGCAATGAATTTAAGTTTTATAGTATGTTTGGAATAAATCACATTTTCTGCACGATTTATATCCTCCTGCTCTTTGTTCACTCCTTTATGACGCCAAAGGCTGGTGTGGAATATTCCAGATAGTCTACCTGTGACGTACCTAAAATAATTCACTTCACATATGACTCGACTTCATAAAAGAGCATTAATCTATTCCGTCCCGAAGGAATTGCTAAAATCATTTGTCTTCCAGTTGATTGCAAAAATGATGAATAATTTCATAAATTTCCATGCAGAAACGAGAAGGTACATATATCGTGTCAGGAGCAGAAGTCACATTATGTGTAAACAAGGCAACACGTCGTGTAGACGTGGCAAGAGACGGAAGTGTTCCTCCATCTGCAAATACACTATATAACTTTAAAAAAGGACTTGTTCCTTTGATGTTAGAAAAGTACATTTCATGGTTTTGATGCACACGTTACTTGCATGAGTGCAGCAAAGAGGAAAACAGCAAAGTTTGAAAGGCGTTCATGCGTGTACCTTAGAATATCCGCTTTTATAACTACCTTCTTCGATCTTTCGGAAGCTGTAAGGGGCAGAATATTATGGAGCTCCGTCAGAGATTTATTACCTAAAATAAGAACATGCTGGTGCCGCGAATGCGCGCCTTTTAGATCATATTGCCGAAGAAGGTGCTTATTGCAACTCATTCATCACTCCACTCCAGCGGTGCTCAATGGGAACGAACAGACTACCCGGCGAAATCTGGTGAAACGTACTTTCATCAGCTACGCTAGAACAATCCGCTAAATTATTAAACAATTTCCCTGAGTCGAAATGGGAAAATAAATGCTGAGTAAATCATCGCAACTCATGTCTTTAGGGAGAGTTATGCGACTCATTTTGACCATCTAACTCAATAAAACATCATCAAGAAAGATTTAGTGGGTAGTTACATCTGAGAAACCATTTCTTGGGGGAATTGATTGCAAAAGAAATTAAGACGTTACTTGCGACCAAGCAGCACCATTAATTTGCAATGATATAAGAAATACAACAAATTCTGGAAAGAAATGCGAATCTGCTCTGAGCTGGGTCTGATTGTTCGATATTCAGGTGCGATTAACTATATAGCTGTGGGTATCCTTTAATATCCGAACGGTTATAGAAAGATGAGAAAAAACTTCTACTGCAAGATGCTTCGAAGAATATATTGAGGAATTTATGAAGAAATGAAATTCGACCAAAACTTAGGATAGGGATCCTTCCGCTCCACGGCTGCGGATTAGTTTCTAATTGTATCGCTCTATCTCCCGAAGCTCCCGGATTGATAAAGATATTTCTCGAGAAATTGACTTCTTACAACTGGGATAATTAGATGAGCGAGTCTGGGATGGTTCTGGTGCGTCGTTGACAACCTATCCTTCTCAGGTTATTAAGATTTTTCCAATTAGCCGATCTCTCTATGTGTTTTTGCAACATTCTCATCATGATTACGCAGAGGAAACTCTCAAGGAAATGTACAATGCTGTGAAATAAATCTGATGTAATTCTCAGATATATTTCTTTTGTGTTTCTGGTTACACAGAAACTCTTCAGCATCTAACAAATGTGCAGATCATTCCACTAATTATTGTGAATGTTGGTTTGTACTGAGTACAGAACTAATGATAAGATACGAGTATCACTATGTTCATGTACAAGTTACACTAGACATTTAAGAAAAATAAAATCGAAATAAATACAAGCCAAGAAAAACATGTTCAACATTTTTTACCTGTCTTGTTTTATTTTAAAAATCATTGATATAAGTATAACTTTAGTTGACTAAAACTTTACAATTTAATTTTACTCTTACAGATAAAAGGCACCAATTCGATTTAAAATACCTTGCTATTTAAATTGAAGAGGTGGCTGATTCGTTTGCAATGACATTATCATTATTTTTAAATTAAAGGTATGAATGATTCAAACCCTAGAGGCTATTGATTTCATTAGGAAACCAGATTGATTAATATATATTGGACGAGATCCAATAAAAGAAATTGTGGATTACATTACAGTTAATTTATTAAATTAATTACATTTTATGAGTATTGTTAATTGGTTTGCTTGTCTAATAAATATAATTGATTTAATAAATTAATTGTGATACAATATCCAAGTGTTTGCCTACAAGAAAATAATTTCCTAGAGTTTTGACTGTTTTGAGCAATGTGTAGCTTAGTTTAATAATTTTACATTTGGATTGGAAATTGTGCATAGAATTTATTCACTAATGTTTGTACGACATAGTACACACAGCACATATGTAACTGATTTAAAATTCAGCTCATACTAATCTATAGCGATTTTATTTAGATTTAAAGTAACGATCAGACGCTTTTCACACTACCATTTTTGAAATTACTAAACTTTAATAAAATTTTTAGTAATAAATTTTATAAGTGGAAAAAAATTCAAAGTAAGAAGTTCATACTTTTTTTTTCTGATATCTAGATGTCCTTTCTATTGACTATTGTCAATAAAAAAGCAATTTTCAATTAATGGTTATTCGATAATCAATAACAATGAGACGGAAAATACCTCTTATTATCTAAGTATGATTATTATAAAAATTGATTGATAACTCGTATCTCATAACCAAAACAGAGTTTAAAAATAATTAAACGAGTTAACTAAACAACATTTAAAGAAAAAATTGTTTTTGACTGATTTTTATTATAAAATCATTATGTTTATTTTTGTAATATGTGTGACTATTAATGCCTTAATTTTTTTCCAATTTTCTAAATTAGGAAACTTTCTTCAATTAAAAATTGGCAATTATTTAATCAAGTAGAAAATGTTCATACAAATGAATTAACACCATATTATTATTCTTTATTTCTGGAAACGGAAAATATATTTAAGTACATCGAACAAATATTAATCTACATATGTATCGATCGATATATCAATGCTTATGATTTTCAGTTTTAAGTTGCTGCCATTATCTTTCAAATTGATTTAGTACTTTTTTATTAATGCTGTCTGAGTCGATTTGGTTACTCGCTAGTGTATTATAAATTAAATCGAAATACCCACTTAAAAACTAAAGTTTAAAGTAGGAAATAAGGCTATCAATTACATAATAAGTATAAGAAACGATTGCCGTAAATTTCGGGGTGTTATAAACCCGTCAAAGTTATTGCCGAATAATGTCGGATTCTGCTTAAAGTGACAAATGGTCACTTCCGAGAAATGAATTATCTCAGAAAACCGAAGCTCATTCACATTTTATTCCCAATTATTATGATACCAGCATCTAGGAGACCTACCGCAGGTTCGCGTATAATAAATTAATTTGACGCAGATTGAATTCAGCGACGGAACAGCGTTCCGGGCACAAAATTCGTAGAGAAATGCTGAAAATCATGTAGCAACAATTAGAGACAGCCTCATGAAGACGATTTTCGGGGAACGTAGCAATAATTAATCCGACTAAAGGGGAGCTCGACAGCGTGCTCTCTTGTTAATAATAAATGTTTCGGAGGTAAATTCACGCCAAGAGTGTGAGTCATTATTAATTTAAAGGTAATCAAGTTCATTGCAACTCTGTGCCCGATTTCAAAATTGACACATTTTTCTAGCGAATAGGCTGAAAAGGTGCGGGTGGCTGCCGTTCTGAGAATCCGAGATATAAGTATTTTGTTGAATTAACTTGAACAAACGTAAAATTACCCTCATATAAATGTCTTATTGGAAATATTATGACAGGATTATTATTTTCTTGCCGGGGCAACATCTGGGTCAAACTGTTCTCGCGTTAATAAATTATTTTTGTTTCCTTCGGCTTCTTCAGAAATTAGCGTTTTGTTATTTTTGAAGTTTTAAATTAAAATCGACAAGAAAAATGGTTTTGTTGAGAAAAATCAAAATTATTTTCAATGTTTTCCGTAAAAATTGCATATGTAGCAAAGTAAAGAATACAACTAATGCCGAATTTAAAGCTCATTTAGAGTCTATAAATACTGAAATATGATAAATTAAAAAGTTCCGAGAACTTTTCTCAGAATAGTACTTTTAAGCTGAATTCGAACAAAACCTTGATTTAGAAACGCACATACGACATTCGTAAGTTTGTATGTACAAGAAAACTAAAAACAGAAATAGAATTATATGACCCAAAAAACATCGTTTCTTTTCAGACAAATTTGTATACACTCAAATAATATTTTTTATACTTTAAAACTCGTTAGGAGCTGTAGACTGGGGCAGCTGACTGTAAGGGCAGGTAAACAATAGAAAATAATTCTATATTTAATCGTCACTTCATGTACTCTGGAAATACTCGTTGAGAATCCGTGCTCATGTGAAGGAACATTTGTTTCTTCGCTCGACGAACATCCACATTATTTAGGACATCTAAAAAAATAAAGTTTTATTTTGTACTCGAGGATAGATACATATGTATATGATTTTTTTGCTGTATAGGGTTTTTCTGTTTATATCATACAATTCAAAAATACACTATTCAAAATGAAATATGGACAGCAGATATGAAATTATTTTATGCGATTGCAATTTTGCTTTGTTGGTTATTTTATCTACCATAAATTTTAATTTACTCCGAGTTTGTCTCAAATATTTTTTCAGATATTTCTTGCAACCTGTCGATGAAACTTTTGCCACGTCTTTCGAGTTAGTGTTTTTCAAGAGATCAAAAATTGACTTAGAGGAAATGAAAAGAAAACTCTTTTTCGGTCGAGTATAAGTTGTGTGTTCTATAACAATATCTTTTACATAAATATGTATGTACCTTTGTATTGAGGGGGATTCCCAGATTTATATTTATTGTTATGCCATATCCTCTATTGACCCCTGTTCAGTAACCCGCGGATGTCGCTGTGATCTTAAGAAAATCGACTAAAAGCTTTAGCATTTAGCTTCTGTTAAAAGACTTATTTGAAGGTGGGAACACAAATAGAAATTGAAATCAGTTTTGCTGGAATCAGTTTCTCCTCACTTTGGAGTCGTGATGAAAAACCAACGCAAGTGATTATACGGAATCAAATCTGTTTTAAAGCAAAAGGTCGAGTTTATGGCCAATGAAAATCGACATTGAGAATCAGTTCAAAATCAATTTTAAATTGGGTCTGCTACAGGCGAAACGTGTCACGATACAGTACTAAATAAAAGATTTGTTAGAACCATTCGTAACAACGCAGACTCGTTGGCAGCGAACTCCATATAAACTAATCGCTTTTCCATTAGAAAAGAATTGAGTCTTTAATGTTTGTGAATTCGTTCAAAATCATTTCTAAGTCATTTCTTGTGCATCATTCTTCCTTATTTTATAAGAGATTAAACCAAAACCAAAAATATTCCAGCATGTGTCAATATTTAGATAGTGTATGATTTTCATGTCTCAAATTGTAAATTGATATATAGGCAAAACCAAAACATTTTTATCGCAATGTTTATTCAGTAATTTTATGGATAATAAGAAAGTATAAAATGACGATTTTGCCACATAAAATCTGGACAAATGATGAGAGCAGAATTTTCAATTCCTATAAAATTTATTTAATTTTATACTTAAATATTTATCGTTTTGCTGAGACAACTTTAATGTTGATTAAAAATTCAGGAATTTCTTCATTGAAAATACATGCCGTAATATGAAATTTAAATGAAAGACTTAAAAATTGTAGATATTAGGAGAACTATCAAAAAATCGTTTAAATTCTCCTACAGGTATGGATTTTTAAAGCAATGAAAATTTCAAATCAAATTTTGAATGTTCGCAAAGTTTTTCATTTTACTTTAAATAAATTCAAACATTGACTACCTAATTAACAGCCACTCTAAGTGTCATGGATACAGGGAAAATTTTTAGATTAATTAAACATTAAGATCTATAATTTAGAATTTATTCTGAGCGTTTGCGTATTTAAAATATGACAATAATTATATTACAAGTTTATTAAAATGTGCAAAGGACCAAATCTAAAAAGAGTTCATTTCTCAGTAATCGCTTATTTACTTGAATATTTCCAGATGTACATATGTATGTATGTATAAATATAGGTACAAATTTCACCTGTATGAACTCGAATTATCTTCATCCCCGAGGAACTTTTTCCCTGAACGAGAAAAACAATAAAAAAATAGAAAAACAAACAAGAAAACAAATATAAATTAACTTTTGAAGGAAGAGAAAGTCCATCGGTAATTCATTGGTTTCATTTGTTTGTTGTCGAATCAGTCCCCGACCTAATTTCGCTTTGTGTACTGCTTTCTGTGTGCCAGAAAATTCAGACGAACCAAATTCTGGATGTCTTCGAAGGCTGGCCCGCACATCCTCTCCAATATTTATCAATTCCCATGTAAATGGTTTTGACTTGATTAATTCCTCACCAGTTGGCAGCAACGTGAGCAGTTCGAAGTAAATTCGATAGACTTACCTCAAACGGGTAGAAACCCTGTGCCTGTTCTATCCCGGATGCTAAATATAATTTGTTCCGGCTCTGGTGCCCATCCCACGCCCGGCAAGGTACTCTTTCGCTGCACACTTCCTGAATGGCCTTCGTTTCGTTGTTTTTTTGCATTTTTCATGGCACAAGACGCCGTAAATACCCCCTTAATTGAAAAGCTCGTAAGATTTGTGGTTGCTAAATAAAGTAGAACAAATTCCGGGTTCCTTAGCAGCCGTAATGTTTAATACCACCGCAAGGCGAGATAAATGTAATCGGGTCAACTCGTAGTCAAGAAATCCCCAGATCCTTAGAGGCCCTATTTATTGCACGGTTACCCTAAATTCCAAGGCTTTTGTCGAATTTGGCTCGACCGAGTAAATTAGAAAGAAAATCTTCAACGCGTTTGCATATTTATGTGTCCTATCAATGTCGCATCTGGAGACCCACTAAATGTCCCAAACTAACCCAAAAATTGACGGAACAATTACCACAAAAGTTATGAAACAAGATCTCAAAATGTGAATGATCCGAGAATAAGTGAGTAGGTCAAATATTTTCCACTTCGACAAGCACGAAAAACTCCCACTCAGGACCTCCAGTGTTATGACTTCTTCGACAGGAAATTTTCTTTTTAGGGGGTTTCGTTATAACCATGAATATCGTAAAGTGCGTAGGGCTGAGGTTTGCATATTGCCCCGAAATTTATTACCTATCGAATTTCGTACCCATTCAAGTATCGAAAAAGTGAGCAGTGTAAGAATATGCCGTCGTGACGGAGGCGTATTCTGCCCCTGGAGCATTGCTGAGTGGGCGTGCGAAAAAATGGGGGTGGTGCATTTAACTATTTTATGATTTTTGTCGAGAGATACCTCCTCCACTTTCACACAGGAAATTGAAGAGAGGACCATCTTCGGGGATTTGGGGAAAACAAAGTTAATGCTGATGAATATGCTGCTTTTAAGTTTATGTACATTTCAGCTGAGGCGTAAACGAAGCATCCCCAAGGTGTTTCAACAATTGTCTGAAAACTCTCCGTTTTTAGCATATCAGAAATTATGGCATATGCCAAAAAGGTGTTTACGATTTTAAAGTTTTTAGCGTGCTTTACCAAATTTGAAAAAAAGAGGTAAAGGGGCTAATATCGAAGTAAAGGTGACAAAAATTTGAAATTTAAGGAGGTAATTGCAGGAGCAATTGGCTCCCAACAAAAGAGATATATGTATCTCCAAAAAAATTTTAGTTAGCAGTGAAATACTTTCTAAATTCAATTATTCTCTATGCGAATTGTATTTAAAAACAAAGTTTTTTCCAAAAGTCGAATTGAAATTTAACTAGGGGAACCCTCGTAATTATTATTTTAATTATTTTTCAGTAATTTTGACTGAAAATACTCAAAAATTATTCCCTTAAGACCGTGATAATTTAGTAGATTCTAAAAAACATTTTGTAACCTCGAACTATAATAAACTAAAATTTGAAGTTTTCATATAATTTTGTGAAGCTTTGTGAAGCTTTTTTGGTGGATAAAAATGATGAGTAAATTTAATTGGATAGGTTATTATATATAAATATCCTTCTGTATTACCTACACATATGGTCTTACTAAATAATCCACGTGAACTTTTGAAAAGTCTTACAACTTAATTGCCAGCTGAAAAACATCTAGTTCCAGTTGACTGCGGTGTTGATTAATGAGAATAATAATAATAATAATATGTAAATAGAATCACTGACCCTACAATATTTATGTCATTCGTTTCTACCAGTAATTTTGGATCTTTGTGATGACTAAACCAAATATTTGGCTCAAAAGTTTCTCGTCTGAGAATTTTGTATACCGCAGTGGTTAAAAATTATAGGAAAATATTAAACAGTCTGTGATATTTTGCTTTAAAAAATTGGCAAATCCGGTCTTTTTTCTATTTATGTATAGGAAAGAAAGACAAACTAAGTCACTTTTGAACGCTGTCAAAACAACGTTCGCATGAGAGCGGAATATGTTTGTAGATCCTTTAAATTAATTAGTTAGAATTAAAAATAAAGTATCAAAAAATTATAACAAATTGCCGTGCTCATATATCTTGAAGGCTTTGGCCACCCATCTGCGAGCACGAAATTGTCAGTTTTATTCTCTAGATTGTCCAAGCAGCAATTAAATGACAAAATAGCAATTTGGATGGCCTTTAAAAATTTCGAAAATTCTCAGCGCATCTTTCAAGTGCTTCCGCGGCGGCCGACACAACTTGTATCAAAACATTTTCTGGGCCATTAAAGCGACAAAGCGGGGTCCACACAAAGGCAGGCGGGATAAATCACAGACTCCGCGTGCATCCTCGGGGAACTGCATAAATTTAGCAGGAAATCAGAAATCCTATGAATAGAACACTTTCACTAGAATTAGCTCATTCTGCTCCATTTTGCATAGCGTGAAAAATACGGAAAGTCGGCTTCGAGTAAGCGTCGTCATTCGGCACCACATTACGCAGATGTGCGACATGCGTCGGCTCGCGTTAATGAGACGTCTCCTGCGGGAACTCTGTTTTGGCAGAGTAGAAAAAAAAATTCGCGGGTACATTAACCGGGCGGTTGATTGACATTCGTAAATAGCAAACAAATAATACAAATTTTGGGCCAATTTCTGGGGGTCTATGATTGCTATCGGAACGTATTAGAGAGATTGTCATTCGCCGAACTGGTAACTGGTAAATTTAGTTTTGGTAACTGGGTGAACTAAAAATATCCCCTGGGTTTTTTTCAAAATTTTCTACCCAGAAAGTGGGTCACACACGCATTCGGGAAAGAACAGAAGAGCTCCCGGGCCGATCCTCCCAGCAAAATTTTTGGGGAATCGCATTACCACCGGAATTGGGATTGTTCCGGGCTTGGTATGAAGCCGCAAGAATTCATAAATAATTTTGAGTGAAAGTCAATTGCCTCCCTGTTGGACGGCCGAGTGCAGGACGTTGAACTGAAAACACTCGTTCCCGAGTTCGAGTGCTGCTCGAGCGCATTTTGCCAAATTGGACTTATGACAGTCTTCCGTATTCCGGTGACAAGTGGTTACGCCTCTCGACTACCGGTCTGGGATTGTCAGATTAAATGCACCTGGCAGAATGCCACTGATTTGGGACTTCGACGGGGTGATGTAAGGAAACACATGTAAATGAACTCCAGGACTGCCACCAGCTCCATATGCATCGGGATTGAAGACAAACATCCAAAACCAATATTGGCTCTTCTATTAGGGGAGTGTAATGTCCTTCAGACCGGTTGACTTTCAACAAGGTGATATACATATTTGTCCTTTTGAATGGGAGTGGCTTTGAGGGCTTCTCGGAGGCTGGAAACTACTACGTCTTGTTAAATCCTCTTAAGGTGACCTTTCCTTTTAGAATTAAAAAAAATCGATTTTATTTTACATACTACATGTATTCCTTAAAATCACAAAATTACTCTCTCTAAATATTGTTTTAAGAAATTCGACAGCAAAAAGAAGTTATAGATGTACCATATATTTATCAAATTATTTATAAACGTTTTAAAAGAACAAATTATTGTATGAAAAAACTTTACTACCACATTACAAATAAATCCTTTCTTTAGTAATATAACTTGCATATGTAATTTAAGCCATAACGCCGACAATTATAAATGATTAGCTAAAGTTTTACTTAGAATCTAATTGTGACGACAATTCTGAAATAAATTCATAGCAAAGAGCAAATACAACGAAACCACTAATCATACACGAACTTGTCGAATCACTGTGATAACCATTTTTTATATTGGATAAAATGTTCAGAGCAAATGATGTCATTTCAATAGTATTATTATTATGAATTTAGAAATATAGATCTTACAAAACGAAATTCTTGAATTTAGCTTTTAAAAATTTTATAGAAACTTTAAACAATATAAAACATCCCGACCTTTAAAGAATTTCTCATTCTGAAGTAGTGTTAGTGTATATGCACTTTGTAATTAAATTGGATTTCTTCAAATCTCGTATGTTTTAGAGGATTTTTGTATCCGAACTCGTCATTTTGCACAAAAATTACTATCAAAATAACCTATCAGAACTACTTTCGCCAAAAACCTTCTTAAAAAGTGAATTAATACCTGTTAAAGTCGAACGCCTACTTGAGACTAATTCTTTTTCTCAAATGCGAGTCATGAGAATTTTCGTTTAAGAATTTCTATTCTGCGGGTAAAAAACTTTAAAAATGATGTATTAATTTATCGGATTTGAAAATGATGATTGATGAAAAAATGTAAAACTTGGAATAATCAGCAATTAGAGAAAATACCTAAGAATGGGAACTTTTAAAAGTGATATTAATAACATCTTAAACAAAATATTAAGAGCATAAATTTTGGTTGGCAAATATAACCACCCTTATAATTAAAATATCGGTTCCTATATAATTTTTTTATGACTAAATTTTCCGTGCTAATAATAACCGATTACGTCTTCGAAGCCCGCTTGGGTTATGAATTTTTGAGAGATTTGCGTGATGCTTAAATGGCGCTTGACGACAATTTCTAATTCAAGAAAATTTTGCGCGTCACCAGCAAACAATAAACTAAGAAAGTAGAAGTAATTCGCGATCAAGCTCTGAGATTTATTTCCAGACTCTAAAAGGGCGGGGGAGGCGAATAATCGGCCGAGTGATTTGGTCACACGCAAGATGCAAATTGCGGCTGGTCTGCTTTCCTCAATCGGAAGTGCCGAGAGGGATGCTGGGCAGATCCTCGGAGACTCCTGCTGACGACACTTCAATTTTAGGGTTTAACTGGCAACTAACTGCCACACGAGTCCTTACGATGATGTGGCTGGCTTTGAGCGTCTCAATCAGAGCCCCTTCATCCCATTTCCTTTGAATTATGCCGCACCTTGGAGCCTATGGCGGTCTTGTTCTACTGTCGCTTTCGACTGAGATTGTCACCCGAGAGGTGTGAATTGAGGACGCCTTTGATGTTTGAAACGCAATTTGGGAATATTGTTGGGGTTTCTTCAGTGCTTTTAGGAACCCCGCCCCAAAGTAATTCCAGATTCGATTTACAAAGAAGGGGCACGCTTAAACGCAGGGCCTGCAAGCAATTTATTTATTGTTTGATGACTGTTCCATATTTCGGTGATTACTTCCTTCTCCAGGGACATCTGAAAATATCGCGCAAAATGTAAAGCCTTTCAAGTGCGATGTAAATTAAGCAATTTCCCAAGTACTTTCAGTTCACGCTCGGTGAGGAGCAATTAATTTAGAGGCGGAAACATCTTCGATGAATGCGACAAGCAGCCATTTCTTGTTCCTCTTAACGAATTTAAGATGTTCTTTTTAAGTTGAAAAATTTGTGTGCATTTATGATATCTGCTGATTTCGGCCTTCTTGTTAACTAGTAATTTATTGATGTCTTCATTTCTTGGTTTTGCGGTTTCCCGCTGATTTAACAAGGGAAGTACGACGAAAAGCTTAATTAAATTAAGACCATGCTCGGTATAAATCAAGTAAAGTATTCACCTGGATTACTCTGGTTATATTATTTTCAGCTGCACTTCATGCACTTCTTAATTTACGAGTCTCGTCGGATTAACGTAAAAGTTGAAAGAAAACACTCTGAATTACGATTTTTTTAATTAGAGCTACAATACAATAATAATAACAATAACAATGGATAATATTATTTAAAAGTATTATAATTCTTACTTAAGAAATGCAATAACAATAGGAACAATTATTGACAAGACGCTGAGTTCTCTGCATATAGAAACGGCTCCGCTTTTCCCTCTTACCTTGATATTTTCACCTGCGCCAGCATCCGGGTTTATGGAGTTCGAATCGCTCGTTCCATCGCCGCTGTTGCACAAGTCTGTGGTGCACGATCGATAGTATGTTTTATAATTTTTATCCTCTTTAACACTGTTAACATACTGCAAGTATAGAATATACCAAAAACTCATTATTAGTTGAATTTACTAAATCGAAAAATAAAGTGAAAAAACTATACAAAATGATCTCTTTTAAAATAAATAATATAAGAGTACAAAAAATCTTTCTTGAAAAATTGTAATTATTGTTTTTTTAATCTGACAATAATTCTATACATTTAATGATAATTAAATAGTTAAAGTTGTAATAGTTATATAGAAGAGTGATAAAAATAACAAAAACACTAATGTGTATTTTTTTAAAGTACTTGAAATCGATAAAAACGTTAAACTTTGAGGATCCCATTTTCAACTATTTTCACCTATGTGCATACATATGTACACACATATATAATTCTGGTTACGGATTTTATTCATTATTTTTTCCATGGGAAATATGAAACTTTAAAGTACTTTCCCAACATATTTACTTATATATACATATATTGATTTTTAAACCTACATAAGCAACATAGAAATATTCAAAAACTAAAAATTCTGAGAGTTCAACATAACCACTAAATTACGTTCTGATCTTCTTTAAAATGTGAAAAAGAATCAATTTCCTGGTCTTAGAAAAAAATCGCATAAATACTCACCACGGGCTTATCTTCACATCCCCTTTCCAGAGAGCTCACAACGCTGGGAAACTTCTGGAATGATAAGATTAACATGAAATTCTTCCTGCAGTGAAGTACAGAGAAAGTACTTTGTTCAGCCATACAAAAGATGTTTAGATAATTCTACAGAGGCAAATGAAATAAAACGCTCCAGCAGATGTTACTTTACCCTCGAAACAAGCAGAAGTCCTGGGGCTTCTCTACAAAAGCTCTTTTAGGAGATATCCTCCCATTTTTTTTTATTATATAATAAAAGTGGCAGTTGTAATAAGTCATATTTGCAATATTCATTACTTCCGAAATGTATATTTGTTTTTGTAATCAAGTAGATTCTCGTTATACGTTTTTCATATCACTAATTTAATGAATGCAGTAAATTAAGGATGAAAGCACAATTCCTATTTAGTTAGGTAAATGAATTACGACGTTGGATTTTTTTAAAAAGATTTTCAGCTGAGGTATGACAAAAGAAATTGTAAGTGAATTTACACGTTAGTCAATAAGTGCCGCACGAGTATATCAAAATCTATTCGCTCCTTAATTTTTCAAAAGCATTCTTGTGAAAACCTTTTACCTAAATTGATTGGAAATGTTCTTCTAATTGATAGTTTCGGGGGAGGTGAAGGTCGTCGTGAGTGATGAAAGTAGTTCCATTTTTAGGGTGCCCTAGCAAAACAAGGAACTCGTCGACTCGTAAGTGACAGTCATTTTATTCAAAGACTTTTAGCACTAGAGCGATGAAATTTGATACACGTATACATAGTTACAGCCGCTACAAATTCATATATGTTTGGAAAACTATTTTAAGGCTACCTAACATACCATACATATATATGCTGTAGATATATGTATGAAGGGAGGGGATGAAACAACAATTTGTTTATTTACCTATCGGGGTATCGTTCAAAAGAGAAATTAAAATCGTTATGATGTTTCTTAAACCATTTTTCAAAATTAAGGCTTCCTTTTGAAACATTCGACTTCAAGGTGGACATTTTCGATTCGGTTTCTGTCAGCCAAGATCACGCTGAACATAATTTCGGAAAAATCTGAATAAATCTAAAATCCTAGATATGGCTGACCAATTTATGCTGATTTGGGAAAAACCGTAAAATCTTTTTAAAACCTTATTTATGTACATATATGTCGATGCTAAGTTCTATAAATTTCATTATGATATTGAAGAGCAAATCTAATTCTTTGGAAACAATTTTAATTAGACTTATTTATTATGTTTCTATCATTATACTGCATTAAATCAAATGTAAGACAAATAAGGTCTATTACAACAAACATTTGCAGAATGGGTTAAAGACCCCAAAATGTAACCTTGAAAGTGAAATGCTGTGCTGCACGAAATTTACAAATTCAACAGAAAAGCGGGCGAGGCCAAGTTTTGCGTACACTTGTCCAAAATAAATAACAAATGATGTTGCTAAAAGATTCATAAAACCGGCTGGAATATGGCCGCAAACAAACGTCTATCGCAATTAATCTCACTTTGGTTCTCGGCGCGGCGTAAATCTGAAACGCGAACGTGCCTGATGATATTCGAAATGATTATTTGGTTCAAGAGACACTCACAAGAGCGTCGTAATAAAGTTTTCCATTCCCAAAAAAATTTGGATGAGCCTCTTAGAGGCACTTCAGTGTCAGCAGAAGACAATAATTCCTCGGCGGGAACGCACACACACTTACTGCAGGACGTCTTATCCTTCGTGAAAGGAAGAACGTTTTTGGCAATCAAATCTCAATGATAAATGAGATGGATGAAACGCGAAGACTTGTTCGCGTTTTGGTTAAAGTTCCGACATTCGAAAAGAAGTCAATGAACTTTGGTTAAAAGACGTTAAACCGCAAGGATAAAGGAGGCTTCAAGCAGGTGGAAAAGTATCATTCATGTGTGAACAATGTTGAATGTTTGGAATCGAGAGATATTGCTTTTGTTGCGGGTGAATGTCATTGCTGAAGTCATAGTCAATAGAATGCTTTGAACATTTTTCGTATGGGGGGATTACAATCGACTTAGAGACATAGCGAAGCGCTAAAGCCGATTAATTATTCAGAGTGATGGTACATTATTTTATGCAAACTTCAACACCCACCACAACACGTCGTCCTAAGTAAACCGGCTCCATCGTCCCACAGGTATCATTCAAGGATCAGGTAATGCTTAATGCTAAGCATAAATGTCAAGACGTGACCTGGTTAATGTGAATAATATCTTAAAGTAGAAGTTTTTAAATTTATTCAGCGAAAGCCAAGGGAATAGCGTTTACAAAGTATCTCTTATTCGCATGAATGAACATTTGAATTTTGCATTAGAATTCTGCCATCTTTATTATTCGGATTTGTGGGTATCCCTCTTATCTCTGGATGCTTTTTCATAGCGAGTTTTACCCTATCATTAGCTTTAAGGAACTTTAATACAATTTCTCAGAATTGAAATAAATCAGTTGTTAAAGAAGCCTATACACTTACAATGTAAAATATGATAGGATTATTAGAATCCTAACCGAGTTTCCTCTTTCAATAATATTGAATCGGGGGTATTACGTTACAAATCAATAAGCAAGCCTAGAAAATTTATCGATGTGAAACTCAATTTCATCTTCCGCGGGATTGACTTATCTCAGTGTAGTCGTAGCCTGGAGGCTATGAGGACTTTCGTTTTTCTGATATTTGCTCTAAAAATCAACCTAACTTAATAAAACTTTAGAAATGCTATGGGTTTTTATACAACCATCCATGGGGCGCTACATGGTGGCACTATTTGTAAATATTTTAGTCCTTTTTACATATGTATATGGTATCAAATAAAGAAAATACTATATAAATTCATGAACTATTTGTTTTTATATGTAACAAGAAATTCATTGCATCATATAAAAATTACATGCATATTAAACTTTTCGAACTACAGAGTTAATACATGCATGTATATTTTTTCAATTAAGTAGATAAGCAATATAACGTATGTATATGAGTACCTTTAATCAAAACTCTCACTGTAATACAATAATTAAATAATATTTTAATTTCGGTAATGAGGCTTTTGGAACCCATACATTTTTCGTGCTGTTGCACCAAATACACAAATTCATCATACTGTTCATTGTTTAATAACGATTAAATTTCAAGTTCTGCTTTATTTTCTTATTTGTTGTTATAGAATGCTACAAAACTTATTTACTTGTCCCAATTTTGATTTTGCATAGAGCAAAGCACTATAACCTAGACAGGTCGTTAGAAAAAATTCATAAATTGAACATAAAATGTGAATGTATGGCTACACATAAAATATGTATTTTCGCCCGCCTTCATTGATAAACATTGAAAATTTATGCCTTGTTTTTATGATTTAATCAGATGAGCTAAGTGGTTCCCCGTTTTTTTCATGTTTGGCAAGAAAAAGTGAATCGACGGGCACGTACACAAGGATTTTTCGTGTGATAATTTGACTATTGTGCTTTGAATTCTATTTAAAGCAATCGATTTTCTGTGAATTTCGAAGAATTTATTCGTTTTGTTATACTGTCAACGTCAGCAGCAAATACAAAAGTAACTCTCTTAAAAATGAGAAAGTAATTACAAGTATGGACCTTTGCTTCTCGGGTAAAGGGTAAAAGCACAAATACCACAACCGCAGTCGGCTTTGGGAAACACTAAAGATATTTTGAGTACTTTAGTCATCCTTGACGACATTACTCTTTTAGAAAATACCTTGTTCCATTCGATTTTTTGATTGTGGTTCTCAGAGGTAACAAGTTTTGGAATTGTAGAGGGCAACTGGGCTCGAAGGAACTTCCCGCAAGAGTGGTTTTTGCCTCGTAACCATTCCTTTGATGGCCTTGGTTTATTATAATAAAAGAGACCTTTTTAATGAGCTCTTTGAAGGTCCTGTTCCATGAGTCCATTATTTAGCGTGTCGGGAAAGGTAATCCCCAAGGGGTCTCCTCCTTTGATTTCTCCTTTATATGCTGTATGTCAGCAAATTTTGTGCTTTGAGAATTCAATTTTAAGTAAATAATAATTGTTTAAAAGCATTGGCATTTGAAGCAAGTCTAAAAATTCTACTGTGGGTTGGGGTGTGGCAGCTTTAATTGACAACCCTCTGTTGGTCTGTGGGAGGATTTCTATCTTAATGTAGTGCAACTTAAGCAATTTGGTATCTGAAGAGCTCTTAATTAATCGAATGCCTGTCTTCAAGGGGTTGGGATTTCGTCGACTGGTTACAATAAGAAAACACTTACCAGCAGCTCCTTTCTCTGAATTACGCAATATTTCTTCGAACAGTTAATAATCTTCTTCCCGATGACATCGCCCGGATCTTTCACGCACTTATCATCTGAAGATTCTGTGGCTGAGTAGCTGCAGGAATAGCATCGAAGGGCTAAAAATAAGATCGAACAAATTCAAGCCACTGAATTATTAGGAACTGATGAATTCAGAGTGGGGCCGTTGAATTGAAGCGGCTGGGCATGAAATAGCGTCACGGGGTATTTTTAGCACCGTATTAATAAAGCAGGTATTTGACAAGAATCGAATAAGTGCAACAAGACAACTCACCGCCCCCGCTATGCAGCAGCGCCAACATTAGAACTGTGACGACATAAATTGTCTTCGAAGACATTCTTACGCATATGCGTACATCACACTTGACCACACTGGAATAGAAAGCAGAACTGCCGCGAAAGAGGGCTGTGAAATCCAATTAGACACTATGGAGGTGATAAGATCGACAATCAGTTCTGGTTGTTTGCGACATATGAGCGATAAGATCTGTTTTATTTCTGTCGAATTATTGATATAAATTCATTTCGACAACCCTTGTGCCGGCAAACATTACACGATTTTTCTATTTCCTTCTTTCAGAGTGAAATTGGTAGTCCGAGGCCCCTTCAGCTCTATGACGACAAAAGTACACCCCCTTTAAGTCCAGCGTCAAGCCACGCAACACGGAAATCTAAAGGTAATTTTAAGAGTGTCGTTTAGTCTCGTTGTAAGTCACCTGGTCAATTCATCAAGACCGCAGGATTTTATTATATTTGCTTCTTACGAATATATCGCCAGAAAAGCAATCGAATGTCAATTATGCATTCGAAGGAAAGTACTAATGAACGTAGGAGTGTAAGTTTGTACAGACATACATACGGTTGGGCATTAAGAGGTATTATGTTAGCTTTAAGCACTGTAATTGGAGCGTATTTATCTAGAATTTAAGATTGAATCAGTCAATCTACCAAAATTCATTAAGTGTATAAAAGTAGATTCTTTTCACCCACATCAATTTTTGATTGAAGGATTCCTATACGTGGGTTTAAGCGATTTATAAAAAAATAGCCATTCTAACGTCTGTCACAGAAAAACCTTAAATGCTAACAAATTTGTTTTTCTCCTTTTTAAACCTCTTTCGGATTTCCATCTCATATAAAGTCGTTTACTCCTACAATTTAATGAACAACTAAGAACATTTTAAAATTATCTATATTAAATAGTTTAGGAAAAGTTTTGTTTTTTCTTGTTCAATAAAAAAATCGTCTATTCGATTAAATTCCGGAACTTGTTCGATATAGTGGAAATTCAGATTCAGATAACAACATGTCTTATCTTAAGTACTTCAAGGTGATTTGTTTACAAGTTCAGTTCATTGTTTGAATGCGGAAAATGATTATTAATTGATTAATTATTTCTGATTTTTTTTAATAATATGAGGTCCTTTTCAACTCTATGAATTGCAGATTCACAAAAGTGTATAAAATAAATCAAAACGTGCGCGGATGCGAATTTTCATTTATTCACCAGGATACACAAAATTTACGGTGTCACTAATTTAATCTATACTTTTACAAGTCATATATGTTTAATTAAACATGTTTTATGCTAATACTATTGACCAATAACACAGGTACATAATTTACACTAAGTGGAGTCATAAACAATTACAACTAAAAATAATTTTTCTAAATTTAATAATTACAATTAATGAAAAACCAAATGTTATATCCGTAACATATACAATAATTGAAAGTCTATAATAATACATATATTGCAATTTGAGAAAAATATAATTTCAATTAGTTCCTTCAGCAAATTGTTCGTCAATATTCGTATCATATGGATACAAAAACAAGATCATACAATTGAATTTTATAAAGCATTCAAGCTACAGAACATGTTCTAACATTTAAGTATTGATTTAAAGTGTTTATAACTATAGTGTTTGGAAAACTCAAAAATTTATTTAAATCTCAATAATCTCTAAATGCGATATGAAAATAAACCAACAATAAAATGTAGTTTAAAAATGTATCAAAATATGTTGGAATAATAGTTTTATTTAATTCGAACATTCCTAAAATATTCAAATTAGTGTTTTGTAACTGCAGTCCCATAAAGAAGTATTCAGTCTGAAAAGTAGAAAGTAAAAGTTAACTTATTGAAAAACTGTTCTCAAGTAGATATCTTACACTTCTATCGATCGTCTTTTGGCAACTTTCACAACTTGTTTGAAGCTGGTAGGTCGGATTTGGAGGTGTTGGAACAGCGGTGCTACATATGTTAATGAAAATTATATTTTCAGCACAATTCAGTAGCACGAAGGTATATAAAGCGCAAGTGTTGTAGTTAAAATTTAATTGAGAATGAACAAAGCTAATATAAAAAGTCGCTACTTCAGTCCATAGCGAAAGGAACAAGTTTATAAGTCCATGAACTTGAAACAAGAATTGAAAATTTTCCATAGATTTGTAAATGTTTGTGTTCATCCTTGTAAGTTGATCTATTATTTTACTACAATCATAAATTAATGTATGATCATGTCTGTGATTTAATATTTTTTCAAATATCTTATTTATTAAACAATATATCTTCTTTTGTTGTTCAGTTATAAGCAAAAAACTCACTAAATAAACATTTAAGACCACAGCTGGGAGATAAGCCAGAAATATGATTGACAATAATTTATACAATTTCAAATAATCCTTTAATGAAAAATCCTGAAGAAAATCAATCGTATCAATTAAAAACTGAACATTAAGAACAAGAATTCTTGCAGATATCAAAATTAGGGGATATATTGTAATTATATTAAAATTGGACGTTAAATAACAAGTATCTTCAAAATTCTTTAATAATTTGTTGAAAAAATTAATAGCACGTTTTTTATGTTTAAATTGAACCAGACGAATAGTGAAGTCTAAGATTATGAAGATCAATTGTCCCAAATGTCTTAGAGTAATCAATATTTCGTGGATTTTATTTTCTATTTGGCTTGATGTATAAAGCAGCACTCTAGTTTCATTTATTGTACAAATTAATAATATAATTGCACTGTATACATAGGAAAAATAGCATCCTTGGATTTTTTTCTGATTTGGGTTAAATTTAAATAAAATTACACCAAAAAACTTTCCGTAATAATATATTATTTGAAGTACGCACTTAAAGTAAAAGCTCACTCGATTGGCCATGTCTTTAAACTAAGGATAAAATTCATCATATCCGAAACATAATTTTTCTGATGGAGCTGCCAATTCTTTTTCATTGTTTATCATTTCCACATCTGGCAGTTTACTTCAATTCCAGATAATTTGCTACCTGTTTAATGGAATATATAATGTAGTTTAGATTATAGCTCTAGATGTCGTAATTTTGTTGTTAGTTTACCTATTTAAAATATTTTACCACAAATCCATATAAGGTACATCAAATTGGCCTGAAAATTGATATTGTTGAAATTGGAGGGTTTTACTTAAATTTTTTCTTGGCATTATTATGCTAAAAGTTGTGAAAGAAATTCAATTTTTCCTAACATAATAGTTTACAGTGTTCGGCGCATTGAATTTTTTGCTAATTCATATATCCCAACAAGTTGTTTTAGCTCTAGCAGAAAGAAATACCTATAAGGACAAGATGCAAAGTCTTTGTAAAATGCTGTTTAATTTATTTTCAGAATGTGTTAATATAACAAATGTTAACAAATGGGTGATTTGTCCTGATCAAAGAACTGAGTTTTTTAGTAATAACGCGGTTTTACGTATACATACTAACATGCTTTCAAATTAAATGAAACTTCAAAGCGCTAAACATATACATATGTATAATGTATAAATTAATTTTTTTTTAAAATAATTCAAATAATTCTAATTTTCTATCGCGATGTATGATTATTAGCATTATACTCATAATAAAAAAGAAAGTAATATTTGCAGATCATTTTGAAAGCATGTCGTAAATTGATTTGACGCTATACAATTGAGCAAAGTGTAGTTAAAAAATCAAATAATAATATAATAATAAATAATATTTATAATATATGAATGATAAAGGAAACTGATTGAAAATTTTGATTTACAAATTCGCGAATTTTGGAAAAAATATCATTCGGGAATGAGAATATCAGTACGAATTTTCTTACATACTTTTTAAACCGGGGCGGGGGGCATAGTCGAATAAACGTTCGCGAAGAATGATCGTTGCTGTCTCACCTGTCACTAAGAACAAAGTTTAAATCAAAGTTTATAACTACATTTTCGTCCTGTTTAATGTAGTTCCGACAACCTCATTATTAGAGACTGGCCATGAAAATTCTAGTAAAATCGCTAGCTTAAAAGACGGTCGTAATACTCCAGTAATATGGTGTAAAAGTAATGTAAAATATTATGAAAATCAATAAATTTTGGTGGATTGACCTAGATTTAAATGTCGTACCACAGAACAATACAGACACTCCAGTCACAATTAAAAGACTTATTATGGACGAGAGCTAAATTTGCAGTTTAATAAGAATTAAACCAAAGCACTAAAATTAGTGGGCCCTTCATCATCCATGAAAGGAAAATTATTTAATTCCCAGCTGGGAACACCTGCAAATCTAATTAAAATTTTAATTACTGCTCAAGAATGACCGCACCAAAGTCATTATTTGAATACCAACTGCAGGGCTTTGATAACTTAAATGTCGGTGGTTTCGCTGGTAAATGGGGTGCTTAATTTGAATTTTTCAATTAAAGGTATCCAGCGGGGTGCAATGACAGTGTCGGTGACGAGTGCACAAGTGACCGTAACAACAGCCGCAACCTCGAACCCAACGATGATGGCATTAGCAATGGCCTGTCCCGCAAGTCCAGAGAATTCGAGCGGGTCCGACCGGGATGAGGTCGGGAACACGCCGTCCACCACGGCGCTGCGTCGGCTGCACTTCAAGAGTGGGCGGAGTGCCAAAACAAAGGCCGGCTCCGCAGTCCCGAAGGTAAATTTAGATCTAATTTTAATTACTCCTCGCTGCTTGAGAGCATTCCCCTGCTCGGCTGGCCGCGACGAAACCCGAATTTTGAACAATTCTCATGGAGACCTATTCCCTCTGTCCCTAAGAAGGTGGTGGTCATGGGATCCTCGGCCTCGACGGGGGAGACCACCATCAACACGTCGACGGAGTCAGCGTCAACCCTGGTCACCAGTGTCACTGCAACGGACACGTCCGAGGCCTACGACTCACTGGACATGGGTAAGTGCGAGTGGTCCTGGCATGTAAATACCGAAACCAATTTCACCCCCAACTACCCCTGAAATTGGTTGAACCAAAGTCTAAATGAACACTTCAGATGCAGATTGAATTTTACCTAAAACGTTGTACCCATTGGGCAGGTCCAGGGAGCCAAATTGCTTCTATCGACACAACGACGTGTTGCAATGGGTGGGTGGTTCGGGCGAATTTATCACGCATGTGATTTCGAATTTGTTTTTGATTCCGACTAACGAAGCCGTGTGCTGCAGTGCATATCTAAACAAGTAGACTAGATCTGAACATAACTTTGTTTCAGTCAAAAACATTCCAGATCCAGGAATAATTGATGAACTAGTACTTCGTTCAGAGTAAAAATAATACTCTAGCAATTCAAGAAACAACAAATGGAAAGAAATTTAATTAGAGTAACCGCACATGCATGCAAATTTTCTTAAGGTACATACATACATACATATTGAGCTCAATTTTGTGCACAGCAATGATTAATTAAAGCAAAAATGTACTATTAACTAATAGAGATGTCCTTTTTTAAAATATATGTATGCCTAATTGCATCGAATAGTAATTCAAAGTCATATTGCATGTGGCTTTAGATTGAATTTCCTAAGTTAGCTTTAACATGTACATTTTGAATAAATCTAAACGTATATAAAACCAAAGAATATATTTTGATTGCAGTAATTTTTTATATTTTAAGTTAATTAATTTCATCGTTATTATGAATGAAATAAACTAAAAAAAAATTGAGTCATTATTTATTAGGTAACATTTTAATAATGGTGTCATTTTTCATTAAATTGTCAATGTTTTCAAAAAATTCACATCTCAAATGTCCTTCACATCAAGAAATATTTTCTGAAATCAGCATATGACTCAATATATCTTCATTTTATAACATTGGTTCCTTGTAAAGTATTAATAATATAAAATGTTTAATAAAATTGATACTATAATATTTTACTAACTTCTTCTTTTATTTATACACAACTGGTATTAATTCTGCTTAAAATGCCGATAATTGTAGAGAATTATTGCTCAATATGTACTGTTGATATACCCATATATCTTATAACTTTATGAGACAACAATGCCAGAAGTAAGCTGATGCCAACGAAAACCAAAAACTTAGAGCTGACTGACTCCTCAAACTTAAATGCAATAGAAGTCTCGAAGACGTGTTAGACGCCGGATGTGATGTAAACAGTACGAATTCTGTGAATAACTTTCATGTTATAATAACTTAATTTAAGCTCACTTAGATGTTTTTCATGTAAACAAACAAAAATTTATGACCCTACGTAATATACTGAATTCTATAGAATCAGACTTTGACCCCGACGATTTTCTTGTTTGATTTTTAGAATTGCTAAAGTTTTTAGAAGGGGTTATTTTTAATTCCTTCAGATTTTAAAGCACTTATCATTAAAACTAAATAAAAACATAGTCATTGAAATTAAGTTTTTATTTCATTTTTGAATTTCCTTACCTTCTTATATCTTTTGGCGAAATAGGAACATTTTAAAACATTTTCAAACTCCAGATAAAGTATTTGTCACCTTAGTTTGAGTAGGTAACGATTCTTGTTTTAATGCAGACTATGGTGCAGAATTGTCGCGAAATATACCAAAAACAAATAAATAAATGAAATGCATACCAGGTAAATAATATATGTAATTTTAAGCATAAGCATATACAGAAATCTTGTATGAATAATTGATTTAATTTACAATAGATAATTTTCAAAGAGTTACTAAAGAATCGATTTGAAATTGAAGGTTCAGTTAGGGGCACTATGAAGTGCGTATAATCCAAAAACTTTCTCAAACAGTTCCAGAATATAAATTAATAAGTTAATATAAGTTAATATAACTTAATTAGTCGTCATTTAATAAAACAAAAATCAGTTTTCGTTGGAAAGCGCGTAATTTAGAAAAGTTAAATGCGTTTATCCTTGACATTAAAAAGGGATGCTGCAGTTTAATATCGGCATTGCTCG